>CM063248.1:16864210-18251672 GCA_032158295.1 Pycnopodia helianthoides
ATTAACAAGCAGGGCAGTTCAGGCGCTTGAGGACAAAAGTTTTGATTAAAAAAAAAAGACGCCAACATATTTTTGGTAGGTCAGGTTTTGTTCTTAAGATGCTCTAACCTCAAAGAGATACTATTGATGTCTGGTTGATTAAATGCTTGCAGTGTCCAATGGTTAAATCAGGTAGTTACAAGTTCCCCCGGTTAAAACTATATCCAACAAGTTTAAAAAAAACATTTACAGTTTAATTTTTTTTTATTTTGTTTTTTTTTTAATTAAATGGTAAGACACTTTATAGTAGAAGGTGTCCATCATACAATTTTCTCCTTTGTTTGGAGTGATGCTGAGTCTACATCAATAAAAATTTTTTTTGGGCACTGACAAAAAAACTTTCTTCTGTGTTTGGAGTGTATAGAGTCTACATCAAAAAGGAAACAAATTAGCACAGACTTTTTCTTCTGTGTTTCGAGAAACCCCCGAGTCGACATCAATAAGAAAATACAATGTTGATCTTAAAAGGGAAAAAAATCTGCAGTAGTCTAAAAACCCCCACCACGCAACCAAATTAAAATGGCACTGTAACAACAAAAGCACAAAGGCTCTCTGAACTTCCTGGAAAACTTTAAAAACAAAGAACTGGCAAAATTTTTTAAATTTGCTAGAAGTTTAAAAAGAAAAAAACCACAACACCATTATACAATAAAAAAATTTTAAATGTTTTTTAAAATTTCCAATCATCCTTGTCCCCCTGGCAGAAAATTTAGAATCTGTTTCTTTGATTAACAGGGAAGTATAAGCCTATTAATTAGCAAATGCTCAAGTACTGTTTCATTGTACCCTAAAAACTGTATGGCATTACTAGCCTTGGGGGGACTTACAAACAAATTTAGGGAAATGGGGTTTTTTTTTTATCCACATTAAAAACTAAAAGTAAATCTTACCTTGGGTTTCAGAAAATTTACCTGGAGGTGATGAAATGGTAGAGATGACAAACTCCTACAAGATCTACATGCTTTTGAGTTACTGTGAAGACTATGTAGTTGCAAGTTCATTCATTCGTTGCATACATTGGTGATGTTTGAGCATAGTGTGATGTTATCCAACAGATACATGTTGTGGTGAACAATTGAAACCAAAGGAAGTTGCCTATCTACAAAACAAAAATATTCAATCAATTATGGGGTTTGTTCTTACCTTTGTAAGCGTGATTAAAACTAAATACAATGGTACTTGTTCATATAATTTCATTTATCAAAATACTGCTTTTTGCAAATTAGGGAGGTGGAATTAAAATAAATGTTTTTTAATTCTTGAATACTTTAGACTTCAAGGTAAGTACAATGTTGATTTTGAAAGAGTAAACTCTGTTGTTTTCTAGAACCACACCATGCAACCAAGTTGATTGCATCTGAAACAGTTTGGGATAACTAAAGCACAAAGCCTCTCTGAACTTTTTGGATAACTTTAAGAGTATAAAGAACTGGCAAATTTGTAAACAAGTTAGAAGTTTGAAGAAAAAAAAACACCCAAAAACAACACTATTATATGCATTGAAAATACTTTCTTATAGAAGATTAAAATCTGTTCTATTGATTTACAGGGAAGAGTAAGTTTATTCATGAGCAAGTACTCAACAACTGTTTCCTTAAACCCAACACTGTAGGGTATTTCCAGCTTGAGAGGACTTTCGGGAAGATTCAGGAGGCAGTGGGTTGCTGTTGGATAATTAAAAGTAAATCTTACCTTGATATGCAGAAGATCACCTGAAGATGATGAACTGGTAGAAATGACAAACTCCTACAAATCTACAGCGCTTTCGAGTCACTGTTGTTGTTGTCGTATGTGTTTAGCACGCTCTCTCCGCCAGCCACTCCAGGGCAGCTTCCCCGCAGTTGTGTAGGGCTTCGATTCCTCCGTCTAGTCTGGTAATGGGACAGTCATTCACTATGTGATTCATTGTTTGAATCTCTACACAATCACAGCTTGGAGAGGCGGCATATCCCCACTAGAACAGGCTGGCAAGACAGGGTCCAGCGTTCCCTGGATGGTGGTTGAGGAGTGACCACTGACCTTGGGGAAGAGTTGTGCCTGAGTTACTGTGAAGAGCTGTGTATTGCAAGTTCATTCATTCGTTGCATACATCTGTGATGTTTGAGCATAGTGTGATGCTATCAGCAGTTACAGGTTCTGGTCGACAGTTAAAATCACAGGATTGAGGAAGTTGCCCCATCTACCAAATAAAAATATCCAATCACATTGTCAGGTCTTTCTAACGCCATTTTGCACTTACAGTGGTACTAGGTGATAAAACATCAAGTAATAACAAAATCGTTGGTGTACCTTGCCTTACGAGGTATTTGCTAATTTGTTGTTACTCTGGAGACTGCAAGTACTGTCATATTTTCTTAGTAAGTGATGATAAGATGTCATCAAGCAGGAGCAGGTTGAGGGTCTGGTCGAATTGGATGACTGAAGTTGCCCCATCTGTTGTTACACTGGAGATTGCAAGTACTGTCAGATTTCTAAGTAGTTGATAATATGTCATCAAGCAGTAGCAGGTTGAGGGTTTGCATGACTTGGATGACTGAAGTTGCCCCATCTGTTGTTACTCTGGAGATTGCAAGTACTGTCATACTTTCTGAGTAGTTGATAATAAGATGTCATCAAGCAGTTGCAGGTCGAGGGTTTGCATGACTTGGATGACTGAAGTTGCCCCATCTGTTGTTTCTCTTGAGACTGCAAGTACTGTCATACTTTCTGAATAGTTGATATTAAGATGTCATAAAGCAGTTGCAGGTCGAGGGTTTGGTTGACTTGGATGACTGAAGTTGCCCCATCTGTTGTTTCTCTTGAGATTGCAAGTACTGTCATATTTTCTGAGTAGTTGATAATAAGATATCATCAAGCAGTTGCAGGTTGAGGGTTTGCATGACTCGGATGACTGAAGTTGCACCATCTGTTGTTACTCTGGAGACTGCAAGTACTGTCACACTTTCTGAGTAGTTGATAATAAGGTGTCATCAAGCAGTTGCACGTTGAGGGTTTGCATGACTTGGATGACTGAAGTTGCCCTATCTGTTGTTATACTGGAGATTGCAAGTACTGACATACTTTCTGAATAGTTGATTATAAGATGTCATCAAGCAGTTGCAGGTTGAGGTTTGCATGACTTGGATGACTGAAGTTGCCCCATCTGTTGTTACTCTGGAGACTGCAAGTACTGTCACACTTTCTGAGTAGTTGATAATAAGATGTCATCAAGCAGTTGCAGGTTGAGAGTTTGCATGACTTGGATGACTGAAGTTGCCCCATCTGTTGTTTCTCTTGAGACTGCAAGTACTGTCATACTTTCTGAGTAGTTGATAATAAATGTCATCAAGCAGTTGCAGGTCGAGGGTTTGGTTGACTTGGATGACTGAAGTTGCCCCATCTGTTGTTTCTCTTGAGACTGCAAGTACTGTCATACTTTCTGAATAGTTGATATTAAGATGTCATAAAGCAGTTGCAGGTCGAGGGTTTGGTTGACTTGGATGACTGAAGTTGCCCCATCTGTTGTTTCTCTTGAGACTGCAATTACTGTCATACTTTCTGAATAGTTGATTATAAGGTGTCATCAAGCAGTTGCACGTTGAGGGTTTGCATGACTTGGATGACTGAAGTTGCCCCATCTGTTGTTACTCTGGAGATTGCAAGTACTGTCTTATTTTCTTAGTAGTTGATGATAAGATGTCATCAAGCAGTTGCAGGTTGAGGGTTTGCATGACTTGGATGACTGAAGTTGCCCCATCTGTAAACATGGCATAAAAGTTATTTCAATTGTTATTCAGGGCAAGTGTATACATAGTCCATACATGGTCCATACATAGTCCATACATAGTCCATACATAAAGGCCATTTGGTACATATAGAATCATATTTAGATGAAAAATGATACAGGGTGAAAAAATCACACTCCTGTACATGAAGAAGCCACATGTGTATGTACACAGCCAGGCGCCTTGTCCGAAACATTTAACAGTCATGTTACTTTACGTCAAAGTATGACCACTTTTTGCTTTATGTCTTGCACAGAAAATAATACATTTTCAAAACCACAAAGGAAGATCAAATGTGTTGTAGGACACTAAAAACATGTTTTTGCCAGACTTGCAACTTGTAATAAAACAAAAACTAAAAAAAGGTGTACTTGTACTGTACTGTTTTAAATTTTCAATGGCACAACATTTTTAGAAAAAAGAGGAAATTTGAATGCCTGTATAGTTCTTTTAAGAATAACAATGTCTCGAGTGGGATAAGATGTAACACTTTCAGGAGACTGCATCTGCAGTGATGGTCTCTAAATGGATGGAAGAGGAGCTTGAGGTGCTCAGGGTAGAGGCACACCAGGTCGAAAGCATGTACGAGGATGCACTCAAGGAAAAAAAGGAACTCAAGGAACAGTACCAGAAACTGAAATCAATGATCCAAGGATAAAACTGAGGAATCAAGGATGAGGGGAATAGGCCAGACTGAAACTCCGGAACTCTTTATGCAAACTCCGACTCCTGCTGTCTCAAGTACTTTCCGGTCAACATCGTTGGGTATACCAGGGACACCTGCCAACACTAGACAGACGGAGGAGACATCCTTGGGAGAGGCCAAGGAAACTAAAATAAGCGAGGACAAAATAAGGAAACCGGATATTTGTCCTGACCAGTTCAGTGGAAAAGTGCCATGGAAGGACTATAAGGCACTGCTGTATTCTTGGCGGCCAGCCTTCAGGGACAAGCCTTGAAGGTGCAGGGATGCCAACCAGAGGGGAAGCAACCTTCACCTAAGGATCTATTGGACATACTAGACCAACGTTTTGGACCTGGACAACAGGCAGATTTCCATCTGATGGAGCTTCGTCATCGTCATCAGGGTGAGACCGAAACCCTGCAGAGCTCAGAGCCAGCGTGAGAGAACTTGCAGCCTTGGCATACCCGGAGTTCTCAGATGAAAGTAGAGAGAGACTAGCAAAGGGACATTTCATGGATGCCGTGAAAGACAGGGAAATCAGGGATGATTATTCCCTGCAAAGCCTGCCACCATTGATGATTCAATCAAGGCTGCTTTGCAATCACAGAGTTTCCTTCAGACAGAGGATCGTAGGACTAGCGATAAGGCTAGAAAGTCTGCTAGGGTACTATGTTGTCTACGTTGACAGAACTGAGGGGAGAGATAAGTGAAACACAGTAGTCCATGGGACAAGCCTTGGGAAAAATTTGAGCGATGCTACAGGACATCAGTAAGGGTAACCAGGAGACACAAGCGAATTATGATACTTGACCAAGATCTGAAAAGAGATGGAAAGGCAGGACACAGGATGTGTGTTATAACTGCAAAGCCTTGGGACATTATGCTAGAAACCGTCCTTCACCAAGGAACGACGAATGTTACTGTTGTAAGGAGAAGGGACACATTGCACGGGACTGCAAAGCACCCGAACGTAAGCAAAATGGAGAGTCTGGAAACGACAAGCAGCCTTCCCTGAGGTCCAAGAGTGGGCTGATGATTCAAAATGACTGCAAACAGTAGAAGGAATCTTTCAGAAGATTACGCTTCCATTAAGGGACCAAAAGAAGGGAGGACTTTATGTGAGAGCCCTTGTGAGTGGAGAAGAGACACTTATGCTTATCGATACAGGGGTGACAGACATCATAATTTCCACTGCAGTATATTAAAGGATACCGAAGGAACGGAGGACAACGTTAAGCATGGACGGAGTAGGACTGTTTGGAGCTGACGGTCACTCGATAGATACGATTGATGGAGCGTGGTTAGATGTTCAGGTAGGGAAGACCACCTCCCAGTGCGGGCAATCTTTGCCAAGTTGGAGATGGATAGGATCCTGGGGATGGACTACCTTCTACCGACAAGGGCAGTTGGATTTTTAGGAGTTAGTACTGGCCTTACATGGACAGAAGATCAAGTGTGTAAATAAAAAGGGGAATAACTTCTGTGCCGGGGTGGTCGTAGGAGAGACCACATCAGTGCCTCCAGGACATGAAGCATTGGTATCAGGGAGAGTGACGCAGAAGTTTACTGGACTTGGGTTAATGGAACCTGCGGAGAGTACAGAGTTGACGGCGAAGGGGCTGATTGTTGCACGACTTTTGGTAAAGCCCGAGGAAGAACATTTACCGATAAGGGTTCTCAATCCAGGAAGGAGGGTGTGTGTTATCAAGGCAGGCAGTATGGCTGGATTGCTGACTCCGGTGCTAGAACAGGACGTGCAACCACATCTACCCGTACAAGGAGGAAGCCCTTAGCAGCTGCTGAATATCTGCATGACATGTCCAACCGGAGCATTGAAGGGGTGAAACCTGAGTATCGTGCAGAGGTGGCAGGGTTACTTTGCGAGTTTGAGGATGTATTCTCCAAAGAAAGTGATGATATTGGGCGCACGGAATGCGTAAAACATCATATAACAACAGAGGGCGCAATGCCTATCAGAAAGAGAGCCAGGAGGTTTCCAGCAGTCAAACAGGAGGAAATTAATCGACAAGTCTAGGACTTACTTAAGGACGGAAGGATTGTACCCTCAAGTAGCCCTCGGGCATCAAATGTAGTGCTCGTTAAAAAGAAGGACGGAAGCAAGCGGTTCTGCGTGGACTACCGGAGACTTAATTTAGTAACTATAAAGGATGCTTTTCCCATCCCCGGATCGACGATTCCCTTGATGCGCTGTCAGGATCGCAGTGGTTCTCGATATTGGCAAGTGGCACTGAATGAGGAGGCACAAGAGAAATCGGCCTTTGTAGTAAGGGGCAGGCTTTACAGTTGGCATGTGATGCCTTTCGGGCTATGTAATGCCTCTTCGACTTTTGAGAGACTCATGGAACGGGTATTGAGTGGCCTTCACTGGGAGACACTTTTGGTCTATTTGGACGACGTCATAGTGTTCGGCAAGACTATACTGGAGGAGCTCAGTCGACTGAAGGTCGTGTTTCAACGCCCGAGGGAAGCAGGACTTAAGTTAAAGCCTGCCAAGTGTTGTCTGTTTAAACAGAAAAGTTCGCTACCTCAGCCATGTGGTAACTCCAGAGGGAATCAGTACGGATCCGAATAAGATCAAGGTGGTTAGAGATTGGCCAGCTCCAAAGAAGTACGCAGTTTGGTAGGACTTGCGTCCTACTACAGAAGGTTTATAGAAGGGTTCTCGGGGGTGGCAAAGCCTCTGCACAGACTGACGGAGAAACACAGGGGTTTTCAGTGGACCAGTGAATGTCAGGCATCTTTCCAGGAATTGAAGAGGCGCCTTACGGAGTCCCCTGTTCTCACCTACCCGGAACCAGATGGAGAGCTTATACTTGATACAGATGCCAGCGACGCAGGGATCGGTGGGGTCCTGTCATAGAGAAAGGATGGCCAGGAGAGGGTAATAGCCTTTGCAAGTAAGGTGTTAAAGAAGGCAGAACAAAATTACTTCGTTACAAGACGGGAGTTGCTTGCTGTGTTGACATTTTGAAAGCATTTCCGACCTTACATCTATGGACAAAGGATCACAGTGAGGACAGATCATGGAGCTTTAAGGTGGCTCATTAACTTCAGGGAGCCTGCAGGCCAGGTAGCGCGATGGCTACCACTAATCGGGGAGTATGACTTTGAAATCATTCATCGAGCTGGGAAAGCTCACCAGAATGCAGACAGTCTGTCCCGTCAGCCCTGTTCCCAGTGCGGGATGGGCGAGTCGGACACCAGTGCAGACGAGACACCAACAGAGAAGGAAGAAAGTGGTACTCCTTTGACAGCAGTGAAAGGAGGACAAACCACCTTAAGAGATGGAGGCGCTCAGGCAAATGTTAAAGAAAGCCTAGCAGAGGTATGTGTGGTAGGGGTGTTACCCGAGGTAACATTGATTGGGAGGAACTGTCAGTAACATCTAGTGCAAATAAGAGTTACTGGTTGCAATGAGAGCAGTTGTCTGTCCGCGATGGCATATTACAGCGCCAATGGGACTCTAATAACGGCAAGGAGGTGCAGTGGCAGATGTTGGTACCACAAGAGTTTCGACAAGGGATACCAAACGGAGAATGGCTAAGGTGCGCACCAAGTTCTATTGGCAAGGGAGGGCTGCAGACATAAGGTCTTTCATTCGGGAGTGTGAGGTATGTGCTAAGAGGAAATCACCTAACAAGAAAAGAAGGGCCCCCTTTTAGCAACATCTAGTGGGGATTCCTATGGAGTGAGTAGCTATGGACATTACGGGATCATTCCCAGTGACGAAGAATGGAAATCGATATATACTTGTAATTGGGGACTACTTCAGCAAGCCGTTTACAAAACGCTGCATACCGACCAAGGGAGAAATTTCGAGTCAAGGATGATGGCTGAGGTGTGCAGAATGCTCGGGATTGAGAAGACCAGGACCACTCCCTACAACCCAAAGTCCGACGGAATGGTCGAGAGATTTAATCGTACCCTGATTAACATCGTGGCCATGCTTATGAAGGAGCAGGCAAATAACAAGGAATTGCCATATGCAACAGCCGCTTACCGTACACCACAGGAGTCCACGGGAGAAACCCCAAATATGTTGATGCTCGGTAGGGAAGTCTCTCTCTTCCCATTGAATTAATGACGGAGGAACCTCCTGCAGGAGATGCAGAAGAGATAGAAGAACTGGACTATGCTCAAGTGGTGAGTAGGAGGATGCAGGGTGCACATGATAGGGCTAGGGAACACTTAAAGAAAAGTGCAAGGCGTCAAAAGCACAACTATGACAAGGGCACTAGCCAGGGCAACTTTGCTGAAGGCACGTTTGCCTGGTTGTTTAATCCAGTGAAGAAAAAGAGAGTATCACCAAAGTTAATGTATAGGTGGGAGGGACCCTACCTTATAGTGAACAGGTTGTCAGACGTTACCTTAAGGATACCGCGGAAGCCAGGAGGGAAAATGAAAGTTGTCCACTGTGACTGCCTTAAGCTGTACCAAGGCAAGCCTTTGGAGCCTTGGACTTCAGGGACAGACGACAGAGGACAAGAAACGCAGGAACAACCTGCAGGAGATATTCCTGAGCAAAATACAGCTCAGACGGGAATGGATATTACCCCATTGAATCTGGGCCAGACTTAAGTGCCAGAGACTAAGTGTGATGAGGAAGCACCTGAAGGGGCAGGATCTGATGTAGAACCTGCACCCCTGAACATGACACCCCTACCTGCACAGGCGAGAAGGAATCCCGGTGGCAGCAGCCACAGCGGTATTTCTAAATGGCTCAGGAATCTCGGGGAAATAGATTAGTACTAGGACTACTTAAGGAGATGGGGTGACTGCAGTGAAGTAACTGTTTGTTTTGTTTCTTTGCTTTCTTTAAAGGAGGATTGAGGATCATGAGGCGAAGTTGGAAGAAGCCGAAGGACTTGGATACTGTGAAGGAATATGTGTGTTCTAAGTGCGAGGACACATTCATCAGTAAAAAGAGCCTGGACGGCCATCTGGGGACGCACACGAAAAAGAAGAAGATTCTGTACTTATACGCGGAAAGACAACCTTAGGGTGCATTATCACAACCATCACCCTTCAGGAATGGATTATCTGAACAACCTGTACCCGAAATGAAGGAGGAGAGAAGAGCAGCAATGCAGTCAGATGACTCATAGGCCGTACCGAGTACTTGTGCTGCCCCCTCAGGACGGAAGAGGAAGATACCTGAGACTGCAACTGTCAACAGACCGGCACAGGAGGTCTGGAACAAGAAAAGAAGAGAAGTGATGCAGTCAGATGACCCTGAGTATCAGGACGAGATGAGTCTTTTTGCTGCCCCCTCTGGACGAAAGGGGATGGGATCAGATGCTTAAAGTGTTGACAAGCCAGGAAGGGATGTTCGGAAGAAGGAACAAGAGTTCATAGAAATATTAAGGGAGCTGCGGAAGGAGGAGGTAGATGAGGAAGAAACTCAGGTCCCTTTGACACCTGGGAGGGAGTTTGAGATTGAGATGTGGCCGAGATATCCTTGTCACCAGCTTCCGTATCTCTGCTCGACAGTGGAACCACAACGCGAGATAGTATCTGGAGGAAAACAATGAGGGATGATGTCCACCATTCAGGATGTCCAGGAAGAGGGGAATGACATCAACAAAGACGCCTCTTTTTCCATTAACCTTGGACGAGCACTTAAGGGAAGCTCTCTACAATACCGGAAGGAGATTTTCAGAAACGCACAATTCCACCTGCCACAGATATTCAGCACAGGCAGACCGAGATGTCAGCATTTGAGGAACCACCCCGAGCCAGAGTATGCAGGGTCAGTAGTGGCAATCCTGGGTGGCGACGGGTGGTACCAATCTATACTGCAGATCTGGAGGTGATGATGGCAGGGAATGTTCGTCAAGTGAAGGAGATCAGCACCAGGAGCCAGTTTCAGAATGGGGTGAAGGTCTCTGAAGAAGTCGTCGAGAGGATCTGCGATGTAGAGTTTACGGCCGGTTTCATCCTCAAGTAGAGTTTAGTGTTTCTCAAGGTTAATATGTAACATGTTTCTAACTTATTTTTGTTTCAGTGTAAAGGTTTTATAAGAGAGTATATTTTTTTAGAGACTTCCTATACTACCTCATTCCCTTAAGGAATACTAAAATTATTGTTGCTCATTGTGTAAATTCCCTTAAGGATAAGTGTAATTGCTTTTGATTGTATAAACGACATTCGCTGTACTGTGGTTCGATTTGTATAAGCTCCCTTAAGGAGAAACTGGATTTTTAAAAATATTTTGATAAGACTGTATCAGGTGTGATTTGTTTTTGAAACGACTCCCTTCAGGATATTTGTTGTATGCCTTAACTTGAGTTCCCTTTATGGAACCTCAGAGCCTAACCGTTCTCTTAAATTCTCCCTTATTACTTAAGGATACCACAGTAACCTTAAAGGTGCATTATTTTGTATAAGTGAACTTTATATTTTATTGTATAAGATGGCACCTCAGTTAACTTCGTTTCGGTTGTTTCTCAGTTTAACAAATTTAAGGTTGGTGCTTTAGAAACAAAATTAGCCTGAGTGCTTGTAATTTTCGCACGACGTAGAGTTTAGGCGTGGCGTAATTCCTGCACATGAGCAGTGGGCTGATTTAGGTTGCTTTTAGCTGTGTGCACCTCGTGCGTGGCAGTAGTTGCTATTGAGCTTGCAGACGTAGAGGATGAGTGACGGGCAGAGCTCTTATGATTGTAGTGGTTGGGTGCTAGGCTCGTGTAAGTCAGCGTTGCTGTCGGAGTCATGTTGGAGAGTCCATGGCGGCGGCGGGGAGAGTCTAGTGGCTTTATCTTAGGCTGGGTAGGTCTTGCATATTTATTTGCCTCAAGCACTGTTCAGGACCAATTTTGTTGAAGCTCCTCACAAGTATCACCTTCAGTAATTATAATTATTAAGTGCTTCCGTTAATAAACCTCTCCATATCAGTAATTCTTAGCACCGGAAGAAATTTGCATTATTTTCCCTTAAGGACACAGGTAACCCTTAAGGAAATTCAAGGCCACCCTTAAGGAAATTCAAGTCTATCTTAAGGAAACAGAAACCCCTTAAGGAATCTACAACTTGACTTATAGTTATAATAAAAGGTAAACCCCGCGGCTCTTGAGTGATCTCTCTTGTTAAATTATTGGGTCTAAGAGATGCTCCAATTTAGGTTTAGCTCCTGCCATAGAGTCCCCGGAATTTCTGTAGCGCGACGATATATGGTTGCGACCTCCCCACAGTACTGTAGGGCTGCCACTCGCCTGTGCAGTACCGAGTTAGAATAGACCTGGACGGGATTTTGCCACATTGGTGTCAGAAGTGGGATAAGGTGTAACACTTTCAGGAAACTGCATCTGCAATGATGGTCTCTAAATGGATGAAGAGGAGCTGAGGTGCTCAGAGTAGAGGCACACCAGACCAAAAGCATGTACGAGGATGCACTAAAGGAAAAAAAGGAACTCCAGGAACAGTACCAGAAAATGAAATCAATGATCGAGGATAAAACTGAGGAATCAAGGATGAGGGGAATATAGGCCGGACTGAAACTCCAGAACTCTTCATGCAAACTCCAACTCCTGCTGTCTCAAGTAATTTTCGGTCAACATTGGGTATACCAGGGACACCTGCCAATACTAGACAGACGGAGGAGACATCCATGGGAGAGGCCAAGGAAACTAGAACAAGCGAGGACAGAATAAGGAAACTTAGTGCCATAGAAGGACAATAAGGCACATTTTCAGGCTTGCTGCATAGCAAATGGATGGAAAGACAGCCAGGCTGCTATATTCTTGGCGGCCAGCCTTCAGGGACAAGCCTTGAAGGTGCAGGGATGCCAACCAGAGGGGAAGCAACCTTCACTTAAGGATCTATTGGACAGACTAGACCAACGTTTTGGACCTGGACAACAGGCAGATTTCCATCTGATGGAGCTTCGTCATCGTCGTCAGGGTGAGACTAAAACCCTGCAAGAGCTCAGAGCCAGCCTGAGAGAACTTGCAGCCTTGGCGAACCTGGAGTTCTCAGATGAAAGTAGAGAGAGACTAGCGAAGGGACATTTCATGGATGCCATGAAAGACAGAGAAAATCAGGGAGGGTATTTTCCGTGCAAAGCCTGCCACCCTTGATGATTCGATCAAGGCTGCTTTGCAAACACAGAGTTTCCTGAGGACAGAGGATCGTAGGACTAGTGATAAGGCTAGAAAGTTTGCTAGAAAACTACAGGGCATGGAAGAAAATTGTAAGATGCATACTAAAATAATGTCAAGTTAAACATTTACATTTTAAAGGTTCGACTAAACGTTGAAAATTTCACTCGAAAGTTCCGCAAAACACATCACATAGCGATCACAGTTTACACAGCCTACACAGTCACATCATTTCCAATTTACAGGCTCGTAATCTTTGTGTAGGCAAGAAACATTGAATGGTAGAGGGCGTTTCAGAACGATGCGATAGCATGAGAGTAAACTTCCTCTATTGGTGAAATATATCAAAGCCTTACGCAATAGATCACAACATCTGTTTAAAATGCCTCGACCAAAGACTTTACGTGTCTGTGCATGCTCAAGAAAAAAGAGTAGAGTTGTGAACCATGCTTGCTTTAGTGAGTCCAGGATCCCCCAAAACCACACAAATTACACAATGTAAAATGATGAAAATATAACAACGCATCCATAGCGCCAAGGTTATTAGGTGTTTGTGCAATACAAGAACGAACACCTCATTGATTTTGTTCCAATTTTTTTTGTTTTGGTGTTTGTGCAATACAAGCACGAACACCTCATTGATTTTGTTGTTTTTTTCTTTTCTTTTTCATCATCATCTTCTTCACGGAACCCTTTTCTAGAGCATAACACAAGATTGAAATTGAATTGTACATTGAAACTCATCAGACAATTGAACCGCAATATGAAAACGGTAAAAACTTGAAGACGTCATGATGACGTCATCAGGTGTCAAATTACTAGGGTTTAAAGTTGAAAAATAACCATTTGCTATTCGCTGTATATCCTTGAATTTGAAAGCTATGATGTTCATAGTTTGGCATCGGATAGATCAAGACTGGGGCAACATTTGAAAAGTTGGCGCTAAAATTGTATGACCTTTACTTCTGGTCGTAACCGAAGGTCAAAGTTTGCCTTTGTTTGTTTTTCTTTAAAAATATCAATTTTGGGGCATAACTCAAGATTAAAATTGGTTTGAACATTGATACACATCACACAATTGAATCTTGGTATCAAGACGACACAGACTTGATGATGTCATGATGATGTCATCAGGTATGGAATTACAATATTTCAAAATTTAATGTTTGCAAAAAATCATTACTCGTGAACCACATGTTCAATTTTTACAATCTACACATCATCGGACAGGTCATTGAAAGTTTAACAAAGGCTACACAAAGCTTGACCCCATTTGACCTTGACTTCTGGTTCAAACCGGAAGCTAAAAAATTCAAAAGTGCATATCTTAAATACTACTCATCTTTTCAGCACGATTTTTATGTATCAGGTTGAAGAACGTTAAATCTGCTCAAACTTTTGCACAGGGATAACAATATTTTGATCTTTACAGCTGGTCGAAATATGACGATCGATAAAGTGACTTTTAAGTTGACCCGCATTGACAACGCACGATAGTGAAAGAACATGTGTACACATACTACAGCCACATGTACATTGCATGTGCAGTTTGGTTTACGTGGGCATTGCACTAAACAGCTACATGTTGGTATACATCGTCGCTCGGTGTTTCATTGTATATTGCACACCCAAAGATAGTCCGTCTAATATTTGAAAAATTCATAACTCCTGAACCACATGTTGGATTATAACAATCCTACATCATCTGAAAGGTCCTAATACACTTAACACGCACCACACAATTGTAACCCCGTTTGATCTTGACTTCCGGTTAAAATTGGAAGTTGAAATTTCATGTTTCAAAAAATCATTACATCTGAACCAATCTTTGGATTTTTACACTCTAAATAATCATCACAAATGTCTTTACAAAATTTGACAAATGCTACACAGAGTGTGACCACATTTGACCTTGACTTCTGGTTCAAACTGGAAGTTGAAGTTTCATAATGAAAAAAATTAAACTCCTTAAAAGAACGTTATTACAGAATTGGTAAGAAAAAAACTCGTAAAATATACTTTAAGATCACAGATCTACATAAAAACTTACACGGTCTAATGATGATGTTAGTAGAAAACATCCCTTGAAATATTTCTGTCTGAAATGCCATATTTGGTAAGAAATAAATAAACTAATTTTCCAATTGGAGTTTATCGCTCAGTGAGCGTTTTATTCATTTTTTGCATCGATTTTTAGAGACTGCCCTCACACGACCAATAATAGTTATTTTTCCTCTCAATTCGGCACACACAAATAATTCTCGAACGGTCGGTTACTAGGTCAGTCAGTCCGCCCAGCGCCTGCGTTAGAGGTCAAACCCCGAATTTTCTTTGCACAGAGAAAACCGCAGCGAGTGCGCGAGAGTGTTTCGAGGGGCCTCTGTTTACATGCATCGTGCCGGGACGCTTTGCACGAGTAGTTGGTGTCAAAGATGGCATGGTAAGTGTTTGAAGCGTGAAACTCTCTTTCGAATGCTGTAATATTTTGCCATTTTCGATGTTGCTTAGCTTACTTTATTTACTGTCAAACATAGGGTAATATCTCTAGGTAAATTTGAGGGGGTATTTTACTTGTTGTGCCCTGACTGGACTGCAAAACTGAAAAACTGACGATTCAGATAGATGAATGTGATAGCTTCCGTAAGCTATCGTTTGGTATACCTTTTTTGTCGGGGACCCACTGTGCATCATGTGGCATAGCCTTTTCCGGGCGAATATTATCTGCGTGATTTCACTATTTTAAAGATTGTCCATGGATGTGCTTACGACTTTGTCGTGTTGTGTGTGCATGTACACTACGTGAAACTACCGTGGGTCAAATTATAACGGGGAAAAGATTAAACATACACAACTCAAGAAATGAATGATTTTTACTTTGAAAGTGATTTTTGTTTTTCGTAAAATTTAATTTACCATAACTATCAATATAACTGAAGTGCATTAGGGGCCATATAAACAATAATGAAAATTGATTCAGCGGTTGTAAACAATTTTTGAATATAGTTTCATGTGTTCCAGTTTCCCTGCGTGACACCATAAAAACAAATCCACATGGTTACACCATCGGACTGCAATCCACAGTCCATTTGTATTTGCGTGGAATTAATTTTTTTGGAGAACCCAATCACTTTCAATTGGCCTAAAACCTTTAAATATAGACCCGTTTGACTAAATAAAACAAATAAAAGCACAAAAAACTTTTTAGATAAGCCCACATTTGTCTCTGTGTTTATTTTTTACCACATGGTTCAATTTACCTAGCAGTGGCCATTAGCCCATATGATAAAAAATGGCCAACAATTCCTCAGGAAATTCTGGGAGAGCTGGTCATTGATGGATTTTTGGGGGGTGAAAAAGACCCCGGATAGTAACGAGACATTTACCATGCTATTTGGCTAGGTGTAGATGGGGAACCTGTAACATTTTTAGATAATTTTTTTTAAAATGGCGGAGTACTGATTATTTAATTAAAAACGGACTGTTGATTGCAGTACGATGGCATCACGCAGGGTTTTAATGTTATATTAATTTTGTATTCAGATATTAAATAGTTTATACCCGAATAGTATAATTTGTTCGGGCACGAATACAATGTTAAATTGTTCTTGTTTTTTCAGGGACCTTATGATGTTGGGCATAGTTTTTTTTTGATTGCGCAGTATGTGTTAAAACAGTTTTTTGTGACTTTGACATTACAATTAAAGACCAAAATATTTGCCTAGACTGTAACAGAACAAAAATTACGAGGTTTGTAATCAATACTTTGTGTTATTTTTGCATTTTGTAGGTTTCAACAGCCACCTCCATCATGGCCATCAACTCCCTCAATAGCCCCCCCCCCCAGCTCTACCAGTGTTACCAAGATCTAAGAAACACAATGTTGAGTGTTGTTGTGATTCTCTCACAAAATACTTGCACCAGAATATCCCTGACTCAGAGATATTGAACTCCAATGTAACTTGTCTTCGCTGTGTGACAACATTAGGGTTGCGGACTCGCCTCCTGTCTATTGTCCCCATCATCCAGACGTGATATTAATCCATGTTGGAACAAATGATTTTGGGTTTGGTTTCATGGAAGTTAATGATTTTAAAATGTTTTCAAGTTTAATCATTTCTGCCCGTGAATAATTCCCCTTTTCATCAGCGCACCTTTACCACGACAGGATCTTGAGAGCTTAGAGGAAGCTCGTAAATTTTTCAACATTTACTTGGGTAACCTTGTGAGCAAACATAACAATTATCCCCCTCATAGTTTTAAGTGAGAATGCCATTTCTCATTTTTGTATGGAAAATTTTACTTGTCTTATTGTTGTTATTTTTTAAACCTTCAGAGAACAATAGTTGCAGTGTTTTATACATTTTTCTTGTTGAAGTATCTAGTTATTAGTGTTATGTAAAGTGAAAAAGTAAACACAAAAAATCATCCAGATTGGAATCTTGCTATTGGCAAAGTGATGTGTTTTTCAACAAAATGTATTTTTACATTTAACAGGCATGATATTCTTCCTACTTTAGTCTGATATCAAATTGTTTTCCCTTTGAAAAATTGTGATAAAAAGCCTCAAAGACCATACACTAGGCCTACATGTATATATATGTGTACACGTACTTGTAGGTTAGCCCTTGTACTGGATAAAATGTTCGTCATTTTTTCTAACGGTAAATACCTGGTTTGATTTAAGCCATCATATACATATAGACTTTTAAGTTGATTTTGAGTTGTACTTGTGTGATAATTGCCATTACATTATACATGTACTTCCATATCATATGCCATACTACATGTCACGTTTTAGTTTAAAGGCCAACCTTTGGTAATTGTCAAAAACCAGTATTCTCACTTATATCCCATAATATGCATAAAATAACAAATCTGTGAAAATTTAGACTCAGATGGTCATTGCAGTTGCAAGAAAAAAATGAAAGAAAAAACACCCTCGTTGCACAAATTTGTATGCTTTTAGGTGCATAATAAAAGACTTCTGGCCAGAAGTCTTTTAATATTTTAGTGAAAAAATACCTCTTTCTCAAAAACTATGTTACTTCAGAGGGAGTCGTTTCAGCTCTCAGTTGCTCGTTATTACCAAGTAAGTTTTTAAGCTAATATTTGTTTTGAGTAATTACCAAACGTGTCCAGTGCCTTTAAGGTAAATTATTTTTGGTTATTTCCTACAAATTTATTATATAGTTTGTTAATATAATACCTGTAAAAGTTAACGAGATTGTAACAGCTATTATGTGCACTTGTTATGGAACAAAATCTACACAGCAAAGTCATTTATACACATGGTGTTACCGCAAACCGAATATATATTGATACCTCACCATGCAATGCCTCAAAACCCATATTGTTATATATAATTAACTTGTTTGCTATCTATTTCTGTACTTGACTTAACTTCCTGTAAATGGGTTTACAGGTTGTTGTTTTACATATATGCAGCTGCCATAATTAGATTATAAACATTCCAATTTTACATGCATTTGTTCTTTCTTTTTTACTTTGTTGTCAAATAAATTTTTGTTTTGGTGAGTGAAATTTAAATCCTTGTTACTTGAATTAATTAATTTTTGTGTGAATTATGTCTGTTTTATCATTTATTGATCCCTCTTTTTAGTTTTTATTGTAAATCAAATAATTACACAAGGACTAGGCCAATTGGAGAAGTATTTTCAGAAAAAAAGGATCCATGGATTTTTCTATTTGCCACTGCAGACGTTTTGTTAAACCTACTACTTATGCCACGACCTGGCTCTATTTTGATAAATGAATTGTGAAATATAGTTTACTTTGAATGTTATTTGTGTTATGGAGGTCTGGGGATCAGGTTTTATAAGAAATGAGGGGTGAACAAAACTATAATGTAGAAACGTTTGTACGTGTTGTGATTGTACATCCGGGCAAGTTCTCACCACGCGTCTCCACCAATCAGAATGCAGGAATCACATGTGCAATTATGGCGGGTTTTTACGTTACGACGTCTTGGACTACCGCCAGCATTTTTTGCGCCCTGACTAAACTAACAAAAATTAGGCTAGAAAATCAACTGTTTTGTGAAAGAACATGAAATTTCCTATCCATTGCTGTAAGTATTGGCTTGTGGGAGAATGTATTAGAGGGACATATTGCAGGGCAATTGTGTTGTTTTAGTTTTGTTTTGAAACAAAATTTGATGATTAAAATACACCACTAGAATTTCAGTACAGTCAACTATTTTCAAGGCATAATGGATGATATACTCCTTATCTTAGCAATTGTGGGAATATTTTGGTGAATTAAACTGAGAAACTACACACATTCCACGAGCGGTTCCAGCTCATTAAATATTCAAAGAGAGGTCACGCACGTCCGAGCCATTACAGCGCAAGGAAAAGAACGGATTCTGTCCGGCGGTTTATATGGAGGTAGAAAATATACATGTACACATGGCCATGCGGATTGCCACACACATGCCCACATTCGTGCCGTATCGTCGTACGCGTATGAAAGAGAGCCTCATTATTTATGTGGATGACCCTTCGGTGGCCTTTCAGTAGACAACCGCAAACAGCCACCTCCAAAGCCTGATCAGGAACGAGTATATCATGCTGAAACGCACGAGGGCGATATTCAAAAATCTATCCAGGAAAACTTGCAAGCCTGGACCATGCCTGGATATTCAAGCGATTTCATGCAAATGTATAATCGGTTTTTCACTATTTTCTTGTGACCCAGATGGCCGATCGATCTCAAACTTCTACAGGTTTGTCAGTTTATGTATATGGTGGATTACATGAAGTGCTTACACTGCCAGCAACTGTTTTGTTAGCAAAAACCAATTCTGTAATGTTCCTTTAACCCGACCAGGCGCGGTTCTACGGGGGGACTAGGGGGGGCTACAGCCCCCCCAAATTTTTGTCTAGCCCCCCCCCCCCAAAAAAAAAAGTGCAAGGGAAAAAAAGAAGATACAAGCTGGAAAATACTGGATCTTTATTAAAAATAAAAATGAATAGATTTGCACGGTCTTTTCACATACTTTAAGTCTTGGCCCAGACTGCATGACTTGTACGGTTAAATGTTTCATGTGGGATCGGGACAAGCGCGGTGCTTAGAATTTACGGTTTTCGCCGGTGGCGCGCGCTTCCGCCTTGTTTTGTTTTGTATTACATGAACATAAAAACCAATCTCAGTTTGGAAATGACGATGCGGTGATAAAACACAAGTGGCTCAACATATTATCACCGGAACAATGTTCTTTTTAGTAAGTTCTAACCTCTTTTCCTCCCCTCCCCTCCCTTCCTAAAAGCCTTCCTTTTTTCTATTAGAGTATAAGGAGGCTTGAAAACTCCAAAGAAAATGTCTGTTTTAAACATCGCCTTTTGACTTTTCAAAAACAGAGACCTTTGTCTCCCACTTAAACAACAAACAGTCATAGGATGGTTGATTACGAGACCACACCAGAGCCATGTTACATTAGTTTTAACAACGTTTCTCTGCCTATTTATCTCTCGATGGCTACCTTTGGAGATAATAGTTTCCATTTTTCCGCACTCCAATTAACACATCACTAATTCGCTGCAGACTGGTTAGGCCAAGTAACAAAAGTAACACGTTTCTCGTCCCCGCACGCCTCCTTTTTGGCTTCCGCCTCTTTGCTTTTCTTTTCTTGTTTACTATTTTTTTAACAAAAAAGGGGAAAGGGGGGGGGGAGAAAAAAAAGGAAAATTTGAAAAAACGAAGTTCCTTGGTTTA
This sequence comes from Pycnopodia helianthoides, assembly GCA_032158295.1. Lineage (NCBI taxonomy): Eukaryota > Metazoa > Echinodermata > Asteroidea > Forcipulatida > Asteriidae > Pycnopodia > Pycnopodia helianthoides. The sequence continues at coordinate 16,884,550 of CM063248.1, forward strand.
TTTTTGACTAAGAATTTGTCTTTACTTTTTTCACCTTAAGTATTCTTAACTTAACATCGCATGCGAAGAGTATTTGAGTATGAGCCACAGATCGCTGCATGAGCCCGGCGTCGACTCTTCTACCTCAATTGTGATGTTCGCGATATAAATAATATTGAACACATGTACATTTCACTGTTTTTGAATGTTGAAACTTGCTTAGAAAGTGGACTAAAAATACAAATCATTTGTTTTGTCATACATTGCATCAGTATACTCAAATAGAAACAAATGTGAATAAATATACCTTGGCCAGCCATATTTAGCATGGCCATCTTGGATAAAATATATAAAAAATTGGAAAACAGTAAATAGTAGCGCCCTGCCTCCTCCTCTTTTTGAAAAAGTCCAGACGAGAAACATGTTACTTTGTTTACCTGGCCTTATACGGTCTCCACTCTCTCTCTCTCTCTCACCACCCTCCCTCCCTCCCTCCCTCCCTCCCGTCCATCCCCGGGCTTCCGGCGATTTTTTGCCCTTCCTTTCACCCTCCCCGTTTTTTATAAAGAACTATACTTGACGCCTCAAATGTTTTTTAAAGCTTGCCTTTCAATACATGATTCTCACTCGTCACGGAGAGAATCTTCATAACTGACAAGTTTGTATGCTGTTTGAACATTTTGAGTGCGTTCCGGTCCTATTTTTTTCTTTGCTTGTCCATTAATAAAACCTCTCTATTATATGATTCTTATATCGAATACCATCAAAATATTTTTTGTGGCCACATAATCTCATCCTGACTTGATTGCACACGGCTACATATGATTTCACTCTTCCCTCTGTAAACATCCCATAATATTCTCAATCAAATTCGTTAAACCACTGCAAGCTTTTGTTCTGTCTACCGTTTTGGAGTCAAAATAATTTGCACGCAACTGCATCATGTGTTGTATAATTATTGTTTCTTTCTACTTTTTATGCGACAAATACATGAAAAATGCACTGTTTATATGTTCCTTTTCGACTCCCAAAAAGAAATAGCAGTAGCGAAAGTTAGAGGGTGACGTCACGTGCAAAAGGTCTAGCCCCCCTAAAATTGTGGCTCTAGAACCGCGCCTGAACCCGACATTGGTTTGAAAATGTAAAATTTTGTAACCATCCCAATTTTATGACATCACTCACGAACACCTTGTTTTTGTAACTGACAAAAACTGAATATCTAGTTTCTTCTTCATCTTCTTCTTCTTCTTCTCGAGCATAACTCAAGATTGAAATTGAATTGAACATTGAAACTCACCAGACAATTGAACCGCAATATGAAAACGGTAAAAACTTGAAGACGTCATGATGACGTCATCAGGTGTTGAATAACAAGGGTTTTAAAGTTGAAATAAACTATTTGCTATTCTCTGTATATCCTTGAATTTGAAAGCTATGATGTTCATAGTTGAGTGCGGATAGATCAAGACTGGGGCAACATTTGAAAAGTAAACGCTAAAATCGTATGACCTTTACTTCTGGTCGTACCGGAAGGTCAAAGTTTGCCTTTGTTTGTTTTTCTTATAGAAATCAATTGAACATTGAATCTCATCAGACAATTGAACCTTGGTATCAAGACGACACAGACTTGATGATGTCATGATGACGTTATCAGGTATGGAATTACAATAAATCAAAATTTAATGTTTGTAAAAAATCATTACTCGTGAACCACATGTTCAAATTTAACAATCTACACTTCATCGGACAGCTTGTTGAAAGTTTAACAAACGCTACACAAAGCTTGACTCCATTTGACCTTGACTTCCGGTTCAAACCGGAAGCTAACAAATTCAAAAGTGCATATCTTAAATACTGCTCATCTTTTCAGCACGATTTTTATGTATCAGGTTGTAGAACGTTAAGGCTGCTCAAACTTTTGCACAAGGATAACAATATTTTGATCTTTACAGCTGGTCGAAAAATGACGATAAAGTGACTTTTAAGTTGACCCGCATTGACAACGCGCGATAGTGAAAGAACATGTGTACACATACTACAGCCACATGTACATTGCATGTGCAGTTTGGTTTACGTGGGCGTTGCACTAAACAGCTACAGGTTGGTATACATCTTCGCTCGGTGTTTCATTGTATATTGCACACCCAAAGATAGTCCGTCTAATATTTGAAAAATTCATAACTCCTGAACCACATGTTGGATTTTTACAATCCATATGTAATGGGATGAAATTGTAGGCCCCCTTTTTTTGTAAACTCCTAGTTTAACAATCCTAGTTTACCTAGTCCACCTCGGACTAGGGCGAGTCTAGGAGTAGGTGGTTGCCTGGTGGTGTGTGATGAGTGGGTGATTGGTAGCAGCCTATGCAACCAATCACGGCGCATTGAGGAAGAGATGTCCAGAGGTCAGTGACCATCCCCAGGAAAGTGTTTGGACACTTGGCCACTGGACTCCGACAGAGGAAAGTTGTAAGATTTAACCCTCCAAGTTTCTTCAGTTTGTACACTTTGCCTCTGTCGGATATCTGCATTGGATTGCGCCAGCCCAGCTTAACATCACAATAATCATTACATTCATCCCTGTCCTGCTCTAGGCGGATTCAAAATACCAGAGAGCCAGCAGGACAGCGAAATATCAACTCATCACTTGTTCAACTTCACCATTGTTACTGATTGCAACGAAAACAGTAATCCTGTCCCCTGATCAAGGACAAGGAACTGTTTTCGCACCACTTCTTCAAGTCCCCCATCATCGACTTCAGCGCCCCCTTGTATCATCTTATCATCGTCTTGTCATCATCTTCAAAGTATGGACTAGCTATTCTTTATTTTCGCCGGGTGCGCCCAGTCACGTCCACAACTAAACAGATAGGCCATTCAATCGTTTCTTATATTTGCATTGTTTAATTGTATTTTTTTTGTAAAATCGTCCTTTTATATTTTATTGTCGAGACCCGCCAGGTTTTCTATTACTCTTCTTTTATTTGAGATATGTTTTAACTTTCTCATATGATGATAATACAGCGTTTAAATCGCCCTTCCCTTCATTTGTAGCCGGAATAAACCAACCTTTCATTTTTTACAAGCAAATACCAGCGTATCCCTTGTACAATTTATTATGTCTCATTATAGAGTGCGCTAGCCGCATTCGAACCTACTACATAATTGGCGCCCGATGTGGGGATACGCTGTATTTATTTTTCTATTTTTGATTGTGTGTACAAATGCTACACCTTTCGCCGGCTACTGAAGGGGCCCACATTATTTCTCGACATTGTTTTTCACATCATTTCTCGACATTGTTTTTTTACTAGTATTGCTCAATTTTCTCCATTGTATTTTCTTATTTTATTTTGCCACTATGAATTTTCACCTGCTTCGTGTTTATTCATTTGGTGTGCACTTTTGTTGCACAGGATAACTTTTTAGGTATAATGATCATTGTTTGCTGTTTGCCATGTTACTCTTGTATTTGATAAATTTTCCCTAGTGGACATCACGATGTCCTGTGCTAGGCTTAAGTACTATGTGGTCTTAGTGACCAACATTCCTCTTCATGCCACCAAAGAGCAGGTACAGCATTTTTTGTGTGGGGTGGGCGCAGTCCAACATTTGAGTGACCTGCGGTTCTCGAGAAGCTATGGCAACTATTCATATTGCCATTATCACTTTTCGAGAACTGCAGCACACGCTGTCCATTGTTTGGATGGTAGGCCTTTCCTCGATGGCCACCCACGGATTCTGCCATCACTTCGTCAACCACCACCTCCGTGCACCAACCCTAGTCCAATGGTTTCTCTCCTCCCCTCTCCTGCTGATGTCCTTCGGACAACTTCAGCTATTCCGATTATCCTTCCCCCGACACCATCCCTCATGCCGAATCCTCTCCTCCCCCAACCATCCCCTTCCATTCCCTTCTCCCAACCCCCTGCACCTCCCCCTGCAATTTCTCATCAATCGCCAGCGTTTTTTGCAGCGCCGCAGCCAGCGTTGACGCCAGCGTGGCAGCCTACTGCCCCACCAAAGATGCCCTTCTCTCTGTCCCATCTGCCCCCACAGGAGGCCCAGTCCCCTGACAAGCCAACTCTTTTTGTAGCTCTGTCATCCAAGAAGCTTGGCTGTTACTTTGATACGTGGCCATTCAAAGCCAAACTCTTGCTACTGTTCAGCAATGTCATGTACAGTAAGAGTATACAGGTAGCAATGAGTACTCGCTCGATGGCATGCAAGCAAACAATGGATAGTTTTGGGCACCATCTCCAACTCCTACTTTATGATGTTTGCAGTTGGATTGACCTTCCTTTGGTCAAAATGGGCTCAACTCTTTGCCTCTCCTGGCCTTACTCCCTTTGCTTGTAGGCACAACAACCTACTTAACTATTTCAGATTTTCTGGACCCCGCCCTTTGTACCCCAGAATGGCAGGGATAAAGCAGAATTTAATAAATCCTTCATGGAAAAGTTCGGTTCGGAGGATAGTCAGGATGCGTGTATTGCTGCAGTGTTAGGCATTATTAGTGCAAAAAAGAGCGATTTGTTTTTCTTTCTTTCTTCATTTTTCTAGGCATGCTACTTGCGCGCATGGAAATGCGTATAGTGATTGTTTAAACTTATGTCGAGACGACATTCAGAAAGCAGGCGTGCGTGTAATGGGATGAAATTGTAGGCCCCCTTTTTTTTGTAAACTCCTAGTTTAACAATCCTAGTTTACCTTGTCCACCTCGGACTAGGGCGAGTCTAGGAGTAGGTGGTTGCCTGGTGGTGTGTGATGAGTGGGTGATTGGTAGCAGCCTATGCAACCAATCACGGCGCATTGAGGAAGAGATGTCCAGAGGTCAGTGACCATCCCCAGGAAAGTGTTTGGACACTTGGCCACTGGACTCCGACAGAGGAAAGTTGTAAGATTTAACCCTCCAAGTTTCTTCAGTTTGTACACTTTGCCTCTGTCGGATATCTGCATTGGATTGCGCCAGCCCAGCTTAACATCACAATAATCATTATATTCATCCCTGTCCTGCTCTAGGTAAGTTTGATCTTACTTTTATCTTTCTTGTGAGCTTAGGCTTAAAAGTTAAAGTAAAGATCAGAATGTCATATTAACATTAAGTTTGAACAGTCACTGCTTATTTTCTATTGTGTAAGGAAAGTGTTTTAGGATTTGATTATTGAAGTTCCCTTTTTAAATGCTCTTATTTTGAAGTGATCATTGTTGACTTGTTGTTTTCCATGCTCTTTTAACTTTTGAAGTACAAAATGTAAATTACATTTTGTCTCAGTATTGCTTTGAACTTGATTTATTTAATGTTGCTTTGGTACTCTGCATTTTTCATTATATTGTATTGTGAGAAAGAATACAGTGCCCTTTTATTTCGTGGTTTAAACTCCATTCAAAGTTGCTACTTTCCCAATAGTACTTGTTGAAAGCTTTCATGAGCAAGAGACAGAGACTAGTTTTCATTGATTTTAGTTTTATGCATTTATTTTTCTTTTGGTTTACTGAAACTAGACTTTTAGTTTCATAGTTTTGCTCTATGATGTTGATATATCTTTGATTTTTACTTTCTTGTTTGCTTTTAATCTTTGGCATTCACTTTTATTTTAGACTTCTTGAAAGTCTGCCCAAATCACTTTTGTATATAATTGTAGCATAAATCCTTGTGTTTTTCATTGTTTATTGTAACATCCTGATTTCATGGAGCAATAAGTCATTATTCCATGAAATGTCCTACCACAAACTATGCAAGGAGTGTTCTTTAATTGGCTTTAATCCTTGACTGTCCATCATTCAGCCTTAGGCACTGGTCTGGGAAGAAGGTGTTCAATTTCACACCCATTAAGAGACTTCACTGACCAGTACAATAAACATTCCCACAGTCATTGATTCACACTTACTTTATTTTAAAGATAAGTGGTTTCTTGTTAAAAGGATTATTTAGGTTTTAGTATTAAGTATTTAATTTTAGTGTATTTTATAGTTTTGAATGGCATATCGGATTAATTTTAGACTTGGCCACTGGACTCCGACAGAGGAAAGTTGTAAGATTTAACCCTCCAAGTTTCTTCAGTTTGTACACTTTGCCTCTGTCGGATATCTGCATTGGATTGCGCCAGCCCAGCTTAACATCACAATAATCATTATATTCATCCCTGTCCTGCTCTAGGCAGATTCAAAATACCAGAGAGCCAGCAGGACAGCGAAATATCAACTCATCACTTGTTCAACTTCACCATTGTTACTGATTGCAACGAAAACAGTAATCCTGTCCCCTGATCAAGGACAAGGAACTGTTTTCGCACCACTTCTTCAAGTCCCCCATCATCAACTTCAGCGCCCCCTTGTATCATCTTATCATCGTCTTGTCATCATCTTCAAAGTATCGACTAGCTATTCTTCATTTTCGCCGGGTGCGCCCAGTCACGTTCACAACTAAACAGATAGGCCATTCAATCGTTTCTTATATTTGCATTGTTTAATTGTATTATTTTGTAAAATTGTCCTTTTATATTTTATTGTCGAGACCCGCCAGGTTTTCTATTACTCTTCTTTTATTTGAGATATGTTTTAACCTTCTCATATAATGATAATACAGCGTTTAAATCGCCCTTCCCTTCATTTATAGCCGGAATAAACCAATCTTTCATTTTTTACAAGCAAATACCAGCGTATCCCTTGTAAAATTTATTATGTCTCATTATAAAGTGCGCTAGCCGCATTCGAACCTGCTACACATACATCATCTGAAAGGTCTTAATACACTTAGCACGCACCACACAATTGTAACCCCGTTTGACCTTGACTTCCGGTAAAAATTGGAAGTTGAAATTTAATGTTTCAAAAAATCATTACATCTGTACCAAACATTGGATTTTTAAACTCTTAATAATAATCACAATGTCTTCAAAAATTTGACAAATGCTACACAGAGTGTGACCACATTTGACCTTGACTTCTGGTTCAAACTGGAAGTTGAAGTTTTGGTTTGATTGGTTTGATAAGGTATAATTTCGTCAACATCACAATTTTATGACATCACTCACGAACACCTTGTTTTTGTAATTGACATAAACTGAATATCTAGTTATTGTTTAGACTTGTAAAGCAATTTTTATACTTTTCAGATTTGTATCATTACTTTTTATGATACAAATTTTCCAACAATATCATGCTTTTTATCAAAAAGGGCATTTATAAATTGGAATAAAAGAGTAGCGACTAGGTCTTAAAGAGCAACATGACTGAACACAAAAAATTGTGTTTTCTGGTAAAATTTATGTTTGCTGGGATGTGATAAAGACTACCATTCACTTAACCAAAGGTTAAAAAGTTTAAATGTGTAAGTATAAAGACAATATTTTGATACAATTCTGTTCGAGACGGACTCAAAGGAGCCTGTAGTCATCACTTCATTAACATGTCATTAATAATAAATTTCACCGGTTTTGATGACGTGGAGACGTGGAAACGTTTGCATCCCACCCGCCGTCTGCCTAGATACATTACTATGTGTACAACGACACAACATATGTACATGTACTGTATGTGACTACTGTGAGTTTGTTACACATCCATTCGTGCGAGTGTATTTTGAAACAGAAATAACAAGCACTAGAATTTAATGTTTGTAGAAACGAACACTAAGTGTTCGGGTATCATTTGGGGTCAGTGTAAGGTGAAAATTGGCCACACTTTGTATAGCATTTTGGGGTTTTTAAAGACCTTTCAGGTGATGTATGGATTGTAAACATCCAATTATGGTTCAGGAGTTATGAATTTTTCAAATATTAGATGGTTTATCTTTGGGTGATACAGTCAGCAATGCTGAATGTTGTCATTTCTGTACAAAAGTTTGAGCAGGCTCACAGATCTATAGCCTGACGCAAAATGTACGCTAAAATGATGAGTAGTTTTTGAGATATGAATTTTTGAAATTTTCAACTTCTGTTTTGAACCGGAAGTCTAAGACAAATGGAGTCACACTCTGTGTAGCGTTTGTTAAGTTAAGAAAGACCTCTGATGATGTATTGACTCTAGAATTCCACTGTGTGGTTCATGACTTATGATTTTTTCAAATATTAAACTAATATTTAATGTAACTTGACACCTGATGGCGTCATCATGACGTAACTAAAGTGGTTTAATCTCTTAATGACTATCTAACTATTTGTGAAGTTTCAAGTTCAATCGACGAGGAAAAGCAGAAGTATTAAAAAAAGAAAAAAAACGGAACAAAAACAAGAGGTGTTTCAAGCGGATTGCCCGAACACCGAAATAGTGCCAATAGTCATGATAAGAGCAGGCATACTAATCACACATGCTCCGTTCCAATTATACAATTTTGGGGCTTTACTTTCTACCCATGGTGTGTTATTTTGAAGTGCTGACCAATATGATACAACATATTCATGAGCAATGAGAGTATGGATCCGTAGATACATTATAAAGAAGGCAAAATGTTTCTTGCTGCTTAAAATGCATCGTTCATGTTGCTCTTTAACTGGCCGTTTAAAACCTTGCAGGATCGTGGCTGTGCGATAAAGGACCTTGCCATCGGCTTGGTCCTTTCACATGGACACAAATGCCATTTTTGTTAAAAAGCGTATTATTGTCTGAAAATCTGTACAACTTTTCTGTTAATTTTTAATTCCTGTCACGTCCTCATTTTGCGAAGGAGTCAATAAGCATGCCACGGTTGTGCGTACACACGCATACTAACAGATTTTCGATTGAATACCAATATGTATTTATTGCGTTTCAGGTAAATTACTGCCGGTGTAACTTTGCGCGCCACGGGTTTGTTTAAACTCTTCTAGCCGTGTTTATATTTCAAGTTAAAACATGGCCATGTGGCCTCTTAACCAATCAAAATGGATAAACTGTCACGGGTATTTATATAAAAACAAATCGAAAAACATGAAGCGTTTAGTCGCAATTTGGACATACAAGTACACATGCTTAATTGTACACTACAGCATGTAAAGTGTGTGCAATATATGCAATGTAAGCCTGTGACGGTTAAACGTTTAAACGGTTAAACGTTTACAAAATCACTATCCCTTTAGTAAATTACTAACCGTTTAAACGAGAAAAAAAAAAAGCGTTTTGTTTTCGCTGCCTTCATCACTGTATTTTTATGTGTAAAACAATTAAGTTTAGTTAAAAATTGCCGAACAACTACTATTCAATGGCTCGATACTTTTTATCTCCGGCAAGTACAGTCTGTCAGAAGGCTGAAATTAACTTGTTTGTGGTTTCAATTTGCCGACAAGCTTTCGGACGGTCGGCTCTATTGTGGGCGCACGTGATTGGCACGTGCTCAGCGATCTAAGCAGGGGACAGGAAATGGGATCTTTAAAAAAGTAAAATGTAACCTTTTTTTCATTGCGTGGAGGGGTGTCCCATATTTCCTAAACTCTTTGATCAGTCGCATTTCTATGTTCAACGTTTGCGTGAGCCTCGACTTTATATTTCGTCCCGTAACTTACTCCAGTGTTCTCTTTTATGTAAAGTGTTTTAAATTGTTTCCAACTCATAACCGCTTTACAAAATTAAATTAACATGAATCCAAAAATCGAAGAAGAAACGGATAGTAAATTAAACGTAGGGTCACAGGCTTAATGCAATGCCAACGATCATACGACGCCCTCTATCGGCAAGGAGTTGAATTTTTTTAATAGCCTCATTTCAAGGCCTGCACATGCATGATTCTATAATGCAGTATATGCGGTATATGAAGAGTTATTTTTTACTGACTCACGAATGACTGCAAAGACCCAAACTTTCTCATGAATATTTATATAATTATCAACAGCCAATCACAGCCCATGCACGTTGCGCACTGCCTGGCCAAGTGTAGCATGCAGCATTAAAAATAGATGACAGTATGTACATGTAGATCCCTTTTTTTCTTACAGTACATGTACATTACTTTGCCTGTGCTGTATGATGTATAGGCTATGTGTAGCCGGCCGACCGAGAAAATTCATGGGGTTTTCTTTTCTTTTTGCGCTTCTGCACTAAAAGTGGATCTTATACACATGATAGTCTATTTTTTAAAAAGTGGAAATAAACAATCGGCATAGTCAATGAAAAGGTGGATATCCGCTTTAAATTGGAGGTTTCACAGGCCCGAGGAGTATTGGCTCTTACAGTTCAAAATTTCTCAGGATATTTGGTTGCAACTTTATACTAAGTAAGATTTTAGATTTAAATCTATCCTCCTAAAATGCCTCAATGAATTCCGCGATGACTGTCTATTCAGTTTGCTCTAATATAATGATTAGTGACGTGATCAACAGGTTAAATTGTGTCAACTGTGGAGTTTTTTAAGGACTTCATTTTTTGAAATCTCAAGCTCAAGTAAAATTAACTAATTTACTAAACATACATTTTTGTTTAAACAAAAATAGGGGGTTTGGTGTAGACATGTCCAAATTAGCAGAGCTGGTGGAAAGTAAAGAGAAAATTTGGTAAACATGTCTTTGTAGGAAATATTGAAGTACGTGAAGCTAATTGTGCTTCGAAGGATTTGCATTTTTGAAATAGGAAACTTGGATCAAGCCTAAAACTGATGACGTCATAGATTATTCCTTATCCAGACATTAACCCTAACAGACTAGACCCTTGGGTAAACATACTGCCCAAATCCTTCAATATCCTTCGGATTAAAGTTGTAATAAACCTAAAGTGCCCAAATCCTTCAATATCCTTCAACTTATTGTAAGTATACATATTAGCCCAATCCTTCAAAATCCTTTTGAGACAGAAGTTAGGGAGTCAAAAAATGTCAAAAAAGCCCAAAACCTTCAGAATCCTATTTTGGCTAAGCTGCATAATACATAAAACCTTCAAAATCCTCCTATGTAAAAACAGCCCGGTAGCGCAAGTCCTGCGAAATCCTACCCTAACAAAAACTCATTTTAGCCCAAAGCCTTCGAAATCCTCCTGTGTTGCAGATCCCTAATAGCCCAAATCCTTCACAATCCTGCACTTTGGCAATGAGGATATTGTAGGACTTGGGTTCTTTAGGGTTAAGATTGATAAGAATGTTCTAAGTTTAAACTGTTTTGAACTCGCAACAGGTATTCAGCAAAACAGTTTAATTTTCAAAAACTTGTCACAAGAGGGTGCTCTTTTTAGTGGAATGCCCTGGGGTCAAACTTTATTTCATACAGAGATTATGTCCAAATTCCAGATCGAATTGTTTGCAGAACTCAAAACAAGGCCATGTAGTGTAATATTTATTGTTACTTCAACTTTTGGTTTTGACCAGATGCAAAGGTCATACTTTGTGTGAGATTTGTACAATACCTCAGGAGCTTCCATTTGGTGCAAATATCTTGTATGTAGCAATAACGGTTCTCCAGATATGAATTTTATAAATGATAAACATTGATTTAATGTTATGACGTTTTCGATGACGTCATCATATGGTCTAAACTTTTGGTTTCCACCGGAAGTAGTCAAATGGGATTGCATCTTTTGAAAGATTTGTAGAATCGCTTAAGGGCTTTCAAACAATGTAATTATTGTTTGTTCACTTCGTTTGGTAAATAAGATAAAATGTTATTACCATATTCAATTTCTAAGTCTATTTTTGACCAGAAGTTAGATTTGTACAATGCATCAAGAGCTTTCATATGGTGCAAAAATCTGTTATACATGTATCATTTATGGTTCTCTAGATATGAGTTTTTAAAATATTTGTTTGAATTTTAAACGTTAACATTAATCATCCCGTTAAATTTGCAGTTTTATCTACTCATTGAGATATAAGAGGTCTAAGTACATGATAAGCTTCAAGTCTATACAAGCTTTAATTTTTGCGAAATCTTAATACATGTGAAGGTTCGGGGGAAGGAAGAAGACATGGAAAAACACACCAAAAAACCCCCAGTACAACGACAACAGGTTTTCGGCTGTTGGCCGAACACCGACAATAACAATAGGTGTTCGGTTGCTCAAACAAATAATTTTTAAACACATGTAGGTTGCAATTACTTGTTTCTAAGAAAGTAAACGGTGAACCCCTATGCCCTCAAATGACCCACAATCACACTGCAAGATCACACTGGGCTTTTACACAGGTTGCATCTTAAGTTTTCAACATGCTCATAAAACACACTAAACGGCTGCAGACAGACATCAGTCTCAAGATTAGGTTGTCTACAAATGGCATGGTTCCCATTTTAAAAAAAAATCACACTATCTACCTTCAAAGGTCCAAAGGTCAGATATCATGTCTCACAAACATAAAATTTATCTTGTGAACCATTTTGAACAATACCTTTTTTAACTGAAAGTGTAGATTTTAAATACAATTTTTTTGCATGGCAGAATTGTGTTTAACCAGCAATCAACACAAGTTTCTGACTACAATGTATACACTGATCAAATAAGATGAACACTTATTCACACATGTAGCCGATTGACAAATTTCAGGGAGCTCTTCTCATTAACAATTTGATCTTATCGCTTCCTTGAAATTACAGTATAATACAGTATTGCACAATACAGTGCATCAAGATATCGGCTACTTTATCAGCAATATTTGGCACACAATCCTACCACCCTACTCTACTGGTATCCCTCAGTCAACTGACACGCCCTTGCTTTTCTATCTCTTTCTTTTTGACAGAGTGACACATTGAAAGGTCAACAGTTTCCCCAATTTTTTTTTTGCAGTGATATGAAATGAGTAACTGACATTTTATATCAATTAAAATGCCAAAGACAGTTGCATTTAAAATAATTATTTCAGAAATGGCAATGAGCAGTATTGACCAGTTTCACTCAAGGCTACTGTCCACAAATGTTCTACCATTTTGCTTGCTAATTGCTAAGACATGATGTGCATCTAACCACACATGCATCGCCTTAAATACACATTGCAGGAATCCAAAATGGCTGATCATCGTAGGTCATGTCAGGTAAATTGGGTCAATGTATAAATTGACGGCTTTCTGAAATGTATTTACATGTACTCACCCAAAGAATGATTCCAATGATGACTAAAAGGCAGCAGCGTACATGTGCATCAATATCTATGGAAGCTTGGTTTCCAACAACACAGGATACCTGAATGAAAAAAATAATAGAGTTTCCATTAAAGAAAAAAGTTATCAAATACGTATAAGACTATTTGCTGTCTATTTAAAGCAATGCTGACAGTATTTGAAAATGAATAAAGAACAGGGCAACTTAAAGGTTAATAAGAAGCATAAGAGTCATAGTTCTCTATGCCCCCTCCCCCCAAGTCGTTGGAGGGAAGCGACATAGAGACTGATATGGTAAACAGCAACAAATGAAGACAACTCGGTGCAGGAACGGAACGTGTATGAACTAGAGAACTGGAGGTTTCTCCATAAAACAGTAATGCTGTAACCAAGTCTCAATAGACTGTCAGGCTAAAGGGCTGGTCTGACGAGTTGAACGACGCATGGGAGAGGTGTGCAAGTCGGGGGTGGAGGCCCAAGAGAGGGGTGCTGTGGCAGGGGCATTGTGAGGCAGGAGGGCCCGAAGAGCTCGGGGACGGGTCCAGCGGCTGCCGGGCACTGAGGTGAGTCTGGGTGGAAGGTCGTTGGGGGAGGAGGCTCTGGATGACTGGTGGTGGTGTCGGCAGGCCTGGTGAGTCATCCTCAGTGGCAGAGGGATCGGTGTGTGGCGGGTGAGGCTAATGGTAGAAGGCAGGACAGGGTCGCGGGATGCAGGTGTTGCCACCTTGGCCGGAGGAACCAAGACTGCTGCTTTCTGTTATGAAGTGTGACACGTCCAGAGCCATCCACTCTCACGACATATTGGTCAAACTTGCGCACCTGAACCATGATACCGGTCTTGTCCCATCTGGTGGGGATGGGGCCTTTTTGGTTTTGGATGCGGACACAGTCCCCAACAACTAGTGGGGGAAGGACACGTGTGTGTTGGGAAAGGCGCTCAGCAGTACGCATGTGGCCAATAGAATTATTTTTTAGCTTGTTAGTATCTAAAACCAAGATGGCATTCAAAATGGCCGCCATTTCATAACTGTGCAACTTGACATACTGTAAACACAAATTAAGTGTCAACACATAGGTTTTGAGTCACAAGGAATCTAATAGAACCATTATTTTGAGAGTAGAACTCTGAAGTATCTAAAACAAAGATGGCGTCCCAAATGGCCGCCATTTTAGAATCTTATCATAGTGATCATGCAATCAGACATGCTGTAGAAACAGAAGTGTCTAAGTGTTTTGAGGCACAAGGAATTCAATAGAATAATTATTTTGAGATTTTAGATCTTATAGCTTGTTATATAAAAAACCAAGATGACGTCATAAATAATGGCCGCCATTTTCAATTTTTATCCATACCGGTACTTTCTAACCAGACAATACAAAAATGCACATAAACTGTTGAAACATATGTTTTGTGGCACGTTGAATCCAATAGAATAATTGTTTTGTGAGTTTAAAACTCCAGAGCTAATCAGTACCACTCAGTCAGACGACCTCTACTCTCTTTGCATGAGTGCCAAATAACCATCTACGGATCAATCCTTCTTTGGGGGCAGGAGGGCGAGGTTTAACTTCGCGGACTCTGAAATCACCTTTGATTCGGGGGAGTCTACTATAGGGTCTCCCATACCTGTTAAACCTACGTGCAGATTAGATTAGCACCGAAAGAAGGAGGTGCGCTATGTGGGGCAAGGTAAAAAAAAGACTGCTTCAGGAAGCCCAGCTCCTGGTCTCTTTGCGCTCTCCCAAACTAAAAGTTTTAAAACAATTAGAGATCAATTCAACGAGATGAGGGATCGGAGGTGGTGAGGTAGCTGATGCTTGAAATGTATCAACAGAGAGGGATGCATGTGATTTTGTTTTTGCAGTGCAGCCCTGCCTGTAAGTCTGTGTTATTGCTCAACAACATCCGGGGATTCTCCCTGGAATCTGAAATGTTGATACAGTAGATCCGTTCACTTCTGAGGGTGGATCAGTAGCCGCTCAAATTTTTGAAAACCAGGGCTGGAGTAGCCAGAATGGACCTATGAGAATCATTCTGCAACCAGGGCTGGCATGGCCAGAATAAGGCTATGAGGACCGTTCTGAAACCAGGGCTGGCATGGCCAGAATGGGGCTATGATGATCACTCTGCTACCAGGGCTGGCATGCCCAGAATGGGCTAGGAGGATCACTCTGCAACCAGGGCTGGCATGGCCAAATGGGGCTATGAGGATCACTCTGCAACCAGGGCTGGCATGGCCAGTCCAGGGCTATGATGATCACTCTGTTACCAGGGCTGGCATGCCCAGAATGGGCTATGGGGATCACTCTGTAACCAGGGCTGGCATGGCCAAATGGGGCTATGAGGATAATTATCATTCTGCAAACAGGGCTGACATGGCCAGAATGGGGCTATGAGGATCACTCTGCAACCAGGGCTGGCATGACCAGCCCACGGCTATGATGATCACTCTGCTACCAGGGCTGGCATGCCCAGAATGGGCTAGGAGGATCACTCTGCAACCAGGGCTGGCATGGCCAGAATGGGGCTTTGAGGGGATCACTCTGCTACCAGGGCTGGCATGGCCAGAATGGGGCTATGAGGATCACTCTGCAACCAGGGCTGGCGTGGCCAGAATGGACCTATGATGATCACTTTTCTACCAGAGCTGGCATGCCCAAAATGGGCTAGGAGGATCACTCTGCAACCAGGGCTGGCATGGCCAGAATAGGGCTTTGAGGATTATTCTGCTACCAGGGCTGGCATGGCCAAAATGGGGCTTTTAGGATCACTCTGCTATCAGGGCTTGCATTGTCAGAATTGGGCCTTTAGAATCACTCTGCTACCAGGGCTGGCATGGCCATAATGGGGATATGAGGATCATGCAGCATTGGGGGAAGGCATAGCAAATAATGTTCTCTAAAGGGTCCGGATCTCGGTTCCGAGCATAAATGACCGGGAATTCGTCGTTGTTGACGGCTCAGGGTGGATCGGAGAGGTCTATGTGCGGACAGTCTCTGGAGGATCGTTTGAATGACTGCTTGCTTGACAGACCTTATATATAGGGAGGACATTGAGGATAATTATCACTCTGCAACCAGGGCTGGCATTGCCCAGAATGGGCTAGGAGGATCACTCTGCAACCAGGGCTGGCATGGCCAGAATGGGGCTATGAGAATCACTCTGCAACCAGGGCTGGCGTGGCCAGAATGGGGCTATGAGGATCACTCTGCAACCAGGGCTGGCGTGGCCAGAATGGACCTATGATGATCACTCTTCTACAAGGGCTAGCATGCCCAGAATGGGCTAGGAGGATCACTTTGCAACCAGGGCTGGCATGGCCAGAATGGGGCTTTGAGGATCATTCTGCTACCAGGGCTTGCATTGTCAGAATTGGGCCTTAAGAATCAATCTGCTACCAGGGCTGGCATGGCCAGAATGGGGCTTTTAGGATCACTCTGCTATCAGGGCTTGCATTGTCAGAATTGGGCTTTAAGAATCAATCTGCTACCAGGGCTGGCATGGCCAGAATGGGGCTTTTAGGATCACTCTGCTATCAGGGCTTGCATTGTCAGAATTGGGCTTTAAGAATCAATCTGCTACCAGGGCTAGCATAGCCATAATGGGGCTATGAGGATCATGCAGCAATCCCCCTGTGATATTTGACAATACTCCTAGGAGAGAGATTGGGGGAAGGCATAGCAAATAATGTTCTCTAACGGGTCTGGATCTCGGTTCTGAGCATAAATGACTGGGAATTCATTGTCGACTGCTGAGGGTGGATCGGAGAGGGCTATGTGCGGACAGTCTCTGGAGGATCGTTTGAATGACTGCTTGGTTGACAGACCGTTATATAGGGAGGACGTTCCACCATGTCGGTTTATGGTAGGAAACGACTGTCGAGTTTTCTAGTTTGACAAAAACAGCATTCCCTTTGACAGTACATGCAAGTGCCTCAATGGATGGTACTGCCAGAAATTCAAGGACATTGATGTGGAAGCGAGTCTCCTTCTAGGACGAAGTCCCCAATACCGAGCTAACTACTGTTTGAAGTGTCTGTTGGGGGGATGACCTATCCAGTGCGAGGATTGTGCTGATTCTGTGACCAAAAGTTAATGCATGGGCTGGCCCTGAGGTGCAGTAGATGTAGCCAGGCTACAGGTGGGGCAATATGGACAGAGGGATAAACTCCAGAAGGTTTTGAATGGCTGTGCTCCTCTGTGGAGGAAAGCTAGACTTCACTAAAGGTCTAGGTCTACCCCCAAAAAGGTTAGCTGGGTGGAGATAATAAATGGCAATGATTTATCTTTGTTTATTATAAACCTCAATTTTTTAAAGAGAATTCGAGTTTGGTTCATGGCCCATCGGGTCTCATGTTCCGAGTTGCCTATCACTAGCCAGGGACGATTGTTCTTAAGGTCTATGGGGCCAGGAACTTTTAATCACTTAATGAATACTGCACATAATATCTCATTCAAGAATGGATGGCAATACTCTATTATACCTAATGGGGATACAGATCACGAGCTATAACTCTCGCACGAGTAGAAACAAACATCTTTGTCTGTTTGCAAATTTAAGGTAAAATTACAAATGACGGCCATTTTGGAAGCAATTGTGGACGCCATCTTTGTTTAAGATACTTATCAGTTCTAAACTATCAAAATATTGGTTCTATTGGATTCCTTGTGCCTAAAAATCTATGTTTTACATTTTATTTGTGTTAACAGCATTTTAAAGTTGCATAGTAATGCAAATATTTGAAAGTGGCGGCAACTTTGGACGCTGTCTTGGTTTTTAGATACTTACGGGTTCTAAAATCTCAAAATAATGATTCTATTGGATTCCTTGTGCCTAAAAACATATAATTAGACATTTTATTTGTATTTACAGCATGTCTTCTTGCATAGTTATGATAAGATTTGAAAATAGCGGCCATTTTGAACACCATCTTGGATTTCGGAAAGAGCTCTAGGGGGATTTCGGAGACTTTTAGTATGTCATTCTAGACACATTCCTTGACCTATTCTGAAAAAATCAGCTTGGTATGAGCTATGTCCGGGTTAAAGCTAATGCTCTTGGCCTATGAGTGCGGCACCATTTGAAGCAATGAGAAGTTGAGTGATCCCGAACTAGTCTAGTCAAGGGTACGGTGCCCTCAAAAAGTAAATTTCAGTAGTTTCATCTCTTCGGAAAAAACAAGACAACTGCTCAGTATTTAAGTGAAACATTTTTCACACATTCTTAGCATTTTATATAAATGTTACTCGCCCTGGCATTCAATTTTTAAGGGTGAGAAAATTTAACAGCGTTTTTCAACCTTTCAAAATAATGATCAATATCGCAGACAAACTTTAGAAAAATTGCCATCATTTATTTGTCGATGATTTTTGGCACCTTATTTTTGGTTTGTTGGTTTATTGGGTGTTATTCTTCCCATGTATAAACAGAAACTAGTAATGAGAGAACCAATCTATTTGTTTTGTCATTTCAAAGTTGAAGTGATCCAGAACTGGTCAATGATCAAGAACTGGTCAAATGACTGTACGGTAGAAAAAAACGGTCATACACACAACACAAATATTTCATAAAAAAATCTCCGAAATGTGTGCCAAAATCAAAAAAATAAAGAGTCACTTACGTTGACTGAGCTATGCCATTTGTTCTCGCTGTATTTATGGATGCTAAAAAGGTGTTTTTCCGGAGTAAAACTGATGTCAATCCGAGTCCGAAATGTGCTCGAGGTTTCACTTCAAATCGCCATTTTGAGAACCCGCGCGCGACGTTGCGCACGTGTGTGGCGGGGGGGGGGGGGCACTGCACGTGAACCAGAGCGGTATAATTATTATCTAAAGGGGATTTTTTACACTTCGAATAACAATTATTATTTATTCTCGGCAACTCATCCTGCATATCATGTACACAGTTTAATCAGACGATATATTATTGAACACTGCGCAAAATAAAAGATGAAAAAACCGTCTTTTTGATGTGTTTACTACGGCCGCTGTATTACCCATAGATTTAGACACATCACCCCTACCTATCTAATAGAAAGTTCCAAAGCTGTGCTACCGCATAGGCCTAGATGGATCGCACATGACGTCATTGCCCACCATCTTTGATGAAGAACAATGGAAACGTGCACACGTATACGCGCTGCGCACAACTCCCAGCCAATGATAGCCTTTGACGCATGCACATTTCATCAAATATGGCGGCCAATGCAAGGGGTCTTTTACCACATAATTTGGTTAAATAATGTGTACATTCGTGACTTGCGTTGATGGATAATGTAGACCGCTTGCGTCTACGCCGACAGAAAATAGTTCTCTTTCTCATCCGGAGGTTCAAAATACCCCAGAATAAAATTTAAAGGCTGGACAAGCTGTTTTCCCCAAAACATACGCCAAATATTTTAGCTTCTATTGTTTTTTTTAATAACTGCTAAGAAGTTTGAGTATGTGTTGTTTTGAAATATATCTCTAAAGCTTCATTTAAAAAAATTATAATATTACTTTTTATTAAAGCCCTTTTTTATATTATGTGTACATACTTTGTGTGTGTTGGATATTTAGTATCCCCTTTTTGTTTGTTTGTTTGTTTATGATTCCCAACAAGGGAACTCGGCAAAGCTCACAAAGGGATAAAACCACTAAGCTGGCAATAGCCAGTCTCTCTCATACCAAACATTGGTTTAACATCTATGTTTAAGGAATTGCACAAATCAATAAATTATGATTCAGTAACTAGACAACAACACCTATTCGAGTCGTTGTGAAATCAGCGGTTGGTCTCATGTTTATGGATATAAACCCCCCCCCCAAACAAAAACAAAAACCCTCACAAACACAATACCCATGATTAAAAAATCACAATAAATGTTCTCAGTTATTTTCTTCTGTATATTTTTCCAGATAAAATACACAAATTCAAGTCTAGAAAAAGGCTACATCTCTTAATACTTGGTTGGCATACCCAATGGCAGCTCAAATCATCTTCCCCTTTAAATTACCCCTCTTTTGAATTTTTTTGCTGCCTTTGTAAATGCATCCAAATTTAACTTGTGTTAACAATGAAGGGCTATTTTGCCAATTTATCATAAACTGGCACCAATTGGACCTAAAAAGTACTAGTTTGGGAAATTTTCATATCTGGATTTGAAATTAAAAAGCATTTTTTTTTGTCATCATGTTGGCCTGAAATACACGTTCCACTTTGCCAGCTTGGACACTTAGGCCCCAAGGTTCATAATAATTTCTGTTTATGGAACTGACAATATGAAATATAATGTTATGAAGTCGACAATATAAAACTTAAACGTTGTCAGCAAATAAATAATTTCCAAGTAATAAATCCCCAAATAAATAATTGTGCTTTTTCAGTCAGATATTGAATAACCCAAATCACCAAAGAGAACGACAACACTGAATTTGACTTTTGGAGTTAACTTTTTAAGTAATATTCCCCTTTTCTTTTCTTTCTTTTCTCAAACAAATAAACAACTAAATCGAAATGAACACAAACAAAACAGAACGGAAAATCCACTGAACACATAACATTTTAATACCAAATAATGATAATGATGTTATAAAATAAATTGCTTGTCCAATAATGATAACTGTTGAGGGGTAAAGCAACATCCCTTCTAAACGGACTATAATGGCACACATTAGGATTGACCTGTTTCCTTGTTATTTACTATTACACCATGTTTATCTTTGTGTTCATTATGAAAGTTCTTAAAAAATAGATAAATCCTGGGAGGAATGGACATGAATTATTATTGGTAAACAATACAGTCCCACGGATTTTGAATGATCCAGCACAAGAAAACATGGCTGACAACGAACTACCAGGCACCATACTAGATTTCAGTGGTTGAAAATTAGAAACACAAAAATACCTTTGTCCCAAATCATCTGTAGTTAAAGTAAGGCCAAAATAACAGCACTTGTATATCTTTCTCAGGTTCAATGATACACCCAAGGTGCACTACAGGGTGACTAGGGGATTAGAAATACATTTCTTCCTGCACACAATGCTGTAGCTTTCACTTAAACATCACTGTTCATTTCCATACCATCAGAATCTACGGCCGTATCCGATTTTGCGGCTACGGCTACGGTTACGGCTGTTGCTAAAGGTGTTGCTAAGGATGTCCTATACTTCAACGCACGGTGACATGCAGCAATCCAGCTCTAGCCGTAGCTGTAGCTGCCAATTTGGTCACGGACTAATAACAAATAGATGAACCCTGATGACATAAACAGTGAAACAGTAATCCAGTTTCATCAGTTTTAAAGGGGATGCTGCCCTTGGATTGGCGCTTTGGGCTATCAAAAGCATTTGTTTTGAAATTAATATGGCTGGAAAGATACTTTAAAAGTAGAATATAATGATTCACATAAATATGTCTTGAAATTGTGTGGTTTTTGTGTAATTTCATGACAGAACACGATCTGCTATTTTAGAGAACCAATTGTTTGACTCCACAAAGTGGCAGACCGTAAGTTCTACTGGTTGTATTTTAAGAGGCAAATTTATTTTAAAGTCACTACTCACTAGTTACAACACACTGTAGGTGTTTTAGTGCATAACCAACTCTTAAAAAGGATAAGGAGCAATTCCAAACAGCAACATTTTGAGAGGTTTGAAGGCAATGTGCCCCTTTAACGCCAACAACAAATAACTGAAACAAAGAATTCTGCAAACTCAAAGCATTCTGGTTTTCATTTGCCAATATGAATATAAGAAAGCTTATCAACAAAAGTAACAGGTGCTTGACTGGTTTCGAATGCCTAAAAATGCTCAAATTCAGTGTCAATGAAAATGAAAGTCAACACTCTCAAGTCTTTTTGTTTTGATATTTCTTTACATCAAATAAGCTTTACTACACTCATTTGATAATTCTTAAATTAGGTTGTAACCAACCCTGTACCGTGTTCAACCATCATGAATTTGGAGTTTTGTTTTGAGCAGAAATCTGAAACATAGGCCTATTTGAAAAAGTCTTATTTAAAAAATCAGCCACAAGTGAGCTTGTCCACAAATAAAAAACAGTTAAATTGAAAAATAATACAAAACAATCAACTGCGTAAAGACAGAACATAATGCATACACCTTTACCATGACACGGCCATCTTGATTTCATCCCATTCAAATAATGTGACCAAACTGAGGCTGGAAGAGCTAAATAGTCTGACCCCCTGTTTGGCATGATGAGAATCAGTATACATTATTGCTCTTATAAACAGGGTACATGACAGAAATGATGGCAGCATGATGAAGGTCTATACACAAAAACAAAACATTGTATTCAAAAATAAAGTTGTAGTTTATAAAAAAAAATATCGACTTCCCATAAGTGGTACTTCCCATAAGTGGTCATCTTGTTAACGCTGTTTCTGTACATCTGTGCATAATATTATTTGACTTTTACCATCAAATTGATGTGCGATAAGCACCACATACTCAGTGTTTCCCGAGTCGTGTTTGGAAATAAACCCCACACAGGCTACTTTTAGAAGGGATGCCAAACCACGACTTCAACATTCTAAAGCAGATGTCTTACCTGCCAGATGACCGAGCGTGCTGGTGACAATATGAAAGGTCAGTTTGAATCCTGGAGTGAGATGTAATTACATTTTTACATCAATTGAACTGTACATAGAACTTTCCAAACAATTTTGTTTTTGATCTAGTGTCGGATCCAAGTCCCGCTCTCTCGACCACCAAATTTCTTTTCTTAGCAGTAACAGCAATATAACAAGTCTTAAACACCACACAGCTGGGAAACCAGCGGAATCTTACAGACCCTACACTAGAGTAGATAGCTTCTTAATTGTCAAGTAACAAACCACTAGGAAAAAACAAATTCTAAATAATTTTGGGTTGAACAAAGTAAATTTTACCAGAGCGAGGCTTGAACATGCATACGCTGGATTAACGTGCCGGTACTCCACCAACTGAGCTATCTAGCCCTAATGTTGGGCGGTCTCCCTATTTTGTCAATATCTTTGTTCGAGGTTGCCAGTCAGAAGCCATACAACCGTTAACTACTGCATAGCCAGGGATCACACCCAAGTTTTGATACAATCTGGGAAGCGACAGCAGAGGGGATCAGCCAGTTATTTAAAATGTATCCAGTCAGTTTCCCTAGTGGTTTATTACTTAATAAGTAAAATAAAACGTTGTATCCCCTTAACCACTTCATGTCTGACAACATGTTTATCAATAAAAGTTTTTTCAATAGACTTACGGTGGTCATTTTTTAAGGCTCAGAACAACTTCAAATTTTCCACAATTTTTTGCTGACAGCTGGGCGGCTAAGGCCTATATCCACCCAGTGTCTCCATTGTGTAGCGTACACAGGCAGGCACCTACCGTGATATGCAAAGAGCAACAACAGGTTCTAGAAAAAATGCCCTGCCAAAATCCTTTCCAGGGGTAATTGTGTAACCCTTGATTCCAGACCTTTGCCCTGTTGTACAAATGTGGTAAAAAAGAATGGACAGGCTGTCAGCATTATATATTATTGTATTTGGCTCATCGGGAGGTAAGTCTGAGCACTCCAAGACTCAATCATACCATGGCAGATTTTTGGCCATGGCTCACAGCCTAGGTTCTGTGAATCAAGGTGAATGCCTACTCAGTTGGCCATGGCTCACAGCCTAGGTTCTGTGAATCAAGGTGAATGCCTACTCAGTTGGCCATGGCTCACAGCCTAGGTTCTGTGAATCGAGGTGAATGCCTACTCAGTTGGCCATGGCTCACAGCCTAGGTTCTGTGAATCGAGGTGAATGCCTACTCAGTTGGCCATGGCTCACAGCCTAGGTTCTGTGAATCAAGGTGAATGCCTACTCAGTTGGCCATGGCTCACAGCCTAGGTTCTGTGAATCGAGGTGAATGCCTACTCAGTTGGCCATGGCTCACAGCCTAGGTTCTGTGAATCAAGGTGAATGCCTACTCAGTTGGCCATGGCTCACAGCCTAGGTTCTGTGAATCAAGGTGAATGCCTACTCAGTTGGCCATGGCTCACAGCCTAGGTTCTGTGAATCGAGGTGAATGCCTACTCAGTTGGCCATGGCTCACAGCCTAGGTTCTGTGAATCGAGGTGAATGCCTACTCAGTTGGCCATGGCTCACAGCCTAGGTTCTGTGAATCGAGGTGAATGCCTACTCAGTTGGCCATGGCTCACAGCCTAGGTTCTGTGAATCAAGGTGAATGCCTACTCAGTTGGCCATGGCTCACAGCCTAGGTTCTGTGAATCGAGGTGAATGCCTACTCAGTTGGCCATGGCTCACAGCCTAGGTTCTGTGAATCGAGGTGAATGCCTACTCAGTTGGCCATGGCTCACAGCCTAGGTTCTGTGAATCGAGGTGAATGCCTACTCAGTTGGCCATGGCTCACAGCCTAGGTTCTGTGAATCGAGGTGAATGCCTACTCAGTTGGCCATGGCTCACAGCCTAGGTTCTGTGAATCGAGGTGAATGCCTACTCAGTTGGCCATGGCTCACAGCCTAGGTTCTGTGAATCGAGGTGAATGCCTACTCAGTTGGCCATGGCTCACAGCCTAGGTTCTGTGAATCAAGGTGAATGCCTACTCAGTTGGCCATGGCTCACAGCCTAGGTTCTGTGAATCGAGGTGAATGCCTACTCAGTTGGCCATGGCTCACAGCCTAGGTTCTGTGAATCGAGGTGAATGCCTACTCAGTTGGCCATGGCTCACAGCCTAGGTTCTGTGAATCAAGGTGAATGCCTACTCAGTTGGCCATGGCTCACAGCCTAGGTTCTGTGAATCGAGGTGAATGCCTACTCAGTTGGCCATGGCTCACAGCCTAGGTTCTGTGAATCGAGGTGAATGCCTACTCAGTTTTCTGACACGACAACATCGAATCCTGGCATTAATTATGAGAACCTTTGTTGTTTACCTTTGTCAGGGTTTCACTGTGCCAACGATATTTTCAAAAGTAAACGATTACTCAAGAAGCTAAAAAAAGTCCCCCCCCCAAAAAAAAAAATTACCACAGGTGGGTATGGAAAATTTATTAAAATACCAACGTGAAGTGGCTAAGGTGATCCCTCTGCTGCCGCTTCCCCGGTTGTATCTTAAACTCGGTGTCATCCCTGGCTATATGACAGTTACAGGTTGAATGGCTTCTGACTGGCATGTTAATCCAGAGGTCAAAGGTTCAAGTCCCGCTCTAGTAAACTTTTCTTTGTTTAACCCAAAATAGTTTCTTTATTAAGTAGATTACTCAGAAAAGGATACAGAATAAGTATTAAAAAAATATAGAGTTATCTTCAAACACCTGGTAATGACTTGTCATCTCGTGTGCCCTCAGTGCTGGGTTCATCTTCGTTCTTTTTTGCCAATCTGGAAAGATGAAAACCACAAAATGACATCAGCAAGGAAAGACATGAAAATTGATTCAAAGAAGGGAATACTTCTTCAAATTATTCCACCTTAAACCCCCAGAATTAAAAACAAAAACAAACCTGTGATTCTGTGTTTAAATGCCTCAACTTTGGACTGTATAGACCCAATGCACAACGCGCAGCGCACTCACACGCGCCTATCCTGTCCGCCATTTTGGGAGTCAAAATCATGCACAAACATATGCACAAAAGATTTGACTCCCAAAATCACGCGCATTGTTCGGAGGTGCGTTCCACGTTGTACAAGGGGGCTATAGAAATCAATAGACCCCCCCTTGCATAACGCGAAACGCTACAAGTAGGGAAATGCTACGTGAGGTCATGCGCACGTTTTTACGCACAGAGAATAGCAATCGTCCAATGATCTGCCTCCGTTCGGCCTCAGGGTTGGCGCTTCTTGAGAGTGTGACGTCATATGCAAGGGGTCTATAAGGGGAATTTTGTTTCTATACTTGCATCATACAAAAAGGGAAATTCTAAAAATCTCAAGTTCCATAACGAAAAATTGTCAAGAAAAATTGTCAAGAAAAATAACCACCTTAAGAAATGTTTCATTTCAAGTGTTGTTACCTTTAAGAAAAAAACAAGGTTGAAGTGCCTTTGTTGTTATTGCACATTTATTTATATCAAAGCAATAATTGCTTCCTTAACTAAACAACTATCATGTAGCAACTTTCTGTTTTTCTTGAAACCCAACATACGCAACTAACTCACTTAAAGCATTCATTCTTTTGAATGAGTGAGGGTTAAAATGTACAGAGGTGCCATATTTACATACTCAGTTACAGACTGTGGACAATTTGTGGCTTTTCTTTAATAATGGCCAATACTTTTTAATAATGGTCAATATTGTTAATAATGATAACTATCTTTAAATAAGGGTAAATATCTTTTATAATATCAGCATATTAAAGAGAAAAAATTTGTTAATGAAGAACACAAAACCAAGGAAACACCCAATCAAAGTTTCTTGAATGAAAGTAAAAGGAAGCATTGATGTATTAAAAGTGTATTTCAATTTCAGGATCTGGTTATTCAATTACTATCATTTCCTTATGGTGGTACACAAACATTCATACCAAGTTACCAAGTTAGAAAGTCAGAAAGTCAGAAATGCATGCGAAACAAACACACCCCCACGCCCACACACAAAGAACTTACTACTCCAAAACCGAGCATAGTTTTGAATGACGCTATTTTGGTAGTGATGAGGTTAATCTAAGTGTAAAGATAAGAAGAAAAATAACATTCAGAAAAGTTAAAACACAGATGAAAAATTACCCAAAAGACATGTATGATTTTAAGTTTTGCAACAGAAAAATATATATATATTTTTTTTGAGATCTAGGTTTTTCAAGAATGCAACAAGGTAATTTGACTGCATATGAAATTATAAGAACTCACTAAAAATACATGTATCACACAACATTGATTGAGTACATTACTTTTAAGCCTATAGTTGTCAATAGACATATCTATACAATCAATCTGTGAAAGTTCCATCACCCATGGTCATTGGGACCAATCCGACATCAGGGTTTATGATTTTTACTGTAATATAAGTGGCAGTATTTCACACCAAGACAACATGTTTGACACTTGTATTAGTATTTTTTTTTAAACTGTTTAAAAGAAATGAAAGTTGATGTTATTCATCTTAATCATTCAGGCCTGGAATTACACGGAGGCCACGGAGGTCGGAGGTCATGGCCTCTGTTTCCCTGCTCTTTGCCTTGGTGCCCCTTCAAAAGTTGCCCATAGACTTTAAGATTTTCCAATGGAAGTGCCCTCTGCAAAATGAAAATGGCCCTGCCCTCTCTAAGATGAAATTCCAGGCCAGATCATTACCAATAAAGAAACAGTTGCAACACACAGCTCACTTATAACCCTGGTGCAAAATTAGTTGGCATTAAAAGCCTGTCACCAAAACTGAAGCAAGCTAAATTAAAAGCCTGTCTTAGCTTTACCAATACACCTTGTTATTTTCACGGTAATAGATCGTGGACTTTTATTGGTCGAGAACCAAACACGCGATGTGATACAAAGATGCATTAATATGACTAAGGCCGGAAATCTATGTGTCCGTCATGCGAAACCCGTAGTGGGCAATGAGTAAAAATGAAAAATTCCATCGTATTGCATTATCCGTAAAAAGGATGTGCATTGCTTAGCGTGTATAATTATTTTTAAGGATTGCGCAGTACGCACTACGTACAGCGCATGAGAGTAACATGAGTGATGAATCCCTAGGGATACATTACCTTTATTGTGCCTTAAAATTTACTGCAACATTGACATTTTTAAAGACGCAGTGCCTTTTAGCCATAATTTCAATATGAAAGGTTTGTCTTTGAAAAAATAACCACAAGATTTATTACTTGATAATTGAAATAAAAAAGTTGCATCCCCTTAAGGTGATCCCTCTGCTGCCACTTCCAAAGGTTGTATCATAAACTTGGGTGTGACCCCTGGCTATACGGCAGTTACAGGTTGAATTTCTTCAGACTGGCACCCCTGAACAAAGTTATTTACAAGGTAGCTCAGTTGGTAGAGCGCTGGCACTTTAATCCGGAGATCGCAGGTGCAAGTCCTGCTCTTGTCAAATTTTCTTTGTACAACCCAAAGTTATAAAACAAAATTCCCTCGTCAGATTCCCTTGTAATTTATTACATGATTTATAAATAAATTTACAATCAAGAGATAAAAGCTTCCGTAAGTAAAGAATTGAACAGGTGTACAGAAGCTCTAGTATGTGTGCTTGGCAAGGTTAACCAGTTGGAAAGCGGCAATACAGTACCTTTGTTTGTCAGCTGCAACCATCCATTGCTTGACTCTGTTAACTAACAACCCCCCTAGGAGAATCTGAGTTGGATGATACACTAGAAGAGGGATGGAGATCAAGGATAGATGCTCATAACCTGAAAAAACGATCTTCAGCATTGGGATTCCTGTATAAGTTACCATCAGAGAAGAGGGCAAGAGAAAACAAACAAGAGAAAATTGTTGAAAATTCCGACTCCACACTTTAAGAATACACTTATAAGCATGCGGACATAGCTGTCAAAGACCAGTATCGGCACTTTATAAAGCCTTTACATGTATGTCAAGGCCTTTGTGGCCACCTCTCGCAGAAAACATCATAAAAAATGACCCACCTCGGGCTCCATCGGTCAGTGACTCAGAGCAAGATGGCGTTACCAGCACATGCGGGTGCCCAAACGCACTCGTCACTTTGAATGATAAACTTGATCAAATCCTCACCTCACTCACCAACGTTGAATGCAAACAGGTCACAGAAAAAAAAACATCACAGAGATCAACAAAGGCCAGGCAGCAACGGGATGCAGACCATTAAACATTCAAACACCTGCAAGGTGATATTGACTACCTGGAAAATCGAAGCCGTTCGAAACAATGTGGTCATCCATGACATACCCGAAGGTTCGGAAGGAAACGGGTCATGTGAGTCCTTCTTTCAAGATTTCATCAACGATCATATGAAACCCTACGACACCCAGTCTATCAAAACTGCGCATGCCCAACGCACCCCAACAAGGCCGTCCACCACCCTGAACCTAACATTGGCCCCGTCTGATACATTGCATGTTTCTCCGCTACAGCTTTCACCAGTTCATACTGAAGGACAACTCATACAAATCTTCAAAGATCTTTATCACTGACGATGTCTCTGCTCGAACCAGGTAGATCAGGAAAGAGCTACGGGATTGCCATCTTCAATCTATCCGCAACGATGAACGGGCGCTGCTTGCCTTCCTACCCAACTCCATACCACCATTGATCAAATACAAACTCAAAAGCAGTGCCTTCAGATCATTCCGACTCGGGGAGCCAAATCCGATGTAGAAACAATCTACCTTTGTCAACTGAACTGTCGCGTTCACACTCCATCTGACTAATAACAAGAGCCAACTGGAACAAGCTTACAAGTGACATCAAAAGCGCATCTGTACTGAACGTACTTAAAGGAACATTACAGAATTGGTAATTGTAAAATATACTTTTGATCACAGAATTACATAAAACTTACACGGTCTAATGATGATAGTAGAAAACATCCCTTGAAATATTTCTGTCTGAAATGGCATATTTGATGAGAAATGAATAAACTAATTTTCCGATTGGAGTTTATCGCTCAGTGAGCGTTTTATTCATTTGTTGAACCTATATGATTTCATGCAAATGTGTAATTGGTTTTTCATTATTTTCTTGTGACCCAGATGGCCGATCGATCTCAAACTTCTACAGGTTTGTCAGTTTATGTATATGGTGGATTACATAAAGTGATTACACTGCCAGCAACTGTTTTGTTAGCAAAAACCAATTCTGTAATGTTCCTTTAAATGTAAAGTTTCAAGCCTGCCTGTAATTCTGTTCTTTGTAAGCTATTTTCCTGTATTAGGCCTAGCGTTATTATTGTATAGTTTTTATCTATTTATGAAAAAAAAAAAATAAATTCTGATAAGTGTTTTGTTGCTCTCTTGGCTGTATGTGTGTCTTAACGTCGGTCCGACTGTCTTGTCTTGTATGGCATCCCCAAAAGGAATACCGGTTGCTCAAGAAGCTAAAAAAAACTTCTGAAAATAATAATGCGGGTGAGCAATTTTTTCTCTCACCGATGTGAAGTGGTTAAAGGAAAAAATGTGGCTCACAAACTGACTTCGACTTGACCACATTAACACCACTTTTAGAAAATGAAAGGGGAAAGACAAAACAATTTACCAACCTAGTGTGAGTGATTTATGCGTAGAGCAGAACATAATTGCTACACTGTCGCTTGGAGTAAACCCAAAATATTGCACTTGGGAGACAAAGAAGGTGAATGATATAAGGCAAACTTGAAGAACGAACACTGTGGAGGAGAGAAATAAAAAGAGTTTCCTCTTAATGATGAATTGAGTTAGGAGACCAAGGTACAAATAAATATGGTACAACAACAAAGTTTTACATATAATGCACAATAACGCATATACGGTACAATGTAATGGTACAATGTAAATGTCCAAGTTTACGATTGAAAAACTGTCAAGACAAAAGCTCATACACAAGTTGAACATTTTACAACATTCTGTTTCCTTTCTTTGCGATATTGGGTAAAATGAAAGACCTGTCCATTCATCACTACAAAAGGCGTGTCGTGGCCAAGCAGTATAGCACACTGGACTCAAGCTCTGGTGTTTCTGATCAGCAGAGTGTGGGTTCGAGTCCTGGTCTTGACACTTGTGTCCTTGAGCAAGACACTTAGCCACTATTGCTTCATCTGCTTCAAAAGTGGCGTGGCAAGTTCACGTTTGCTGGCACAATGGATGTTTGGCGGCCAATTTTTTGCAATCTCTGAAATTTGGATATGTCGGATGCGTTTGCTTTGAGGAAGAGTGCATTTGCAAAGTCCAGTCTAGATAACACAAGAGATCTTGCCCTGATGGCATGAGTCTTTGTCGAGAAACCAGCTTATGCATGAAATGTTACAAAGGTGATGTGTTAGGAAATGGATAGCTGACAGTCAAACACAACGCCCAGATTGGGAACAGTCAAGGTTTCAGCCAGGATTTGGAAAAAGAGTGTCAAAAGTTGTCTGTGTAATGATGTAGCAACAAAGAATTCAGTTTCTAGTGTTGTTCAATTTGAGTGTGTTATTAAACATCCATAATTTAATTTCACTGATGCAAGTACTTAGTCTCGACAGAGCAGCCTGAATCGAAGATGGGTTGTAGGCAATCAACAGCTGTGTGTGGTTATTTCTCTGTCTCTGTTCTACTGATACACTTTTTCAAATATGTAACCTTTTTCAACACATAACAGTCTATCTGGTGCATAGGCAGGTAGTTCCACTGCAGTCTAATGGGCACCTGGCCTTGAAGTTTTAGTTAACTCAACAACATATACTTCTAATGTTGAAACTCAGAACAGTTTGCCCCCTCTCTGCAGAAAGCAATAATAACAATTATTGCAAACTTAAGTGAAAGCTGCTTCCTCGATAAACTCTCAGCGGGTGACCGGTTCCTTAGAAGCTTGAAAACTAGTCCAACATCCCAAATGGATGAATGTCGTGGTAAGGCTGGGGCTTGCATGAAACACACCTTTGAGGAATTTAGCAATCATTGGGTGTCTGCCTAATGATTCTGAAGATGCAACTTTCAAATCAAGGGATACAACTCAGTCCTTTTTTATACAGATGATTTAAAAACAGTAACAAAGTCTCTGTAGATTGCTGCAATGGATTAATTTTTCTGACGTGACAAGATTGCAGCCTTCCGGAGATATATGTGTCATATTGCTTCTTTGTGCTACCTCTCCACGACTATTCTCCAGGTACTTCTCAAGAAATCAACGGAAATGTTTCAATTTATCACCATTTGTATACACATCCTTTTAAAATCTCAACAACAAAAAAACGGTTTGGCCCAGATTTGAGGAGTAGGGTTGAGACTTGAGTTGCATCATTTTGTGACTCGGGACTTGACTAATTTGATTTGAGAATTGCCGTGAAAGACTCAGCTTTGAGCTCAATAATTGTAAAAAATAAGAGAAAACAAAAAGTAAAAAAGAAGGCTTAAGAGAAACGTGAACAAAGCCAAGCTTACCTATGAAAATCATTGCACATAAACTGTAGTGGTCAATATGAAGAGCAGTATTTGAGAACGTATCGCAGAAAGTGGAGTAGATGATAAGGAGAAGTACAGCTTTGCCCAAGGTTCCAAATGGAGGCTTGGTTCTTTCCAACCATCCCTTGATAAATATTCTCAAAATCTACACACACAAAAACAAAGTACATGGATTATTGGTTTTATAGTGAGTAAGGGTAAGTGTGATAAAAAGATGATGAGGTCAAGGAGTTACTTACAGTTCTTAATATATTTTAATTTTGGCATACCCCGAACAAAGATATTGACAACATAGGGCTAGACAGCTCAGTTGGTCAAGCAGCCCCGGCAGGTTAATCCGGAGGTCGTTGGTTCAAATCCCGCCCTAGTAAATTTTTCTTTGTTCAACCCCAAGACTTTGCTTTCAGGAAACACATATATCAATTTGTCTTCCTATCGTTGGTGTTTTTTTATATAACCAAAAAGTATTTGATATATCTCATCAAAATGACAGAAAAAGTTTAAATCTTTTGAAGAAATCGTTTTTTGTAACTTTGACAAAAAATTCATGCTTCAATGTTCCTTAAATAGTTCACACGAAATTAGTCCACATGTGTTCCAGAAATAAAGCGAAAAATAAAGTCTTTATGAAGATCAAAGGAAGTTTCTCTATCATTGATAGACCATTCCATGGCCAAACATCACTCAACAAGAATGAGCGATCACAAAACTCGCTATGAAGTTTATCAAAACTATCAAACAACATGTAAACAGACAGTTGAAGTCAATGACTGTACGGCACCTACAATTGTAACGTAAGTCCTGCACATTTATTAACTGAATCACGCCAAGCATTATCGTGTACAACAAAGTGTGTGAAACATTTCGGACTACAAGAGCCAACTAACTTGAAAATATAGTTCGGCAGGTTATCAGCTGCAGAGATGGGACCCCACTTCCTGCTGAAGTAGTTCATACAGGGTGAATTCGGTCAATTTAGCTTAAAATCTGCCCCCCTACTACAAATTTGAAAAAGATAAAGATCGCACTGACATTTTTCCAACAACATACACGCACATGTAGGCACGTGATCAATATGGCTCTATGTAATGATCCACGACACAGTAATTCAAAGAGCATTTCCTTGTTTCTATGTCGTCAATACTTAGGACAGAAGTTTTCCTTTCCTTTCATCAACAATCTGAATTCAATACAGTTGAGTGACTGGTGCCACGTTGCAGATATCACTTGTTGTTCTCATCTGAAGTGAACTAGAAGCATCTCCGAGTCTGACCGGTGTTTTTGTTGAAATTCCGTTGTATAAGACAAGTGAGAGATTGTAGTATTCATCAAGTTTATCGCCTTCATATCGCAATGGCATTACCAGAGAACGTTACTGATCAGCTATTGCCGTCCGACACCGAGAACCAAACTTCACTGTATACCTATGGTGCCAGAGTAGGTATTGCAACGACCACACTCATCATTTCCCTGATAGGGATTGTTGGCAATGCAGTTGCTCTGATCGCTGTTGCAATGTCATGCCGGCTCCAGACAGTCACAAACATCTTTGTGGCCAACCTCAGTGTTGCAGATTTCTTGATGAGCATCTTTGCCTTGTTCAACACCATCATTTTATTCATCAAAGGTGCCCCGCCCAAATCGCTGGATGCCCTGTGCCGAGCTACAGCATTCTGTTCTCCCATCATGGCTGGGGTGGTCATGCTGAGCATTTCCTCAATTGCAGTGAATCGAATGTTACTGATAACCAAACGCTCATCCATTTACCGAAAAATATACACCACCAACAAACTGGTACCAATGGTGGCATTTCTTTGGCTGTTTCCTACAGCAATAACAACAGCGTTGTTTGTAACGGGAGTTGGACAACCTAACTACAACAAACAAATCCATGCATGCTTAGATGACAGTGAGAATCCATCGTCAGATCACTATAAGATCATATTGGCTGCGATCTTCTTCCCAGTCCCAGTAACAGTAACTCTTATATCTTATGCTCTCATCTTTGTGTTCATCAAGCGCCACTTCAAGAATGAGGAGCGAGCCTTCAGCACTAACTTCCCCACTCGTACAAGTTCTCAAGAACAGAGCACGGTGGACCTACCAGTAATCAATCAAACAAAGCGTAAGAAGCGTATCCAAAAGCACCAGATTGAGATCACCAAAAACCTCTTCATTGTTTCCTGCGTTTGCTTCATTCTCCCGCTTCCCAACTGCATCTTCATCATGCTGAAATCGGAACGTCTCTTCTTGTATGGCGTAATATTCCTCTTTGCAAACAGCGCAATCAACCCGCTGCTCTACGGAGCCAAACACCCTATGTTCAAGGAGGTCATGCTTTGTATACTACGCTGTAGATGGTCGGCAATTCCTGAACCATCTCATATTCTGAAAAAGCTTCTTTCAATTGGAAAAAGATAAACTATTTACAGTACTAATAGATGTTTCAGTACTTCGCGAATCTCATCAACTCCTTCCATACATTTGCTAGATATACTTTCAAACTTTGCTGTAAAAAGTCTGCTATTCGCGAACCTCTTTTGAAAACAGTGCCTTCAATAAGCCATTTGCGAGTTAGATTTGAATAAAGTCTTGTACAATGACTTGCTTAGTCACAATTCACCGCTTACATTTGAATTCCTCGGACTAAAGAGGCAGTTGCTATGTCAAATGGTTCGGGGCAAGCTTTTGTATAGCAGCCTCCAGATGAGCAAACCCTGGTACCATTGTGCCATACACATTCATTCAGAATTGTGTATGGGTGTATGGGTTTTGAGGCATTGCATGGTGAGGTATCAATATATATTCGGTTTGCGGTGTATAAATATCTACTTTGCTGTGTAGATTTTGTTCTTTAGAGAACTTGTCTTGCTATTTATTCTACTACCGCGGAGTAGATTTTCGGAATTCGGGAGACTTCTCAGTTCTGGAAATTGGCCTGGACTACTACTTTAGCTTTGTGGATCGGGGGGACTTCTCGTAATTAACTGCACTGCCGCGGAGTGAGTTCTTTTTGGTCTCAACGTTTCGACTAGCTTGCTCTAGTCATCATCAGGAGACTGTGTATGGGTGTTCGCCGTCTCTTACGTAACTACGCAAAAGCTTGCCCCCAATCATGTGACATAGCAACTGTCTCTATAGTCTGAGGAATTCAAATTTAAGTTGTAACTTGTGATCAAGTACGTCATTGTTCCAGACAATATTCAAATCTAACACGCAAATGGCTTATTGGAAAAAAATTTACATGAAAGTTTGTGTGATAACATCTTTTAGATAAATCAACTGACCTGTCCAAGGATTAGAGGCACAACCACTGTTAAGGAGAGCTGGGTAAAGATTGAGGAGAAAGGCACTGAACTTGATGAACCCATCTGAAACAAAACATAATTGGCCAAAACTTAAACATTTTTATGATAATTTCGCTTTTGAAAGCATTAGGTACGGTAACTAATTTAAAAAAAACTTGCTAATAAATAACCTGTACATCATGGAAACCGAATCCAAGCTACAATTCCGGCCGAAATGCTTGAGCCATGCATAAGCCACGTGACAATAAACATACCCTCCCCGTTCCCCCGCTTCCCCGCTCAATGTTGTTAACCCTAGCTGGAGCGCAGACCGTGCAATGAGAGCCAACATTGAACGGGGGCTGGGGGGTGCGGGCCCAACGAGATATGGCCGGGATTGTAGATGCGCATAATATTGTACATCCTGTATACATCTAAGTTACATTTGGGTTGACTTTTATGAATAGCATTCATGTATATAAACAGCCACGTGTTTTTTCAAATTCGCAAAGAATTTTTTTTGGTTTGAGTCTGGTGTGTACAATCTGTGAACAATTTCACTTTATGTGTCATAATGAACAAATTCATTTTCTTCTCGAAGTTTAAGACTTTCTATTCAGATCGACTAATTGTTAATGATACACAGATTTTAATTTGGTTTTACCCTTACACCGATGTGTATTAAGCACTTTATACTCAGTACTTTCCCCGAGCTGTGGGAAAAAAATCCACAGGCAAATCACTTGGGTGGGATTCGCACCCATGACCTTTGCATTGCTAGAGCAGATGTCTTACCACTAGATTTTTAGTGTATATGCATTTTTGATATACAGTAGTTGCAATCTTACTGTAATTCATGCAATGTTGTATGTATGTATGTATGCATGTATGTATGTATGTATGTATGTATGTATGTATGTATCCATGAAAAGCTCTCTTATTTTTCATCTAAAGGTCATAAAAGTTGTATGGTGTACTAACAACCCTATTTATAATTAACTCATAAAACGATGCCCGCACATAGCGTGGGTTTCCCGCCAATTACTTTAATGAGTGAATCAAGACAAGTCAGTAAGTACAAACAGAGGAAGTTTAAGAGATATAAAAACAAAAACTACATGGGCCTTACTCATGAGTTTTCCATCTAGAGTCTTAGTCCCTGAATACAAAGGTTTTATACGTATGCAATCATGTTGGTGGAAGAGGCATAACTCCAAAGAGTGAACAGTCTATGTGTGCAACCAATAGATAGGTTGCACTATGATGTAAATTGACCATCTTTGCAGGCAACTTGGAACACACAGTCATGCGTTTGGCGTGGGAACGACGTGCAGCACGCGCACATTTCAGAAAACTCATTGCACGATTGGTTAGTGAGCAACGCGGCTGCGTTAATAATTTGAGTGCTTGGCGCGTCGGCAAGCCAACATGCAATTTGCCCGTAAAGATGGCATCTATTGGGAACTAGATACGTGCGGGTATGACGCAATGACCTTCAAGCTCACTAATTCAGGTTACCAGACTAATTTTGTCTGTTTGCAGGGGCGACCTCGTTTTCAAAGTATCGTCTATTTTGGTGAATAAAAAAAAAAAGCGTTTACATGTAGTTCTTTATAATTTCTCTCAGGAATGAGAAGGTACTAATTAATTATTCAAATAGGATACTGACCCTTCAAAAAATAGAAAGGGAAATTGTGTTGAGTACCGAGCTGACATACATTAGTATAGGCTTTTAAAGACTTTTTCAAGCTATTTAATAAAAATCTTGTACCGATTTTCTTATGGCAGAAAATCAGAAATCAGATTAAAGTAGGAAGAGTATTATGCCTGCTTTCAGATTATTGGTAATTTGTGCAGTGTATAAGCTCAAAGGTAAGGTTGTAGATTGGATTACGTCAACATGGATACTGATTTATAGACAAAAATA
Source organism: Pycnopodia helianthoides (assembly GCA_032158295.1). NCBI lineage: Eukaryota > Metazoa > Echinodermata > Asteroidea > Forcipulatida > Asteriidae > Pycnopodia > Pycnopodia helianthoides. The sequence continues at coordinate 16,921,777 of CM063248.1, forward strand.
TAAAGAAAGATACAATAAAAGTCACATGTGAAAGTTTCAGCTGACTACAGTGTCTACTTGCTGAGAAAACAGCAAAAAACTGTCCATCCTTGTTTAGCGGGGTGACAGCGAGTACCAACCGCATCTCTGGCCACAGCATTCCCGAATGGACACCAACCCTCAGAAATCTGAGAACCAATTCAATTGTTTCTCAGATTCAAATGTTTTGTTATTACTTCGAAGGGAATCCTTTCTAAAAATAGTTTATACTATCAACTGCTGCAGTGCTTCTCACTAAGTAAGTTTTTATGGTCATTAATTTTTGGAGTGTTTACCAAACAATGACTCTACCTTTAAGAGACGGATTATTTATATAGCAGCCTCACTTTGAAATAATCCTTGAATACAAGGCAAATTGTACTTCTTTGATGCCATTATGCAAATAATGAATGAACTCTAAACATGTCGAAGGGTCTTGAAACCACTGGAAATACAAACTTCCCAAACATATTCTAGAAAGTAATTATTTAGTGTCTTACCCCCACAAAAGATACATGTAAGTGTGGTTGTAATATTTCACTGAGGGTTATTAATTTACACAGAAAATACAAGATGTAAGAATAGTAAAAAATCAGAGTACATACAGAAAGCAACCTACAGTGTAGGGGAATTTGCAAACTTGTAAAACTTTCCAAACTTGTAAACTTTTCTGTACATAATATGAAGTGATTCTTACAGTAAATGCAGCTATCCAATTACATCAAACGCGACCAAACGCACCTTGTACAAGTTTGTAAGTGTACAGAGGTAGGTCTGAAATGAAGTCTTACATACCTTAAAAGAGCTTTAAATAATAAAAAGTTAACAGAGGAAATTAAATCCAACAACCATGTGAAAAGCAGTCTGTTTATTTTAAATATTTATAACTAATTTACAAAAAACTGCTAGAAAGCCTTTCCAGCATTGATTTGACAGAAGTGAATTTATTAATTTTTTTCCTAAAAGTTTGACAAATTTCTAGGGAAATTCCCCAGAAAATTTGGTAGACTTTCCGCACATTACACTAGCAAGCTCCCAGGAAATACCTAGCTCTGCTTGGGAGTAGGGTTCAGCGAGACAACCTTGAGTGGTTTGAGTACAAGTGTTCATTTTTTCCCAGAAAAATAGCATCAGGCGTAAAAAAAACATGGTGGTGCTGCAGGGTAAAATTCCTCCAGAATTTCCGGAGTTTTGTTTCCAGGAAATTGGCTCAGCAGTTTGAAAAGTTTGAATTATTTCAAAAGGGAAAACCAGGGAACCTTCAAAAGTGCTTGGCACTGTACCCTGTTCACCTAATGTGAAGATAAGATGTTGAATCAAATCGACAAGCCGTTTGCTTGCATGGGAATCTTACTTAAACTTGATCGTAAAATGAAACCTATTTCTTGTCATACCCTTCATAGACGACCAATGCAGCCAACCATTTTTAGTCTGTGACAATTATTGAAACTGATCAATGTAAAACACTGAAATTTTGATTTGTTACAATGCATTATAGTCATCCCTGAAATCAACAATGCTGAAGGAAAAACGGAATGAAAGTGAAATCCTAAATAATTCCATCCTTCACTACTTTCAGCTTTCCTTACTCTTATCTACAAACTGAACTATCCTAACACTCAGTTTCAATGACATTTGAAACCAATTGAATCACACACATACAGGGTTCATGAGTTAGAAAAACAAAAGGAAGGGTTACACAGGCATGATTAATGACAAGTTGGGGATAAGTAAGTGTGTGCAAAAGAAGAAAAAAACAAAAAAAAAAACAGGACAAACATCTGAAAAATGAGCAGTGACATCCTCTTGATCTCAAATTAGAACTTCCTGAACTTTCAGTTCAGTGTGTCATTGATTAACAGTCTATTTACATGCTTGTAAATGCGAAAATTTGACCCGCCCTGGATCGTTCCTCTCCCTTAAAGAGCAATCTACAACATGCTGTGTGCTCTTGTAAGGCTCTGAGCCCTTCTTCCAGGCACACAAAATACTCTTTGTCCTCATAACAGAAGGTCGTCAGCAATCAAATGGCTCCTCACCAAAACATTTTTATGGCATTACTGTTACATTTTGTTGTTGTTGGAATTACCCACAAAGACCAGGGCCCAATTTCATAGAGCTGCTAAGCACAACAAGTAGCTAAGCAAAACAAAATTATGCTTACCATTATAAGGTTACCGGCCAAACTACTGTGTCGCAAGTACAATTTGTGACTGGTATCCTACTGATTTCTGCTTAGCAGAAAAGTGGTAAGCATTATTTTCTGCTTAAGCAGCTCTATGAAATTGGGCCATGGTCTCCCATTCCCATACAGAATCAAACTTTCCTAAACCCCCTTATGATCGGCAGGAAACCGGTCAAACTTCAACACTCAGTTTTCTTAGAACACAATTTTGCACATTACCGGTTTACGCCAGTTCTCCGGTAACACTTTTGTGACGTCCTTCCTTTGGGCACACAACGAACTATGCCAACTATCCAAACCAGAGATATTTTCTAGGGGAGCACAAATAAACACCTGACAAGATTGAAACCGATATGTAATGATAGCAGCATCATCCTACAGTTCTATGCACTCTGTTGACATGTCACTTTTTCTATATGCCTGTGAATAACGGAAACCCATAGTAGAGTCTGACCTATGGAAGTATGATTCTACCAAAATATTTTAAGCATTTCATATATAGATCAAACTACAAACCAGCAGTGAAACCACAAAGTAGCCACTTGTATTTAAAACAAGCAATCAAAGATTACAGCCTCTCAAGTTGATAAAACACCACTTTCCTTCAAAACTTCAGATTGTTTTCAACTAGCTTTCTCATTGTGGACATTTGATGGTTTGAACTTGATACATATCTTGGTTTTGACACTCCGGTGTACTAAATTCAGAAGCAATAAAAAGAGAAACAAAAATTTAGTATTCGTCGAAACAAATACTAGGTTTCGGGTTTCATTTGGGTCAGTGTCATGTTAATGTGTGAACTATCTAATTATACTGATGAAAAGATTGTTAATAGCTTTTGAAATGTCAAAGAAAGTAAGGTGGAAATCTATAACGTTTTAAACCTTTAGTTCACACAGAAAATTAAGGTTAATGTTTTCTACCTGAGACAGCATTGAGGCCTTAGGAAGTGTATAATATTTGAATATTTTGGCTAATGGACAATTTGTATGTAACTAGTCATAAACTGATAAAGAACTGATTGTATACAAGACATTTTACTTACATTTCAAAATATTTGTCAAATTGCCTTTTATCAAATTACGCCTTCTTGCTGCCTCTATATGATTTTGTTGGCATCTATGGCCAAGTTCACCCAAGAACTATCATTCACCATTGTTCGACTAAGTTTAGCCCAAACTCCATGATTTCTGCATTTTGTGCATTTGTAAAATGAAACATGACAAGAAACAGAAACAGTTTGTTTGGTCATAGAGCAAGGGTTTGGTGAACATGTTTGCTGCCTGCACAATCGCATATTTATTGCAGAAGAACTATTTCATCTTAATCTAAAAAGGAAAACAAAACAGCTACTTATGTTTAGACAAATCCATACTTTAAATGTCACAACTTTTTATGTCAGCTAACAATTGAATCATTTAGTACTCACTCACAAGTAAACATTGAGTCATGCACCCCTTAAATTCGCAGCACCGAGAGTGACAAGACTATCTACTGTACCTAGAAATCCTTAGATAACTTTTGCTGTGATTATTTTTATGAATGACAAGTTTGATTTTTTTTTTAGAGGATGAAATTACCTTTCTAATGATTTGCAAAGTTGTTTTGTCTCCTTTACCATATTGAAGCTTTGATGTTGAAAACATCCGACAGATCAACTTACACGTTTGTTACATGGAAAGTCTGCACAGAAGTTCAACTGTGCTGTCACCTCAAAGAAACAAACTGCTAAAAAGGTGATTGGAAATATCAACAACATACCTTTGGAAAATACAAACTAAAGCCTCTTTTGCCTACAGATGACTTATTCACCTAAAACTCTCAGAAATATCCTTTCAAATCATGGTGTTCCGTGTGTAAAAACACAAGCAAGTTTATCGTGAAGGCAAGTACGGGCGCCATCACTTTGTACATTGTGCTGGAAAAAAATTGTCCATTAGATACGGTCTGTTCACATACAGAACAACTACTCGTATGTGCACTGTTGGGGATGGGACTTCTGACCTTTGAACCTTTGGAGGCAGAAAATAACTTTTTTGGGGGGGGGGGACCACCATGTGGTACTTTTTTTAGACCATTTTAATATTGAGATTGCCCTCATCTACGGCTGTTTGGTGGGTTTCAATCGCATGTAAAAATCATGAAACAGCTTGTCAAGCGCCTTGAGCGGTTTGGGGTGGTTTGAGGACTAGAGGGTTGATGAATTTCTAAATGTTTCATGATATCAATGATTGTTGTAATTCTGTATGAAAAGTCAGATCATTTGAAGATCCGGGGTAATGTCACTGTTCCAGTCATATGCAAAAGGAAGAGAATAACTTTCAATGGACTATAATGAGCTGCCACTTTACAGTTGACTGATAATTGAGTTGGTCATTATGACATTACAATGTACTTAATTTCACTGACACATTCAATCAGTTTTAAGGCAATATTCCAATGGAGAACAGAGCAAATTATTGCATAAATTACTTTTCATCCTGTGCATGTTAAAAATTTGCAAGACTATAAACAAATTGGCAAATCTATTACACAGCAAAAAGAGTTATTTTTGTTGTTACCTGTGTGGTACAGTAACACAAAACATGTGTGTCTGATAGCGTTTTACCAAAAACTCAATCACTGGGCTTTTTCGAGTAAAATAAACATTTTATTTTGAAGCCTATTAAGGATCTGGCAATAAGCATTTGGAAACATGCTGCAAATAGGAATCTGCATTTTCCCCACATTATGTTGTTTTCACTGCCCATTAAAACAATGTCAAGAATCATGTAGGAATCAGTGATGTTGCAAAATGATGGAATCTATAGAAAAAATAAAAAAGCCACTAAATAAACATCAATTGGATGTCAAAGTTGGATGGCCAGGACGGTGAGGAGAGTTGGGCCACTCCTCAACCAAGAAAAGCCCCAGAGGGCCAGCAACTCCAACAGCCTCTCATAATCAGACTCTTACTGCCCGGCTTCTTTGTGCCCACCCCTGTTTAGAACAGACGGCAGAGGTGTGGAAGACTAGTACCTGGCGGCTAAAAAACAGATTGCGCCGAGCAGTTCACCAAGAGATGGTACTCTGATTCCAAACTCAGGTGGTGAGGCTCGTTAGGGATGGGAGGCAGTTCACCTATAGTGATGGGAGGCAGTTTACCTATGGGATGGTTGCCCGCTTTCGTTTGAGGAAAGGCACCCTTCGGTTTGTCTCCATCTTTACACCTACATCCACTGCAAGGGATCATGTTATCAACAACTTCCCCAACCAGCTACAAGACACGATAATTTTTTTTACATGGTTTGGGGTTGAACAATAGGGAGACCGCCAACATAGGGCTAGATAGCTCAGTTGGTAGAGCGCCGGTACGTTAATCCGGAGGTCGTTGGTTCAAATCCCGCTCTAGTCAATTTTTCTTTGTTCAACCCCAAACCATTTGAAATTTACCCAGTCAGTTTCCCTTGTGGTTCATTACTTGACATTTTTAATTTTTGTTAAAACACACTTCGACACACTTATGGCGGGTGACTTCAATGCAAAACTCTGAAAACAATGCATCCCTCTCGTCATGGGACCCATTGGCTATGGAGACAGAAATTCAACAGGAGACAGACTAATTTGATTTTTGCATGGACAACAACCTCACTACCGCACACTCCTGGTTTCCCAGTAATGATCTTCTCACAAGGTTACTTGGATCAGCAGGGCTAGAAACACAAAATAAATGCCATTGATCACATCTTAATTAGTACATAGCAAGGAATCACCTGACTGACTGCTGTTCCTACAGCGCGTGCTTTGACAACAACCATTGGTTTTGTAATCTGCAACCTGAAACTCCGTTGTCATGCTACTGTACATGGACTGCAACCTAAACACATATGCCCTTCAGAAAACATCACAGATTGTAAATGGTCGGGTATTGGAGACAGTTGAAGAAAAAATACAGCGTTGGCATCCAACCGGCCACATCCACCCCGGCACACAACTGAGGTTGAACGAAATCCATATAGGGACTGAAAAGCCACAAGGCTCCTGGAGTTGATTGCCTCTGAGCCTCTAAAAGCTGCTACACTGGATCCACAGGTAGTCAGGGCCCTTCATCATGCAGTGTGGAACATCTGGGGCCTTTCCCAAACCTTGGCTTGAGCTCCGTCTCCGGCTTGGGCTCCTTTATAAATTTTTGGTGCAGCGTGTATTTGCACGCCATGGTTCGAAACGTAAGACGGAGCCTGGAGCCAGAGCCAAAGCCAAAGCCGGAGCCGGAGCTGAAGCCGAGGTTTGAGAAAGGCCCCAGAAACTCTGGGAAGTGGCCACCGTCGATGACCAAGTTGGTGACTATCTGATGGGTATGGACTAGCCATCCACTCAGACTGATATGATCATCCAGCCAGCAACCGATGACAACACCATCAAGTACTGCTAAGCACCAAAACCTCCCGTCACATCTTTCAAATACCTGGGTGTGACGAATAACCACACGCTTGATGACAGCAAGGAGGTTCGGATGCAGTTTAAGCATGGGCAAACCTACTCTTTTGCAATACAACTACCTGCCCTCCCCGAATCAGCCTGGAGGTAAAGGCACAGCTTACTCGGGCATTAATCACGCCAAGGGTTTTATGTGGTGCTACCATCCTGTCGCTAAAGGCAGCCGACATTAAATGCCCAGACAGTTTTGGCCGAACCAGCTGGCATCACCTGCTCAACATCAAGTGGCAAGACTAATAGACTGATAGGTGACTGATAGTGCTTCAGCAGTAGTGCTGTGATTGAACAAAAGGCAGCTTGATTGGCCCATTGGGTTCAGCAAGGCGGCTTGGAGGCAGCTATAGTGGATGGGATGCCAGAGGGACAATGTTGTTCTGTGGGCCAACCAAAGATGCCCTGGGTGGACACCATCAGAGAAGGGTCAGGTGATATTCCAGCGGTTGTACAATTTGAAAAGGAGACCACAGGAAAATGCCTAAGACTAATGAATGAATAATACAACAATAATGCACATAACTACGTGTGTCAAACTGATAAATATCAGAGAGCTTGCGATTCCATAATTTTACAAACAGACAAAAAGCATGAATCTGGCGACGAATAACACCACATGATGAATTGTGAGGTCGGACAAACTGACGACTACTTTATAATAAGAAAAAAACAGTTTACAAACTATTTTTGAGTAGAAATAAATAAGTAATAAAAGTAGAAGACAAATTTTCTCCCAACATGCAATGTAGAGTTACGGTCTGATATGTGTAAAAGTCAATACATCACCCAAAAATGTGTTGAACTTCAACTGCGACTTTTTCGAATTACGGGTTCTACATATTCCTCAGTATTTCAGCACTGCTACTATTTATCTTAATATGAAAAACATTTAAGCGTGAAATTGAAAAAATTGCCTTTTCTTTTTAAGCTGCCACTGGGGGAAAGGGAGGGGGCTCGTATGGATGATGACATCATCAAACCTACATTCCCAAAGGAATCACTGATGATTTCATACACAGAAACCATGTAAAAGTTCCAAAAAATAGTTGTTGTACATGCAGACCTCTGAAAAAATTTCAATTCTTGTTTGAACTTGACACTAAAGTCAAAATGGGGTCATGTCTGTGCATGAAATGAACCTTTTAATACTGATCTACAAAAAGATCAAGATTATAAATTTAAGTCACAGTGGTTCAGGAGATATGAATCTCCTAATAACAATCTTTGGTTTAACGTTATTCATTACCGAATGAGTTCATGATGATGTTATCGTCGGCTCAGTGCTATAAGGTCCTAAAAATTTTCAGATTTTCATAAGGAAACATTAATTTCTGATAGTTGTATTTTATTATTTTGTTTTATAGGCTTTAAACAAAATAATTTGTTAACAACCTTTTGTCCATCACGTTTGTTAAGGACCTTATAGTTCTCACGCGACGTTATTATATAAAATTAGGTTAATGACCCAATTCACCTGACATCATCATCAATATAATCTTGTTTTGCACCATTTTTTTTAGTCTTCCTCGTATGTTATACAGTGTAATTTGTATTTTTACAAACTTACCACAACCGTTACTTGCAAAATGACACACATGGCAGACAGTAGCCGCCACAATTTAATAGATGTTAAATGTGGACCGGAGATAAAGAATATTATTTGGTTTTACCCTTTCACGGATGTGTGTAAAGCACTGTATACTCAGTATTTCCCCCGAGTTCTGTGGGGAAAAAAATCCACAGGCATATCCACAGGGTTCGAATTCCACCCGAGTAATATGCTTGTGGTTTTTTTACAGAACTCGGGGCAGTACTGAGTATACAGTGCTTTACACACATCGGTGAAAGGGTAAAACCAAATAATATTCTTTATCTCCTGTGCAAATTTAACATCTATTAAATTGTGGCGGCTACTGTCTGCCATGTGTGTTATTTTGCATTCTAGAATGGCAAAGTTCGTGGGTTTGAATCCCACCCGAGTAATATGCCTGTGGATAATATGCCAGACTGAATTATTCATGATATGCCTGTGGATTTTCTCACAGAACTCGGTAAGTACTGAGTATACAGTGCTTTACACACATCAGTGAAATTGGTAAAAACAAATAATATTATAGTAGCCACAGTGTATAAGTAGGCCAAACCTAGCTCTGGTAGGACGCCATTCTCCATTGCAATGCACGGTATGCAATGGAGGAGTCCAACCTGGCCAAATTCCCAAAGCCTGATAAGAAAAAGGTACATAGATGTTATAGCACTCACAGAGCTGCTTAAGCAGAAAGTATTGCTTCACACATTTGTACTTAGCGGTAGCGCAATTTAGCAGGAAACCATTCACAATTGTACATGTGAAATGGTGTTTTGGCTGCTTACTTAAGTCTGGTAGGAATTGTTTTGTGCTGAGCTTCTTTTTGTGCTAAAGCAGCTCTATGAAGTTGGGCCCTAATCATATGGACAATACTGAGCAGCGAGTACCATAAATGACTCAGAAGAGGGCAGCAGTAAAGCCAACTAATCCAACACTACATTCTGATCAGCAAAACAGGTCACCAACAACAACAGAGGGCAGTGTTTAGGTACCATGCTACAAGCAGGATATCAGGCTTGCTTTTGTACAGATACACTCACAGTACACGATTCCCTAGCATGAACTAGCCAGACTGCATTATTCATGATGGAAACCATACATAGAGATTCTCACTCAGCTAAAAAGCCCCCTAACTTTTTTACATCCATTCCGAGTAGACCAGGGCCCAATTTCATAGAGCTGCTTAGGCAGAGAATATTGCTTAACAATTTTCTGCTAAGCAGAAATCAGCAGGACACCAGTCACAAATTGTACATGCGACATGGTAGTTTGGCCAGTACCCTTATTCTGGTAGTCATAATTTTGTTTTGCTTGGCTACTTTTTGTGCTTAAGCACTTCTACTTCTACTTCTACTTCGTTACTTGGCAGGATCCATAGGTTAGGACATAAACGCCAAGGAGCAATTATAGTTAAGTGTCTTGCTCAAGGACACAAGTGCTGGGACCGAGATTCGAACCCACATTGTGTTGACTCAACCACTACAACTTGAATTCGGAGCGCTAGACCGCTCGGCCACGACACGCTACATGGAATTGGGCCCAGTCCATTTCCAAAGATTGTTATCAAACAAGTTAACCTACTACATGTACACACCAACAAACAGCTCCTACATCAATCAAAATAATAAACTTTCTGATTATTGTGTCTTTGGCATCCCAAAATATCAAAACATAATTGATATTTTGAAGATGGAAGTTTCTTTTCCTAACGACAACTGAAAAGAAAGTTTAACAAGTTGTGTTGAAATTTCTCATGATTTTTAACAAAGAATACAAGTAGATTATAACCTTGTACAAGTTGTACACATGCTTTAATCTTGCAAGGCACTGTAATACAATATGTCAACTTGCATTCATGGACTTATGAATAGAATCATGATATTTAACTCAACTAAATAAACCATACATTTAGGAAACTGGCACGATATTTGGACCTAGTAGTAGGACATTTTATTGAGTACAAAAGCTGACCTTTAAACAATCTATGTTTTTAAAGACTTTTCAAGGCTAGTGAAAAACAATTTCACTGTTTTTCTGAATGCAAAAGAAATTCAGAAATTTGGGCTAAAGTAGGACGAATATTGTGCCAGAAAAAAATTTGTCTGGATGTTACAATGTGGCGTTACAAGCAAGAGCAGAATGACTAGACAACCGGATGCAATTTCCCCCCCAGAAAAACGATATTGACTTGTTGTCATTTTTATAGATCATTTTCAGACGTGGCTGTTGTCCGCATGATAGGTATTGCTATCAACACAGCCCCAGGCCATGTTCCCGTAGGCCATAACTATTGTTCACGAACACAAAACAAGTTTGGATAAAGCGGACAATGCTTTTTCTCCCCCGCCAGTAGAACAAGATGGAACTGTTTACAGTGATCACCCTAATCTTCCCTTAATACCCATTGTATGATCATCTCCTCTCGCCAAATATTTGCTTGTTGTTAACATTATTGATGGCGGGAAAATTTGGTATTTGAGAGTGCGTTTGCGAGGAAAAATCTATAACCTGTGGAGGGGTGTTTTTTTATGAAAGCAAAAGGCGTCTCACAGTGTGGTTGGGGATTACAATTGCTTTCACTTCATCATACAGAGGAAAATTTGAAGGTAGAGAAGCTATTCAAATATTTGTAACTAAAAAAATGAAATAACATTACAAAAAGCCTAATAATTCTGAAGACAACTGTTTGATTCTGACATGGTTAAAAATGAGCTCTATGTAATATATTTGTAGAATGTTCCCCCCATAAAAAAAAATGGCCTGTGTGTCAAAGAAAATATTTATCTTAGCTAAAGAAAGAAGTAAATAAGAAAATTAACTTCCATATGCAAAAACATGTTATTATAAATGAAACAAAATTAAAGGAGAAGTAGAGATTGCTTGTCTGTAACAATTTCAAAATCCAAAGAAAAATTAAAAAGGACAAAAAATAAATAAAAAATAAAAAATACTCCCAGTAACAGTGGGTAATTTTTTTACATTTAAAGGAACATTACAGAATTGTTTTTTGCTAACAAAACAGTTGCTGGCAGTGTAAGCACTTTATGTAATCCACCATATACATAAACTGACAAACCTGTAGAAGTTTGAGATCGATTGGCCATCTGGGTCACGAGAAAATAGTGAAAAACCGATTACACATTTGCATGGAATCATATAGATTCAACAAATGAATAAAACGCTCACTGAGCGATAAACTCCAATTGGAAAATTGGTTTATTCATTTCTCATCAAATATGGCATTTCAGACGGAAATATTTCAAGGGATGTTTTCTACTATCATCATCATTAGACCGTGTAAGTTTTATGTAAATCTGTGATCAAAAATATATTTTACAATTATTCTTACCAATTCTGTAATGTTCCTTTAAAGGCAGGATATACTTTTGGTAATTGTTAAAGATTAGTATCCTCACTTGGTGTATCCCAACATATGCATAAAATAACGAACCTGTGAAAATCTGGGCTCACTTGGTCATCGAAGTTGCACGAAAATAATGAAAGAAAAAAAGACCCCTGTGGCATAGAATTGTGTGCTTTCAAATGCCTAAGACTGAAGCCTTTCTCAGATTCAAATATTTTAGAGAAAAATGACCTCTTTCTCAAAGACTACATTACTTCAGAGGAAGTCGTTTCTCACAGTGTCTTACACTATCAGCAGCTCTCAGGTACTCCTTACCAATTAAGTTTTTGTGGTAATGTATTTCTTGAGTAATTACCAAAAGGATCCACTGCCTTTAATGTAGAAACAATCATTTCAACAACAAAATGTTTTGGAAAAACCTTAGTGTATGCGGACAATATTGGTTATTGTCAAAGACCAGTATCCACACTTTGTGTGACCCAACATAAACATGAAGAAACAAACCTGTGAAAGTTCAAGCTCAATAGATCATCAGAGTTTCAAGAAATTCTGGAAAAATCCCAATATACATCTTCACTATTTTCAAACATCAAGTTTTGGACTCGCAAGATAAAAACTAGATGGGTTTCACTCATTTCTGAAAAGACTATAGCATTTTATGTGAACACTTTACAAGGGAGGTTTTCCATGATGACCATCTTCATACCATGTAAGTTATGTGCGAATCTGTGGACAATTATTTCTTCCATCTCACCAATGGTGTGCATGCCCTTTGAACACTACCAAGAAAAAACATCTCCCTTACAAGGACTTCTTTGTACCAGCTTCACAGCAAGTGTCTACAGTTGGTCATCTACAGGTATGCTAATATCTAATAATGGATTTCCATTACATGGTTTTTTTAATCGTCCCTCTGGTCTTGAAGCCTACTAATGATACACAAATCATAAAAGAGATACATCTTTGACAACATATCCTCACAGCTCTCGACACAAATTACCAGCGGACAAAGATTTATGACATTTTTGAAATGGCATAATCAGCTATAAATCAGCAGCAATAACCCTCCTAATTGCAATCCAATTCAAAACAGTTATCACCACGCGCCCAGAGTTCACTTCAAAATAAAACAGTTCTCCGACATCCACATACACAAAATGGTACTCCCACAGGCTGTAAACTAACAATTCATTCCTGCCGCATAAAAGTTGACCACGGGGTCCCGCACGTGCTGCGATGAATCTTTGATTGTTTTCCATGCAAAATTCACAACCAGGCTCATCGCAAATGCAATCACGGTAACCACCTTTTAGTCAAACGTCCCTGTAACCATGCTGTGCAAAATTTATAGATTTTTTCTCTCTCACTTTCGCTGCTGTTTCCGTCGACAAGAGGCTTTTCCTTGCTCGTGTCGCTGCTGCGTACAAAAGTGATTAATGCATTTTTTATGCATTCCAATCTGAATGAACTCACATGAACAAACAGGTCATGCCATCACAATACTAAGTATAACTTACACACCCAAACTGTAAACCGTCTGTGTGGTCTGGAAAAACACTGACTAGGGAAATTGTCAATTAGATTTTTAAAAATTCTTGATTCGTCAATTAGAATTTGAAAAAACTGAGAGATTCAAGATATGAACCTCGTTAGATGAAAGCCTACAGGCTAGTAGAATGCTTGTTCCCTTAAAAGATAACCCAAACAGTTAAATTCTTTAATTCTTTACGATTATTCTGATGCAGAAAGCTGGCAAGAGAACTATCTCCACTTTCAATCAAACTATTTGAAATTAAAAATCAGGTTTTTTTTTCTTATCAATTGAAGCAAAGTACAGCTTCATACTGCATAACTGCTGGCATCTTTTAAAACTTTCCCAAGCACTCTTTGTCAAATTTCGGCTCCAACTTTCTAGGTTTTTTTTTCCCCCCACACAATCTCTCCTCCTCATTCCACATAATAATTTATGAAGAACCCTTATTATTTATTGAGATCTCTCGATAACGAATTGTTTGCAATTGTAATTCTTTTGGGGTTCTCAACTGTCAAAAGGATCTTTGTAACTAACTATCTTTATTATTTATAAAGACTACCCTAGCACATCATTTATTCAAAGAGTGTCAACCCTCGAAGAAGAAAAAAAAAAAAAACATCCCAAAATGTAGTACTTCATTGGAACCAGGAACATCAAAAATGCATGTCACAAGTACTAAATAATTCTATTCATTGGCTGCAGCAAGATAGCGGTAATCAAGGTGAAACTTCCAACCAATCATTCTGCGTACAACACAAACATCAAAACTGTTTTGTTTTTACGCAGAGTATACTGTGGGTCAAAATGCTGGGCTCTTTTTAGGAGGGGACGAGATTCAATGAAGACGTTTATATCAATGTAGTCGATTAAATCCCCGACTTTTATATAAAAGAACCTACTACAATATTCATCATGACAAGTGGTCCTCCGGATCAAACTGATGTACCCAATAAACGGCGTGGAAATGTTTAACACGTCCAGCCCTTTCTGTCCGAGTGGGATTACACATGTAGGTACAAGGGCTGGAATTATTTAGTTTGATGAGCTAATCATTAAAAAGGGGATTAACGACCACATCGATACCGACCCCCGCAAGAAAAGACAGTGAGTGGAACTGGTGGCGGGAATCTTTGAGCTATTCAAAAAAAAAAAAAAAAAAAAACCATGTCAGTTCCACCCTTACACTCATTAAATATTAGGTAGGGTTCTCAAAGTCTACCCCCTTAATCAGTAACAAAGCAAGTCAAGTGGTGCTAATGCTACAGTCCTCGCCGCGGTCTATTGTTACGCTCAATGCAACTGTTTTCCAAACAGGAGCAGGTTTCCTCTCGCGAAGGACAACAGAGATGGGGTAAACAAGTAGCGGATTTGGGGGCAACGGATTACTCCGTTCAAGTAAGCAATGAGAGTGTACCAGACAGCTGATCAATATAAATCCTGCATGATTTATGCCTCTTGGCAAGAGTAGATGTCTAAGTACATCACTCCAAACTTTGTTTCATTGCAAGAGTAATTCAGAACACCAGAGAAAAATACTATTTTAATACAGTGGAGCTCAATTTCTGTCTGGATAAACAAAAAGGCTAGCTGTAGCAGCGTTGTCCCTAAACAGTGGCCAAATGCCAGTTAAAACACATGAGGACCAGTCAGAATTCTCTCCGAGTTGTCCGGCTGGCTAGTTCAGTGTTGAAAAGCATCTCTATTTCATTTGAAATATTTACAGTGGTCCGCTGGCCAAATGCCAATATAAAACACATGAGGACCAGTCAGAATTCTCTCCAAGTGGTCCGGCTGACTAGTTCAGTGTTTAAAATCATCCCTATTTCATTTGAAATATTGACCAGTGAAAAAGCTGATGGACTAGTGAAATGACGAGCTAACTGGTCCTGCTGGCCAGACACTAATATGTTAAAGGCAAACCCTGTGTACAAATTCACTTTAAATGCTATTCATCAGTAAAAGAGAATAATTTCCTTAAAAAAATAAGAATAAAAAATAAAGCAAAAACAAAGTCTGAGGTCAAAAAAGTAGATGCCAGAAGTTGTTGTGAAATGCAACGAGTGAACTGGAAACTGTGTTTAGGCTTTCTGTTTGTAACTTGGTACAATTCCATTAAATATTGGGGATTAATTGTATTCAAAGTGTGCATTACCATTCAGATCAATTCATATCTGGGAGGAATTATACGCGTTTCTGCTGCGTACAAACAGTTTAACATTTTTGTTTACAATTTACAACTCTTCTCATCAAACAAAAAGAAAGACATCGGCAAGTACTTTTAATAATTTGGAGTAAACAGAACTCAGTATTTCAGGTCTGCATACACTTCAACTGTCTGATGATATTCAGAATTATTGCCATCAGTTGTTTAACGTTTACTCCACAAAAAAGAATTACAAGAAAAGAGGAAAAGCCTGCCAGGTTCTGAATTTTAAAATTAACAATAGGTAAGATCCCCTAACAGTACGGTCCCTCAACAGTTTTTAAAGGGATTTTCATCTTAATTTAAAGCAAACTTTAGAAGAAAGCTTGATATGAGAGACAAGGACTCCCACAACATTGATGTGCAAGTAAGATACAATTATCCTAAATTTAATTTACCAAGCATATGCACCCGTTCTAAGATAGACAATAAGACCTGGCAAAGATCTAGGGGGGCAGGGCTCCCTTCCCTTCCCTCCCGACCACCAGTTTGATCTTCCCGCCCAATACAGTCAAATGAAGCAGAAACAGTTACTTACAAATAGGAGCAGCAACATTGGGGTGACAACAATACCCTGAAAATGAACACAGGAAACTTTACTCGTAAGGATTACCACACAGTGAATGACTTGTGTTTGGAGGCCACATTATTCAAGAGAGTGTAATTGGTAGGGGTTTACGTACACTATAAAAGACATGAATTAAACTTGAATGAAGGCAGATCAAATATAGATGAAGAGTTTCTGGTGGCTGACACGCAATGGGGGGAGGGGGGGATATACTGCGAGCCTTTTGAAAGTGGTATTATTTGGTTATCTGATTCAGGTTTAGAGATTGGAATAGATTGATGTGCAATGTGCTCGCGCTGATGAAGTGAATCAATCACACTAATGAAACTACCTGGACATTTCTCCTTTTGAATATAGCTCCCAAGATTTGTTTCCCTTTTCATCAAATCAGAAGTACTTCTCAAGGCACAGGGCATTGTTTATTCAAAGCCACTTTAAGCACCTTTTTCATTGATTCCTTAAAGGAACATTACAGAATTGGTAAGAAAAAAAAAATGGTAAAATGTACTTTTTCAACACAGATTTGCATAAAACTTACATGTCTAATGATGATGATAGTAGAAAACATCCCTTGAACTATTTCTGTCTGAAATGCCATATTAGATGAGAAATGAATAAACTAATTTTCCAATTGGAGTTTATCGCTCAGTGAGCGTTTTATTCATTTGTTGAATCTATGCATGATTTCATGCAAATGTGTAATCGGTTTTTCACTATTTTCTCGTGACCCAGATGGCCGATCGATCTCAAACTTCTACAGGTTTGTCAGTTTATGTATATGGTGGATTACATAAAGTGCTTACACTGCCAGCAACTGTTTTGTTAGCAAAAACCAATACTATAATGTTCCTTTAAGAATGCATTTAAAAAAAGTCCTCCCAGGAATCTGCAGGAGTTTTTTTTTCTATTTGGACCCATACTGTACTTCTTCAGGAAAGGGTATTTAATTATGTAGAACTACTGGAAAATGGTTATCATTCAGGGTTTCTAGTCTGCAATCGCTTTATTCTTTAAAATGCTAAAAGTCAAATAGACTCACCAAAAAACTTCCAAATGCTGAATTGAATATTGCACCAGCCTGTGTGAAGAAAAAGAAACAAAATGGATAGGAATTATGTTTCATACCCATATGAAATATTCCCCAACTTTGACAATAAGGTGAGCAATTCAACACTGTGTTACATTTTATTTACCGAGTGTGCACAAACACAAAACAAACAAAAACAGCAAAAAACACAACATTTATGATCCACTATTACCTCCAAGTGAATACAAAAGTACAAGCCGTCATCTAATTGACTTTTTTTTTCTTTCTTTTTTTTTTAAATCAAGCAAGATTGCTATCTACATCAAGTGAAAGTACATCCAAGTTCAAATAATGCTTCAGTCAAGAAAAGACATGTCAATAATTCATACTTATGATCCTAAAGCTGCACCCACTATTATTGGCATTGTGTATATAGTGCATGCATGAGCTTCATCTGTGTACTACATGAGGGCTTGTACACAGATGGGGGAACCGTCTTTAAAGTAGAAAGGCTTACATTATCGTAGCGGGCGATAATATTTCCATATTTAAACCACTTGGCTATCGTATTCAAGTCCCATCTTAAATCCCAGTGGAATATTGTCTTTGCGTTTTAATGACTTCCACAGATTTAAAAAAATACTAGCCAGCACACTTCTCTCCTATCTTCAACATCCTATAAATGTCAAAATAAGTCCCCATTCTCGCATACCTGTCATCATTAATAACCCAATCTGGGATCCTTGTTAAGCTCACAGACCGATTCACGGGTCCCATTTGCCGGACCCAGTATATCTCTGCATGGTTTGGCACTTGATACTGCACACGCTCCAGGCCATGGTAAATCAATTGCTGTGCCTAGATATATATATGCTATGAAATTTTCATTCAGCGAATTTGTGCGTTTACAAATTTATGAATCTCACAGGTTTGCTAAATTTTTAAAGTTCCCAAGATTTGTTTAAATATTAGTTCTACTGTAGGTTAGTCACCTTTGAAAATTAAAAGATTTTGTTTACGGCTTCAATTTAGCACTGAATATTTTATAAGACAGTGTAAAACAAGTGGAGAGATAAAGACATCTTTGGTGCATCTGATATGATAACATTTTTAGTAGGATGGTTGATGATATTTAATTTTGAATAAGGCAAAAATAAAAAAAATAAAAAAATAATAATAGTGGCTTCTTATGCAATGAAGCTCATGGTGCTCCAACATTATTACCCCTGGTCATCACTGGGCCATTTATTTCATTCCTTAAACTATCTCAGCTCCCTTTGGAGTATACAGCCTGTGCTGCCAAGTATGTAGCACACCGAGCTAAATCAATCACAAGAACCATCTCTGCCCTCACAGGTACCCATTTACCCATGGGTGAAGAGAAACAATTACAGTAAGTGTCTTGCTCAAGGACACAAGTGTTATGACCGGGATTCGAACCCACACCCTGATGACTTAACCATTATAACTTGAGTCCGATAAACTGCTCCACTACAACACACCAAATAGCTGTTTTCAGTTGTAATGTCATGTATTTATGCATCGCAAGAAAAACTTATTGTGCACATAAGAAATACTTCTCCGAAACCAATAATATTTACAATGAACAGTTCACTTTTTATCTGACAAATGACTTTTAATTCAGAATGTAACAATAAAGTGGTCTTCTTGTGTGTGAAGTACAGGCCTGGTATGTAGGCAACGGAGGCAATTGCCTCCATGCCTTTGCCTTGGTGCCTCTTAAAATGTTCCACTGCAAATTTACATTTCCCTTGTAAAGGCGCTCATCAAAGGAAAACTGCCCTGCCCTTTACAACAACAAACTATCAGGCCTGGATAGTTCATATAATTCCTCAAATGTTTAGGTACTTAACAGGGGTTTCCGAAACGTTTTCATGCCCAGGGATGGGATTAATATTTTCGGAACTGGCTTAATTATTTCTTTATGAGAATATCGTTGTTACAATAAAACCCAGACTAAACAAAGTAAAGACAACAAATACTCTCATAAAATGCACCAGGATTTGTTGTTCATCAAGAAAGTATGAGATGCATTTACCGTTAATTGTAGAACCTTGGCTGTAAGCCATGGTTGATAATCGACCATCCTATGTTGGAATCTTGGACTACCCTCAGATTTACCTCCAATTGAGCCAAATACAATGATAAACAATGGTGGCAGCCTATCGATCTCTGGTAATCCTAGTTTGTACAGCAAAAAGACAAAGGCCTAGAATCCAGGATTACACAATAACCCTGGAAAAAGGGAAATTTTGAGCATGAAATCCACTACTCCAGTACCCTTTGTCCCTTATTGTACAGGGGAAACAAAGCGTTGCATGTTAAGCCCATGCACTGTGCACGCTACACTATGGAATGTCTGGGCATGTTATGTTCCAGTATTCCGAGTGCATGTACAAACACGTCATCCGATTTCTGGCACAGAAAATATTAGCGTGTACACATGTCTTCTTGCGTTACCTGGTTAATCTCTTATAAATAACATTTGTGTTACAAATGTTATTTACAAAGACTTAATAAATTTAAAAACTGTAGACTCTTTTTACAATTGACTTCAATTTTTTTGTCAAAAAGCAATTATTGTCCTAAAAAAAAATTCTTTGAGGGAAATTGAGACCGTGCAGTAGACTACATTAACAAACTTCTTACTTTGTGTGACAGATTCTCTTATCTTCACAGTTATGAATTTTCATTCCTGAACAAAGATTTCTATAGGCAACCCATTTAACCATTAATATCTAATAACAAATAAACAGATATTCCAAACAAATGTCATGTCATTTAAAAAATGATAACATCTACTGTATGTCAAGCCTAGTTTAGTTTCCTATCAAGATTTGGACGTGCTTTTGTGTGTGATCAAATGGACCCACTGCGGATCCTCCATGCTGACAAAAACATACACCAGGTGGGTTTTACATTATCATTACACACTCAGTTCACATGGACCGGGAAATGACCAAGAATAAATCACATTGAAATCTTAGACTGGTGCCGGGAAACTCATTTAATGTCCATCTCATTGGTTGTTTATGCCGGTTAATTGCTGCGGCCTCACAGGCGGCCGGCCAAGCATGGACACTTAAACAGATTTCAGCGAGCTTTACTTACAGCGATACCAAGGTAGTTCCGCTGTAGTGACTAAGATTATAGCATGGTTCCACATGGCAGACTTGTTGATCGGATTTGAATGAGACTTAATGCCTTAGCTATGCAATCTGATCGTTCCCCAATCATGATAAATCTCTGCTACAATCTTCTGAGACCTTCTAGTTGCTAACATCCATGGCGGCGGCAGTGATTATGCCCTCATCTCTAAACTACTAAAGCATTGTGTCGTGCATCAAAGCAGTTTCTCTGCATCACTTTTGTCGGAAAATCAAATTATTTAAATAAAAACTGAAGAAAACGTTTCTTTTTTACACAATTTAAAGCACGCTGACAACATTTTGGGGGCCAAAGACCCATAAACGCACTTTATGTGACCCGGCATAAATAAAATAAAAATTATGTGAAAGTTTAAGGCAATTGGTCATCAAAATCACAAGAAAATAATGAGAGAAAAAACCTTACATGTTTTCACTGTTTTCAAACATCAGGTTTTGTACTCACAATATCAAAACTAATTGCTTTACTTATTTCTCTAAAACTAAGGCATTTCAAGCAAAACTATTTTAAGGGAAGATTTTCACAATGACCATCTTCATACCATGTTAGTTTTGTGCAAATCTGTGAGTATTTATGTTTTTCCCTCTAATATTGTGCACACTCTTTAAAGGGAAGGTACATAACTACTTCTTGGAAGTACTTTACTCATGTAAATTAGTATTCTGAGCATGTTCTTTGTATCTAATCATATTTTAGCTGAGCATATCTTCTAAACAATCATCTACTAAAACATTTCATAGGTCTATTTACTTCAATAGATATCTTTTCCCAAGAGATTAAATTTCATTGAATAATGGTTAATGTTATACAAAAATGGGATGCATATGAGAAAAATATAGCAGAATGAACTCACTCATTGAAATCTAGACTATTTAATTTCACATGAAATGGAACAGTCCAGATTTCAATGAGTGATTATATTCTGCTATAATGAATAAAAACCACCCTATAATTTTTGTTATATAGGCTCACACATAGATCCTTAAGTCATTTTATATTTTTCATATAGCTCATATTTATTGTAACAATAAATAACACAAAGTTTTGAACAGTTTATCATTAATTTCAACAATAAGGTACTAAAAGGCTGATAAAGAGATAGCTGGAGCTATTTAAGACATGTTGGCTAAAGCGCACTGGGCGCTCAATGTAAAATCTATTAGTACGCACGAAGCATAGCTGTGAAGCATCCCAAGCATCCTATGTTGATCAATATACGACTCCTACATAATTTTTGTTAGTATAGGCCTACAAGGCAAAATAAAGTATGTTCCAGCAATCAAGTGACAAGGATCTATAAGTGCGGCATATAATAAAGGTTGTAACCTATGGAACCTAGATATACCAAACAAGAAAGACAGAATCACAAGATTTTGTTTCCATGGAACTTAGGAGATGAAAATGAGGCCCCAATACTGTTACACCCAGAGCAGGGCTTTGACCATGGCTTTGAAACTCTAATGAATACATTTTTTTAAATGCAAAAACAGCCTTGAACTTTTTGTACTGACCCCATCAAGTCATTTATAGCAACAACAAAATTCCCCATAATTTTGCCTATTTCTGTTAAGAAAATAAGGTCACCATTTTGGTGTCTTGGTGTCCACAAAGTTCAGGTCGGATCTCAAAATAATTGCTACTAAATTTGAAAACACATGAAAGTATTTCCACTTAAATTGTGTGCGACAAGTACTGTTTTACAAAATATCAATGTTATAGCGAACTATCAAACCTGTGGTGAGCTATAAAAGTTTATATAACACCCAAGCAGATCCTTGCCATTTGATTGGAGGATTGTCCGTCACGTGATAGCAAATAAACGTACTATTGCACGCTACGTCATTCACCGTGCATTTTTCGTTCCATTCACCGTGTATTTTTCGTTCCATCCGATTTGTTCTATTGCACGGTGCGTACCACATCATTACGTGCGCGTGTCTGCACTTGGTCACTGTTGGATCTAAGCAAGCTGAACCAAATGAAATGGGTGCAATGTCACAATTAAATGTTTGTTGTTTTGAAAGTTGTATCCTCCAATCAAAATTTCAAAGATCTACTTGGATGTTATATAAAACAAATAATGAATGTTTTTCATTCGTGCAATAGTGAAGAATATTTTCATTCGTTGAAAGATGGAATGTTCCATTCAACTAAAGAACATTCCATCTTTCAACTCATGAAAATATTTGCACCATTGCACTCATAAACATTCATTATTTGTATACTATTTAACATCACTTTAATTTGGGTGTCCACTATAGTACGTATGCCAAGCTCATTTGGCAAACTTTCTGCTTCCAATTTTTAGCAAGGTAAGGGGCAGGGCTCACCCTTAACACTATCCCAATGTACGTTGTCTAGTAAAAGCTACTGTGCGCTAGTAAGCACTACTTCTTAACTTGCCCATGGGCTGCTAAAAACTGTGCGACCTCGTTGTTTAAAAGGCTTATGTTTCTTCCGTTTCAGTTGTTTTTGAGTGTGTGAATGTGTTCTACATTTGACCATTAAACTGGTTGTGATAAACTACCATCAACATATCAGAAAGATACATTTATGACAAAATATCTTTAGAATCTGGGCTACTAAAACTTCTTTGGGGCTAATAAAACCGGTTTACTAGCCCGGTGGGCTACTTTACAAAAAGGTTAAGTGCAAGGCCTGTAAGACGTCATCTTTCTGAACGTCATAGCCTGAACCCAGGATTGGCAGCTATTGGTTGTAGTATGTGATCTCATGATGTTCCTTTGTGTCCATGCATGGAAACAAAATTATGTACAGAAGATATCATTTCTCATGCCATTGCTGCCCAACTTCGCTGCAGGAATGCTGAACACTCTCCTTTTTTCTTTTCTTTCTTTTTTCATAACCATTTTTGTATTATTTCACATTGTATAAAGCACAATCATTTTAAAAAATCTATATTGGCCTGTTGTCAATTTTCTGATGTACATGTACATAACTTGAACACCATGGTGTCCGTGTTATGTACAAAAGTTATGCCATATGGCAAACTTGAGTGTGTGAATGAAAATTGCCTTGTTTCATCTTCGTGTTTCATAAAGAGTCATTGTGTTATAAATATGATATCAAAAGGATAGTGGAACAATATGTTTCCCCACGATGTTTGCATGGTGTCCGGGTTATGTGCACTAACTTGCCATCCTTTACTTGCCTACCATAAATATTGCAATAGATTCTAGATTTGGTGTTACATCATGTCCCTATGGTAAACAGTTTGTACAACATTTTATGAAACAGTTTTGACTGGTAGGTCCAAATTACATGAGTGCATTAAAAAAGAACCCCATCTCATTCTCTGTACATAACTGTGTCCATCCAAACACAACTTAGTTCCTAAGGTGATAAGATTGCTTGTGAATTACTTGTTCATGATATTATATTAAAGTGGTTTCGACACAACACATAAAACAACTTAACAGTCTTCCTGCACAGTAAAAGGAATGTGTCTTTGAAAGGCAAAGTTATGCACAGAAGAAGGCTCCTTTGACTCACTTCCTATTTTGTTAATACCTTTGTTCAGGAGCCACGGTTCAAATTCCGCTCTAGTAAATTTTTCTTTGTTCAACCCAAAACATTTAAAGTTTACCCAGTCAGTCTCCCTTGTGGTTTATTACTTGACATTTGAAATAAAAAGTTGCATCCCCTTAAGGTGATCCCACTGCTGCTGCTTCCCAGGTTGTATAGTAAACTTGGGTGTAATCTCTGGCTACACGGCAGTTACAGCAGGGTTTGCCCGTAACTTTTTCAGTGACTGGCCAGTAGGACCAGTTAGCTTGTTATTTCTCTGGTCTTACAGCCTTTTCACTAGTCCATACTTTATATTGAATATGGATGCTTTTCAACACTGAACTAGCCTTCACTTGGAGTGAAGTTTGACCTGGTCCTCAGGTGTTTTGACTGGCATTTGGCAGCAGAGCATTGTTAAGGGAGAACACTGTACAGGTTGAATGGCTTCTGACTGGCACCCCAGAACAAAGATAGTGTCAAAATAGGGAGATCTCCAACATTAGGGCTAGATAGCTCTGTTGGCAGAGCACTGGGGCATTAATCCGGAGGTCCTAGGTTCAAATCTAGCTGTAGTAAATTTTTCTTTTTTCAACCCCAAATTGTTTTCTGATAGTTGATAACATTTCACCTAATAATAATAAAAGTGGCTTCTTATCTAGCGCTCATATCCGTCACTCAGTGATGCTCAAGGCGCTTCAACATTCATTATTTTCCTGCAAGGTATTGTGGAGCTACTTTTTTGAAGTATTAGACCTATTCCTTTACATAGCACCATGTAATGGTTTACAAGGTGCTGTGGTGCAATATGCAGCCAATCCAACCAGGAACCCCTTCTCTTTACGATAAGTGCACTGGGTTCTTTTACGTGCATTACACAACACACTAGACCAACGGCTTTACGTCCCATCCGAAGGGCGCAGCAATAATGGTTAAGTGTCTTGCTTAAGGACACAAGTGTCACGACCGGGACTCAAACCCATACTCTGTTGAACAGAAACACCAGAGCTTGAGTCCGGTGCTCTTATCTGCTCAGCCACGACACCCCCCCAAAAAGGAAGAGAAATGTATGTTTTACCTCATTTCCTCCAACAGCTTTTGTTAGTATGACGGCAGAAGACACAGGTGGCGGCATACAACCAACAACTTGTAACCTGTGAAGATCAGGATTAATAAAGTAACTTTAGGAATGTTTGGATAAGGCCTTTCAAAGGTACACATGCCATCTTGTGTAACACAAAACTTGAACCCCAAAACAGAGCAAAGTTTTTTCCAGCTGGAAGTGCAATTAGGGCAAATCATCGACAAGCCACCTTTAAATCTGTCACATGAGGTACATGCATTAGAATAAGTGAATAAAAGAGTGGTGGCGAGGTCGTAAAAGACTGTCAAAAACCGGCAGGGTCATGGCTGTGTGATAAAAGACCGAGCCAAACAAGGTCCTTTATCGCACAGCCACGACCCTACAAGATTTAAAATGTATAAGACTGAGTCACCACTCTTTTTTTGTTTCTCATTCATAAGTACCACTCCATTAAATACATCAAAAAACCTTTGAAAGTTGAGAACAAATCTGACAGTTTAGCCTTAACTCGCCTCGACCCTTGGTTGACTTTCTATCCATGTTGAGCACTAACTAGCTCCTCGTGAGTTTAGAACTTGTGCGCTTAAGTTTCAAACTATCGCACCCAAATTTTAAACTTACGCGAGCCAAATGTGGGAACTACAAATTTAAATTGGGCCATGCAATTTGCGCACTCCATGCAATCATGTAATAGCGCCCTCTTTTGACTCTATTTCCCCAAGCTATGTTTAAGCGCTCCAACACCGTGTTTATATCGCACATACATAAATCCATTCTGATTGGACGAGAGGACATCACGTGGCCGTGTTTAAACGGAGGATATAGACACAGTTAGAAGTGTTTAAACATGGACTGGCAACTTTTTGTCAAAGAGGGCGCTATCACGTTTGTACGGAGCGCACAAATTTGGTAAGCCGCATAGTTTATTTCGCGCAAGTTGGAAACTTGCGTGCGATAGCTTGAAACTTAAGCGCGCAAGTTCGAAACTTGCGCGACGCGGTTTTTCTACACGCATAGAAATTTAACGCCGAGTCAAGGTGAGCTAAGGCTAAACTGTCAGATTTGTTCTCAACTTTTACAGGGTTTTGGGATATTTTTAGGGGAAAGGTATTTATGAATGGGAATCAAAGTGTGTTGAATCGGTTTTAAACTAGTGGTTTAAACCCGCCGAGCGAGGCCTGGTTCTTGATAATATTACCTCGTCTCGGTCATATTATCAAGAACCAGGCCTCGGCGGGTTTAAACCACTAGTTTAAAACCTCTTCACCACACATTGATTCCCTTATTTAAACATGGCCACGTGATCGCCTCTAGACCAATCAGAATGGATGAACTGTCCCGGGTATTTATGAAAAAGTGTTGAAATGGTCGTGAGGAAATAACATTTGATCAAATTTATTTGTTTCATTACAAAAATATGTCACAACGACAAGAGGTGTTAAAGCTAAAAAATAAACAGCATTCAGTTTCACAGAATGCTGGACATGGCCAATCAATGGTTGGGGGAAGTTAGCTCTAGCTCTCTCATGTTTCAAAACACATTTCAGTTTACCAACCTGTTAAAAAATTACTAAAGTAGGCTAAGAAAACAGCTAATAACCGTGTGCATGTTCATGTAATAATATGAGCTTATTTTGATATACCCTTCATCAAAATAAGAATTTTTTCTTGGATATGGTGATCTTATACGGGATTGTTTCCCAAGACAAATGAAACTAACTTCTCAAGACAAATGCAAAAGCCAAAAGACAAAAAATACATGGATGTATTTTTTGTCTTTTGGCTTTTGAGCATGTTCATGTAATATGCGCTTATTTTTTAAACCTTTCCCAAGTGATAAAAAACACCACACATTTATGAATGGTTCCAAAGTCTTTGCTCCCACTTGCCCCCAAATGAAAGTGTCTGGTCACGCCACTGCGTGTACTTGACAGAAATGTTGCAGTCAATGCTGTCAACTTCGATAACAAAAATGGTGTTGAATCAGTTAGATTTTGGATGTCTACCTGCATGGGCAGGCAACTATGTAAACATGTATTCATATTCAGTTATGTCATTAAAAACATGAGATGTTTTCAATGATTGCTTTCTTTTTCAGAAAACTTATATTTAGTTATGGTTTTTTCTCATTATTAAGACAAGTGTTACAATACAAACAGATTAACACTTTAAAGAGCCGACAGGTCCCTGCAGATAAATAGTTGATAAATAGCTGTAAAACAAAAATTAAAGATCCCACGGCCACACAGTCTTCAGAATGGGAAAGAGGACTTTTTAGGGCACTGTTGTGACCAGTTTTTTGGGGGTTGGTGATTTGCAAAAGTTGAGAGAACAATCAATGTGTCCATATAATCAATTTATCACAAAATAAATGGTGCATGAAAGGGTTAACAAAAAAAGGATTTTTCACACTATTACCAATCCTGTATCATACCTCTCAAAATTCACTTTGTTTCTAAATTCTGTAATGTTTGGAGAGTGACCACCAACGAGTCGGACTGTTAGTATAAACTGTCTCCTCACCCTTTAAGCAGCCATTCGTCTACTGGTGTCAGCAGGAGGAAGTGAACCAAGACCCACACAAGACATGGCACAACAGCAAGGGTAAAGGACTGAATGAAGATGTGCAGCTTGAAATTGAACAGTGCAGTGCGTAGATCCTATGACAAGGAAACAAACAGTGCGTGTTAATAGAAGAGGAAGATTCTTGGCCTTAAAGGGGTAGGGTAAACTGGGGTAAAAACGCCCGTTTTTTAAGTTTTAGTTAAATATCTCAGAACTTCTTGGAGACACAGAGAAATTAATGTGTGGTTTTATCCATTACATATCTCCTCTATTGTGTGCAAATATAAAATTATAGTCACTGTGTTGAAAAAGTGAAATTTTCCACCCTTTTTGGATGGAAGTTTGGCGGGCGTTTTTACCCGGGTCTCGGGGTAAAAACGCCCGCCCGCCCAGAGGTCGCTATATGACAGGTTTTTTTTGTAATGGAATCATATTTATTAAATTAATTCAATATTGAGGGATACTACATTAACTGCAAACAACTTTTCAAACACAGTTGGTTCATTATAACTACAAACTCAATCATTTTAAACCGATAACTTTATGTGGTATGTTGAAACATTAGCATTCATAATTCACGCACAATAAACTTGAACACTTATTTTATGTACCAACTTAGAAAGGTCTAAGGTTAACTCCAGCAAGGCTTCATTGGTCTGAGGAAATCATCCCAGAAGCTCCTGGTGCTGATTTCACAAAGCACTAAGATTCATCTTAAGATGAGTTGTCAGTAATACCACAGTGATTTTTAGTGTGACATCACACCTAGCTTAGCAAGTAAGATGTACATTTAAGCTCGCGAATGTACATTGACGGTAAGAGAGAGATTTTGTCACATGACCGCAGTGGGATGACTATTGACTACACAACATACATAAACAGGAATAGGCCTACTGGTGTAACAGAAACAGTCAATTGGAAAGAGATGAGAGCACACAGGACACCAAGAGATGAACAACGAAGAGGGTGACAAGGGGGGGGGGTAGAGGGAAGGAGCTGGTATGACCACAAGAGGTTGGAAACACAAAACACAATACCAAAGGTGGGAAGGGGGTTAGTTAGTTAATGAGGCAGACTAAAAATGTGTATATCTGTGGGGATAAGGAGAAGGCAAAGACAAAAGGTTATTAGCCGTTTCTTTTTGGATGTTCAGACCAATGGGGTTGAATGATCTGGATGCACTTTATCCACAGTTTCTCCCTACTCAGGCGAACAGTTTCTCTGTTGTCACCTAGTGCCTTAATGCCCTGTGAAATCATGGCAGAAATAGTCCTATTCATGAAGTTATAATATTTAGGCCCAATCATTCGACATAATCATTTAATGCCGTTTGCAGTGGTACTTAGCATGAAGGAAAGTTATTTGTGAAAAAAATCAAATACGTCACAATAAACTTTGCAAATTTTAATTGAACCTTAACCTAATTGATCAAACCTGAATAAAAAAATATAAGAAATACACAGTTTTATATATAATAGGCTTCTAATAGTGAATATAAATTTAAAATATGGCTGTTAGTTACTAATATTTAGGTTTTTTTGAAGATTAATGAGGCTTTAATGGAGTTCGATGTTAAGGATGCTACTGGGCGTTTTTACCCCGAGGTACTTGATTTATCCTGGGGTAAAAACGCCCACTTACAAAACATGTTAAGCAAATATTAAAATTGATTTTAATATTTTGATCATTTATTATTGTGTAGTTAACCCATCTTAACAAATATCAACTAAAGAATAATAAAAAAAAAACAATGTGCTGTTTTTATTTTATTTTAAGTGAAATACGTTTAAACCTTCGACAGTCATTTTTCAAAACTTTTTTTTCCAAATTTTTTTTAACAGCACCTATGCACCCTTAAAATATGTTAATGAGTTTAATTATTGTTTTCATGTTTTTTGCCATGCATAGTACCTATTAGAAATATATTTCATTTAGTAATTCTATGTTTCTTTTTTAACTAGCAATGGAAACAAGTCAAGTGGGCGTTTTTACCCCATGGGCGTTTTTACCCCAGTTTACCCTAGAA
This sequence comes from Pycnopodia helianthoides, assembly GCA_032158295.1. NCBI lineage: Eukaryota > Metazoa > Echinodermata > Asteroidea > Forcipulatida > Asteriidae > Pycnopodia > Pycnopodia helianthoides. The sequence goes on from CM063248.1 coordinate 16,951,123, forward strand.
CTACAATACACTGGCAACAGCATTTAACCTAGACATACAGTTGTACACGAGTAATACATGTACACATATAGTTGAGTTGTAACCAGGAAATGTGGGTATCTCAGCCCAGGCCCTGGTGTACCTGTGGTTTATCCTTATAGAGAATGCAAAACCCCATAGAAAACATTTGCATTTACCCTTCTCCATTGTGGACAAGATGGCCAAATAAGCACATTCTCGAATCAGGAGAATTAAATTTAAGCACCTGGGTCGCCGCAGCATTTGAGTTATGCCTTCACAAAGCAGCGAGACTTGAAAAAAGTTTGTGTGTTTCCGAATCACCACAATAGCTCTGCCATTTCACAGGCCGAGATAACCCAGGAACAATCAAAGCAGTGTTAAAATACAGTACTTGCATAGTAATCTCTAAGCTTACGTTCTGATGTGCTTTTAACATGACAAAGTGTACTCCAAATTTTTTTTGTTCAAAACCTGACAGCAGATTTAATAACTGGTGCTTCTTATCTGTAAATACATACAGTATTTTTGTGCTATGTTTTGCATAAATAATAAAGGCCCAAGAAAATATGGTGGGTAGGTCAGATTTGTTGTATTATTATTATTGTTATTAAATTCAGCTGAATAATCAGCTTAAATTATTTTGGTCTCTCAGACATCTGTACTGCGTCTGTGTAGTAAAATATTTCAAAATGTATTTGAAAACCAAATATTTGAACACAGGTGTTTGTAATGTCTATGTTAAAGGAACATTACAGAACTGATCACAGATTTACACAAAACTTACACGGTCTAATGATGATGATGATAGTAGAAAACATCCCTTGAAATATTTATGTCTGAAATATCATATTTGATGAGAAATGAATAAACTAATTTTCTGATTGGGGTTTATCGCTCAGTGAGTGTTTTATTCATTTGTTGAATCTATGTGATTTCATGCAAATGTGTAATTGGTTTTTCACTATTTTTTCATGACCCAGATAGCCGATAGATCTCAAACTTCTACAGGTTTGTCAGTTTATGTATATGGTGGATTACATAAAGTGCTTACACTGCCAGCAAAAACCAATTCCCCCAAGGTCAGTATCATGTCTCAAACATAAATTTAATTTTAAATTATTTCCCCTGAAAATAGAGTCAGCTGCATTTTTAGGGTTGGTCAGGTAATGGGCCTTAGTTGGCTCGAGGGTCAAATTCAGTTTTGCAGTGCACTCATCTTTCAATAAACAGGGTCCCCTGAAACTGGGAGGGGGGGAATAAAAAGTCTCTAACCTCATGTTAAAACGGTGTCAAACGCCACTGTGTTTGATACCCTTGTGCAATTGTTACACCGTTTTGACGTGAGGTTGAGACTTGGATTTTTTTCCAAAATTTTCATAAGGAGTCTCTCCTTTGGAAAATGAGTGAATCCCAAAACTGAATTTGACCTTGGAGCCTCTCTTCAATAGTCAGGAAATTTGTCTAATTTTATGTTTCTCATTGCAATTAAGGATTTTGTAAATCTTGACAAGAATATCTTACTTCTGTCTTCAAAGACAATCCACTATTGAAGAAGATAAAAGAAACTGCAAAGTACTTCACCGTAATCTCTGGTCTGATGGGTCCTGCAAAAAAAAGGAAACAAAATGGGGAGTTCATTTCAATTTGTAAAGGTTTTATGCTTGATGGGTAACAATTGAACAAAAACACAACTTTGAATCAAAGCTTACTTTAAAAAAATCTTGTTACCAGTACCAACTTGCCTAAGAAATGTTTCCCTCAGAATTACTACTTCACGTATTTTGAGAAAATTGGCCTAAAAACATCACTCTATTTCGCCATTTATAATACAACAACTAAAGTACCTGGTACCCATTAACTGCTATTTTTTTTTTTGGGGGGGGGGTTCTTAAAAATGATATAATCTTTTTTAATGACATTTTTGCAGGTCGGTTGTTTGGTGTTTGTTTTAAAAACAAGAGTATTTAAATGAATTTGTTCGTCCAAATACTAATGATGGATGTATAAATCTATAATGCATTATCGTATTATCATACTCCCGAACAAAAGAAAAGTTCCCTAAATTTACATTTTTTTTTTAAATACTCAAGACATAAGATAATTTAAACGAAGCATTTGGAGGATAGGCAAACGAACAGTACATACATTTTGCACTGTAAGTGTCAGTTTTCTGAAGATTTTGAAAATCCAAGCAAGAATAAAACAAATAGTGCGCAATAAACCTTTTTGACCCTCTCAATGAATTACATGGGAAACAATGGAAATGTCACAGATGTCACTTAAAGGAACATTACAGAATTGGTAAGAAAAAAACTTGTAAAATATACTTTTTGATCACAGATTTACATAAAACTTACACGGTCTAATGATGATGATAGTAGAAAACATCCCTTGAATATTTCTGTCTGAAACGCCATATTTGATGAGAAATAAATAAACTAATTATCCGACTGGAGTTTATCGTTATCGCTCAGTGAGCGTTTTATTCATTTTTTGAATCTATATGATTTCCTGCAAATGTGTAATCGGTTTTTCACTATTTTCTCGTGACCCAGATGGCCGATCGATCTCAAACTTCTACAGGTTTGTCAGTTTATGTATAGGTGGATTACATAAAGTGCTTACACTGCCAGCAACTGTTTTGTTGGCAAAAACCAATTCTGTAATGTCCCTTTAATTTAGCAACTTATCATGATTTTCAATGATTTTCTTGATATTTTCACTACTGATGAAGAATAATGAGTGGTTGATCTAGGGAATAACAGTGCGAGGAGCCGGTCTTGCTGGTAATGACCTGGTTGGTGGCTGGCTGCTGTTAATGCAATGGGCTCGGTCCATTAACAGCGGCCAGCCACCAACTCCTCGCACTGTTATTCCCATTAATAAATGCCTTATAACAAAAAAATGTCGTCAGAAATGTTCCACTCATTTTCAAGGGCAATTCCTTTGGCTGTTCAACTTTTGTGTGGTACCTAATATCTTACACACAATTAACTGTTTATACATATTTTCAAGAACCAGACCAGACTTTGCATTGTGTTGGTTTCATGCGCGTACCAGCTACCTTAAATTGATACATTGTCCGCGCGTTTCTGCCTACGCTTGGTATGTGCCCGCATGCAACACCATCTGTCCTGCTCAAAAATAAATTAAAAAACCAATACGCCTGAGTTGATTTGATCCGGTAGTTTCCCGTGCAACAAGCACATAGTGCATAGGATTTTACACACAATGCTTTTTTTAGGGGCCATTTATTTGCTAGTTTACTGAGACGTCTTTATATCACATGTTAATACGGACCAGTCTTCGACCAATCAGAGTGCATAAACTCTCCAAGGTGTTTATCAATTTGAGTTAAAAATAAATTATTCAGGAGAAACAAATTGAGATCCCCCCCCTGCCTGGATGACATTGACAATTTACCATGGTTGACAACTACATGTATCACACAAAAAGCACAAAATTAAAACTTTTTCATTTTTTCTCACTTTTATACAAATCTGCGACCAAAATCATGAATTAACTCCTTAAGTAATAGGCCTAAAGCCTGAAGGCCTAAATCCTAAAGGCTTAAAAGGTTGTCCTGTGTTGCGCCCTATGCTTTTCACACAAACCTATGTCTGGTTTGTCATTCACAGAAAATAGTGAACACACATAAAATATATACATGTACCATGTGTACTCAGATAGCTAGCACAAGGGGAGGTGGGTATAGTTAACCTTAACTTATAATTGACAATTGTTATTCAAATAAATTATACCTGAAATTTGAATTATGGTTATTTAATTTTAGGCAGTGTACATTTAACCAGATATGGATTTCTTTTAGTAAATGATATATAAAGCCGGAATGGCACTGAACTAGGCTTTTGGACAAGTCATATAAAATTTGTTGCGGCGATAGCATAATAGCTCTCCCACAACTCTAGTGGTACTGCTGCTCTCTCGTGTGGCTTGTCGTGGCCGAGCGGTTAAGAGCACCGAACTCAAGCTCTTGTTCTCTGATCAGCAGAGTGTGGGTTCGAGTCCCGGTCTTGACACTTGTGTCCTTAAGCAAGACACTTAACCATTATTGCTTCGTCCATCGGATGGGACGTAAAGCCGTCTGGCAGTGCGTTCATCTTCAATCATTTGAAGACTGCACTCAAAGAGAAGAAGAAAGAAGAAGAAGAAGACTGCTCTTGTGAGACTACTGCTCTCATCAAGACTGCTGGCTCCTGACTAATGCCTTATTTAACTGGGGCCGTAGTCGCGAGAGGGCAGTAGTCCCTCAGGAGCCAGCAGTCTCACGAGAACAGCACCAGTATCGCAAGATTAGGGGAAGGCCATTATGCTATCAGCACCGCGACAAACATTTAACGATTTGTCAACAAGTCTAGCACTCAACATGCACAGTGACTGTTTTGGGGGGGGATCTACAAATTTTACAGTGAAAATGTTCGCCTCACTCCCTGACCAACATTGTTGCTGACTTCAGATTTACGAGATGGGAATCTTATTTATCTTTTTAAAAAATCCCCAGGAGTCACATATCAATTTCAATGAAGGAGTTAATTTTGAAATAATAAAAGAAGACTATTCTTATTTATGGGTGATAAAATAAATATCAACTTGGAAAACCGAACCCAGAACTCGTCAGTTGAAATGCGGTTTCGTTTCCACTCGGCTACTGACTGGGATATGGAAGAAAAACTTGTTAATTTGATACCTTATTATAATAATATAAAGTTGGCTGACTCGTCATGTCAAATAGGACGCTAGTAACAGTTTAGTACTACCATAGAGCAAGGAACAGCTTGCTCTATGGTACTACTCAATACTAGTACCGTTACTACTACTAGTACTAGTACTACTGTGTATACAATTTTCCCGGCTTAAAAAATAAAATTTACTAAAACTTTTTAAAAAGAAAGGCGTAGTCGGCAGTATATAAACACTACCATGAAATATTGAACATTTTAAAATTCTTCATGTAAAGTTTAATTGGCATTTACAAAAAATACACAAATCATCACAAATCTAACCCGGCCCAGGCCTTCCCTATGCTATTTGCTAGTATAGGCTATAGCCATCACATTCACATTGTGTACACACTATCGATTGTTATGCCACGTGTCCACGCATAAAACACATTGTGTGAAACAGGGTACAAGACCAGCGAGCAGACAAATTTTGCTCTCCCTTTTACAGGCGATAAACCTAAAAACTTACCCCCTTTGGCACCAATGTAGGGTGCTATATCTGCCAAAGATATAACCAAGACTATAGCTAACAGAAACCAGTTGCTCTTGACCTTTTCAAACGCCGACATTTTGATAAATTTACTCGGTTTTTGGTTGTCGAGTTATTCCACATGACAGTGGTGAACAGCTGGCATGGTTTGTTTGTGTGTAACAATAATATGCTTACACTTTCATTCATCTAGGACCATAAAGTTCATGAAAAAAACTACTTTGACAAACTATACTGACTGAAACAATGGTAGATTTGATACTAAATTACTTAACAAACATCCGAAGTCACAGAAATCTCTATTATTAAATGAAAAGTGGGAGTAATTGAGTCTCGCGGATCAATATTGTTATTGACCTTACAAGTTGTCAGGTCAAACAAGATGGCGGAAAATGCGTCTGGGAAAAGGATGTTGATATCGTTTACTTTGCCAATATCATGTCAGATCTGTCTTGGAAAGGTAATTAATTATACTATTATTACACAACATAATATAAGGATCATATCAGTCAAATCTGTACATGTAATTTTTTCCTGAATTAACAGTAAATGTAAAAAGAAGTCCGCCGTTAACATAAACTGATGGAGGTTCACGATGTGTTTTTAATCCTACTCCTGTTCCGGTCATGCTACCATTGCAAGGTGAATTGCGCTAGGCCCAAAGCTCCGGTAGCATTACAACCTACATGATACTCACTAACTGTAACCCCCTGAACTGAACAATAACATCACGATTTTCTTTTACAAATCATTCTGATTTTTATAACTATTTGCTTGTATTTGTTTAAAAAACCTTTTTTTCCCCATAGACTACTGAGATCAGGTTATGAAAGTTTGTTTGCCTAACTTTTTAATTATGCACTAAAGATCTTCAATAATTTATGTGATAATTTACACTCACAAGTCACAGCAAATACCGGTAAAACAACGATGGGTTTGAAAAGTTGTTTTAAATTATTATTATTTTTTCTTCTTCTTCAAACTGCCTCTTGGGAATATATTTAGTTTTTTTTTTATTAAATAAAAAAGTAATTAAATTGAATAAAGTGATTTTATTAATGAAAATTAAAGAAAATTAAAACAAAATTAGAGTGTTAAGTCGTTAAGTGGCTGATTGGTCGACAGTCACTGTTTATGGTTTAATTGAACAATGTTGATCTGAAATATATGATTCGCCACAGTGTTGTTCCATGAACTGCATGTTTCAAGTATTAACCAGTGCCAAACAAAACTTGGGTTTTTTAACTACACTGTGAAGCCTTGGTTTGATTTGAAAAGTGCAGGGGATTAGAAATGTCAGACTTTTATCTGAATTCAGGCCGTTTTTATGTCTGCTTGGTGAAAAAAGGAGCTGTTATTTTCTTCAGATAAAAAGTAATCCTGCTCTCTGATCTACTTTTTTTTAGCTTCCAAAAGCTCCGTGTAATCTATAACTCTAGGGATTGTCAAAATGTGGAAATGCCATCATTTCAAAATACCTCCTAAAACTTGGATCCCTAGTTACAGATCTATTTGTCAGCTTTGAGTCTCACCTGGAAAATGTATACCTTCCAGTTGAGAAAATTTTCTCTTGACAACTGGAAGGTATTTACCTTCTCATACGATGATCAATTAAATTTGTAAAACAAATTCCAGATGAATAACCAAGTGAGATTTTGAAGGAAAAAAATGATGAGACTTTAAGGTATTACCGGTATACAGAATTGGTACGGATAAAAAATGTAATTCTTGTCTGAAAGCTTACTGATTATGAAGTTCTTAATGGAACAATTTTTGTGTGTGAAATTTCTCCTCTGAAATTAAGTCATATTTGAGAAAGCCGTATCTGAAAACCCCCACAAAAAAGGATTTAAAAATGCAAAAGCTGATATCGATTCCCACTACCTAAATTTAAGGGAACATTACAGAATTGGTAAGGAAATAACTTGTAAAATATACTTTTTGATCACATATTTACATAAAACTTACACGGTCTAATGATGATGATAGTAGAAAACATCCCTTGAAATATTTCTGTCTGAAATGCCATATTTGATGAGAAATGAATAAACTAATTTTCCGATTGGAGTTTATCGCTCAGTGAGCGTTTTATTCATTTGTTGAATCTATATGATTTCATGCAATATGTGTAATCGGTTTTTAACTATTTTCTTGTGACCCAGATGGCCGATCGATCTCAAACTTCTACAGATTTGTCAGTTTATGTATATGGTGGATTACATAAAGTGCTTACACTGCCAGCAACTGTTTTGTTAGCAAAAACCAATTCTGTAATGTTCCTTTAAGGACATTGTGTTTACATGCTGAAAGTTGCATGGTTTTTCACTATTTTCTCCTGATTCAAACTATGGATTAAGCCCAAATTTTCACAGGTCTGTTATTTAACGTGTATCATTGATCACAAAAAAAACATAAACACTTTCTTGTCAGCTGGTAGAGCTGGCAAAAATCCTGTATAATTTTGAAATACTTTTTTGTACTTTCTGCTCTGCAGGTGAAACAGCCTATAGTATGCCCAAACCAACACGTATTCTGCAGTTCATGCATTGAGGTGTGGCTGCAACATAATCAGCAGTGTCCAACATGTCGTGTACCAATAACACCAGAGAATCCCTGCAAACAAATACTGGGTAGGTGCTACTCCTTGTCTGATGTACCCCCTTTGCACAGGTACCAATCGCTGAGGAAACACGCTGTGTGTATGTGCCACACACGGACCCACACACAACTCTCAGCCAATGAAAGGCCTTCCTTTGACCTCAGTGAGGGCGCCGTTTGAACTTGTGACGTCATGCGCGAGAGGTCTATGGGATAAATACCAACTGGTTTTGTTACAAGTTTAGTATTTATGCTTTCACTGCACAGTTCGGTAGATCAAGTTGTTACCATTGGCTCGTCAGGGTTTGCCATTAACTTCTTCAGTGACTAGCCAGCAGGACCAGTTAGCTTGCCATTTCACTGGTCCGCCAGCTTTTGCCCTTGTCTGTACTTTATATTAAAATAGGGAAGGAAGAAACTAGCCAGCCAGAAGTGAAAGTGAATTTTGACTGGTCCTAAGGTGTTTTGACTGGCATTTGGCCAGCAGACCACTGTTACTGGAGACCACTGCTTGGGTATGATGGGTCAAATGGTTTAATCCAAAGCTGACAAAAGAGAATAAGGCTGTGTCCGAAATGGCGGCTACGGCTACGGCTACGGCTGGATTGCCGCGTTATCATGCGTTGAAGTATAGGACATCCCTTAGCAACAGCCGTAGCTGTAGCCGCTAATTCGGGTACGGCCTAACATTCCTCTTTATTGGCTGCACATGATCATGTGTTCAGCTTGAGCTGATCAAAGATAAAAGCACCAAGACAGAAATTTAAATCTGGGTATTTACACTCGGGGGATTGATTTCGTCTGAGCAGCAATTATTTTGACTGAATGTGTTCTGGGTGGAAAAAGGGATGAAAACATTCAACTTTGTTTTTGTTGTCATTTTAATGGTCAGGTTTTTTTTTTAACGTAATGCTAGCAAAATTATCAAGAAAGATACAATAAAACCTCAGGGTTCTGCCCACAATGGTCGGTGCCAGCGAACCCGCCCAACCACCACTGGCAGAATTGTTTCTGTTTCAGACCACCACACATTTTCCAAATTAAAAAATTACACTTGTAATTTCCTTTCAAAGGTTTTCATCGAAATGGAAAATTGGGTAATTACAGGTAAAAATGGTAATCGAAGCCATTCATTTTTAGTACTTCTTGGATTTTAGTCTATTTATACGCATCTCGCAATGGTTTCCAGGGAAACAATTTTCCACCACTAAAGAAATCCTGGGCAGAACCCTGAAACCTGTGAATACAGTGTCTACTCATTGAGAAAACAGAAAAATAAACTGTTGAGGTATTTTGATCAAGAATGTCGAATCCATCCTCTTTCAGCGAAGTGACAGTGGGTACAAACCGCATCTCTGGCCATATTGAGGGCAGCATTCAAACAGAGACCACGTAAATTTTCCAAAAGTCACCTGCAGGCAATCTTAGGAGATTCCAATTTTTAAACATATTTTTATTGACCAGGGGCACTTCAGACGAAATAATTTCGCAGGATGCTTAAAGGCCCTGTACATTATTGGTAAGATCGAAAAACACAATGTTCACAGATTCACACATAACTTACATGATTTAAAGTAAGTAATGGTAGAAAGGGTTCCTTAAAATATTTCTGCCTAAAATGCTATCGTTTCTGAGAAACGAGTAAAACAATAGTAATTATCGTACGCGATAATTTGAAAAAACAGAAAACACATAAGATCTCTTTTCACTATTTTCTCGTGACCTGGATGACCAATTGAGCTCAAACTTTCACAGCTTTGTTTGTTCATGCATATGTTTAATCACACAAAATGTGAACACTGATTTTGAGCTGTTACCCAAAGTGTACAATACCTTTAAGTCCCATTAACATCTTTATAAAAAGTAGGCTTTTGAAATAAGAATTACACAATTTTGGGTCATTACCAAAGTATGACCCTACCTTTAAATGGATTGCTTCTGATGACATAGAGATTACTTCCTTTAAATGCTGAATTGGGTGGCGTGTCGTGGCCGAGCAGATAAGAGCACCGGACTCAAGCTCTGGTGTTTCTGTTCCGCAGAGTGTGGGTTCGAGTCCCGGTCGTGACACTTGTGTCCTTAAAAGCAAGACACTTAACCATTATTGATGCATCCTTCGGATGGGACGTAAAGCCGTAGGTCCCGTGTTTTGTGTAATGCACGTAAAAGAAGCCAGTGCACTTATCGAAAAGAGAAGGGGTTTGCCTCGATGTTCCTACATTGTAGTTTGATTGGCAGCATATTGCGCCACAGCACCTTGTAAACCATTACATGGTGCTATGTAAAGGAATAGGTCTAGTACTTCAAAACAAAGCTCCACATTACCTTGCAGGAAAATACTAAATGTTGAAGCGCCTTGAGTGTCACTGAGTGACAGATATGCGCGCTATATAAGAAGCCATTATTATTATTATTATTATTATTATTATTATTTATTGACATCCTGTCAGAAAATAGAATGAGTTGAAGCAAACTGCTTACCAACCAAAAGGACCTACGGTATAAATGCAAACAAATAGTTAATGGCCTGATGTTTTGACCCTAGCAGAGTCTTTCTCGGAGGCTAAATGACAACACAACACAAATAAACAGAGTAAGTAAAACATACCTGTTTACGTGTGTTGTATTGTCATTTAAGCCTTCGACATTGACTGTGCTGTGGTGGAAACAGCACACCATTAACTCTTTTTTCCCCCCTTCTAATTACATCCAGTCTTCACTTCCACTATCAATTAATACATTTACCAACACTGATACCCAATCCAATGACAAATGCTTTCAGGAAATGCTCATAAAACCAATTCATCAAACAATTGAAAAGCAATTTATATACACATGATACAGAAACAACAATGCCTCATTGTTAATTGATTGGATGTAATTTTAGAGTGGGGATGGGGTGGGGGGGACAAGTGTTAGAAAATAGCATTGTATGTTTGAGTCAGCAGACCAATTTATTGTAATGTAACGTAACATCACTCGCTTGGCGGTGCTCATCTCGCTAATTGCTCTTGTTATTTATGATGCATGAGGGGAGGGACGCTTCTTGCTTTATGGTGCATACAATATGAAGCAGTGCTATTAGAATAATTAAACAATAACAACTTTTTAATTGCACAATTGTGTACTGCTCTGATGAGAAAGCTGCTCAGCCTTGCCACACAGGTCGGTACCAATGATTACAGTTAACTCAATTCTACTTGTGATGGTCGGTACTCGGATCGGATCGGGATCCCCAACCAGCCACTTGCATGGCTGACTAAGATCAGACTGGTGAAGTCTGGTACGCCATAATAAACCAGGATAGGAGTGCGAATCCAGTTTCACCCTACAAAAAGTTTTGCGGTAACATTGAGTAAAGGGTGAACCCATACTCAGCTGCACGGCAGCACAGGGCTGTATACTCCCCAGGGAGCTGAGAAAGATTACAGGAATGCTATTGGCCCAATGACCAGGGCACTAATGTAATGCGCTATTGATTGATACATGTGTTATTGTGAAATGCGTTATAAGAACTAGTTATTATTATTATTATTATGAGCAACCTGTGCACTTATTTGACTGCCGGAGTTGAGATGGTTTTCAGAATTGGTTAGGGCCCAGTGAACAATGATGATAACATAACAGCACTTTGAGAGGCCTACTTGGCTTGAAAAAGCGAATAATAAGTAGTTAGTAGTACTGCGCTGGCTTTTCATCTTAGAATCGCTATTGTTTTAATACGTAATTATCTCTCATACAAAGCTTAAAATCAATTGAAAACCTTCCATACAATATAACAAAGACACCTGTTTTAGAGGTATTCTCTAAAATATACTCCAGTGGGTAAAAAGACGCATTCTTTTTTTAATTGCTCATTTAAGTATAGGGCTATTGTAAGAGTTAAGCTACTAGCCTTGGCCTGGTCATCATGCATTACCAGTAAGGTTGATCTCGTCTTTATGTGCCCTTTGTATAAAACGTAATTAATGATCTTTAACTTATGGCTAAACAGAAGAAAATACTCGTGGTTTGGACAGCATAATTCACAAACATAATACATCAATAATGCATTAGTTGCTCAAAAGGGACTTATTACACTGCCAAATGCACTTTACAGGATTGCCCAAGTTTTGCGACGATAATGAAAAATGCATGGCCCCTCATCGATAACGGTTACAGCCAGAAGTCACAATGCAACAAACAAACTAAAGGAAGATCCTCTTTTTGATGAATCGTTGCGATCCATCTATGATTTATCATTTCCCTACTGTGCCAAAGTCTACAACGATTCAGGTGTGTTATACAGGCCTGCTGTGTTTGTACAGCAGGGGCGGCCATTATTCTTTACAATAAAAGTTTCAATGATTCAGGAGAATTTTGTGCATAGACAAAGCAAGCTCGTTTTGTAAAGTACGCGTTCCTCATAAATGTATTAGGTGGCAATCCTGGTCTTCCGCCATAGCAATGTTTGATAAATATTTGAGTTGATGGCTGGCCATTGAATAGGGCTTCCCTGAGTGCTACAGTAAAAAAATAAACACCAGACCTTGTTAATGATTAACACGCTTAAGATCAATACAGTTGATTTTTTTATTCTTCCCTCATTAATGTATAAATGTTTCCCGGTAGCTATACGTGGTTTTGATACAATCTTTGCAAGATTTATGGCTTTTGCTGTCTATTATAAGTTGTACAGCTTGTGTAGAGTATTTATAAATGAGTGAGTTGGGTTGTTCAGTCATTTCTTTGAAGTGTTATTGCAGATCAACTACCTCTTGGAGTTTGTTTGGGAACCGAGCAAAACTGACATTTTGGATTATTCAACTTGTAAACTTGCTGACATTGGAATTATTAGTGCGCCAGCTGAAACAAAAAATACTGTTTCTTTCTGAAGGATCTCCAACTTCTTATGCGCAACATCTTGGATTGAGGATTCATGTATGTGTTCATCAGAAATATTACTTAGAAACGTGACTCTGGAACTATGCACAGCTTTTATACTTCACTTCACTTTTTTTTTTTTTTTTTTTTTTTTAAATTTTTTTTTGTTTGAAAACGAGCACTGTAGAGGAAGGTCCACTATTGGTGGATGGACAAAGTTTTTCTTCAACAATTATACTTACTGTGTCAGACACTTTGAAATTTTAACCTAAACAAGTTACAGGCTATGCTAATGTTTTGATGCTGGCAAGAAAAGAAAAAACAGAAGACGAGAAATGTGTACATGTCAACAGTTGTTTTTCGTTCTTGTAACTAGATTGCGATTCAGTTAAAAGCATTGGACCTTATGCATTGACATCATCCGCCGCCACCATCTTAGAGGTAAAACGATGATGCAACAATAGAAAACGCACATCTATGTACGTGTGGGGCATACCATGGACCAATGAGCAACCTTCTTTTGACCTCTAGCCGAGGGCATTTTACTCAAATGACGTAACATGCATTAGGTCTACTTCTTGGTTTTCTCTGATTTGAAAAGGCAATACTGTGCACATATAAGCAGTTCACCGAATTAAAGGAAATGAATGGGTCATCATAATTTGCTCTTGTTACTGACTCCTCACACCAGCGTCACACACGGCGACTGTCTGCCACGCTTACCATTTTAGGAGTCAAATTTGTCGGTAAAATATATGGTAAGCGTGTAAACGCTGCGTCGCCTAAGATGTCCATTAGACTAGTTCAACACATTGGGACATTGACTTCAAAAATGATGCAGCCAAGATGGGATGTTATTGGGTCACTACACAAAATGCTCAGAATGAAATTTACGCGTGAAAAGGTTATGTACAATAAGTGTACATCACCGGTACTAACTTTGACCCATCCATCTTCAGGGGTTGATCTTCTGAAACACTTTACATTAGATACGGAAAGTTCTGTCAGCTGGAAAATGTGTTTACTCAAAATCTTTGACCCATGTAAGGATGAAGAGGAAAAAAAAGGCTTGGAATGAATCTACAACTTAATACTGTACGATTCTTAAAAAAAAATATAATGTTGATTGTTGTCGGCAGGAGGACAGACTCAAGATGGGGAGAGTGATTCATACATGTCGACCCCTGCCCTACGAAGAGCTCGCTTTGACATACTGTATCAGGACTGCGAGGTAAGAATATCTTAAACAATGTAAAAATATCTTTCAAAATTGAACATTGGCCAGTGATTCTGCGTTCATTCTATGCTACTGAGTATTTTTAATATGCTTTGATCAATGAAACTATGTGTGAAATTGAATTGATCTCAAGATGGTGAAACCAATTCTGTTGATTTCAGTGAGTTACTTGCCTGTTGGTAAAAGAGAGCTGATTTTTAAAACCCTGCTGTGAGGGCCGTTGTCAGTGCATGCTGACATATTTTTATATTTCCATTGTATAAAACCACATCGTACGGTCTGGTCCGCTCATACATGTATGCCATGATATCCTAGTCATGCCACACGTCCTAGAGGGGGTTTCAATCAACAGGGGTCAGTGATTTGGTTACAAGGGGGCAGGGCAAAATTCTGCCAGCATCCTTTGTGTACAAAATCAGTATGTCAATTAATGTATTTAATTAAGCAAACAAATCGGCTCAAAATAACCCAGGCATTACTTGGACATGTAAACACACTCAGGTAGCAAATCATTGAAAAACGCAAAACAAACCCTCTTAACCTATAGAAAAAGCTTGTCAGCATGTGTACCACAGGGTCCAATCAGGTCCCTCGCTGAAGGTTTTTGGGCAGTGGTTACTTTCGGTGATTGCTCAAGAAAACATTACCATAAAAACTTACTTGGTAAAGACCACCCGAGAGCTGCTGATAGTATAAAACATTGTGAGAAATGAAGTAATGTAGTTTTTGAGAAAGAGATAATTTCTCACTAAATATTTGAAAGGCTTCAGGCATGAAGCCTTTCTCAGGCATTTGAAAGCACACAATTCTATGCAACAAGGATGTTTTTCTTTAATTATTTTCTTGCGACTTTGACCAATTGAGCCCAAATTTCACAGCTTAATTTTTGTATGCATATGTTGGGATACACCAAATGAGGATACTAGTCTTTGACAACAACCAAAAGCCTGAAAATGTTCAGCTATTTTATGCATGCGGCGAAGTTAAGGAAACAAGAAAAAGTGCATTTCAAAAGAAGGGACTTTTTGACAAAGTCATGTTGGAAAAGTAGGAAGGAGAAGTTTGAGACTTAAAGTGCAGTATCACAGCTTATCATGTATGTACTTTTTTTTCATCAGAGAGAAATCCAAAAACTTCAAGATGAAAATGAAATCCTCAAGAACTCAAACTGTGAACTGCAAAATCAGCTCACGGAAACGGCGAAAATGGTTGCGTCATCGTCAGAGCTCCCCTCAAATGGAACAGGGGCTGCATCGTTGCTCACCACTTCATCGTCATCAACCACTGAATCCAGACCCCAGCTCAACTCTAAAGCATGGACAAATTCGTCCCCCAAATCATCCCCTTCTAGGGGTAAATCGAAAGCAAGAGGAGAAAGGAGAGAGAGTTCCTCTTCAACGGATCGAGATGGAAATTATAATTGCGACGAAGGAGGGAATAGCGAAGCACTAGCCACACTGAGGTCAAAGTTGAAGCATGATAGAATCAAGCAAGACATGGATAGGATCAAGCAAGACATGGAGAAACTCAAGGAGGTAATGCAAATAAATAAATAAATAAATAAAATATGGGGGAAATTTGTGCATAGCTGAAACTCTACATCCTAGCTCTATGTCCAAACAATGAAGAAACAATAAAATAGGTGTATAAAAAAAAAAAACACGAAATGAAACTTGAAACAGAATGTACTGTAACTATTTTGTGTGTGGCATATTTACCACCATGACTGCGCCACTACCACCCAAGGGACGGCACTCAATTGGTCCATTGACATAATGAATCAGGTGATATGACAAATTAATTAGGAATTAATTATTGATCCAGCCTAGCCACTGTGATGCATTGTTGTGCCATTTTTGTGAATATGAGCAGTAAGTGGAACCGAATGATGAATTGGGTGATTTTGCTAATTGTTGGTTGGGAGATGTGGAAAGGCTTTATTTGCCATTAACTTTTCATCTGTTGGGATTCAACGTTCTAGTACACCAGCCCAATTTCCGTTCTTTCCCCCAACATTCTCAGTACTAATTATTTGAACTCCTCATAAACTCTTTTTAATGGGTTCAATAGCCGGAAGTGCATTAAACAAGAGCCTTTTAAAAAAAGAAAACAAAAACATGAATACTATCATTACTGGGAGTTTTTTTTACACTACATCGGCCCGAATTTATATGTGCTCTAATGCCTACATTACATGGGTAGATTTTACTAACTCATGTAATTTACAATTAAATGTACAATGCAATGCAATGTACATTTCAATGTACAGCCAAATTTAAATCCAATATCTCAATGTATGCCTGCATGTTAAAGTTTGTTTTGAATATTTCTCGTTTGACTCCAGTGCAAATGTTAAAAATCACGGATTAGTTATTTCTGTTGTCCTCATTTCGAATCTATGTTTGCCTTTGTCTGCTCTCTTCTCTTGGCCTCAGGTCAGTTTTTTCTGTGCGTTGTTTTTTTTACAAATTCGTCTCTGTATTGTTTTCATCGTAGACGAACTTGAAGCTGAGTACGGACAACCGGACTCTGTTAGCTGAGAATGGTCGATTAAAACAGACGGCTGCTGCCCGCTCACCTCATAAGTAAGTAACAAATTATCGCTTTAGTTTTAACCACACATTATTCACCATTCTAAAAAGATACTTTGTTTGTTCTCTCAGAAAGATTAAACAAATTTGTGTACACTGAACTTGTTTATATATTCCTTCAAAACCTGAACTAACTGTGGGCATTGTCAATATTTGTTTTTGCAATGTTATTCAAGCGTTTATGTCTCTCTTAACACACAACACTCTCCTGCAAAGCATGGACAGCAAGTTACAACAGTATTATAAAAATGAAACAGAGCAGATCCTCATTATTTCACTACATTCCCTAGGGTATGTACCTAGATGTGCTAGAGATTATGATTATTTTTTCATCAGAAAAAAACTTGCAATTTCCATTAGCGATATGGAATCTTTTTTGAGTTTCTGCTCTAGGGCTAGGTTTCAAAAGTTTACTGGATAGCCATGGATCAGAGTTTGACAGAAGTAATCGAGTTATTAAAAAAAACTCTGTTACTCGTAACTAAACTAAGTTGCATTTTCATGGGGTTTTAAACCAAGGCCAGAATATCAGGGCTCAAATTTCACAACCAAACTTATGCTTACCAGAATATGGTTGCCAGCCAAAATACCATGTCACATGCACCATCTGTCCCTGGTACCCTACCTAAGCAACATTTTCTGCTTAAGCGGCTCCATGAAACTGGACCCTGGTTGTAAGGTTGTTTTGTCACTTATTTGACAAACAACTTGTCAAGAAAGCTGTGATCATGGCATAAACAGTAGGGGGATAGATATTCCCCACTTTTTATGGGTTATGGGTGATGGCCCAGTGGACCATGGAATCATCCCCCCACCCCCTCCCCCCAAATTTCCAGGCCTTGGGAAAATAAACTGGCCTATTAATTAGGTCAATTTATACAGGCCCTATATATATATTTTTTAAACTAGCAAAAAACAATGAGAAAAAGTAATCATATTGAACATACATTGAACACACTTCATTTTTAAATGTCTTCCTAATGCAAATTAAATGGAATGAATTAATATAACTGTGCTGTAAAAATGCATTTGAATTGTGCAAATGGACTAAGAGGATGCATGTGGCACACCTCCTTATATTTTGCCAATTGATTTATTATTTACTTTCTAAAAATGAGAACAAAAGTAGGGAGAAAAAATTACTCCAACTTCAAGCTTCTTTGCCTCAAAAGATACCTCAGAAAAGATGAAAATGATGCACCAAAGTGTTTCTTAATCTTAGCCATAATTCCTCGGAGCCCACTGAAGGACCTGAACCCAATACCATGGTAGCCTTGGCAATGCGGGCTTGATGAATGCTTCTCTAAATTTTCCCTACTTTAAAGACAGAGAGCAAGGTAAAGAGAAAACCCAAACACTTCAAAGATAAACAAAAGCTCAGAATGCACCAGCGAGCACTGTCTAAAATTTCCTAAGTCCTTTCGATGGAGCCCTGGACCCCTTGCCACAGTAGGCTTTGCGAAGCACAATCGTACACCCCCCACCTCCCCACCATTATTATCGCAGAATGGCTTGTTTTTTATCCTTTAAAGAAGATAACAGAAGTGCAGGAGAAATTTAAAAAACATATATCGTTTTAACTTCATTTACTCAAAAGATCTTCCAGAGAAGCTTATAGAATGCTCCAGAGAGCAATTGTCATTATCATCGCAGGCCCCCATCCACATCCAAAATGCTGCTTGCATTGTTCGAGTCTCCGGATCCTTTACCAAAAAAAACCTGACAATATATTAAGTTGGTTCGGCATTCATACTTAATACATACAAAATAAATGTATCGCTGGTTGGTAATGCAGTCATCCCACCCACTTTAATAAATTGAATTCAATCAATTCAATACATTAACGTTGCCATCAGTAAAATGACTGAACTTTATTAGTTGCAGGGCACTCCTGGAAGCACTTTGTCAGTTATCAACATTTCAGTGTTGGTATGAGGGAAGGTGCCACCTATGTTCCCATTGTAGTGCGGATCTATAGTAGCATAGAGTAAGAAAGAATTGCTGATCATGTTATTGTGTAAACATGTTTGAGCACACCTGCTGAACACGCCGCTCAACAAAAGAAATTGCTGGCTTGTTGAATTTTTTAAATGTGCCGCCATGAATTAAGATGACATTGTAGTGCCGAGCCGTATAGACAGATAAAGCCCCACCTGAAATATTCATATCTGATTGGCAGCTAAGAGGCATTTTAAAATTGCAACACGCCATTATCTCCACCCCAGACTCCAAGATACTTCCTGTATATTTGATGAGTCTTGCAACAATGGGAAAGCACAAAAGGCAAGATGGTTAAAATTTCATACAGCTCATCAGTGCAGGGGGTCTTATGAATAAATGAGGAGGTGTCTCCATGGTTATTGCTGAATGCCAAAGTCTGTTTTTGGAGCAGTTGAAGGACAAAGCATTTGTTGTTCGGGTATTGATTTGAATGTATTATTTAGTATTGGGGGTTTTTCTTGGTGGTTTTGAAAAGCGGCCAGAACTTAGAAGAGGAGGATTTGGGGGAGATGACAAGTGTGCAACACTTGACAAGTAAGGAGGTCATTTAAATAATTGAGTTCCAGTTTCGTTTGGTGTTTAATTCTGCCGCTTGTAAAGTCGATCATAAACAAAACACTCAATCAGCTGTTGGTGCGAAGGTGAATGTTTGTGTGTGCATAAGTCGGCATTGCATTTCACATTCAGTAGTGGCTCTTTACAGTTGATTCAGATGAAGAAATTAGATAAAACAAACTAGGGTTCATTATGTTTTTGTTAAAACCTAGGGGAAAAATGCATTCCTCTACCAAGAAAAATTCATGTAATTTCTCCTGAATTGGGTGAGTTTTATTCATACTTTTTTCAAATAAGAGTTTAGTTTTTCATAGCGTTGCTATAACTAAAAATGTAAACAAAGAGCATTCTCTTTTGTTCAAGTTTAATGGCAGTGGACACTATTGGTAGTTACTCAAAATAACTATTAGCATAAAACCTTACTTGGTAACGAGGTTGACAGTATAAAACATTGTGAGAAACAGCTCCCTCTGAAGTGACATAGTTTTCGAGAAAGAAGTATTTTTCCACAAATTTGATTTTGAGACCTCAGAATTAGATTTTGAGGTCTCGAAATCAACCATCTGAAAGCACACAACTTCGTGTGACAAGGGTGTTTTTTCTTTCATAGTTATCTCGCAACACCGACGACCAATTGAGCTCAAGTTTTTACAGGTTTGTTATTTTATCCATATGTTGAGATACACCAAGTGAGAAGACTGGTCTTTGACAATTACCAAAGGTGTCCAGTGTTTTGAATAGATATTTGGGAGTTAATTATGAATAAAGTCAGAAAAACCTACCAAAAAACCCTCTATAAACGATAAAATAAACATAAAATAAAGGAAAAGGAAACCTTTTGGCAAGCAATCACACTACAAAATTATGTGCAATACAATCATGTATTGTGTGACCCAATATGTACACAAGTTTATATAAATATGTGAAAGTTTAAACGCAACCATTCATTGGAGTCACAAGAAAATAGTTGAAGACCCCCCCCCTTGCATTTTTTCCCTATTTTGAGAGTTATGTGCCTTTTTGTATGGGGGCTGATAGTGGGTGACGCATACGCATTTGTGTGTCTGCCTAGTGCACAACTCTATGGCGGTTACCGACTAAAAGTGTCTGTAACAGTGTAAGCATGCATGAATGTAATTAGCATACTTCATAGGATGGGCTCATTGTTTTATACTCGTGTCTCAGAAACTCTAGCATTTCAGGCAAAAGTATTTCAAGGGAAGTTTTCTACCATAGCCATCTTTATACCATGTAAGTTATTTGCAAATCTGTAAACCTTTCATTTTTCTCAATGTTACCAATGTTTTGTACGCCCTTTAGATATAAGGAAACTGATCAAACCATCAGCTTACATGTAGGTTTTGACTTAATATGTCGCTTACTAAATCTATATTTTCTATACTTGCTGTAAAATAGACTAGTTTGCTAGACAACTATAGACCTTACTTTTGGTCAATGGGTAATTTGATAGCATTATTGTATTAAACTATGTATTTTGTACAGTGAATTGTAAATATTCATCAATTTTGTTTCCCAAAACAAAAAATACATAATTTGCAGGCATGACATTCTCCTACTTAAGTCTGATTTCTGATTTTGCTGCCTTTGGAAAAATCACAACAATTATTATTAAATATCCTGAAAAGTCTATTGAAGCCTACACCATGCATATATGTGGGTCAGCCCATGTACTTGATAAAATGTTCAAACATTTATCCAAGGACCAAAATACTATGCCCAAATTTGTCATAATCTTTATTGAAAAGAGTTTTTTAAATGTTTTGTTAAAAATGGCTGATCTGTGCCAACCGGAACCAGTTCTATGTTTTGTGATACTGATGGCTGCCCATAATGGTTGTCATTGTTTGTAAACAAAAGAAAGGCAGAGAGGTCTACAGTAGCTGGATCAGCGTTACTCCTGATTAATGGAATCAGCACACACACACATAATAATTAATTGATTGCACTCCAAGTTTCTAAATGCATCAATTAACTTAATCAAGTTAGTGTATTTGGGATTTACCTTGATGTACTCATCTGTAATTTTGAGTTAATGACAATACTGCACCACTCTAGCTTAAGAATCAAAGTTGAATATAAACTATGGTCAAGTTTTCTGAGCTGATCTGTTCAAGACAGGCCATGAACAATTTTGCTTGCCCTCCCTAACCCCCCCCCACTCCAAAACAAAAAGTGGGAGGAAAGATTTGTTGTCAAGTTTCCAATAATTGTTTTTAACAATTATTGTATTTCATCCAATTGAATTAAATGAAATTGAATCAAACAAAGGTACTAATAGACCTTACATCGTTTTACATTTAAAGTAATTAAATTCGAAATGATTTGTGACTTTCTACTGCTATGTCAACTCAATTGTGATAATCACAATTGAATCATTTTTTGCAGTCCTATATCACAAATTAAAAGTGGGCTGTACTCATATGTCAGGGCTTGAATTTTCGGGGGAAAAGTGCACAAGACCACAGGGCTTGTAGCTCAAACTGTTTACTGGAACAGAATAGTTTTTACAAGACCAGAATCGAAATGAGAAACAAAATTCCTGACACTGTTAAACATGCATTGAACTGCTTTGTGTGTGTGTGTTTTTTGTTTAATCAAGCACTAAGACATATGAGAGAATATTTATCTCATTTGTCTTTATATTAAATATAGGCCTACTTCATAACTAAATAGAATGGACAGTTTTTTTTTATCAAAATCAAAATCAACATTTGAACATAGTTTGTTTTTATTAAAGATATTACGCAGTGAGTATTATTGTTCAATTGAAAAAACACAAGACCGACGACGGACTTGTCCGGTCATGAGTTTACTGGCCCGACACTAGAACTACTGGCCTCTGGCATGTGGTCCGGTGTAAAACTCGAGCCTGTAGGTGAATGCCATGATTTCCAAGGCACTCTCCACCACTGTGATCTATGCCTTGAATTTTATTTTTCGTTTGTACCGTCAAATTTGTATTAATTAGCATCGAATGCCAGAAAATATTGCATCATGGGAAAGCAAACAGTTGTTATTGATGGTCAGTTCATCGGGCATAACAAGTTCAATGGCAAGAGTGAGTGGAGCACAAATACAGGTTGAAAGAGAATCAATACCTAGAGTGTATTAATTAATTAGTGTTTTTAATGAACATTTAGCCAGGCTGTTATAGTCCGTAACCAGAAAGCTTACAACTGTAATTAACTGCTGGTGTTAACGGCTGTTTAAATCCAAATGACGTTTGGTCTGTAGATCGTGAAGGAACAGGTTTTTGAAAACAGGGGTTTAGTTTTGTTGAGAGACCTGGCACTGTAGATGTACTGTACAGCGGTAACATAAGAAGATCTCCTGACAGGGCAGGAGCAGCCGTCTTAATCAAATAAGCAACTAGACTGCAACTATAGACATCAATACCGTAAGATCCCGGACTTGTTGTCTGGATCAATTCCCAGTGCATATCATTTGATCGTACCGATCGGACAATTAAGAAGGGTACAGCTCCCAGTGTGGAATGAGACCCCTTCACTGTGAAACAATTATTATTTGGGCATGACAATGAGTTCACTTAGTCAGTTGATGGGGATTTAATACTAGCAAACCACTGACCAAGGTCATAACATGTGAGAAATTTATGAACGGTGGACAGCTGGTGTGTGTGGGGAGCCATCCATGCAGAAGAAGTCAGGAAAGTACGCTCTCCAGACTCAATACACTCTTCTAGAGACACTTGTGACTTGTTGAAGCAGTACACAATTATTGGTCAAACATAAGTACAGAAATTGGTGTATTATTAAAAATTATTGGCATTCTCACTTCAGAAGTGACTTGACATGGTGTTTTAAAGGGATGCTATAACTGGGCCATTTACCTGATAACTCAAAGGAAGGGGGTCATGCTTTGGTAACGACCCCAAAAAGAAATTGTGTAATTTCTGTCTGAAAGCCTATTATTAAAAAGATGGTATAAATAAGCATCCTGTAAAATGATTTGGTCTGAAGAGTAGAAATCAGTAAAGTGTGCCAACAAATTTGAATCCCAAAGATCGTCTTTAGGTGAATTTTTGAAATTTGCATGGTGTCTGTTTGAATGCTGCCCTCAACACAGCAAGAGCTGTGTTTGGTACCCCCTGATTGTTGAATAGACTCAACATTCTTGATGAAAATACTGTGAAAAAAGATTTAGGAAAATTCTTTTCTTTCTAAAATTGTGAGAGCCTGTGATAAAACTGCAACTATGTTTTGTTTCTACTTGAAGAGTGAAGAGTAAACAAAAAGTTTTTTGTTGGAGTGTGTGAGTGACTTCATTTACGAATGAAGAACAAATTTATAACACAAAAGCAAGTAATTGATCACGAATAATAGTGTCCAATAAATTTCATTCTTCAATTCTAACATTGAGGAAAAGGAAAGACATGTCGCCCAATCTTAGATAAACAAGTCATGCAATCAATTGAAACACACCAAATCGGCCTATAAAATGAAAAAAAATATTTTGTTTAACAGTTCTCAACTTACCGATTATTGGTTGGTTTATATCTAATCCAAATCTATATTCCTCTTTGAAAAAAAAGAGGTGATTATTCAGTCAATTTGTTCCAAGCACATGCGATGTTTGTCTTTTTAGAGTTCCATTTCAAACAGCGTATAGTTTCCCATTACCAGAAAGAAAGGTGTTACATTCTGTTTGATCTACAGTACAGTACCCTATTTATGAAATTTTAATCGGTACTAGGCACACTGGTTCACACCTCATCCATGGTCATCTGTTTTCACTGAACAGTGGTGTCGGGACAACAGGCATTCATATTTTAAACACATGTGGTATATTGCTAGTCGCAATGTGCCAAACGTCAAGTTCATATAAATTTTGCAGTATACAGGCTTTCATCTTTATGTGTTTTGATCTCCTGTTTATATGCATCTGGTTTTTGCTGTGGGCCATTCATATTTAAAAGCTGTCAGTGGCCTGGATGAATCTTTCAGGGGGAGTGGAGAGTGTTGTCAGGCACTATATTACCTACTTAAAACACAAACAAGTTCTGGGTGTCTTCTGCATTTGACATAACACAGGTGGGTTCAACTGTTTCATGCTTAAAGAAATACTGCTGGACGGAAGAAGTGCTTTTTTCCATCTCTAAACAACAGGAGTGCATCCAAACATTTCTCTTGGTTAGTTTGAACTATGTAAGCACGTCATATCAAATGAGGTTCCAGACAGACATGTTGACATTATACCAATATTGAACTACCCTTAAATAGTCCATAAGGGGTTAAAGGGACATCGAAAATTCCGCCCACATTTTTTTCTAGTCAAATGGTAATTATGGATATAGCAAATGTATGAGTGGTTAGGAGCTTTAATATGGGGCACCAAGACCAAAATGAAGACAACAGGGAACACATGTACGTACTTTCATTGTGTCCTCTTAACTCTACTGAAGCAATTCCCGGGAAATAAAACCCCAGGAAGGTTCTGAGGAATTTCAACCCAAACCGACCGACCGCCACCCTGTAGATGTTTGTTTCACACTTGATGCCATTTTCCATGGAAGAATGAACACTCAGTGTGCTTATCCCAGGGGTTGTCTTGCTTAAACCCTACTCCCAAGCAGGGGTAGCATTTCCCCCCAAGGAAAATAGTCATTCCCGGGAAATTGCCAGGGTTAGCAATTCGAGTGTCAAAAATGTCCAGTGTGAAAAGGGTTTCAGCTTCCTGTGAGACCCCCCCCCCCCACTGCACACTTCCTCATAGATCATAGCAGGACGGTCATTTCAGAGTCTTGAGAGCAGTGTATTGCTTGCAGTTCAAAGTGCTCATGACTAAAGATGAGAAGGAATCAAAGATTCATGAGACAAGTGTTGATCTGATGAAACTGTTACTGGAATGACAGTGCTTTTCATCAATGCGTGATGGTGTGGCTCACTGCAGTGGCATAATGATAGAGAGGATCGCGTCAAGAAGTTGCAGGGCGAACAAAAAAAGTTTGTGGATTTGTCGTGAGACTTTCCAGGAACTTTGTTTGATATTATGTTCTGTGATGAATCAATGTGTAGTATGGTTAGTACAGGGTTGTTTATGAGATGAGACACTACGAGCTGTATGTGGGGAAAGGAATAGACTTCTTGCATTGACGTCACATGCAGCGACTGTCTGCTCATTGTCTGCAGTTTTGGGTGTGACACTGCATGGTAAAGATGTGGTGCGTGTCTGGTCTAACCGCACGCAGATTGCCCAAAATGTGCACTGCACAGGGGTAAAGCCCGGTTCATGCTTCCTGCCAGTGGAATTTGATGTCACAACTCTTGTTTCGCAAGGTCGCTCTTTTGAATTGCGAGGTTGTGACGTCAAATTCACTTCGCATTCACAGGAAGTATAAACCAATCCTAACACATGTGGAATCTGACTCCCAAAATGATGCTACCAACATTGATAGGGTGATGTTGTCAGCTGAATTGGGTCAATACTACAAGTTGAGATCTAATAAAAACTTTTTTCTCTAAATCAGCCCAAAAGTTCATTTTTTTGTAAAGTTGAAGCATATTACTAAGTAAAGGTGCTATCACTTTTCATCAACAAATGTTTACCCTTTATCTTGGATGTTGCCAAAAGTTGTTAAGCCACATGGGCCTTTAAACTTGTTACCCTTATGCAACTAGTTCTAGAGTAAGTCAGCAAAAGATGACCCTGAGAAGGTAGTATCAGAATTTTGTCATCTTTAAAGAAATTATGAATCAACGTATCAAGTACCGGTAATCAATTTACTATGGAAGAGGTTTTCTCGTTACTTATTTTTCTCTACTATTGTTGAAAAAATCAGTGAACCTTCATTTATACTTTCCAATCTTATTTTAGAAACTTTCAAATAAGCCACAAGGGAAACTGACAGGGTAAATTTGACATAATTTGGGATTGACTCGCATAAAAAAAAAACCCAAAACACAGTGAACAAAGCGTTCTCTTGGTCAGTATTCACCACGATGTGGTGAAATCTCAGTCCTCGGCAAATGCAGCAGAAAAAGAAATGTCATTAACACCATCTTTCCCCGCCCACTAAGAAAAGAAAACGCCTGAATTATGCAGGATATTTTGCCGCAGCAGAATAGCGTCATATGAAATTTTCATGACTGTTGACACTTACTCCACTGTACCCTGACCTGCACCAATGTACTGCCCCATAGAGTTGGCTTTACCGATCGATAATCTCCTTTAGGGGATTAGTCTATGGGATCTGAAAAGATGCTTTGTAGCATTATACGCTCATCCTCTGTAATCCATGTAATCAATACATGGGGATCTAAGCACACAAAACCCCGGACCATCTCATCCAATAGAACGCCTTTACAACGTAACCCTACTGTAATATCGATATTCAAAGTACTCAATACACAGTTTACCTGTGTTTAGTGCATGAGGGAATTTTATTCAATTTGGGGGTCTATGTGTTTGTTGTGAGAATTTGAAAGCTGTTTAATAGTTGACTGTGAGTGTTTTACAGATATAATTAAGGACAGCTATTCAGATGCCTAGCCCCTATGGTGAGAACCAGGGGGGCTGTTTCATTGATGACTCTAACAACACATACCTTCACTCAATGTGCACTAGGGGGGGGAACAAATGGATCACAAAAGCCATGGTTGGATTTCACCATAGAGGCAAGGACCAGACTTTAATGGTTTTACATGAAATACTTTCATATCCTGTGTGACTCGATGATGATTTACAAAACACCATGAAATTATGCATTGTGCAAAGATACCAGTAATTCAAATACAGTTGTTAAAATCAGTCAAAACCCAGATTATTATATTTCCTTTTTTTTATGGAATATGACATTTATTTTACATGATGGTCAACAGCTAACTCCATTTCACTCTTATTTGATAAATGAAATCCGGTAAAAGTAACAGCTACTTTGGTTTATTTTCATATTCATTACAAGTGGGCTTTGCCCAAGTCACTGATTTTTGTTGTTGAGGCACTGAGTTTACAGTGCCAGGCTAAATTGAGGAAAGTTATGTACATAGTATGTACATAACCATTGCCTTATTATTATTTAGTGCTGATATGACCTTATTTGAGATAACTTTCAAGCGATCACACAATTTGTTCCCAAAGATGATACAGGACTTCAACGATAAATTTGCATGAGAAATGAGGATTTAATTGATTGTGTTTCATTTCGTTTTGTGTGTAACCCAGGTATGAGAAGTACACCTCCATGGCCCAGCAATCCCAACTTGACCAAAGCAGACGAGAGATAAGCCAGTTAAAGCGCGCCCTGGAGAGAAGTGACACCTACATCGATGAGCTCGAGACGGAACTGCAAGGCTACAACGCCCAATATGGACCCCTTCCCGTGGAGTCGGATGGACCTGGAGACAAATCAAAAGGGGCATCGTCAAGGGACCCTCCTGAAGATCCGGGGACGCGAGGTACAACAAACAAATCAGGCGATGGAAGCATACCATCAACATCCGCCTGTGGAATCTTCGAGCCAATGGATATGAGTGAGAACAGGAATCCGCTGATAGTTTTGAGCGAAGACAGACACAGTACGATGCCAGTTTGTACTAACCAGGACCCCCAAACGAGTGCAAATACATTCACTGATGATGCATATCGGAATTATGTTAAGAACAAGAAGGCCAGTCGTGTATGTGCAACTCGGCAACATGAACATCTTAAGGCCAGTGCAAGTTTATCCCGAGAAGATGACAGTGATGATGTATCGGATCTGGAGGATTCAGACGCTGTGATGACGAATACCCCATCACAGCTTTGGACAGATTGGCCTTAGATTCTTCCAAGAAGAGATCGTTTTCTTCTCTTGATGAAAGTCTCTCCTCACAGCAGTCAAAGGTTTCTCCGTCTTGCCACCGCCATCTTAACTTTGGGGAAGATCATCCAAAAGACTCTGACTTGCATGTTAAGGAAGAGAATGTAGATGACAATGACCCTCTTGTTCAGAATGCTACCTTTTCTGATTTACATGTTAAGGAGGAGAATGTACATGACAATGGCACTCTTCATCAGAATGAAACCTTTTCTGATTTGCATGTTAAGGAAGAGAATGTAGATGACATTGACGCTATTGATCAGAATGCAACCTTTTCTGATTTGAACTTCACGATGACTTCAGAGCTCTCTGACTGCGCAAGGCTGATGAAAGACGCAGAGAGGAGAGTGGAGAATAAGAGGCTGAACAGTCAAGATATAAATCCTGAAGATCAGTCACGTACAAAGGCGCTTCAGTGCAGCAGTGACACACCAGCTTTCCAAGATATCAAACTCGAGCGCTTTGAAAATCTCATCTCACACAGTGACCCAACATCAAACAGAGAGCATCATGAAAAGATCGCTGTCGGCATGTCACAGATTAACCAAGATTCAGCAAATACTTGTTTGACATGGTCAGGATTTAAACCAGGCTTTCGATCAACACCAAGGTCTGTCTCGTCGGAATCCACAGAGCCAGTTATAAAGATAAGCAGCATTCCACACTCTGACCAGCACTGAATTCATCAGGACCTCTCAATCCGCTACGATGCAGCGCACAACTTCAATAGTGCCCCTTCTTCTAGTGGTAACACTGGTACGCTATCACTTCCTTGCACTGAGAGAGAGCAGTGGACAAGTTCTAACACAGCTGCAGGTCATTCCGCTACCACCGATTCAGTGCGGAAAACAAGCCTTTGTCATCCAACAATCAAATCACAGTTGAAGCCCACTGGGCATCTGGATGCTGCTCAGTATAGGAGTGGCCTAGAGACAGGGAGCAGATTAAGGTCTGATGTGGACTCAGTTCGTAATGCCTGTACCTTTGATTCCCTGTGTAACAAACCCTATGCAAATGACGAAAGTGACAAAGTCAACTCAGAACGGGTGAGCCTGGGTGCAAGTAATCACAAAGTGCAAACAAGTAGTGGTGCGATCTTGAATGAAACTGACATACAAGGGTACTTGCCTCGCCAGAGAAGTGCAGTCAAGAGAAGTACAATCAAGGGAAGTCGCAAGAGATATGTTCTTCAGGATGAGGGTAGCAACAGTCCAAGTAAATCCTTGAAGTACTGAAATATTTAAAAGAGAGAGAAAAAGGAGAAAAATATTAACCAACTTCAAACCACTCTGCCAATTTGTTTATCATGATGAAGTGCCGATAGATGATGTTGATGCATTTCCAACCAACCAAATGTGCATGTGATTTTCTACCTCAGTTTTTGAAAAGTCAGTGGTAATTTCCCCAAGAATTATTTCTTTGTCTTTCATTTAATTACCACACAGGGTTTTCAAAAAAGACTCTAAATGAAATGGGCATGCACTCTGACAGCTCCAGGGTCTGAATTGGCCCAGATTCCTTGTCCCAGGGGGCCTAACCCATCTCTGGATCAGCATGAAGCAGAGTGTGAGTCAAACTGACTAGGGCCAATTTCATAAAGCTGTTTAGCAGAAAATAGTGCTTAACAATTTCTTGCTAAGCAAAAAAATGAGTGGGGGTACCAGTCACAACAATGTAAACTTTATGGAATGTTGGCTGGTAGCCAGTTTCTGGTAAGCAATATTTTTCTGTGCTTAGCGTTTTTTTGGTGCTTACAGGCTTTATGAAATTGGGCCTAGGAACTGAATCAAACTGGTGCAGAATCCAAGTCAAAATTCCATTCTGTAACCAGTTTCCGGGTCAGCCTGACCCAGAAATGCCCCCTGCGACCCGGAGTCAGGGTCAGTTCTGGCGCGGGAGTATTTAGAGATTGGATTAATGATGAAAGTTTCAAGTTATGTTTTAATTTCTTGTTATGCTTAACTAACTTGAATTGTTTTTACTCAGTCCAGGCGATATTTTGTTCAATATTTATAGAGAAGGGCTCCGTCATTTTTAAATTACAACTTTTAAGAGAAGAAACAATGTTGTTCTTGGAAGACAAACAACTATTTGAATCCTCTTGCCTTTTAAGAAGCATATTCAAGACTAATTTGTCTGAGTTGCACCACTACTGCCTATCACCTCAGAGAGTGAGCAATAATAAGAGATGTATACTTGGTATGTGTATGTGATTTTAATGATGGTCACAAATCAATCTTACTATTTCACAGTAACTAATCTTTGAACAACAATTGAAACAGTGATTCTAAAAACAGATTCTGAAGTGTTTTTTTATTTCTTAACCCTGTAATAAGAGTTTCTTAACCCTGTAATAAGAGCATGTGTAAATTGTTTTTCCCTTTTCATTTATGTTTTTTTCCTTCTTATTTCCTTCTATTTTTGAAGCAAAGTATTTGCTCTTGGTTTATACCTTTTTAAAAAAAAATGTTCTGTGGTTTTATAGTTGTTGAACTGTTAGTAGTTAAATAAAACATTTTTAAAGCATAAAGGACACCATGTACTGAGTTGATAGTTACCAGTTTGCTGACTTGTGCATATATTTGCAATGTTAAGATTCTATCATTGCATATATGCTAAAGAAATGCTACCTTGCATGTGTAGTTTGTTGTTTAGCAGACAGGCCTGATAGCAATTGCCTCCATGCCCCCTGGCCATTGCCTTGGTGCCCTTTTAAATGTTCCTGTACACATTTACATTTTTCTTTCATAGCGGTGCCCTTTACGTAGGAAAAACTGCCTTGCCCTGACAAGAACAAAGTATCAGGCCTGATATAGTATGATTTAGAAATTCAGTTTTTGTGACATCACAAAAAAACCAAGGTGTTCGGGTTGCTGATCCATGAATTGAGTTTTGTGTGTGCATGATCTTATGCTTTATGTTTCATGATTCAAGATTTGAGATTAATAATCGACGGTTAATTTATGTTTTTTCATTCTTATGGAAGTACAGTTTACTAATTTTTGGAAGCAAAGTATAGCAACAGATTTAACATTTGAATTGTTAGTACCACACGCAAACAAGAAGTGTACAAATAATAATAACAACCAATTGTACTAGTTTTGAGATGTGTCAATTTTGGGGTACAATCTCCATGCATGAGTCATGTTCCTCCATTAAAACTATGTGATGTCACAGGTTACGTGGTCTATCGTGTTCCTAGATGAGGAACTGAAAATGACAACAATTACTAGCCCCCAAAGTGGTTTCAATTAAAGGGAAGGTACACGTTTGGTAATCACTCAAAAAATGTATGGCAATCAAAACTTACTTGGTTAGAAGTACAGCAACTTTCGATAGCATAAAGCATTTTGAGAAATATTTCAATTCAAATAATGTGGATATGAGAAAAAGATGTCAGTTTTTATTCCCCAAAATGTAAATCTGAGAAACGTTTCTGTCAGAAAATATTGTGTATTCCTATGAGGGATCTTTCTTCATGAGTGGACATAACCACTCCAGATTCATTGGGCGATATCTCAAGAACGCTACCACCTTTTGAAATGAAATTTTCACAGGTTAGTTTTATTGTATATATCTTCATTTATATAGGAATAAAACAATCGAACGGTTCCAAAAACCAAAGGTATACTTTGCCTTTAAACCAAACAATTATTATGCACATTTTGAATAATAGATTTTGGGTAAATACACCCCCCCCCACACACACACACACACCTTCATTACAGGTTTCAATGTTTCTGTAATACGGAGTGCCATAGATGACTGTGAAACTCACTATGCAAGCTATGTTTACATGGGAAAGAGAATAGAATTGTGTTTTGCACCCTTCGCCGATTGGGTACTTTGTTAAAATCGACTCCAAATAAAATGGTAAGTGAAAAGAAAGATGAGACCTTTCTGTACTGCAGTGATCGTTCCTGAACCATATGTATTGGCCTCTGTGCCCTATTAGCTAAATTACAAGAAACATAGGAGCTTTCTTTTACAATGGTAATGAAACAAATGTATGGGTTATGATATAGCTGTCTTCTGTCTCTTAAGTGTGTCACAGTCTAATAGCCAAACTCAATGGCCTGTCATGTGTTGGGCGCGTTCACAGTAGTCCCCACCGTATTAGTTCTCAATTAAAATGTCGTAAAGTCGCAATCAATTATAAAGATACGGTGGGCCTGGCGGATGGCTCGCGCGGCAGGTGCGCTTACACCTCACTTTCGTTCCATTAAATTACACGCGTGACTAGGGTAGCGAGCTGCGTCGTGGCCGTGGTCGGACGCAGTCAACCTCGGCTGGAGAGACGATCTCTCCCCCTCTCTCACCCATCCACTGAACTATGATATCAACCACTTTTTGGGTACGTATCGCCTTGATGTGCCGAGCAGCACCGCAGAAGTTAGAGCCCGTTGGTGTTCCCCCAACACAAAACACACTACGCCGGCGAGTGATTTACTGCAATATTAATATATACAAGTTACGATCCCCGTCAGTTACAGCCACAGAAAAAAAAACTGTTTAGAAATGAGAATTAACTTTTAAGAATATATATGTATATAGAATTAGTAGGGTAGATGGCCCTAGATTTCGTCAGAGGCATAAACAAGCACAAACGAAAACATATCCATTTATAGCAGAGAGAACGGGTTATGGAACCTGTGATTTTAAATAACACCCTTTTCAAGGAAGAAGACCTTTAGCAAATTTTCAAACCCGGCCTGTTCGTTTCTTTTGACAGAATTATATTTGAGGGCCTCTTTACAATTTGTGATCACGTGCAGAACTGCCAACATTTGCATCTTGCAATCAGGGAGATTTTCGTTCAACAATCAGAGAGATTATAAATACATTCAATATAATAGGAGGAAAGTTTACATGAATCAGGGAGATTGTCAAATTTGTTGGCAGAACATGGGAACGATCGGTATATTTTCAGGGAACTTTCAGTGCAGAATCAGGAAGAGTTGGCAGCTCTGCATGGTGTGTGATTGGTCACTTCCCCCCGATTTCCAGTCGCTAGCCGACTCCTAATTCGCGGGTATTCCCCTATCTGATAACGGATTCATCCCGAGCATCGGCGGCCTGACACTGATCGATGGTTTAATTACAACTTAGTAACTGTTCACACCACCAAGACTGAACCGTGATCTTAGCCCGTGGTTTGCCCGTTTCGCCCAGGGATTTACCGGGCTCGTCCAAAGCCAAAGGAAGATGGGGACGGCGATGAAAACAGACAGCCGTGGGATGTGGTGTCTTATCATTCAACCAAGAAAGAGTGTCAAGCATCACCGATGACAAAAAAGGGAGGAAGGACCTCAACACTTTGTGTTGGTGGTACATACAAAGTTTTGTTTGACTTGTCTACCACATGCATGTTTGGTCTCTCACGGAGACTTGTCAAATTTCCAATGCAAAATTCTATTTTTAATGTGTATTATCATGGTGATGTATCAAACCGAGTGTGAAAAAAAACAAATCCCTAGCAGACTGTAATGTGCGGGCGTAAAACAGTCTGTTACTCCAAAGTTACTTCAAAAAGAACACGGACAGTCAATGTATTTTCACCGCTTTTCGTTCTTAATGTCATGTCTGAGTAGAATCCATCATGCCCGGGAGTGCCTCTCTCATTTAGGGTGAAAATGGGAGAGAGAGAATTTTTTTTAAACAAAAACTTGACTGTCGATGCATTTATCACGATGAAATAAATTATTTGATGAAATATTTAAAACGAACAGTCTTGGTTACATTGGACTGTATTTAGTGCACTTTGTTCAGCAGCTGTCACAGATTTTGTCCATGCTTAACTTTGAACACATAATGATAGTCTATTCAACAAATCATAGTTCCAAATAAGTATTTCCCCAAACACTTATTCAGCCAAAAACGACAAGAGAGTGGAAATAAAATTATGTCAATACAAAACAATATTTGGGTGCATTAAAACTACAAAACAATAGTTGGGTGCGTTAAAACCGACGTACTCTCAGAGAGTGCAAGTCCAGAGAAAAAAAATCGTTTATTTTGTTTTCAATATTGGCCAAAGTCAGAGAGCCTGATTCGGCAAAAAATATATGTTTTGTCTTAAAATATTAGGGATGGGGTGATGGTTAAAGACAACATGTAATCTTTATATTTCCTCCCATTAAATCAATAGTATAGTGTAAATTACGTATAGAGTATCTGATGGTGCTACATCACAATCATGCAGTTTCGTGTCTATCGAGCGGGGGAAAACTCGACGCAGCTGCCAAAGTGCTACGGGGAAGGACGCCGTACCTCTCGGTCGCTCATCCCGCTACGTGATGAGCCGCCACCGGCCTCGCTTAGCACACCTTAATACTCCTATAAAAATAATACACGGTCTCATTTTGGTACAAAGGATGAACCTTAAGTCTCCCAAATACACAGGAAATTGTACCGAAAATGAACAATTTGTGTTTAAAGCTTTTCAAGGGTGATAACTTTTATGGTGTGGCTATACCGTGACCTCCAGGGTACGAGCGAGTTCAATCCCCCGTCTGGTACGCCAATCTCCCCGCTGAAATATTTTTGTTTTCTGTGCGCGGACCGGAGCCGGTGGATCGTCTTTGAGCAGTCCCTAACCGCCGGGAATGCACGTTCTTTTTTTTTTTAAACCAATATTTAATTGAGTTGCAAACCAGTTTTAGGGGATAGAATCATATTAGCTTTACGCAAAGCACGTCATTCGGATCAGTAATGAATTTGCTATCTTGTATTTTGCCCTTGAGTCATTTGCCATACACATCTATATGGTCGGGTGTACTGCCACCATAGCCGTCGATGATACGACGACCACAGAAGATGCATGAATACAGGCCTACATAGAATCGTATTTGGAACTTTGAAATTCAAAATACATGATGTTCCTTATAGATCATTTATTGTTGTCCAATACAAACACTTACCCAATTGTATCATTTTCACAGATCATCCAATTATAGACAATAGTTTCTTTCTTTGTTTAACCCCTGCTTTTTTTTTAACGTTGAAGATTCTCTGCATTGTGCGGTCCATTATTATTATGCATAATGGACTTTTTCACCTTGCTCAAACTTTGTTCTTTAGTTTCACGGTTGGCTACTACCAACAAACAACCTCCACTGATGGCTGTTTTTTTTAGATTGATGTTGTTGGCCGACCAGCTCTGCTTGTGCTGTCTTAGTAAATGGGTGCAGCTGGCTGGCCGGAAAGGTCCGACGCACTGCAGGCGATGTACGTGGTGGTCGAATTTAATTGTTCAGCCAATTTGTTTAACATATTATTTTTACCACACTTTATTTTTGTGAGTGAGAGTGGTTTATCAAATCTACATAATAATCGGAAGCGCCTACAAATTTAGAATAAAGCGAAAGTACAACAGACCTGTTTACATTTTAAAATTTCCTTCCACACTTGAATAAATCGTCATTTGTGAGCTGACATGATTCAGGTGAAGATGGGTGAATGACATCGACCATGTGGAGATATCCAACTTCTTTCAATTGTCTTTAACTCGTTCTACGTGAGGGGGGGGGGGCATTATAGCAAGAAGCTTTACAAACAGCATTGCAGACTCCATGTTCGGAAGTACAGCTTCTCACATCGAGTTGTTAACGATTGGAATAACTTGTCTCAGCTCTTTCAATATTAACCAATTCTAAACTAACTTAAAGGTTGTGCACAACATTGGTTCGATTGAAAATATAAATGTTCACAGATTTGCACACATACATAGTATACAGATTGTCATAGTGAAAAACTTCCTTTTAAATAGTTTTGCTTGAAATGCTATAGTTTTTAGGAAATGAGTAAAACAGTCAGTTTTGATCTCGCGCGTCAAAAAACCCGATGTTTAAAAAAAAGTTAAAACATATAATGGGGTTTTCACTGTTTTCTCGTGACTCCGATGACCGTTTGGGCTTAAACTTTCACAAGTTTGTTATTTCATGTAAATGTTGGGTCACATAAAGAGTGCAGACACTAGTCTTTGACAATTAGGCCCTACCAATGTTATACATGTGCTTTGAACAAATTCTGGAAAAACCTTGATTGTAAATTTTAAATTCGTTATTAAGTAGTGCTCCTTGCTTTTAACTACATGGTCAGCAGCTAATACCCCTCAAAGTATTTAATGTGGCGGGTCAAATACGCCTTTGGCTTTCTACCGACCCAAGATTTCTAACAAGTATTTGATATTTCAACCTATACTGCTTCTAAAAATTAATAGGTAGGTCCAAATTATTCTCATTATAAGAAAATACCATTATAAAGGGCCTAGAAAAATAGTTTAAATTTGTACTATAGGTACACTGTCTTGACAATGAAATCTCCGTCCTATCCATTTACATTGCGTCGTTTTAAACTTGACCGGTAAAAAGTCGATCTAAAAACTAAGAGCAGTCTAGATTGAACGCGCATACCAGTTGTGCAAGTTTAACAAAGTTGAATAACATGAAAATCCAACACAGAGCCCTTACTTATTATTTCCTAATTACACTGTTGTTATTCCATGTCAGGAGAGACATTTTTGGGGGAGATATATCCCCCGACCGTAAATGCATCTAATTTACCGGAGTGTCACATCAATCAAATTGTGCTCATTTGGTGCGGGCGGGCACTGAATGGCGGCACACGTCCAAGGGGGGGTTATCCCGCCTGAGAGCGCGGCAAAAGCAGGGACCGGGGATGATGACTCGCGACCGCCGCTCGGACCTTAAAGCTCCTTTCTTTTTTTTCTCTTCCCCTCGCCTGGTGGGACATTATTGTCGGTAACCTTATCCCGACAGACGTTCGCATGTACTTGCTTTATATGCTTAGCTCCTGTAATCCGACTCTCGGTGGACTCATGAATGTCAGAAACGACCCATCAGCTTTTGGCTCGTGTTGGCAGCGGCCAGCCCAGCGTATACACGGCGGCGGTCTACCGGAGAATCTTCTAAAAATAACGGCTTTGCTCTTGGGGAATTGACCCTTTAGCCCACCGACTGGTGTTTGAATATTATAGAGCTGTCAGAATAAAAAATTAATGATCACAGCCAAAAAAAGGCCAGCGGTATCATTAAAAGTCTATTTAGAGCTCATCGGCTATGTAGGAACAGAAGGGGGGAACGATGTATACGGGAGATGGGCGGGGTTGATACTCGGCTTATTATACCGGTAGTTGTATGAATTGACTGGTAGAGCTATGTGCGGTTGACATTGTATCATTTACCGACTATCACCTTGAATAGTGTACCCTCATATACTACATTACAGACAGACAGAAATTCATGTATTGCAATGCATACGAAGATCATGAATTTTGAAGATGCATGATTATTTTATATCTGGTAGTTCACTGATAGTTAATACCCTATAGTCGACTCGGCAGGTTAAAGTAAAATTTAAGAAATAACTCTAAATTCTGTTAGTATGTAACTGCGTCAACCCGCACAATCATTCTGAAGTTGTTCTGTTATCATCAGTGTGATAAAATACAAGCCCCAAACGGGGTGGATAAGAATTCGTGTGTCAAAATGCAATGTCATTGTAAACAATGAATTCCTGTCATAAAACCAACATGAGAGGTCTTCGTGGCTATAACCTGTCTTATCATATTGAAAGAATACAAAGATGAAAAAACAAAAAGAAGAAGAATCCGTCTCTTACAATATAGACCGCTTTGGGGAA
Organism: Pycnopodia helianthoides; assembly: GCA_032158295.1. Taxonomy (NCBI): domain Eukaryota; kingdom Metazoa; phylum Echinodermata; class Asteroidea; order Forcipulatida; family Asteriidae; genus Pycnopodia; species Pycnopodia helianthoides. The sequence goes on from CM063248.1 coordinate 16,988,702, forward strand.
AACCATCATGGGTGATTCCGAAGAGGTAGTGGCGCCACGGTGCATCATCACTATCATATCACTCTTGTTTCGAAAAAAAAAAAAAAAAATAAAGATTGTTGAGGATATAGCTGCAGTACGACTCAATTTGAACATAGCAACAAAACACTCTTTTTTATACAGGTGTAGGTATTCTTATTTTGCTCCACGATCCCAGCTCTTCTTTTAACAACTGCAAATGTCACGTTGTGCATTACGGCTATCCCCTTACCCTTATAACTCGAGCTAGTTTACACTGGGGAACACAATGCGAGCACTTCCTGTAGACAACAAATACTGTATCCCCCCCGTCCCCCTGCTTAAATATTTTATGACCAAAATCCCCGTTTTCCAATCCTGTCCCTTTCCAGCGTTGTGTGACCGCTGTCGTCCCTGCCCAAAAGGAAATCCATAAAGTACACTGGAACCGCTGCCGGGCTATTTAGTAGGCGCTTTAAAAATTCAAGAGCTTTGCTTGTTCGGCGGGTTCCTGTTGAATTGACTGATTGTCAGTTAATGTTATATCAGGTATGATACTCCGGCCGGAGCAATCCTAATCAACTATAGCATAGGGAGAAGTCCAAGCCTACGTCTCTAGCAAGCTACAGACCAAATTGTAATCTAGTTTAAATGAAAATTGGGGGGGGGGGGAAATAACAGGAAATGCAACACCAATGATTAAAACTTACGGAGTATGATCATTCAAAAACATTACTACTTGGAACTAGGTAAACACTTCTTGAGCTGACCAACAACAATTTGTAACAGTTCGTTGGTAAGAAAAAAACAAACAAAAAAAAAACCTTTCCTTCATTATGATTCAGTCAATCATAAACTATATTGAGTGGTCAACAAAATGATAACTTCGAATTATTTAACCAAAGGATTTTCGCCTAAATTTATTTTCCAAGAACCCTCCTCTCCACAAGCATCAGGGATGGTGCATCGATTGAACATTGTCATGGAGCTTTTTTACCAATAAATAGATCGTTAGACTTCTCATATAAGTTGCAAAGTATCGATCCCAAAGTTATGCAAGACACCCGGGAAAGACTAAAGAGCCAATTCTTGAAGGAGATGTTCAAGATATGACATACGTAGGCCTAATCATGTACCAAATGATTCAGCTACTGTCGGTTTAGTTTCAATGGTTGCCCCGGAGCTCCTAATCAAATTCAGGAATATTGTGTTTGATTCAGTTAGCCCATTAGAATGACCCCATATCACTTTCAATAAGGAGCAATTATGCTTAACAATGCAATGTGCATTCGACTTCATTGAGCAATATTGTCTGTATTTGTCTTCAAAGATGAATTTATCAAAACGGAAAGACAGCCGTTCTGCTGGAGTTTCTGTCCGAGCCCCAATCATGTAGGGGCCTACGATATACGGTGGACCCCGTGGTGCATAAAACGACCACGTACCAAGGGTACTACGCCATGCAGCTGCACCCGCGCATATCCGCCACGCGCTGGCGCGGCATGATCCCGTCCGAATACCATTGTCCGGCCACTCGCCATACAATCGCAATTCTCGTTAGGCTGGAAAGAGTCAGGGCTTTTTTGTTTTGAGAAAACTTGATACCGTGAAATTTGCCGACTGTTTGCCGACACGTGCTGTTTGTTTTGTTGATTTTTGTTCCTTCTTTTTTTCCCTTTGCATCATTATGCCAGGAGTATTTATTACTTTGGTATCGCGTAATTGTTGAGATATCGGTGTTTCGGCCCGAGTCTGTAACAACGGTGTTCCATAGTTTGTGTATTTATTGTGTGCACCTCGGTCCGATCTCCGAAAGTTCAAGCATGACTGGCTTAAAAAACAACTCAGGTAAATTGATGTACTTTTGGTGCCTTGTCTATCAAAACCCAACTTCCTGTTTCTACGCACGTGGTTAATTATTTAGAAATGTCTCTTCGAAGAAATTAAACATAGGATTCAGCGGACCTTTTTTTAATGAAAAGAACCCATAAAAACAAGTTTATGACCATCCACTTATCGAGTAGGGCCTTAATATCAGCCGTTGTTAGCTCCACATTGATGAGTTTTTACATTGTGCACCGACTACCTGTTCGGCGCACAATTGTTTGGAGTAATTTGCGGTTAATACTGCCATTGTTCCTGATCATTTATTTAGCCAAAAAACTGCGCTGCACGCATGAGGACCTAAGGACGCCAGCACGCGAACTGTGGAGTGGGGTATAACGGTTGACTGGCAGACTTGTGCTAAGTGACACGCGCCGCTACACCGACGACGGCCCACACACGACCGGCATGGTGGAGTCACTACCGGTAAAACACTTCGAAACGACCCCTGTATATTCCTGTGTGAAGCCCCAGTACATTTAACATCAAGGTGAACACAAAACATACACAAAAATGTTGACTTTAAAGTATCGATGATAAAACATCAAAAATAAAGAAAATGTGTATTGAAAACGATTTACAACTCCATCAGAATCCGAAGACTTGGTTCACCAACATGGTTCAGCTTGATGTACATGTATATCATCACTATTATCATGTTTGAATTTCCACAATGGATGGACCTGATCAGCCCTCATTGGTTTTCCAAATTATCACTTTTAAAAAGGACAAGAGAACTTGCTAAGAAGATTACAGCCGTAGACAAGGGTACAATTTTTGGGACTAGTGTGAAGTAAGACTGGCATACTTTTCATGCTTTTTTTGGGGGGGAGACAAAGGTGCATACTTCCATGTACATCAGTCACAACAACACAATTCCCCCTTCAAAACGAAACTACAGAATCTGCCCTGTCACTTCGCTTGTAAAACTTGGAAAACTCCAAAACCACTGGCGGCCAAGAGCTACGCACATTATTTGACAAGACACACACACCACGCCCGTTCGATATTCATAACTTTTATCCCAGCATGTAAGCCCATGGGCACGCATTTTGTGGTGGGGAAAAAAGATAAAAAAGACAAGTCCACGGCTACGAGGCCTTTTAGCGGATCCATCTGAAAAGGCGCCTGGACACAGTCGGGGCTACGCCTGTGCTTGGCCCGATGTGTCTCGTCGCGCACCGCGCCCGTCTAGCGCCCCGCTGCTCAAGGCGTGTACTTTGCGGATTAACCCAACGAACATTACCCCATCACAGCTTTTGTTCAGTATTAGTAGAAGGAGCTTGATCGCATTACAACAAAAACTTGCCTGTGGTTAGAGGAAAGATACAGTTTCATTCGGGTTTTTTTAGCGGTTTTTCACTCCTATGGCTGAGCTCATGTTAACCCGCTGTGAGTGCAAGAAGCATGTGGTACGATTTATGTAGCCTGGGGCTAGTGAAGTTCATGTAGTTCCTAGTCATGCATATTATTAACAATACAGACACCAGTTCCACTTCCCCACACAATCGTAGAAAATATCAATTCCCCGCTTTCAAGTTATACTTTGTGATTTCGCTTTAGAAATTAAGCAGCCTTAAAGGAAATGGGAGTTTAATTTTGATAACCAAAACTAATGCAGGAGCCACATTAAAATGATAAGGCCACGAGTGAGTGAAACTGCAAACTCAATAATCATGATTATTATTAGACCGGTACACAAAGTGCGGCAGCATCGACCTATGTTATTAGGCCTATGTAACTTTGGCGACTTGTGTACACGGAAAGCTCAGGCATCAATACAGCGATCAGTCAAACCTTTTCATAAATATTTCAGCATCTGGACCGATTCTCACCATCGCTGACGGTGTTGCCTATTCATCTATACAAGAGCATTATGCATACTTGAGGTCATGATCAAGGTAAACATACATGACATAGGTAACAAGGATATATAACACTTATAGAGCGACCATAACATTGCAAATATTCAGCTATATACAAAGTAGCCTTGAATCCAAATTACTTCCTTTCTTATGGAGACATTGTAAGAAGAAATAAGGCGAGGCCAAATTTGTCTACAACAATGTTCCGCACGCATAAAAAGCCTGGCTCTCTATTTCTTACAGAGAAGTTCACTATGTGAAGAATTATAACCGTATGTGACAGAAATAATGGAAGGTTGAAAGGATGGAAGGGGTGCGGGGGGGGGGCAGTTGAAGGTTGGAATGACAGTGTAATGAAGCAATCACATCGCGATGACGAAAGATACAGTAACGCCACAAAGATTGATGTTACAGTAAGACTGCAGTAATAAGGACTGAATTACAAAACTATTGTATCAATAATGGCATTATAGACGGCACGACCTCAAACAAAAGTTCATTTGTTATTAAACAAAATAAACACGGTGAACAAAATGACAATTAAACAACATCAGATCCCACCCAGCTTCCTGCTCCATGGAAGATGATAGACCTTTGTTTCATTGTTTCGTAGTTCGATAAAAAAACTGTCCTCAAGCCAAATCTCCTGGGCATCCCATGGCTCCTGGAGATGGTCAAGCCCGTTGGTGCAACAACCTCGCACAAGGTGAATAACTCCTTAAGGGGGTAATGAACATTAGCCCCATCTACCACTATCATTGCATTTGGGGAAAAAAATTAAGATACTATTAAAAAAAACTACTGCATTCGCTACAGGGTATGACAAGGTTGATTTGATCGGAACAGATGGAAAGGCCGTTAGAGAAAAAATATATGAAGTGAGCCCGTGAATATAAGAGAGACACTAAAGTCGTGAACGTGTGGTGCAGGGCTATACGGCACGCCGTATGATTGGTCACTGATTGCAATTGCTGAAGGCGCTTTAAACCAATGTTGAAACCCGACAGAGTGGAGGGACAGTGTTGCCGAGATGGGGGGGGTGGGTGAGTGGGGGTGTGGATTGGGGATGATAATTTAGTTAAATGTACTTAAGACTAGATATTCAAAGTTATGTTTGTTTAAAGTGACGTGTGAATAAAGCGTACAGTCCCGGAAGTCTAAAGAGCAAGACCCCAATGGCCCCTGAGTATAGCGTCTGTTTTCTTCCCGACCTGATGATTAGAACAAGTCATATACCTTTGCTAATAACAATGCCACACACATCAATATAAAAGCATTTAAACAAATAATAATATACAAATCTTGAAACTTCTCTTATGCGGCTACTGAAGATCAAGAAAGGTGCACGGTCAAAAGAAAGTAGTTGATATTTTGAACTTGGGGTACAGTACTATACTTTATGTCAGTTCGCTAGGTTTGAAACATCATTTTGATGTTTTCAAAGTATTTCACCTTTGCTGACAGGTTGACGCAAATATTTGTTATCACTCACCAATGAGCGACACGTGGTTATAAATTACGGGACCTTGTCGGAGCGGAATCTGCCGGTTTTGGGCAGAGTGACAATCCCGGAAATATCTTCAGGTAGTTGTCATCAAACAAACCAAAGGTTTCAATGATAGCAAAACCGACTGAACTCAACACTTCGAAAAGATGGCGAACAACACTTTGTTTTTAGTAGAAACAGTAATTCTATAATCACAGTAAATTTGTTGTACCTCATGGATAAGGCATCGCTGACCGGATTCAGCTCAAATCAACAACTGGTGCCTCGATCGCGCACAATTCATTCAACAAAGTCAATTCAAAGTTTCCGATATTAATAAAACAGTTACCGATATGGGTTTGGGGAAAACGGACGAAGCTCAGAAAGGCATCGGCCTTACATTGTCCACGACCCAATCACGTTACAAACATTCAATTCATGTTTTGGGTTTTGATCATTACGGGAAGTAAAACAAAAATGGCAAGCGTTGCCTGAAACTGATAGGATAGAAAAGTGCAACCTGGCATGTGTACATTAAATACAGCATCCGGATCAACCGTTATAATCTCTTATAAGAGTTTTTGCCGTCGCAGATGTGGTGCTAGCTGGCGTTCACCGGCCCCCTCAATTCAATCGTACCGGGTATCGTCGCACTTAATCCCCTTCACATTCTGCTCCGGTGTCTGGGGAACCGAATTATACCATAGATTAATTTTTACCGTGGACAATGGCCTTTCTGCTGGTGCCTTTATTCTTGGTTCCTGTACGGGCGGCAACTTCTGACACCAACGGATACTTAAATTGTTTTTCGCCTATTAGTGCTTGTCGTCTGAGAGGGAGAGGGACACTGGATGGAGAGCGTGACCTGTGGTTGAGCTAGACGTCTAAGGGTGGGTGTAAGACGGTGGCTCGTAGGCATGGACCAAGTTGTTTGGGATAGCAACAATATGAACTTATGTTTACACATACAACGTCTGGAACTACCACACACAATCTGATTCTGGGTATAGGCATGGAGTCTATCAAAGGATGGAAGCAGCATGGACAACATACACATTTCAAATCTTAAACGAGTGAACCGTTTCATAGTTTTAAAAAGTATGTTCTCTGTGCTTTCATTTCCACGCGTTGGGTACCGTACTGTGATGGGCAGCGCATACGTCACGCCCGTTTTAGATCTGCTTTAAGTTCACGATCAAGCTACTTATGTGAGACAATAATAACATGAAAAAAGGGACATGAACATTTATTTTTCACCCAAGTCTTCAAACCAAATATGAATTCGCACTTAAAATAAAAAAGAGAGCCACGATTTGATCATATTCATATGATTTGGGAAGAAATACCCGCATAAAATATTCAAAACCTTTACGGAGATTATCGCAGCCCCCAAGAAATTCGACTAACTTCAGAGTTTGATGAGAATTTCATGGGCGAAGCGGGTCCTTTCTAGAAGGTTTGAACGAAAGGCGCTTCTGGCAATGGAAAATGAAAAGAAAGAAAATCCTTCTTTAATCCATACAAAAAAAAAATCTGAGAAAGTCGGTACCTTATCGATAATTCATGGAGTCGGTGCGAAGCTTTGGCGAGACGGTAAAATGCCTTGGCATGTGTCATGGAGCAAGGGACGGGTGAAACTGCGCATATCTCACGGGAGCTCTGACGGGCCCTTCCAGCGTTTCTGGGAGATAAAGCGACCCCATGACAGTACTGTAAAGTTTGCTCCTTTCAAAAAAAGTACTCGTATTATCTACGGGGCTTTCACAGGTTCAAGCCGCATTCTGTAAACAAAATAGCAACGGGATAAAGTTCAATGATTCCCTTCTATAGTGCGGGTTTGCCATTTCAAATTAGAACATCGTGCATTTATTAGATAAACTGCTTTCTTTTTAAAGAGAGTTGATTTCGTTGTGCTCGCTCTTTCTCTATATATTGAAATAATAACAGTCGGATCAAACGTCACTCTTTGAAAATCGACACCCATTTTTGCATCACAATGTGTCTGGTCGCGATCAGGCAATTATTTAATTAGTCCTCCTCTAAAATTCAATAACTTGATGATCGGGTGGGACTAACAATTAAGGCTACTCCACTTTGGTTAGTGGCTCAACTAAACAACCACACAATGCTGGCAACTGGGGCGTGTTTCATCAATATTTCGTCATTATGCAGCATTGGAACCCCCTTTTTGTCTTTTCGCGTGGCCTAGTTTGATATTTCATTGATGAAATTGGTTAACGTGAATAAGAAGTGGCTCAAGTTGGTTGTGACAGAAAGCAGCTGCGTGTTTCAACAATCCCTCCTCCAACTTAAGACATTGACGGTTTTTAGTTTCTTAAGGGCAGACGAGAGGAGAGTGGGAGTGGGAAAGATGGGAGGGAAGGGGCTTTTCTTTTGGGAAGAGGAAGGCCATATTTCGAAATGGATGACACGGGTGAAAGTATCACTGATAATGAGGACTTCAATACAAATAACGATGTGTTGTTGTTGTTTTTTTTGTTTTTTTTTTTTTTGTATTTTGTATTTTGTATTTTTTTATTTTTATTTATATATTTATTTATTTATTTATTTATTTATTTTTTTTTTTTTTTTTTGGGGGGAATGAATCCCTCTTTGCGTGTTGAGCCTCATCCTAAGAATTTAAGTTGATTTCGACTTCATTCTTTACCTGCGTCTCTACACACAGCACCATCATGATAATAATACATTTTTTCGTTATGGTCAAAGGATCATCTTCTGGCGCATGGGTTTAAAGTGAACAAGGCGTCAATTTTTCATGAGCTGCCGTTCTAAACCGACTCCATTATACCTGGAAAAATATCAAACCGAGTCTACTCACGTGTAACGTGTGGAGAGATACAACGACTGCAACAAATTCGGCAAAGTGGTTTTTATCGCCTCTATGGCTCTTTCTTTTACCGACCACGTTATTTTTTTTCCTCACAAAATGTCCATTTCCAAGGGCGTCCATTTTAACGCGCTTTATTAAAAATTGATGCTAATTGCTTATTTCTGCAAGCCCACCTTCCGCTAGATTGGAAGAATTTTGCATAGTTCACCTTTTTGGATGATTTTGTTATATTTCATAAACTCTGAAAAATTGAAAGTTTTCCTTTTTTCTCGAGGTCAAACTATTAAAAGTTTCATCACGGTCATGTAACATTGTGCAGCATAGCTCAACACGTGTCTGCGGTTTGCATAATTCGCTCATTACTGGCAAACATGGTATATAGTGGCTTCAAAATAACTGCAATTTTGATGCAATTCGATACGCCAAACAACGAGGCCAAAAAAATGTCATGTATTATTTTCATTACGGTTTGGAAAAACATTAAACCGTTTATATCTGTCGTACGCCACAGTTGAGGAAAAATTGGACTGATAGTATTTCTCCTTGCAACCCCCGGTATATACGTATTGCTTATACGCAGTTTCAGTCAAACATAAAGTTAAGGATTGGTACGTAATTTCAGCGGATGTGGTGCCCAGCTATTGGCTCGTCCTAATGGGTTGTCATCTCAGACCAACGGATATCAACAAACGAGCCGGAACCGTTGTCTCTAATTATTACCCTATTATTAAAAACAATTCACAACAGCTACGAACTTATATCAATTAAACATGTTTCCTAATGACGCAGAGTAATCAGAGCGAATGAAATAGATCCATCGTGGATTGGCCCCAACTTTTCGAAGAACACCTGTGGTGGGTCCCCCCCCCCCTCACCATTCATACAAAGGCCATCTTTTGTCAATCGCTAATTCAAACAAAAAAAACATTATGCGTGCTTGGAAAATTGCTTTGGTGATAATCACTAAAATTGGTAGGCACAAGGTTGACTTGTTTCCTCCACAGAGGCTTAATAATTGTGCTAATGCGATATCGCCGATGATTGGTGGGTGTGTTTGTTGCCAATCTGACAGGCCGGGACCGTTTGATCTTCACCCATCTCCAACTGCTCTCCCAATAGCTCCGGTATATAACAGCCAACGCGAAATGTTATGAAGGCCGATAAATTACCAGATTAACTTGCAGTTAATTGAGAAGATTTCCCGGAAGTAATAACTGTGTAGTGTGTGTACGGAAGGGGAGGGGAGGGGGAGGGGGGGAGGGGGAGGGGGAGGGGGAGGGGGAGGGGGAGGGGGAGGGAGGAGAGGCAGTGCGGGAGGTGATACATGACTGATAATAGTGCAACCTTTTCTGACAGGGCCTTGCCGTTTAAATGGCGGTACAAACATTAACTTTCACCTTACAAGTTAGCTTATGCTACCTTAATTGCAATTTGACCCATCAACTGGTACAGCTTACAGGTAACTCTAAAAGGGCAAGGTAATATGGTAAACTCAAAGAGTATACGCGAAAGGGTGGCGGAATGAAAAGACCGTCTGCTGTCGCGATGTACCATCGTGGTGAGGTGATGTGGTGACAACATGTTTCACCAACACCTACCACACTTTGTAAACTCGAAAAAAATTAGCAGGGGTGATTGATCAAAGTCATTATACCCATGGCCGGGGCAAGAATCGGATAAACTATTCAGTATTTCGAAGGGTACTAGGACTAGGAGGGCTGAGAGCAATGGCATTTGTCAACTGTCAAACTATTCAATTCGAATTCAGTTAATGTTATTGTATTATACGTACTCAATATAGAGGTATGAAGTAAAAAACAAACAAAAAAAAACAACAACACCGCATGTCATTGTGACAATTTCTGGAAAAAAAAAACTTCTTGTGATGAAACTTGAAGCTTTTACACACAAGTCAGGTTTTGGGGAGTTTTCAAACATTATTGGTTCCCCCTTTTGGTTTTAACCCGGGCCCAATTCACAAAGAGATACGATTGATCTGAAATCTTAATTGCTAAGCAAACTGTGATGACATAGTACAAATCACCATGGTGATATTGACAACTCATTTTAAGATGAACCTTTGCGCTTTGGGAAACCGAGCCCTGGTCACCCAAAATCAACAACTCAACTCGGTCTTCGTATCAGATTTACATGGCTCCCATTGTAATGTCTTATCATTTAGCCTTCGAGAAAGACTTTGCTAGGGTCAAAACGTAAGGCCACTAACTATTTTTTTACATTTACACTACAGGTTCTTTTGGTTGGTAAGCAGTTTGCAACAGCTAATTCTATTTTCACATTGTTGATAAACAAACCGCGCTGATTGGCACGGGCGGCCGAATGTTAGCAAAACATTCAATCGTAAAAACAGAATTCAACACTATTTTCGGATATTTGTGTAACACTGTTACCAACTGTGGCAACCTGTTTTTGCTTTGTTATTCATGGCTTCATTAGTTTTCCCAACCTTGGTTGGCAAAAACTCGGGCTGTGATGTTGCAATAGAGAGGTCTATCTGATAAACCTACGTGAACGTCCTTGTTAAAAGAGCTAGAGCGCCCCCAGTTATAGCAGCCCCTTCAAGGCTGACCGGAGACTGTGACCGTAGTGCGTGAAGAATCCATAAAACCCAAACTACATATTCCAAGACGATTATCAGAATACCAAATAGGCAATTATGTTATAATGTTATAAGGACGGGATTTTTTTGGATAAGCGGAACTATTCTGATTATGGAAGTCGGATATTTAGTAAGAAAATAATCTTTTAAATCTCCTCAATTTCAAATCTATTTAACCCCCTTTTTTAAATTCACGAGACAGAAAATTAGTACTTTTAAAGTTCCTGGAGAAATAAGTATATTACAAGTTTGATAAACCGTGGAATAAGAAACGTCAAGTCTTAATTACTACGAAAGACGTGCGTAGAGGACCAGTTTATGCAGAAACGCTACTAACACTATGCTCTTGTCATTCATAAAATAAAATAAACCTTATTCGTTTTCCCCCCAAAAGCTGGTGTCTAGTGTAGGGTAGGACAGCAACCCTTTCTTGACGAATCAAGCATTCATACATTGTGACAAATACAAACGCTTCCGCAAGAGGGTTTTTCACACATACCAGGCACCCCTGGGTCTCACTGTTGTGCCCGGGCACAGACCATCTGTGGAGGTACCATACTACCCGTCCCTCTTTGGTGATGGTGTTATCATTATAAGACTCGCGCTCTCTCCCCCGGTATCGCTTTGGATGGTGATGCGGTGAGTGCACGCTGGAGATGGTGGGTAAAAGAAAACGAGGTCGACGATAATAAATAGCGGGCAAGAAATCGTCTGTTCATTTTCAATAATTCCCCATAGGTGGGCGCCGCAAGGGAGGGTCGATTGGAACGGCAGGGTCTACGGCATTGGACTTGGGTCTCTTGGTTTAAAGGAACAGTCAACCCATCAAAGCGCAGGTCAATGCATCGCGATGGAAAATGATCATCACTGCACGCACCAAAAAAACCCACATTAACAAACCCAAATCTGGACGCTGTAGTCTACCTCTGCTGTGCATGTTTTTAGTGCTATTTGCCCTATGTCGCACCGATTGTGCCAGAAACTTGCGGTTAACTTAATGTTGGAACAAATTTACAGTCCACGTCTCTTTTAACAGCGCTGCAAAGCATCTTTAAATGGAATACCTTGTGTACAGGCAGCGGAAAAGTTCATGCACGTACTCGATCGCCGGGCGCGCCGCTGACGGCCGCGCCGGACCCCAACGGTCGTACGTGTTCATTTCATACATGACTGACTTCATAAAGTCAGCCCCAAACTGGCTGTATGCTGGGTCTGTTTTGTGTATCATTCCCACAAGTCCCTGATTAATTAGCATACAGTTAATGGTTAGCATTAGCTCCCCTTTTCAAAGTGTGAAAAGACCTGGTACTGCATTCTGGTCTATAATTTTTTTGGGGGGAATTAGCCACACACCATTGCTTTACGCGAACGAGCGCAGAAAATAAACTCGGGGTCTTGAGGAACCACCTCTACGGGCAAGATGACCGGGGAGATTGTTTACTTATGGGATGACATTGGGATGGGCACAATTGCTTCATTTAACTGAAAAGTACAACTTACAGAATAGCCAGAAGTATTTCGAACTTGCGGATTCTCGCAAGGACTCTCGTGTGTTTTGGACACAAATTTCACGGACGAACCATTCAAGCATGTCGACAATGAAGTGTTCATAACCGTGAACAAACAGTTGTAAGTTTTTACCAGTCACGTTTACATTAAAATGACGTCCAGGCGGCCTAAATTGCGATGTTAACGTCCTCAACACTTGACACGTACATAGAAAGGGTCGGAAACGTAATAAAATAAAAAAAAAACTCACTTCAGACCAAAACTATATTCTACATTACTGGCCTAAAATGGATGAGTACCATGAGTAGTTTGCCATGGGGAATGTTGTGTACTTCCAAAATTACACTTTGGGTGCACAAGCTTAATCCTGATTGGTCCAAACTTTTGTATCGTAACATACATCAACGAAATCACACTGGAGGACCGGCTGCGACAAGTTCATGACCAGCCTCGTAAAGTCACGACTCAACGCTGTAACATTTATCGCATCATTTACGGAAAATGTGCGGATAGATGATGTGCCAGTAGGTAATAATGTGTGATTTATCATGTCATAATGTTAAATTTACTGAGCAAACACCAGAAAAAGAAAACCCAGTCGACACTTTGATCATCGCATTGAGAGGAACCAGTGACAGTACAAAAAAAGGTCGTTGCACAACCGTTCATGTTCTCGTCACGTGACTTACAACATAACTTATTGTAACCCTGTCCTATCAACAACGACTTGAATATATCTGTGACAACTACGGAAGTACAGGGACAGCCTTCATGTTTCAAGTTGTTACAACACCCGTTATCACCCTGTCTCCCCACAGCTATGAGCTTTGTTCGCTCACCTGTCCCTACGCTTGCTCCATCGATTCGACTTTCCGTTTAGGATACGGGGTTTGACTCAATGCGGATGTCATCTTTTCAGATGACGCATGGGCCGTGGTTTTCTCATTTTTATCCGGTATGATTTGTATTGAGACGTCGGTAGCGGTCGTGTGGGGCGAAGCAATGGAGCTAAAAGGAAACCTAATTGGCACAATGTTACACATTAACCATTTTTTACTCTTACCCGTAGATTAATGTCAAACGGTAGTTACCACGCATTAACACCAGGTTGAATATTCAAGGAAAAAGTAAAACGAAAAACGAAGCTTGAACTCAAGAAATGCACAACTCACCCGAATCCTCCTCGAGTACGTTTGTCATTTGTTTCAATACTACGGTGGGTTCACTGATTGAGTTTCTTGTACTTGACTAGCAGTACCTACAAAGAAATAAAGTATGTTGAACTCATTTAAAGGAACTCATTACCAAGGAATTGGTAAGAACAAATATACTTTTTGATCACAGATTTACATAAAACTTACACGGTCTAATGATGATGATAGTAGAAAACATCCCTTGAAATATTTCTGTCTGAAATGCCATATTTGATGAGAAATGAATAAACTAACTTGCCAATTGGAGTTTATCGCTCAGTGAGCGTTTTATTCATTTGTTGAATCTATACGATTTCATGCAAAATGTGTAATCAGTTTTTCACTATTTTCTCGTGACCCAGATGGCCGATCGATCTCAAACTTCTACAGGTTTGCCAGTTTATGTATATGGTGGATTACATAAAGTGCTTACACTGCCAGCAACTATTTTGTTAGCAAAAACCAATTCTGTGATGTTCCTTTAAAGGCGGCGTTTGGGGATCTTTAAGGGTGTGTAAATTATGCTAGTTTCTCCAAATCAAGGTCAGGCGTTGTCTTTAAACGTCTACGTGGTATAAAAACAACAATGAAGCAAGTATATTTGTCTGACTTGCAAACTCAGAGAAATCAAAGGATAGGTAGCAAGCGAAACATTTCAAATGCGCTTTGCTGATGAAAAGCAATATGAAAGCCCTAAAAGGTGAGGAGAAGAAAATTACATTGCAAAGTTATCATTTAACAAGCAAAAAATGGAATGTAATACTTTTGATTCGGCCTCGGCAGATTTGAGTGATAAACTGTTATCTGCTTCCACTGTGAATAACAATTTGAATTTCGAAAACATGACTTAACTTTCATTTAAGAAGAGTAGCTTTTACAGTTAAAAAAAAAATTCTGTATAAGTGACTACACAATTTGAATGAGATCGGAGACACAAAGACTAATGCACAATTTCAATACGCGAGCACGACTGCCTTCATTTACAAATACAGTAATCATTTAAAAAAAAAGAGATTGTGAACATGGAAGGTAAATCAGTAATACGACAACCTGTGCTGTAATTGTTCCTTTGATAATAAGTCTTTTATTTAATTATGACAGACACACTTTAGTAATTGTGTTGACTAAAGACGCGTGTACAAAGCAAGTATGTGATATTATCACGATTGCCTGTATTGGATTTTCGGCATCGCTTTCTAATCACGAGTGATTAACGTCTTGCATTCATTACTTCATTCTGGGAGGTGTAATGGCATCATGTGTCTCTTTAATGTACTGTACTTTCAATGCACATGTGGACAATCTCAATCACTAGCATACCTATCAATTTATTTTGTTTTTTTTATGGTGGGTGGTTTTAAAAACCATCATCAAACTTTGAAATGTGTAAAAACTTGTGGACACAATGCAATATATAGGCCAATGTCTTCCAAAAGGAACAAAAAACTATATGCTAAGGGCTCCTTTTATTTTGTTTAAAGGAACTTTGGAGCGTGTTTGTGTATAAATATGAGGGGAGCTTTTGGCCGTAGTACTTGTGAGTCACAGGGCATAGAAGCTATCTTGCTCGGTCGAGGGCGGCAGAGGCGTTAAAGCGAGGAGCAGCGCCGACCACCAGTCGATAATTCCCCGGTGACTTGCCGTCGCTAGCCCGCTGTCGCTTGCTTAGGACGTCGGGCCGGTATCGAATGCATTTGTCACTTTGGAGGCTTTGTCACCGTGCATAATGTACGCGCACTGCGCCTGCGTGGAACTCGTGGCCAATCAGAACGTGAGAAAGGAAACAGGTGCATGCATAATCGCGTGCGCAGCGCCCCTCTACGGTACTATAAACCAATGAATACATTGGGTGCGAGTGCAGGTGTATAGAGGACCCACACGAATCAATTGTTACAGTGAGTGAAAGCGCGCTCCCGAGTAAACATTGCCCAAGACGTAAGAGATCGAACGCGGTTCATACGAAAGTCCAGAACCTCCTCGGTATTCATACGAAAATAGCTCGACAAACATTAAAGTGGCGTCAATACAGAGTTACGGGGGAAGCTGGCGCACCCAAGGAGTCGTCATGAACGTGAAGGATCATGTGAGTATGCATCCGCCTATACCGGCAGCACCCAAGTACTCACCGCTTCACCATCGTCATCACGACCGGGGTGCAGAGATGATGCGACGGCACTGCATGAGCAACGCTCCGGTAAGTACCTTTTTTTAAAAAGTAATTTCGTCATCAGTCCAAACTGAAGCAACCTAATCCATAAAAGTTTAGAAATTGCAATAAGTATTTCCTTCTTACTTGATACGAGTCATAAGCTAAGTAACAATATGTGTATCTTTTCTTGGGACCAACACAATTACACACTTCGGATAAATTAAAAAATGTTTATATTATATATTGCCAGAAATCAGTATTGACTTACGAAGAAAAAATAGCTTTGATTAACGCCTAGAAATCGAGTTAAAGAAAAACTTCATCAACGGAGAGTTAAAAAGCAGTACAGGAACAAATAGTTTCATCCTTTAAGCCATGATGAATTTGGGGTCGTCTTTGCCATTTTTATATTTCGGACGACTGATTTGCATAAAATGGAAATATTTTATAATAAATTGAAGAAAAAAAATCCCGCAATCTAAATTTCTAATCAGATAATCGAATAATGGCAGAGTTTGACAAGACTTGACTGCTTTTTTATGACACACGCTACCAGCTGATGCGCCCGGCCGGCAAGCCAGCCGGCCACACGACACCCTGATATCTCAACCCTCACTGAATAATGTATACACCAGACAATCCTAGAATCAACTTTCAGGGTAGTAGCGACGCTGTGTGTTTGTACAGGGGAGACCCCCTCGCTTGTCAAATCTTTCGCTAAACGACGGCAATTACGCGTGTGTCCTCTTATATTATGCATAGCGTTTGTTCATATTTTATGAATTCGTATTAGCACAGGTTTTGCTCGAGTTTAACCGAGTCAAGGTACTTTGATGAGACTTGTAAGAACTCGGGCAAATCCCAACTCACCTAACGACAGCGTACCCCATCTATACGAACCATGACTTGTTGCAATGTATGCATATTTAAAAAAAAAAAAAGTGTTATTACATTATTACAATGCATCATCAGGTTCAGTTGTACAATGTTATCATGATGTTTGCTGTCAGTTTTAATAATCCATCATTGGATTATTTTGTATTGGTGTTATTTTATTGTGTAAAATCAACCTACGAACAATGATCTTAAAATGGACAAGAACAGTTGTTAAATATGTACTTATGCTCTCATTCTCTCTCTCAAAAAAGATAATCAATAACAATATTAATAATATTAATAATAATGTAATACAAAAACAAGCCTCATCAGAGTGCCTTGGCTCGTTAAACTCAAGCACAAATCATATTTAAAAACGATTTCCGGAATGATTTTTTAAAAAGTAATTTATCCCATTCATGAAGGGAATTTAATGACCAATACAAAAAAAATCATACAACATTATGCTAATTTTATGAAACAAGTATCAACGCGACAGTTCAACGAGTTTTCTGTAAACTGGATATTGGGCCCAAAAAGTAATTATATCATCATTGCGGCGGTGTTATACATACCTTGCTATGTACACATTCAATTTAAGATCGAATTACAATGTGTTGATCGTTGGTATAGCAAACAGCAAGCTCCGTGCGGGACGTAATTAGCCAATAATTCATTTTCCCCTCTTGCCAATGTCATGATTTTGTAACTAGATAATTTCGTTTGATTCAGTGGTGTGTTTTTTTTACGTGCAGTTATTGAAGGTTTCGACTCGGATGAAATGCTTATAATAATGTGAGATTTACTGGGAGTTTTCGGCATACACTTGTTGTGCACTAATTTTGTGTACAGTTCAGCTAAAATAAAGTATAAATTTCATTACAAAAAATTATTCATTCTTTGTACTCATACAGCTGTTTTGTGTATAAAAAAATATGTACTTAAAGTATATTCAACTTATATTTTCGAAGCCACTCAAACTAGCGCTCAATAGTTCTATGTGTGACATATTCGTCCAGAGAAATCGGAAATTGACAAAGTCGTGTTCTTTTGATCAATGTTCTTATACCGTTTTTATAATCTTAATTCCGCATTTGATATTTTCAATGACGATCCGAAGCTTGCCACTGTATTTATTATGTTTTCTTTTTCTTTGCACACGTTTTACAGAGTAATCTCTTTGGCGGTATCGACGAAGGGCTACTGGCCAGGGCAGAGGCTCTAGCTGCGGTAGACGTCATGTCATCTATGGTAAAGAACAACCAGACACACATGAACATCAAGAATGACCACGTCTCCAGTTACTCCCCTACCATATGAACGGGGGAATGCACCCAGCCTCTCATCATTACGGCAGCAGCACCTCGTGTGGCTCCAGGAGCATCCATGGTCACATGGACCACGGGGAATTCCTGGACCAAATATCGGCCACTGCTTCGCTACCAGGGGCCAACAACACCAGTTTATCCGGCGCTGACATGCAAGGGATGGTTGTCACATCGCCCCATCAGAGCTTTGCTACAATATCGGGGCAGCCCGGTCACTTCAACGCGGCCCATTCTATGATGTCGCACAATATGACTATGCACGATTTAGACACTGATCCCAGAGAGTTAGAAGCGTTTGCTGAAAGGTTTAAACAGCGTCGGATCAAGTTAGGGGTGACCCAGTGCGACGTCGGTAAAGCACTGGCTAACCTGAAACTGCCCGGGGTCGGGTCTCTGAGCCAGAGCACGATATGCAGGTTCGAATCCCTCACGCTCAGTCATAACAACATGATCGCGCTCAAACCTATCCTTGCCGCCTGGCTGGACGAGGCCGAAGCTGCGGCCAGGGACAAGAGGAACTCGCCCGGAATCTTGAACAACATGGAGAAGAAGCGGAAGCGAACCAGCATCGCAGCTCCAGAAAAGCGCTCGTTAGAAGCCTACTTCGCAGTACAACCCCGGCCATCGAGTGAGAAAATCGCAGCCATAGCGGACAAATTGGACTTAAAGAAAAATGTTGTACGGGTCTGGTTCTGTAATCAAAGACAGAAACAGAAACGTATGAAGTTCTCGGCACAGCCGAGATAAAAACTTTCATTGTACATTAACTACTTTATATACTTAATTGAAAAAGGCCTACGGAGACATCAAATGAACTTTCACCTTTGCAGAAACTGATCGATCAATCAATAAAACGCGGGCTGTGCTCAGACGGTGCATGACCGGCACATTGCCGGCACAAAAGGCAGCCATTGGAAAAAAATGGCAAGAGGTGAACAAAACAATTCTTTGAAACTGAAAATTAGCATGGCATTGAAACACCACGTATCACCTTTCGGGGAGTTTTCGTCAATAACACTAAAACACGTTTCCAAAGACAATATACGTTGGGAGTTCGACAATTCCGGTGTGAACGAACATTGTGATGATGCAAATCAACTTTTCGAAGGTGTTTACTTTCTCCATTGTTAACACTGATAACTCCTTCACTAAATAACGTTATTTATACCCAACTTAGATCTGAGATCATAAACTCATCTAATGTTGAACTCATTGGAATTCTCAATATTGATAAAGCAAATTACTGTGATTGCAGGGTGTATGTTGAAGTACTGCTAAGTTGAATTTTCTAAGCCCACTCCCTTTTATTAAGAACTTTTATTTATTTTCATGAGCAATATGATTGGTATTGTGTAAGAATATGTGCAGCTTGCTTGCAGAGAGCTGTCTCTTTCTCTTTTTTTTTGGCACTGCACCGTTCAGTATCAAAGAGATCCGGATCTCGCCTGCTCAGTCCTTGATCGCAACACATCATCGTCGCGCCACTCATTCAACAAACCCCCTCGACTTGTGCCTAAGCTGTTGCTTGTTCGCCGATCGATTCCACCAAACACCAACCAAGCCTCTTAGGGCAGACCATCGGCGGATGTGGAGACACAGCAACATTATCGATCCCCGAGCAAAATGCAAAGATGTGCGAAGCATGTGGAAATGGAATTTTATGGTGACAAAAAAAACTTTATTTTTTTGCTAGAACGTGGTTGAAATTAGTATTTTGTTCTCTTCAGAACTCAGCGGAGATGTAAACAAATTTCGAATTATTCTTTTCGAGTCGGGCTACAATCTTTTATGAACGATCAAAAAAATGCTGTGTTGTCAGTTCAAAATATCCATCACTAAGTCGAGAAAATTGTATAACAAAAAACATGTTTACTTTTTGCATAATTCCCTCTAGTTGAAACATGAGCGAACAGCTTATAGTTATTTAGAGTAAGAATTACTTCTCAGAAGAAGTATTCAGTTAGAATGTTTACTTGAGGAGACAATCTGTTATTTAAAGCAGTAAATTGCAACTTATACCAAAACCAAACGGTGATTAATTTTTGTTGATTCATTTTTGCAAACTTCAAAATTTATTTTTGACAGCCGGCTCGTACAGTAGGCTGCTGCACTGTATAGCATCACACTCTTCAACGGGGCCTTTATTTACAAGAAGACGCTTAATGGGATTTTTATGGGTAGTCACACATACATTGATCATTTCCTCTTTAATTGGTAATCAGCATTCCCGGGTATTGAGTCATTATGCACAAGTGAAGAGGAAAGTGTTTAAGCCGCTATCTCGCTACAATTTGCTAATTTAATTGATAGCGGCATAAATACAAGTTCTTGAACCACCTGAGACAGCATGCTGAAAATTGCTCCACAAAAAGGATTGGATTAAAAATGAATAACTATTATTATAAAATCCTCTGCAATTTATGTCAGTCGAGGCCTGCTGTTTTTTGTTGTTGTTGTTTGTTTGTTAGTTTTTCCTCAATTTTTTATTACTCATTGTGATTTGCAATAGCCAGTTGGTAGAGCTGTGACTGATAATTGTTAAGATTCTGTCTGGATGAAATTTCCAGCGATTATTATTTTACTGGGCAATGCTAAACACTGACCGGCCGTATCATTTCTAATTTACCACTGACTTGACTCGATCCATCGACGCAGCCAAGCGGTGGAAATTACCCGGCGAAGCAGAGTGTGATTGACTCGGTCGGCCAAGCGTTACGCCCGATCCCTTATGGAATTCCTTCCCCTTAATTCCGATCTCCATCTTGTTACTCGTACACGCTATTTTCTTTCTCTTCTTTCTTTACCTATTCCTCATTTGGAACGCTTGGATCGCCACGAAAAAACCCATTTCCCCCGTCATCCAAGTGTGTTATCCCTCATGTTGGCCGACTGAAGATAAATCAAAACCTTTACCAGCGATAATTTCATTTGGATCGCTCATTTTTTGCCTTGAAGTAAAAACACAACAAAGAACAGACGACCGTATAGTCACAAACGTGAACAGTATACCCACACAGGTTATCCGCACTTGAAAACGCTACTAAAACAATATATATATATTTTTAAATGGATCAGTCATTCTTGTTATGGAGATCGTGAAGCTATTTTTAAAGAAGCATTTGGTGTGCCCTGTGTGTATTCCATTTTGCAAAGTTTGAGGGGATGGGCTCTCCGTTGATACCCAAAGCACGTTGTTTGCCATTATGTACCACGGGGCTTTCCCCCACTCTCTTGGTATCAAATATTCACGAAGCTCGCGCGTCTTCAGCCCTGCCAAGTTTGTATTAATTATTTCTAGGTTGTGTCACTTTCTTTTAACAAGCCGGCATGTCAGGCCCGAAATAGATCAAACAGTAGCAATCGTACACAGGTTGATATGAGGGAAACAATCTTCTAGTAAAGTGCAACATAATTAATTGATTATTTTTTTTAACTCGAAAAAAAATCAAACTATTTATAGTTAATGTTGTACAATACTATGTTCCTCTCATGCATATAAACATGATCAAGTTGACAAAATAATGGTAAATGTGTTTCCTTATTTGATAGTGAAATAATTTCGTCCTTCTTTGTAATAAAATTATTCATTGGCAGAAGGGCATATCGATTCTATTTCATTTATTAACAAAACAAGTCATATAACAATCGATTTGGTCCATGGAGTCGTTTGTTTGAATAAGAAGTATTCTTAACAGATAAAGTATACTGAGCAGGGAAATTTTCTCTTACACAAAACACCTGCATGTCTGGAAAAAGCACGAGACCAAAATATACTGCACTTGTTCAATTGTTATCTTATTGTACAGAGAAAGAACAGTTACAGCATTTATTCTGCCAATTATCTAAATAAATCCCAGATTTACAAAGAATCCCAGGATTGAACTAAGTGAAACGATTATAAAAAGCTTTTAATTATTAGAGGCAAAAACATCTAACTGCCAAATTTTACCCGTGTTAAACTTGTGTAAATAATTTGTAAGAAAATATTTATTGATTTAGCTCCCTGTTTATTCTCCACGCCTTTCTTGACTTACCAAACTTTTTTTGTTTTTAGTACTGTTTTGTAAATAGTTATATCATAATCGTACACAGCATCTGATGGCTTTATTTTGATCTAATTTACACGAAATAAAGTGGAATAGCTCCTTTATTAAGTTCTCTGTGTCCAAACAAGTGTCATTAAAAGTGTTCTTAGAAATAAATGGTTACAAATAATGTGTAGAGTAACGCTATGGTTTTCAGCACGAATATTTTCCACGCAATCAGTTGCAACCTTTATTTAGTTCATTGAATCGACGCGTTCAACGAGCCAGCTTGATTTAAAACAACATTTCATCATATTTTTTTGAGGTTGAATTTTCTGAAAAACAAACTGCCTCCTGTCCCATGAGATTGCAACGACTCCCTTGAAAATGGTTCATTCGACTGGGATGCTGCATACAATTATTACAAGTGAATTTACGCAGCATGAAGTTGAACATGGATTGGGGGTAAATTGCAACTACAATCACTATCGGATAGGTGAGAGGGGGGGGGGCTTTACCAGCACTCGGCTCGATTTCACGAAGCGCAAGATTCATCTTAAGCTGAGTTGTCAGTATCACCATAGTGATTTGTATTGTGACATCACACTTTGCTCAGCAATTAAGATTGACACACAGTTAAGATCAATCTCAGCTCTTTGTGAAAACCAGCCCAGGGCCTTTCGCTTTACATCTATCGAGAGTTGACTGCCTCGATCATTAAGAAAGTGCAGTACGGATTTGTCCCTAGTCAATTGGTGCAAAACCTAAAACTATTATTTTGTCGATTGAATAAATTATTGAGACTTGTGGATTGCATCGCGTTGAATTTCGGGTTGATAACTTTTTTTTCAACCATTATTATTGCTTTCGCGGAAATGGGAGAGGTGCTAAAAATGGGAATCCCCTCGGGTGTTTTCACATTGGCAAAAACAGAGGCAGGATACTGAGTCTTATCATTCTGGATAAAAGAAATAATTATTTTCCATATATTGATAAATCAAACATCATAGACAGGCTCAGCTCAAGAGAGTATCAGCTTGAATAAAACAGCCGCCGGCGGACGGGACATAACGTATCCGAATGCCGCAGACTGTATGCATGCCCGTATCACATCACATATGGACAGAACCCATCAACCTCATTATTTACACGAATAATTATTCCCCAAACCAACTCCGAATTAAGAAAAAGAAAAGCAGTAACGGTTGATCAAAAAGAGAGAGCCCAAACGGATGAAAAACAGTACCGGTTCATCTCACATCTCTCGAATGCCACAGACGGCTTGGATCACATCACCGAAGGACAAAAAAACCCTCTCTTTTACCGATGGACGGGTTCTGTCCAAGAGTCTTAGCATCCCGATCACTCACAACTTCCGCTATTCATCTGCTGGGAGAGAGTAAACTGGCCCCGGCATCTCCACGCCGTGCGTTAAGCACCTGCTCCGAAGGGGGAGCGGCGAGGCTTTTTACCCCTTCATCCAGTGTCTCATGCCAGCCATCCCGGATCAGTTTACTAATGAGGAACTGTACTGTTGGATTACTGAGAGAGAGGGAGAGAGAGAGAGGCCGTTGGAAAACACCCGGTGTATATAAGGGGCTGTTTCTTTGTGGATTTTGCGAGGGGTAAGGGAACGGCGGAAATACGGCGTGGCAGGTGGCAGCGTGTTGCATGCACGCCCCGTTGCTGACAAGACGGCGAGGCGACAACACGCGGACGGGACCACTGTTTGTAATGATGGTTCCTCTTTAGCATAGGGAAATTGCACACAATAATTTCAGTTTACCTTTTAAAAAGAACCAAATTGAGAGTTTTTTTCTGGCTTAAAAACACTTGTATTCAACAACCGAATTGAAACAATGTGTACCTTAATACACACCAAAGGGATAGTTCAGTATTAAGGCGAAATGCCCATTCGGAAGTGAATTAAAAACATCATAAACAAGCTTAATCAATTAGTTTTGGGACTTAATCAAATTGTATTCTTTCGGTTTCATTTGTGACTTCGTCAAACGAGTGCACAAAGGGTCGGTAGGGGTAGAGATCCAAATAACACCGCGGGTATTGGACGACGTTACAAGTGTCATAGTAACAGTAGGAATTTGTCTATATAGGACCATGGGTGGGCAGTCATACAGAGGTCCAACACTAATTGGAAAGAGTAAAAAAAGAGTAAAATTTAAAAGCACAACAATCCGATTCAGAGTTCAGAGGACGTTTGGTGGCGGGGTACCGCCAACTTCAATTAACCCCAAAGCTCTTACTTTTATTGGCAAACCTCATAAAGTGATTTGGGATATTTGCTGTAAATTGGTCTTTGACACTCTTGGCTGTGCATAAAAAAAAAATCCGGCTTAACGGATTCCACCTTCTTGAAAGAACCAGACTTAGCGAAAAATATGTTTAGACCTTGTACCAATGAAACAGTGGTCTTTGTGTCGTCGCTAACAAAGTGATCATTATTAGTTTCAGATCACTTTATTTGTCTTCCATTCAGTATTGTACTATTTTTTGCTCTTCTTTTACATAATGTTGTTGTTTCTGGATTTCTCTGTCTGTTTTCTCCAAATTTGTGTGAGTTTACTTAATGTCAGATAGGTTTTTTATTTCCTATTCTGTCATTATCTAATTAGTTTTAGTTTTTCCTTGCTAACATATTTTGGCTTTCATGGATATTTTGATATTTAATTTTTATTTACATTTTTTTTTTAAACATAATATTTTGCCTTTGTTTTTGTTTTCTTACGGTACTTTGTTATTCGTAGGCCTACTATTTGTTTTTATGTTTATTGTACTGTCTTGTTGACGTTTATTGTGTTGTCAAGAATTTTGTGTTTGCTTAATGTATTAAGTTTATGTAAATACTTTTGTTTTTAAAGTTTCCTGTTTTTATGTATTTCAGTTGTTTTTGTGGAAGATGAGATGAATCCTTGTTAAGATAAAACTAGAAAAAAAAAAAAAAAAAAGCACCTCTTACTAAATTCTTCAACTATAAAACGATTGTTTTTTTTCGAAATTAGAACCGTTCTGATGGTTGTTTCTCGCCATTTTTTCTTTAAATATTCTTTTTTACAAAAGCGATGAACGTAATACTATACTAATAGCTGCAACAAGACCATCTTGTTCCAAGTATACTGGCATTACGCCGAAAGGCCACGCGTCCTACTGTGTCATTGTTAGCGATGGACACAATGTCAATACTGCCCACATCCATTCATCATACACACATCAAATAATATGAATTTCTTGGACAAACAGCGCCCACGTGCACGCGCTGGTCTGTCGTGTGTTCACACGTAGACGTCCGATATAATGATAATATTATTTTTGTCATGGCTGCAACCTTGATAGTTGTGCATTGACTATATGACTCTGACCATGGATCATTGGCACATCATGGAATGTGATATAATCAGGAAAGGGCTAGGACGGTGTGCGGCACCTCTACTTTTAAAATTCAAATACACGTCTCAAGAACACGCCTGAACAGGACGGCATTTAGTCACGTTCTCTCGAATTACATCAGTAGTAAACAACTCAGATTACTAATAAAGAATTTGTAAACAACTCAGATTACAAAAATAATTTATAAATCGCAATAAAACCCCGGGGAAAAAAAGTAGTTTATGAGAAAATAATGTATAGTGGTTTAGGCCTATCGTTCTTCCTTGCATGGTACCACTGTTAAAAATTAAACTTCGATGGTGACATCACCTATAAACAAAAAATACCAGGACAATGGACCAGTGCCAACTTCGAAACCCCCCCCCCCAAAAAAAAAAACACGTCAATTTATTATCAGTACATTTTTTAAGTTCACTAAAACCCGTCTATACTGATGCTTTTGTACGAGCAGGCAGATGGATTTCAGCCCATTGCCCATAACGCGGCATGTCAGTGACGATATTTCGCTTCAAGAAAATGATCCCAGTAAGTGCGGAAATGTGAATGTCACTCTTGAGTGTGTTCTTATAGCAGAGAAGGAATCGTCGGAGATCGCAAAGTAGTTAACTAGGTCAACGGGAAGAGGATTTCTATATAGTAGATTCAATATCCAACTTGCTGGTTCGCCTTGGAACACCCTTCTTTAACCCTGAGTATATAGCTCCTCTTAGTGTACTTTTTACACTGAAGTTAAATCAGCCATTTTATTTGGCGATTCACAATTTAAAGGAACATTACAGAACTGGTAATCATTTTTTTTAAAATATACTTTATGATCACAGATTTACATAAAACTTACACGGTCTAATGATGATGATAGTAGAAAATATCCCTTGAAATATTTCTGTCTGAAAAGCCATATTTGATGAGAAATGAATAAACTAATTTTCCGATTGGAGTTTATCGCTCAGTGAGCGTTTTATTCATTTGTTGAATCTATATGATTTCATGCAAATGTGTAATCGGTTTTTCACTATTTTCTCGTGACCCAGATGGCCGATCGATCTCAAACTTCTACAGGTTTGTCAGTTTATGTATATGGTGGATTACATAAAGTGCTTACACTGCCAGCAACTGTTTTGTTAGCACAAACCAATCCTGTAATGTTCCTTTAACATCAAGCTGCAGAAAGGGACGTCCTATTTGTACAACCGATCTTCGGGACGATCAAAACAATTGATAATTTATAACGGTTCTTATAGGATAGTCGGTTTTTTTTTAATAAAAAAATATACATTTTGGAAACTGTCTAAAAGTACATTTGGGTAACCACAAACAATTATCTACAAGTCGGTCCGTTTTTATTTACATCACATTATTTGTGCACAGGGCCAACAATAAAAAAATATGTTGTCCAAAAAGTTGGGAATACTTGGTTAGCATTTTGTGACCTCAATTCAAACCCCGTTTAAATTACTCTCATTACCTCAATGAAATCTCATGAGACAAAAAAAAAAAGGAAAAGAAAAAGTGCAGTCCATATTTCACATTAACAAAAAAAAAGGAAACGTTTTTTTTTTTCTTCTTCTCGATGCGAGTCTATCTCATTTTGTATTTTCCCTACAGCAAATGCAATATCTATCTTAATTGACTTCTTGAAGACGCCCGGAGCTGGGGACCTCAGAGAGTCACCGTACACCAAGAGTGTAATTTTGACACAATGACCAGAATCAGATCTATTCTGAGCGAGGAGACTCTCGCTGTTTACCATCCGACTTGTTTACAGAGTGCAAATGTAAAGGACTTGTGGAAATATAGGCACAAAATGAACCGCAAAAAAATGTACTAGGCGTAGGAGGCACACGCTGACAGGGGATAACACGGCAATGGATAGCAAAATAATTGCATATTATATCGAGACAGTGAATTACTGATGTGTGTTTAAGAAATGAACCCTGCTATAAACGAAATTAAGGTTCTTCGTCTCTCGTTGAGCATCTTGGAGCCCGCCAGATGTCATTAAGTCATCAAAATGTGCCCTGCATAATTGGGAAAAAATCGAGTCCGCGTACTTAGGCTATATACTCCGAGGATCTGCGGTAAATAAAGCGAGTCAAGTCATTACGCTCACTGAAGCGCGACCGGGTCGCAAGGGAATATTGCCTGCGGAACGATTTCTCCGCTGCACGGTGCCCCAGCCAGTCCATGGTCGTGCTGCCGCGGTGTAGTCGCGATACGGCCGTATCACTCGAGCGAGCCGGGTTGAGCTGCTCAACCGAGAGGTGCAAAAACGACCCGATAAAAGGACACTTCGGATGGGTTTATCCAGTCAATTAGAAGGTCGGATGGCGGGAAGGAAATGCCATTTTTGCATGATTACCATGGGTTTAGCATAGATGAAGTAATTCGTCCATTGCGCTAGATGAAGCTAACATGCTGATGATGAATGTTGCATCGGAGGTGTCTAGGCTTGCTTCGGTGGCCAGAAATCATCGGACATTGCCTTTTGTTGGCCTTCACAACAAAAAATAATGCCAAGTGCTAGCTCTTAGGAATTAACATTTCGAAAAATTGCATTCGAAAAGCACGTTGCACCAGATTTTTGTTCGCGCGTTCGCATTGACGGAAACGCTGTTCGTCACAATGCATATAGGAACACGAGAGCAAACATTGTGTTTGGAGTGCACTTGAGGAGATATGATAATTAATTTGCGTTTAAGGAAAATAAGTTTTCCCATCTCGTTGGTGTCAGCTCATACATACCAATTTAATATGTACAAAAGGTTGGCTGAATCAAATAGTACCAATCTTATAAAACAAAGGCCGAGTTGGCAGGTCAGAGGGATTTTTTTTCAAGTAATACAGTTTTTGCTTCACAAAAACATTTTCAAGAAAACATACAATTTGACATTTAAAACAAAGGCCGAGTTGGCAGATCAGAGGGATTTTTGTTTTCAAGTAATGCAGTTTTTGCTTCACAAAAACACATTTTCAAGAAAACATACAATTTGACATGCACTTTAATCTGACAACAGTATTGACCAGCTTCAAATATTTTGTAAAGTACACAAACTCATAAAGCATGCAGCGATAATTTCAAATCATTAAGTTAATGCAGCGGACCAATCAGTTAATCACGGCTTCACTGGGCCACACTCATAGGCGTGTCGTCAGCAGGGAGGACGCCTCAACTCCTTCACTCAATGATTTCTGCTTTTACTACACCTTAGTACACATGCCTGCCACACCACTTTGCCACGACCTGCCACTCGGTCTGAAAATCATTATCCACCAAGAAACCAGGCAACTTTGCACTGATGACCAAAAACAATGATTCACTAGGGACCTTTGAGGTATCACATTATCAGAAACCTATTATAAACGCGTGTGGTTTAGTCCTGGATTGCAGGGTTGTTCATTTTGAAAATCACCAAGAGTTCAATCCTACAATATACCACAGGGTTCCTAATTATTTGAACAAACTGATGGAGAAACCTTCAGATAAAGGAGTTTCTGATAATGAGTTCGAATACCAAATCCTCTTGTTTTCCTATTGTACGAATGAAACTGTTTTGCTCATAATGAGCGTTTTGGAGATAATTTTGAGCTTGATTGCCCCTATTATTAACTGATTAAGTTTTGGGGAGACTGGCTTTACTTGTATTGGATATCGAGATGCTGAGAGAATTAGCTTAAGCTTCGCAAAATGTCATGGGTACAGGAGGCTTGGATATGAATATAATACGGTAATGACATGATTATGCAGCCGCCGGGCAGGTACGGTCGACTGCAACCGTGCCAAAATAATTACAACATCCTCGATGTCATATGATGCCGTCCTCGTACTGGCGGGAGTCTGAGACGTAATATTCCCCGGGGGCATGGCTGCGGCTTTGCCCCGTGTCGATTCCCCCCTCAAGACCCCCGTGCCGTAATCGAACTTCATCCTTATGTCATCAAAAGCGGCTGTTCAAAAGAGCGGGAACAATTCAAGGTTTTTTTGTTTCTCTCAGTACGAAACTTGGATATAATGAATTATTTGAAATTTAATTAGCTATTTTCTGTTAATTTGGTTCGACATTAATAATACGGGTGGGAGTCGATTTTGTTTGCCTGGAAGCGATTCGTTGATTGCGAAGATGTTTGTGTGTAAATTGCAATCAAACAAAATGAAACAAAACCCTTAGCTACAAATAATTAGAACACAACATGACAAGTGTTATCAAGGACAAGGTGCGGCTTTTCCGGACAGTAGGGACAGCAATGCCAAGTCACAAACAACAACAACAACACACCACCCACAGTTGGCTTTGGAAGCCTGGAGGGGACAGAAGTTCAACACGAACATACCATTAGCGATGGATTTTTTTTGTTGATGTACAATGAGATAGATAACAGGCATCATTACATCAAAACCACATGCATCGAATTTCCTGCATACAATTGCCTTTACTCGTATCGTATTGACAAATTCCGAGCAATTTGATGAGCTCTGCAATACAGCTGAATGACACCAGAAGGGTTCTGAACAACAACATGAATCCAAGCAGCTATTACTAAAAATATGATCACAACAGTCCGGCACTTCTTATCCGGTGCATACAACGATTAAAACAAAAAATCCGAAACAATGTACTGTGTCCATTGGCAAACGCAGACGAACACAAATCCTGAGCCATCTCCAGGTACATCATACTACTCTTTACCAACGACTCTTGCCCTTCCCGAAACTACGGCTTTGCATTTGGCCCAGGGTTTAAAGTCTCTGTCAGTATTTTGAAAACGTGCGCATTCGGTACGGGGCTTCAAACAGGCGGAGCCAAAGACGTATTCGAAGTCGTAGTTTCGAAAAGGGCAAAAGATTTTAAAGCTGTAACTTTTGAACGCAGTTTCCAAAATAGGCCAATGTACAAGTTGGCACTTAAAACAAAAGAGGGCGCTAGAGCAGTTTAACTGTGCTTCACGATTGTTTCACTTTACAACCAAATGTTTACACGGGATAGCTTACATTTACACCAAAATGAGGGCGGTGTTGCAAAAGAACGAATAAAACAACATGTTTTCCCATTTTCTTTACGAGCATGATATTTACTCAAATGACACGGTATGTTAATAAACAAACACTGGAAATTCTCTTAAAAATTTGTATTGGAAAATATGTAAAATTGCACTAAAACTCAATGTAATGCGCATGTACACGCGAATTTTGGAAACAATGAGTGTGTTAAACTTAAAAATGTTTCAATATAAAATGTTGTACCCCATAGTTAGATAAACGGAAAACAATAAGCTCACCTTCCAAATTGTGAACCCATTCTTAAAGGAAAGTTCGAAAAAAGGGGAAAAAACAAAAACATAAGTGTGAATTTATCGAGTCATGTCAGTGGTGGGCGGGGATGTACATGTACAGGACGTACACTTGCTAAAGTATTTGACGGAAGTAAGATTAGAAACGGAAACTTTTTTCAAGTTCCACTAAATGTGACGATTATTCAATAGGGGCAACACAATAACGAACACACTTTTACTGGTGCTGGTGCAATGCGCAAAACAATATGAGAGAACATTATAAGAGCACAGAAGTCATTGGCAATCGTTTGTTTTAAAGAACAAGGTAAAGACAGTCTTCATGACTTTGGTTTGTCTAGCATGGAGGTAAGGTATACGAGATCCATGGTCTTTCTTAGAGAAGTTACGTCATTACTGTTTTTGGTTGTGGTTTGATGATTCACGCCATGTGATCGGTGGTCATGAATGAAAGAGACGACCCCCGAGTGTCGTCTGCTGCATGCAGTGTTCTTGTAAACAAACAATAGCTCCAAACTGTACGTAGTCGTACACTTCAGACGTCAATAGCTTTAAACGCGATTTGCTACGTTAATGATTTACATAAGCTATGGGTCTATTGAATAATATTTTGAGTCACGTTTGTATTTTGTTATGATCTGGCAGTGTTGGAATTGAAATACTATTTCTTCGGTTCGTAGTAACGTAGTCTGTGACCGCAAGTAGATAGGTCATCCCCCTTCAGCAATTCAAATTACCGGCTTGTCTCGCGACTACGAGAGAAGGAAGAAGGTTCAAAGGTCAATGTAGTCATCTGGTTCGTGCTGCGTATCGCCTGGGGAGGGAGGGCTAAATTTGTCTCATTATTTTTACCACAGAAAGCACATATAAGAACTCTATTTTAATATTTGTTCGTGTGAGAACACACACTTGAGACAAAGTGTTACGAATACAACCAGAAAAGGTACACTGAATGTTCACCTGAAAAGCTTCGTTCAACATCAAGGTGTCACTCACGGCACTGAGTGCAGACTAGTGACTGTATCTGATTTTCCTCTGGTTTGTTGTAAACAAACATGGCGGAATGTTCAGGATACCTCGACAGACTGACCCGATCATGTAGCTTTGATTCTACATTTGAGCAGATTTTACACCCGGACCAGTGGAAGATTTATTTGAGTAATGACTCTGACATAAAGAGGGGACACAAACTAGATCGATCAACGTTTAATGGGTTTATGGACGCAGATGGAAGGTTGGTTGATGTACAAAGTTTTCGCCAGGCTGTATTTAGAGGTACGTATCTCTGTCTAAATGAGTGAGTTTGAATTTAATATCAAAATGTGGAACTCACAAATTCTCATTTTTCTAAAAATTGTATAAACTTTGTCATGTGTGAAGCCTCAACATATTTTGTTGATGTTATTAAGTATTTTATATGTGGGTAGATCCTTTGTTCATTAATTTAAGTAAATAAGTGACCAAGACAAGATCTATGATTCTCACAGCTAGTGTAGTTACATGAACATCATTGGTCGGAGATCTGCCTGTGATACACAATAAATACTGAGCGTATTTACAGTCCAGTGATGGATTGATCCAATTTGAAACATACAAAACACTTCTTTCTCAACGTGGTCAATTCAAGACATCCGTTTTAGCTTTTCCATTGCCTTTCCCCCCTTGTGTTGATTTTGATTTGTTTTGTCGGCAAAATCAATTCAAGAACATCTTTATGTTGTCAAAAGCCCAAGTCCCTTTTGTTAAGTTCCTTGGCAGTGACTTTAAAACTGCCTACTATATCACAGATGTTTCACAGTCCATAATAAGTTCGTGTTTGTTACTGTCTTTCACTAGCAATAGTTGTACGTTTATGAAAATGTACTATTTTGTCATCTGTAGGAGGAATTGAGAAAGATGTTCGACGTGATGCATGGTCCTTTCTCTTTGGACTCTATCCTTTCCAGTCAACAAGAAGGTATTGTCATAAATTGCATTTTACACTTGTCTGTGGAAATTGTAAATGTGTTAATGTAGAAGTTTGCATTTATTAATTCTACCCTCTAGGCAACATCAGTCCTCCGCTATCCTATGGCTATTTAACACCCACATATTTGGACTTAGATAAGATTGGTATGCCTGGCCCCAGTGATAAGCAAATTGATGTTTGGGCCTACAGTCCTCAATCCTCCACATTCAGACAACTTCATGAAGAGGATTTTTCAGGGGGAGGGTTTAAATCATTTATGGCAGGGTTCTGCCCACAGTGGTGTCCGGCACTCAGGATTCCCTAACCACCACTGGCAGAATTTTCTCTGTTTCCGACCACCACACATTTCCAAATGTTTTAAACTACACTTGCAATTTGGTATCCGAAGCCATTCATTTTGAGTACTTTGTTGATTTGAGTCATTCATATGATCTACCCGTGTAGCTTATCCATCTCGCAATGGTTTCCAGGGAAACATTTTTCCACCACTAAAGAAACCCTGGGCAGAACCCTGTTATGGATATTAAACACAACAAAATTAAATAATTGTTCTGAAACGGTGACTGTAAAGAGAACACACACAAATCTAGTTGAGGCAGGGAGAGACTATTAAACTTACCATTTAGCCTCTTCTAAAACAGTCACTTGTTATGTTTAAAGAATTAACATAACTATAGCCCAAACTATAACTATAACTATAACTATAACTATGGGGTTTTCAAAATTGCCAATGAAGTGAGCTTGAGACCGACAGCAATAAAGACAAAAGACAACCAGTAAACAAACAAACAACACCAGTCATAAATTAAATCCAACTGTTACTATAAACAAAAATTGTGGTCTTGTGTACTATCCAATCTAACACAATCTGAAGACTGACACGGTTCAAATCAACCCGATACACGCCCATTTCGATCAATACCGAAACATAAACATCTATTTCATTTCAATTCAATTGTAGAATCTAGAATGGTAACCAATTCGTTTCACTTTATTACTCATAGTCTATTTTTAATGCTATGTTTATTTTGCCAGAGAAAGAGAGGTTCTGGCCATGGAATACCACTATAGATATGAAGCTTTGAAAGCTCGATGGAAGGCCCTACTTGCCTTGACAACACCATCAAGCGACAGTCTTGAAAATGGCACGGGAGAAACTTATTTGTCCAGGAAAAACACCTCACCAAGCAATGGCTCACAACAGAACCCAATTGATTGTAGGTGTGGACAGACAGGTAAGAGGTGTACTTGTATTTAGATACTACGGTTCTCCTATGTTCTTATTATGCATAGATACATGTCACAAACCAATAATAATACGTCGATCTTATATAGCGCTTAATCACACCCAATGGGCATCTTAAAGTGCTCAGTATTTTTGTTGCAGGTATTGTGGAGCTGTTTTTTGAAGTATGAGACCTATTCCTTTACATAGCACCATGTAATGGTTTACAAGGTGCTGTGGCGCAATATGCTGCCAATCAAACCAGGAACACCGGGGCGAACCCCTTCTCTTTACGATAAGTGCACTGGGTTCTTTTACGTGCATTACACAACCACACGGACCTACGGCTTTACGTCCCATCTGAAGGACGCAGCAATAATGGTTAAGTGTCTTGCTTAAGGACACAAGTGTCACGACCGGGACTCGAACCCACACTCTGCTGGTCAGAAACACCAGAGCTTGAGTCCGGTGTTCTTATCCACTCGGCCACGACAGGCCCAATCCATTGAGGATGGGTGTGTTTCCCCGCCATTACTGGGAGGCAAATATGCTAAGCATTCTGGTTTTTTTTAAGCATCACAGGCATCTCCAACCAATGATGTTGATGCAACTATACACAGCATCGGTGTGACACGAGTAAAAGCCTGTGCGCTACTTGTACTTGAGCATAAAAGTGTCCCAGTTATGACAAAAGAACACTGGTACAGGACATATGAAATTGTCCTAAAATGGATTGATCTATTGACCCCTTGCATGAAGGTCACATGCGGTGACTGTGCCATGCTCACCATTTTGGGAGTCGACAGGTAAGCGTGTAAATGACACCACAAAATGGCTGACCGTGTTAGTTTGCAAAGTTACAGGAAAACCATGCAATTTCGAGGCATATTTGTGTTGATTATTGTATTCTACTTTTAAAACATCTTTCTAACCATAAGCATTTTGGTTACAAATGCTTTTTTAGACCAACTCGCCCGATCCAAGGCAACATGTACCTTTAAGAGCTACCACAAACTCGTGACAATTCGTGGAAAAAAAATAATGAAATGAGAATATGAATGACAACAAAGGCATTGATTATTAAAATGTATGTAAGAGCAAGCATTCTCTTGTTGTTTTCGTGGAAGGAGGCAAGAGTACTTCTAATGGACCACTTCATTCAGCAATGAAAACATCTGAAGATCAGAAACTACAGATGGAATGTATGGAGCTGCAAGCAAGGGTAGGTTACGGTTTCAGTTTGAGTTCGTTGAAATTAAATTTCACTGATTTTGTGAAGAAAATGAATTGGTTTTTAACATGCACATAAGTGGTTGTTGACTATTCAATTGGAAAGTGGTACAGTTTTCTTTAAAATACTTGCAGTTGCCTGCCAGAAAGGTTTTGTTATTTATATTTTTAACATAAATGTAAAATATACCATAAATGATAAATACCAGGGGCAGTTTATCAATTCTGATTTGTCAAGCGATGTAAACACAGTGAGGAATGTTTAAGTATGGCCGAGGAATTTGAGTCAAAAGTGGGGGGCTATCAGATGATTGCGCAGAGCAGGCAAAGTTCACGGCCCAATTTAAGGCATAATTTGGTTCACGCAAGTTTGAAACTTAGGGGCAAAGTTTGAAACTTAAGCACGCATGTTGGAAACTGTCACGAGAGGCTAGTTTGCACTCAACATGGATAGAAATTCAATGCAGAGTCGATGCGAGCTGAGGCTAAGCTGTCAGATTTTTTTTAACTTCTAAAGGTTTTTGGATGTTTTTAACAGAAAGTTCTTTATGAATGGAAATAAAAGAGTAGTGACTCCGTCTTAAACGGCGGTTTTAAAACCTTGCAGGGTCATAGTCGTACGATAAAGGAACTCTCCATTAGCTCAGCTCTTTACAGCACGATCATGAACCTGGGGGTTTTAAACGGCCGTTTAAGACATTGTCGCCACTCTTTGATTCCCTTGTTTCAGGATATCTGTTACCAACTGGAGCTTTATACAATAAGTGGCTATTTTACAAGCAACTAATCACAATTGTGGTTAATGTTGTTCTGATTTTAGTTATATCCCTGACTTTACTATGTTGTATATTTTTATATTTTTCCTTTTAGATATATGCTGAAAGGGAACCCTTAGATATTGGTAATATGGAATCATTCCGGAAAAGTATTCGTATCATAGATAAGGACGTACCAAGAACAGACAGAGATCATCCACACTTCAAGTAAGACTAGAGAATTGTCTTAATTTGAAGAATTTCCCGTTAGGTCACAGAACTGAATTTATGTATGTACAATATAGTTGCCAGATACCTGTAAAGCTTCCAAACCATACAGGACAAAATCAGGATCGATGTCATATCTTATCTTAAAGATCAATGATCTTTTATATAGAAGTTACAGGTTGAATGGATTCTGACTGGCACCCCAGAACAAAGATATTGACAAAATAGGGAGACTGCCAACATTAGGGCTCAGTTGGTAGAGTGCCGGTATGTTAGTCTGGGGGTCGCAGGTTCAAGTCCCGCTCTCGTCAATTTTTCTTTGTTCAACCCAAAATTGATTAAAATTTACCCACTCAGTTTCACTTGTGGTTTATTCAATGATCTTTTAAACGGAAGTTCAATTTCTTGTCCAGGCTGTTACATTTTAGGACCCATTTAGGCAAAATACTGTCAAGTCTTCACTTGACATTTTGTATTACATACAAAGAAATTAATTTCAGTCTTTTATTGCCTCCACAGAGGGCCAGATAATCCCAACCTGAGCAGATTACGAGATATTCTCATCACATTTGCCGTTTTTCATCCTCGTAAGTATAGAGTTAGATTCAGCGGATTTATGTCAAGTATTACTGGTATTAGGTACAAAATCAGTCCACAATTGTTCAGATTGGTTTTAGTATCAATTAGTCAGATTTCCTCGAAGTAATGAGAAAGACTACTATGCAATTTCAGAGTCCACAAGTTCACATCTGACTGTGCTAGGGCATATGTACGACTGGGGATATATAACCCATTATTTTACCAGCTGTTTGTACACCCGACCACAAAAGTGTTTCATACATAATAGGCATTTGTATAGCACCCAACAACGATCGCTTTACAAAAGCTGACAAAAAATTTAAGTTACAAACAAACAATGCATTGATACAGATACAAAAACACTGTACAAGCAAAATAACATATGGCATGATTAAACAAATAAATGGGTTTTGAGTCTATTTTTGAAGAGCTGGAGTGTGTTGGCTTCACACCAGAATGAGGATGTGGACTTGAGTAGTGAAACACTTATATGTTTAATTGATGTTAAATTTGCAACAGGGATGAAGGAATACAGGATTTATACTGCCTCTAGCTAGCGGGCAATCTCGGTGTCTATTGGTAGGACATCTGCTCTTGAATGGCAAAGGTCGTGGGTTCAAATCCCACCTGAGTAATAGATGCCTGTGGATTTTTTGTTCACAGACTCTTGGAAAGTACTGAGTGTACAGTGCTTACCACACATCGGTGTATGGGCAACAGACAAATAATATAACTTGAATGTTTGCTTTGTTCTCCAGAGGTGACATATGCTCAGGGAATGAATGATGTCCTAAGTCGATTCTTTGTGGTCATGGACAGTGAAGTGGAGTCCTACTGGTGCTTCACGCTATATCTAGAAACCATCTACAAAGATTTCCTCGAAGATGGCATGCTTCATAAACTAGGTAGGGGTTGATTTGGGGATCAACTTATTCTGCGTGAAAACGAACTAAATGGCCAGATAGTACGGATAAACGGAAAGCTGTGTGTAGACTATTGATAGGAAGAAGAGACATGGGACCTGTCATTCTCTGACCCTAATCTGCTATGCAGCTACAATTTCACAATCAGAAGCACTCATCTATGATTCAGCTGTTATGATTCTGCAATGTAATTGTTGCAGCCCCCCCCCCCCCCCCCCCCGTGTACTTGTACATCCCTTTTTTTATTCACTTCCCCAAAACAAAATGTATTCACATTGTTACTTTAACAAGGTACACAATACATATTCTCCAGCAGGTATACCAAATGAAACAATGTGGAGAGTTGGCGAGGGGGTTTAGTGCAATGGACTCAAGTTCTGGTGGTTAAGTCTCAGGGTGTGGGTTCAAATCCTGGTCATGACACATGTGTCCTTGAGCAAGACACTTGACTATAATCGCTTCTCTCCACCCAGGGGTAAATGGGTACCTGTGAGGGCAGAGACGGATTCATGTGATTGATTTAGCTTAGTGCGCTATATATTTGGCAGCACAGGCTGTATACTCCCAAGGGAGCTGAGATGGTTTTAGGAATGAAATAAATGGCCCAGTCCAGGGGTAATAATGTTGGAGCACCATGAGCGTCACTGAGTGAAGGATTGAGTGCTACGTGAGAAGCCACCATTATTATTACTATTATAAAACAATCTCACTTTTACTTTTTGTTATCAAACATACAGTTGAGGAAATACAGCAGCACAGTCTCTT
This sequence comes from Pycnopodia helianthoides, assembly GCA_032158295.1. Lineage (NCBI taxonomy): Eukaryota > Metazoa > Echinodermata > Asteroidea > Forcipulatida > Asteriidae > Pycnopodia > Pycnopodia helianthoides. Next base: position 17,026,850 of record CM063248.1, read on the forward strand.
GTTGTTTTAGTGTTTATACATTTCCTGTGTTTTTACTTTCCTTTTGTTCATAGAAATTTTACAACAGATGCTGCAGGAAATTGATCCACTCCTATATGATCACCTAGCACAATGTGAAATTGGAGATCTCATGTTCTGCCACAGGTACAAAAAATGTCTTTACTTATGCTATGTTATGTTTTATTGATGATGAAAATACTTACACTCCGATATCCATTATACTCAACAAAATGTTGCAAGAGAAATTGTCAGTTTTAGATGCTAGTGAAAGCACTGCAGCTGTTAGTAGTGCAAACTATTTTGAGAAAGGATTCCCTGCGAAGTAATATGGTTTAGATAATTTTCCATCCAAACACATTTGAATCTGAGAAGCGATTCATGCATGAATCTTTTCTTAGATTTTGAGGGTTGGTATTAGTTCGTGAATGCTACAGCCAGAGATGCGGTTGGTACCCGCTGTCACCTCGCTAAACTTGGATAGATTTGACGTTCTTGTGAAAATACCGTGACAGTTTTTTTGCTGTTTTCTCAGCAAGTAGTCACTGTTTCAGCTGAAACTTTCACAAGTGACTTTTATTGTATCTTTCTTTTTAGCTTCGCCTATAAATCAGGTTCATGTTGACATAAACTAATCTACCACCCTACCTCTAAGGCCTTGGCTATGCATGGGTTTGAAACTTTTATCAACAAATTCTAAAAACCAAGGAAATCTGACAATAATTTGCCAGATGTGTTTACTAGTGTACAGGTACATTGACAGTTTGGATATGTACCGAATTTGTTGAAATGTAAAAGTGGTTTACAAGTTCATTTTGCCAACTAAGTAAAATGGCAAAAGTTGACATGGGTATCGCTATTGACAGTAATACACAAAGCGTGTTTTACTAAGAGTTCCACTTGTGTATCTTGTCAGAAACTATTTTTAACAGCTCTTCCAGAAAAGGAAAACTTAAAAAAGCATTGAACTAAACAATGAGAAAAGACAATGTGCGTTGAATTACAAGAAAACTACATTCTTCACACTATTTGCTCAGATGGCTGTTACTGTGTTTCAAGCGTGAGTTTCCATATGAAGAAAGCTTGATGATATTTGAAATCATCAGCAGTCAACATCTGGAACTGTCATCAGAAGTTGCAGAAAGAGCAAGGGATGTAGCGAGGGCAAGAGACTTCTTAAAAGGAGGTAAACGATTGGCTTTACAGTCTACAATTTGGATTTCATAGACATACACTTTGAAACTAACAATGTGAGAGTTACATTAATACAGTGAAACTTTCAAAAACACAATTTGTATTTGTTTATGAAAGTTCAGCAGAAATATATACCATTTCACATTTAGATGTCGTATTTTCTTTGTTCTGAAATTGTTAGTGGTGCAGTTGTAAATGGTTTACATGATGCTGTTGTTTAAATGTTCAGGTGGTGTGAAGAGGGTGAATGTAGGTGTAGTACGGACGGAATTCACCTTTGAACTCTTTGTGTGTACGACCATCTTGTTTGATAACCGACAGGCATTGATGGGCTGTGTGGATTCTGCTACAGTCTTTCAATATGTAGTCAATGGGTAAGTATATTTGTTTGGCAACTGCACTATTTTCATGTTTTTTTTTTGGAAAGCATAACTTGTGTTTGTGAAAGCTCACAGCAGGCTTCCACAAAGAGATGTTGTGCATGGTAGGAAAATATCCATTCATGTTTTGTAATTGTCACCATGGAGATTGTCATGCTATTTCACAGACCATACTTTAGACTGAATTCCAAAGTCAATAATTTGTCCACACACCATCTATATTACTATGAGTGTATAAAAAACTGCACAAAATTGGACATGAAAGTGTTTGGAAATGATTTCCAATTTTAAGTACCAGTTTTGGTCTTGGACAAATTATAAGAGTAGTGAAAGTATTGATGGGTGTGGCCTTACTTTCTTTTTAAAAGCAAAAATGCATACAATCAAAGTGAACTATATGGTGTTCACATACTTCAAAAGTGTTCATTTAGTCATGTTTACAATGAGCATTCTTTCTTTCCCCTTGTATTCTTTCTTGTCATAGGTTATCGTACAATCTAGACCTCCAACATGTGTTATGCCTTGCCGAGAAAATGCTCCTAGCATACTGCACGACATCAGCAGTCAAAGATGACTTTGAACTTGTGGAACATGAGCGTGACGACGCAAAGATCCAAGCATTTAAAGTATGTTTATGTTTGTGTCCAGGAATTATTTGCAGTTTTTTTTATGCAATTATTGTTCTGCCAGTACTTGTAAAATATTTAAAAAAAACAGCATTGAATTATGGGCTACAAGCCTGAAGTTTGTCACTCAATGGCCAGCAAATGTTAAAGGTGCTGTCTTCATGTGCTTTATTTGAACGACTTAGTTCACTGCTCTCTGCTGGGTTGTGGCACAAAGTATTGAAACCAAAGGCGGTTTTGGGAATGTGCACACTTCTCAATTGGGCGCAAGTGATGATACAATACTTAACTGATTCTCTCTGAAGCTAGTTTTACAGTGGTTTCAAATGGGTTGGAAATGGGCGTCATGAAAGGGTCCATACTAGGCTATGTCATGCATGGAGTGCCTGGTGTGTAGCAACAGCCTTCTACAATGGGTTGAAGGTAAAGATTTGAACTGAATTGTTCAATGACAGTGAGTGAGATGAGATAATATCTTTTAAAGGTATTATACATGATTGGTTAGGATAAAAAACATTGTTTAATTTTAGTCTGATCGCTTAATGATTATAAAGTTCATATTAGAACCATTTTTTTCTGTGAAATATTTCCCTCTGAAACACAGTTATATTCGAGAAAACCTTAAAACAATGAAATGCCTGATTTTGGTGGTCTAAACCAAAAATATGGGCAATGTGTTTACATGCTGAAAATTGTGCATGGTTTTTCACTACTGTCTTCTGACTCGCACAATGGATTAAGCCCAAATTTTCACAGGTTGGTTATTTTATGTATATGGTTGATCACACAAAACATGAACACTGTCTGCGACTGGTTTGTCAGCTCTACCAATCCTGTATAATACCTTTAACACATGAAACAACAGTTAAAATTCAATTTAATTTTCCTGTTGATATAGTGAATTTCCACGCAATTGTTTGTGTCAGTGCCTGAACCTTAAAAAGTTTTTTCCATGCCTGAATTGATATTTATATATTTTTAAAGTCTTTCTTAACAGTGCATTCCGACTAATTTCCTCATTTATGAAGGCAAACAGTGTGTTCCAAAAAAAAAATATGGCTATGCAGGAAACAGAAATTGAGTAAAAATCATTAATTTGTTTGTTCAGATTGTTGCATTATTAGTGTAAATAATTAATCAGTAATATATTTAATTTCATTTGTTTTCAAAGACTCGATGAGCCAAAATGTTCAGGTCCCTAACAGCTCACATGCTCAGAGAGTTACAGCCTGAAAAGAGAGGGGTGGCAAGTGTGGACAATATTTCGGGTGTGCCATTGTATTATTTGTTTGCATTTTGACTGAAGAAAGAATGTTTTACTTCAGTGTTTCAATACTTCTCTCTGACATGATCAGTGTTCGTTGCATTGTCTGACTAGTGTTCGTTGCATTGTCTGACTAGTGTTCGTTGCATTGCATGACTAGTGTTCGTTGCATTGCATGACTAGTGGTCGTTGCATTGTCTGACTAGTGGTCGTTGCATTGTCTGACTAGTGGTCGTTGCATTGTCTGACTAGTGGTCGTTGCATTGTCTGACTAGTGGTCGTTGCATTGCATGACTAGTGTTCGTTGCATTGCATGACTAGTGTTCGTTGCATTGCATGACTAGTGGTCGTTGCATTGTCTGACTAGTGGTCGTTGCATTGTCTGACTAGTGGTCGTTGCATTGTCTGACTAGTGGTCGTTGCATTGTCTGACTAGTGGTCGTTGCATTGTCTGACTAGTGGTCGTTGCATTGCATGACTAGTGTTCGTTGCATTGTCTGACTAGTGTTCGTTGCATTGCATGACTAGTGTTCGTTGCATTGCATGACTAGTGGTCATTGCATTGCATGACTAGTGGTCATTGCATTGCACGACTAGTGGTCATTGCATTGCACGACTAGTGGTCGTTGCATTGCATGACTAGTGGTCGTTGCATTGCATGACTAGTGGTCATTGCATTGCATGACTAGTGGTCATTGCATTGCACGACTAGTGGTCATTGCATTGCATGACTAGTGGTCTTTGCATTGCATGACTAGTGGTCGTTGCATTGCATGACTAGTGTTCGTTGCATTGTCTGACTAGTGTTCGTTGCATTGCATGACTAGTGTTCGTTGCATTGCATGACTAGTGGTCGTTGCATTGTCTGACTAGTGGTCGTTGCATTGTCTGACTAGTGGTCGTTGCATTGTCTGACTAGTGGTCGTTGCATTGTCTGACTAGTGGTCGTTGCATTGTCTGACTAGTGGTCGTTGCATTGCATGACTAGTGTTCGTTGCATTGCATGACTAGTGTTCGTTGCATTGCATGACTAGTGGTCGTTGCATTGTCTGACTAGTGGTCGTTGCATTGTCTGACTAGTGGTCGTTGCATTGTCTGACTAGTGGTCGTTGCATTGTCTGACTAGTGGTCGTTGCATTGTCTGACTAGTGGTCGTTGCATTGCATGACTAGTGTTCGTTGCATTGTCTGACTAGTGTTCGTTGCATTGCATGACTAGTGTTCGTTGCATTGCATGACTAGTGGTCATTGCATTGCATGACTAGTGGTCATTGCATTGCATGACTAGTGGTCGTTGCATTGCACGACTAGTGGTCGTTGCATTGCATGACTAGTGGTCGTTGCATTGCATGACTAGTGGTCATTGCATTGCATGACTAGTGGTCATTGCATTGCACGACTAGTGGTCATTGCATTGCATGACTAGTGGTCTTTGCATTGCATGACTAGTGGTCGTTGCATAGTCTGACTAGTGGTCGTTGCATTGCATGACTAGTGGTCGTTGCATTGCATGACTAGTTGTCGTTGCATTGCATGACTAGTGGTCGTTGCATTGTATGACTAGTGGTCGTTGCATTGCACGACTAGTTGTCGTTGCATTGCATGACTAGTGGTCGTTGCATTGTATGACTAGTGGTCATTGCATTGCACGACTAGTTGTCGTTGCATTGCATGACTAGTGGTCGTTGCATTGTATGACTAGTGGTCATTGCATTGCACGACTAGTTGTCGTTGCATTGCATGACTAGTGGTCGTTGCATTGCATGACTAGTGGTCTTTGCATTGCATGACTGGTGGTCGTTGCATAGTCTGACTAGTGGTCATTGCATTGCACGACTAGTGGTCGTTGCATTGCACGACTAGTGGTCATTGCATTGCACGACTAGTTGTCGTTGCATTGCATGACTAGTGGTCGTTGCATTGTATGACTAGTTGTCATTGCATTGTCTGACTAGTGGTCGTTGCATTGCACGACTAGTGGTCATTGCATTGCACGACTAGTTGTCGTTGCATTGCATGACTAGTGGTCATTGCATTGCACGACTAGTTGTCGTTGCATTGCATGACTAGTGGTCGTTGCATTGCATGACTAGTGGTCTTTGCATTGCATGACTGGTGGTCGTTGCATAGTCTGACTAGTGGTCGTTGCATTGTCTGACTAGTGGTCGTTGCATTGTCTGACTAGTGGTCGTTGCATTGTCTGACTAGTTGTCATTGCATTGTCTGACTAGTGGTCGTTGCATTGCACGACTAGTTGTCGTTGCATTGCATGACTAGTTGTCGTTGCATTGTATGACTAGTGGTCATTGCATTGCATGACTAGTGGTCATTGCATTGCATGACTAGTGGTCATTGCATTGCATGACTAGTGGTCGTTGCATAGTCTCACTATTGGTCGTTGCATTGTCTGACTAGTGGTCGTTGCATTGTCTGACTAGTGGTCGTTGCATTGTCTGACTAGTGGTCGTTGCATTGTCTGACTAGTGGTCGTTGCATTGCATGACTAGTTGTCGTTGCATTGCATGACTAGTTGTCGTTGCATTGTATGACTAGTGGTCATTGCATTGCATGACTAGTGGTCATTGCATTGCATGACTAGTGGTCATTGCATTGCATGACTAGTGGTCCAAACTGTCCGAACTGATACGTTACTACCATTACACTTTTAACAGTTTTTTTCAAGAAAACACTCCCTATCAATCAAATTTGACAAGATATTTATTCTTCCCAGTACCAACGTCTGGAGATTTGATTTTTACACTGCCAAGTTTATAGCATAGTGTGAATGTGTGACAGGTTTATTTCTGCTTATATGTGCCTTGTCTTTGCTATTCCATAATAAGTACACATCCCCGTTCAAACCTTGCACTGAAATATTATATAAATCCTTTTGTACTGCCCAGTAGTGTCACAAGTAATAACTAAATGTAAATTGATGTGTACATAGAAGTTGCAATAGAAGTAATGCCCTACATTTACCAAACATAGTCAATAGTAAATGTTTTTGTTATTGTCAAGGTAACAGTACAATGGTCGATAATAACATAAAGTCTAATCATTAAGAAACAAAGCGCAAATATTTTTGTTTTGAAACCCACATTTATTTTAAATAATCAAACTTTATCAATAAGTTGTTATCCTTTAATTTATAGATTTGTTTCTGTACATAAGTATATTATGAAATAATGGGCTCATGAAATAATAGGCTCATAAAACAAAAATTGCAAAAAATCTCTGAATACTATTTCAACAGTTGCATGAAGATGGTACTGTAATTGGTATTGTGAAAATGAACTCGTTGATAACTGATCCCTTCAAAAACATAACTTGTAAATAGTTAAAGTATTTATCACATAGCCAGCCATGTTATCTTTTTTTGTATTTTAACCAATGCTACCATTCTGAGGCCGGAAAGAAATAGTCTGGCCCTTTTTGGAAATCGTAGTTAAGCATTGTAATCGTTTTATTGCATACCAGTAACCTGACAAAGATGGCTGCAGTGTCTGCAGGGTCGAGTTTTTGTCAAACTTGTTTGCTTTATGTAGTGCTACATCCAGGTTCTTCAAAAGGGAAAGATGACCAAATATGAATTTTGTTTTTAAAAGTTTGTTTTAATTGTTTTAATAAGTGTGATCCGTCCTCTTTTTTCCCAATACAAAATGAACATTATGCTATTGCCTTCAAATATTGAAAGGTAATTTTTAGCACGATGTCTAAGTTAGGTCATGTTGCCAACTCTATACAATTTGAGTACAGTATAGCAAGATGAGTATGTTGCTACTAGGATTGTAATCTCAGAGTTTGAAGGGAAGAAGTACAAGATATTATCAGGAAGGTTTTAAAGAGTATTAATATGCAAAGCTCACTCAATAAAACTGGCAGGAGAATCATTCATCAGGAGAAATGTTTGTAATCGAAGAGATGTGAGAATGTAAGAGCTTTTCAAGTCAAACAAAAACATGTTTGGAGACAGCTGTTTAGCTTCACATAACATTAAAAACATGCAATTCCTCTCATGACTTTTACTCTAGTATAAATCAACTCGATGTTTGGTCGCACACACCAAACAATATCAAGTCAATATCAACTCAGACACTGATTCTATCATTATTTAGTTTGTTAAATATGATTTTTTAAATGGAAAACAGTGACCGTTGAACCAATGTAAGATTGTTTTCTTGCCATCTGTTAATCAGAAAGCCAAAGATGTGTTAATGACTCTAATGAATAACAATGAAATATTTGAAATTTTAATTTACAACGTTCTGTTTTTTTGTCATTTTATTTTTAGCGGTTTATTAAAGAGAATGCACACTAACCGTTTGAGACGAAATCTTATGAGTTTAAATAAATGAACAAAAAGTTGCAAACCTAAAACAATGTACATTACAACAAAGTAATTTTAAAAGTCTCCATTGTTTTAAAAGGTATTTTCATATAATTACCATCTTTTGTTAGTTGATGCTCACGCTTTCGATACAGCATCATACTGAGCGGACACACTTTTTGTGTAGGAATGCTACGATACATGTTTATTTATTTGGCCTTGCATGGCAAGGGGCACGATCTGAATTATTCACAATGTTGAGGAAAGTGACAACGGGTCAGAGCAAAAACTCTTGATAACAATACTGACTAGAACTTAGAAGCACAACGACTTTTGATTAAAAATTGACCACTAATTATTGTGCTAATCGGCTCAACTAAGTCCAGAGGTGTCCTTAGACTCGATTATGATAGTGGAAAGCATCAGACCGACACTTTGTATTTCTCTAATGCTTTTGTAATTATCAGGTCAGGAACAACCATTAACAAATTGCAGTATGAGGGCCGATCGAAAGGTTATTTTTCCACACGGGTGTGAGTTAAAACTTATGTTTATTCAACAAATATCAGACGATTTAAAGGTTACAAACACCAGGCATGATATTCTTCCTGCTTAAGTCCTATTCTTCCTGCTTAAGTCCTATTCTTCCTGCTTAAGTCCTATTCTTCCTGCTTAAGTCCGATTTCCATTTTTTTGAGCCTTTTTAATAACCTGAAAAGACTTCTAAAGCCTATTCCATGTGTAAATGTTGGTTAGCCTAAATATCATGCCTGAAACACCCAGGTATAGGCCTTTATCATGATGTGGCCGTCTTGATTTTCTCCCATTTAAATTAATGCAACCAAACCGAGGCTGGAAGGAGAAATAGTCTGGTTCCCTTTTGTACAATGAATATTAGCACTCATTACTGTTAGTGGATACAATAGCTCCACGATACAATGAACCAATGAACCAAGATGGTGACAGCATGCTTATGGTCTAATGAGAATGGTAAGTCAATTCCTGATGCTTTTACTGATAGACACCGATTCAGATTACAGGTAGGCCTACCAGGAACCAGCCTAGCATTGTTTACATTGGCTCTTCACATAAACATCAATTAAAATCAATTTTGAAAACGACGCGGCACCTCTTCCACCTCAGTGGATGCTCTCGAGAATAAAAAGCAATCAAGAAACAGCTTTGTGTTTAGTTTAACTGGACAAGCATTAGACAATTCTACCCATTAATTTGAAAACTATGCAAGCATGCAAACTGAGCTCAGACCATAATATAATAAGATATGTGGCACCATAGAGATGGTGGCACCAATTGTTTTCACCGTGATGAGTCTATTCTATAAGCGAATTGGCCACAGCCTATAGTAGAGTAGTAGAAAACCTTTAATAAAAAATCGAGGATCCGTGACCAATGCACGGCTCACGAATCCTTGATTTTAATGGCCATGAAAAGGCAACGATGTAATTGTGGCCTGACAAATTATTATGCGCAGCAAGTACATCATTATCTGCTCTAAATGCCCACGAGGAAACCTCGCTCATGCCGCCTCTCGCTGTCGAGAAAGAGACATCAAGAACAACAGACGCACTCGTAATCACCTTTTATCCGACAACAAGCAAAATGGAGTACCTTAACGTCAAACAAAAAGAAGCCAATAGAGTTGGCCACGATCGTCAAGACAACCTCAGTGAAGATGAGAAAAGTCCTTCTGCACTGGACGAAGAGAAGGATGAAGTGCCAGATCAACAAAGAAGGGGAACAATCGCACAGATTGAAAGAACACAAAATCATCTGTTTCACGATTTCGTAGAGAATACAACTCTTCATGGGATTAAGTATGTGACCAACCCGGTCCATAGCAAGCCAAGACGGTAAGGTATACATTGCGAGAACACGATGTAATGGGTTTTGCTAGTAAAATAGATAATTTTCAACAGCTCTCTTAAAGGCAAAGTATACCTTTGATTTTTGGGACCGTTTGGTTGTTTTAATCCTATATAAATGTGGATATATACAATAAAACTAACTTGTGAAAATGTCATTTCAAAAGGAGGTAGCGTTTTTGAAATATCGCCAAAATCCGCAGCGAGTATGTCCACGCACGAAGAATAATCCCTATTTAATAGGAATACACAATCTGAGAAACGTTTCTGACAGACTCGTTTCTCAGATTCAAATTTTTGGGGATAAAAACCTACATCTTTTTCCATATCCACACTGTATTTTGAATTGAAATTTTTCTCAAAATGCTTTACACTATCGAAAGTTGCTTTACTTCTAACCAAGTAAGTTTTTATTGCAATGAAATTTTAGAGTGATTACCAATCGTATACCTTCCCTTTAACGTCATGGAAGGTAAATAATTCCGCCAAAAACTTGCAAAAAAAAAAAAGAGAGACTTTAATAACCTGGCTATTATATAGTTAATGTATAAACGCGTGCGGAATGCTTAAGTCCCAATTAAAGGGGAACTGTCGTCATGATCAAGGCATGTGGCTGTACATGGAATTATGAACTCTAACCCAATAACTACACGAGCGCACTGGCCGTGTCCGGCCAGACACGGGCCTGCTATGATCATGCAACTGGTGGATTTTTTTATGCCACATCGTTACTATTTATCACAAGTGATTGCTTGATGGTAGTCCCGGTAAACTGATCCGTTGATGTTCCATTTGAGATTTATCACACATGGTTAATAAAAAATGAGGGGAAATAAACTGAAATTGTTCGGTTAGCTTATAGCTATCCTGATGAAAGAGGAAAATTAACTACTGTATTCCCCTTTATTTCGTCAATTGAATATAGATTTAATTTTTTTCTCTCAAAATGAGACACGAGACAAGGTTTCTAAACTGATGCTGGTACTTTACACCACTGACTGTTTATGGCATGTCCTTTTTATAGGCTTTCCGTGGTCCTTTCTCTATGGTTATACAAAGTGTAGGCTTCGTTTCTAATGAAGGGACTCCGGCGTCAACATGACGTTCAGAATAGTAATTACTTATTTATTTGGTTTGGGGTTGAACAAAGAAAAGTCGTTGGTTCAAATCCCGCTTTAGTCAAATTTTCTTTGTTCAACCCCAAACCATTTGAAATTTACCCAGTCAGTTTCCCTTGTGGTTCATTACTTGATATTTATTTATTTATTTATTTATTACGATATCATTATACAGCATAGGCCAACATATACAACGAACTAAAACGGCCAAAGACATCAAGACAAAAAGATGATTAAGAAGGACATTTACAGCAAAATGGTATTTATTATAAGTGCAATGTCCTTGGGGAGTCAACGCCCTTGATATCCCAGACTGGACCACTCCATCTAAGAGTTTTGCATACCTACAAATTAGCGATAGCTTGCTAACTGGTTCCCTTGTAAATGCTGGGAGAAAACAAAGAACAATTTTGACCCAATGCTGCGGGATTCCCACAACGTTGATGAGAGGTGGTCATGTTGGTTAACCTATGCCGTAAGCGGGTGTGCTATTACGAATTACTAAACGAGCATAATCCAGCTCCAAACAGCTCTGTAGTTTCAAGCACACAACCCCTCGCACCACCACCAAAATAAGGGTGTCAGTAACCAAAGGAAAGGTATTGCAGGAGAGTGAAAGCTGGGTCGGCCTGGGTTTTGAAGTAAAGTTCCTAACGTACTCAAATACCCAAACAGCTCTGTGTTGTACACACTCTGTGGACATTCCTTTGTTGTGTAAATTCTTCAACACTGTAAGAAAAACACTGTGTGGACGTGTGTAAGTCCACATAATAGTGTTTCAAGTCCCTACACTGTATGGACCTCTTTTGTTCTCAGGTCCACACTTCGTATGTAACACTTAAACAGGATTTCACGAGTGCAGGATCTTCGTCATTATTTAAGAAAAGTTGTCTTCAAACGCATCCATACACATACAATGAATGACAATAACGGGACCTCTCGCAAAGAAACTTCGGCAAGTTAAAACATGCGGTTATTTGTTCATGCCCATGGGTGAACGTGTAACTGTTTCCAAGTCCATTCAAGATTTTATCCGACCTTATCATGTCCGATGAAAATGTCTCACATAATGTTGTCCATCTTTCCTGCTGATCACAAACACACCATCTGTATTTCACTTTTTTATTCACACTCGTATACATTATGTTCATTTGGAAAGAAGTCCCTCGTGGATGATATCGAAGCTCTGTAATGACGTGCCGCAACCGTAACCCTTCCCTATAATAAAACATCCACCGAGAAAGTCCGGAAAAGTCATTAATTAGAAAAGCTTTCACGATGGAAATTTGACACACGGAATGTAATTATGATCTTCCCGAACGAGTTCACCGGTAGCGTTAACAAGGATCCTTATAAAAAAAACAAATTAAAAATAAATCATACACCAAGCACTTGGTTGTCCTGCCCAGAACAAGGACCAGATCTGCCCAACTGTCAATTTCCAGCCAATTAGAAAAAAAAGTACAACCCTGTATGAAATGTATATCACTTGCGGGGGAAACATCACATTAAAATACAAAAACTTATCGTTGGAATGAATAAGTTTACAACATGAAGGTAGATCTGTAACGAAACATCTTTCACACATTTCTGAAGAAGAACATACACAATGTAAGGATCTATGGGCCTATTTCACATACTAAAAGCAAACTCTGAGCTCTAAACTGACTCTGGGCATTCGGAATCCTATACGTCAGTGCAGCCGGGGGAACGAAATCGCTCCATTACATCACCACCATGCACAAAACAATTATGCAAAAATGATACCACTATTAGCCACGTTGGATAATTTAATGTAATTTATCCAACACAATTTTGTCACTGGTTATCGAATCAGTAACGCTCTAGTCTAACATGTAGATCCGAGAAACGGCTTCCATCGGCACAAATAATTCTTTGCTAGAACGAACATCCTCGCTGTGTTGGAGAAACTACGTGCGTTAAGAACCTTTGTTTTTAGCAATTAATCAATTTGTTATTTCATGTATGATGTTTGATCACACGCCATGAGCTCTGCGACTATTTTGTCAATACCTGTACAATACCTTTAAGTAGGATGGTGGTTAAAACTGTGCGTGCAATAACGTAGACTCTGTCTTCATGCTTCATCAAAATATTCATAATACAATGAGACCAGCCAATGTTCAGACAGGCTTTAGAGTGATGTCGATGATCGTTGTGTAACAAAACATGTTATCAGCAATTTATTATCAAACCTTACGATGATGTGGATCCGTTGTGGCGGGAGATAATGTTCTCCGGAGATTCTGTCCCCCCCCCCAATTAGGCGAAATGTGCAGAAATTTCGTCTGATAGCGATCTCTTTTGATCGGCTTCCTTCAGCCCATGTTAGTTTACCGTGGGGGCACACACTGGGGACAGAATCACCTATGACACCGGTGTACGTTTTCTTTTTAAATAAATGGTACAGGCAAACAACTACATGTACCACCATTAGCTTGACCTTGAAATATCCTTTTTTTTAAAAACTGCTCGACCCCGTACAATCAACCGTGAGGTTATCAAGTTATGAGCGAAGAAGAGAGGGAAAAAAAAATGCATTTTCGCTTCGTTTGTTAACAAGAAACACGTTAACAGGGGAAACGGGCTTATATTCATTGAACACAGCAAATTAATAATTATGTGGTGTCCATGGCTTAAGATAAGTTTGGGTTATGGGTTATGAAAGCTAGATGTACAGGGAGTATGAGAAGGACGAACAGTTCAACATAAAAAAATACAATGTTTTATTTGTGCTGGTACTACAGGGATTGGTAAATGCGCGTTCATAAATGAACAAAATAAGAACCGCTAACCCTCAATCGAATTACTGTGTAATAAAAAAATTCACAACATCTTCTTCAAATCATTAAATAAGTTCATATGGACTGTTGATAAATAGTTGATTATAAGGTTCGTTTTTTCGAATACAAATAAACGTAGACGTTACTTCTTAAATGTAGATCTTCGTCAAGTTTGATAATTCCATCATTTCCAAATTACATCACAGGTTGATATGGACAGTTCTATTTGCTGTAATTGTTACTATAGTGACCATGGCGATTGTGTCTCACGCCAAAGACTATCTGAAGTATGCCACAAACACGGTCATTTCATTCAACACACCCAAAGACACGGAGTTTCCCAAAGTCATCGTTTGCAACTGTAACCAAGTCAGGAATTCCTCGCAGAGCGGTACAACACCCGCCAATCAACTTGCAACTATTGGAAGTACGCGTGGACTCCGAACACGGCCAGGTCAAAACAGTGCAACGCCAACCGACAATCATGAAACAGACATCGCGGATGTCGTCGACGTGGAACATCTTGGAAGGGCGGCCGCACACAAGATCGACACCATGCTGTTGAATTGCCAGTGGGGAGGAGGGCAGAATTGTTCGGCTGATAACTTCACCCAAGTCTGGACTGATGTTGGCGTGTGTTATGAATTCAATGGGCTAGCTGCAGCAGGAGCAAGGGGTGGCCTGAGAACCGCCGCGGCTGGAGGAGAAGGTGGGCTGTGGATGCAACTTAATGTTGAAAAATCCGAGTACACCGCGGATAATGATTTCGGGAGTTGTTTCAAGGTAAGCTGCTGCATTTCCCCTCAAGACAGTTTCTTTACTGTGTGACATTATTCCCCTTGACAATAATTCTATTACAGCCATTTTACCCGTGATTTTACTTTCTTGATATCTAAGGTCGCCATACAACCACGAACTCATGCGAATCTGATAAAAAACCAGGTCATAGCTGTATCTCCGGGTGATCATTCCATTGTTAGCCTCCAGAAACATTGGGTATGTAGACACAATTGATGCCAGATCGTGAAGATAAAAACTAATCAAAATAATAAAATGAAATAAAAATACCCAAATAATGCAAACATAAAAGAAAACAAACATAACATAATAAAGATAACCCTTTGAAATGCTAATTTGTCTCGATAGTTGTTGACTGTCCAAACACAACCGGCGGAAACTTGTGGACATATGGTATATAGAATTAAAAAGAAAGCGATAACCAAAGAAAACAGACACCGTTTCATATCGGTTTACAAAACGTACCCATTCCTTCCTAATAGCTGAATCAGCCTGACATTTTTGAAAGCCGAGGTTATCGCTGTTCCATGTGCAGCCTCCAAGTACACACGATTTCGGCATTTTAAAGTCGTATTTACACTCCACATGCATAAGGATCTGCTTCTGCAGGCCTTCGTTGCATGCCCGCACGCAAGTACTGCAGCTGGGTAGTCAGTGATTGCCTCTTCCACCTTGTGACGTCATGAATTTTCTCGCTAATCCATCGCCCTCAGCGGCCAAATGCGCGCAAGTTTCGCCAAATCCCTAACAATAAATTTTGTAATTGTTTGACGATACAATGAATCCAAACAACTTAACTTACGCATAAAACAGTAGTCTGATATAATGTCTGTAAGTGTATAATTGTTTCTGCTGTCTGAATTCTGATTCTACTAACACTTTAACATCAACAGAGAAGAAGCTTGCCTCATCCCTATGAGACCAACTGCAGCATGAAACGTCTGCAGTATTTCCCGGAGCGCAACTACACCACCAGTGCTTGTCGGATGGAATGCTTAACCGATTCATCGATGGCCAAGTGCGGTTGTATAGCGCCATACATGCCAGGTAAAAGCAACCGACATCAAACACACACGGACTCCAAAAATTACACTGTTGCGAAGTTCAACATTTTGCTCTTTTAACAATTAACATACATCCCAACATTTTGCTCTTCTGTCACCAAAATACATCCATTATCCTTTCCCAGAATATTTAGCACATTATTAAAACCATCACTTGGAAATGTAATAATATCTTAGAAAATAAGTTTTATCTTTCTGACAATACAGCATCTTCAGGTTTCCCATACTGCAGTTCACTGACGTGGCCATGCGTTACCGACTACGTTGGTATGTACAACATTTCTCAACTGAAATAAACAATTGCTTTAATAAAAAAATAAAAATAAAGGACGAGTTGTGGGAGAACGATGACAGGGTGGACAAGGTAGGTTATAGCGTGTATAAGACAATGAGGGTGCAAATGCTGGCAATGCTGAGGTAAAGCACGCCCTCATGAAGTTGTGCTCGGAGCGAATGTCATACAGTCTGATTCAATTCTACAGTATCTGCTTATATTTAATGAATATCCGTTTTTTCTTCTACAGCTACGGCGTCACCTTGCGATTGTAACACACCATGCTACGAAGAGTTATATGCTTCACGAATTAGCTATGCACGAGCATCCTATGCAGTGCACAACAAAACACAACGACCGTTCAATTGGTCCGAGGAAGAAGAAAAGTAAGCTCGTCAGTTATTTGTTAAAACCACTAAGTTCGAGAGTAACCCCGGGAATTACACAAATACAAGAAGCCAACAAAGTTTGATTGGCAGGGGGAGGGGTGTTGGAAATCCCAGAACTGTCAGCAATATACATCAGTTCTGGAAGCCTGCTGCAAAGAACAGGTGGCTCCACTTAATCAGAGGGTTAGATCTGGGTAGGTCTGTATGTCTGTACAATATTTTGTGCACGAAGTGTATGAGTGTAAACAGTTTCAACTCCTCAAGGAAAAAATACACAAATCTCGGACCTGACCCCCTCTTCGAAAAGTGGAAAAGTCCAGTCTAGGCTATCAAGGACTTTGACTTCCCAGGACATTGTAACTTTGAGAAAACAGTGAAATATAGAAAACGTGACATGGCTGTAACGTTACAAGCGCTCACTTCAGGGAAAAAGAAGAAACAAACAAACAAATGCTACAATGAAAATAAGAAGTGATTTTAATACAATGGAAACGAAGCACTGATAATCAAAAAGGCAAAATACTAAACAAAAAGGCCAAATACACATTCAAACAGTTAACAAAAAAATATTCGTTGCAAAAATGCTTTATATGTGTAAATTACAAATGGAATGCACAAGAAAAAAAGAAGGTTGCTTAAAGGAACATTACAGAATTGGTTTTTGCTAACAAAACAGTTGCTGGCAGTGTAAGCACTTTATGTAATCCACCATATACATAAACTGACAAACCTGTGGAAGTTTGAGATCAATCGGCCATCTGGGTCACGAGAAAATAGTGAAAAACCGATTACACATTTGCATGAAATCATATGGGTTCAACAAATGAATCAAACTGAGCGATAAACTCCAATCGGAAAATTAGTTTATTCATTTCTCATCAAATATGGCATTTCAGACAGAAATATTTCAAGGGATGTTTTCTACTATCATCATCATTAGACCGTCTAAGTTTTATGTAAATCTGTGATCAAAAGTATATTTTACAATTACCAATTCTGTAATGTTCCTTTAAGTCAAATGGTGTCATACAATAATAAAATTGACATTTCTTTATAACAGCCGAGATGTATACAACTAATCCTATTAATATGATTTAAATTTGCAGGGAAAACGTAGTTGAGATTTCCATATATTTTGAGGATTTTCGAGAGGAGTGGGTCAGCCAAAAGAAATCTTACAGCATGTTCGATCTCATGAGTAAGAAAAACAACAAACTTATCATCATAAGTTAGATATTGTGTTGAATAAACTGCGACACTTAGTCCAATTTAGTATCTTTTCACTGCACCGAGCAGATCCGGTGGTTAAGGATGCGATCTGCTGTTTGTGTAGAAAGCCCCATTGTGTCTCCTTCGAAAGCATAGTTTTATACGCGTTTCTACTGTTGATAATCAAACCGCGCTGGTTGGCATGAACGGCCAAATTTAAAAACGTTTTAGCAAAACATTTAACGTGTTAACAGATGTTGTCACCAAAAACAACACTTCTGCAAACTCCCCACCCCGAAAAAACCAAACAAACAAAATATCCAATGATTGGTTGCTTTGTTTTAACACCCCCCCCCCAAAAAAAATAATAATAATAAAAATACGGTCAACATCAATAATACTGCTGATATGTATGCTATACTTTAAAAATATTGAACTATAGAGGATTGAAATCAGTGTGTTTTGCAGCATTTTGAGTAATCCTAGAGCATCCTAATTGTATGACTGTTTTTCATCTACTTTTCTTTCAAGGTTCAGTTGGTGGCGAGCTTGGTCTGTTACTTGGTGGGAGCGTCATAACTATTTTTGAGTTCATCGACTTCTTCGTGACTGGACAGGCTCTGCGTTACCAGTGGATGAAAAGAAAACTCAGAAAAACTGAGAAGAAAAAACAAGCTTCGGTTGAGTGACTGATCCTGATGCAACTATAGACTCGTGTTGTACATCAGTTCCACACGTCAGAACTGGTTTATTACAAAAAGGCAATTGAATGACTGTAATATACTGGAGCGACATGTTTATACCTTTATACAGGGTATACAAAATGGCTGATCCCTCTCTCTTATACTGACTTCTTTACTTTTGGCAGTAAATACTGTGTAGATAAAAGCTGTGGAGAAAAAACGATTGCATAAGAAAAATTTGCTCGTGATTTGAATAGAAGCTTTTATCTTTGCCACTGCAAGCAGAGGCAAAGTAATGTGACAACGAGACTGGTGCATAAGCTCACAGCTGAATACTTATTACAACTCCCGGAAGATGGGACTCCAGACTTCCAATCTGTTTAAATATAAACAAATAGGAGTGTTAATTTAAAAAAGGGCAAACCTTTGAATATAAGATAGGGATAAATAGATCATAATTTATTCGGCCAATGTTTAAAAAGTTAAAAACCATAACATCAGAAAGTGTTGTTCACCTCAATCTTAAAAAAAGTTTACAGTAACCAAGTTGTGTGATTCAGAATACTATTTGGTTGATTGATAACCCACCTTTGGGAAGGGGAGGTATCCAACTGCTGTCCGGCCAGCCGGGTTGATCGCCGTTTAGACGGTTCTGTTCCACGATCCACTCGGTGAGTGGCCGGAAATATTCGGCGATCGGGCCTGCGTCAAAGTGTCTCTGGCCGGTCACAACAAACATGGCTTCGGGCCAGGGCTGGCTGATACCCATCTCAAGCATCTGGCTACAGATCAGATAAAAAGTACATGCATTATAAATCAGGACGTGAACAATTTTCGTTTTTACGAACAGAACCAATTGTTATTCTTTTATTGAGCAGGGTCTGCGAGGGCACATATTTTTGGATGACAGTTTTTTGACTTTTGCCTTTCCCATGACGGCCTCTGCTCGTAATTTATTTTATTGTCCTAAGATTATATTAAAGAAATAAATAAAACCAGGTTGAATACATTCGTAAATCATTCAATTACCGGAGGCAGCAGCCAAACATGTAATTCAGTACACTCACCCAAACACTTGTCCCGCTGCTGTTGAGTTGTATATATTGCACTGGTGCAAAGGGCCAACGTGACCAGCATGGCGACACAAAGCCTCGTGCAGTTGAAATTGTACGATGTAAGCTAAAAAATACCTAAACAGAAGAACAAAACGTTATGCTGTAAATTGTTTTACTCGAAATCACTTCGTCAATTTATCTTTCAATAAGACGAAAACATGGCAAGTCAATTAAAACGCTCACCTGACAAAGCTCACATCAGCACTGACATGGTATATGGAAACAGGATCAAAATTAGTCTCATCTCTTTGTAAAGGTGGAGCAATGCCCTGAAAATGATTCCTGCATAAAGACATTTACACACAAATTTACAAAATCATTTAATTCTAAAGTATAATTATATGCTACTGTATTTATTTTGACATTTAACTTTAACAAGTGTTACACCCAAAAATTAATTATTAAAATACAATTACATATAAAGAAAGACACTATAAATTACATATTATTATTATAACACTCTGTATTTTCAAATTCTGTATTTCTCAGTCACTCCATTACAACATTTTGGACTATATACTGTTGTTGTTGTTGTTAATTAAATGTAAATTTGTTCAATGCCAACAATGACTTTTAAATCTTTCAAACTTGTAGTTGCATTTCAGTGCTCGGGGCCCACTTTCACAAAGCTTGAAGCATTAAATAATGCTTAGCAAATTTCTTTGCTAAAAGCAAAATATCAGCGGCCACCAGTTGCAACTATGTAAACGTGATAGATTTGGCTGGTAACCAGTTTCTGCCGAGCAAGATTTGTCTGTGCTTAGCAAGTTTGTGTGCTTATACAGACTTTATGAAATTGGATCCAGGGCTAGTGTCCTAAGCCATAGAGCTGCTTAAAAACAGAACATATTGCTTACCATCTGCTCAGCAAAATTGAGCAGGATACCAGTCACAGATGGTACATGTGAATGGCTGACAACCTTATTTGCATGCTGGAATGAAATTGAGGCCTTATCTTTCAAGGTAACATATCGTTTAATTTCGGAGTAAATTGTATATAGTTGTTGGTTAATATTAAATCTGATTGCTTACCTTAATTCCCACCATTTGGTGTTGTATTTTTCAGCGGGTACAGAGCCATTGAAAACACCCCACCGCCACTTGTCCACCAGGATTCCAAATGGCAAAAAGGCTATCTTGTCCAGGGCCATGCTCATTAGGACATTTAAATCAGCTTCTACAAAAGAGATATAACCATTTAGTTTGGCAGAATTGACAACAACCTCCAAAACACTAAACACGCTCCTTGTGAATTTAAATGAAGGGTAAATGCGAACAATTGAAACTATCTAAGGAGAAATTATACCTTCTTTTTACAGGTCTCTTTTTTTTTTTTTTTTTTTTTTTTGAGATATGAATCCAGAATGGGTGGAATTGGAGATGGTTGATATTCAAATATACAATGGCCGCCATTTTTAATGTTAATTAAGCTGTCATAACTAATCTTGCAAGTCAAGTTATTAAGACGACTTGTGCACATTGTTCTCACCTTTGTCTTCTTTTAACTCATCGATGAGACCAATTCTATAGAGATTATTGGGAGAGAAGGCAGACATGGCCACAGTATCCCCGATGGCCTCACCGAATGCCGGACAAGCCGACAGACGGTACACGATGGGCTGATCACGGCACTGGAGAAAGTATTGTACATGACCCAGCTCGTGGTGTGCGGTGCTGAAGTCACCCATACTTACGTCCCCACACATGCTGACCCTGCAAGAAATGGAAATCAAATATAGATTAAGTACAGATCTCTGGATAGACTGGGTATACATATTCATAAGTGTATCTATATTAAGGATAACGATTTGTCAAAAAAAATATTAGCTCATAATCTGATGAATAAAAACCATCCATTTTCTAGTTAATAAAAAAATGACGATCCACAAACAATGTATATTATAACATCAATATATATTTTGAAATTTTAAAAAAGCGATTAGATAGCAATCTTACCGAAAATCCTGTTTGTTGTAGAATTCCCAAGCCATTGCATGACACACGACCGACCTTCCATCATCGGGGCTTGTCAAGCGAGATTTATTATAGAATTGTTCCGGAACAGGCAGGAGACCCATGGAAGTGTAGAACTCATTGGCAACTTCGAATATACGATGCACGGTGTAATTCTGCAGTAGAAATGATTTAAAAAAAGAAGCAGGTACATCAATATAAAGTAGCCGTGAACAATCACCAAATGGCAAAGTATAATTAAACATCTAATCTGGGTATTATTGGGTATTGATTGATCCAGTGCTTTACGTACATGAGTAAAATAAATAATAGATTGAGATTTTGGCATGGACCTTTCCCATGAAATATGCTAATTACATTCACGCATGCGTACATACACTATTGGTTGGCAAACGCAATAGAGCTGTGCACTAGGCAGACGCACAAACGCGTGTACACCACGCCACCATCAGTCCCATCCAAAATGGTGCGATGTTCACTCATTTTGCCAACCAGTAGAGGGAGAGTGCGCACGCGATGTTCAATCGACCTAATTATTTCATTGGTCAACCGATTCACCCTATACCTATGCATCAACATCCATTGCGAGGCTGAGGGGATATCTGAAGTCATTTCAAATGGCGATTAGCTCTAACCTTATGCAACAGGGATGGTACATCAGGTCAACTTGGGCCTAAGTCAGATAGGTTCGAATCAACTCGGTCTGAAGTCAGCTCGGTCCGAAATCAGCTCGGTCCGAAATCAGCTCGGACCCAAGTTATTGACCATTGAACAGCTTGACTATAGTCATTAGGTGCACTAATACGTTTTAGCCAAAGGCTGTCAACCTCACTTCAGTCCTACTCGGGGAGCATATACATTCAAAAAATATATAATGTATGTAATAGTGTGCTACACCTAATCTGGAAGTACTATTATACAGACAAGCTCTTATAGCATAAAAAGCATCGGTTTCAAAAGGTGCTTGAACTTTTCCATCTATAATTCATGCGTGTAATGAAAAACACAGCCAACTCTGCTCCAGTGTATTCCAATTAGAACTTAATGTGCGTAAACTCAATCGCATAAAGTTAGTATTCACGTAGCCCGAACATCTGACGTCACACCTCGAGGCTCGTGTTTTACGCCAGAGACCGGCTTTGAGCGTTTGGAGGAATCCTGACAAACGCACCTTTGACCTCGCATCCCATTGCGGTCTTGCAGATAGGGAGACCAGTTGGACAGGGGACCAGTAGCAGTGACCATCTCTTTGACTAATAGACCGGTGCCTGTCCTTATCCGTGCGGATAATGACAGCGTACCAGTCTAATATTCACGCTGAAGCTTTGATCAACGGGGGCGCTATACAACATGACCGTAAATAAAACAAGCTGAAAAGGGGGACTTCCCGGTATGGTTGATAAGGAAAATCATTCAACTCACATTAATTTAAAGGGTGTGTACAACATTGGTAAGATTGAAAACATAAATGTGCACAGATTTGCACATAACTGACATGGTATAAAGATGGTCATCGTGGAAAACTTCCCTTGAAACAATTCTGCTTGAAATGAAATAGTTTTTTAGGAAATGAGTAAAACTATTGGTCTTTATCACTGGTGATAAAATCCGATGTTTGAAAACAGTAAAAACATATAATGGGGGTTTTCACTGTTTTCTCATGTCTCCGAAGACTGATCGAGCTTAACATTTCACAGGTTTGTTATTTCATGTATATGTTGGGTCACATAAAGTGCGGATATTAGTCTTTGAAAATTACCAACGTTGTACATGTGATCTAACAACTCACATTAATTTAATAAACCAGAACCAGAAGCAGCAGCAGCAGCAACAATACCACCACCAACAAAATCAGCTCGAAATAACGTCCAGTGGGTAAGAGTATAGCCTAACCGTTCACCAAAGAATACGTTCTTATAATACAAACTATAGCCGATGTACAAAAAGGACACTCCTTAATAATATTCACAAACAATGTCGTTCTTTTCTTGCCTTCAAATCAATGTTTAACACCAAAATTCGTAGGGCGACAATAAATCAACGGTAAAGGCCGTATCCGATTTGGCGGCTACAGCTACGGCTATGCGACTGTTGCTAAGGGTGCTGCTATTAGGACGTCTTATACTTCAACGCATGATGACGCAGCGATCCGGCCGTAGCGGTAGCCGTAGCGGTAGCCGCAGCCGCCAAATCGGACACGGCCTGAACACTAGATGCACCTACCTGAGCACGAAGAGCCGGTGTGATGTCTGTTGCTTGTTTCTCAGGGAAAGGCTTTGCGATGTCTATGAGATTGGACCAATCGCTACTCCACATATTTCCTGATTGAAAGAGAAAACAAAAGTCAAATTCAAAGAGCACTGTTCAATAAGTAAATGAAAATATATATTTCTTTCAAAGGCAGATTTGTTTAAAGGAACATCACAGATTGGTAATCCTCCATATTACATAAACTGACAAACGTGTAGAAGTTTAAGATCGATCGGCCATCTGGGTCACGAGAAAATAGTGAAAAACTGATTACACATTTGCATGAAATCATATAGATTCAACAAATGAATAAAACGCTCACTGAGCGATAAACTCCAATCGGAAAATTAGTTTATTCATTTCTCATCAAAATGGCATTTCAGATTTCAAGGGACGTTTTCCGCTATCATCATCATTAGACCGTGTCAGTTTTATGTGAATCTGTGATCAAAAGTATATTTTTCAAGTTTTTTTCTTACCAATTCTGTAATGTTCCTTAAGTAGAGATTGATGTCTTACCGAATAGTTGTGCTGGTATTGGGCCGCGGAGATTAATGAATTCTGGACCGTATATCTGGTACAGCTTTCGGCGAATGTAGGCATGTAGGTTTGTGTACAAGGGTCGCAACTGCTCATAGATTTTATCAACCTGGGATTCGAGATCATCAACCTCGTACCAGGATCGCCACATCGCTCCCTTGTCGGGCTGGTCTATAGTGACGACATAAGAAATCAAAAGTAATGAATGAATGAATCCACTGCTATGAAGAGAATATCAACCTTGATTAATGAATAACATCCGACAAAAACATGTCCAACATGTCCAACATTCTTCCGCTTATAAAAGTTGAAATGAGCTTTAATGCAGCATGCACATGTACTCTCTTGTATTTTATTGATAGTAACTAGTCTTCTAACTTCAAGCGAAAATTACCCTTACGGTATGATAATACACTCTAAAAACTCCCGGTTCAGATTTGACCCGAATCCGGGTCATGTGGGGCCCGACTATGACCCGGAATCTATGTCCAAATGACCCAGAAATAGGTCAAACTGACGCAAAATCGTAGTGAAAATCCCCCCTTTAAAAAAAAACCCCCAGTTTCTGGGTCAGGACGAGGACCCGGAAATCCGGATCAATTCTGACCCGGGAGTTAGTACAGTGTACATGCAACTGAGTATAGGCATCTCCCATCAGTCTGAATATTCCTGTGTTTGATTAATACCAAGATGCATGCAATTACTATATTTTTGAATCAATAGCAGTCTGGGTACTCCACACAGGAGGGTTATACCACCTCTGGATTTTTACCTCCATTTGTACCTTAATATATTTGTCAACACTATTACAACTGTTGTTATTTTATGTATTTTCAAATTGTGCAAATGGAAATAAACCAAACAAACAAACAAACAAACAAACAAACAAACAAACAAACTCTGGTCTTAATAATACGAATATTATTCAAAATGTAGTCTGTACCGTTGTCATGTGCAGCCATGTTGCTGAGCTGAACATATCTCTGGAAGAGTGGTTGGGCACCACTTCCAGTGGCTTCTCGCCAGCTTACCCACAGATGAAGGAGCTCTGTGTAATCTCGACTCTCTGCCATTAGATTCTCGGCATCTGTTCGCATAATATACACAGTTACATTACTCCTATAATTAGAAGTGATAAGCTTGACCACACAGAGGATTCATAAAAGGCACTTCATGGATGCAATTATACTTTTTTTTTTTTTGGGGCCCCAAAACATCTGGGAAAATTGAGAGGTTGGAGATGTGAGATTATACACAACAGGGTGTCTCGTCAATGCACTTTAGATAGACAGCTATTTTTAACGATTAACTGTATTCATATTACATTGAAGTCACTGAATAAATATGCAAAAATGTGTGTTACTATTTAATAACAGGTGTTTAAACAATGGTCAATGTTGTTTTATTTCATCATTTAATTATAATTTTTATGTAGGGCTTGTCAGACTTGCCACTCCTGGCGATGGCGGGACTGAGAGCAAAGGGCAGAATTGCGTGAACGAAAAAACTGAGGTAAGTCAGGAAAAAAAAAAGTTTTCTGAACTTTAAAATTGTGTACATGAGGTTTTCTTTTCTGAGTTCAGTGGGAGAATCTGTTCCAAAGTGATGGGCCAGATTATGAGAACGATGCTCTCTCTGCCTACGTGGGTACATTTGGTTTTCTTCTGGGTTTGATTTTAACAACAAAATCATCTTACCTGGCACAAAAGGCATACATGATTCCGTCGAGTTCTCGTGTGATCTGCATGACTTCGCTTGAGAGTATCTAGACTTCATTTGACTCTTAACACTTTTTAGCTGAAATTATAAATGAGATGTGCGGATGTCGTGAGAATTCAATGTCTTTTTCCATAATGAAAAAAAATTGAAATGTGTTCCTTTTTATTATAGAACTTTTCCCTATCATCTACGTGAAGTGTAAATAAAAACTGTAAACAACCTTTAAAAAAATTATTTTGGGGTGTTATTCTACACTGTATTGTACACACGTTAAAAAGCCTTTGCCTATACTTATCCAGCTGTGTACTGGTATGAAAATACCTCATTATACACAATAACGATCATTTCGGTTAAGACACTGGACATCTTTGGTAATTGTCAAAGACCAGTCTTCTCACTTGGTGTATCTCAACATATGCACAAAATAACAAACCTGTGAAAATTTGCGAGATAATAATGGAAGAAAAAACACCCTTGTCACACGGAGTTGTGTGCTATCAGATTGATTTTGAGACCTCGCGCGTGAGGTCTCGAAATCAATTCAAACATTTTACTGAGAAGTTACTTCTTTCTCAAAAACTACGTTACTTCAGAGGGAGCCGTTTCTCACCATGTTTTATACTATCAACAGCTCTCCATTGCTCGTTACCAAGTCAGTTTTTATGCTAACAATTATTTTGAGTAATTACCAATAATGTCCAGTGCCTTTAAGGCAGCTGTCAAATTAAAAGTCATGATTATATATTTCTCGTGAACATTCCACCGTACCTCTTGTAGCTTCGTAATGTTCCTGAATGCATTCTCGCCGACATTGACCATGATCTTTAGGAGTTGACGTTTTATGTCGGGCGGGAAGTTTGTGGTGTTAAACCTTGAGGCGTTGTCTCTTCCTTGCTTACTGAACTCCGAATACAGGAGTCGAGCTTCAATCTGTCAAGAAAAATGCAATCATTAATAGAGGGAGATATTCAAGGTGCCATGGGGTCGATTTCACAAAACTCTTCCTAACTTATGACTAGTCCTAGGCAATGCTAAGAGATAGGACTAGTCCTAAGTACTGGTCCTAACTTAGGACTAGTCCTATCTCTTAGCATTGCCTAAGACTAGTCCTAAGTTAGGAAAAGTTTTGTGAAATTGACCCCAGGCTCATGGACTATTTTATGGACCATTGTCTATAAGCTTTGCTTCTTAAATGAATCCCTCCGCAGTGTCACATATACTTTATTCTCATCTCTCTATAAATTCATTTACATTTGTAACCTTTTGTGATTTACTCTCTTTGCTTCAATACTGTGGAATAAATCAACCTGAAATCTGGGGTCAATGTCATAGCACTGCCTAACGGGTCAGCAATGTTGGTGCTAACAATCGTCAATTTGGTTAAGCGTAAACGAATATTTTCACAGGTTAGCAAGAACATTAGGCGGCCAGCTTGCGCGTTCGTCATGGATTTGAATTGTTACGTAATTCGTATGCTTACAGTAAGTACTGCAAGGTCCCGTCCTGTGCTTACGGTTAGCAGCGCCATGAAAAGGAAATCACACAGTAAGCACAAACTAGGCCCTCAATCAGCTCTATGAATTTGCCCCCAGGCCCCAGGGACCAATTTCATTAAGCCTGTAAGCACACAAACTTGCTCTGCATAGAAACATCTTGCTTAGCAGAAATAGGTTACCAGCCAAATCCCATACAGTTTACATTGCTGCGACTGGTATCTCACTCATTTCCTGCTAAGCAAAGAAATTTGCTAAGCAGAATTTTCTGCTCAAAACAGCGCGTTGAATTTGGGCCCTGGTGAGTTTTTGAATTGGGGCTCACAATTTCGTAAATTTGTTTACTGGTAGGAACACAATTCTGTGCTTAAAGTAGCAGGCAAAAAAACACGCGTAAGCAGTATTATAGACGACGGAGAAAATGCATTTTGCTTCGCTTACGGTTAGCATTGTTTATGAAATAGAAACTCTGCTAACGGATGCTCCGTAACCAGAAAACTTTTGCTTACAGTATTTATAAAATTGGCCCCTGGTGTATGTTGTTTGTGTCAACCGTTTTACAAGAGAGCCATTGCAAGAGAGCCTATAAATATAAACACCAACTGATAGGCACATACATTGCGAATTTTGATGTGAAATGCAGCGTGTCTCATGCATGGTTGGTAGTTCTACATGATCTTCAAGCTAAGCGTCACCTTGACATTTCAATATGTCAACTGGCACATCGTAAAAACCGACATGGGCTTAATTCATTCAGACGGACTGACTTTCTCCAGAGCTATCTGTGATATACATGATTAAGCCAGTGTGTCATCACCAACTGTCCCAGTTTTCACGTGCAAGTACATGTACATACCACCTTAGATGTACAGACAAATCGATCGAGCCTTGGGTATAGACCTGTTTTTATAGCATCACGAGTTCGTCCTTTTAAGGAGCGTGATTTAACAATTTCATACTCGGTACCCCTGCAGGATGAATCCTCTGGTGGTTCAATAAATCTAATGCTATGGTGTACCATGTGCGAATCTAGGGCACAGCCTATAGGGGGGGGGGGGGCGGGGATTCGATTGATGCTAGACCGCTAAAGTGACATGCGTTTGAAAAACGTTGGTCATAATATAAATACAAAAAACTTTAAACCAATCATCCCTTTCTTGTCCTCGTTTAGTTAACTAGGCCGACATGAAACTTATGGTACACCTACTTACAAAATTTTAAAAACTAAATGTTCAGAAAAAAAAATTACGAAAAAATTTACACAAACTCCTACCATTTCACTGCGTGTGGACTCAGTGATATTGTAGTTGAAGTTCCACATCTTTTGTACAACTCCTGGCCATGTCTGGGCTGCCCGATTGTCATAATATTCCAAGAACCTCCGTGCTTCATCCACGTTGGCACTCAACTCCTGCGCGACTGCGACATTGACGAAGGATTCCTTCAAAGACACGATAAATACCAGCACAGAAAACCCTCCCCTCCACCGTGACAACATGATGTCCCCCACTTCCAAGAATGTCTCTTTGAAAACTGCGTCTCAAGATCAATGAACTGCTCGGCTCAATTTTAAAGTACAGTGGCGGGAACTCGCACGCGATATTGTGTCTTCCACCCTGAAGTTTGTACATGCGAATTGGTAATTTTTTTTTTACAACCGCATGAAACACGCGAAAGGGCGATCGACCCCAATGGCTTCGTAATGTGTATAGGAATCGACCAATCGCAGTTCCCAACCGTTTGGGAGCATTAACTAAGCTATAGTCAAGATCAGGGTGATTGACTTCTGTGATAGGTCAGGGCGATATGGGGTCCAACAGCAGACGCCATAAGTGATTGCCAGTTGTATAATCAAGTTAAATGGCATACCAGGTTAATTTCTAGATTGGTGGAGCGATCTTTTTTTTCATGTAGGTCGAAAGCTAATCCAAGAAACGTTGCTCGGACATTCAAGATGATGATTTAATTGGAATGACTGTCGTGTTATCAAACGTGAACAGGTTTCACGTAAATGTAATTAAAGTTAGTTTCCCATAAAACACCTGTCAATTAATAAACCACAAGGGAAACGTCACATTACCTATAATGTATTCCATTTATCAGGCCTATAATAAGTTGCAAACACTATTTCTTAAAGGTTTAACCAACCAGTAATATATATTCAGACTATGCCATT
Source organism: Pycnopodia helianthoides (assembly GCA_032158295.1). Classification (NCBI taxonomy): domain Eukaryota; kingdom Metazoa; phylum Echinodermata; class Asteroidea; order Forcipulatida; family Asteriidae; genus Pycnopodia; species Pycnopodia helianthoides. The sequence continues at coordinate 17,056,126 of CM063248.1, forward strand.
GGACTATACCACACTAATGGATCTTAATTATTCATGACACAACTCATGGTTGTCACCTGTCTTTTCAGTAATTCATTCAAAAAGTGTGAATAATAGCTCGTGTGAATAATAGTGTGGGTTTCCCTAATGTATTTGTACATCCACCATATAGTAAAAACAGCATAATGTTGATAATGGTATTATATCTCATATTATTTGACATTACAGGATAGTCTCAATCAATACCATCAAGTTTTGCAGGTTTTTTCCGTAAAGAATTCTGAGCTCCGGGTAAAAACTCTGCAACAATTGCAATTGAATTAGATAAAAGAGCGTAACTTTTCGACAGACTTGTTCACAAAAACTCATTCAGACAAGACAACAAAAATACGACCCCCACCAAAAAAAAATACATATATATGTATAATATATATAATTTACGACCAAAAACGTTCACTATTGCCACAACCTTGATCTGGGCATCGTACAGGTCAATGCACCGTGCAGGCCCACGGCCGATTCCTACACGGTTTGGAATTGATAGCTTTGCCGCCTGAGCAATCTTTGAACAGTATATCTTGTAGCAACTTTAACAACTCACATTAACACGCATTCTGAGACTCAGAATATGAGAGGAGAAATTCCTTGATGTGGACGCAAGAAGAACTAAATGACGTTCCCATGAACAATTTGACAAGAGAGAGAATCGGGAGGCTCTGACAAGGGCATATAGCTTACGAAATATCATAAGTCAAGTAATACACCACAAGGGAAACTGTGTACGCTTACAATACAAATGAAAAAACAAAGACAGAAATAAACACCTTAAGTGACAGCTATTTAGATCTCTTGGAGTTAATACAAAACAATAATGTGCCCACTTTGCTGTGAAGAACGTAAACCATGCAGTCACACTTTAAAGAAAATCAGTCTCACATCCACTGTTTATTGCTGACTTTAAGGTTGCTATTTTTACCGAACTGGGTCAAGAATCTGTTCTTATCCAAACATTATGGAGTGGGCTTTTGTTGATAAACTCACGGACTATTCTTATGGTGCGCTGATGACACAAGTTCAAAATGCTCTCCATCCGTATGGATGATGCAGGCGTAGTGCCTGAAAAGGTTTCCCTTATTTACAAATACACAACGAAGACATCGGCGGTGCTTGGCCCTCATAAACCACTCCGTATACTTGAACATCCCCGAGGTTAAAGTTGCTGGATAGAACAAAATGTCACACTGTTCTTTAAAGGCAAAGTATACCTTTGGTTATTGGGAACCGTCCGACCGTTTCGATCTTATACAAATAAAACTAAACTGATGTGAAAATCTTATACAATTTTAAACGGTGGAAGTTTTTGAGACATCACTGAAAATCTGGAGCGGTTATGTCCACGCAGAAGAAATAATCCACAATTGGAATACACAATCTGAGAAACTTTTCATGCATGAAACGTTTCTCAGATTGAATTTGTTTTTGCATCCCTTTCTTTTAAAACACATTCCTTAGAAGGGAATCGCTTCGCAAAATGTTATACGGTATCAACAGCATGCAGTGCTTCTTATCAAGTAAGTTTTCATGGTCGTAAATTTTTGGAGTAATTACCAAAAGTATACCCGCCCTTTAAGGTTTTCATATTTTCATAGTGTGCCATTATTGATCATCGTGGGGGATCTCTTTTCAGTAAACTGACGAGAATAAACATGTCAGTTTTGGATGAATTTTATCAATAATTGGCAAGTTCTTGACAGCTTGTTTTTTTTAAATATTTTTTTTAATGTTGAATCAACAATTCGTGAGCTGTCATAAACACACAGACGTTTCATTTTTCAGTCTGTAATTGGGTTAGCGTTTAATGCATAACAGCCATGCGAATCAGGTGGTAAACCTGTTATTGCATGGCCGTCAAAAAACTGTCTTGGGTTATGATGGGATTCCATTTTGTTTTTATAGTGGGTTGAACATTTCAACACTTTCACTTATCAGTAGTCGTTTTTTCCCCCCTTCATTTTATCATAATTTGGCATTGAACAACTGGTTTATTTTGCTGCTGTTTGCCTGAAATTCTAGCACGTGTTTTCGTTTAACATTCTCACCGCATATTTTGATTGCAGCATACATAGACACCTCCTACGTCTCCTACTTTGCCCTTTACCATACCACTAACAGTGTGCAAATAAATGAACAAATAAATTAAAACTCTCTGAGACAAAAAGGGTTTAATTAACCTTAACTAATAAACACGTGATAGTTGGGTGTTGTCGCATCTCACATCTTCAAATTGGGCACAAAAGGTACTACTTCTGGAAAATTTAAATCGAGTGCTAAGTTTGCACACACAAAAAGGAGGGTGATAGTAAATAAAACTTATTTCCTTGTGGGAAAAAAATACCTGTGCATCAACTTCTTGATATCCAAAAAATTGTTCCATTACCTTAAGCACTCCTGTTGTGCTCGATATGCTAATGATGTCAGTACATTTCCTTAGGGGTGGGGAAAGGGATCACCCCTTGTGAACCCCCTGCTACAACAGATTATCACATCATTACCCTTATCACCGCTAAACGTCACAATCGTGCACATGAATTTTGATGATTCCACTCATGTGCAACTGCCACAGCGTTTGGAATTCGGTGTTAAAGCTGTGCGCTGTGGACTTCTTGAGGCCATCGAAGAAATGATACTGAAGTGCTCTGGGCACAGGGTACATGGTCTTTGAAAACGACCAGAAGCCAAAAAGATGTACCTCGTTGCACAGTGTGATCGCTATCTGAGTCAAATAAAACCCTGGGGACAAAGGACAAATAAACAAGTAAATAATCAATTCACAGAGACAGGAGAATGTATTTATCATACACAAATGCATTAATATTTTGCGTCACAACAGTTCCCTTCATCGCAAGCCTTGCGCTTAAAGGAACATTACAGAATTGGTTTTTGCTAACAAAACAGTTGCTGGCAGTGTAAGCACTTTATGTAATCCACCATATACATAAACTGACAAACCTGTAGAAGTTTGAGATCGATCGGCCATCTGGGTCACGAGAAAATAGTGAAAAACCGATTACACATTTGCATGAAATCATATGGATTCAACAAATGAATAAAACGCTCACTGAGCGATAAACTCGAATCGGAAAATTAGTTTATTCATTTCTCATCAAATATGGCATTTCAGACAGAAATATTTCAAGGGATGTTTTCTACTATCATCATCATTAGACCGTGTAAGTTTTATGTAAATCTGTGATCAAAAGTATATTTTACAAGTTATTTCCTTACCAATTCTGTAATGTTCCTTTAAACTTAAAGGGAAGGTATATGATTGGTAATCACTCTAAAAATTAATGGCAATAAAAACTTACTTAGTACAGCAAAAAGATGTCATCTTTTATCCCCCCGAATTTTGAATCTGAGAAACGTTTCTGTCAGAAATATTTCTCAGATTGTGTTTTCCTACATTTATGAAGGTTAAAAACAATCAAACGGTCCCAAAAACCAAAGGTATACTTTGCCTTTAAGCTTGTTGCGAAGTAACCCACTGGGCAAGTAAACTGTGCATTTTACTTACCCCCAGGAAGTTTCGGTCGCCCAAATTTTAAACATGTGTTGTCATAAATGAGTTTTTTTCTTCTGATGCATTAATGGCAGCGATCACAACCAGTTTAATGGTCAGATGAAGTTTACATTCACCCGCTCATAAATATAGCTTGCACAGGTGAGGTTTTTGCTAGCCCACAGGGTAAGTTGAGAAGTGTGTTTGTGGCAGTTTTTACTAGACAATGTACGCCGGGCATAGTGTTAAGGGTGAGCCATGGGGGGTGAAACATTACCTTTCCCACCCCCTTTTCCAGTTGCAAGTGTTCCATTTCCACCCTATTACTATGGTAACACTTCCCCCCTCTCAATTATCTTTGGTTTAATGCCACAAACCTTTTGACACCGGCTCCTCTCACAAGGGAAATGAAAAGAGACTATGATGGATACGAATAAGTGATAGATAACTCGAGGGATTCACAAATGGACCGGGTTACCTGTAGACATGAGGTGTATTCCTGCAGACTTCCACTTTGTTAACATCGCAACCAGGTGTTCGGAGTTTCCCACTCTCGCTGCCAACCTGCCGTGTGTATTGCGGATTGTCGGTAAAATCTTGTTCACGCAAGTATTCACAGTGGGCATTTGCAACATGCAAGGGAGGAACAAGTTGCCACTGTACTCTTTCAGGTCCAAGTTAAACTTCACAACATCAGAGTCCCGTTTGAAATTATTGTATCTGAAAGAGAGACAACTCGTCTTTTAAAGATCATCTAATCTAAACGACCACAACACACACAGGTGCAGTGAGCTAACTTCAGGTTTACCCAGTTCAAATCGTGTTTGTAGTTATTCTACCGTACTATAGTCATTAATAATAATATGGTGTTTAAAGGAACATTACAGAATTGGAAAAGAAAAAAACTTGTAAAATATACTTTTGATCACAGATTTACATAAAACTTAAACGGTCTAATGATTATGATAGTAGAAAACGTCCCTTGAACTATTTCTGGCTGAAATGCCATATTTGATGAGAAATGAATAAACTAATTTTCCGATTCGAGTTGAGCGATTTATTCATTTGCTGAATCTATACGATTTCATGCAAATGTGTAATCGATTTTTCACTATTTTCTCGTGACCCAGATGGCCGATCGATCTCAAACTTCTACAGCTTTGTCAGTTTATGTATATGGTGGATTACATAAAGTGCTTACACTGCCAGCAACTGTTTTGTTAGCAAATACCAATTCTGTAATGTTCCTTTAATCTAAACGACCACAGCACACAAATGTGCAGTGAGCTAACTTCAGGTTTATCCAATTCAAATCGTGTTTGTATTTAGTCTACCAAACTAGGTATAGTCGTTAATAATAATATGGCGTTTAAAAACTGTAAATATATTGACATTTTTTTAAAGTGATTTCACAAAACAGCCACATCAACTTGGTCTTCAAAGAAATGTAAAACAACAACAAAATCCTCCTAAAACCAACAAGCAAACAAAAAAACATTATTTCATGACCTGTTTAAAGTTGGTAGGATTTGAAGCTTTGCATGGTGGGAGTATAACTAAGAGAGGTTTCGGTAACACCATGTTCAAATCTCTTTTGAGTAACTGTTGGTTCTGAAAAGAACCGGTTGTTAACGACTCAACGTTTCGATCAGTATGCTCTGATCGTTTTCAGGAGAATGCTGGACTCTGTTTAAAGTTGAGTAGATGTTGAATACACTTTTAAAGCAAACGGTCTGGTTGTCTCACCTGGTTTTGACAATACTTGGATTCATGGTGGTGAAATTTGTCTTGAGCCCTGCATCCTCTGAAAACTTCTCGATTGGTACCATATTGCACCTGGAGATCATTAGAATAAAATATGAGTGATGTATGTCAAAGTTGTCCTCATAAGGTTGTTCCATACTTGACTATTATCAAGATCAACTTATCAGATTGGATAGTACAGTACAAAGAAAATTCTTGAACGATTTATAAATCAGTAAAACAAACACCCCCAAAACACACACACACACACAAAACCCAACAACACTGCATTATAGTTTTATAAATCAAAACGGCGAGGAAATTTTGTCTGTATTTTAAGCAAACTAATAAGTCATGTAAAGAAACGAAAGTAGAACATCCTTGGCAATCATTTAGACTCGGATATCCCTCTCCAGGAAGTGATGACCGTAATACGGAGCTCTAGAAGTACCATCCTACTTGTTGAGATCTTGTGATAATTTACTGCAGGATGATGACATCAAAAGCGTAAGGTGGTGTCTTCCCGGTATACTTTATTTGAGGATGTCGACATCATGAGGGTAAGATGTCGACTTCCTGAGATGAATTATTTCGGGATGACGACATCCTGAACGTGGCATGTCGACATCCTGAACGTGGCATGTCGACATCCTGAACGTGGCATGTCGACTTCCCGCGATAAGTCATCAAGGGATGATAGACATCTGAAAATGTCGAGCACCTGGTATAAATTATCTTGGGAAGACAACATCCTTCTTTTAGAATGTTGTCTTCCCGAGATAAAACATATCAGGATGTCGACACCTTACCTTTGTGATGTCATCACCCTGCAGTAAATTACCCCAGGTTCTCAAAAAGTTGAATGGCACTTCCAGAGCTCCGTACCTGGAAGTGTTTTTTTTTTTGAGAGTTTAATGCTTATTCTTGGTATACCTGAATACGTAGTCTGCCGTGTCGATTTCCTTGCCACATGCACTGCCCAACAAGAGCCCCGCATTACCGACAACACTGCACTTATTGAACAAAGTTCCCTTTTGAAATGTTGCGTTCTGTCAATGAGATCAAACAATTCAAACACAGTTCAGTTCGATTGACCAACAATCAAAATTTATGCACTGCATTAAAGTCTATAAACGATTGTTTCTTTGATCAAGTTCGGCCAGTAACACTCATGTACTTTTATTTCTAGTTATATTTCATTCTGACATGTATGATTGGACAATATTCAAGCTTGTGATTTTTATATCTCTTACCTTGGGCAAATACTTCAAGAGTCCTGCACTTGGTTTGTACTTCGGTGCTTTTTGGCTGAGATTGGGTTGATAGAACGGCAATCTGGTCTTATTATTTATGTTGCTCAACGCCAACGTCATTTGGTCAACCTGGGTTGAATGAGACGAACGAAAGATCTCGCGTCTAAAGAAATAAACGAGATGGTGGGAAGATACATTAATTTGGTGACGAGAACTGATGGAATCCACAAAATAACACAGCTCTGATTAATCCCTATATAGCTCATCTGACAACAAGAAGGTGAAATTATTGCAAAAGGTTTTAAGCAACAAAGGTTACCGTTTGATTAGAATACATACCTCATCATTTTAAGACGTTCTGGTCTAGGAGTCCAATTAGCCAGTAGATATTTCTGGTATATGTAAAGGACTTCATCTTCAAGTGATGCAAAATTCTGGACTAGTGAGGAGAGTGGAGGCATCTCGGTTGTGGGGAGGGTTATATTGACAGGATCTGGAAGACTGCAATGACAATCTCTGTATTACAATATCAATCACGGAAGCACTACAAGCATATAGTCAGTCTAGCTATAATTTACAACTCAAAACGACCCCATAATATTAGCAAATGTGACAACACTGATTTACATCAGTTGATTGAAAAACCTGCTCTTAAATTTGCACGACATTTGAATATACAATATTTTGGCACCTGTTACCTTTGTATGAATTCTTTGAGGTTATCCGACCGTGTAATGAGGAAGGGCGATCCTCCAAGACTACCATCGTAGATGATAACAGTGCATATGACATATAGTAGAGTACTCAAGGCGACCACTTTAAGTACAACAACGGTTCGCATAGCCATCACCTATAACACACAACATCAAGTTATTTAGCCATGCCCATTTGTTTCATATAGTCATTTACTATAAATGAATGAATAATAGACATAAGCAATGGATTTGTGATAGTATTTATTATAGGAACATTCGATACAACAAACCACAACGAAAAGACACCTTTCGATACGTCGATATTTCAAAGATGTTTCTTTTTCGACGTTGAAGACAGACAGCGTAACTATCGAGACGATGGTTTCAAAATAGACTCAGATACATTTTTTCTTAGTTTGTATAACCCATACACAAGTTAATACGAATATATAATTCAACAAAAATATAAACTATGTAATGAAATTAGAATTTGGTGAGCAGACTAGGCCTACATGTTGTGTTCGTATATACACGCGTTACTATGTTGTTTTAAATAACAGTGTAATTGTGCTGGTAACTTACCAGCAAGTCTTACCTTTCACTGATGTTGAGTGTAGTGTAGGGATTACAATGCCCCCAGCTTCCTCTTCTGCACCTCCTTATTCAGTGACTACCTTCACAACTCAAGAGTCCTTAATACTCTCGGCACCATCGTCGATGTCAAGGTTACCCACAAATTGCTTAGTCGATCAATTGTAGCAATACTCCGCGACGTGAGCAACAACTACACGAGATTCGAAGCTCATATTTTCTCATTTGAAATAAACTGTTTGGTTAAATACAACGCTTTAGGCCCATAGACATGAAAGGACGAAATTAAATTGCAAAACGCACACGCACTTGGTTTCAACAAAATTAAATAAAGCACGGTTAAGGTCTTAATGTATGATAAATGATCCACGTACAGTCTGCCCACATCCCTGTTGTTAACGTGACATTTTAAAGGTATTATTAGTACACATGATTGGTAGAGCTGACAAAAATAGTCGCACACAGCGTTCGTCTTGTGTTTAATCAACCATAATACACGAAGTAGCAAACCTGTGAAAAATTGGACTTCATCCGTTGTGTGAGTTATTATAGGAGAAAAATTGTGAAAAACCATGCACAATTTTCTGTTCAGTACCCAATATGCTATACCGATTGTGAATATTAGTTCTCGTGATTCAAAACAGGAGCCTTGTTATTTTTTTTTTACGGCAGTTAAAACAAATTGGTCTAATCAAGCAGGTGTGTTGCCGTGTGATTTTTGAACATCGATCAAACCTGCCGCTGCTCAATACCTGTCCTTTATAAGGTCATTCCGCGAGGTTTGGGACAAAATTTTGTTTACAAATTAATTTTTGCTATTTTTATTTGTTACTACATGTACATGTATATGAAGGTTTCATTTGGCTAGATTATTACATGATTTAGGAGTTGGAGTAGGAGTTTACATGTATAATATGATGATTGGTAAGGTCCACATTACAGTGAAACAGACCCCCCTAAAAAATAAAATAAATAACGATCATTCAGTAAATAAATGCACACGGATTCGCCATTTCACTTGATGACATGTAACAATGCACCCAGTATTTCGGTTTAGCAGAACAACAGAACAAAGACGTTACCAATTCCACATTTGCATAAGAAAAAAAGAAGAAAGAAGAAAAAAAAACCAGCTCGAGGAAACAGAATGCGAATACAAGTTTGTTTCCCCCTATGGTTCGTCAAAGTGAAGTACTTTGCCTATCCAGAGACAGAGAGAGAGAGAGAGAGACAGAGAGAGAGAGGGAGATAGTCGCAATGCAAGAACCATTACCACCATACCACAATACACAACAGAAGCATTCAATTGCGTCGGCACACCAATAAATATAACCAATTGTTATTCTTTCCCATGAAATATGCTAATTACATTCATGCATGCGTATAGACACTATTGGTTGGCAAACGCCGTAGAGTAGTGCACTCTAGGCAGACGCACACATTGACCTCTAATAAGAGACCAGTGGACGCACAAACGCGTGTATGCGTCACACCACCACCGGCCAACTACAAAAAGACGCAGTGTTCACCCATTTTGCCAACCTGTTGTGTTAGAATAAGCAAACTCAGGGGCAAGGTCTTTTTTCAAACCACGTGGTCTATACTGGAATACACATGACTCTACAACAATACAATACATTATAATTTTGTCCGTTTTGCGGGGAAGCGTAAAGTCCGAACGTGCCTGCACGACGGGGGGGGGGGGTGTTACGTTATTCACTATGAGGTTAAATAGATTTGAAAATGACAGTAGAGAGGTTAAAACAAGTAGAAAAATAATTTAGGAATGCAATTGCTCTACGTGAAATCAGGGTAAGAAATGCTGCATTTGTCCGCCACGTTTCTTTGGTTTTGGTAATTATCCAATATTTTTACCCGAAAGTAAAATCGAATATTCTGCATTTTCTGACAACTTCTAATTATGATTGAGATGGTTAGAACTGATTGTTTTTGTATGTGCGTCAACTTTCTCTTTAACGTTCTTTTCATGCGCCTCGTTGACAATCTACAGTTGGGGTTTTAACACCAGGAAACAACCACGAATGGTTGCTATGGAAATTGCAATTGCTTTGCCTGTTTATTGTGCAAGCGAGGGGAAACTCGTAGTTGCAATGATGGTTTTGAGAAGAAGCGCTCATCATATAGACGTGAATACTGACACACATAATAATATTGGAGCGGACAATTATCGAGGACTTGCAAAGGTCTGTTACAGTCAGGTGTACCAAAATCTTACGGACCCAAGAGCTTCCTAAAATAGCTCAAGTGAAAACACCTTTCAATTTTAAAAGTCATTTTAACAGATCTTTTTAAATTCATTGATGAGTCCATGGGGGGCAACAAATATTTGTTATGTCCGTTTCACCACTGTTCTTTTTGTTGAGCTGTTTTTTTTTTAATTGTTGCTTAGGTCAATCAACTTTGACCATTATTCTCGACAGGTATATTTAAATATTTCAAATCACCCAACTAAATCATTCAAATATTCCTGTTCAGACAGCGGGTGGTATGACCATGTGACAATGCTACGATAAATATGATAATGTCATTACATATTTAATAAAGGCATGTACCATTAATAATGGCTTATTTTGTTAATTTCGCCAGTTTCTCAAAATTGCATTGACTTGGGGGGGGGGGGCGGGGGCAAAACTCCTTGATATCATAGACAGGACCATTCCACATATCTAATAGGAGTTGAGTATTATTATTATTATTTATTTTGAGGGCGGAAAAATGTTTTGCAGTCATATGGTTTATTGAAATATCCCACGTCAAATACAGACCTACCCCGATGAAACCCCCTGAGAATTGGAGCAATCTTTTATTATCACTATTTAAAACATGGTTACCTTATAAAGGGAAATAAGGCTCGAATCATCTTCGACAATAGCTGGCCATGTAAAGAAGTCACTTAGATGTAAAAACTATTGGGAATTGCACAGAAAACGTTTATAATAGGTCTATATCTTGGATGGTGTGGAGGTAAATATTGTAACCTTCGACCGTTGGAAATCACAGTAGACCCGCACAACGACCCTAATACAACACAACAGTTAGGGGGGGTTGGAGTGTGAAGGCCAGATAACACAGTAGATGAAGCTTCTTGAGATTGTTACATGTCAGGGCTGACACAAGTATCTAAATTGATGGTATTGATCAACTGTCCTCCATCAGTGAAGGGTGTATTCACCACTTAAAAACAGTGTATGCTTCTCTGCATTACAACATGACTAATGCTCTTGATTCACGGTTTCATTAGACTTGACTCAAGTCCCGATCCCGTGCCATCCCCAGAAAACTATTGTTTTGTGATGTTCTGCATTCCCCAACCTTAGCACACGAGAGAACGGGACTTGAATCAAGTCTACGGTTTCATCCGTCCCTAATCACATCCAAAGTAGCCATTCGACACCGAATCCAAGTGACTTGGACATTGGTAAAACGTGGACATTAATATACCGAACCTTTATTACGAATAATAATCACGAGGAATGCTTTTTTCCTTCCATGATGAAGGGTAATCAACAATCTTGAGATCCCTGAGCGCAGAGCTGTGTTGAGCTCTGCCTGCCCGATGACAATCGCGCCCTCATGTGACAATAATCTTCTTAGAGAAAAGGGGGGGGGGGAGCAAAAACTATCTGCCATTCAGAACAAATATGTCAATTATAAAGAAACAACAAAGGATCTCACCGATGTTTTTGAAGAACACCCTCCTGTGGCAAAACTCTTAGTATTTGAATAGGTCTCTTCTGTAGGTACACAACCAAAGTTTCTTTACGATGTCCTGACCCTTTGAGAGCCTCACTCCACTGCTGCATTTGATCAAAGAGAACAATGGGAAAAATATTAAGGGATGGGTCATTTGGGGGTGCTAGCATGTAATCAATACTGTATTTATGTCTACAATCTTTGGCTCATAAAATGAATAAATGAATGACATCATGAGGAAATTTGAATCATTTCATTAGATTACTTCACACAGCATTAATCGTGGTCAGGAAATGCTTGCAATAGAACGCATTGAGTGCCACGGGGCTCTTATAGTCTAGTCAATCTATGGTTTGACACAGACAAAATTGCAACAGAAATTATTTTTTTTGCAAGTGTCTCTTGAAACCTTCCCAAAAGACATATCAAAAAAGTAGAAAAAAAGGAAGTGGGGAAATATGCCTACTTTGCATAAATTAAAAATTGCCGCTTTTGAGCACATATGAGCAAGAAAAAATCCAAGATTGCTGCCATTTTTTAAGTCGGCCGCCATTTTCCCGCCAAAATGAAATTCTCAAAAGTTAGTAAGATAATAATATCATTTGGATGACCACTGCGCTAATGTTATGTTTCAGACTGGGTGGTATGACATTTTTCTACAGTGTTTATCACTAGCAATCCTAATTGAAATTTCCACTTAAGCCAAAGGTGTTTAAATAAACAACTGTCAACTTTATTACACTTTCAGGAATCATTCAAAAGTAACTCTAACTTGCATGCAGTGTTTAAACAATTTTGAGAAGTTGAATTTCCCATAAAAGGAAAAGGCTGCAATAAAGTGTATGACCCCCACCCCACAAAAGGGGGAAAAAAACCAAAAACAAAATAGTAATAAGAATAGTAACAAATAAATATGAAATACATAGATACAAACAAAAACTGTATTCCAATTCTAGGTCTATATAAAATAAAATAAAAACAAGCCAATGAATGAATTTAGACGATACATATATAAATAAGTAACTCAAAGATAAGCACGTAATTTACAGTTAGAAAATAATAATAATAATGCTGCGTATAAAAACTATTAAAAAATAGTAATAGCAAAATGATACATGAAATTGCTTTTACATTGCTGAGCAAAAAGGTCAATATCGTCATTTTCGATAATATTGTCATTGAATAACAAATTATTTCAGGTTCAGAAGTGGTAGTTACAAAGGGAACAATAACTGCCTCTCGTTAATGGCTACCGGTAATGTTTATGGCGATTATTTGTTAATAAGGATGAATACAATATTATTAAAGGCTTTGATGGATCATTATTATTTTCTCTTCTCACAGTTGACTTGTAAATTGTTAATGACGATGACATTATTTAGCTTTAATATGTATTTCTTTCATCATCATGATAATGTCAAAAACCAATGTATTACATGTAGCAATTAATAAGTAAGAGCATTTGATGCCAGGTAAAAGCCTTTACAAACTAGATGTGTTCATCCTTGTACAAAATAATCGCCATAGAAATTACCGGTAGCCGTTAATGAGAGGCACTTATCGTTCCCTACATGGACTTATCACTTTTTACAGGCGGGCCGACTGACCCGAAATAATCTGTTTTCAATGGCAATAATAAAAGGAAAAGGCTGCAAGAAAGTGTATGACCCCCAAATGTAATGATAAACTAGTTTATCCCAGTATCAGAAAAATCACAATTAAGAATTTTGCATAGATTTAATAGGTATGCAACAGGTTTTGCTGATAATAAAGGTAAAAACGATGGTTATATATAGAATTGGTGTAACACTGCCCGGTTGACTTGGTTGTAAGAGTTAATGTGAACTGAAATTGGGCATACCTCTTAAAACTCCTCACTCAAGCTGTCAGTGGCTTAAGTGGCAAGGAAAGGGCCTATAAATAGGGGTTGAAATCAGGATTGTGTATTACATACTGTCATGAGCAGTGCTGTAAGTTTATTTATTTCAAAGGGTTTATATACCCTTACAGTAACTAGTTATAATTCGCTTTTTGGTGGGAAAATGTCGGCAATCTTGAAAAATGGCTGCCATCTTGGATTTTTGTCTCGCTCGTATGTGTTTGAAGAATATGCAGTGACACACCCATGAAAATATTGTGTGGAAAAATAGGATTTATATTATATATTACTGAAAAAGGTGGCAAAAGCAGCAACTTTTAATTTATGCAAATTAGGCATATTTCCCCTACTTCCTTTTTCTACTTTTTTGATATGTTGTTTGGGAGGGTTTCAAGAAACACTTGCAAAAAAAAAGAAAATTTCTGTTGCAATTTTGTCTAGGTCAAGCCATTTTTGGGCACAGATTGACTAGACTATCTGGTGGTTTCTTGCAGTCGTGTTCGTATTTGTAATTTCACAGAAGTGTACACAAAGAGAGGCACTTCACAATATGCTTTTATGCACTGTGAATGTAAGGCGGTCCCTAAGCTGCTTTTATACGATTGGGTCATTCTTATGATTAACTCGGTCCTGCTATTTGGCAAAATGCAACACAAATACATTCCACCCAGTGCAATGTTACTTGAGGAGCAGAGCTTTATCCGTTCTGTACCTTGACTCACTCAATGCCAGTGTCCGATGTCCACTATTATTATGACCATAAAGCAATCCTAGGTCTGATGCTCGGGCAGTACAACAAAGCTTGTGATGTTTCTTGAGTTATATAGTGTAATAGTGACCGTTTAACTAACATACCGCCCTCTCTATGCTTAGTTTTTCCAATTTTGACCAATTGTGATTTTGAATTGAAGCTACTGATAGTTATTCTTAACGATTTGCAGAACTGATCATGCGTTTGACAGTTTAAGAAATGCATAGTCATCTGTAAAGGTTTGGACAACCATTCCTTGAAAGATCTCTAGCTTGGTCTCGAGTGTTATACTTTCATCTCAGCCTCGATTTGGAGGTTCGTACTTGCGAGTGCGAAATATTGATGTTTATTAACGGGATCAAATGAAGAATTTGATATTTTGTAAACATTTTGAACTAGTCTGTACGGATGGAGGTGTGTGTAAGGTAGTTTTCCCGTAGTACTTCACATGTAATTAACAAATGTTTATGTTAAACTGGGAAATAACACCGTTAATAGCAGTTACATTTGTGTTCCTTTTATAATGTATCTAAACCGAGGCTGGGAACAGAAATGTCTGACCAGATTCTGCTTCAGTGGTACTCACTTTTCAGTTGCTGTTAGGGACCGTGATGTCATAGGGACCGTAACAACAGTTTGTGGTCGCGTACCAAAGACTGTAGAAACTTAGCATTTGACTGGTCCTTACCCGAGCCATCGGAATCCCGCAATGAATGGTACAATTCTATGGACACCCATCAGCAGAGTTATGTAATACTAAAATAGATGGCTTTAGTTGTCATGGTTATGTAGAACTTATAGAATTCTGAATCAGTACTCCAACAAGCAAACCGAATGGGTTAGTATGTGACATGGTATGCCTTAAATTGGTTCATTGTGAATATCATCAAACGCCAAACTAACGAAATTCAAACACACTGTACTCCTTAGAGGTCTCCCAAAACAACGGTCCGCTTGCCAATTGCAATATCCAATACCTCAGAACCGGTATACAGAGTTTCACCCAGTGTTTTGGCTATAGCTAGCTTATTGTAAACCACTACCTACACAAAGCAGGCCCTTTTAAGATCGAGTGCAACCCTAAGACTTTATATTTAATGAAAACAGGAAGAAATCCTTGAAAATGTTAGTAAATAACATTCAAAAAAGAATCGCATAATATACATTTATTTATACAAGAAAGCGTGTCTGGCTATACAATTTCCTTAAAAGTATCAACATAATTTGAAACGATGACTGAAAACTCGGAAGAAGTTTCTTTCTTCTTTCCTATTTTAAAAATTCTTCACAGAAAAATGAGTTTCCAAACCGAGGCTGGGAGGAAAACTGTCTGAATCTATTTGGTTCAGTGATAGGCAATTTTCATGTTATTTTGGGGATCAAGTCCACATAGGGACCGTTGCAAAAATTAAACTTAGCAATTCAATGGTATTTCCCAAACCATTAGAGTCCCACAATGAATAATGAGAAATATATAATACCAATATGGATCTCTTTGGCATGGTCATTATTCTATAGAAGTCCTAAAACATGCAGTACTTCAACAAGCACACCCATGCGTTATGATGTAACTGGTATTGTGATGTATTCAAACCGAGGCTTGAAGGACACTTGCCCGATCCTATAGTTTGCTTCAGTGGTACTCACTTTCCAGTTGCTGTTAGGGACCGTGATGTCATAGAGACCGTAACAACAGTTTGTTAGGCGCATACCAAAGACTGTAGAAACTTAGCATTTGACTGGTCCTTCCCCGAGCCATCGGAATCCCGCAATGAATGGTACAATTATTCTATGGACACCCATCAGCAGAGTTATGTAATACTAAAATAGATGGCTTTGGTTGTCGTGGTTATGTAGAACATTAAGAATTCTGAATCCGTTTGCCAATTGCAATATTCAATTCCTCAGAACCAGTATACAAAGTGTCTCTCCAAGTGACCCAGTTATAGCTAGCTCATCTCATGTAATCCACTACCTACACAAATCAGGCCTTTGGAAAGGATCAAGTGTTTCCCGGGGTTCGAACGCCTCCCTCCACCCAACCGAAAGTTGAAGTAAATCCTAAGACTTTATAGTTTATGAAAACAGGAAGAAATCCTTATCAATGTTAGTAAATAACATTTAAAAAGAACGACATAATCAAGAAAGCGTGTCTTGCTATAAAATATTTGCTGAAAAGAATCAAAATTTCAAACAATTCCTGAAAGCTCGGAAGACGTTTAATTTTGTATTCTACTTTTAATAAGTTTCTCCATTGACACGAAGGTTTCCAAACCGAGGCTTGGATGACCACTGCTTAAATCTATTTCGTTTAATTATAGGTAGTTTTCATGTTGTTTGGGACCGTGGCAAATATTTTCCGGTACAATAAAAGGCTGTTTAAACTTAGCATAACAATGGTCTTTCCCAAACCATTGGAGTCCCACAATGAACAATGAGAAATATATAATACCAATATGGATCTCATTGGTTGTCATTGTCACTAATCTAAAGAGGTCCAAGAAAACATACATTACTTCAATACAGACACATATGGGATTACGATGTAACTGATATTTTTCCCTTCCCAGGGTAATGTATTCAAAGTGAGGCTTGAATAACACTTGCCTGATCCTATTTTCCAGTTGCTGTTAGGGACCGTGATGTCATAGGGACCGTAACAACAGTTTGTAGGCGCGTACCAAAGACTGTAGAAACTTAGCATTTGACTGGTCCTTCCCCGAGCCATCGGAATCCCGCAATGAATGGTACAATTCTATGGACACCCATCAGCAGAGTTATGTAATACTAAAATAGATGGCTTTAGTTGTCATGGTTATGTAGAACTTATAGAATTCTGAATCCGCATTCCAACAAGCAAACCGAATGGGTTAGTATGTGACATGGTATGCCTTAAATTGGTTCATTGTGAATATCATCGACCGCCAAACTAACGAAATTCAAACACACTGTACTCCTTAGAGGTCTCCCAAAACAACGGTCCGCTTGCCAATTGCAATATCCAATACCTCAGAACCGGTATACAGAGTTTCACCCAGTGTTTTGGCTATAGCTAGCTTATTGTAAACCACTACCTACACAAATCAGGCCCTTTTAAGATCGAGTGCAACCCTAAGACTTTATATTTAATGAAAACAGGAAGAAATCCTTGAAAATGTTAGTAAATAACATTCAAAAAAGAATCGCATAATATGTATTTATTTATACAAGAAAGCCTGTCTGGCTATACAATTTCCTTAAAAGTATCAACATAATTTGAAACAATGACTGAAAACTCGGAAGAAATTTATTTCTTCTTTCCTATTTTAATTTAAAAAAAAATTCTTCACAGAAAAAACGAGTTTCCAAACCGAGGCTGGGAGGAAAACTGTCTGAATCTATTTGGTTCAGTGATAGGCAATTTTCACGTTATTTTGGGGATCAAGTCCACATAGGGACCGTTGCAAAAATTAAACTTAGCAATTCAATGGTATTTCCCAAACCATTAGAGTCCCACAATGAATAATGAGAAATATATAATACCAATATGGATCTCTTTGGCATGGTCATTAATCTATAGAAGTCCTTAAACGTGCAGTACTTCAACAAGCACACCTATGCGTTATGATGTAACTGGTATTGTGATGTATTCAAACCGAGGCTTGAAGGACACTTGCCCGATCCTATAGTTTGCTTCAGTGGTACACATTTTATAGTTGCTTTTAGGGACCGTGATGACATAGGGACCGTAACAACAATTTGTAGGCGCGTACCAAAGACTGTAGAAACTTAGCATTTGACTAGTCCTTCCCCGAGCCATCGGAATCCTGCAGTGAATGGTACAATTCTATGGACACCCATCAGCAGAGTTATGTAATACTAAAATAGATGGCTTTGGTTGTCGTGGTTATGTAGAACATTAAGAATTCTAAATCCGTTTGCCAATTGCAATATTCAATTCCTCAGAACCAGTATACAAAGTGTCTCTCCAAGTGACCCAGTTATAGCTAGCTCATCTCATGTAATCCACTACCTACACAAATCAGGCCTTTGGAAAGGATCAAGTGTTTCACGGGGTTCGAACGCCTCCCTCCACCCCAACCGAAAATTGAAGTAAATCCTAAGACTTTATAGTTTATGAAAACAGGAAGAAATCCTTATCAATGTTAGTAAATAACATTTAAAAAAGATCGACATAATCAAGAAAGCGTGTCTTGCTATAAAACATTTGCTGAAAAGAATCAACATTTCAAACGATTCCTGAAAGCTCGGAAGACATTTAATTTTGTATTCTACTTGTAATAGGTTTCTCCACTGACACAAAGTTTTCCAAACCGAGGCTTGGATGACCACTGCTTAAATATATTTTTTTAATTATAGGCAGTTTTCATGTTAATCGGAACCGTGGCAAATATTTTCCGGTACAATAAAAGGTTGTTTAAACTTAGCATAACAATGGTCTTTCCCAAACCATTGGAGTCACACAATGAACAATGAGAAATATATAATACCAATATGGATCTCATTGGTTGTCATTGTCACTAATCTAAAGAGGTCCAAGAAAACATACATTACTTCAATACAGACACATATGGGATTATGATGTAACTGATATTTTTCCCTTCCCAGGGTAATGTATTCAAAGTGAGGCTTGAATAACACTTGCCTGATCCTATTTTCCAGTTGCTGTTAGGGACCGTGATGTCATAGGGACCGTAACAACAGTTTGTGGGCGCGTACCAAAGACTGTAGAAACTTAGCATTTGACTGGTCCTTCCCGAGCCATCGGAATCCCGCATACAGAATGGTGACCTTACATTTACAATTCAATGAATGTTATGCAAATAAGAATTACGTAAATTTTAGAAGAATGGTTTGGGTTGGCACGATTATGCAGTGCTTAATCTATAAAGGTCCCAAACAATACAGTACTTCAAAAAGCAAACCAATTTAATGGAAATGACGTAACTATATAGTAAGCCATGACACATTATGAATAAAATTGGGTGATACGAATTTCAAACACGCTATACTCCATAGCGTTTTCTCTCAGTATTGTTCGCTTGTAAAATGCAATGTTAAAGATCTACTTCAACGGCACTAAGATAATTTAAACTTTGGCGAAATCCAATCAATTTGTGTTTCATGATTACGTATATATTAAGGAAAATACTTAGCGGTAATTGCGTAATTAAAAAAAAGGGTCATTTAGGCCAGCGTTCAGCAGCTCCTCATACCGAGTTTTTGGAAACAGCCTGTCACGTGATGAAAATATACCATAGACTCTGATGACGTACATGAATGGAGACGGCTTGTTTACCCCCCGCGCAGCGAAGTGTGTTTATTGTACGCGTCTATAGCTACTCACACAGTAAACGAGGACAAAATGTCAGACTTTAGCGGATCGTGGGAGGAACACAGTGTGGACGAAGAAGAATTAGGAAATACAGATGATAGTATTGATAGTGAGGATAGCTCTGACGGTGGAGGGAGCTCTTCCGAAGACGACTAGGGCGTTGATGAAGCTGGGGGAGTGCTTGACGAGGAAGTGCGAGGTGCCAAACCATACAGGTTTGGGCCACTGGCCGCCGATGATCAACAATACTGAATGGTGAGTCCCACAGGTTTTTTGAAGAACAAACAATGCTATGTTTACTGTTGTTTATCGTCATGAAGTACTTATTTATCTATGCGGCATATGAGGCCGCTATAATGGATAGAAATAGCAGCAGAAAGTTGATTTTTTTTTCTCACGAAATGGTTGCTGTTGTCCAATATGGTTCACGTTTTCATGATACATTGAATCGGTGTCACTCAAAAATTGTTCCCTTTGGGTTAGTGCAGGTATCCTTATCGGAGAACCGGGTTCCATGGAGAAAGGAAAATAGATGAATGTTGTTTTATTTGTTTCTGTATTTCCTTGTTTATCCATTAATTTGTTCACAATACAATCATCAAATCTCAGTGTGTCGGAGATAACATTTATTTTCAGTACCGAACTGATCCTGACAAGCCGTATTTTCTGTCAGTGTCACTGTTGAACCGCATTTATTTTTTTATTTCTTTTAGCAAATGATTGAGGTAGGTCCTAGCCTAATTGGATTAGTTTTTATGTCAAGCTCATTTGCTAATTATTTCTCATAATTTTCTTTTAGGCTAGTATGATATGTCATGTTTATTCTTTAAAACAGAACTACAATTACAAACCACTTTTCAAATAAATAAAAAAATAAAAAAATTCCCAGAGACACAAAGTAAGAACAACGGCCATTGATAAACAATGCGAAACATTGCGTGATTTTTTACTTAGATGTATAAATGAGACACGCATCGTTTCAATCCCCACTCATTTTGTATTACCCCCGTTCATGTAAAATTAGTTAATGGTCATGAACATAGTCCATCCTATGTCAGTACAGCAACACTTTCATCCATTAATTTTCTGTTATTTAAATTTTTCTTTCAGGTGCTCATGCGGACACTGTGTGGTCCAACCAATGGCAGTGAACTCCATCTGCTGTAAGGAAGTGCAGAAGACAAGAGCCCAAATGGCAGCATTGAACATTGATGTAGAGGATGAAAACCAAAGCCTTGCTGTGCATGATTGGTTTGAAGCAGTCTGTCTGCACCCGGCTGTACTTCAAACCGCGTATTTACAGTACCGGTGAATACTATGGCAGAGATGCAGTTGAAGGGACTCTAGACCAGTAAGTGTCTTTTTTTAATTGAACTGTAAAATTAATGTAAGGAGCAAACCCTCCCCCCCCAAAAATTATTACGCCTCTTACCTGACCCCGAGTATAATTGACTGTTGGATTAGATTTATACAACTCAGAAAAACGAATAACCATAAAACCTGTACAAGATTTTTTCTAAACACTTTGATCTCTGTCACAATTGTTGAGTATGTTACAGCTTGTTATGACTTCTTTAAAGAACCCAAAAGTGTGTGTGTGAGTTTGTAGTGACATTCAAACCGAGGACTTACAACAAAAGGGACAATAGGTCCACATTTGTTATCACAAAGGAAAACAATGGGGTCCACGTTTGTCAGGACAAAGAGTTGAACAAAGGAGAGTCCACCATTGGAGCTCATGACACACTTGAGTGTGTGTGTGTGAGCTTACACATGCCAACTTACGGAGCAATGCTACCCCATAAGGTTTTCTTTGTTCTGGTGGTGACCCAAATAGGATTTCTTCAGAAAAAGGAATATTAGAACAACAATGGAAGTACCCCTGTAACTGCCATATGTAAGGGTGTGTGTGTGTGTGTGTGGGGGGGGGTTCTCCTACAAGTTGTTCAACTGGACAAATCAGAAGAGTATATTTCCACCCATACTCGTACATGATTTCTTCAAAATGGGAAAACTGTGTTTTTAAACAAAAATTGATATCAAATGTTTACCTAATTTGATTTTCTTCTACTACTTTGTTTGCAGAAGAAATCGCCATGTTGCTTACAGGCAAGTTGTCAGATGGTGTACGGGCTACCTCGGAAGGTTCAACAGAGTGCCACTTCCTTCAACAGAGTGCCACTTCCAAGGACATATCCCAACCCCAATGGACAATATAAAGGGTTTACCCGCCACTTGACTAATAGTAACTTAAAAAACCCTAAAATTTATTGCCAATCATATTGTAAGAATTCCTCTTCTCACTCGAATTTAGTGTGGTATTTTTAGCCCTATAGTTGATAAAATGTTTGTAAATGAGACTCAAAAAATAGATGTACAAATTATTTGTCAAACATAAAGCTCATGCTGTTGTGTCTCTCACTGGAAAATAGTGAAATGCATTCAACTTACATGTACATATTACAAACATGGAAGTTATATAGCAAAGAGGCTTCAAAAGGCGAACTTTTTTGAGAACCACCATCTTTGATAAAAATCTGTTAATATTTGGCTCACTGAGATGGGATGTGTGTCATTACAAGAACAATGTCTATAATCAGGTGAGGTTTGCGCTGACACCATAGGTAAAATCTCTTTTGAGTAGTGGTGGTTCTGAAAAGAAACAGTGGTTTCACAACTTGATTTTTTGATCAGTATGCCCTGATCCTCTTCAGGAAGTTGTCAAACCACCTGTTTTTTTTTTTAACCACCACTACTCACAAGATTTTATACATGGCATCACTGCAAACCTGATCCCACCATGCAAAGTTTCAAATCATACTATGATCAAAACATGTTCTGCTAATCTAGTAGTGGTTCATGGTTTTCAAAAAGGTTTTCAGAATTGAGGATACAAACATGGTGGGATTGGTGGCCTCCATTTACTCTAAATTTTCAGTGTGTTACAATCATTTTTAGATGATCCATGAGTAAATGACAATAAACACTTTTAATAATATACACATATCAGTCTTTAGTCTTTATGAGTATTATTTTATTTCAAGAAAAATAGAATAAAACAACAATTCAGCAAAGTCAACTACCCCTCTTCAAGTGAAGTAAATAAATAGAAAGCAGCTTAATTAATAAATTAAAGGGACACGTTGCCATTAAAAGAAAATGTAACTATGGGTTCCTTACCCTTCTTGCATATACTACATGGTAATGTAAATGACCACCTTATGTACAAAAAGCAATATTTTTGGAGTTAAGAGTACAGTGTACATGTAATACTTAATGTCAAGAAAAGTTGTATTACCAAAGTTGACCTCTCTGTCTAGTTTTAATTTTCATTGAGTAATTAAATAGAAAACAGCTAAATTAAAAGGGAATGTTGCAAAACTAATTCCATGCGATCCTTACTCTTCTTGCCTACAGACATTCTAAAAGACCTCCTTATCAAAATGTTCAGCTCATTGTAGACTTTTAAGAAAATGTAAACAAACATTTCAAATTGCAGTCAAAGCTTAGAAAGACAGGTTGTCTGGCAAATTGTCAAAAAGAAGTGTAATTGTTTTGTGTTTGCCCTGGATTGAAAACACATTACACATGAAATATGCAAACCCCAATACATGTACTCCAACTCCTCTTTTTCTCCCCCAAAAACTCCTTTAGTTCACCATGCAATATGCACAAACTGGGGCTGCTCATTAATCTTATGTAGCAAACAAGTTTGTGGTTGATCCCCCTTCTAACAAATAATAATAACAATAACAAATAAGTACGGTACACATGTGTACATGTACTCAATAAAACCCTACATTTAAATTACCAGATGTGGTTGTGGTCAAATAAAAGCTACATGGGCATTAAAACAACTCTTCTCATAAGATAATAAATGGTGTACAAAAAATATGTACAATACATGTATAATCAATAAAGAAAAAAATCCACAATGGCTTGATGAATTAATCATATTTTACCATCAGAAATAATCCTCTGCATTAACAATAAGGTGTTTAAACTATGTCAACAGTATCTCTTTAATACATGTAATAGGAGGACAAAATAAACCTTTCTTTCATTTTAATAATTCTGCTTGAAACAAAATTGCAGACAGACATGAGTCATGCATCTCAAACCGAGGGGTTTATAAATTTGTTCAAAATCTTGAGGGAAATTGTTAACTTTTAAGATATTCACAAGTCAGGCCTGGAATTACATGGAGGCCACGGAGGCCATGGCCTTCGTTGCCCTTGTGTTGGCCTTGGTGCCCCTTCAAAAGTCTCCCATAGACTTTAAGATTTTCCAATGGAAGTACCCTTTACAAATTGAAAATGGCCTTGCCCTCTCCAAGATGAAATTCCAGGCCTGACAAGTGTATGATTATGCAAAGTAAATTTAATTATTATTCCGATACTGCACATTTTGATGTGTAATGAAATAAAAATAACCCTATATCCAACTCGGGTCCAGGCATTTTGAAGCTGACCCCCACCCCCCGCGGTTGAATATTTCTCCCCTAAACATAATTAAGGTTGTTTCTGCAACAAGCCAGTAAACCGTTTCATTACCTCCTCTGATGTGATTGAACTTTCCATCACATTAGATGGGAGAAGTTGTTCACCAGTGGGCTCCTGTCACCATACTTAGCATATATTCAGCAAAAGCTTCTTGCAAAACCTGAACAAAAGATCAAAACAAACATTGTATTTAACCTCTAAGTCAAATGTCATAATTTGGGCATTGTATTCACACACATGTATGGCTTTGCCCTTTGTAGGAACAAGTAATTTTTTACCATGGTCCTTCCCCCGTACTCCTCCCCCAGGGATACAATGATGTTGAAAGCAAACTAAACTGGAAAAGCAATGTAAGGTCAATAATGAAGTCTGTAGGTTGTACTTGAAGTTGAAGGGGAGTCTTGTACACATGTATGTGCACTGGGATGACAAGGTCAAGGAGGTGAAGTAGAATTGGTAACTAGTTACAAACTTTCCTAAACTTCAAACTCGAATCATGCTCACAATCACATCGAGTGAAAAGGAAAATTGTTGATGGTTGTGGTAGCCCTACTATTGAGTTTGAAATCTCTTGCGAGAAGTGCATGTTTTGAAATGAAAAGAAACGATGGTAAAATATCAACTACATACTCATAGAACTTAGTTTTAGAACTTAAAAGTTGCTTACCCAGCTCTTCTCTCTTTTATGCCAGACGAGTGTTGGCTGAATCGCTTAGTTTCATTTGGCTGTGCCTGTTTTACTCTCTGTTTGAAAAGATGATGGCACTGCAGATGGGGCTTTCATGGTTGGGATTGAACCTAGCTTAAGCCTGTTATAGCTTTTTAATCCAAAACTGCTCTTTAGTTGCGATGTTGCAACCCGACAGTCGTCCGTAAAATGGGCACTGCAAATCATGGTCCATTTTGACACCGTGAAACCCTTCCGTGTGTTGGTCACGGAACGCACCCATTCCCTTCTCAGGACAGGATCTCTTGGGAATCGAAATAAAAACTCACATCTGGGTTCCTATCTGCGTTCCGAGTACATGTACATCCACCAACAGAACATGAGTTCGGCATGGTCAATTCTCACGTCTTAACTGGGTGAATGTCTTCGAATAATGAGATCATCACACATAGTTACCGTGTAAACACACGACACGTCGCTACTTCCTGGTTTCCCCTATCTTACAAGTACGTCATCATTCGCTGGTTCACCCACGTATCTTATAGTTGGTTCGTGGTGCGCGTAAATACACGTGCTTCAGTATGGGACATGCATGGTGCCTATGGAGGGAGCCATGGAAGCGCGCGAGTTTTTAAAAACCCTAAGATCGGATTATTTTTTCCGGTTAAAATTACGAAAAAAATATATGTTTAAAACAATCCAATCTACAAGGTCAGAATACTTAATAACATTATGTATAAGATTCAGCAATTTGTTTTATTTCGCAGTTATTGCTGAAGTAGATCTTTAAAAACTCTAGAACCAGTACAAGTTATTTCCAAATTGCATATACAAATTGGCTGTAATACCACTGCATGCACAAATTGGCCCGTTGGCAGGCAGGGAGTGTTTCCGATGGTTAAAACAAACGCCCCCCCCCCCCCGATTCACTGAAACCTACGACATGAAACTTACTAAAGAATAATTGAAAACATTTTAACTATTTTATCAGAAAGTATGACAATAAGTATTTTATTTTATGTTCATTTTTAAACGGACACAACGTTACATAAACAACATCTCCCCAAATCTTGTACTTTTCTTTGCGTTTTGATGGTTAATTCTTCGAAAAGCTTGTTCATAGTTTAATGGTTAGGATTATGGATAACCATAAAAAATATAGAAAGCGATTCTACTTTAACTGACTTTCAGAATATATAGTGCCCTCAACATTTAAACAATTCATAGGGAGAGATCAAATTCGCTCGGCCCCAGCGGCCTATCCAGGACCGCTGGGATGGGCTAATTAGCTTGCACAGATTCTTGTTCAGGAAGTACGTCATGCGTGCAGTGCTTGCAGTGTGAGTGTGATGCATGATGGGACTGAGCATTAACGTTAACGATACGTTTGCCCATCCCAGCGCCTTTGGTTTTAAGGCAAGGCGCTGGGGACGAGTGAAGAGATAAAACGGCAAAACATGCCATACTTCAGTATCTAAACTCTAAATGCTTCTGCTAAACGGACACACACACCATGAAATAATTATGTTCAAGCGAGACCAGTTTGACATGGTAAAACTTAAATTCGGTTATAACATAACTATGCCTTATGCGTCCAGAAACAGTTAACAGACGTATGACGAGGCGTTTCCGACTCCATAAAGGCAACACGCGCTTGGCATCTGTGCACATATTCGACACGCGTCCAAAGCAAACTTCATAATTATTCCAATTACACTTTGTTGTTAATCCACTGGTGCTTAAGTGACGTCACAGCCGGATAAAAAGACTATGTCAATATGTCTTTATGCAGTGAATGCATTTTTTTGTGAGAAGCAAGGGACGAATTCAGCTAAATTACTTGAAGTATAAAAAGACCTTTTCAAATTGAACACGATCGCTAACTCCATTATAATTGTGTATACAACTGTAAATCAAAAATGATGAAACACATTTTCTTTGAATCCCTTATGTATCGTTTAAAAAAACATGAACCAAACTATAAATTGCTCAAGTTTGATTTCAAGACTGGATATCATAAAAACAATATAAATTTTCATCCTGGTTGAAATTATGAAGGGCATAGGTATTAGGCCTAGTAGTAGTAAGCCACGGTGAATGTTTTTCCAGAAGCACAACAAGCATGCAGAAAGAATTACACGCAACAGAAAAGCCTTAAAAATAGGTATCTGTTTTGAATGTAAGCACCGCTATAGTTTTCATTTAATTTACGAAAGAAGAGCTCATTTCATTTTGTGTTTACCCATCTTACAGAAGTGAACTATTGCCGGTTCTTTGCGAAGTCCGAGGGATTTAATTGATCACTCTTGTAAATTTAGCTAGAACTGAGAGTTTTGTTTTGTTCTGGGTGTATTATGCTACACATTGGTGAATAGCTTGCACCTGCACCGGGTAAAAGTAAAGGGCGACGAATTAAAAATAAATGACCAACCACAGTTTGAATTGGTAACAAGCAGGTGTTAATTGTCTGAAACTGTGGTTTATTGGACAACGCATGGTAAAAAGGCGACTGCAACGCTGGTGTTAAAAGGGAAATATAGTTTTATCATTTTAGATCATATCGGCCTGGATGACGACAAATTACGACCTGACAGTATATTTAAAGATATAGTAAAATCTTATGTTGGGGTTTTTATATCTAAAAAAGTATTAAAGATCCTACCTATTCCGTTTAAAATGTCCAAATTTATGCAAAACTGTAAATTTTAAATAATTAATTTTCCGGTCGTTAAAATTTAATATTAGGCCTACTTCACTGCTCTATCACATGTGAATATTACAACATTTTGGTTAATGGAAGGGTATACAATTGGTAATTACTCAAAAAAATAATTACCATGGACATTTACTTGGTAAGAAGCACTGCAACTGTTGATAGGGTATACTATTTTGAATAACGATTCCCTTCTCAGAAATTTTGTTTTAGTGAAAGGGTTTCAAAAAGAAATTCAATCTGAGAAACGTTTATGCGTGAAACGTTTCTCAGATTGTGTATTCCAATTACGGATTATTCTTCCAGCGTGGAAATAACCGCTCCAGATTTTCGATGATATCTAAAAAGGGCCATCACCTTTTAAAATGAAATTTTCACAGATTAGTTTTGTTGTAAATATATCTACATTTATGTAGGATTAAAACAATCAAACGGATCCAAAAACTAAATGTAAACTAAGCCTTTAAAGGCCCTGTACACTATTGGTAAGATCGAAACACACAAAATGTTCACAGATTCACACATAACTTACATGATTTAAAGAAAGTAATGGTAGAAAGGGTTCCTTAAAATATTTCTGCCCAAAATGCTATCGTTTCTGAGAAATGAGTAAAACAATAGTTTTTATCATGCGTGATAAAAACTCAATGTTTAAAAAAACAGAAAACATATCTCTCTTTTGACAATTTTCTCGTGACCTCGATGACCAATTGAGCTCAAACTTTCACATGTTTGTTTGTTCATGCATATGTTGAATCACACAAAAACGTGGACTGCATACATTTGGTAATTGGAGCCTATCTGATTGTATTAATCCTATATAAATGTAGGTACATACAATTAAACTAACCTGTGAAAATTTCACTTCAAAAGGCGGTCGCGTTTTTGAGATATCACCGAAAAACCGGAGCGAATATTTCCACGCAGGAAGAATATTCCCCATAGGAATACACAGTCTGAGAAGCGTGACAGAAACGCTTCTCAGATTCAAATGTTGGGGAATAAAAGTGACATATTTTCCGTAACCGTAATACTTCGAAGTTAAAAGTTTCTCAAAATTCATCATACTACCCAAAGCTGCTGTCCTTCTTACCAAGTAGGTTTTGATTGCCATAACCTTTCAGAGTCATTACTAAACGTGTACTGTGCCTTTAAGCTTAGGCCTTGTACATTAATTGGTTATCTCCATCAGCCTTTTGACTGTTAGTTCTTGTTTTTGGCAGTCACTCCTCATTAATCCCACGTAGAGACTGACCCATACCCCTCTTGGAGAAACAAATGGAGCTGAAGGGTACCGCCTTTCTTAATTTGTATGCATGACGTCATCATTGCAACCCAAAACGAGGCTACCGGCGCAGCGCCTCCAAAACACCGATCCAGTAAGCCCCGCCCCATTTTTCATTGACCAATCACGCCCGCGAAATCTGCGATCACCATTCGGCGCGGCGTCTGTAGCCTCGTTTTGGATTACAATGATGACACACAATAATTATTTCAGTTTCAGTATAGCGTGCAGCTCTCTAACTACATCACAGTGGTGTTACAAAGTATACCGGGTTTCATGTTGTCGGTTAAAAACGTTATTATCCACACAGCTATTGTCTTTTTGGTTATGATACACATTTCCATGGAAAACTAAAGGATGTCAATATTGACGAATATGCATTTCAAACGGCATTGTTGCTCAGTTCGGTGGTGTTACACGACAAAAGGCTGGCTATTAGCTGCCACTGCCGCTTCAAAGACGCAAGATTAATTTTGTCAGCAGTCTTGCAGGTTAAAACAATTAAACGCTTCAGTGACAATAACAACACGGCAGCTGACAGCATGACAAACACGATGTTGCCATATTGCGACGCTCACAACCACACACAGTCGGCGTGAACAGACGGGACATCTAGCAAAGTCCAAACTATTGTAAGACTGGATTTGGGGGAAGGCAGAGGAGAAACATACATCACAGCCGGACAAATACCCGCTCAGTATACTGTTGCAACAATGGAAAACTATTCACATTCTGGATTCGATGGGGACACACCGGCAACCAGCCTTTTGGAGAGGCAAATCTTAGCGGGAGTTTTGGCACTCGTGGCGGTATTGGGCATTGTAGGGAACACGGTGGTCATCATTTCCGTTCTTCTTTCGTACAAACTTCGCACTAAGATGAACGTTTTTGTAGTCAACCTAAGCTTTTCGGACTTGCTGATTTGCCTTCATCTCGTTTGGATCATAGTGGCTTTCGTGGCCGATGACGGGTGGCCTCTACCTGACTGGTTGTGTGTTTGGTGCGGGTTTGTTCTGATAACTTGTATCGGAGTCAGTGTCTACACACTAGCCTGTATCGCTATTAACCGTCTCATCTTGATTCGGTACAGTCGGGCCACGTTCCTGTTCCTTTGCAGACCCACAACCGTCTGCTTCATGGTTGTTATCATTTGGGTGATTCCACTGTGCGTTGCAGCCACACCATTGATTGCTGACTTCGGGGAACTTGGCTACAGCAGTCGCTACCGCACATGCATTAAAAACCACGCCCACGAAAGAGCCAAGGCTTTCGACACCATGCTCTCGCTAATTTTTTACCCACTCCCCACTGTGGTCATCATAACATGCTACCTGAAGGTATTCCTGTTTCTGCGTTCACGTGTTAAGAAAGTTGCGCCCGAGAACGTCGAGCCAACCGTGTCCAGCGTGGCACAACCCCATCAAGACGCTAGACCCAACCTGCGCAAAAGACTCGACAAGAGGCAAGTAAAAGTGACCAAAAACATGTTTTATGTTGTCTGCTTATTCTTCATGTGCACAACTCCTTATGGATTATCTTTGCTGTGTGGCCACCCGGCCTGCCTGCGAGCTACAACGTATGCAGCCGTTATACTGTCCTGTAATAGTTGTATAAATCCCTTCATATATGCGACCAAACACCCCGATTTCAAGACAGTGATCCGATGCATCTTGCTGTGCCAACTCAAAAAGATCCCCCAACGAGTTAAATTACCATGCCAATAATTTCAAACGAGGACAACTTCCATTGTATTGTGTGGGTCTCCTAACTTACAGCGCCGATATCTAACGTTGCTCAACGTCGATATCTAATGTTGCTCAACGTAATGGAAATAACAACATTATCTCAGCATTGATGTATTTCTAAGGCATGGAGAAAACACGTCAACGTTTTGAAATGAGCAACGGGGAGTACTCTTAAAGCAAGGACAAAATCAGCCCAGATTTGTATTTGTATACAAACTCAGTTTGATCTCTCTACTTTGTCATACTGACTTTGCATCATTTGAAAAACCATTAGGCATGATTCTGTTTAATATACTGAAAGGATTTGTAACGGTCTGGAAAGACAAGGATTGGTGGATGAGAAAGCCTTGCCAATCTGTTTGGGTAAACAAAATAAACAAATTTTCGTTGTGTTTATTCAAGTTGGTCCGTGTGTATGGCACGAGTAAATCGAATTCGTAAATAATTAATATTGTGACAACTTTTCAACGAAAGACCCGCTCTACTATTTTTATCAGAGGCGAGATAGTATTTGTATGCCCTTTAACCAGCGAGGTAACCGTTCTGTAGAACTCATCACGGCGTCGAATAATCTAGCCAAGACATTACATTAGATTGAATATGAGTGGAGTTCATCCAAGAATATTATCATTTGACAGCGGACATGTCGAAATGAATGTATTTTTATCAGTTTCTCCGGCATTGACAGATACAGGCCTAAGTGTCGATCGATACAGCACGTAGCACTGACACGCAACAACAACACAAAAGGCTGCTGTAGTGTGTAATACAAGTTGGCATGTAATATCTTAAATGTATAAACAAACATGCACAATAGAAATCATAAGACTGGCAAAAAGGTTCGTTTGAAACTAAACAACACGGTATTTACTATTATCTTACACCCCCACGTTAATGGAGCTATTAAAAACGAGTGGATGGGTGGATGATGGGGATCTTACGACTGGGTAAAATCATGAGTTTTAACGTGGTTATCTCGTCATGAGCCCGGAACAACGGCGCAAGGCTTTACGCCGCTTGCCCAGACACACGGAGCACTTTCTTCCAGTGAGAAACTAAACGGCCCTTGAAAACAAAATATGGCATTATACTATTACATTTTTGTTTGGCAAAGATTTCCCCAAAAGAGATGTTTTCCCATTCCCATGCAGAATTTAACAATGGCAGAAAACCGGTTTAAACTTTCACACTCACTTTTTTGGAAACACAATTTTGCACATCAATTGGTTACCCGTATTTTTTCTTTCTTCGGTAACTCTTCGTAATTACGTCGTTTCTTCCGGGCACGATGATAAACAATTTGAACAAAAATCGTCAACGTTGACAGAAAAATGTGTGACTATTTTACCGCCCCCTCCCTGCAAGGCCGACTACAAACAAAAACGCTACCGGCCCTTTAAAGTCTCAGCCAAGGACTCTGAATCTTTCGTACAACATGTCAAATTGACAACGCTTTACATCTACAACACTTTTTTTCCTGATGTTTCCAAAGGTATAACCTTATGAAAAAAGCTTTGCATTGCTTTTTTTTTTTTATCTCTACTCGTTGTGTTTTTGCCCACATGAAACCTCTGCAAAACGGTTTATCCTATGTAGTATTAACCTTTTTGCGATACCCTGGTTATATCACAATACTATTATTGTCAACTACTGAAACTTCATTAAAGACATAATATGAAATTAAACCAACTGAGAATTATTCATCGAGCGATGGCAATGTGAAGGCCTTTGAATGAAACAGGTTTCTTCAATCAACATTTACCTTAAAAATATCGATCAGCACGCCGCACTTTACTGCTAATTTTATGTTGATTTTTTGTAATTGAGCTCAAATGTCCCATGACCACTACTGCAAATTTAACGAGCGTTTTGAGTAATGTTCCATGGGCCATTGCCCACAGCACTCTGAGGCCTAATATCTGGAGGATGCGCTCCAATGGACCGACCGGTGACAATTACATTTTTGTTCTTCTTCTTTAAAAAGCGAGACTAACAACAAAACAACACATGGTTATTGTTATATACATGGGTTTGGTTAGTTTATATTCTTATGACACATTGTATGTAGAATAGTCTCCATAGCAAATGATTATGCTTCTGTGACGGTATTTCGTTCAGTTTAATTCAGCTCAACATTTATTCCAAGTAATAAAAGAGGAGGTCAATTGCATGGAGATGTATAAAGAACTATAGAATAACAATTTCACGAGACACAATGAAGCAGAAGCAAATAAGGAGGTATATTCAAAAGACAAAGTCTTGTTTAGAAATGCCTCTTCAAAGCAAGATGCTTGATTTCTGGACAGAAATTAAATTACAACAGATCGTACGGGACAGACATGGACGGAACAGGACAGAAAAAGCATCGTTATTTGATAAGACGACCGTAACTTTGTACCTGACGTAAAGGGTCACTACGGAGGGAACTTTAAATTAATCAGCCAACTATATTAGTTTTTAACCCGTATCGGAGCCTTTGAACGAGTAAGGAAAGAAACGAAAAAAGGGGACACCGTGAATAAACGGTTTTAAGCCGCGCATGCTAGACTGAAAATCAGTTATTGTAGTGTTTGTTCGCGCAAAATGAAAGCCATTACACTGGAGCGTGAAACCACTAAAACCACTTAGCCGAGTGGAACAAAAGACAAGCTGTACAATAATTTTACCACGCCTCAATGAACATGGCCGTTAGTGTCTTGCCACGGATCATTAGTTCATAATGATTAAACAAATGTTTGCAGTTCAGTTCACTCTATTTTCCACTCAACAGATGAATATGAAATAATACAAGAAATGGTTACATTTGGTAATATTTGACCATAACGGTAAATACTAAACCATGCGTATGAAAGGGGTCCCTAGAAAGCAAAGATTGTCGAGTAGAGGCCCCCAGTTACACTTAAAACAATATTGATAACATAAACTAAAAAAACTAGAAACATTAGTACTCACAAACGTATAACAAGGGACATAAGCGTCATAATAACATCCATTAGTACCGTAGCCACAGCCTTTAGTGTAGACACACGTGGCCTAATAGCTACTAACCCCCATGAGAAAACTCAGTTATCTTTTCAATAATGATTTAACAGCTTTTTGTATAAATATTTATGTCTAAAGAGAGAAAGACTGGAGATATTTTACGATAGTTCGTATATCTGAAAACAACAAAAATGGATTTCTTTCCCCTCACAAGCAGCAGACTGAACGAACATAATGACTTCCTGCATTGGAACTATCAATCAATCCAGACGGTTGTTCCCCATCAATTGTCTGAACATCTCAATTTCAGTCAACCTGGTGATCTAATTTGCTGTCTATGGAGAAATTTGTTCAAAAGCTTTATACTTCTGCTTGATACAAAATGTCACGATCTAACGAAAGGAAGTTCACTCAATAATTTGTATTTTATTTTTTGTGTTGCATTCATAATTAATAAGCAAAGACCGGGAGATTACAGGAGCTAACCAGTGGGAATAAAGAGGATTTCATGGTTACCTTCAGTTAAGAGCTGAATGGTTCAAAAATTAATTAATAAAATCCATTAGCGGTATAGAGTTGGATCACAATAATACCGAGGTCAAATAAAAAATAAAATAAAATTAAAACGAAGAGAAAACTGCAATTCTTTCTATACATTTTCTTAACATGTAAAGTCTTTACATGAAGGCGCACTACTCATCAAGAAAAGTTATCCAAATAATGTTTCTGGATGGTTCGTGCCTTCGTCATCTTTCCCGACAAATGTCACTCAGAATATATTGTTTTTGAAGGGCATTTCATTTTCTAATCCTGCTGGTAAGTATACTGCTCATTGTCAAAAAGGTTATGTTGATGAGGTTTATAAAGGAACATTACAGAATTGGTAAGAAACAAAACTTGTAAAATATACTTTTTGATCACAGATTTACATAAAACTTACACGGTCTAATGATGATGATAGTAGAAAACATCCCTTGAAATATTTCTGTCTGAAATGCCAAATTTGATGAGAAATGAATAAACTAATTTTCCGATTGGAGTTTATCGCTCAGTGAGCGTTTTATTCATTTGCTGAATCTATACGATTTCATGCAAATGTGCAATTGTTTTTTCACTATTTTCTCGTGACCCAGATGGCCGATCGATCTCAAACTTCTACAGGTTTGTCAGTTTATGTATATGGTGGATTACATAAAGTGCTTACACTGCCAGCAACTGTTTTGTTAGCAAAAACCAATTCTGTAATGTTCCTTTAATTGTCACTAATCATTTAATACACGACAAAGGAACATTCTACAATATAGTTGACACTCATTTTAAAACAACTAGAACCGCGAAGCTGATCAATAATGAAATCGACCTGCATTAATATGAAAGGTAGGCCAATGTTGCCTGATGAATATAAGTTTCTAGACTGCATACACTATAAATGAGTATTCGGATACATAACATTGTCGCAATTACACGCGCGATTGACAATGTCATATATGAAATGCTTCCCTTTAATGATACTGAAAGAAATGACCGCCTTCCAGACCCGTTGCAATACCTGAAGCACAGCGCTCTTAAGAATTGAATTTAATCAGGTTGAATCAAGCGACTTTGGCTACATGGCGATTGGCTACAGCGGCAGTATTGAAGAATAGGTATTTTCAGCGATCCGGCCGTAGCCACTGCCGAATCCATCAATTCAGACACGGCATTATACGAAGTGCCATATTGATCCTAGTGGGGGTCCCAATGGTAATTCATTGTTTGCGATAATTATGGAGGTGTTGCTGCGTCCGTTCCAAAGTCACGCTTATGAGATCACAGGATTACGGCGCTCATACCATCTTCTTTATAGCCGTGCGATGTTACCCAAATAGAGTTTCAGAAAATACCGGGCAAAAATGACCGAATAACGTGATTACAACAGGACTGATGTTGTCACGACGCATGTCAACATATCTAGCTGAGTGGCGACAGGGCATTTTACTCTGTTCATTTAATCTTGGACCGTTTAGTCTTTTTGTGCAGCTTTGAGGTAGGAAGTGTTCCCGGGAATAATTTACAATTGACGCTTGGATGATTACTTCTTATTTTAAAATTGCGTTTTCTCTTCTTCAATTCAAATTCACTATGATGGACGAGAAAAGGGAGGGGGGACTGATGGTGTGGTCCCTTTAAAGTGCTATATTCTTGTTTTGGCCCAAAGCGACGGTTATGTTGTTCATAATATGCGAGAAAGATCATTCTGACATCAAAATGTCAAATGAAGTATAAGTAATGCACTCAATTCCGGTGAACAGGTTAGGCCACATATTTATGCCAAATTACCCACGAGGCCATGCCTGACAGGCAGGTGAGTGAGCTGTCGCTCTTAAAAGCTTCCTGACAAACATTGACGGTGAGGCCTGCAGTGATTTAACTTATACAGTTAGTTGTACGGTTCTTCATCACAAAACTACAGTATGGCGAATAAAAGTGCCACGTTTGAGTCGGTTCTGTCTGAGGTAGAACGACCGCTACTCGGCACACTTCTCTCAACCATTGCCGTAGTTGGAATTGTTGGAAACATCCTGGTGATTCTTGCGTTCGGTCTGTCGCGGAAGCTTCAGAACACAACGAACTGCTTTGTGGTGAATCTCAGCGTTGCTGATTTGATCACTTGCCTCAACATCCCCATCAATGCGGCAGCTATGGCCAGTCCGACTGGACTGATCCCAGGTTGGATCTGCATCATATGCGGCTTCTGCTCTGTGACGTGTATTGGGTGTGGCGTCTACAATCTTACATGCATCGCTGTGTACCGCCTCGTCTTGGTATCGAATCGACACCCACACACAGGTAATACCTTCACACCTATTGTGGTATCAGTCATCATAGGAATAACTTGGCTTATCCCATTAACGCTGGCCTCAATTCCTCTTGTGTTCGGTTTCGGTGAATTGGGATACAACCAAAAGTACAGCTCTTGCACTTGGAAGACGGCGTCAAACAGTGGACTTGACTCTTACAGTATTTTACTAGCAGTGACATACTACCCAATCCCAACAGTAATCATCATCGCAAGTTATATTAAACTATTCAACCTTCTAGAGGGTCAGAGAAAACGAGTCATGCCACTCCAACCATCTGAAGAACACTCGCAACCCGTCCAGCCAGCCCAAAGGAGAGCCAGGAAGAGTAGCAGCCAGAGAGTCGTCACTAAGAACATGTTTTACGTTGTTTGTGCTTTTTTGGTATGCATGACACCGTACAGTGTTGCTTTGGTTGTTTCAGGGAGTGACTTCTTCATCCCTTACGCTGTGGTATTTCTGCTGGCCAGTAGCTGTGTAAACCCTGTTATTTACGCCACTAAGCACCCGCACTTTAGCGTTGTTATGCGAAATATTATTACTTGTGGCTTCAAGAAAATCCCCCATTTTGTCTTCAGATAACGAAATACCTTAAAACAAGTGAAAATCATGTCAATTGTACTCTACTGAAATTGTTTCGCTTATAACGTATATCACATCAAGTGTAATGCAGATGAACAACACTTTAGTGTTTCATGGTAAAAAAAAAAATGTTATAAAGAATATAGATACAACCCAGGCGATTACTAATATGATGCTGTTTAGAAGGGGTCATTAAACAATAGATGATATGTTAAAAATTAACTCTCTTGAACATTTATCACTTCGTACTGTTCATTTAATGGTGGCGTTAATATCCGGTACAATGTATCATCGGGTATTTTTCAAACATTTATATCACACATGGTTCGGAAAGAAATCTATACAACTTTTTATTTGTTGTCTTTGCTGTTGTTATTATTACTTATCTTTGTACAGTTTTGAGAAAGAACATTTTTCCCCTGTACTCTTTTGGAGTACTTAATCAGACGGCTATCCACGTCAGATTGCACATTTATGATTTTCTTCAAATATCTCGAAAATGCAATCGGAATACTTTTCAGGATGTTACTCCGACGTTATTCGTTCACGGTATTGTATGGACGGTTTTATTCATCGGCTGTTAAATCTATTTTCTAGTGAAGTCAAGGTTTTGAAAGACTTTTAACCTACACTGCGACCTATTTTTGTCTTACGTGAAGGTTGGATATAAGTAGAATTAAAATCCAATTTAATCGCTGCAGTGAGGGACGCTGTCAGTACATGCTGACATAATTTAATAATTACATTGTCTTAACCCATTATAGTATATCACACTGGTCAGCTCGATCGTATGCCATGATATTCTAAGCTGGATCATAGAGAAAGGACCCTCTCTATGGCTGGACCAAGCCACACTCGGCCTAGAGGGGGTGTCAATCACTAGGGGACAGTAATTTGGTTAGAAGGGGGGCAGGTCAAAACTCTGTCAACTGTGAACGGTATGTTGAAACCAAATTATATAACTCAATTAGTTAAGCAGATAGGCTTAAATTTACCAAGGCAATACCTGGACATATAAACAACACAGTTGGATAAAACAAATTCGTTGAAAATAGAATGCAAAACAAACCCTCTCAATCTACGCGAAAAGCTTGTCACCACAGGCACGTCGCAACCTCACAGGTCCCTCGCTGCAGGGTTTCAAGAAATGAAGAACTATGGCATTATCATGATTACACTGATTACCTTCTCCATTACCTCTCCAATTGACCCCAAATTACTTGTTCGTGTGGTTGCTACAACTGTGGCCTTGCAGTTTGCACACAAATTAAGATTGAGCTGAATGGAGTAGCTTTCTGATGTGCAGTGATTAATAAAATGACAAGGCGAAATACAAAAGAAAAACTTGTATATTAGTAAATCCTTCCGAAATTTAGGTAAATTGCTGAATGGAATAGAATGTCAAATTAACTACGCGTTCGCAGGGGAAAAAGAATAACGAAAAAAAGGAAACAAATTGTCCGATAGAAACAGTCCGATTTTTTTTGAAAAGCAGTAATATGTTTTTACAGTAATGTGGCTTGTACAACCAAATGTTTTTTGGCATTTCGTAATATTGTGAATGAATATTTTAAGACTTTCCTCCTATATTAATGATGTAGGCTACACATACACAACGGATATTTCACTATGAATAATCTAATTCATAGTTAATATACATGCACTTTCACAGTTTCCATTCATTGTTAAGGTGATTGAAACAGAAAAAAACAGTCAAATAAAGAAAAGTACAGGTACAGGTTTGGTAAATATCGGGAAAAAATTATATATATTTTAAACACTGATTCTCAAGCTCATACCAGTAACAACCCCCACCGGAAACATATTTTCGTCTGAAGTACTGACCAAAAGCAAATGAGTAGCATTTTGAAGAAACTGGAATTACCGTTGTTTATATTTCGATTGTCACATTCAAAATAAACTGATACGAACGCGCACAAAATTCAATTGACAAAACATAGACCGTTTTCACTAAAACGTAGCCATTGAATTTGATAAAATTGCCAACGGTTTGTCTTACAGCGCTTTTATGGAAACCAGAGAATGTGAATACATATGCTTTAAAAAAACCACCCCAAACAAACCCCCAAACCAAAACAAAAATGATGTGTTGCACCTTTAAGTGATTTTGAAGGAGAGAAGACTGGCTACGTCATTTCCTTTATTATTGATCTTTTCACGGAAGTGTCAAAATCATCGTTAGCTTTTTGTGACGTTATTAAATACCAAATGCCCATGAAGTGTGTGCGTGTACGAATGCGTACAGTCATAAATGAATTAATTCGAATGAGACAAGTCAAGTGCTGAAAGATGATTTGTTTTGTCTTATTGTGCAAAAAACTTCCACCTCAAAATAACACCAATAGCGCCCCCTTGCGTTCAAAATATTTTACTCTGACGCAAACGAACACTGACTGTTCTACGAGCAATTGAAAAAGGTAATGCGACACAAGGGAAGGCATATTACCCCTAAAAAACTAATGACCATGAAAACTTACTTGATATGAAGCACTGCAGCTGTTGATAAATGCATAACATTTTGAGAAACGGTTCCCTTCAAAGGAATGTGGTTTTAGAGAGAGGGGTTCAAAAACATTTCAATCTGAGAAACGGTTCTGCATGAAACATTTCTCAGACTGTGTATTCAAATGACGGATTATTAATACTTCCTACGTTGTAATAACCGCTCTAGATATTTGGCGATATCTCAAAAACGCAACCACCTTTTGAAATGAAATTTTCACAGGTTAGTGGTTTTCTAAAATCTACATTTATATAGAATTAAAACAATCGAACAGATCCAAAAACTCAAAGGTATACTAAGCCTACTAAGAGCAAATACCGAAAAAAGAAGAACAAAGAAAAAGAAAAACGGAGTCCCGTGTGCATGTAATACTGAGAAGTAACTCTCCCCCCAAAAGGAAGGTTACGCAACTCCTCTTGTGAAGAATATAGTAAGCAGTGTCCGCACAAGTTAGAAACTTGCAGGAGCACTAAGTCTATTAATGGTGCTGCATACGTTTGGTAGTTGGAGCCTACTGATTGTGTTAATGCTATATAAATGTAGGTACATACAATAAAACTAACCTGTGAAAATTTCACTTCAAAAGGTGGTCGCGTTTTGGGGAATAGGCCCTACACAGTCTGAGAAGCGTTTCTGACAAAAACTATTTTTTTTAAGCATATAATTGTATTTTGCAGTACGACCGATCATACGAGAAAATGTCAATGTACTTGTAGTGATATATTTGCTTATTATTACTTATATTTACTTATCATTATTGACTTAATATAAACAAGCTTAGAGTTGTATCGACGCTAGGAAAAACAGACACTATTTTCCGATAACACCGATGGTTTACTGTACTCTATATTTCTATGTACATGTACTCTCGCAAAAAACAGCAACGCGACGATCCTATAATAAGCTAAGGGCCATGTCACACTATAGGCAATTTACTGACAACTAGTTCCTGGTAGTCTCAAGGGACAACGAACATTCACAACCGATTTTTCTCACAATTTCCTGAAGCTTGGTGGATATTGTTAGTGTATTACCATTTTCTCTTGTGGGACCGACGTGTTCATTTTTGACTGCAAATTGGTCGCCTCAAAGTCGCTTGTAAAAATTACAATGTGTGACAATGACTGACTGGTGGGCACACAGGGAGAGTTGATAAACGCAAGTCTCACTCCCGTGAGAAAATGTTGAAGAGAGTTCGTCCATTCAGTTAAACAGGTATGGCCGATGAGAACTCATGGTTGGAAAAGACCTACAGTTGCAAAAATTTTCTTTATTTGTTTAAAGGCACCTGGCAGTGGTATTTTGTCAAAACAAAGCTTTTGTCATTAATATTTTGATGAGTGGAATGTGAATAAACAGTTAACTAAGGTTTTTAAAAATTAGTTTTTATTTTAATTACAAATTTAAGAGTAGGCCCCCTTTACCTTGACACATGGTGGCGCTGTTCGTGACGTCAATCAAGGCACGATATTTGAAGAAAAAAAATGTTGTGCGTATGCGGACGTCACCCACATCACAGTATACATGTACTAGCTAGCGTATACTAGCTGGCACATCGCGCCGAAAACGACGTCGTTAGTCTGACTTTCGCGGCCCACAACCGCTTATACTTGGGATCTGCAGGAAACAAATGCACACTGACCCCATCATTAGTTGTTTAGCTGCATACAGCAGCAATACACCTGGTCAGCATGGCCGGAAAATGCAAGAAAAACCCCCCTTTTCGAAACGTACAAGATCACTACTGGGACCTACTTGCACGTGTGTTTACAACGTAAACGCAAGCAAATTCGAGGGGGGTCGATGTTCGATCGAGGCGAAGTCTGCCTTGATTGACGTCACGAAAGGGAATGGGCGGAGTCAGCCCCTAACAACTTTATCTATTTTTTTACATATAAATCCTCACAAACAATTACTCAAAAAATGGTTTTATTGTTAATTTACATAAACTCTTTTGTTAAAAAAAAAAGAAAATTCTATTTCCAGGTGACTTTAAACAACAATTACGCTATTGCAATATTGAAGCAGAGATTAATAAACAATGGCAAGCAACAGGAATATCTTAGATAGGTTCACACCTCTGTTACCGATGGGCGATGGTTCACTCCCCAGTTATCACGGTGTTATGTTGTTGTTTGATGTGCATTTTACACAATGCGAGTATCATAGTAAAAACATGATAGAAACACATGTATAAAATTCATTCGTAGTATGTATGCATGATCCAGATGGGATTAAGTTTGAACTGTTCTAGTGGTTAAAAATGTAATAAATAAATGAATAAATAAAATCAACATCAAGGCCAGGTCATGGTGACATGCTTTCCGTGTACGACACGTCGGTAGCTGTGTGTTACATTAACAACCACGCGTAATTGGAAAACCAAATCATGACTTTGAAAACAAACATGATTGACTATTTTTTATTGAACCACAGAGGCTATGAAATTTGATCACGAAAAACAAACATGACTTTTCAACCCCATGGCAAATAAAACTGCGGTGTGCCAACATTCGCCGGAGAAAATGCACGGAGTCATGTAGGAAATTATTTTCCATAGAGGTAAGGCCTACAATAGGCCGCCTGTGTATTCAACCATCATCAGCAAGGCACGGACGATTGGAAAGCCAACTGACACGTACTTAAATACCTGGATGACCTGACTTTTGATATTATATATGGCTGGGATGTGGATGAGGGTTGGGGAATTTATTGCGGTTAATGTATAACGGGATGTCACGGAGGGGAGGAGAACGGACAAAGGAAGACAAACAAAAAGAACAATTTTAAATTGTTAATGAACGATATCACAACCAAGCAGCCTAACACAACGAAGACGCAATGTCTTAACCCCTTCCCTCGCACACACAATATAGTAAGAAGAGACATGGCAATAAAACAAAAACTACATACATTAAAAAAGGAACCTAAACTCGTCTTAAGGGGAAAGCCATTGACTCCCGGAGTATGCACGAGGCATTTCCGTCCAAAGAAAAACTGAAGGGTTAGTGCTCAATCACACATACTCCCCTTTTGATTATAATTTCAAAGGGAAGGGCAAATCAATCGAATTCGCCACTTGTTGACCATGGAGTTGACGACCCATGTGAGTCAGAAATTGATTAAACAGATTCCCATTGCATGCCGGAGCACAGGGGGCGTCTCGACTTTCAAAACCTCACTTGTTCGCTCCAAATACTCTTATTTCACCACTCCTATTGTTACCTATTATACTGACAGATGGATCTTTTATATATATATATGCCTCAAAATGATTTTCTAACCGTAATGCAACACGATTCTTTCCAGTGTGCGATAGAAGATTTTTCAAATTCATTTGGTAAATGAACCATCTCTAAATCTTAAATTTTGTTTACATACAGAAGTAGAATAACATCGGGTAAACATGGGCTTAGTATTGAGGCTGATAGAGGTATGGTTTCCAAAGCAACCGAAGCTATTTTGTGCTTTTGAGTTGATTGGGTATTTTCAGGAATGTACCAGATAGGATATTGTTCACTGCGTACTATTAAAGTACGGTCACATTGGAAGCAAGATCGCAATGCCTGATTACTCCTACGTGAACAACTCCAGTGAAAAGTGACATTAAATTCGCTTAATCTATTTAGACTCGGTTGTTGTTTGAAAAATTCAAGTAATTATTTCACGGTGACAGCGTCGTTATTTTTCCGACAATGATGAGAGAAATCCGACCTGGGGAAAGTAGTGCATCAATTAATGTTGCTTTTTCGGTTCCAATAATACACTCTGCTGGAAAATGTGAATTACGCATAATGCGAGTGTTCATCCGTGCGTGGGGTCATTTATGATATCAATATTGTTTTTTTACTGGGAAGTAGGCCCCTATAAGCTCATCGATTTTTTTTCAAAATGTTGAAGATACGGTTTCAAAGAATATAAGGGCTGGAATCTCTGAAAGTGTACTGAACTTGTCACAAAATCTGGAGACGATTTGGACGTGGCGATTTGAACTATAGACGGAAGTTTGGTATCGACCCACGAGGTAAGACAATCCCACTCCAGACTAAAATCTTCCATGGATCCAAGCTGGATCAATTGCATATGGATCATTTCCCGTCTGCTTTCAACAAGTGCGCACGACAATAAACCATCATGATCCGACGGTTCAACATATCCAACTCTCTATTACAGCGACTGCTCTACATATTCAACTCTCTGTACAGGCTCGAACTGTAGGGTTCCTTGTCCGCCCGAACGAATGATTTTTCTTTTGTCAGGCACGGATGCTTATATAGCACAGCAAATTCTACAAAGTGCTGCCTCAGAACGCTATAGACGCCAGGGCCCAATTTCATAGAGCTGCTTAATGGTGCTGCATACGATTAGTTATTGGAGCCTACTGGTTGTGTTAATCCTATATAAATGTAGGTACATACAATTAAAACTAACCTGTGAAAATTTCACTTCAAAAGGTGGTCGCGGTTGTTAGATATCACCGAAAAACCGGAGCAAATATTTCCACGCAGGAAGAATATTCACCATTGGAATACAGTCTGAGAAGCGTTTCTGACAGAAACGCTTTTCAGATTCAAATTTAGGGACTAAAAAAGTGATATATTTTCCATAATCGTAGTACTTAGAAGTTAAAAGTTTCTCAAAATTAATCATACTATCCAAAGCTGCTGTACTTCTTACCAAGTAAGTTTTTATTGCCATTAATTTTCAGAGTCATTGCCAAACGTGTACTGTGCCTTTAAGCACAAAAAGTAGCTAAGCACAACAAAATTATGCTTACCAGAATAAGGTTACCAACCAAACTACCATATCACATGAACACTTTGTGACTGGTATCCTGCTCATTACTGCTTAGCAGGCAATTGTTGAGCAAATTGTTCTACTTAAGCAGCTCTATGAAAGCGGGCCCAGTGCTCACCGAAAAACCGAAAACCGGATCAAATAATTTCCACGCAGGAAGAATATTCCCCATAGGAATACACAGTCTGAGAAGCGTTTCCGACAGAAACGCTTTTCAGATTCAAATTTTGGGGACTAAAAAGTGATATATTTTCCATAATCGTAGTACTTCGAAGTTAAAAGTTTCTAAAAATTAATTGTACTACCCAAAGCTGCTGTACTTCTTACCAAGTAAG
This sequence comes from Pycnopodia helianthoides, assembly GCA_032158295.1. Taxonomy (NCBI): domain Eukaryota; kingdom Metazoa; phylum Echinodermata; class Asteroidea; order Forcipulatida; family Asteriidae; genus Pycnopodia; species Pycnopodia helianthoides. The sequence continues at coordinate 17,100,597 of CM063248.1, forward strand.
TTTTTATTGCCACTAAATTTCAGAGTCATTACCAAACGTGTACTGTGCCTTAATGTAAAGGCCCTGTACACTATTGGTAAGATCGAAAAACACAAATGTTCACAGATTCACACATAACTTACATGATTTAAAGTAAGTAATGGTAGAAAGGGTTCCTTAAAATATTTCTGCCTAAAATGCTATCGTTTCTGAGAAATGAATAAAACAACAGTTTTTATCGCGCGCGATAATAAACTCAATGTTTGAAAAACAGAAAACACATAAGGTCTCTTCACTATTTTCTCATGACCTCGATGACCAATTGAGCTCAAATTTTCACATGTTTGTTATTTCATGTATATGGTTAATCACACAAAACATAAACTTTGTTTGCGACTGTTTTGTCAACTCTGCCAATCCTGTATAATACCTTTAAGCACAAAACAAAAAGTAGCTAAGCACAACAAAATTATGCTTACCAGAATAAGGTTACCAACCAAACTACCATATCACATGTACACTTTGTGACTGGTATCCTGCTCATTTCTGCTTAGCAGGCAATTGTTGAGCAATTTGTTCTGCTTAAGCAGCTCTATGAAATCGGGCCCAGTACTCGCATGTTTAGGGAATTGATGCACTGCGTTATTATTGATGTGTCCCACTACAGAGCTCAGCATTATTGGGTCTAAAACTCTATTTAAGCAGTTTTATTGACAACAACTACAAACATCTCGGACGGCTTTTTATTATTTTTTATATTTTTATTTATACATATTTTTTTGGGGGGCGTAATATCAACGTTTGGACGGTAGAGTCTATTGAACTTGACGCGTCAGTGAACGAATCGGCGATAAAATCGACTAATTTTCCATCCACATAATTTCAGGAAGTGACTGAAAGGTGACCTGGTCCCGGGGGACGAGTGCTGGACGCTCACCGTGCAGATAATTGACTCTTATCCAATCTAATTCACAGCAGGAAAGATGTGCTTGATTGTTTTAATAAGCTGCGATTTCATACATGACGGCCCCGTGATAGGCCGAGGCATTTGTAAAAGTGGTTCTGATCGAGAACTAACCAAATCAAGTGTCACCATCAGTCTCTCAAACGGAAATTAATTCTGAATGGAGTTAATAAAGCCCTATAAGTCAATCTTTCCTACACTTCTTGAGTAGGTTGAAATTACAGCATACTGACTGTCAACGAAGATATCCGTGATTTGGGGTCACAGTGAAGCAATAAATCTCTGTGGATTACCCCTTCAATGAGAAGCTGAGTTTACTTTTCTTAACTTGATTGTGGGTTGCTTTCCTTACAATCTGGTGGAATATCATAAAATTCATTTTCCATTTCACTTTCCATTGTATATTCTTTTGGGGTTTATTCTGCAGCTAACCTTTACATTTTCTGTGTTAGGGATCCAATTTCCTTCCCACGTCTCCTCTCCTTTTAGTTCATTCCTTTTTAATTTCAGTCCCGTTCCCTTTCTTTCTAAATTGCATGCTTGTAAGGGCCCTTTGTCTATAATTTCCCACGATACCACGGTTTCCCTGTGGAAAATATTCAAAGTGAACATATACTGCCTTTTGGTAATGATAAGAAATCTATCAAAGCTTGATCTGATGTGATCAGAGGAAAGTTTTGTCAATTAAGAGTAAAGCCATCTGTCTTTGTAAGCCCGTCTGTTTGTTTGTTCGCGGTCACTTGCTTGTCAGCTTGTCAGGGTGTTTTTTCCCGTCTTGTTTGCGTTTACTGTGTCTGTTGGTTTGTGTATATACTTGCTGCCTCGTCAAAGGCTGGGTTTGCCTGAGTACGTGTCTTTAGACCTGCCTGCACATATTAATCCACAAGAGCTGGTGTCCCTCATCAAATGCTCAATATCATATTCTTCTCCTTCATTAAGATTGTTACCAGTACCCAAGACTACAAGACGTCTCAAAATGCATCTTCGATAGCATTTTGAACCACCACTCATGTACAATACGGTTGATAACATTTTAAATCTAATACTAATATAATGGCCGTTTTCGAAACCGCGGCTTGGGGTTGGGCATGTGTTTACGCTCCGTCAGTTATTTAGAAAACGTGCACTTTTCTTACAGGGCTTTCAATTCAATCAGATGGACGAAGCCCAAGCCAAAGCCCGTTCCCAAGCCGTGGTTTCGAAAAGGCCCTATGTTAGGCCTGCGCTAAACGTCGCACGTTTGTCGTGTCGAACTCAAACAGTTGTAAAATTAGGAATTAAATTCGACAAAAGAGCGACGTTTAGCGCAAACCTTTTATTTAAGTTCGGCACTGCCGTGTAGCACGGCAAGCCCTGCCTTGCTACACGGTAGCGGCACGACACGGTGACAAACGTCGCGCTCTTGCCGTGTCGAATCGAACTGAAAACATTTGAGTTCGGCTCGGCAAAAGTGCGACGTTTAGCGCAGGCCTTACTTTTGAAGACAAAAGTATTTTGGAGACATTTTTGGATCAACAGAAATAATAATAATAGTATTAATCTCTCATTAAGTAACGGTTCAAATTGAATGGTGCTATATCATCATGGCATAACAACAACTTGAAGAGGCTAATACAATTTGCCAAGCAGCAAAAAAAGGGGGGAGATACGTCAAAGACTCAACGTTGATGAAACGAGTCAACACTCTAAAAGGAAATGACAAAGTCAATTCATCATTGTAAACGCATCCACTTAACGTCTTCCAATTCATCAAATTTAATGACAGGTACCTTTCAGGAGAAAGACTGCACGGTCGAAAACTGCAGTTGTCATTATGTGCGTTACGTTTATTCCTCCGTTGAGTAATCCTTCATATAGTTTCAACGAACGACAACCTTTTCCGAAATTCGTTGATGCGATAAAAAAGGGAAAGTTTGCTGTTACGCAATTATTGAGGCAAGGAACATGTAAGCTAACCGTCCTGCATGCTGTATTGTTTATAGCCTAATGTAAATTGTATATTTATACTAATATAAATGTAAACTTTGTGTACAACTATTTTCTTCAGTTGGAGATTCATGTTTGCCTGAATATGGAACGCACGTAACCTCACTATGCAGGGACGTTTAAAGGGAAGGTACACGATTGGTAATCACTCTAAAAATTAACGGCAATAAAAACTGACTTGGTTAGAAATACAGCAACTTTCGATAGTATAAAGCATTTTTAGGAATATTTCAATTCAAAATAATGTGGATGGGGCCTAATTATGGACAAATATGTCAGTTTTGTCCCACCAAATTTGAATCTGAGAAACGTTTCTGTTAGAAACATTTCACAGATCGTGTATTCCTATTAGGGATTATTCTTCATGCGTGGACATATTCGCTGCAGATTTGGGCGATATTTCAAAAACGCGACCACCTTTTGAAATGAAATTTTCACAGGTGAATTTTATTGTATATTATCTACACTTATATAATATGATTAAAACAATCAAACGGTCCCCCAAACCAAAGGTATACTTTGCCTTTAAGTATACATTTTTAACGAGCCAGTTTATCCAACGTATACAGTTAAATCCATCCTGTTTTGTACCACCTAATTTATTCGAAATATTTATGTCTAGAAATTCAATATTTAGAGTCAGGAAATTAAAACCTATTCAATGTGGACTGTTTTCAGTCAATAATTATATGGCCTTTAGTGTAATTCTGCGGTGGTGGCGGTGGGGGGGGGGGGAGCGGTAACACCAACATCGGCTGTGAGCGACACAAACGTGTGACACCTATACAGAAGAATCGTATATGGACAGGGCCAGACAGGTCACAATGCAGAGGAAGAGGGGCTCCAGGCCACACCGTGATTGAGGTGTATAGTGATAGGTAAGGGTGCAAAAAGGCCACAGACTCGTATACAATTTATTTAACAGGGTGAGATGTGATATGAAACGTCGACTACGGCGACACACCCTTCAATGGAAGTCTCAACAAATTCGATTCGGTTTAATTTCACTTCTTTGGGAGAATATCTGTATCTGATTTCTACCCCCAAACAATGAACGTGTCGGATTTTAAATTCTGAGAGCAGTTTGAGATTCAATTTCGAAGATTCGCATTTTTTTTTTTTGATGTCGATTTAAATGTGGAAAAGGTGCTTCCATCTTACGTATAACGCATCTTTTTAAATAACAGGCCTAAAACAGGTGAGCACTTAATGGATCAACGACTACTGACAGCGCATGTTTGTTGTCCACCGGCCGTCACAGTTTTGTTGATCCCCTGAAAAAAAATCGTTTACTCGGTTTATTTGTGAGCGTTTTTCAACCAGTGCGAGACTAATTTGCACATGCAGGGACGAGATTCTCCACCACGGTATTGATCTTATGCCGGCACAAACACTCCAAGAACATTCCTAACGGAAATAGGAGGATTTTCGTCGATTATTTTTTGTCGTTACTTGAGGGGACAGGAACTCATCAATTCAGCTTTGACTCTGTTCTACGGACATGCAAATCGGGTGGTGTTTTTTTAAAAGTTGTAATAATAAGGCGTGTTTATTCAGAGCAGAACACACATTTTTGGGTGAGGACAGTGTGAATAATTATAGTCTTTGCCAAGTGCTATTTTTCCTCTGTGATGACATTGTGTTAAAAAACGGCAAAAATTAATAAAACTATAAAGGTAATTCACGATTGCTGGGTGTTTTTGTTAACATTTAAACCGTTCAAAGTAACGTGGCCCTATATCGCAAAACATAATTACAACCCGTGCACATTTTACTTTGAGGTAGTTTTTATTTCTAGCACAATTCTATTACTTTTTTCCCTCAACAACTTCTATTTTGTTTTGTGCCAAGAAAAACTATTGAAAATTCATTAAAGGAACATTACAGAATTGTTTTTTGCTAACAAAACAGTTGCTGACAGTGTAAGCACTTTATGTAATCCACCATATACGTAAACTGACAAACCTGTAGAAGTTTGAGATCGATCGGCCATCTGGGTCACGAGAAAATAGTGAAAAACCAATTACACATTTGCATGAAATCATATAGGTTCAACAAATGAATAAAACGCTCACTGAGCGATAAACTCCAATCGGAAAACTAGTTTATTCATTTCTAATCAAATATGGCATTTCAGACAGAAATATTTCAAGGGATGTTTTCTACTATCATCATCATTAGACCGTGTAAGTTTTATGTAAATCTATGATCAAAAGTATATTTTACAATTACCAATTCTGTAATGTTCCTTTAAGTATGACCAAAAAATGTTAGATTTAACTTACGAAAGGTCTAATACTGTAGGCACTTCGACCCAAGTCGTGATACTGCATATCAAAAAAACAAAAACTGGACAACATCCGACTATGCCAGCATAAGGTTGTTTTGTTAGCGTAGGCTGAAGAAATATAAAGCAGGTAGGGGGACAAAACGTGAAACGAGCCGCTTGATGGCAAGAGTGATAAGCGAGTAACGGTATATGTCTATATCGTTGCCCAGATTTGAATAATCCCGAGTTAACTGACTGAATTACAGAAATTAGACCTCGTCCCAAAGTAGAACTAGAAAGAGAAGCTACAGACTTAGATTACATGAACCATTTTGTACTCTTCACTTCAAGATTTTACTCGGATACTATGATGGAACTCGGTCTCATCTCCTCGAAGATTCAACTCTTTACAAACAATTCAACATTCCGTTCGGACTACAAGATAATGGAACATCTGTTTCCTACTGATATTGGTTTTCGCGGCTCACTCAATACGGAGGTTCATTGCAATTTCTCCACTCTCGAACTATCTCCTGCTTTTGTATGCTCAAAGGGAAGATAATATCTTCAGGACGGACAAGAAAATGCGCCCGAAATACGCAGTAGAAACACACATGTGTAGTATTATCACAGTGTGCATGCCGCTACTACCAGACGCTATAACTTACTCTGATCAACACGGGTTTCTTGTCTCAGTCCTCCGGGCTGATGTGAGACCCTCTGTCCCATCGAATACTTCCTCCCTAGTACATTTTCCACTCCATGTTGAACATTTTCCCCCCTTTTCGCACGTGATAATTTCATCAATTTTTTTCTCTCGTTCCGTGTAAAACAGGGTCCCTCTGGCACAGTATGAAAAAAGAAAAACATTCTACGTGATGAAAGGTGTACATTGTGGGGCCAAATAAAATAAACATTTTGAACGCTCGAGTTAGTCTTGTTTTTCTAGCGTAGTTCGGGAGAGGGAAAAAAAGGGGGGGGGCAAACAGAGTAGTTAATGTCCTAATCTTTCATATACTTTTAAATCGCCTTTTAACGTTTTGTCTTCTGAGTGAATATTTTGGTTTCTTTAAATTTGATAGAGCTGAGACACTAGAAATGTATTTTTTGGAATTCAGCAGCAAATTTCAAGATATCGGGTCAACGTACAATAATTTTATTTATTCATTGCCAATTGATCCGTCCTTAGAGTACAGTTGATCGAAAACATGAACTCGAACATGACACATGAGCGAACTGACGGCACAGGTGTTGCTTTCGCTCGTGTTATTATTAAAGGCACAGTATTGGAGAACACACATATAATGTTCTTTCAACCTCGGTTTTTGTTTTTGGATTGTCTTCTGTTGTGTTTAACCGGAACCCCCAAGTACTCTACGGAGGCTAGTCTCCGATTCACGGCAGGTTATTTGATCCGGTTCGACTTTGAGAACCAGTGAACGGTATCTTCACAAGCCCAGGGTGGTAGAACCTGGAGTGGGTTTGGACAAGGAATTGATGTGCTGGTACACAGTGATAGAATTTCACCTTTCTGGTCTGATCAGAGTTCTATTTTATTGATCACCAGTTCGCGAACCGTCTCTATCCTCTGGCCTGCATAAACGTTCCAAGCCATAATTGTGTTTACCTTCGACGTTTGTTCTAACTCATCCTGCTGATGTGTTTGTCAAAGCCCCTAAACCATTTGAAATTCAACGTGATAGCTTTCGAAATGACTTTCCATTATACGTATGTGAATGATGCGGTTAACGTGAAAACATTTACGGCTTTTATGCTCTCATAGGTCGACCTTCTTTGGTGGAAAACACGGGGGCATGGCTTAGCAATGCGAACGAGAATTCAGCCGTAACTATTCAACTCATGAATAAAATACGGAATGGAAAATGAAGAAACGCGATATCCAAATTATGGAAAGGAGTAGCGTAATAAGAGTAGAATCTGGAGGTAGGAATTGGAGCAAATGATATATTTCAAAGTCAGTGCATGCGTGGTTAAAATCCAGTCTCGCGTCTCGGGAACATCCCGTTTTGTCAAGAATGATCTTGCATTTCCCGACCTGTTTCTTTCGGGGATTTTTCTTCAGCACACTGGAAGCACATTTGGCTTCGAGTGATGGAAAGTACATCGACGTTGTTGTTCAACAATTTCAAATCATTCAATAGTTGAGCATCATCGTCTATAAGCCTTTGTTTCCCCAAACTGGCTGATCGGCCGAATAAAGCCGTTTGACCATCGGGGTTTTATTATTATTTTGCGGCAGTTATTTTTGATTGCATAATGTACGCCCTCTGAAATGTTTTTTTCCGTTCTGACAGCGCAAGCTCTCAACTTTGGTGATGTGTAATTACCAACTTAACGTACGTCCAAACGGGGGGGGGGGGGGTAAACAACAAACAAACAAACAAACAAACAAACAAACAAACAAACATTACACCCCCTCAAAACACCAAACAAACAAATAAACTAACAAACAAACACACATGCACGCACACACATGCGACAACATCAAAATATAGGAAATATTTTGTTGAAAAACAAGTATTCCTCGCTCGTATAGAGCTCAATAAAAAGCAAAGCACGCAGTATAGAAGATACTCGTGGAAATATCAAGCAAAAGTACACGCGATGCTCTTGTAACCTTTAATTAATAATGTTAATAAGGTAGGATCATAGTTTGGCTTTTGTCAACACAATGTTGACTTAAAGGCAAAATCATAAGAAAGATACGGTAAAAGTCCTAAAGATTCAGCTGAATACAGTGTGTATTGCTGAGAAAACAGCAAAAAGCTGTCACGTCAAATCCATTCACGTTTATCGATGTGACAGCGGGTACCAACTGCATCTCTGGCCGCAGCATTCGCGAACGGAAATCAACCCCCAGGAATCTGAAAAACTGTTCATGCATGAATCATTTCTCAGATTCAAATGTTTTGGGGTGAATCCTTTATAAAAAACAGTTAATACTGTCATCGGCTGCAGCGCTTCCATCACCAAGTAAGTTTTTATGGTCTTTAATTTTGTTGAGTAAAAATGTAATACCGATCTATGACTCAACTTTAAACGCCTGAGAATAAATTCAAATGGAATCTGGCTGGTGAAGCGTTATGACTCACAAATCATTGGACGCAGTTCATGAAGCTCCAAATCCACCCTTGCCCGACAGGGAACAGTAAAAAAGACATTAAATAAAGATCAAGGAAGGACATATTCTACAAGGAAAATAGTCTTTCAGTGCAACAACAATGTCCTTGAAACAATTGTAGAGGTTTCACGAACCAAAGTGTCCGATATTTTATGGTGAAGCAAACTACTCTATCGGTGGATGGCAAAATAAATAGCAAGATTCTACTTTAAATGATGAACCTTCACAGTATACAAAAGATCATGCAACGTTTCCATTCAACCCACAGTTTAAACGTGGGGAAAGAGTTCAACAAAATACTCATTGAAACCACCTTTTAATTGACGAACAAATAATTGATTGTCAACCGAAATTCGATGTGTATTATATACAATTATAAGTAATTAACACGTTGCATTTTACTTTGAACACACACACAAAGGCTATATGAAAAAAACAAATAAAGAAACATGCCATTACATTTTGAAACAGACAGCTCTGAACAACAACCATAAGCCTCTGTCTCAATGTAAGCGCTTCAAGACAAAAAACGATTGATTTATGTTTGTCTTGACCAAATAGTCGGATGCACGCTTTGCCAAACAACAATCGATTTTGTACATTGTTTATTCTGTTCTTCGTTTCTATTTAAAATACCGTTGTTATTGTCAAGAGAAAGTAACCCACGGACTTTCCACATACTATCAAAAATACACAGTTATTTGACATACTCGGCAGTATTTGTATTCATAAAAAAAAAATCCTCAACGTATATAAAGGCCTTTTCGTTTTCCTTTCTATTTTAATGAAAAAAATATGACAACTTTAAATGATTTGATTCAATACTGAACTATCCCCTCTGGGTTTCATGTTACATCAGCATATGTATTAACGGGGATAAATTTTTATGATTGACACGTGGAAAATACTTGATTTATTGAGAAGTAAATCCACACTGCACAAAATCTCATTATTATGAAAGCCGAATGTATGAATTTTGTCATCCAGAGTGCAATGTCTTTGGGCTTCAATCACCTGTTTCAATATGCTCAAATCCCTTGGTTACATGACAGAATCAAATATAGAACCTATTAATAATAGGCTTATGTCAGGAGGTAGGTAGCTTATAGAAAGGGATCACACATCAAGATTTCACTTTTTACCGTCTTCTAAATAAACCCAAGTTGCCGGTCATAAAACCAAAATAGTATTCAATTGTGATCTGTTTCAACCGTTAAGTGAAGAGGATTAAATTTGTGCTAAATGGAAAAAAAGAGATATTGGCTCCCATTTTGTTTCAGGTCTTTGCCTTCATTACTTCGAGGGAAAATGCTTCCTTTACCCGTCAGTCACCCCGAACAAATCTCGGTTATGAGTTACCTCAAGGCTTGAGGACGGTTTTGGCCAAACGCGGCAAATGTGTTTGAAGAACTAGGGCTTGTCCCACTTCGACGACAATGGTGGGTGAGTGTGACACGCCGGCTTTTCTTTGAGCGATACGCTCTCTTAAGCCTCACCCCTCTCGATAACAGAAATCTCTCGGTACATCGCTCATCGTACATGGCACATTCGATCCATACTCGGGTCGCAATTTGATCGGACGCAAAAAAAAGAGAGTATAATCTGTGTGAATGCGCTCCTCGTGATTACGAACTAATGTCAATCTTACATAGTCTGGACTCGTCACAAGTCGGCTTTTAAAGGGAGAGTATGGTAGAGAGCAAAGTCAAACTCACAACTCTGTCAATCATTAAGTTCATTTTAAACCATATCAAAAAAAAGGGGAAACAGTTTTCATATAACACATTCGAAAGAATATATGTGAAAAGTGGTACAAACGGTGAGCCAATTTTGATGAGAAAAACAAATCCACAACAAGTGCTATTGTCTGATTAAATTTGAAAAAAGTGCCACTAAATATTACTTAATGTGGTTGATTTATGTATAATTTTATAATATTGTTGTAATGCCCTATATTATGTTCATACAGAATAATCATTTTTACAAATTCGTTCTCGCCCTTTACCGCCATATTAACTTCATGTTTTCCCCCTCAAAGCAGATGTCTGATTATAAGCTTGACAATATTACTTTTCGAGCTGATTTAAATTAAGTTGTCTCTCAGTCGAGACACACATAGTGGCCGATGCGTTACGGAGGGGAGAGGGGGATTGATGAAATCGTGTGCTCTTTGAAGTGCCGTGATTTAATTACCCAATTGATCATGACAAATAGCACTTGCCTCTTGGGTACGACGTATGGAACTTTATGCTTCGTTTGCTTTCAGTGGTTTTGTGCAATTAATTCTATTAATGTAGCAGGTAAAATTTCCCGGATCGGATGAATATTTAAGGCAATCCGATTATGTGGGTCTGCAATAAACATCAGTGGATGTGTATCAATATCATTGGGCTGAGAAGTTTGTGTTTGCAAATAACACCGTGGGCTGTCTATAAGACTTTCAACGAAGGGTTCTCCTTATATTTTGGTATGAAATTGTTAACATGCGCCCTCAACAATCCTCCAAAATTGATGTTCATAACGAAAAGGCCTTTGGAGAAAGCTGTGAAGAATCACAGAATGGTGATATTGGCAGAGTGAATACGTTTCATTAAGGTTTTACTTGATGATTTGATTCTGCTTCACACACACCTGATCATCTCAATCTTTATTTGCACGATTTAAAAAGCCCCACTTGCTCCCCGTCCAATCTGCACTACTTAAGGTACCCTGGGTGGGATTCAAGCAGCCTTACGGGCGGACCACGGTCGGGATATCATTAAAGGTTGATGTGTTTTAGTTTGAATGCTGGGGGAGCTCGCTGATCTCGTGTGGGCGAAATTATTACTACTGGGGGGAGTAAAGTGCAAGGGATCAGAGGGCCATGGGTGCGCATACTCCCCAGGCGACCACCATGTTTACGCTGCTGATAATTCCGAGCATAAATCTTCCCTTTTAAGTTTAAAAGGTCGGTCTTGGTATAGAGGTTATTTTGATCAATCGGAAAACAAGTTAGTATGGAAAAGACTGGGTATTACACGAGCTATAAGTAGTGAATAAAGATTTGTTTAAACTTAACTGTATAGAGAAACGTTTTCGCTGTAAAGTTATATGCCTTCTCGCAATTTGTCTGTTTCAAACGGTTGTTCATGAAAGCATCTCCAAGCCAAAGTGTCGGGTTTCAAATGGTTTCCCGTTCTGACTGTATTTGAATTCTTAAGAGTAAGTAGTGAATTGATTGTCAACATTATAAACGATCCAATGCATGTGGGTTATCTATACGCCACCCACTGCATCACCGTGGGATTGCAATCTACCGACACGAGCGCGGGTGATTTTTTTTTGGGGGGGGGGTATTCCGATCAGGTGTGGCCCCACAGCATCATCTCTACTTATTAACTATATCACCGACGTCATGTGATACCCAAGTGAATCGATCAAGATTCGGCTCACGAAAATTGTAGCACTTCATTACCGACCTGCTCGCAATCGAGAAGAATAGCCGCTCCGATCCTCGGAGCAAAGCATCGCCATTGATCGTACACCCCTTTGGAATCAGACCCCCCCCCCCCAAAAAAAACACCCAAACTCTTAGCCAGTGCAGTTTAATCTCAAGCTGTAAAGGTGCTTGCTCGAATCGGCCTCAAGTGAGAAATCTTCAAATATTGCAGCAGCGATTGCGTATTGTAATTGGTGATGCTATCATTTTTGATCTGTGTAATCCTGTTGGATTTTTCCCCGTTCATAATGCAGTTTGCCAAATTATCGCAAGTTTAATTCATACTGCGTCTACAGCAACCGCCAAACCGACCACTGAATCAGTTTTACAGCAGACTTAATTTTGACCAGAAACAGGCGTCTTGCACTAAGATTTCAATGCAACATTACTATGTTTTCGTCTTAAAATGGTAAGTTAATAATCACTTGGATTGAGGGAGCATGTTTCTATAATAGACAGATGGTTAGGATCAAGATCTGCCAATACATGTGTATACAATACCTCCATACTGTCTCAATACTATGGTTGATACAATATTGACGGTTGACACAGTCTTTCATAGAAGTTGAGATTTAATGGAAATTACTAACTTTCAATTTTTCTCAGTTTGAGATTCAGGGCTTCTAATTTCACGATGATCTTACTTTCGGAATTCACGTTCTTTATCTGAAGTTTCTCATAATTATTATGATTTTTAAAGTGAAAGAAAAGCACCGGCGACACTTATTTAAAAATGACCTAGAGCCTAAAACGCACAAAGTGCAAACGTCTTTGAAGTGCGATTTGCCGATTGTTCCAGATTCGTGGGATTGTGCATGTTTTATTTATTGGCGATGAGAATTCAGACGATCAACCTTTGAAATGGAGAAGGGTGTCAGACTTCATCTGCTACAGATTTAAATACATCACTCAGTCACTCGCAGATGCCTTATTGGCCACATACTGCACTGACAGAAGTCATGACGGGGAAATTGGAAGCGAAATACAATCACACTCATGCCAATAAGTATGAAGACAGTGCACAACTGTCTCAATGATCAAATCTGTCGTTGGATTAAGGGTTTACGTCGGTCGTGCATTTCATTTAATAAAACAAATCAATATGACCAGCATTTTTTTGTTGTATGTACAAGAACAGAAATACCGCGGAAAAAACGTATACAGTAAATTTAATATATTTGATTACTTCAATCTTTCGCATACCAGTACTTTAGTGATCAGTATTTGTACAGGTGACGGTGCAATCAATCTGGTTCACATTTTGTTCTCCAGAAAAAAGTATAACAGTGCACATTATAATAATTTCTTTATGTCGTCAATAGGCTTTACACACTAACAAATTTAACAGTCACTTGTATCGAATGATATGAATTTAACAGTATATTCTATATTGCAAACATATGGTAGATATCTATAGCTTTTACATAATACATTATGATACACATTAGTCAAGGTCATCTATTATGAAACACCACCAGAGGATAACAATTGAAATATGTAAAAGCACAAAGACAAATCTAAATTTCAGTTTATGGAACATAACTGAAAAATTACACCGCATTAAAATGTCAGCATCAATGATTATGGGGAACGTTCGTCTCCTGAAGTTTATCATTTGATAAAACCATAAATCTATACTCGTTTTACTGTGTGCTTTTTGGGGTGTTTTTTTTATATAAATTAATGTAATAAAAAGAGAGAGCATTTTCTGGATTAATTTTAGTCTTGTTTTGTTTAATACAATGGCACTAGAATGACACATTACAATAGTTCACGCCGTGACGCTATAACCTACGTCAAGGCAAGGAGTTCGTCCGTCTAGGCCTACATGGTGCCGCACTATCATCGGATACTGAAACCCACTCTAACCAATTGCGACTCCTATAAAACAGAACTATCCTACGTCGTCAGTTTTAATCTATGAGAGTGAAGTTTAAGCAAACAAATCTTAGTAAGAATATAAGCATATGCATATAATAAATAGATTCTCCTGTTTTAATGCGTCATGTGCGTGTATAAAAGACCTTTAGAAGGTGTTCAAGTTTCAGAGTTACCCACACTATAATGCAGAGAAAACTGCAGACTCTTCGTGCCCCGAAACCGCCCTCTGTGAAACTTCTCTCATAAGAATAATATTGAAGTCACGTAGGACCATCTCTCAATTGTTTGTTGGCAATTTGTAAGGGATAAACATGGCCATTACTCATTGTGTTCGGCTCGGATGTTCATATTTATCACACTTTGAATGCGGAGTGAGGGGGCACACACGGTAATAAAAATGAACATTTTTTACTCCGGAGGGATAAAAGAAAAGGACATACTATTATGGTTAAATATGTCATCCAAAAAAGAAATTACTGAGAACATTTTGATCGCAAAGAAAACATCGATAAGTCAATCGTTAACACCGTACATTTAAAATGATTAAATGCATGATTAATGACATTAAATATGATAAGTATAATCGATTTGCTTCTCTCGAGGGAAGAAAACAAAATCTCTTAAAAGCCACAAATCACCTCATTTACATAAAAGGTATTCCCAATAAATGTTCAGTTTGAAAATAAAGCACCTTTTGTAGAGTTTCTCATGTTTTTTGTTTGTGTGTCTTTAACTCTGAATAACTTGAAAAGGTAGAGTACCCGATGCGAGGAATAATTTAATCAACAAATCAAATTACACAGACACTGGGTGGGTTCGGGGAAAAAAGCTTTTAGCTTTTGCACTAACAGCCATTAAACTTACGTAAAACAATTTGGTTCTAAAACCGTGAGTGTTTTAAAGTTGGATACCATAATGACCCTTGTAAAGTCATTTCACTCACCCAAACGTAATGACAACTTCAACTTCAAAGGCTGGACACTTTGTTTTGTTTTTGTTTGCTTGTTTTTTGTTTTTGTTTTTTTGAGGGTGGTGGTGGGGGGGGGGGTGCAGGGAAGTATCTAAACTATCCGATTGCCATTGAAGTAGGAGCAATTACAAGATTACTAAATTAATAGAAACCACGAAAGATTACTGCAGCGTGTTGAAAAGACTGCGCTACAACTTGAAGTGGGCATAAGTGCTTTTAAGCTCTGGATGTAATCAACCAGAGATTTCCCAATGCAATACACGGATAATTTAATAAATCCAGAATTGTCTGCAGTCCATTGTCGCATGTCAAGTCAAGTGTCCCGTCAAACGCGTCATGTCATTAAACAAACTCTAAAACACTCCTGAAAACGTCTAGTCCGAGGGAGAATATTTAATCAGAATACAGGGTTTTCAATCACTGGTCAAGTTTTACTGGAATATAAAGGGACAAACCGGCAAAATGTACAGCTTAACTCAATTTAATTAAAGGCAACTTTATTCTTGTTTTGGGGTGCACGTCAAGAGCACGGCGCAACCCTTTTGACTAACTGCAGGGACAGAACAGTCACATTTTTTTCCTTCGAATTTACTTAATATTTATGTGCTTATTTTAACTAAAACTAATCATGGTTGGTAAGTGGTGGTTCCCGAATGAATTTTGCAAGCCCCCATCGCTGCAAGAATGGAAAACAGACACATTTTAGCGTACAGGTGAAGATAGATTTGTATAAGGACGCTACCACCATCGAGAACAAAATGTCATGAATAAATTTTCCTCCAGAGTGCTGTCCTTGAATAGGCTCTATGTATTTATAAAAAAAAAAAAAAAAAAAAAAAAAAAAAACCTCCAAAACAAAAACGGTATATTTAACAAGTGCAGCACATCAGATCAGCAGCGCTCGTTAATATCATATTATTATTGTGTACATGGCGCCGGAATACTAAAATATTTAAGCTTATGGTCTTAATATTTTATAGAGGGTTGTCCGTCATTGTATTTGCCAACTATATCAGTTTGACTTGGGGATCTAGATTTGAACATTGTATGGTTTAAAAGTCCCTTTTCGACGTCGTAATATTTGTTTGAAGCTTCTTAAAGTTACGAAAGAAATCTTATTCTTAAGGTAAACGTCAAGTCTCATATAATAATCGGTCCCGTTAGGGTCTGTGGTCGGAAATGTTAATTTCATTTTCTAAGACGTTACAACAAACAATCTAAAACCTTGTCATATTAAAGATAGGGTCATACACTGTTAAATACTCCACAAATTAATGACCACTGAAAACTATTTTGGTGAGAAGCACTGCAGCTGTTGATAGCATGATCTATTTTGAGAAATGATTCCCCTCGAAGTAATATGGTTTGCATAATGTCTCACCCAAAACATTTGAATCTGAGAAACGAGTTATGCATGCACCGTTTCTCGAATTTCGGAGGGTTGGTGTCTGTATTAAGCTGAAACCTTTTCATGTGACCTTTGTTGTATCTTTCGTTAAAATGTTGCCTATAACTAGACAACAACCAATTCATGACCCTTACCTTGAAGTGCGCGTAGAAACAAATCCTATAATAAAACTGCGGTTGTTTAATATAAAGCAATATTCGATGACGAAAAATATTTCCCCTTTATTACTGTCTACGGAGTCATTCCAAACTGCAGTCTTTCGGCTTCATTTTAATCACTAATTTTGACGAAGCGAATTTATTTTAGTTTAATTGGTGATGACAAAATACAGGGAGTTTAATTGGCAATATATCAGCCACGCCCATACTACGGCATTGACGAAGAATGCATGTTTACTTTTGTCCATTAAACAAAGCCTAATTGCAATTCTACCCCGGCTTGTGTCGAGACACTTCCTTTTAGGACGGAGTTTGTTTTTACAATAATTTATTGGAAACGAATGTTTTTGAAACACCGAGCAATAATAGTTGCACGAGACACTCGCCACTAGACCCCGGCAATCATGCAGAAATGGCTGGGCTTTATTTGACATTTCTATAACTCATATCAACTGCCCTGTCTCCACTGTGCATCGCTACTGTTTTTTTTTTTTTGAGATGATGTTAAGATAGTCGGAGATTTCGTTTTTTACACACCACACCTCTATTTACAAATAAACAGTTTAACATTTGAATCTTTTAAAAACAAAGAACCTTTCATTGTGTCGTTAAAGCGTAGAATTGACAGAGCGCAGATTAATATTAAATATTCATATTTGCAATAGTCATCAAAAATAGCTTATGTTCAGTTTCGTTCATCTTTAGGGACGAATTTCTGCTCGGCATTCATGAAACTTGTTTTGATCGGCAGTAAATTGCACGTACACATTAGATAGTCCTTTCTTAATAATATAGTTTGATATAGTTTTTACACCACCCTTTAAACTGGCCTTACAAGCAGTCATGGTTGTTAAAATGTAAGATTACGGGGAGGTTATAAGACCAATCCTCAATTACCAGTCAGCTGTATAAAACGTAAATCGAAGTCTACATGCGAGCACAGTCAGATTATTAATTCGACATAACCATTTGATTGAAGAAACAGCATGGATTGTTAAATCCCCCCAATGTACCTTATCTTTTCCTGGATCAAATTTACTCCGCTGATGTTTGCACCAATTTCACGGCCAAATGTAACTTTTTGATTGGATTTGGGTTTTAAATTAAACGGCTTACGGTTACAATCCCCAGGTTTATTGGATCAACCCATACAACAATATATTTTGACATATTGGCATATCGCTGATGGTCGGAATACTTATGTGTTGACTTGTCTAGTCTGCCTGTAACTTACTGAGTGACTGTGAAGACAGGCACAGGCCGGGATATTTACTTTATTGGACGTCAATGTCCCACAGAACATCACACTGCCCAACGGTGCAGTTTCCAGGGAAATCTTAAAGTAGGTTATACACGTCCGCATTATTAATGTGATCAGGAAGAAAATCAGGTTTGACTTACATTGCCTGTTTAGCCGAATTTGCTCAAAGAAATGATCATGTAAACTCAGTCGAAGACAAAATTACCCTCTGGTTCATATTTTAAGGAATAAAAGCCTAACGGCTAGTCTTAAATGCAGTTTAAAGACAGCTGAAGTTTGATCAAGCACATTGAGGAAGTGGGCGTTCACTTTAGTTTAATCAAAGTTTGGGTTTTCTAAGCTGAATCTCAGACTTAGTACCGTTTTAATTTGTCAATTCAAGCGAGGATTGATTGATGTCACACTATTTTGATGATACCAATCTAAAAGTGACACGAACAAAGTACCGCAAACACTTGACATTATTATGATTTTGACAGAATGACGTGGCACACACACTAAAAAACTCTCGGGTCGAAATTGAGCCGGATCCCGGGTCCAGGTCGGGCCTGACCCATTTCTAGGTCGGTTATGACCTTAGCAGAAATGAGCAGGATACCAGTCACAAATTGTACAAGTAACATGGTAGTTTGGCTGGTAACCTTATTTAGGTAAGCATCATTTTGTTGTGCTAAGCTACTTTCTGGGCCTAAGCAGCTCTATGAAATTGGGCCCAGAAATCTGTGTCAAAACGACCCGGAAAAGTGTCAAAGTGACGCAGAATCCGATGTTAAATCCCATTTTTAACTACTCTCCGGAAATGGGTCGGGCCCAACTGGACCCAGAATCCGGGTCAATTCCGACACGGGAGATTTGAGATTGCACAGTTTTGTAAAACACACACATTCAATTATTACATACAACCTACAATATCACGGCTATAATCAGCACGGAATTCCTTCCCTTGCTGGACCTATCATAATAGATACAGGCTTACTCCAAAATTCAAAACCGTTTTTTTCCCTTTCTCGTTCAATATGTAACGCGTGATGATCGTTTCGTAACGTATTACATAGCCGACGTAACTTCAAGTTCCAACGACACCAAACAAGTTTAAGAAGTTTCCTTCATAAAATTTCGTCTCGCGTTGCATTTTGTCCCCGCAAAGAAGAGGTCCTAAACTCGTTATTGTGTGCAGCATCATTGTCAGTGCGTCTAGATCCTCTTTGAGAAATGTTCCCACGGCACATAAACGCAGCTTTAAAATTAGCCCTGTACCTGTGGCTGAGCAGGGTATAAATCAAAGGGTTTGCCACCGAGTTAATGTAGGCCATTACACGAGATATTTCATACATTAATTCCTCTATTTCCAGCGGAAGGATATCACTATCAGGGCCTTTCAGACTTTTGATAACTTGGAATAAGCACATCAGTTCGAATGGAAAGAGACAACAGAAGAAGACCACACCGTTGACGACCAGCATCTTGGCTATCTGATTCCTCATAGCCACGTTCTTGTCCTGTGACATTCCATGATGACCAAGGTTCTGTATGGACCGGTCAAGGCTCCGAATGATGTTGACGTAGAGAAAGACATTCAGGGCGAATGCAGAAAAGAACGGTACCGTCTGAATGACATTGATGAACTTATCCATCCAAATATTATGGGACCTGCAAACGTACATCTCTACGGGCCAATCTTTGTACTTGTCGTCTCCCGGAGGCCAATCGAGACAGTATTTGACAAATTTACTTCTGGAAGGAATCAGACAGGCCGCAACGCAGAAGGCGAACACCCAGCACCCCGTGCTAGTCGGCACTGCATTCTTGGTCCGCCTTCGTTTTGAGGTCTGCGGACGACGCACGGCCAAGAAACGGTCGAAAGACACCAAAGTGATGAAACAGAGTGAAGCAAAATACGTCAGATCTGCCAGAAGGGATATTACAATGCATGCAATAGGTCCATGTGGACTATCATCCCCGGCACCGGTGAATTTGCGTATAACCAAATCTTATCTACAATTGCACTGACCAAAAATAGTATGTCGGCAATTGCCAAGTTCGTCAAGTACCAGTTAGTGACGGTCCGCATCTCAGGTCGACGATACACCACAAAAATAAAAGCGGAGTTTCCGAGTAAACCGAGCAAGAGCAGAATAGGGAAGAGAACAGTTATGGAGAAAATCTGTCCCTCATGATAAGTCCAATCACCAACAAAGTCATATGTGATGTTTCTATAAAGCTCCGGATCACAATCAATTCTCATCGCGGAGAAGTTGGAGTAGTTGTAAACAGCCATGTTGAAACTTCGATGTCACTCGAGACTATGTCAAAAGGTGTGGATCGTTCTTGGCGTGCCCCAGCCCTAAACGTTCGCTTTCTCCGTGCCGGACATCACACTGAGAGGTTACGGCGCGCAGCATCCTCCTTTTCAGCAGCCTGGATTCGTGATTGAATGGCAGACATGCGCACTTGTCTGATTACTGCCGATGACATCGAGCCTGATACTCGCTGTGTGTATATTGCAGTCACCGCGCTTTCCCCTTGTGTCTACTTCCAATCTACGCACGGCAATAATGCGCCGCCGAAGGAAAATCGTTTCATTTGAACGTACAGGTACGTGTTCTAATCTTTAGACTGTTACGGCTCTAACATCAAATACTGTGTGTATGCTCAGCGCGTCACATTTAACGAAAAATATATATAATCTATACATATTTGTTGATGAACTGACGCAAATAATAAAACATGAGTCAGTTGTTAAACCAATGCCAAATAAACGAGGCCATTGTTCACACACATAAAAACGATCACAAAGAAATGAATGAAAATATACTTACAATATCATGGTGGACGAAAATCCACAAAACCTACAGCTATCTATCAAAATGTTAACTGATTGGAATGGCTCAAGATAACAGTACCTGTGTATGTTTAACCCTACGGGGACAGGTTCAACCAGAATCCTATACGGAGAAAGAACGTGTACTGCAGCTGCAGTAAGAGTAACTTCTTATTAAAATAAGTAATTTTTTGTGTGAAGTTGACTGTAATTAGGCCTGCAACTGTTTGACAACGTTCGTAAATGTCCTTGTGGAGTATTCCATTGTTTCAAGTCTATAAATAATTAAGTTTAATTAAGTTGGCTAATTTGATTACTATAGTTTTTTGCGTTTGGCTATTACACGTATTTCAATGGATTACATAATGGGAAAACCATGTGGTATGGTGGCTGAAAAATATTTGGGAGTTTTTTTTCTAAGTTAGTCCTTGGAACTGACGTGAAATGCAATGAAATGGGCTTATCTGGAAGGACAGGGTAAATCGATCATTTTGAGAGAGTTGTGCACTAATTAGTGGTTTTGCTGAGACATCAACAGTTCACGTGATTCCCCAGAGTTAAAGGCAGCAGGGTACTTTTGGTAATTTTCAGAAACCAGTATCCTTACTTGGTGTTTCCCAACAAAAGCATAAAATAACAAACCTGTGAAAATTTGGGCTCAATTGGTGATTGAATTCGCAAGAAAATAATGAAAGAAAAAAACACAACCTTGTTGCAGCTGATTTCACGAAACTTTACGCAGCTGCGTAAGTCCACTAGCGCAACATTTATTGCGTATAAGTTTTGCACCTCTTTTAACATAAGAAATCGTGTACAACTGGACTTATGTAGTTGCGCACAATGTTTAAAAGGGTTTCGTTTCTAACAATCTGGTATTATATCAACAGCTCTCCAGTACTCTTTACCAAGTGAGTTTTTACAATCATTTATTTTTGGAGTACTTACCAAGTATACCCTCCCTTTAAAGCTACAGATTTAATTAAAAACACCGTGGTGAACTATTACATGGCAAATCAAAACAACTTATTTTTCCTTCAGACAAATCTTTGGGTATTGACCCCTTGTACGACGTCACATACAGTATACTGTCTGCCCATTGTCTGCCGTTTTGGAAATCAAAATTGAATGTTAAGCTACGTTGAGCTTGTAAACACGTCCACGTCGCCAATAATACCCGCTTGATGGGGAAACCGAGCCCCAAAATGGCGCAACCAAGATTGATTTTGGTGACGTCAGGTGAATCGGGTCAATATCTACATTGTTTGTTACATTTGCATAAGCGCATTTGAATTGGTAGGGGGGTCTGGGAGCTAATGACAGAACATACGACATCATTCAGACAGACTTGTTTGAGGAAATGCTATGTCCATACCATTTGCAGAGTAATTTGTGCGATTTGAGCCCAATTAGATCTCGAGCATCCCAACCTTCGGGCAAACTGGTCCAGAATAACGAGCCCTGGGGGTGAGGATTTGCCGGAGTCCGTGGCGCCGTTTGACAAATCCACAGAGAACGACGGGAAAGTGCTGTGTACATGCTACCATTGTGTGCATTCTTGTCATTTACAAACACTGACAAAACGGGATGATTTCAGACACAACTTAATAGAGATATTTTGTTTTATGTCAGGAGAATACAAAATTACAGTTTATTTTATGTTGTATATACAAACTCTTAATTTTACCTTTAATAAGTTACGTTTAGGTTCTTCACTTGGTTACAGAACAAGCTCTTTAGTTTACCACTTATATTTTTCCAAACAGGAAATTGCAAATGCTTTTTCAATTGCTAGAGACCAGCCACGGCAAATGTTGCCCTGTATCCATATAAACCAAGTATATTAAGTAACATAATGGTATGTACTATGTACTATGCACTTACTGTGTGCAAAATACTCTTTTTAATACCATCAAGGGATAATAACATTATGACGTGCTTGGTTATGCATGTACTGAAAATTGGTGGTTGCTATGATAATGTCGAACGTGTATCACAGTATAACGGGCTTTGCTGGATGATAATAACACTTAAAAGCATCATTTGAGCAAGATGGTAATACAATTTGGCAATCCAATAACGGGTAAAATTCAGCGTGAAGCATTAGTGTCAGAAGCGATGTGGCAAAACATATGTAAACATGTACGCTCAGTCTGACTGACAATAATTTCCTCTCATGATTGTTTTTGAGGAGTAACATCTGAGAATGGGCTGCTGAGGTAAATGCTTTATTGTGTCAATCAACCCGGGTGTGGTTTACATTTTTGAAGGTGTAATATACTCCGATCAGGAGGATGATTAGCTTATTAGATCATGTTTCATGTCACGTCAAGAGACTGTCTCGACTTGTCGTAGTACACAACGAACTACTCGTTCTCTATAACGCAATAACTGCAGCAAAATTGACAAACAACGTGTGGATCAAACTGTGTTTAAAGCCCACGGCACCAGCTTCGATTTTTGTGCGCGTGTTAAACTATTTCCACACGACAACTTGTATTTCAGATCCAATAATAACCCGAAAGGAGAAAACGCCATTAGGAGGGCAAAAATGTGGTCAATGTGACCCAAGGCGGTGCTTTCAGATTCCAGAAGTCAAGCTTGTGACTGTACCATACTCGTGTTTAATTTCACGCTTCAGAAATCTGTTCAGAGATGTTTCAATATGTTTGTTTATCTGAAAAGCTAATATAACATCGTCGAAGTTTATATCCATTTTAAAAAGTAAATACACAATTTTTGCTCTACATCAAACGGTTCATTTAAACACAATTACAGCAAAACCGGCAGCACTTTTGATTAAATATAATGAACATTACATGGAAGTTATAATATCCATATTTTCGAGAAAGGTAAGTCATTCAAATTATTTTTAGTTATATGTTTATAAGTTTGGTTCACCTAGTTTGTCTATGTTGCTTCAGAGAATATAGCTTTCCAAAACCTGAGAGCTATGTCTGTATAACTTGAATCATCTTTTATATTCTTTCTTTCTTTCTTTCTGTTTTTATTTCTTTTTAATTAGTTTTGATTAAAAAGCTTTTAGCTAAAGAACGCCAAGCAAACCTCCGTTCAGCGTAAAGAAAAAACATACAATCAAATGGATTTATGCCTCGCGGGGCACTTAGTGACCGAAAAGTATTAACTTCAATCAACCGCAAATCATTTCTGATTTTCACAATTTTCAGAAACACCGGTTTAATTTGAATGATGTGAGTAATGTCGTCCACAACCTATCTTAGGGCAAATTACACTGTGTGTCTACACGCTCGTGTCACGCCTCGGGTATGATGACTTTGTTGAGCCAACTTTTTACGTACAGAAGGGCCAAGTCTTGCTGTAAATGTATACGTTTACACAGGTCTTGGTAGTGACAATTTGGGCAAGGGAGAGATGAAACTATAGTGTGCTTACACAAGGCGATAATCTCATACGCCATTAAAAGACAGGATTTGGGAAAGGTTTAGTCTATATGTTGGTCTTTTTTAGTAAAAAAAAAACTGTCGGTTTTGAGTGTTATAATTATGTTAATATCTGTGCCTAAATGTACTTTCTTATAAATACTTTGTTGCAAAAACTGCAACTAATATACACATGAGCTTCTCGATCACAAAGAAACAGCAATAACACAACAAATACAAAAAATACCAACAACAAAAACATGGGGCATAAAATTGATGCATACTGTACGAACAGAAATACTGACACTATTTGAAGACGAGCAGAGTATATACTGTTCGAAACGTCGAGACCAAACCGGCTCTTCTCAGAGCCAACACTCACACAAAAGAGATTTACACATGGTTGTACCCGCAAGTTTACTATTATGTACAGTTTCTTCCTATTGACATTATCGTTCTCAATTTCACAGACGAAACAACATAATCCTTGCTCATCTTCGTTCCATATTATTTCACAATAATCGATTCCAAATGGCTTACTTCAAAATGGCCGACAGCACAGAACTGTGTACAATGGAACATTGCCATTACATCTTTGCGTGCATAAAAAGCAAATTTGTATAAAAGTGTTCAGCACATATGTAAATTTCTTGGTACAAACAAATGTCTTGGCTTACAAAATAGTTTCACACAGTGCACGCATGACGCACCTATGTGTATTGAAAACCCACATTTATAATTGAGTGTTGCCGTGCTGGGGAGTTAAGTTGGTGTTTTATAACGTAACCTGAGAATGGGGGGTTTGGGGGATGTACTGATCAAGCAAGACTGTTTGATGAAATATGAAAATCATCAGTGCCGATCAGACCGCTAAGTAGAGCTTAATACGATATCATGCCCGTCACTGCACTTTGGACGGGGTTGATGATAACTCCAAAAGGCACAGTTCACTTCCAGCCGCGCAGGAAATTCGGTCAAGTCCCGTTCTGCATAAAAGGTAAGCTACACCAAAATGCCTTCGGACTGTGAAACAGGCAACGATGGTCCTCTAAACGAATATTTCATCGGCCCTCAAAATTGAAGATTTATCTCGGCAGATGCTGCAGTATCACCTTGGAAATACCATTAATTTTTTATGAGCGATATAATGAGATCATCAGGAGAAATGTCATTTATGTAACGCCTCAACATATACTTTTTAGCATATAGTCTCTTGTTTAACCCGTTAAAATGGCTTCAATTTCGAGACAAAACTCGCTGGAGTGCTCTTCGGTGCCTATGTGCTTTCTCGTTCAAGGAGAACTCTGCTCCTGGCGATCACTACATTGATATACACTCCCATGGAAAAGGATAATGTGTTACCGTCACACGTTTGAGAATTAAAAGTAAACACAGCTCACTGATTTACAATTTGGTGGGGAAACGTTGACGTTTGAATTAAAGATTTTGCATCTACAAGTAAATCAGACGGATAATCACTAATGCCAGTGACCATCTTTATGTATTCATTGTATACATGTATGAATTTAAGATAAATGCACGCATTCCGTATTGAGATTGAAGTATAGTTTCCCTACATCTACTGGGATAGAGTATTGGTAGAACCTAACACAATTTACATCCAAAATATGTTTTTCAAGTTTTGTACAGACTATTGCATTATTAAACTTTGCTATTTTGTCAGATTATAGATGGAAATCTTACTCGAGTGAATAAAGGACACAATTCAAAAGCCGCGATTCTACTTCACCCACTCAGAAACAAAATACCCAAGTTACTCTGTTCCGGCTCGAGATTGCTCTATCAATGAATTGTACCGGTATGTATTTATATATTACTTATATTCTCATCCATTCTTTTGAAAGAATTGTAACCATAAAGATGTTTCTTTAGTGTTAGATATTCGGTCAATGTTAACATTGCGGTATGTATTATTCTGATCGTCCATTATAATGGTTATGCCCCTTTGCGTTTTTATAAGCTTTGAATTCCAAGAAATCCAATCAAAAGAATCAAGAGGCTCTATATCAGCATGTGAGCTAAAATTAACATAATAAATCATATTTTGGTCTGCCAAATTTGGCTGGTTGCAACAGTACAATTTCCTCAGAGCTGTGTACTGACATTCATATCGTTTGTCAAATATTTGCTTTACGTAGCATCATAATCTCAACAAAATGTTGCTCCGCGGTCTAGTCGTGACTACGCACTTAGCATTGTGTGAGAAACCCTATTGACGAGAGGTGGCAAGAATGGGCAGATGGCCACAAGTGAGCAATATTCAATTTTTGTCAAAGACTGGTTGCATCCTGCAGGTGGCTTCTTTGCTTAAGGCATTTCTCCCTCCCTCTCTCTCTTTTTGGATGATCATGACAGCAAGTAATTTGCTCTGCCGTGATTTAATGCACATTTTCAGCCTGTGCGTTTATGGGTCAAATCCCTTTATAGCTTGGTGTATTGTGAAAGTAGGATAAGTGAATTCAAATCACGAGTTCAGATCTTGTGTGTCCAAATGTTCTAATAAGCTGCTCCCCCCCCCCCTCAGAATAAGGTCGATTAATCTAAAACTGAGATGTCAACATCATGAGCAAAAATGATTATTTCACGTCGCATACGTGCATTGAACTGAAAAGCTTTGAATATTTGAGAGATTCACAAACTACTTTTGACAAGGGGAGATTTGAGCTTCAATATAATCTGGTTAGATATGGGTACATCATTAGCGGGGAAAAAAAGAATGTAAGCATAAATGACAAATTTACACACAAATTTCACTTGACATCATTACTAAGATGAAGATACATCAGTCTACTTTTGATGAAAATGCGCAGTATACCTATTACAGTAACTGATGATGAACGCCGCTCATGTTGTCATGGTTGAATACAGTGAACTACATACGGTGCTCTTGCCCTCGTAGTTAACTACACGGTGCTCTTGCCCTTTATAGCTCTAAAATCCGATAACTCAAACTTAATGGGTCGTATGAATAAAAAGTAGTAAATACTGACAAGTACTAGCAAAAAGTAAAAGCATCAACTTCCAAGTAGAAGCATTCAGTACTAGCATCTTCTAAATTCCGTATGAATAAACTTATTCTTTTACTGCAAAGTATTCACTTAATGCTTTGGAGTAAATACTTTTTATATCTAGCTGTCTGTCATGGCTGAATGGCTCTTAACAAAAGGTTCCCTTTGTATTACAACTCCCATTCACGTCTACGCACGCGCACACACATACAACCCAAGTAGCATTTGAATTAACAGAAACATAGAAATCTACAAGTCAGCCATGAGATTTTGATTCTGATAACAATTTGATGAAGGTGACTCATCTGGATCCCCAGAATCAAAGCAAAACGTTGCTGCTAGGCTGATGATGAAACGTCATAGTGTCTTTTAATTGACCAAAGCACAATTACCAAAAGTTAAAGTGGAGCAGGAGAGTGTTATTTATAGAGAAGATGAGAGCTGAATACGAGCATCATATTTAGCTATTTAATTTAAACTTAAAAGTTCAAATAATATATGCACAACATTCTGTTGAAATACATTTACTTTTTTCAAAAAAATTACTTCCTCTAATTTCATGAAAAAAAATCCTTAATGATCAAGGCAAACATTGCTGAGAAGAAAAAAATCTTTGTTATATTAACCCAAACGGTTTTATTTTATCCTCATCATAAATATATAAAAAAATGGTGTAAAAGCCGTGTGAGTTTTTGTGTATTGTTTCTGTCGTGAAACACTGTGCATGAGTCTATTCAGTATTTCAGTGGTGTGTCTCCTTGGGACATAAACATTTATCCTGTGAGGAACATTCACAAACACTGTAGTTTCTTCAGACGTGTCTTTACTTCTGTGTCCAAGGTAGCTCTGAGGCTACCTTGAAAAATGATCAGTACTTACTTGCATTTTGTAGTATTTTCTCCGTTTTAATCATACGAAAGTAAGTAAGTGCAAAAAAGAAAAGAATTTACTTTTCATGTAAAAGTAGATTCTTTTATTATTTAGTAAATACTTTCCAGTAAAAGCTTTTACTTTCTTTTATTCATATGGATGGTAGTAAACACTTGAAATTTTCAAGTAAAAGAAAATACTAGTTTTTATTCATACGACCCAATGTGCTTTAAACATATTGTTTAGTAAACAGTGTCAAGCTCCAATGTGAACACAGTTTGTTGACAGTTTGTTGACATCATCAAAGATGCATCGTAAATCCATGTTCTTCAGACGAGCTTTACAAATTGTCCAGACACAAACACGAGTGACACGAATAGGAAACAGTCAGAAGTGCAGGTTGACAGTCACCCCCCTGAGAATGATATCATCCGAGAGTTCACTAAAGGTTACTAGATTTACGTTTAAACTAACGACAATTCAGACACACAGCTTGATACTTCCCCAGGCACAACCCGTGAAGGCAAAATGACTCAGGAATAATGCCAATGTAGCTTCTAAAATCTTATTGATCACAATCAAAATATTTACAGGGACCGTGATTGGTTTAAAGGTAGGGTCATGGAGTGGTTCTTGTCAACGTAACGCTGATTTATAGGCAAAATTAATAAGACAGATACGATAAAAGGCCCATGTGAAAGTTTCAGCTATATACAGTGTCTACTTACTGAAATAAGTATTAACAACAACAAAAACAAAAACACGTCACGGTAATCAGGTACCAACTGCATCTCTGGCTGCAGCATTCGCGAACAGACACAACCCTCAGAAATCTGATAAACGATTCATGCATGAATCGTTTCTCAGATTCAAATGTTCTTGGATGAAAATTTTCCAAACGATACTTCGAAGTGAATTCTTTCTCTAAATAGTTTATCAACAGCTGCAGTGCTTCTCACAAAATAAAACTTTTATGGTCAGTCATTTTCGGAGTACTTAACAATATATGACCCTACCTTTAACAGATTTCTGATCAGGGAAAGGCCGTCTTGAATAATATTAGCAATCATTTTTTTATAATACACTGAATCACATGCAGCCATTTGTGTCCTTACATTTAAATATATCACCAATATATCTACTTTTTGTTTTTATCGACTTTCTATGCCAAACGTTACCCCCCCCCCCCAAGATGCCCTTTAATACATCTCTTTACCACGCAGGACATCCACATTGTATTTACTTTCACATAAACATCACCTTATTGCAACCAGAGGGTAACCTAAATATCACAGGGCTGTTCCGAAGCGTGTCATCTTGCACACAAAGATCTGCGTGGTGTCATTAAGGGATGGGTGCTGACGTGGTTGACTCTAAAAAGCGTTGGGCTTATTTACGACTACTACAAAACTAACCAAGTTCCTCGTTAAGATATATATCAAACCTGAGTTGGACCAACATTTATGCTGGGGTTAAATGCTAAAATTTAAAATGTAGGAACAACACCATCAGGAAACTAATTTAGATTGTCAGGTCGTCTGTCCAAAACGCCATACTTGATTTATAATGATGATATTAACATCGCACTTCTTTCATCATGTTCGTCCAGGTGTGTCCCATTAAGTTTGATACTTATTCCTGTGCGATGTTAAGTCAATAAATTATCACTCTCGAAACAAAAAGAGCAAGACTTTAGAACTGTCGTTCCTTGATGTGTGATCATGTACACTCTATACTGCTGTGTGTTGTCCTTGCATCTTCACCATTTTTGATTAAAAATATGGCTGTCGTTAATACTTATAATATGCCTATAGAACAAGGACACATTGGTTGGCGTCGAAACAACAGAACAGTATATCTTGTGTTTAATCCGGACCGGCGACCTTCACGGGGGCACACACCAATCAAACTCGCCTCTCACACCACGTCACGAATGTAATATTCATTAACCTCTCAACATGTCAAAAGATGATGAATATTGTTATTAACATTATGATTAGTATAAATAATCCATGGGAAATAGTCATACGACTAGAGTTATCTACGTCTGCATTTGTTGGACTCATCGTGGTGTTGTTATACAGTTCATGTTTAAATCTGACTTGGGCCAAAAAAAAGATGTTATTTTGGCGTAACCCGACCAACCCTAAAAGAACGGCCGATCCCGGGTATTTTTTTTCAAGGGAACACATTTAACAGTTAAAATCTATAGAAATAGTTATGAATACGTTTGTAACAATCTATGGCCGTTTCTCATTGTTGTATGACGATAGTGTGCGTGGAACTTTGGAGTGCACAGTGGTTTTTTCACAACAAACATGCAGAAGATTGCGCAGGCCCGATATTTGAGTAATACGGAGATAGATGCACATGTCATGTACACGTATAGTCGCGTACCAGACTCCCACTATACTGCGCTGCGTTTCACAATGGTGAATACATGGGCTGCTTTCTTGGAAGTCTAAAACAATGAGAAAAACATGTAATTTTCGTTGCTGGGATGAAAACAAAATTAACACAAAAAAATACCCACCTATCCCATTGTTTCTTGCCCGTTACGCCAACATAACATTTTTTAAAAGGCCTTATCTAAAAAGTGGGAATACATAGGTATACCGCAAACCTCTCCTAGTTATACTTCCACCATGCAAAACTTTAAATCCTAGTAAATGTTAAACTAACAAAGTCAATAATATGGCTCTGTGAATAGATCTTTCGGTCAAAATACTCACCTATGAGTGATGGGAAAGGGTTTGTATACAACGGGCTTTGCCAGAATACGTGTACGGGCATTTTGGGTATGCAATTACCTCACAGAAGGTCGTGTTTGCCTGGTCTGCCTGGGATCGGGATGAAGGTGCAACTTGATATACATGTGTAAACTCATCAGTTTCGCGGGAATTTTTAATCACCAGAAATGACATTTTAAAGAGTGACTTACGAGTGTGAAATTGCAGTTGCCTTTTTTGCAACGAAAGTACAAATTACTCAATATTTACAGACATTCAAAACCCTTAGGCATAATAAATTTTCTTTTTGACTCGTTTGGGCCTGATTCACTGTGATGGCTTTCGTCATTTTTCTTTTCGCGTTTGACTACAAGAGTTCACTGACAGAGGAGTATGTAATATGAACCAGAGGCTGAATATTTAAAGAACTGAATAAATGATGCAAACGGAACCTAGCCCTAATAATATTGGCTCAAATGAGATCCGAATCAAATTACTGACATCATTGTATGCATTATTTGGCACTTCGTCGCATGACACAATTTAAACTTTCGAATGTGATGGAACGTGTATAGTGAGGGTAATGGATTGTGGGACATTGTGGCGAGCAATAGCATCCCGAATGAGTCAGCAATGAAATGTCAACTTTACATGATCTGGCACAGCAAATCGTTTAGAGGATTTACGCTAGATAAAAACTGAGATATATTGGTATTACTAGTTTAGCACAAAATAAGATAAACCATGCACACAAACGGGCATGAAACAACGCCAGTAAGACATGTTTGACAGTATTACCAAATTATCAAATGAATACCAAGTTTAATAGCTTAACTTAAAACTGAAAGCGTCGGCGAGTACAGTTGAAACCATTTCTCAAAAACCTCGACAACTTTTTTGATCAGAAACCTTTGAAATGATACATGCTCAAAAACACTCCAGTTATTTTTCTGGATTCAGAAACAAATTTAGAAGGGCTATTCTAAGTAGTGGCTCCAAAATCAAATAACCCGTGGAATTCTAATAAATTCTCGCTCAAAACAACCAATTGCCGGTGGGGTTACTCAGGTTTCTAGGAACAGTTATTTACAACGTATATAGGTGTATCCTCTGTCTTTTTATTAATACCGTTAGAGTGGTCATCTTGACCGGCATATAGCGGTTCGGTGTATAGGAAAAGCATCATGATCATGAAATACCGTTATATTTTGAGGTGGTTGTCATTTTTATAAATGATTGAGTTATGATGACTGTCATTACAATGTAAATGATGTCACATTCCCCATCAATGCTTTTATTATATTTCATGTATTTTATGTACTTAATCTGGTATTATAATATTTAACCTCCGCATAGCTCATCAATTTGTATTCTTCCTGTGTACACTATCTATCTTTTCTACTATGAAATGCAGTGTACCAGTTGATTGGAGTACCAGATGACCTCACTGGTCAATTTCTGATATGGCTGTTGTACACAATTGCTCTTATTAATATAACAGAGAAAAATAGAGAGAGAGAGGGGGGGGGAGAGAGAGAGAAAAAGACCGACCTATCCAAACACTAGACCTGCTCTCTGCTTCACTAATGCCGAGTTTGGTAACGTTCAGCTGGATTGCAGTCCAAAGCTTTCAAGAGGAATCTCGTATCATTTTCAATAATGAAAGAAAAACACCGTAACAACTGAGTCAACTATTATTTGTTGATTTTTGCTTTGACGTTCCTTTTTACAACAAGTGTGTGTGCGGCTATTTCCTTGCATTAAAAGCAATTAACCCATTTTCTGGACGGAAGCACCCCAAAGGAGACTTCCGACGTAACCGGAGCATTTCATGAAAATGACAATTCCCGGAGCATAGAACGGGTAGCGATAAGCAGGAGGAAAAGTTCCCTTCATAATAGCGAACAAGAGAAAGGCGAATCGGGTAAAAAAAACACGCCCAGTTTACTGGATAAAATGACAAAGACTGCCAGGGGAACTGAAATGCCGGCAGGCATGGGCAAAGGAAGGAAGAGAGAGAGGGAAAGATAGAGGGGGAAGTTGGCGTGTAAAAGCCTGTTCGTTTCCACGCCATCACTTGCAAATTACACCCAAGCGATTTCTTCCGCGCAGATTTGGACGTTCGCCCCTTTCTCAACAAAAAGTGCCGTGGGATGGGTTGGTTATCTGCGACGATTTATAATCAGGTTTAGTCTCCAAAGGTAAATATATATATAGGAGTCTTCTTATATATTGGTTGACGAGACAAATTTGTTGAGATGTTGTTGCCGCATAAATGTTTCTTTATAGAAGGCCCTTAATGATTTCATAATTGTTTCTCTATAGCTAAATGGATTGCATCATTATGCACCAATATTGACCCTCGAAAAAGTACATGAACACATCGTAGGCATACGAGAGTATCAAGTTTGTTTGATTTAGACAAAATCGAACAATTTTCATAGGTGACATAAAACATGATGCTGGAGTGGTATTTTTGTCCACCCAATATATTGGCTACACGTTGCAGTCTCTCAAGGCTCACTGACAAGTCGACGGCTTTCAGCGAAACTCATTCTAGGAACTTTGTAAACACTCGTGTTGCCATACTGCCCTCGTCAATCAAATTGCCATAAGACATTGAAAAGCATTTAAAATCAGAACTAGTTTCCATATGATAAATTGGCTCCAAGAATGGTTCTTTTAGTATTCCGTCACGTTTTGCAATAACACAATTTCCTGCATTTTTTTTAAGCAAGACAAGTAATTTGATATCACCCTTTTGCTAATTAGAAATAAGATGATTTGATGAGCGGCAACAAAGGGGCATTCAAACACAGAGACATCAATCATTGCGTAAGATCTGAAACGGATCCTATAAACAAATGAAAACAAACTCTACAGAAAGTTGTTTAATTTGCGTAGTCAAGGGCAAACAGTGCAATACTGTATATGCGTAAAAAGCACGTATACGGTTTCAGTCTGATTAGCAAACCTTAAAATGGAACGTTGCTTACGGGGCATCTGCCTAGTACTTCCGAAGGAAGCTTTTAGCCAAATGAGGCAAAAGTGCAAAGGTATTACCCTATCGGAATATATAGTAATGGTAAAGTAGATCGTGTACATTGAAACCACTGGAGTACGAATTTGTCTGTACGTATTTGTTAATAATACTTGAAGAGTAGTGTAAAGGGTTCGCGTGCACTCCTCCAACAATTACAACAGTCGAATATTTCCCAAAACCTAAACCTAAACAAAATGTCAATCCATTATTATGATTTGGCCCAAATCGGCCGACATAGAATGACACATGATCTTAATTTTTAAAATTGAAGAAGCGAACATGAATCGTTTCTTTCCTGCCCCTTTTCAATCAGCGTCTCCATGCATGGATGCAAGACGGACGTAGTGTTATAGACAGAAGCACAATGCGTGATTTTATTTACAAACAAAATAATAAATAAATAAATCGTCAGTGCATACAAAAAATCCCTGACACATGCACTACAAGCTCCAAGCACCAAGTCTGATTAAAATGTCAGAATGTTTCGTACTGTATTTTGTGCAGTATAGATTAGTTCCCTGGATGAGCGCACAAACAGATTGATGCTCATGGAACATAATCGACTGATGTGAGGACAAAATGTCTGAAAGGTTCCGTTACTTCTACAGTATCCATGATTAATGGTCATGGATGGGCTTATAATACCTTTTCGCGGGTCAGGTTTCTCAGTTGAAACTGTTCTTTCAAGTTTGGATGATCCGTGTTTAAAGAGAGAGAGTTACTTACCGAGTACCTCATCTGCAGTACGCTAATTTTGCAGGTCAATATGAGAAGGCTTTTAAAAGCATTTTGACTGCAGTATAGGAATGTTTATACTGTTTAAAAAATGAGCACAAAAAACCCGTTGCTGTCAGTGTCATTGTTTGTTCAGTCATCACAATCTATGAGCCGACTGGTTTATTATTCAAAAGGTAGGTACTGAAGGGGCTTTTAGTGCAAATATAGGCACAAAGCCCATCTACTATCGACCTGAGATGGAAAAGTGGTGACAATTGCACCGTATAAACCAATTCAACCCGTTACAAAATCGAGTAAATAAAGGTAAACCCAGTATATACAGTCTTTAAGTATAAAAGTAGTCGTTCATAACGACAGCAAGTAGTTTTCAAATAAACAGTAGTACGTTAGTGACGGTTGTAGTGACAATGGTTCATGCCGAATAAAAGATACAGACTTGCCAATTATATTGTGATAGCTACAACCTATGCTTGTGATCAAAATAACTCAAAAACGCACTCCGTATATCATGCAACTATCTCCATCAGTAGTCGCTACAAAAGCTTAAAAAGTTACAAAGGCACCATTGCCCAGTTAGGTCTATTACATTCATTGCGATGATATCTTTGAATAGCGAAACTTGAAACTTTATCATAACTCAAAGGTTGAGAGGGCTTTCCTTCGTGAACTACAAGGACCGCACAAAATGGTTGACCCATGCCTTCCGCTTAAACATTGAGTCGCATCCTCGGATTACCAGCATCATTTCCTGCAAGACTTCAGTGTCCATACCCCAGGTAACTCCCTTCCAATTTACTTTGAAATATTCCGTTTGCCCCACTGTCTTAAAAGCTTCACCTCGAGAGACTTGAGGGCAAACTCAAGTCTGTTGGCTTAGCACCACCCCTGAGGTATTGGAGATTAAGTTTAATATAACGGTCAGGTTTGCATTTCACATTGCCCCCATTCTCAAGAATCACCTCGATCTAGTTGAAATATTTGAACAAGTAAACTGAGCTACTGAACTATTTGTTTGAAACAGATGAAAGAGAAAAAGGAGCACTTGAAGAGAGAGTAAGAGGGACGGGGGAGAGAGAGGACGAAACTACCAAGCCCTGTAGCTTTTAGCACTCTCAAGATTTTATCCTCGTGGGATGAGAACGACCAGGCCCACACATCCTCAGTTCAGCCCATGACAATTTGAAACCTAGTTAGCAGACCGTATATAATTACACTGCGAAACAGTTTTGATGATTATTTCCAGGTATACTTTACATAATTTTTTTCTATCTGAGTGAGAAGAGAAGCTCGACACTTTGGTAAATAACTAAGGCTCGGTCGATAACTGCCGACTTGATGTGGTGTGTTATTTCCGACACCCGGGAATTTGTATTTTGGGGCTACAGTTCGATAAAAGGGACATTACCGTGCCGTTTCTGACGTACAGTTGGTGAAAGTTGCTGTTCAAAGCTTTGAAACAACTGATACTAGTTCAAGCCAAAGCATTTTGGCAATCTATAAAAAATTACGAGTTTACAGGACATGCATATTACGACTGCAAGCGTTCGCCCATCTCAAGTTAAGAGAGTGGGCACTGTATACTGAAAGCAAATAATGTTATGATCGGTATCCACCCAACATCTCAGTAAACTCACAACTTCTCAAGTAGTTCTGTTTACAGTTATCCACACTGGGCAATATAAATATGCCATGTTTTATACTGCAGTTCATGTGAACGCCATTGACAACTTGGACTTGTCCTTTGCCTGTTGTGTACAGTATTAAAAGTTGTCATAAAAGTTGTTGTCTCTCCCATTACGAAAAAGTATTCTTGCAGGTAACTGCATCCAGATATTTATAGGTATATGAAATTCATCGAGTGTTCTTGAAAAGCTCGACTGCCAGCTGATTACGCAAAATAATTGTCACTGGTGCATTACTTGTTGATATCATGTTGCAGTTTGTAAGGTTAATTGTTCGCTATGAAGAGGCTCACCAATACGTGACAAAACCCCGTATTCGTTTCATGCCATGCTGATTACTTTTCAACAAGAAATGTTCAAAATTCATTCAGTGTATTTCTACTTTTGTATTTGTTTTTTTATTACAAGTTTTTCTCGTTTATCCGAGTTGCAAGGAAGAATTCTCAATGTACACTTCGATTTTATAGCAACAACTTCCGCTGAACATTTTGCTGTGATCTTTATTATTCATTATGGGTGTGTCCTTACATTAAACGATATTAGTTTACGTTATCGAATCACCAGTTACCGTTAAGTGATTTGTTGGAATCCATTCTGGTGTTAAACTTTAGCTGTCTGAGTTTTGTCGAAGTATTCCCGAACAAGCAATAAAAATCGCAATCGAGTCAAGCGACCATGTAATCAATCTTCCCAAACACCCATTTTCAGTTAAGTGGGTCATCTGTAAACCAAAGTAACTACAAATTGCACGGATCACCTGCATGAAGAAGTGCAGTTTCCATTAAAGGGACAGCTCGATGTTATTCTTTTCGATATGCACATCCAGCGCTCGTAGAATTTAATAATTTTCTCAATAATTCACCTTGATTTCACCACGCATCGGATGTTTTTCATATTTTGTATCTATTATACTGTTGTTTCCGCCGACGTAGGGCTCTTTTCTGATTTTCTACGACTCATTCTCTTGTTTGACTTTCACACAAAAACAAAAAAAAATCATCGGAAATTCCGCTAAGAAATTAGGGGAATATTGAATATTTCGTGTCGCCGTCGCCAGCAACTCGACCACAAATCAAACAAATATTAAAATGAGAATGAACATACCTGCTTTCCGAAAACCACTGTTGTGTTTTGTATTCCTTTATGGGGAAGTCAATCCAGTAAGTTAAATTCCATTCATCGTTGCTCTGTAGAAAGGAAATGAAGAGACAGTGAAAACAACGGTTAGACTTATTTGTGAAAGAAGCAATGGTCGAGCCATGATGGTCTTGCACCTGCCATACCTATAGATCAAGTTTACACGTAGTTTCATGCAATAATAAACAGCACATGGTCTTTTGGCAAAAGTACATCTTTTCACTTCTCATAGTAAACACAATGGACAAATAAAGATCAGAGTGGTGTTGCTTCAAAATTTAACTTGAACTGTTGACCTCATAATAGACCAACTGGAAATTTGATAACAGAAATTATTCCATGAGCGAATAATTCAAACTGCACAGAGATTGTGATTAATGCATGAACACGTAAATTCGGTCGGCTTGGTCTCGTATAAGACTAATAAATTGTTAAATTCAACATAATGAAGAGTACGGTGATTGACAACTCTATTGTAAAGTTAAATTTATCTATTTTTAAAGTTAAATTTAAATTTATCTGAATAAAACAGAGTTACAACATTATAGTATGTTAGATTTAATTTGGACAATGTTAATTTAACTTGTTCGTATTGTTAAATCTAACTTTATAAAGAGTTGTCATTGACCGCACTTTTAAAGTGTGAATTCAACGTTACAGTTTTAGGAGTGAATAGTTAGTTGTAGTCGGGCTGTTTTGACCCACGGATGTTACCTTTCACATAAAACTCTTAAGCTTAATAAGTGTGGTTTTTTTTTTTTTAATTTATATATTTTGTTTGGGGGGGGGGGTGGGTGGGGATGGGGCTGGGGCTGGAGGAGGAGTCACATAAGGTTTGTACTATTCCAGAAGCAAGAATCAGAGTCAAGGATTACGTCCTTTGACGAAGAACTGAGTCTTGGCAAGTGATGACCGCAAACGTTAACAAAATGAATGTAAAGACATAACTAAAAATCACGCGATTGTTGTTTCTTGCTTTAAGACACGCGAAACATAT
The DNA here is from genome assembly GCA_032158295.1 of Pycnopodia helianthoides. Classification (NCBI taxonomy): domain Eukaryota; kingdom Metazoa; phylum Echinodermata; class Asteroidea; order Forcipulatida; family Asteriidae; genus Pycnopodia; species Pycnopodia helianthoides. The sequence goes on from CM063248.1 coordinate 17,138,537, forward strand.
TGTGTTGTTGCTGATTTGTGCTCATAATCATCAACAATAACAAAATAATCCATGCATATACGTCCAGCGTGTATTTTGCCTTCAAGTTAACGTTTTCGGTCAGTCAACGTAAATCAACCTGAACACTACTTTATGATTTGAAACAAAGCGAGTTACACTGTAGCTATTGATCTGTATATGCACAGAGGCTATAAGTAACTCATTTTTTGGTTTGGCCTATTACGGATTGTATTGATTTGTTTGAGGCAAACCAAAGTCAGCCAGCGGACCTCAATCTGCTAGTTTAAAGTGATTCAGTGACAGCAGGTCTTTGGAGTCGATAGTTGTTGAGAAAACGAAAAGTGCATTGTGCTGAAATCCTAGTATCTCATTTCAACTGTATCAAGAGAAACTGTCGTTCTATGGAAACGAATGATTGTATAACTTGAGATTCTATACAGATTGTAAAGAGTACGTGGGGGAAGAGAAACCAGCAATCTATTTAAAGAGATTTCATTCTAAGGATATGTTGCTATACTGAATTGCCGACAGTAAGACAATCCATAAAAGCCTTCCCATCAAACAAAACCCAAGATACGACATTAATGACACCAGATACTTTGCTCAGGTTTAAAACAATTGCGTCTGGGCGACGGAGAAGAAAATGGGTGTTCCCGTGGGGGAGGGGGGTTAGATGAGAGGAGACGTGTACTTTTCGATTTCGATCGTAAATACTTCTTTATTTTCTCTTCACTCTTATACAGTATTGAAAATTTGTCAAATTAAATATCATACTCATGTACGCCTCCGAGTTACCCCTCAACTGTTCGCTTTACCTAATTTTCATCAAACCCCTTGGTCTATTGGCGGATCCGTGCAGGGGGAAGGGACGTGCACCTATCGTGTTTTGCCGGCTAGAATGTAAATTTCCCAAAGGTTTACTCCTGTAAGCACGACGTTTCTTTGTGCCACTCTCAAACACTGATCCAGCACGCCCCGAGCCCGTCCTTTACTCACAAGGCCATTGGATCAATACACTTGGATCTCAGGCGACATTGAATGGAACGGAAGACCTTGACTCCATAGCCCAAGAATAAACACCGGTACAACTGCTAGCACTCAAATGTAATTCCCATAAAAACAAATATAAAAAAAAATCAAGGAACACCTTCATACATTCAAGATGATTGTGAAATACTGTTATGTTACACAGCTTCATTTTTACTTTTACAAAATGACATTTATGATACCGACATATCGACTTCATCCACTTAATTAAAGTGGCACATGAACGCGCACAACATCGTTGAGACATAGCTTTTAATTACTGCAACAAAATCACTGGCAAAGTTTCTTGAGGACCCCCTTAAAGGATGTTAAGAGTCAGTGCCTTGTGAGAAAAGAAAAAAAACGTGCAAAAGCACGCAGCTCAGAAAATTGATTGAGAATTACTCAAGGCACACATTTGTATGGAGGCTTAGAAACTGGGGAGAGCGGGCATTCAGCAGTAATTCGATTTTTTTTTCTTGAGACTATGGAGACTAGGGAAAAACACTTTTTTTATTCAGAAAAATGGTAAAACATTACTAAACAAGAAATATCAGACGCTGTTTTCAAGCTGAGTAGATCGAGTGACGTCTTCGTATCACGGGGCTCAGAGCTCTGAATTGTGTTTCTAAAACCCCATGATTACATTACGGAGGAAATTTGAGCTTTTTACGCCTATCTAGATAAAAAAATGTCCGCAAGACGTGACCCCAATTTTATCGATGGATTTAATTTTTTTTGCGAAAAGAGTGAAATATTGCCTGTGCGCATTTTCGTTTTATATATCACAACGTTGGCAGTGCAAATTGATTTCCCCCATTTATAAACCATGGCTCACAAAAACGAAGAAAGAAAAATCAGCCAAAAAGACATGCTTTAATTTAGAAATATATTAACAACACGACCAGTGTCGATATCCCGTGTGTTTTTAGTCATAATGGGCGAGTTCAAGTTACTTTGCATATTATTATCACAGGAGAGTTTAGTAATAACTATAGAAAACTAATGCAAGCAAACTTTTAAACTTCATGCATTTTGTTTTTAAATTGAAAATAAAACGTTGTCTTAAATCGTGTAATTCGTTCGTTCTTTGTTCATTCGTGCAAAAATGTTTTTCCACGAATGGCACGGTTTATCTGAACGACAGAAAGACTGGATTAATAGTTATATCAGAAGACTATCAGTTGGTTTCTTTGACATTGTTTTTACAGTTAGTATTTAGTGCACTCTTCCCAAAAGAAAAGCAGATAGTTTTGCAGTAAAGCAGGGACGTGGATCTTTCTAACAGCTTCCTCGCAGTGTTGGATGTCAATCAATCCTCTAATCAGCTTACGCGTTATCTGTCTAAGAGAGCGTGGGTTATTGGAGGCGTACAATAACTGCGAACGTAGTGGCTCCTCAATTGTAACGAATACTGGGTCCTTTGCGTCAGATATGTGGATCTTATCAGCACTTTCCTGAATTACACTTATTGTTTTTGGTAACCCGACCAGTAGAGGCAATGTCTTAAGTACACTACGAACATCCTCCTCTTCGGTTGTAATGGTGAAGCGCCCTCCATTGTTGACGAACACTAGAATTCTCTGCCGACACTCCCGGTCGTATCGTTCACAGTCAGCTGCCTCATCCGTCGTCCACTTCACATACTGGTAGTGTAAGAAGAGGCAATGGAGAGGTGTGTCGTTTGTGATATTGAGAGCGTCCATATCGGCACCATTCCTTATCAGAAAAGTAAGGATGTGTGGGTCTCTGCCGGCAGAGCAAGCACGATGGAGGGGTTCATATAGCCGATCATTCTTTGCATGGAGGTTGCCGCCATACTCCAACAAGAGCCGGATCATGTCCAAGCTACCATGAGCAGCCGAGTGATGAAGAGGGGTGTTCCCCTGTTGGTCACGGCAGTTAGCATCTGCCGAGTTCGAAAGCAGACACCTCGCAATGTCAATTTCGTTTCCTATAATGGCTAGCTGCAGAGCATTGCGTCTATTCCTACCTGCAAATCGTGGACTGGTCCAGGCATTGACATCACAACCTAATTCCAACAGGATTTCAACAAAGTTGAGATTCCCCTGCTCCACAGCAGAATGCAATACTGTTAACCCCCTTGGTGTTGTAATCTCAGGATCAGCACCATATTTCAACAAAACCCTCAGACATTCAGGAAAATCAGATGGGACCTTATGAAGTTCACTGCCTATATGTTTGTGGTAGAAGTTGGGATCGGCGCCATTTTGAAGTAACACTTGTGCGCATGTGTGGTTTCCTTCCTGTAGAGCATGAGACAGCGGTGTATATCCAACAGCATCTTGTTTCTGGGTATCTGCCTTGCATTCTGGTCGCAGCAATTGCTGTAAAATTTCAACCTGATCATGTTTAGCTGCCAGATGAACTGGTGTATAACCACAATAGTCTTGCACATTAACATCAACGTGATGTTGAAGGAAACACTCGACATAGTCTTGGCGACGCTTGTGCACAGCATGGTGCAATGCAGTTAGTTGCATTGGACCAACCTCTTCGCTAGGATTTGTACATGATCGAAGAGATTTTTCCAACTGAAGTGGGCCAACGTCGGTGTTTATCAATTCCACCAGTTCTTCAGCAGTTGTTGAACAAGGTTCCATTTTTCTGATGATTGTGCAAAGCGATACTACAATTTTCAGGTTGACGCAACAATTATTCCGTCTCCGCAGTCTCCACGAACGTAGAATGTAGAATTTTCGCATGGAACGCTGCATTGACAAAAATGTACTTGCATTCAGTGGAGGCTCATATTCATCGAGGTTACAACCGTCTATATACAGCCACAGCTTATAATATGCCTTTACACATTCGCACACCATACCATCGTTAGACGATACATTCCTTGCAGGCCATGCATGGAATTCCTTTTAGAGTGTTTACCAGTTTACGTTGCAATACACAGACACACAGCATACTGTAATGCATTGAACAGCCAATCATCTTTATTTGGCATTAAGGGGGGGGGGGTACGGGTACACAATAGTCACATCGAATTTAGTTATATCACATGTATAAATTTAAAAAAATAAAACAAACTTAAAAAAAACCTCAAAACGACTTTTCTATATGGCCTATAATAGGTAATCATATTTCTCATAAGTATTAAATTAAAGTTTTAATGAGTAGTTGTACCCCATAGTTTTTGTAATGAACTCTTTTCACTAATGTCGTGTTTTAAAGAGTTTGAATAAATCAAATAACATTTAATCATTCAAATGCCTTCGTTTTACTTCCTAGGCCTATATAAAAAAAAAAACCGTCTTAAAAAACAACCTTCTCGACCCTTAAACTTATTATTTTTTTAACGTCACATTTCCTTCAACTTAAAGCGTTAAAATAACACTTAAGCGTTAATAAAACTTCACGCTTATTCTTTCATCAATATTGTAATTCCTTGTTGAATTTCTTTGCAATCAAGAAGTACTGGTCTTACTAAACACTCTATGTCTAGCTAAATTACCTTGAACACATCAAAAACTATTCATATAACATAACTATCATATTGGATAAAGCAATACATGTACTAACTTGGCATAATCACTGCAACAAAACATTTACTTAAAGGCAGGATATACTTTTTGGCAAATGTCAAAGACTAGTATCCTCACTTTGTGTATCCCAACATATGCATAAAATGACAAACATGGGAAAATTTAGGCTCAATTGGTCGTCGAAGTTGCAAGAAAATATTGAAAGAAAAAAAACCTCTATGCATAGAAATGTGCCGATGCCTTTTTCAGATTCAAATATTTTTGTGAGAAATTACGTCTTTCTCAAAAACTACATTACTTCAGCGGAAGTCGTTCTCACATCGTTTTATACTATCAGCAGCTCTCAGGTGCTCCTTCCAAGTAAGTTTTTATGGAAATGTATTTCTTGAGTAATAATCAAAAGTATCCACTCCCTTTAAGAAATAAATAAACTGAAATGTTCTTCTAAACTGTTCACACTAGCTACCTAAGTTAAGGATTGAGACTCGAGTGTTAATTCATGTGTTAACCCTATCAGATCCGGGTTGGTTTGTTTGTTGTTGTGGGGTTTTTTTTTTGGGGGGGGGGTAAACTTTTCGTATTTTCCAAAGTTCTTGGTGAAAGATATTTATGGATTTGACACAAATGTTTATTACACAAAGTTCTACAAGTTTGGGGTTGAACAAAGAACAAAGTTCTACAAGGTGACGTAAAATTTTGACAATGTATTTTTATTAAAGGTATGAATTATTCAGGATTGGTAGAGCTAACAAACTAGTCGCAGACTGTGTTCATGTTTTGTGTGATCACCATATAGATGCAATATCAAACCTGTGAAGACTTGGGCTAAATCCGTTAGGTGAGTCAGGAGAAAATAGTGTCTGACCATGCACAATTTTCAACATGTAAACACACTGTTCTAAATTTTGGTTGTAACAATATTTTTAGCGGTTTCAGACGCAGTTTTCTCGAATATGACTATGATTTATGAGGAAAATATTTCACAGAAAAACAGTTCTAGTATGAACTTCATGATCAGCAAAAATTTCAGACTAAAACTAAACAATTCTGTTATTTATCCTTACCAATCCTGTACCAATACCTTTAAATTACATTATGTTTTATTCGTTGGAAGTGCTTGTTACCGGTTAGTTCAACCCTCTTGATAAAATAATTATGATTTATGTTTTCCCATTGTGCCACCCCCGGTTCTGATATGGTTTTCGTCTATATTTCACTCTTTGGCCTGAGTCGAAGTACTTGCATCTTTTTAAGGCAAAAGCTCGATTGATTATTTCAGCTCGAAACATTTGGCTTAATTTTGAGTGTTTGTTCATTTCAGGTCGACAGTTGCTTGGCCTGACACGCCGATCAAATCCACTGAGGAGAAGGAGACAATGATATCTTTCTTTCCTGGTGGTCTCTTGGCGATAACTCGCACGGTGTATATCACTTTTTCTTTAGGTTTGATGTTTCTGGATATAAAATAAATAACATAATAATGACGAAGCTTTTCATGACTGGCAGTTAAGACAATTGGAATAAAATAGCTTTGCATAACCTAATTTGTTGACATTAATTCAATTTCTTGGCAAGGTCTGTAAAATAATCTGAAAACATTATAAACACAAATTAAAACTTAGTCCTTTGGTTCTCAATAAAGTTTTTCAAGTTACATGTTTACACTCAAAGTTGGTAGTAAGTCCATACCTGAATGTTTCTTTCTTGTGGATCAGCACAGCTGGACCCTCGGTATGGAAGAAACAATCCTGAAGCATTATGTCAAGCGGGTTTGTAAATGTCACGGTAGCACTGAAAAACTGTCCAACTGGTGCGGATTTGGGAACCTGTAATGAACCAAAAACTCAGCATGAGATTTTTAAACAATGTTTAGCTGAGAAATGTGGGAGAAACATTTTCTTTAACCATGGTTGTGGTAATTATTTCACAGCAAAATTTTTATGCGGAAACATTATTTGGTACTACTTTAGTTTTAAATGAAAAATGCACGCTTAAAAAGTGAATGTAACACAGATGTGGCATGATAAAAATAAAAGTAAAGACAGACGATTTGACAGGTTAAAGGGACAATTAAAAGTGAAATGGAAGTACCTCGACTACCAGATCAGGCTTGATCAGGCGGTAGTTGATTCCTTTCGTCACAGTATTGTTGGTTTCTACTTCGTACATGCTAACGTAGAATCTCAAATTGGCTTGATCAACCAGGAGTGGCAGGTAGTCTGCTGCCTTGATTTGCCATTCCAGAACTGAAAACGAGACAACATGTTAGCACATTTGAATGACAACACCATCTATTGTTTCTTTTTATAAAAATTTTGAAATATATATTTGCACAATTTCACAAACCTTCCTCTTTTGCTTTTATCTCGACGTCATCCGTTACTTGAAAGACGGTCTTTGCTTTCACTCCTGTATAGTACACAGAATGACAAGTGATAGACACATGTGCCTTGCGTCCTGTCCCAACAGGGCATTTTTTGCTGAGCTTTGCTTTGACAGTAATGTCATCACCAATCAGGTTCTTGGGAGGCAGGACGAGTTCTACGTGGGTATCTTCGACCACGTCTGGCAACAACTTTTTCAGACTGTCCACGTACTTATCGGCAGCGAACAGGCTGAGATACTCGTACACACTACCTAGCATATTAAAGAGACAATAGAAAAAACTATGTAGACTCATTGTCTAAACATTTTCGATGCAGGTTTTCATAAACATACTCATGAGTATTGAGTGGTCAAACTATTTTCCTTTTCAGTCTCCGTTTGTCCATGTTTGTGTTAGAAAATTAAGATAACATTAAGATGTCTGGTACATACCTTCCTTCTGCTTGTACTGACTTGTGATATCTTCCATACTGAACTTTCCTACAGCTTTTGTCAGTATGCGAGTTCCAACAGCCTTTGTGTCAATTTTAGTTAACTTCGGTGACTAATAAAGAAATGAAAATGCCATTTTAAGTTAATTTAACCTCAAAAAGAACAACGGAATTTTTGTATAACTAAATAACACCCTTTAGTTTTCTGAAAATATTTAGACTCTTTTAGTTTGACGTATACATTGAAGCAAATATATTGAAAGAAAAATTGACATGTTTTTAAAGTAAGTTTTCGGATCAAGGCAGTGATTAAAACTAATGGACATTGATGATACACAGCCTATAGCATAATTATAGTCTTAGATTGATGGAAAATTACCTCTGCAAGATCTGCGCTCAGCTTCCAAAACACTTTGCAGGCATTGACCTCGGCAAATACAAACTTGGTGTCGTAGTTGAGATATACGTGACCGTTCTTGATGGCCGTAAGGGGAGATGGACCGGTCCGGAACACATCTACAGTAAATCAATTGAAATTTCACAAATCGTGTTATCGGCTTGACAGACCTCTTAAACAATAGACTTTGGAATTGACTTTACACTATACACACTTGACAATGGAAGGTATTGTGTTTTTGTGTCTGAAATGTTGCTGAAATTTTCTACAACGTGTAGTTTTGTGTAAAAAATATGCACATGCCAATTATGCGTTATTTTAAACAGAATAGGTAAACAATTTTCCTTTGAACTCAAAGACTACTAACTTACAGTCACTGTATTCTTGTGGGGTAGAATCAACTGCTTGCCATCCCCCATACCCTTTAGGCAGGTCAGGGCGGGCCATCCAAGCATCGTTCCACACATGGAAATTCCTAAAATGCAGGGGAAATATAGCATCACTAAACGCATACTGAGTACTACGTGAATAAACGGTGAAAGCATAACATTAATTTTCATTCTTAATTTTTTTTTTTTTTTAAACACCAAAATGCAAAAAAAAGTAATACTTCATGTTTTAAAAGTATCATCTAAGCGTAAGGGCAGATGAAAACAACTCTCAACCTTTGTTATGTCTTTATTAATTTTGTTTCATGGGTCATATTCAATCAATGTTATGCACCTACCAGACACTATCATCGTTGTCCAGTGGGTTTCCATCAGCATCGAAGTGGTAGTCTAGAAGGCAGTTGGCATCTGCATCATGTGCTGAATCGAAATTGGTGATGGTGCGACCAGGAATACCAATCGTGCGCAGAGCTGTTCGGTAAAGACGAAGGTAGTTTAAGGTTTAATTTATTCAACTGACTATTACAAATAAACAGTTGCTCAGTTTGGAAAGTCCTTTGTCTATAACAACACATCATTTTACATTACAATTAGAATCGTATTTTCTATATTACCTGTTGTGAGCAGGCCTCCAAAGACCCAACATTGGCCAAAACACACCGGTTGTCCTGTTCGTATGAACTCCTCAAAGATGGACGGACTTCCGGACCAGGCAGTAGGCTCCGTTCCACCCTCGTAGTTACCGCTCCAGTTACCAACAAGAATACCATTGTCATCCGGTGCATTTACCTGTCACGGATTGAGGAACATCTAGTAAAGTCTATGGCAACACCATGTACATGTACATCGTGTTATACAGTGTAACACCCGTGGTTCTTTTTCTAGAACAACACATAATAAAGATTTCATGTGTTCTTGGTGTTTCCATCAAACTATACTGTAATTATGCAAAGTTTCCCATTATAAATATTCTACTTTAATAAACAAGGTGTTCATATTATTAACCTTGTTAGAGTTACCAGCCTATACAAATGTTAACTGCCTAGTCGTTGGTTCCTTTAATCGGATATTTGTTTCCTCTGTAGTGAGCATTGGTGCATTGATCACCACAGTTAGGGAACATAACTGCTAACTGTTAGAACACCACTGGGCACGATAATGCTGTCTCGGACCTATAAGCGACAGTCGTGATGTCTCTTTCCAAAGAAAGGGTAGAAGCCATGCAGAGAAGTTGTAACTCAAGCTGGTTCAAGTGCATTCCAAAATGTCGTGTAAATATATCATTGAATGTAAGGTTCATGAACTGACCCAGACAGTGGCTCACCTCTAACATCGAATGTAATAATACAATAGAGATGTATTAGGTTATAGAGTCGTGAATTGTCTACAAATACTGTTATCAGAACCAATTGATAGAGATATGTACGGAAACCAAAAAATACTTTCATGTTTCTCCTTTGTTCCCTCTGCTCTGCCCACTGCCGTTTGTGACTGAATGTTAACAAGAATTAATGCAAAACTGTGACCCGGTTTTGACACTACCAGTATTATTATGTTGCCCAGCACCAAATCTCTCCGAAATGTTCGTAGTTCAATGCCAACGTAGTCAATTAAAGTACATACCAGAGCAGAAAGGAGTCGAGATATCTCGATTGGGCTGGAGTAGGCAGAATGTCTCTTTTTGGCAGCTTCCATCAGAGTAACCACACACTCCAAAATTCCTGCCTCAAACTGGAAGGTAAAAATAACGCAAGATAATTGTATGGTGATGTTGTGACCTAAAACAATTGGGGAAGTTAACTCAAATTTGTTTTGATGATCTGACAGTTTAACAGTATTGACTTTGGCAAAGAGGTGTATAAAACAAACATATAAAAAGACATTCAAATCATTCCTCGTTAAAAATTTAGAGATAAAAGTACCATCTTTTAAACATTAATAATGCAATCATTTGTAAACCTGTTACCTGTCCGTGGTACCATTGGGCGTGTCCAACTTGCTCGCCAGCGCCGTAGAAGTACATTCCCATATCATTCAACACGTATTCTTTCCTCTGAACTTCATTGTGCAAGAACACATCGTCAGCTATTAATAAATCATAACACAAATAAAGTATGAATATAAGATAAAACTAAAGTCACCTAATTATTACTACTCTTAAAACGTTGCTGTTTATTGACAACTGAATACATCTGCTATTATTGGACTTCAGTGGGAATACAAAAATGTGACATCATTTCTAAATCAAGACTTATCCCACCACTTAAAACCCTTTAAAACATTCTCCCAAATTGTTGTTCAGCATTTTTAATATTTTGATTGTTCATTCGACTTGCCTTGGAGTCTCCATCTGAGACTTGCTCTCATATACCTACTAAAGCTAGGTTTAGTTTACACTTGCAAATATCCGTCAACTTTAACAAACATAAATATGAATTTGACACAATCATGCTTGCTTCTTGTGTATTATTGTTTCTGCGATATGTATACACTCCTATCGCACGCTCATCAAGATTTTCGTTAACAAGAGAAAGTTGAGTAAAAACATAAAATCTCAATTATTTCCTGCGTTACAATAACAATGCCAGCTGAGGTGTGGGGTTATGTGACAAATTTTAAATCGTTAAATCGCGGACTGTCATTTATGCAAACTTGGCAATCGGTTTAAAGCTTGTTTTCTTCGATAAAATTATCATATCAAGGTTTTTCATGGCCAAGAGATTATTGATTCGAAAGCTCGAATGAGTAGATTATGAGTTGAAGTTCATTTACCCACATCCAAGGTTGCGATAAATCAATGACAGTCAATTATTGACGGTCACGTAAAATTGATTTTTTTTTGTCAATTACTTGTTTGTAATTAATGTAACTGATGTTTTGGTATTTAACAGACTGCCCAAGCAAGTGGTAGCCTTAAAGGTTGGGTCTAACTTACATAACTCCAACCAATTTGAAGATTGTTTTGTTTGAGCTTCGGAAGTAGAAAAAAACACATAGTCAGACCTTTCAAAAACTGTTCATAGGCTCTTCTGCAAAATTCCTTTTTGCATACATTTTATTTTACATAGTCTATGTAATACCTTAATTGAACTTTGAATTTCCGGACTGAAAAAAGGAAGTCAGAAGCAGTTGGCTTTACCTTCACACCATGGGTTGAACAACATGTACACGTGACCTTCCAGGATGTAACGGTAATCATTTTTGCCATCGACCTTCGTAGTAACATCCATCTGGTATCGTCCAATAAGGCAGTCAGCTGGACTAAAGATCTGGACAGTGACCTTATTCCCTTTAGAGTTGATAAACTTGGCAGCCCAGATACCGAGGTTATCGATGGCTACACCGCTCGAACGAACGGGAATTACAACGTGAGCGTTATGAGAATCCAAGGCTTCAGTTCCTGTTGAATAAAAACGTGAACAATTGGAATAAGAAAAACATCATATCGCAAAATATAAGAAAGTTAATTAAAGTTGTTTGCTGGCATGGGTCTGAACTCATCCGAAACAGTGGTCTCAGGAAACCATTGAATCACACACATTCTTAATAATGTGTTGTGAGATTTAGTTCCCGAAACCAAGAAATGTTAAGCTTGGGACAACTGCAACAAAACATACAAATTGGCACATCAGCAAAATTAGGAAACAAATTCAGATTGTCTCTCCTTGTGGCTCACTCTACTTTCCATTGAACTTACCCCACCAGAGCTCGATTGTTATTTGATGTTTGGCTGCCTCATCATACTCCTGGGCCAGAGTAAGCTGTATGTCAAAAGCCTGTCCACGTCTAAGAACCAATCCCGTATTTTCGTAACTGTCAGTACGATGAGACTGTCGGTTATTGGCTATTAGGAGGTCGACTTTCTCCACTTTCAGCTGGCCATCTATAAGTGCACATAATAATTTAATCAACCAATTTGTTTTATGAAAATACTGAGACAGTTTCACATTTCTGCTTAGATTTAACTGACAATTCATTTGCGATATCATTTATCTAACTTGGCAAGGGAACAATTTATCGAAGGAAGTTTGTGCAACTGTAGTTGCATATTCACTGATGTTCGGTAATAAGAAATTGATCTTCAGAAATTGCAAATAGCCCAATTTTATTCACTGGGTCGCCTATTGAACATGAGACCCCAAACAAAGTATAAAATAGTTACAGATGGTTTAAAAAGATGGTTTAAAAAGATGGTCAGAAATTTGTTTTCAAATTTTCACAAAGGGCAGCTTAAACCATAAACACAATGAAGCAATTATCTATAATACAAAAGTATAATATGAGCATGGTTTAAATACCAGAGGGTGATGTTTCTTCTATTTCAGTCTTTGGCAGTTTCGAGTTTCCCACTCGTCCCCTAAATGCCATCAGCCTCTTATGTGCTCTTCTCCAATTATTATCCATGATATCCCGAGATTACTGTCACTATCTGTAGAGATGAAAAACATGACAGTGTGAGAATTGTTTTAACATAAGCTGAAACATAACATTAAAACACCCCACGAAGCTGTAGAGAAACTGAACGTGGGTCAGGGGTCAGGGGTCAGGAGATCTAGAAGGTTAACAACATGCACAGCTGGGCGGTAAAGGACTGTCAGGAATGTTGGGTCTCCAGCAAGTTCTCACGACAGAAGCCTATATCATTATTTTTATGTAGTTCTTTTTCCAGACGTTGTTAAAGGTCCTCATTATGAATCCACATGGACTATGGGTGTGGCAGTGTTGTCCTGGTAGCCTACTATAAATCTACACAATGCTTCACTCAGTTTGAATAAACAATCTATACCAAAACAACATCCCATAGGCTGACATTCGATACTTCGCAAATTGACTGAACAAAAGGAAAAAAAGACCACGTTTCGAGAACTTGATTACCAATACCATATTTAAAAAAATAAAAATAAAAACAATTATGGAACCAAACAAACATAGGCCTTATTCTTTTGCCCCGCCCAGTGGTACTGCATTTCCCCCTGTGCATAAACATGGATGGAGTTTAACAATAATACTCTAGGCCTATGAGTTATTAGGAATTTTACTATTGTGACGGAAATGGTATTGAGTAAATAATGTATTCATATAGATGGTTTTATTTAATGGTTTAACCAAGTCCTCTCTATACATGCATGTGATGTGGGTTTAGATTAGCCGGAAAGCCTTTAGTATAATTAAGACAAAGAGATGAATCGATATGGAGCTGGATAGTGCATGATGTATGTTCCATTTAGAAAGTAAAAACAGCAACAGTACCCTATTTTTGGTTAATAATGTGCAACTTACCATGTACAGCAAAAAACAACGATGCAATCAACCTCAACTGCCTTTGTGCAACGTCTGCACTGCTTGTGAATGTAGAGTTACTGACTGGTTGCACCCGGTAGTTAACAATGAGTGTTGTGTGGACGAGAGGCGGATCAATATTCATGTAAACGCCTTCAATTGGTACTAAAACTGTCAGAAATCCAAATCTTTACGGAGCGAAGTCTATGGAGCGTGCATATCAAAGCATCAAACAGCCAGGGTCCGCGTTACATACACGAATGCTTAACAAAAGACACAGCCTGTCTATTTTTTCAAACTCTGGTCGGATTGTGTCTAATACCAGTGCATATCACTGGTTGCCATGGCCTGCATCCGGCAAGGAAATAAATAAGCATTCTCGTAACTTTCGTTCCGGTTCAACTCCGTTCAAGGTTAACTTGTCACCAAGCGTTTGCTCGCACAGATACATTTTTTTCAGGAACTGGAGTTCTTATCAACAACACGGGGAAGAAGACCATGAAAACTAAAAGTATCAATGCCTGCGTTTTTGTATTCTCTTTTGTTGAAGACGACTCTCGTAAAATTGGAACATTTTCATCATTGGTTGAGCTTTAATAACCTTATTTTGAATATTATTTATAAAACACAATGTAAGACAGTTTCTATCGCAAACTTGGTGAGCATGGTAACCCGCAGTTAAAAATAGACGGGGTGTTTGTACTCTTGACTGAAGTTTCTACTTTCAAACATTGTATGTGTCTGGTTATATCACAATGTTTACTGGCAACACTATTGAAGACTGCTGGCGAATTCTCCTGAGCCTCAGACAATAGTTGGGTATTAAGTATAATATGATTCAACTCATGTGTAACTCACGAGTGCTACCCAATTGTAGTACGGTACTGTAGCTCTGCATGGACCAGGGGTTGTAAATAAAGGTCAATGATGAATTAATGAAGCAACACAAACAGCTGCCTAGAGTTCCCCTGGGAATAAATATTCAACTCTTATGGCTGATATGTCTAAACAAATCATAGGGTAGGTTCCTATGACTAACACAGGGGGCTATTACGTATTACAGTGTATATGTATTGTTAATGTTACTGCTTTGGATTATTTGCTAATTAGTTGGATGGGTTCAGCACATACCTATTCCAACAACAGTGAAAAGTGTCTGCCACGACTAAAAAACCGGAACTAAAAAACAAAAATCTTAATATTTTTTTTTACTGGAGCGTCGTTTACATGTTTAGGCCTACATGGAATAAACAATATCTAGTAACTATAGAACTTGTAAATGCTTGTAATGGAGGAATTCAACTAGAATAGCGACAGAAATGAAATAAACAAATTAAGACTTTAATCAAACAGAGAGGTTGTAGGCGTTGTGATGTTAAGGGGAGTAACTTTCAAGGTCATTGTTTTCCCTGCTCAAAGTTACGTATGTGCCATATTTTCACAATATGGTATTTTAAAAGTTTTTTATTTGTAATTGTCAGTGATGTTTTCATTTATGTATTTACTTCATTAATTTGTTTGTTTAATTCACTGTGGTCATTTGATGAGTATCTTGAATAAAGGAAGCTAAGTAGCTTCAACGCTATAGAAAAACACCACCACAAGTCTTTGCCCCCACCCCCATGAAAATGTCTGGTTACGAAACTGGCTCTCCTATTGTAAATTTAACGGTATTCAGATGTTCAGATTCTTTTTAACCGGGGGGGGGGGACACACCCATAAATGTTTCAAATGTTTACCCAAAGATGTAGTCTGTGCCAAGACTCACATGTTCCATTGGTATGTACGTCGGCCGACATGACAATGATCCTTGTCAGGCTGGACAAAGATGCATAATTTAATTGCTTTAACATCGATGCAACTAAGCATTAAAACTGAATTCACATACCAGGTGTACAAATTACTTTCCAAAGAATGGCCTTTCTATAATGTTCTCATAGTTTTTGTGTATAGAAAATCTGTGTGCCATTTGTTTTCTAAAGCACGATAACTTGCAAATCATACATATTACCCCCCCCCCAATTTTACGTTTAATTAGCACAAAAGAGATGGGGACTTTCAAGTGTGACTCGGGTTCACATTCTTTTGTTGAAAGCAACGCCTGCGTTATGTGGATTCCAGTCTGAATACAATGTAAATCCCCAAGAGTAAGTACCGACACTTTGGCGCAGTGGGTTTGGGGTGTCGGTATACTGTGTTAAAAACTCAGACACCAACCGGTTCTGGGTTCGATTACCGTCTGCCCCCAATATAGAACAAGAAATTGACTGGGACTAGCACCAGTGTGATTGGGATCAGCCTTGTTTCTCCCAATTGGTGCTCGTTATGGGGCAGAGGGTACCCCCCCCCCCCCACCTATTGTGTCTTCATTGTGTGCTTGGAATCTCAGGAATTCTTTTGAGGATTTTATTTTTTTGGGTAGTTCTACACAAGAGGAAAATAGTGAGTGTGTTATAGTACATTGGGGGGGGGACCCTCTACCCCATATTCGGCAGGCTATAGTTTCTCCCCTAAAGGGACAGGGCCCGCGGCGCTATGGGATCGAGGCAGGGAAGGACATGCTGTGAGTCGGTCGCCAAACCTATATTATGGCAGTCGGTAACGGGTTGAATCGGGAACAGGGCAAAGCAACCGAAATCGCAGCGCCTGAACGCCCGACATTATCACAGCGTAACTTTTGTTTTTACCAGATTTATTATTATTTCACCTTTATGCAATAACACAATAAAAGATAAAAAGAATAATGCAAAATAATATAAACTACAGAAAAAAGGTGATCCTTACCAGAGAGGTTTGATCTTAGTTTTGTTACTATTTAAAAGCCACCCCCCAAAAAAACCACAAAAAAACAAACAAACCAAAAAACAACAACAAACAAACACCAACAAGCCCAAAAAACAAAACAAACAAACAAGCAAACAAACAAGCAACGACAGAATCTGTTTCGACATGAATTTGTTAAATGTTGAACCCCCTCCCCCGTATCAGTAAAATGTTATTACATTTTCCAATAAATGTTCTTTGGAAAGAACAGTGTCAGACAGTTTCTCCATTGAACGACGAGCAATGAGTTCGTAGAAGCCAAACAGTGACACGGAATGAGTTCATTTATAAAAGTACTTATTCAATATATAACATGTCTATTAATAGGGCGATAACAAAACTTGTTTTCTTCTATTGTTCTCCTTTTGGGGGGAGGGGTGGGTGGGCAAAAAGTACTATTTTATGTATCAAACCATGCATGGGGTTGGGGAAAAGGGGGGGGGGGCGGGAGGAGGTAACGGTTCTGAAAATGTGTCACTTGTTCGATAAACCAAGGTTCAACTTTACAGATATGAAAAGCCATTTTTTTCTTGAAGTTGACGTTCAATGTAATTATGTTTTTTTTACATACTTAGTATTTGAAATCGTACAATGAGCCCTAGTGAACCTCGTGGGCCCTGCATAGCTCCGTTCCCGACGAATTGGCCAAGCGGAAGGGTCGGGAGTCTGTGTACGGGAGAACAGGCGTTTCGGCCGAGCGGCAATGGGGTTGAGGGCCCGACCAGGACCGCCCGGGCCTGGGAGGCGCGAGAGTCCTGCCCGGTGGTTACAGGGTACGGAGTAATGTTCGTAAAATATAGTTTTGTATGCAGACAAATTTAACCGACAGTCATGGTAACATTTTCATATCACCTTGTACATCCACTACTTTTATGCAACATGAGAGAATGGTGTTCTATAACGGACACCTATACGTGGTGCCTTTTGTTTTGGTTGCGACCTTTTGTTTTTTAGCGGATATTTTGTTTAGGGCGGCGACTTTGAATTTTTGCTGGTATTATACTATTTGTTTTTTCCAACGATTCTGCCTTTGGCTTTTGTGAGACGGAAAATGTTTTATTTAGTTCACTTGAACCTCATCCGCTGAGTTCCTTAAATCGATCATTACATACACACAATGCCCTTAAAAAAACACCCCCAAACAAAACACACACAAAACCATAGTTTCTCAAAAATGCATCCTTGTATGGAGCACTCTTTTGCTCTTTCCTTTGTCCCTGTGCTTAACAGTTTCCCCATAGACTTTGTACACAAATTTCCTTGTGGAGCACCCCGGTCTTTAGAAATTCTATGTGGAAACCTTTTTGTTTTCCCTTTTTTTGTTTTGTCTTTGGTCTCCATAGGGTACCAAAAGTGAAAGCCCCCACACACATACAAGTTTCAAGAGAAAACGCCGCGTGAGGGCGGTATGTAACTCCAGTAGTGTTTAAAGCAAGAAGTGTTGAATCGTCGAGTGTTTCTTTCGGGCTTTAGCAGAGCACCTCTTGTACTTGTTTGATTATTGTACTCAATACTAATATTGTTTCAAAGCTGTGATGAATCTCACAAACTTAAAACAATTGTTAAAGGTTTTGTTTTGACGTCTTCCGAAGTAACTATTTTGCGGAGTAGCTTACTCGAAACTCCCATGTTTTGCCTTAACAAACTAAACTTTAACAATATTGTCTGTCAGCAATATTTTGTAATAATATATAAACATGATGCTATTTAAACACCTTGTCTATAGAACTGGTGAGTAAAAAAAACCAACACAATTAACAACAGTTGAATCTATATTTGTCCACTTACTTTTACACCTCATTTGCAGGACACACGTGTAGCATCTATCACTCATTCCGAAAGTGTCTTTTCCTTAATGATGTATTTACGGTAAGAAATGTGTCCTGGAAAGAAAAGAAAGTAACTCTGTCAAGATTAAAAAGCGGCTTAAAAGAGGCTTCTCCTTTCTTATTTTACATGTGAAGCGTTGGAATAGATTTAACTTTGAATTTTAGTGACTCATTCTTGTCCTTTTGGCTAACCTATGCACCGGCGGAGAAACAAGTGGATAAAACTTTTTTGTACTGAAACTTTACCGTAGTTTAGTACCAACGGGTGTCTGGAGTCTCCCATTGCTATGGGACACCACTTTCAATCAACTTTCATAATTCGATACACATTTCTACTATGATTGTTTCTCGGCATCATGTCCCAGATTCTATGTTTCCAACGGCGGTTCTATTCATTGTCACTTGCTGATCGTGTAACAGTCGCCGGGGTCTTCAAAGACCCTCACAAGATACTGCGTAAAGCTGAGTCTGACTACACTATACGAACTGTTAAAAGCCTACACCACTTTGATAAACCCTCAAGCGAAAGCAGGGAGGCAACAGTCGTGAAAAGCTATCCAAAAGAATAATGTCGTTATGTGGGAAGACGTCGCGAGTTTCACAAAGTAACGTCCTGCTTGTATGGCTTTACTTCTTATTTGCGAACGGGCCAATCTGTCAATCGGCTCCTGCAATCGTGCACAAAGGTGTTGCCGAGTCTGGACTAAGTTTATCTGAGGTAGGTGTCGAAGAAAAGCATGCAAACTACTAAACTAAACTTCTTAACTAAATTACGATTACAAGAAAGCTCTGTTCATTTCACTTTTCAACAAGGGCTTTTATTAAAGGTACCAAACACCCCCTTCTTATCCCTAATTTTTACCAATCTATTTCGTTTTTTAAGTATCTATGATGCTGGTACCATTATTAAGTTTTCACGCTTCAAAAGTTATCAAAAGACAGAAAGAGAATACACTCTTGATCAATCAGGAGTTTCTTCAGTGTATTAAGCAAAAAAAACTGTGCTTGATCATGTAGGTCAAGAGAGAAATAATTATAAACTTGATCAAAAAAATAGTGGTTCCAATGGAATAATAAAACGCTCATTTGTCGTCATTTACACTCCATTTCTCAATTAGCAAGCATCGGGTTGATAAAGCAGAGAGTGCTTTTAGTTGACTGTGTGGTACTGGATTGATATCTTTTTATCAAGGGAAAAGAAACTGAACCCAGTCTGGTTGCCTTTACTTGATACCAAGGTCAAGTACAAATCATTATACCCTAAACAGATATGGTCTTGGTCAATCAATGTCACAGTCTTAAATTAGGCCTAGTTATAGAACAAAGTCACATGGAGAACAACATATCAATTATTAAAATAGGTATAGCTGGCAGTATGTCATATCGATGCAAAGGGTGTATGATAAAACTACGTTCTATAAGTTTATGTTGTTTATTCGTTCAGCGAAGTTTATCAATCTGCTGCTATTTAGACATATAGGGTAGTGAATTAAACTGCTTTATTTGTCATTATTGGGGTAAATGTTTTCATCAGTACACCTTACAAGCTTACACACAAACTACTAATTGAAATAATAGCCACCGTTTCGAATAAAAAATAAAATTTAACAGTTGCGGTCTTTCTAAAAATTTCATACAAGAACAGTCCATGTTGATCGCACCACAAGAGCCCAGTTCTATATTTGGCAGGGCCTTATTTTTCAGCCATTAGTTTAAGCAATTAAGTTTTGATGTCAAGTCAAATTGTTACTCGTTTAAGATTTATACATTTTCAAGAAGAAACAAAACTTTTATACCGTAGCACGAAAACCCTTCACAAATTTACGAGCATTTCGTTAATTCATACAATCCAAGTGTTTAATATAGGATACCGTACTGAGCCACAGCAGTACAAATAATTTAAGTACATTATAACTGAAAATCATACATAGAGCGCCCCTGTGAGAATCATTTATGAACTACGTGACGGTGAAACTTTGTTCGAAATGACGACGTGAATTAACCGTATCAGCTCCCAGTATGCAGTAAACCATCCCCTGCCCGCAGATTACATGTGAAAATAATCACTTTCATGGATTGACGGTTATTGCCAAAACGTGATGAATTACCCACAATTAGTATCTTTCTAGGGTCCGCAGACGCTTGCCAGTTCGGCTCTGTATAAAATTGATGTAATACACAGGTAATCTTTCCCCTGACCAGGGTGTCTGTATTTAGCAGGTCACAGTCTCTGCACGCTTCTTCGACCACCCGAACAAAGCTGACCTGACGGCATTCTTGTCCACCAGGTCGCACTCTTATTGTGAAAAAGTATCGAATGCAGCGAGAACAGTAAATGAGCGAGACCATTATTTTCAGGTTTATCGATATCAATAGTCGTCTCTGAAAGCAAAGTGACATTTTCTGGAGCAAACTCGTTCACTTCACACCCGGTAAGAAAATATCATCAAACACGAAGGCAGTGCCTATAAAAAATGAAGCACACACTTTAATTTATTGACAAAAAAACAACAACAAAACAGTTCAAACTATTATCAGCACTGCACAGGGAGACTGGTAAGTCCAACATCAACCATATTGGTCTGATGGGTTTTTAATACCAAATTTTCTGACTTTATTTTTAAACGTAGAATTTTGTGAAAACCAGGGGAATTCATAACCGCACAGCAGCATTTAGAAAACAAGACAAAAACAGATAGAAAGCTACGCAACGGGAGGGAATTCCATGAACTTAACCGTTTTAGACCGCGAATGCACTTTTCCCCCAAGTCTTTCAATCAGAGCTATAGTTTCAGGTTCACCCAGAGGGCACGCCGAAATTATCAAGTAAATTTAGTATAAAAGAACTTTCGTTTTAGTATACTGGCTCAAACAATCAAAATATTTTTTAAATCTTTGGGACAATGACGTAAATGTGACATAACTAGAGTATATTTTTTACAAACAAAAACTGAAAAAAGTGTATTAAAACAATATTGACCATGATGTATGCGCAAAAACAACACACACAAAGTGTTTTGATTTTTCCACTAAGAATGATGTCAGCGCTTTTGGAAAAGTACCGTCTCTCCTAGACGCCGCGGGCTCAGATCAAAGGAAATCTGCAGCAAGCACTCATGGCTCCGAAGAGGTTGCAAGGGTGCACAAGTTATCCCAAGACTTAAATTCAGGCCGACTGGACGCTGCAAGAAAGCCTCGATGTGGTGTACCGGATCTGGGAGGTATGTCTTCAGTGAGACCTCATAACAGAAGACAGAAGCGGTACTCCATAGACTGGACGAGATGGAGTAAGAAAAAACTGACGTACAGGTGGGTCTATGAATGATTACCGGTAACTTTTAAGACTAATTTATGTCAAGCTTAAACGATACTTATATTGCATTCAAAAGACATTAGACAAAATAAAACTATATGATGGTTATCCCTCCACTTCTAAGATAGCAAAGTAGTAAAGTCAAGACTAAACAATCAACCAAAACAACTCTGTACATTCACGCAGAATTTTGAATTATCCATACCACTACCGGATGACGGAGGACCAGGTGGACGATTCACTACATAGAGCCTTTAAGCAATGGGAAGACGCCACCCCATTGTCATTTCGAAGAATAACCAACGGACACGCTGATATTCACATCAAGTTCTCAACGTGGGACCACAACTGCCCTTACGATTTTGATGGGATCAACGGGACCATAGCCCATGCGTTCGTACCGAACGGCTTGCACGGTGATTTAGACGGAGACGTGCATTTTGATGATTCTGAGGTCTTCACATACCGGGGACATGAAGGCAAGTTACAAAGTTCAATCTTCTTTGAAAATATTTAATACTTTTAATATTTTGGCTGCCTCTTTAGTTTTCGCTATCCCCGTTGACTCTGATAATTTTTTGTTTTATTTATTTGTTTGTTTGTTTATTTGTTCGTTTGTTTTAATTCAACAGGTCGTAATATATTTGGTTTCGATATTAGCCTACGTCTAAACGAAACGTAATTCGTTTTACTGTCACAGGCTACAACTTGTTTCAGGTTGCTCTCCACGAACTTGGTCACAGTCTTGGCTTGCAGCACTCATGGACAGAGGGCGCTATTATGGCACCAGACTACACTGGTTACATGCCAGGGCTGAAGCTACAAGAGGATGACATAAGAGCTGCACAACTACTTTACGGTAAAATAAATTTTAAAAAAGCAAACACAGAAACGGTGAATGTTAACCCCTTTCCAACTGACTGACTGAGTGTCTCGTAAGATAAAAAAAGTTAAACAAACAATAATTACAGCAAATTTATAAAACTAAAAACAATAGACAGGTTTTCAAGAAATTTGTTTGCAATCTGAAGGTCCCGTGTACGAGCAAGGAAGTTATAATTTGAGACTGTCCTGTTCGAGCCCTGGTCGTGACCTTGTATTCGTTTGTTCATTATTTTGTCCATTAATAATATTTCAAACTTTTTTGTTTTTTGAAAGCACCCTTAAAGACGAAAGTCCGTTGAGTGGGGTATGCATTGGGGAGGGAGTGTCTTTTCATTAATGGTGACAGTATTATTTTAAACAAGGGAACACGATAAAGGCCGAGTATCCAAGTTATCAAGATCTATGAGTTTCCTCTAAGGTCCTTAGCAGGCCTTGTTGCTCTTTTAAAAAGTTGAAGTGGTACGCAATTCAGACTTTTTGTTCACACCAGGCACTTTGGACAGAAACCAGCATTACGGCGACCCTCGCTCTCCTTGCAATAAAGGGTACGACGCAACTGGCATGATTGACGGAGTTCTCTTTGCATTCAAGGTTTGAATACTTATACCAAATTATGTATGTTTGACAGTATCATGTAAGGCAAAAATATATGGATTTTTAAAACTTTATCTTTGTCTCAACTACAACAACTACTCCATCAGATCAATTTGATTTGTTAATGGTCAAACAGCAGAATGGACAGGGCAAGAGAAAGGAACATTATACATGTATCCCGTTATCTCTTATAATTGAGTGCCCTTTTTAATTCAATAAATTTCTTACAAGATAATGTGATTATATGATAACACCTTTCTTCAATGGATTAATATTTGTTTAAAAGGATCGTCGCTTTTGGCGAGTCAGCCGTTATGGGAAACTTATTGCGCCCTCTGCTGGTCTCCCTATTCGCAAGAGATTCTTAAAACTTCCGAGGATGATAGACGCAATGTATCAACGACCCCAGGACGGCTATGTTGTCTTTTTCAAAGGTGAATTTAAATCTGACATACTTATAGGTTGCCGTAACCGTTGGATGGATGTAGGTATGGGTTTTAGATAACTTTTAAGACTATGGGATCTTATCAAGAGCATGATTTGCACATGCACGCAAGTGTGTAAACACCTACACTCAGGGACCTCCTAATGTCACTCTTTTGTTTGTACTTTTTTAGAAACAACTCCCATTGGGTTTGTACATACTTTCCAACTATAGGGACCTTCACCCAACCGGGAATGCTTTGTTACAGGTCCCCGGTTTGACTGTGTTTACACTCCCACCCCACTCCTCTCTCCACACACACAAACGAACAAACAAACAAAACAAAAAACGACACAAACAAAACAACACAAACAAAAACCGCAAAAAAAGTCAATGTTGTGGTTCAATCTGCATCAGGAACAACCAATATTAATACGGATTTTCCATAATTAGTTCAACTTAAACGGAATGCAGATGATTCACTTGCATCGATTAATTTATAATCTTTTAAGTAGTTCTTTCTTGATCTGAAGTATAGTATTCCTTTTTGCTCTTCATTACACAGGACCTAACTATTGGTTGTATAAAGGTAAACATGCACTGCCGGGATATCCGCGCAACGTGGATGAGATGGGGATACCTCAAGATATAGATGCAGTAGTACCGTTAAGAAGATACAACACAACATACTTCTTTAAGGATCATCAGGTAAGCGCAATAGACCGTGTAAGTCTTGCGACGATGAGGTCGCCATTGAGCTTCTGGGCACCTCTGAGCCATCAGCTATAGATTAATGTTGGTGCAATTTTGTGTGATTTTTTAGTTCCGTCACATCACTTTTTCAACCCCCAAAAGCATATTGGTGGAATGATTACATTTAAAACTAACAATGTGAAAAATGAAAATCAAATCAAATCTGGAACTCAAAGAGGAAATGAAGAAATAGTACTCTACTCGACCTCCATCATCCGGCTGGAAAGTGCCAAATTGCAAATTTACGCCGACTGTATTGCGCAAACCGTGTTTAGGCTAAAGGCCTACTTTGTGCTTTCATCAGCGCCCGATAAAGGCTTAATGCCTGAAGCCTTACTCAGATTCAAATATTTTAGTGAGAAATTACCTCTTTCTCAAAAACTACATTACTTCAGAGGGAGTCGTTTCTCACATTGTTTTATACTATCAGCAGCTGTCAGGTGCTCCTTACCAAGTTAGTTTTTATTGTAATGTTCTCGTGAGTAATTACCAAAAGTATCCGCTGCCTTTAAGGTCACACAGCTTTTAAAAACATAATACTTTTCCAAGATTTACAACTTTAATTTTGTTTTATGTATTGTTATTTTAAACTATATTCAATGGGTGAAATTTATATAAACATCACAATACAAGTTCTTTTCGTAAACAACTGCCACAATACACGCTGGAGCTGCTATTCGAGGTGCCCGGAAGTCCAGTCTCACGAAAGCTATAGTACCCTCTCGAGGTCAACTCGAGATATTGAAATATCAGACTCTTTAACCCTTTAGTCCCTGAACCGCCCGAGTTTGCTGAACATTTTTTTAGTTTTCAAGACTCTCTAAGTGAATTACTAGAATCATGGTTTAAAATATTCTAAAAGATACACAAGACTTATTATTTAGGTACAACTTTCGTCCTTTTCGTTAGAATTGTCACTGATTAACATAATTATTTCAATTTCGGAGGAGACATGTCCCAAGGGAAATTAACAATAACGGCTATCGTTAAATTTCATGGAGGTTATTTTTCATAAAGTTAAAATGAACACAATAGTTTTGAAGGCTGTTAACTGGCGTCAACTGCTCATACTGATTAATTGCTAACCACTAGTTTTCGACAGTATCATCATGAAGAAAGAAAAAATATGTTGTTAAAAATGAGCGTGGTTTTGGTTATTAGAGCTACAGAATTTATCATAATTAGCGTACCTTTTTTTTACAATTCAACTTATTCTGTGAAGGGCGAAAAAAAAAAAAAAAATTATCAAACGATTGCCATTGTGTCGACGTGTACCAATGACTATTTTAGTTTTATTTTGATGTTACTCCCCCCCCCCCCCAAACACAAGCTGGTGAGCGTTTCCTCCTACCCATGTTGCGGTGTATTACTTTGGGTGGCTGGGCGGTCCAGTGGCTAAAAGGTTAAATCGTTGGACACAATACAGAAACAACGAAGTTTTCCTTTAGAGTGCAAAATGTTAGGATCACTATGACTTTTTGCAGCAACCCTAACTAACCCCTTTATTATTTAATTTATCACTTGGATGTGCCTTTCTGAAAACAAATCCCTTTGTTTCAGGTATGGCGTTATGACGAAGCGTCCCAGCAAGTAGAATACGGGTATCCTTATCACATTTTGGATGTTTTTGAGGGCATTCCTCCCTATATCGACGCTGCATTCGACTACACAGATGGTAAGTGCGGATCATAAACACGAAGTGCGTACAGGCTTATGTTCCAAGTTAAAGCTTTGTGTATTTTTACGAGTCTGAATTTTAGGCTTTTTGCACACACTCAATAAAACCGAATTTATTTTCTGCCGTGAATTTTTCCGTTTTACAGGTCACACGTATTTCATCCAAGGCAAGAGTTATTTCAGATACAACAACCAGTTCAGAAACGCAGACCCCGGGTTTCCCCGATACTTCGGCAATGACTTCATGGGTTGTTGAATCCCGGATTGGTTGAAATACTCTAAGATTGAAACACGCATGGTAGCTCATGAGAATCGATAATTCGCATATTGAATTGACCTGCAATGGTTTATGTTCTCGAACAAGAAGGGCTTATCAATTCGTGTACAAGAATATTTTGGTTCACCGTTTTGGTTGTAATTTATAATCGTTTAATAATAATGTACTGTATTTATAGACATCGGTATCGGTCTAGTGGTATAGGTACATTGAAACATAAACATACAATTAAGGATAAAAGGATTAAAGGAACGGGGAAAGAAAGCAAATTATGCAATGTATCAGTGGTGGAAACAGTTTGAAATGTTATGGTTAATTGGGGCTATGATAAAGCGATGATTTTTTTAAATCCAAGATGCTAAACCTTCTATGAAAGGTGTCAGTTTATTGGATCACAATGGACGCACACGAGATATGCTTGAATTAGACGATTTGGTCATTAGTATTATGCCGCGGTGAAATTTCCAAGTAGCAATATTATTTACCAAATATTTTGAAAAACCAATAAATAAAACAATTTAATGTATTTTGGCGTATGGAGAATTTTATACATTTTGTTATCTTAATATTTCGTGTTATAGACCTATAAATATGCAGATATAGAGAGAATATAGATTGAGATAATAAACTTTTGTTCAGCCTTGCAGTTTTGCCACATTGAATGTAAGGATAGCAAATCGACATTGATTTGTTGAAAATAAGAAACATCGTATTTGATGTAACAATCCTCTTTAAGTATCCTTGGTCTCGGATGAATGACAATAGGGCCTATACTTTACGAACAAAGACAATAATATGACCGTCATTAATTTGATTTACAATTAAAACACGAAAATGAATATGTACGAGGACAGGTGTCGTGTGGGAAAGACAGTATCAACGATTAAACCAAATACGAGCGCGTCATTTGTTATTAAAAAAATCTAATGAGTTATAATGATATCGGTATCATGAGTTCCATCTCAAGTTTACGCGAAATACTATCTTTAATTATTAAAAATACTGGATGTGAGTCAGACGAAATCTAAACCCTGAGGATGAACCAATAACCTCCATCTCATTCATTTTTTTTTTTATTAAAAAGGGCGGGAATGTTTCGTCCCCTCCCCCTACAAAAAGTTCCCAGGTCTTCAAGTTGTATTTTCCCCAATTAAAATAGGTTAACGATGTTTTGTTCTATTCACAGTCAATATTTATCATATAGTAAGAGCCGACATCATTGGTCGTCAGAAATACCGGAGAATAATGTTGTTGTTTACCTTACAATTCTAGAATAATACATCGCATTATAAATCGTATGCCAATTTCATATGTGATGTATTATTTGAATGCAAAAAGGATACTAACCATTTTGAAGGTCACATTATAAGATTGAACTCCCCCGTTAAAATGATGGTAAGAATGTAATATAGACCGAAATTTTGATACACAACGACATCTGTTTGGCTGAATAATTTGATACACATATGTCATTAATTTGTCACGCTTAGTTCCTTTACAAAATCATAATTGCAATCTCTCCCTACGTGAACGGATTCGGTTTACATTGATCCTCTATATAAGTCCTTGCGATCTCAGAGAAACTTCAATCTCACGACAAGAAAAGTTCCGTTCAAGTAGCGCGCTTCTCTTTTCAACGTGTTTCTTCACTCGATCCGAAAATGGCCAAGCTGTTTTTCCTCCTTGCCGTTGTGGGCATTTTGGGGCTGGCCACAGTAACCGATGCATCATGTTTCCACGGAGCGGGTAAGTCATCAAAACAGTACTTGAGACATCACATTTGGATTTCAAGTATGTGGCACCAAGGGCATGATTGTACTCTGGGGGCAATATTTAAGGTTTGCATATCATGACTCGTTATACGACAGTCACAACTTTTTCGATTATGAATTTTTATCATAAGCTCAACACATACAGACTTTACTTATGTTGATCGAATATTTCGTGTTCTAATTTTAAAGCTACCTGTGAAGCAGGCAAACAATTCTCAGAGGGCTGCTACGACTGTTCTTGTAATGCCAATGGAGATCACAAGACGTGCTGCACCAGGCAAGTGTTTTTTCCTGTTTTTTTTTTTACCGTGGCGCTACAGTATGTGATCCAACATTTAAATCAAATAAAAGAACTGCATTGTATAGTATCCGTTATTTTGAGCCGCAAACACATTTAAATTTTTATATTCCCATTGGAGCAAGTTCTCAGTATAGACTATTATTGTCATTATTGTATCAACGTACGACTTTTATTTCGTTCTCAAAACCGACATAACTGCCAGATATGTTAAATGTTTTCCATGTATAGCATTTTCAAGTTTCTTTTGTGTCTTCATCATTATAATTTAGGCTTTTAAGTTCCCATGCAGTTTCCTTGTTTGTCCATTTTGCTTTACTGATATAGCTATGCTGTTTTCTTCAGAAAGTCAATTTGTTTAATGATTTGTTATACGGATAGACTTGTGGACAAGCCGTTAAATATCTGACGCGGCGATAGTGAAACGGCTCTGTCGCAACTATCTTGCGAGACTGATGCTCCGCACGAGGCGAGAACATCGCCAGTGTCGCGAGATTTGTGGAGAGAGTCGGAACGCTGTCACCGCGACAAACATTTAACGACTTGTCCACAAGTCTATTATACGGGTGGCATTTGTTGAAGATGTCGCGGCTTTTATATAGGCAACGACGCAACGACCAAATTTGGCTTTTACAATTTAAAGGAACATTACAGAATTGGTAAATGTAAAATATACTTTTGATCACAGATTTACATAAAACTTACACGGTCTAATGATGATGATAGTAGAAAACATCCCTTGAAATATTTCTGTCTGAAATGCCATAGTTGATGAGAAATGAACAAACTAATTTTCCGATTGGAGTTTATCGCTCAGTAAGCGTTTTATTCATTTGTTGAACCTATATGATTTCATGCAAATGTGTAATCGGTTTTTCACTATTTTCTCGTGACCCAGATGGCCGATCGATCTCAAACTTCTACAGGTTTGTCAGTTTATGTATATGGTGGATTACATAAAGTGCTTACACTGCCAGCAACTGTTTTGTTAGCAAAAACCAATTCTGTAATGTTCCTTTAAATAAAGGCAATTCAAGCCACCCATAATACATTGACTCCTTGTCTTAGCTTAGACTGAACTAAAAACTAAATTCAATTGTTGTGTCCTTTTTGATTTAGTTACATAACTCCAACTAAGGTGACAGAGGGATGCACAATCTCCTTCGACGAGGACAGTTGTGTGTATGTTGTCAGCAATCCTAACGACAGTAACGCTGTGTGTGAGATATTTGCAGCGAATGGTTAGAGCACGGAGAATGCACCAATGACTCGTCTTCGATTCTTACTCCCAAAAATAATAAATTCTTGTTATTAATTTTTGTTTTACCTTTTCGTATCTGGTGATTAAGCTACATAATGTCATGGTTGGTTACTTGCTCGACATTTATGCTAAATCATAAACCGTCATTTAAGTTATAATACCACATGATTTCGGAGCTAATGGGGGTTAAGTGTTTGTTTTAACTTTACAAAGCACAAACTGGTTTAAGTCATAATTATTCTTAAAGGGCAAACAACTATGAGTGTTAGATTTGAACATTCTTCAACTGGTCGCAAGTTACAGTACATTTAATTTGTATGTTTTTTTTCTTCTATTGGGCGATTGGAGTTTATTTTGACAGCCCATCAAAACGATTTAGAAGGCGTACCAGTGATATTACTAACAATAAAGCCGCATAATCTCACAAAATATCTGCTGGACGTTTCTTTATTAAAAAATAAACGCCGAATTATCCTTAACTGATTTTGGTCAAATGTTTTGAAAACAGCTCTTCAGAACCACCATACTCTTATTTCCACAGAAAAAAGCCCCCCAAATTCCACCATCATTATTAACATTATTTTCGCAAATGCTAATGTTATTCTTTTTTAATGGGTTTTGACGGTAACAGTTCTGTTGATCTTAGCTATGCGTGATTTAAATGCATGAAGAAAGTAGCATAATCAGAAATAAAGATACAGCTATTAATCGCAAAAAAATCTCATTTTGTCTATGTTGCTTTTCTCCATATTATTATTTCCCTCAAAGTAGGAGTAATACATTTTGATGATGGTGTAGACGGTGTAGCTTTTGATGGTGACAGACACCTGTAAGCAGGAGCATATCGAGCTCTTCCTCAAGTCATGCTTCATATTAAAATCCTATTAGTATTATTCAACGAGGCACACATTTTAGAAAATAATTTTTGTTCTCCACGAGTATGCGAATGCAACGCAGAGATTTTAAAGGCTATTTCTGTGACTCTAATTATCTGGTTAACAATATTGTATCAATACAATTGTTACAGAGGTGCTGGGCTCGATTTCACAAAGAGTTCACACTGATTGTAACTGCAAACCCATCGCAGTTGCTTAGCAAAGAGTGATGTCACAATACAAATCACTATGGTAATACTGATAACTCATCTTAAGATGAATCTTAGTGCTTTGTGAAATCGACCCCTGGACCTACAGCTCGTATGTATGTGAGAGGTAAGTCTCTTGCACCAAGGCATAAGGGACAGTCGAAGGAGTAGTTGAGGCCAAGAGTGAAAGTTGGGGAGAAGTTTTATAGGATTTTGGTGGAGAGGGAGTCTTAATTTAGAAATGATGTCACAGAGAAATAACATAAGATTTGTGACATCATTTCCAAGAACAAGGTTCGATGATGTAGTGGTCAATAGGGGAGCAATGGTCAGTACTGGGGGACCTTGAGGTTCTATAGTCTAAGAATGTGATGAGATAACCATTACACAACTAAACATCTAGTTTTGAAAGCACAAGTAAAACTGACCGATGGAAAGTAGCAACATGGCTCAGAATAAAAATTAAAGGGCGATATCACGTAAAATGACGATGACGGCGAGAATGGCTGTTGAGATGTAAATGGGCACAAGAATAGCAGAGAAGAGATTTTACATTATTTCAATTATTGGGGGAACACTAAAGTTAATGGAAAATCATCCTTACACTAAAAAATACTGATCGACTCTTAAAAGTGTAATGAATGTTTTTCGCAAATTTTTGTTTATGATGAATTGCCTTTAAAACAGGCACAATAAACAACCTGACAAACTGTTTTTCTTCAATCATAAAAATGACCCACATTTGACGCACAATGTATTACTCTTAACGCTACAAATTGTTTGGAAATTCAAATATCTGTATAGGAAAGGTTTGGTTCACTAGGCGCCTGACATTTTCTTCTCGAAGCATTATGATAAGATTTGCAAAACATTGGGAAAAGTCAAATGTAATCGTTAAAAGACTGGCCGGATTCTACACACATCCCTCAAACAAACAAGTCAATGGTTGCACGATCGACACTGGACCCGTAAGTAATATTACTGTGCAACCGCCCTCTACAGAACGCATGCCACACTCTAGCTGTAAACCATGAGAAGTAACTGACGCCCTCATCGAAATGTAGAAACTGGATATTACGCCTCATCTTATTAGACGTCTGTCGTTTCCTCCTATAGATATCGGTAATTGCCCAACGCCTTACTACATGTCACAAATCATGGGATTGAGGAAGTCGTTTTCCAAATCACTCACTATTTTGCTACAAAGCGAATATGAGTCATTTTTTTTGGGGGGGGGGTGGGGAACAAACAAACCAAACACAATTTAAAGATTTCTGTCTGGGATAGACCGATTGCGCGACCAATGTTTACATGTCATCACGTGACTTATAGTGGGAACTACGTCATATCAGCGGATGGCAAAGACGAGCAAAGACTATGTGACAGAGAGAGTATACTGACAGTCGGCTTTATTTTTGTAAATAATAACAGAGTTACTATAAGCCCTTTTGTATGTTCTGAAATCGAATTAAATCACATGACTGTTTTATAAATTACCAGTAGGCCTATTCTAGCACAACAGAGGTTTATTTTGAGTTATGCACTACCGGCGTCGGACGACGATAGCCACCCGGTCTTTTGCTTATAATGTAAATCACTGTAACAAAAGAAAAGAGCATTGGAAAAGTGAACATTAAGTCTTGCGGAATTTCAGATGTAGAAAAAAGAATCACATAGTTTTGGACAGCCTTTTCTTTTGGATGATTTCAGCTTCAAAATTGTGACATTCTTGTGTTGAAAAGTGTTTGATCGCAATTGTCCGTGTGAGCACCATCGTGAACATAATGTTCTTTGCAGAATTTCCTAGACTTGCTGGAACTGTCGTACTGGCTTTATTATCAAGCCATTCCGGTAAGGTCCCTGGTAAAAACTCTGGAGTAATCTTCACAGATTTCAAGAAAGGAAACCCTCGATCGAATAAACAAATGCAACAACCATCATGTACTTTACAACAACGGCACTTTCCTGTATGGAGGACGCATTGTTTGTTGCGCGAGGGTGTTTGATGCCATAAAAGGACATGCATCATTTTGCGGACGATTATAGATTCGACGTCAATTTTTAGAACTGAATATGATAGTTTCTGAGCTGGAGGCGCAAGGAATATGAATATACTTTATCCACACTAATTAAGTCATACTGGTACAACTTGATTAGTAATTTCAGAGACTTCAAAGTGTCACGAGTAGATTCGATGAAAATAATTATCTTGAAAAAAAGAGAGGAAAACACGATGTATGTCGACCTGACTATTAAAGAACACAACACGATGCATCATTTCCTTAGTGCATATCATTAAATAATTTCGTCATTACGTTTATCCACAAAAGTGCGTATTTCTTCTTCTTTTTATTGCATTAATACAACATTTTAATTTGATGCAAGTCTCTGCATCACCGGCAACGTCGTGCAAGCTGATTACTATTGTGCGCACGCGTATTCCTTGACGAGATATTCGGTGCTCCATTTAAAGCCGTCTGTCTGTCATTTTGGTTCAGTCGGAATCTAGGCGAAGAAACGATCGGTGACCGTCTAACGAAAAAGGTTTTTGGTCGATCGGGAGAAGGTGAAAACGGCAAGTCATTTTTACAACAGTTTATGGATGGTGTTAAATATAAGAATTGACTTGACGATTGGATGTCGGCTTTCTGAAATAGCCACTGATCTTTGAAAGCAAAGTTACGTACAATTATAAAACTACAACTTGTGTGTATCAAACCGCTTAACTATGCTGAACAATTACAACATTATCTCAATCAAAAAGCATTTAATTAGTCAGTGTTTGGTAAAATCTTCTGTTGCTCATACACCAACTAAGACAGTAGTTGATTTTATCCGAACTAAAGAGCAAAGTCAACAGTTGGACTAAAAGCCAGGGTGAAAATAAAAAGAAGTGGTACTACTGAAATTTGCGGCAACCATCGCTATGACTTCATTACAGGGGAAGGTGTTTTCAAATGCCACAGACCACCAAGACGGGTTCTGGACTGAGCCATCAGAGTATGCCGACATAGGTTGTTACTTGTCTTCCAATTTCACTTCACTGGAGGACATCAAGGAAAACTCGTACAGTGACGGGCAGGTGGCTTTCGTGACAGTCATCCTCCCTGTCGTCATGGCCCTTGGAGTGCTGAACAACTCTGCTTTCATTTATGTTGTGGCACGAGTGCCTCGAATGAGGACCGTCACCAACTGTTATCTCGTTGGGCTCGCTATTGCTGATATACTGTTCCTGGTTTTCGCCATAGGGAGCAAAATATGGTGCTATGTTCACTCACCAATCTACGCTGATGACACACCCCTCGGACTGTCTGGGTGCCTCCTCACCCAGTTCATCGTCAACATGTCATACTTTTCAACATTGTGTTTCATCACTTTGGTGTCATGGGAGCGATATAATGGCGTTTGCAGGCCTCACCGTAAACGGATACAAAACTTACAGTCTTCACACTCGTGGTTGTTTCAACTCTGGCATCCAGTCTAATATCTGCATCTCTCTTGATGAGTTTTTCCAAAGTTTATGTCGAATGTATAACTTGGCCGGACAGATACCCCTACAACGAGTGGCCAAGGGTAAGATATCTGTTCTACTCTTCGTACGAATGGTCCGAAAAGTACTCATACGGTGTACAAACGATTCCGTTTTTTTGTTCCCTCGTAACAAATGCAATTTTCTATCATCAAATAATACGAGGTCTTGACAAGTCTATGAACCGCAGTCATCATGCAAATCATCGCATTCACACAAGAGACTCCACCACACGTAACCAAATAGCCCGGATGTTGGTTATTAATGGGGTTGCATTATTCGCACTTTTGGCGCCTTTCGAGATCATGTCCTTATTTCATCTTGTCGGCATGCTCCGCGGCAACGTCTTCTTATTACCCCGAGAGGTGAGAATATATCTGGTTGCTGTGGCCAGAGTAACTTCCTATTTCAATGCGATCGTTAACCCCGTGATATATACTGCCTTGAGTAGCACGTACAGAGAGTCTTTCAGAATTACATTTTTACCGGCACAATGCCGGCCTAACCAAAGACAAAGGATAGAGAACTCTGTTCGTGGTAGTACAGTAACTGTTCAATGTGGTATATCATCAAGGACTCATGAATCTAGAATGTAGTAATTTGTCCAAAAACTATGTCTTGTACACATATTTATAACAAGTCTTTGCACACATAATGGTGTTCCTCGGGTTTAAAAGGGGTGTGGCTAAAAAGTGTGACACACAAAACGTACATCCTTTTGCTGGAATTGAACCAATATCAAGTTTTAGCTTCATCACTGAAAATGGGGAAAGAAGAAAGATAATATTTAATGTAAACAAATATTTAATTCGTGAAACACCGGAGGATATTATTAGAGAGGTAATAGGAAAGTGCTTTATGTTTATATAGTGAGCTGGGAAGGGATGGGTGGCGGCATGACGTCCACTCAGAGGACTTGACAGAACGACTATACACGACAACAAAACCACTATACCAATCATATTTGATTATTGCGCACTATACATGACATGATCTAATTACATCTGAACGATTGAATACATGACGTCCGACATTCGCAAGACGATCCCATCCCTTAAATAGACCTTAGAGATGAATCGACGGGCAGAGAGACGCTGACTTTATGATGAGACGGTGCCTCTTATGTGGGTTCGAATGTTGTTCATATTCGATGGTAAGTGGATTTTATGGGAAGCATTTAGGATTAAGTGAAGCTTTTAAGGCTGATTCAATATTGGCCCACAATAAAAACCAAACTCATTAGTTTAATAAATAACAAGTCGATGAACGTGAAGCCCTTGCACGCATGTCATCAGACTTTATCAATGATATCATCAACATTGGATCAATATTTATACAGACTGAAATGCAACGAGACCATTATCTTATAAGATACACCTTTTAATTGATTGGAGCACTGTTCATTAAGTCAAATATAGTCTTGAACAAAATCATAAGCAGGAAGAAAAACAAAGACTTTCTTGGTTGGCGCTTGGATTGACCTTAAAATGCACCTGACAAACCGGTAAATGTTTCACAAACTGTCTTTTTGTAGGTTGTTTTTTGTTTGTTTGATTATTTGCTGGGGTGTTTGATTGTTTGTTGGGGTGTTTGTTTGTTTGTTTGTTTGTTTGTTTGTTTTGGGGTATTGGGGTGTTTGATGTCTGTTTTTCATGCAACTTATCAAGTTTTTGCGTGGTAATCGCACAGGCTTCTATACAAAAAGTAATTAATTTGATTTGTATATTAGTTTTTAAGTAAGAAATTTCAACAAAAGCTGCTTATTTTTTTATTTTTTTTTCGGAGGGCCATACTAAATTTAGAAACTAAAATGTGATTTTCAAATATGAATTACAAGAGAGAATTTTTAAATCATTAATAGGACCCTAGCTGGCAATGCATTGTGATGCAAGATGGGCCAGATTCATAGAGTTAACAGTAGTATTATTATTATATTTGTACAGATTCAACTTATGGTGGTTTTAAAATTTCCGTATTGATTGTAAAATACCGTTAACAATTTAAATTCAAAAATATATATGGGAAAATATTCTGATACGGATACGTTTAATTCGGTAGAAAAGATTTCTAACCGTTCTTTGATATAAGGAATGTCTATCTTAATCAAAACAAAGTGTGTTTGTTGTAACCAAAAAGACCGATGAAGTAACCGATTTAATGTATACAAGATACACCCATTTAGTATTTAGTCAAGTTAGATATTGCGGCTGAAGAACTACTCAGTAATTAATAGCGTCTTACGGTATACTTTAATATATAGCACAAACTACAAAAAGGGGCCAGTTTTACAAATAAAGTGTGTGTTCGTGTGGCAAGAATTTATAAAGTGTATTAGTGGAGTTTGTTCTGCTTGTAAACGAATAAAGTGAAAAGTCACGTTAATGTAATTGAGGTTTCAATGATTGAATATATGCATCTTATCTATCTTTTGCTACTGTTAACTATCAATACAAAGTGTGTTTTGCAATTTAAAGGTATATCTCATGACAGCCGTTTAATTTAGCAACGAACCGATCCCATTAAGGACCCTGATAATATTCCGTAGGCCTACGCACTTTCCATTTGAATAAATTTATCAAATTTTTGAACCCCTAGAATTAAGACCCATTAACTGACAGCAGATAATATTGGTTCCAAGAAACCAAATTGAGATGCCGTCTTTTATAAGAAGTTTTGTCCCACTTGTGGTTAAGGTTTTCCAACCCATTTGTGTGAGTGCGAGTCATTTTAATTTGTATGATTTTCTTTTGATCGGCTCTCAATTGTAAATGACATTTGTGTGAAAAATATGAAGCGAAATATCCATGACCATTAACAGAAACGTCAACTATTGTCAATATACTTTCACTCTTTTGATCCATTTTATACATACAAAAGCAACAAGCTTCATGCAAGTTTTAACCTACCATTACCAATAAAAAGTTCGTTTCATCTACGCGAAAAAGGTCGAATTTATATCAATTAAAAAAAAAATTATATTCGATGTTTTATGTGTAGTGCTGATATTAGGTATATAGCAATTAACTTTTCATAATTACTTTCGTAATTACATCCCTAAATGATTGGAATGGACAGGCTAACGTCTGGAACTACTCAATCCATAAAAAAAAGCAATTTCTCAATTCCACAAAGTATACTGCCTACAAGGTTTATTACCGCTACGCATCATTAAGTATGACGAATATCATCTACTTTTTCAATATATTACCTACCCAGATGATCAAAAGGCCTATAACGAGCGATCGCCGTTTGGTTGAATGTAAAATTTTAAGATAAACTATACATAAAGTAGTTACTAAATCACCAATATCCTGCATTTTAGGGTTTCCTATATAGAATCCCACAGCCTTGGACTTTGACAAACAAAATGTGCCTATGGGTAATAGTAATACGCAACGATTGCTGGCATGCAACAGGTGCTACGGCAAGTATCGTTTCGTCCTTTCCACTCATCTTACCATCAGCGACGATTTTAAATTAAAACTTGCGGTCATAGCTCCTTGGTGTACGAACAAAAGTGACGTCAAATTAATGAAACTGAAAATTGTACTCATGGACGGTTTCGTTGCCATGGCTGTCGTACATTTGGCAAAAGCCATACCTTTCTTTTCAGTTCAAACATTACAATTGATGGGAAAACGGTAAATATGGGAATGGAAGATGACACAAGAATGGGCATTTCCCGACAGAGGGGCCAAAAGGCAGAGACTAAATATTTCACTGTGGGCAAGATTACACACAGAAAAAGATGACTCTATCCTTAGTCAGAAAAGGGTTTCAGCCAGCCTACTATAAGCCTCGTTTCGAGTATCTAGTTTAATCAATGTATAGGTTGTTGGCTAAATTTCAAGATTCACAGAAAAGACTTTTAGCTATGCTTTTATAGTTTTCTTTTTTTCGAAGAAACTACGATTTGATATAAACATGCAGGTACAACTTCGTAAAAGATTCAATATGGTTCAGCATAATGATCACAAATTATACCCGTGAGGTGGCTCCTCTAAAAGCAAAACAGTTATATTGGCTACTATGGCTTAAAAGTTGCAATTCGTAAGTCCCAGTGGATGTTATTCGGCACAGAGAAACGTGTCACAGAATAGATCAGAGAAGCCCAAAATGAGCAATATATGCTGGAGGCATACACCGTAATTCTCAAAGCATTACCAACATTAACAAATGGAAGGGAGTGAGAGCAAAACACAGTAACTGGAAGATCACGACCGACATTGACGTGCATGTGTTTCCTGTATAGGACATCTCGCAGTGCTCGAGGATGCACTGAATGCATTATCGATATGGTATCAACAATTATTGAAGTGCTTGGCACGTAACCTAATTTCATGCAAAGTAGTTACTCCTCGGAGAAAACGCTCTTCATGAGCATGTATTTTGAGAATACATACCGTGAATCAAACGTGTCAGGCGCCATATCGACATTTTCGATTAGTTTAAAGTAGTCGAGGTGACAACTTCTAGACGCAGAAGGAAAAAATATGTACTTCTTCGAAAGGTGACCTCGTGGTTTTTTTATTTATGCATGAAGACATTTTCTATAAGAATAAATGTCGACGCACGAGGTTCTACTGTCCGGCCGTTGACAAGGCTTTCGACGATCCACAGAAATGCACAGCCGTTAAATTCAGATAGTTAACTTTTATAGGTGATTACCAAAATAATGGATGACCTCTTCTTTAAGGGAGATACGCACCAATCGACCATTATTATTGGTTCTACCATCATAGATTGCTGCACGATAAAGAAGGCAAAATGACAGTCCGTATTGCAAAGCTTTTAGCATGACAATGCAAATAAGTAAATCTAACTAAATTGCAAATTGATTGAGACAGTGTATGATAATAAACAGAGGAGGTAAACCAATATAAAGTGACCAATTATGATACCAATATGAAGTGGCCGATTCGATATTCTACCATCAGATTAACACATTAATCATCTTTACTGTCTTCCCTCAATCCCCTCAAAGAGAATACACGTCTTTAGTGTTGGTTCAAGGAGTGCCTTTGATTCTACTAGGCACCAACGTTTTTACTTCATGGCGACGGGCTTTTACGCAGAGCCATTAGAGCTCATTATGAAAACAGGGAAATCACATTTGATAGGCTACGGTTCGCTTACAAAGATAAGTTTAATATTACAATCCTCTATGATACCGAGTACGTACACCCCAATGCATGCTGTATTTGTGCAGGATACTTCCAAATTTGTGGCTGACGCTAATTGCTACAGCGCGTCCTCGATGGAAAACGATCATGGCTAACCAATTTGATACAATTTAACTATCAGGCCAAGGGCAGTCTCGGGGTATATGGTTCTTCCCTAATGAATGAAAAGCTTTTCAGTGACACAAGGAGTGACACGTCTACAGATGTGTCGGTTCGGTGCTCAAATAATAAACGGTAATTCACAAAACCTGCTCAGATGGACGGAGAGTGGATTACATTCTTTAAAAAACCACCAGGTCAGAATTGACCCGGATTCCGCGTCCCAAGTGGCCTGACCCATTTCTTGGTCAAGCTGACCAGGAAAATGCTTAACAAAACGGGATTTCAAATCGGATTCTACGTCATTTTGATTTATGGGTCATTTTGACACATATTCTGGGCCATACTGACCCACTTAAGGGTCAGACCCCACGGATCCAGATCCGGGTCAATTCTAAACCGGAATTGTTTTAGAGTGTATAGAATAGGGTAAACAAAACACGACTCAATCTCTAAGGAATTGAAATGCAAAGAGCACTGTGGCTGGATACGCACATGTATTGTGTATCTTGAAAACAGCGTTCTTCAGACTCTTAATAAATATAAATGGTTACACATATATATTGCAGTGCCCCCAATGCAATCAGGCAAATCAAATTTGATATAGATTGAGCGGTGTATCAGGAAACGGCTGTTTGAAAAAGATTTTACGCGTGACTGACCGAAATTATACTGTACACATTTAGTGCTCCTTGAACGACCACCCCGTGATCAATTTTCAGCGCAGGTAATTGTTATCTTAATCGGAACAGTCATCGGCTTTATCCAATAGCCTCTAGCAGATAGCTAAAAAGAAATGTTCACGTTCATGACTACACATTGCTGTGATTAACTGTGTCCCCCAGGTGACTTGCATGACCGAGGTTAAGAAGTGTCTCTCTCCTTGATGTTCCACATAGATGTATCCCCAGAACACCCTCACTGAACCAGTTTAAGCTCCTGCATGTATGCGCATTCTAAAAAAGGACTCTAGAGAGCAGAGGAGCCTAATAATTAATTGGTAGTGGCCGCCGGTAAGACCATACCAAAGTGTTACCAAAGTTTAAAAGTAATATTACTGCCCGAGAAGACAAAACAACATGAGAGATGTCCATCAGAAGAAGGTCATCGAACAGTCAGGAAAGTTGTCATCGCACTGTTGTTGCCAACGATAAAAAGGGAAGCAAAGATGACGTCAATGCCAAAATCTGTTGCCTCTTTATGTCGCTATGATTAGAGATATTAAGGTTTTGTTTTAATCGATAGCTAATGGAGGCAGCACACTCTCAAAATGTGAAGTTTTTGACAGTTGATGGATTATGAAAGATACAGATCTAACGCTAAACTTGCGGCTTGATTTTCTTTAAATGTCACATGTATGTTAATTCTGGCCAGGAATATCCATTTTTGTTTGTTTAACGAAACAATGAACTACATGTCTTGTATGAACATATTTGAAAAAAGTTTAACTACATGCATAACACTTTATTTATGCCTTTATTCCATGCATTTGAAAGCCGATTTGACTTTGTTAAAATTAAACGGTAAAGGTACAACTTAGATTTTTCGTTTCACCTTAACCCGTTCTCGCGTCTGAGACAATCAACGTACAGTATGCCCATGGGAGCTTGGTCGATTCGAACCAAGGCAGTGTGGGGTTGGCTTGCCAACACAGGTGCTTCGATATAGTCAATAAAGCCGTCTGTACGCTCATAACAAAAACATAATAGTAAAAATAAGACGAGGTTCATAATCCACTTTCATAAATATTTTTGAGGTGTTCCCTTACCAAGGGTTGAAATTGCTGTTGCTCTGTCCCTTTAAGAATATTACCGATTACTGAGAAGATGATGAACTTAACAGTCAGAATATGCGCTCTATTGAAAGTGTGCCTCTTATAAGAATAAAGTAGTACCGGTATAGAATAACATCATGCGGAAGCACATTCAAGACGGTGACCGAACTTTTTAAATTACTTTCGGGAACTGACAAGGTTGTGTTAATTTTTTTCTTTCTGGATTTCAAGAGATGAGGACAAGGAGGAGATGAGGACAAGGAGGAGATGAGGACAAAGAGGACACGGCAGTAACATGTTTGGAAAATTTGATCCCTCGGCTGAATTAATTTGTTTTTCTTGATCAAGTGGAAGGGCCACCATTGCACTCCAAAGATAGGGAAATAGGACGCGAACAGGCTATTTTCTTAAGGTCAGCCAAAAGGTTAGCATAATGTCGAAGTGATAGGAAGATTCGAACTTAAAAGGATTGATGACAATTGTGACAGAGAGTTCACGAAAAACTCTTAACTCAAAATTCCCGCCCGGGGGGGGGGGTACTTCCGATGTTACATCTGTACTCTTTGTTTTTTATGGTGATCTGTTTATCGAAGGCTTGTCAGACTATACTGCGTATTATTGTTTTCAGGGTATACGACATGGCATGATTACATTTTGCAGTTCCCTATGTTATCTCAAAAAAAGTTTATTTGGTTTTACTCAGTGAGAGTACAAAATAGAAGATCGACCCAAACAAGCAAAATGTGGGATGGATCTCATAAATAAACTAGTGAAAACCATGTTTTTTTTTTAAACCAATGAGTGTGTGTCTTTAACGGGAAACCTTTTCACAGCGCAAACAATATGTTTGTTTTTTTAAAGAGCCCTTATACAAAATGGACGGCAGCCTTTGAGGTAAAATTGTTCTGAAGTTACAACCTAAAGGCAAACGTTCGAGACACTGATCAATTTGAGTGACACTTGCCATAGGAGAATCAATGAAATTGTTGAAAATGCTTGGGTTCATTACACGGAAGCACTCTGTATTTTCAGGTTGGCAATGATATCTGCTTGAAGTGGTGTATGTATAAGACTAGGGGAGGGGCTGGTAAAGGGTTTATGAAAACCATACACATGCAAGCATCCCCAAAATGTGTTGACTAATACACGGGTAGCTTTGTCATTTGGGTTTCGCTTATATAGCAATACTTGATGCAGGATAACCCATGATGTACCGGAAGCTAGACAGGTGACAGTCTAGTCGGGCAGATACTAACTTGTGAACGTTATCACTTAACTTTTACATGTACTATTGTAGGCCTTTAATGAGTTGCCTTTCACCTATTTTCATAACATGGCATCAAATTAGCTGGAAACCATTCATTAAAAAAAAGTTTACTTTCTTTTCTTGAGCTGTTTTAATCCTTTTCATTTTGTCGGTGCTCATTAAATTTAAATCCCTTTCAAAGATAACTTGATTAAGACGGTATGTATGCAAATCTTTTGTTTATATTTCCCTCGACAATACCCGATGCAGCCCGCAATTCCGCTGCACATGTGACATTTACGCTTGACATAACTTCAACACGATATCCTCATATCTCAACGATAAAGCTAGCGCGACCAATTTCAATCTTCCGCCTTGTTGCGCCGACCTACAGAGCTCGGTGCTTCACGACTGACTCACGAGGACGTGCATTTGTCAGATTTGTTTACACTTCCGTTGTCACACGAACACAACTAAGGTGTGACATCCATCTAATAAATCTGTGGCGCATAAACAAATGAGGAAACTGTTTTTTTCCCAACCTTACAATCTGTACATTCTGAACACATTTTATGATTGTGTCAAACATTTGTTTTAGTATAATTAGGTGTTCGGGCATTCCGCCCGAAAACCTATTAGGTGTCGGGCATTCCGGCCGAAAACCTATTGTTACTGTTCTGTTTTTTTTTTCCACTTTATCTGAGATCCTTCTCTCGCAATTTTCGCAAAAAGTATAACTCCTAGAGACTTGAAACTTATCATGCACTTAGACCTTAGTGTATAGACGAAACCGCAACTTTTTCGGGGCGATGACGTCATCGACGACGTCATAACATCCAAAATAAAAAATAATGAGAAAAACTGTAAATCGTCATATCTAGAGAACCATAAATGATAAATACATGATCTTTGCTTCATACGGACGTTTAAGGTTTTTTTGGCGGAAACGTTGTATCCTATGAACCAAATATGGTACACCTTTAATCATTGTATCATCTGAAGGCCCTTGAACAGTTCTACAAATCTTTCATTAGGTACGACCCCATGTGACCTTTACTTCCGCTCAAAACCGGAAGTTGAATTTTCTTACATAAAGAAAACTCGTCATATCTCATGAACCATAAACGTTTTAGACTTCACAAATACTTAGACCTTTGTGTTTAAATATATATGTGTGAAATTCGGTTTGATGATGTCATCAATGACGTCATAACAATAAATCACTGTTTAATATTTAGAAAAATCATAATTGGAGAATCACAAATGCTACATGTAAGATACTTGCACAATAAAAAATCTCTTGCCAGATTATGCAAATCACATACACAATGTGACACCATATGACCTTTGCTTCCGGTTGAAACCGGAAGTTCAAAATTCAGATTTCAAACGTTCATTTCTCATAAACCAAGAAGGGTATTGTCTTGAAACTTACTATGTATATAGATTGTAGTATGTATATGACACCCAAATTGTTTTGGTGCGATGACGTCATCGATGACGTCATAACAATTAATCAACGTTTAATATTAAAAACAATCATAATCGGAGAACCATAAATGCTACATGTAAGGTACTTGCACCATAAAAAAGCTCCGGCCGAATTGTACAAATCACATTCAAAGGGTGACCCCATACGACCTGAGATATATTTCTAAGTGAAATTGGCCATTAAAATATCAAAATCTCGATCCAATACCTTACGTGGCATGTGGCATACTACTCGCGACTGATTCCAGTGCAACGGAGTGGAAGCTAGCCTTATGTCAAGACGCTTGTTGCCTGACATTTACTTGCTATGTTAAATGTCGTCCACATTTCATTCAAACACAATCTGACATCACTCACGAACACTTGTGTGTTTGTTGTTTACAAACACTGTACGTCTAGTTTCTTCTTCATCTTCTTCTTCCGGAGAACTCTTCTCGGCAACATAACTCAAGATTGAAACTGAATTGAACCTTGAAACTCATCAGACAATTGAACCACAATATGAAGACGGCACAGTTTTCATTACGTCACGATGACATCATCAGGTGTCAAATTACAAGGTTTTTAAAGTTGGAAAGTGACCATTTGCTATGTGCTGTATTTCAATGAATTTAAAAG
Organism: Pycnopodia helianthoides; assembly: GCA_032158295.1. Taxonomy (NCBI): domain Eukaryota; kingdom Metazoa; phylum Echinodermata; class Asteroidea; order Forcipulatida; family Asteriidae; genus Pycnopodia; species Pycnopodia helianthoides. Next base: position 17,182,890 of record CM063248.1, read on the forward strand.
CTATGATGTTCATAATTGGGCATCTGATAGTTCAAGACTGGGGCAACATTTCAAAAGTTAACGTCAAAATCGTATGACCTTTAGTTCCGGTCGTACCGGAAGGTCAAAGTCTGCCTTTGTTTTTGTTTTCATTTTTCGGGCATAACTCAAGATTGAAACTGAATTGAACCTTAAAACTCATCAGGCAATTGTACCTCGATATGAAGACAACACATTTGTCATGACGTCACGATGACGTCATTGGGTGTTGAATTACAAGATTTTTAAAATTGAAAATTGACCATTTGCTTATTGCTGTAGTTTCAGCAATCTTTATACCACGATGTTCATAATTGGGCATCTTTTAGTTGAAGAATGGGGCAACATTTCAAAAGTTAACCACAAAATCGTATGACCTTTACTTCCGGGTCGTTACCCTGGGTCGAAGTTTACCTTCGGTGTTTTTTCCTTCAAAAATCTGTTTTTTGCCTTTTTTACAGCATAACTCAAGATTGAAAGTGAATTGAACATTGAAACTTGTCAGACAATTGAACCTCGGTATCAAGACGACACAGACTTGATGATGTCATGATGACGTCATCAGGTATCAAATTACACTAATTCAAAGTTTAATATTTGTAAAAAATCATAACTCCTGAACCACATGTAGGATTTTACAATCTATAAAACATCGGACAGGTCGTTGAAAGTTCAAAAAACGCTACAGACAATTTGACCCCATTTGACCTTGACCTCTGGTTCAAAATGGAAGTTGACAATTTCAAAAATTCATATCTCAAAAACTACTGATCATTTTAGAGATTTTTTTGTATTAGGTTGTAGAACGTTAAGCCTGCTCAAACTGTTGCACAGAGATAACAACATTTTGATTTTTACATCTGGTCGAAAAACGCGCACGTTTAAGTTAACCCGCATTGACGACGCGCGATGGTGAAAGAACACACGTAAACATAGGCTGTACCTGTACAGCCACACATACATCTCACGTAACAGTTGACCGTCAATAAGACGGTCAATTAGGGTCAACCTCCTCTACACGTGCACTGACACGTGCAGTTTCATTGACGTTCTATGTTAAATGCATGTGTGATTATTTTGCACGTAAATGTATTGTGCTGTGGGGACCATGCTGGAATACATTCCGCATCCATCGGTGTTAGAGCTCATATTGCACCCCAGCGGATCATCCATCTAATTATTTGAAAAATTCTTAACTCCTGAACCACACGTTGGATTTTAACAATTCAAACATCATCAGAGAGGTCTTGTTAGACTTATCACGTGCTACACAATATGCGACCCTGTTTGACCTTGACTTCCGGTTAAAGTCGAAAATTGATATTTAATGTTTCATTAATTACAAATCCTGAACCACATGTTTTATTTTTATCATCTATAAGTCATAAGAAAGGACTCAGAAGACTCCATCAACGCTACCAAGTGTGACCTCATTTGACATTGCCTTCCGGTTCAAAACGGAAGTTGAAACTTTATATTTGAAAAAATCAAAAGTTCTGAACCACATATTAGATGTTTACAATCCATCCATCATCTAAAAGGTCTTCATAAACTAATCACGCGCTACACAAAATGTGACCCTTTCTAACCTTGACTTCCGGTCTAAACCGGAAATTGATGTTTAAATTTTGAAAAATTCATTACTCCTGAAACAGGCATTGGATTTTTTCAATCCATATATCATCTGAAAGGTCATAAATAAATTGACACGCACTATTCAAAATGTGACCGGTTTGACCTTGACTTCCGGTAAAAACCGGAAGTTGAAATGTCATGTTATAAAAATTCATAACTTCTGAACCACGTATTGGATTTTTACAATCTAAACATCGTTGGGATGATATGTAACAACTTAAGAAACGATACAAAGAGTATGATCTCATATGACATTGACTTCTGGTTCAAACCGGCAGTTGAAGTTTTATATTGAATGAATATAACTCCTGAACCAGAAATTGGATTGATAAGGTTAAATTTTGTCACCAATTCAATCAATCACAACTTTAATGAAATTACTCACGAACACCTTGTTTTTGTAATTGACAAAAACTGAATTTCTAGTTTTCTTATAAGTTTCCTATTGAAGCGTTAGAGGGTAATATTGAGAGAGACAGAACATTAGAGTATTTTCTCAATTACCCCGAACGCTTCAAAGGTTTTCCGATTATATTTATATTCAAAACTTATAAGTTTCTACATTCAGTTTTAAATGTAACCATTTCACCAACGGCAATTTGTTATTATGGCGTAAACAAGTTCTGTGACAGAAATTAAAAAAACCTCAAAAAATTGCACCTGCGTTAATCTTTCAATAGCTGATGGCTTAGACGTGTCTGGAAGCTCAACGGTGACCCTTTTCGAGGCGAGACTTACAAGGTCTATTTTAGACGGTGTAAGTCTCGCGAGCATTCGAACTTCCGGGTCCAAACCATAATCTATGGAGTCTTAGGCCTACGTGGGCGGGATTTTGTTTTTTGTTAAAAAAATGTTTAGTTTGACGTAGTTTATGGCCATGACACTTTTTTGTGAAAGTAAAATAAATTTGACAAAATACAGAGAAAACTTGAGAATAAGACTTGACCTCCATTTCCAGTTACTTGTTAAAGAATTTTGCCCAACTGACGGTCATGTTTTCAATAAACCTATGTGGTGGACGCCCAAATTCGGGCGTGATTGGCAATGGGGTTTATATTATTCTAAATGTAAGCATCCTTGTCCCAAATTTTACTTTTGTTTAAACGTTAATTTGAACAAGTTATTTTTATTATACAAAAATTGAAATTTTATTTATAACAACTAGCTTTGGATATTTTTACTTTCAAGAATTTTGTATAAAAATGTAATTTAAAAAGGTTTGATTTCATAGAAAAATATAGTCTTCGTTCGAGTTGTTTTCGTGTTTTCGATATGCGCGAGACTTGCACAGTCTATTGAAGCTATAAAAACGACCGGCTGAGCAAGATATAAATCGTAAATGCATATTTTTTCCTTTAGATCCAACACGTAACGGTGTATTTTTCTCAGATTTGATCTCATATTGGTATTTCCTTGAACTATATTATTCACAAACCTATTTTAACCTAGGTCACCGTGGCGAAGTTATGGAACCACAAACAACATATATGCTTTTAGCCGACTGTTTTTAGCCGACTGTTTTTAGCCGACTGTTTTTAGCCGACTGTTTTTAGCCGACTGTTTTTAGCCGACTGTTTTTAACCGACTGTTTTTAGCCGACTGAAAACGATTGTTCTGAAGAAATCACTGTATCGCCTTAGATAATAGACCTGAACCTGTTTATTTTTATGTAGGGGGACCTGCTATGTAATTTTTCAGATGCCCCATACAGGAACATTGTACAAAACGTATATAAACGTTCAGCTGACCATTCGAGAGGTTGAGCCATTAGGGTAATTCAACTTCTGAACTATTTTGATAACGGAATGCATTCTGAATTAATTTTCACAATAAAGGCAGCCTATATGTCAAATAAACAGACACTGTGTTTGAGAATTATATTGAAACTATAATGAGCGAAGCGTTTGATTTCAGGATAATGGAAGGTATGCAAGCATACTAGTAAAATGAATTGCTAATTGTGGATGGTTGAAGTTATACCCTTACATTACGTTTTTGATTGCACTACAAAAGCACTTACAGTGATTATAAGATCGACTTTAAGATCTTAAGATTTATAACGAAAGCTCATCGGTTAATTGTTTGAAAAGGTCGGCTTAAATTTTCTGCGAATTCAAGAGTCAAAACGAAGGATGAGTGGTTGAATAAGGATCTATACTTCGAATAACTAGGTCTTTTTTGTAGACGGATGTGGAAAAACGACGAACAAAAAGAATGGACTGGGTCCTCTATATAGAGAGTTGATAATATAGCAACGCCCAAGGCTGGAAAGCACATGAAAAAACATGTAGTGTTTGTTTACAGCTCTTCATTATGAGTACTTGCACACTTTAATTTCGAGAAAAAACCTAAGAATTTTTTTCGTTGAAAAAATTGAGATTATGGAGAGTCTGTGCCTGGTTAAAATTTGACCCCAATATAGGTTTTAAACCAAAGTACAATGGGTTTGTATTGAAATATCATGCAAAGACATTAACACGCTGTTTGAACATTCGTTCTGACAAAACAGACCAATCCGGAAGTTAAAAACAATAATTTTCGATTTAAGAGACTTACGAGCAATGTAAACCGCCTTAAAATATTTTGTTTACAGGAATGACATGTGTGGTACATCCGACCGCGCATAAGATCCGGTGCTTGAAGCTGCATGTATTCTAATAAAAACTCATCAGCGTGGCGCCAATACAAAGCACTCTAGGCGTGCTGACATAAAATAGATACAACTTTAACGTTTGCAGAACCTGCTCAGAGACATATAGCAATAAATTCTATGATGGTTCCCAAACCTCGGTATATGATAATTACATACATTGCTGACTGCAAGAAGTCTTTGACTGAGTTGATTGTCTTTGACTGAGTCAATGCGAGATGAAAGAGAATACAAACAATGTTAACCGTAAAACAATATTATGTGTTATTGTTACTAGAGAGCTTCAGGTTTTCACCGTGCGTAAACATCTCAACATCGCAATAATACAATAAACTTAAAATGCATTTTAAAATGTATACCTTAAAATGATTCAGATGGCTGGTTTTGGCTTAAAAATAATATTAGATTATTCCAATCAATTCGTTAGCCGGTATTAGAAATTATTAAAATATACATTTTAACATTTTAACTAAATTGGACTGTGTCAATTATTCGGTTTCTACAGTTATCATGAACGGGTATCCAGGAAGCCGTTTCTGCGCGTTCGTGTAATTTGTTGAGCATGGATTAACTATAGTCTTTTGAAACAAAAGAGAGTGTTAATGCTATATAAAAGCAAAATCTAAAGGTTTTTTCTCGTCGTGAAACAAAAGTTTTATATTAAAATTTTGTTAAAATTTTGTTTTGGGTCATTGTTACAGATTAATGGTATAGGCCTATCACCAAAATTTGTAGCACAGTAGTTTGATTTCGTGCTGTGAAGCTCGACAAATAGAGCAGTATTTTGCAACCGGGCCCTTTTTAAATGGCGAAGAGATAGAGAAAATTACATTTGTTCAATTTCTGACTTGATCCAGTTGTTTAGCATTCCCATACACCCCCATGAAAAATAGCACACTTCATTTCACATAAAGCGATTGTGGAAACCCCCCCCCCTTTTTCGGAGTAGGAAACCTATCTAAAGCAAGCATGGATAATTATACCAGTCCGTGTTGTACGCGTTCAAGGATGCAAACAGTTTCCATGGTAACGGTTGGATTATAACTAACTGCTTCTTTGCAAATGATCAATATGTCTCATCTCAAGGTGTGGAGGCGTTCGGAATGCCTCACACGCAAACACTATTTGTAGAATCTGAGCGAAGATAAAATGATTATTGTAGACAAATGTAATTATCAAATTCAGATAATCTATAGATCTCCACAACACACACTGTACAGTACTATGTAAGCAGCTCGAAGCAAAAAATACAAATTCATTTTCCTTTGCCAATGGTTCTTTCTGTGTTTAAAAGCACAAACGCAGCGAGGGAACTAGGGTAAAATTTAAGGGGGTGAAAGGGGCGCACCTTTTTCAAATGGGGGCAACCTGCGGGGGGGGGGGCATGCGGTTCCTCTTCCTCAGCACAAACATCTTTATTAGACAATCTGAGAAATTCGGTGAAGAGGAAACATCACGTCTCAATGAATCTTCCAATTTTGTCGCTCTCTTCGTGACTTAAAAGAAAGCTTTTAGAGTACAAACTAATGATTTTGAAAGACACATGCCTACTACCAAAATGGCCAATGGCACACATATTGCAGTAAACAGTATTGATCAAAAAGATAAATTTACACCAATGATAACATGTGATAGCATTACAGATGAGCAAAGGTCACGTTCCTCTGTTCGAGACGATGGACAGGTGTTTTTTTAGGACTGAATTTGCAACAGCCACGAAAACTCTTTTTTCTGGACTAAGTAAAGTATTATTTCCGGAAGGCTGCATTCTACTTTTTTACATCGATTCTTCGCAGTTTACATTCACAGCCGGTTACTCAGAGCAGAGTAAATGCAATGAAAGGACTAGAGGAGAAACTTACTAATGGAATGAATCGAATCTAGAACCAATCAATTGCTGGATGGAGCAGGGCTACCTTGCATACACATGTAACGTAAACGTGACTAGACGTCATTATTATCACCAAGTAAGCATCAGAAAAGTAGATATTTGCAGTGAGTGTATGGGGCAGGGGTAGGAGGGGGCGGAAGGGGGGTATTGCGCAATCATTTACATTCGTGGTGATTACCGTTAAAAAAGAAAAAGACAACCACTCGTATCGTTGAAATACTCTCTCTTTCAGCACTAAAATAATGACAGTATAGGTTTTACGAGCATTTTCAATTGTTATGGTTGGGTCCAGGTGGGAAATTCATTACAAAACGTCTCCCCTAAAAGGCTAGTACAAATATTGAGAGCATTTGAAAAACTTGATTGTTCTTCCTCTGATTTTTTCACTGAACGTATAGCCTAATGTTTAAGGATAGATCTTTCGTTCCTGAAAGTTTGAACAAAATCCATCATTACATCCTCTAGATGTTTGACCCCCTTTTTTAGAAGGTTTTTCAGAAAATGGTTACTGCCTATACTTGGTTACATACCACGATTGCGATATTTTGTTGAAGGACAGGAACTTATGCTGTTGGTCATATCAGTTCTGATTCTGAGGCAACGTACACATCTTAGGCCCAAACAGATATATAAAAAAAGTTGTTTACGCCAAATATATATGATTTTTGTTAAAATATTTAAATAACTGAAGCAGTAAGCAACGGAAAAACAAAACATTTACGAATGTTGTCTTGTGTAAAGATTTAGCCTTTACAATTTTTGAAGATGTCACCATCCTCAGATAAAATGGACTCGTCCAAAGCAGTCTCAACGGCCGCCAGGATCTTGTACATGTATACATACACTTACATTACATACATACACCATGCCGCATAGGGAACGTACGATACATCGCTGTACAATACGGTGTTTGTTTTGTAACGTGGAGCTTCGAAATGTCCGCGTTGCAAGAGTCAAATTAGATTATTTTCAACGATAGGTGGCGCATTGGTGGGTGTCGTTACCCCCCTTTCCCCGTATGGGGCTAATGAAAGTGCAGCACCTTTCTAATATCGAGGCTTTTGTCAATTTTTATTCTCAATCCAGACATAAGTTGTAGTCAACAGGTAATTTCCTTCATTAACAATCAATTTTCTTTTATGAAAACGTTAGGTTTTTGATACGAACAATGCTCTTTTACTTCAGCTGTAATCTCAAATGTTTAGTATAAATATTAAAAACTGCTGAATAGTTTGCCTAAAATTACCACACATCCTTAAAAAGGGGTAATTTCTTACATCTGATTACTGAACCTTTCACTTATATTTTGTTCTACTGAAAATTAGTAGGAAAATATCACGAACTCCAGCTGGTCCAATAAAGAATCCCAAACTTAGTTAACCAATGTGTCTTTCTTTTAAATCAACGTGCTTCTTTAATAAACCAAACTCATTTTCAAGTGGAAAAACAGGGTAAGCGGAACAGCTGCGTGAAGTATACCGTGAATGCTTCGACGTGCCATTTCTAACTATGGGCATTCTGTGAAACACAGGCTTAAATGAATTGACTGCCAGCGGGAAGGGACAAATGAGAGCCAAAGAAAAGCACACTTGAACCAATCAAAGAGAAATGATACTTGTATCCCGACAATTATGACACTTAATCTCCCATCAAATTTCCGGCTGTTGGAAATGCTCCCATAAGCCATTTTGAGATATGGCGGATACCATACTATGACACTATTTGGCTTGGGCATATCTGTCTGTATGCACCCACACCCAACAGTGTACTCATACAGTGTCCACCATACCTCAAAAAGGCTAATAGGATGCCGCTTCTGTGACCCAGGGCAAATGCAGCATTAGACTGCCCATTGTCGTTAATTGCAGGTAGTTTTAAAGGTGTTTTTATCTGTAGCAAAAGTCTATTTAAAACGCAATGAGCACAATGTGATTGACTTCAGGTTACATTAAGGCATGGAGGAAGGATTTTCATTAAAGGGACACTTTGCACTCGGATTGGGCGCTTTGGGCTATAAAACGCGCGTGTATATGAAATTAATAAGGTTAGAAAGATGTTTTAAAAGTATAGAATATAATGATCCACAGAAATATACCTCGAAATTGTATGGTTTTTACTCCACAAAATTGCGGACCGTGTTAGTTCGTGAAGTAAAAGGAAAACCACACAATTTCGAGGCATAGGCCTAGGCATATTTGTGAAGATTATTATATTCTACTTTTAAAACATCTTTTCTACCATATTCAATTCAAAACGAACGCTTTTGAACGCTTTTATAGCCCAATCCAAGGCAACTTGTCCCTTTAAGTTAGTCATAGGTTAACGAATGAAATATAAATGGCCATAGTTCCTCCTTTCTGTATCTCGAGCAAAAACATTGTCGTTATTCTGTATTTTCCTTATCTGTTTTGGAAGTAATTTCTATTGAGAATATCTTTTGAGAAACTAGGCCCCTACAGTTTTCAAGATTGCAGGTGAATTACACCCTTTCTGTCAAAACTTACGAAATTAGTTTCAGTTATGCTATATTTCAAGCAAATATGCATAGGCCTATAGCGGTTCAAAAGCGCGCCTGCGCGCCTCCGGATGAAAAAGAAAGAAAAAAGAAAAAGAAATTCAGAAGGAAAACGAAACAAAACAAACAATTATCGCAGAAAGTGTTGAGTGGAAAACACTCTAGCTTTCGGGTTACTGTTAATGACTGGGGATCAGCACAGCAGTGTTTGTTTTGAATACATTGTGGTCTGTTTGCAGACAGCAACTCTTACGTATCAAATAACTTCCTAATTCTAGTGTCTTAACAGGAGAAATCAATCACCGAAGGCCATCCCCATGGGTATTGATCAATCAGAGTATAGCCGGGAGGTGGGGGCTTTCCCACAAAGAAATCCAGACAAAAGTAGTGCCCTTAAAAAGAGACAGGAAAGTAAGCACGACACGACCCCCCCCCCCCCCCGCAAACCGAAATGCAAAATATCCCCCCCCCATTCCTAAACTACTTTCCTGAGTCATCACAAAACTTTGTACGAACATCACTATTTACTGCAAAAACTGCTGTTAGGCTGAATAAAAATTGCGTACTATAAAACACAAAAGTTACACAGGACTGAGCCTTTCTGGCGACAACACCATTTTCGGTTGTATAGATACGTAACGAGATACTATTATGAAGGATCTGCCTATGAGCCCCAACTTTTTAGATATAAGATTTTTTTTACATCTTAATGCTAAACAGTTTTCATCGAGCTCGTTTTTTTTGTGAGAAGCCAGGTCACAGAACCTCTAGTACATTAATTGTGCGAGCCCATTTTAAATTGTAGTGACAGAATTTAATCGTCTTCGTGTGTTTTTTACGCCAAATGTCACAATCTAGTTTGTGATCTCATTCTCACAGATAGATTTCTGGCTGCTGTTTGACCTTCCCAAAAGAAAAAAGCTGATGATTTGAACCTTGGAAACTTCATGTGTTTATTTTATTTTATTTTATTAGATCCCATATAACTTCCTCACTTGCGTTCTGTTTTTCTCTTTTAGTAAAACACCAACAAATTGTTAACACTTTACATCAAATGGTCCACAATATTGGCCTTCATATTTCATTTGCATACTAGTAGGGTCAATATACAGTTTGACCCCAAAAAATTGTAACAAAAGGTTTTCCAACGGTTTCAGGTACTATTGGACATCCAAAATAACATATTAAAAATCTAAGAAAATCAGAGTACCGGAAAGCCGTTTTTTCAAAATGGCGTCTAAGATGGCCGACAATATCCTAAAATGACTATAAGTCAATCATTATTCACCCTACAGTTGTAATGTTGGTGCCTATCCCATGGTTTTAGGGGTCAGAGAACTCATTCAGACCAACAAAAGGGTCATTGAATAATCAGGTAACCTAAAATTCCAAGATGGCGTCCAAAATGGCCACAAAACACTAAATAATGGCTGTAAGTCATTTCATATTCACCCTTGGAGTTAAATTTTGTGTGTCTACATCTATCTTGTATGGATCAAGAAACCCACTAAGACCAAAATGAATTCAGTGAGTAATCAGGTAACATAAAAAATCCAAAAATGGCGTCCAAAATGGCGTCCCAAAATGGCGTCCAAAATGGCGTCCAAAATGGCGTCCAAAATGGCTGTCAGAGTTTGTCTTCTAACCCAAGTGTTGTATGAAGGGAGACCTATAGTCTAATTGCCTTACGTATACCTCACGGTAGCCTAGACACCACCGTTTAATAAAGGATTTCACTAAACGATTGAATGCATAGAATGAGTGTACCGACTAGTTATAAAAGATCTAGACATTGAATACACTCCGCATAAATGGAAGAAAAATTCAAAAATAGCAAGTTTTGCAGTGTATTATGACTGGCGTGCAGGAGACGTAATTGAATAAGGGTGGTAAAAGGGCATGGTTGTAAGGGATGAAGGGAGGGGGTGTTTTAGAAAATGGAGGGTGAGGGAGGTGTAGGAGGAGTTAATGTCCGAGGTGTTAATGACGGGTAGTGTTAGGGGTTAGGATAGGGAGAGGCTAATGCCAGTGGTGTAAATGAGGGCAAGTGTTAGGGGTTAGAGGGAGAGGGATGAAAGAGGTTGAATGTTGTATAAGGGAGGGTGTAGAGGAGGGAGGAAGGAATGGTAAGAGGTATATAGGGGTATAAGGAGGGGGAGTAATGTGGGTATATAGGGTATGGGTGGGTATGGGAAGGGGTTTAAGTGGTGTTGGGAGACGGTATATGTGGGTGGTATATGGGGTAGGGGTGGGTATGGGAAGGGGTTTAATGGTGTTGGGAGAGGTATATGTGGGTGGTATATGGAAGGTAGGGGTGGGTATGGGAAGGGGTTAGGGGTTGTGTGGGAGAAGGTTTATGTGGGTGGTATATGAGGTAGGGGTGGGTATGAGAAGGGGTTAGGGGTGTGTGGGAGAAGGTTATGTGGGTGGTATATGAGGTAGGGGTGGGTATGAGAAGGGGTTAGGGGTGTTGGGAGAAGGTATATGTGGGTGGTATATGGGGTAGGGTGGGTATGGGAAGGGGTTAGGGTGTGGGGAGAAGTTTTATGTGGGTGGTATATGGGTAGGGTGGGTATGGGAAGGGGTTAGGGGTGGGTATGGGAAGGGGTTAGGGGTGGGTATGGGAAGGGGTTAGGGGTGTGGGGAGAAAGGTATATGTAGTGGTATATTGGGTGTGTGGTGTGGGGAAGGAAGGCTAGGAAGGGACATGAGAAAATTGGTGGAGAGTGGGGAAAGGGGTTGATGGTAGGAGGAGTTGGGAAATGGTAAGGGGTGAGTGGTGAAAGAGGGAAGTGGTATGCTACTAATAGAACTAAAAATGAGGCTCTGAATGACTATTTTTTAGTTTTGTATTATCACTTTTTTGTTAAGGACTTTTTCAGAAAAGGGGAAATTATGAAATGCGAAATAATAGGGGTCTGTAACTGAATAAAATTTGCTGACTAATACTAAGAACCTGACTAACTACATGGAACCTTAGGTTCTGAAGGACATTTTAGAAAAGGGAAATATGAAGTGCGAAATACTAAGAAACTACATGTGCCGAATTAGGTTTGTGGAACCTGACTAATACAATGAACCTGACTAATTACACGGAACCAGAGGTTCTGAAGAACATTTTAGAAAGGGAAATATACTGCCATTTTGGACACCATCTTAGCTTTGCAGGTTACCTGATAACTCAATGAAACTTTCATTGGTCTTAATGTGTTTCTTGACCCCAAAAACATAAATGAAGACACCTAAATTGAAACTCTAATGTGAATAGTAAAAGACTTATTGTCATTTTTAGTGTATTTTAATGTGTTGGCGGCCATTTTGGACGCCATCTTGGATTTTTAGGTCACCTGATTACTCAATGACATTTTACTGGTCTTAATGGAATTCTTGACCCCCAAAACATGGGTGTAGACACCAAAATGATGACTCTAGGGTAAATAATAAATGACTTAATGCCATTTTATTGTAATGGCGGCCATCTTGGACGCCATCTTGAAAATAACCTTTTTCCTTTGCTCCGAATTTCTTAGATTTGTGATATGTTATTCTTGATGGTCAATACTACCATAATCCGTTAAAAAACCGTTTGTTACAATTTGGGGGGGTTGAGGGGTATTTTTTCATAATTGACCCTACTATACATCTTTCGCGTAATTGCCAAGTGGAGCTTGCCAAGAAAATCAAAGATTTTAAAAGCAATCTTTGTAAACGCATGAGATGTTAAAAATGTAGCCTTTTATCATGAAATATTCGAAGCCACACGAAGACCCTTTATGATAACCTAAACTGTGACATATGAACTACAAGAGACCGATTTTCACAATCACCAAAGGACATGCCAATTCCAGGACCGAAGGCGAGCGCTGATCGTTACTGATGTTATCAGGGTACGTATAATTCCCACATCACTCTCTACTGATGGTTTTTGCTGAACCCTTGTATGTTATAGATCTTTGTCAGTTGATAGTAACGATCCAGCATGCTCACTTGAGATACACATGATAGTGGAATGGGCATGTGCCGATGATTGTACCTGCGAGGTTTTTTCGTGTTTTTTTTGTGTGTGCTTTTATCAAACCAATAAAAAAGCAGTAAATTTATTCTGCTTTATTTGCAGAGCTCCCTTGCGGACATGTTGACGATAGACGATTTTAAGGCAGGTGAACTTGCGAATAGTACAATACTTTCTTGTATGGAACATGCTGAGCAGGTCGTATGCAAATTTTCCTCAAAGCTTGGTCGATCCTCAAATAGACAATTACTTGGAAATAATATGTGTTTTGCTGTAACTTGAAACTGTTTATCTTAGATGGGGATCAATGTAAAGCCCTGACATTTAAGACGTATTGCGCAGAAATGAGAGTGAAAACTATAAAGACAAAGCAGTAACTGTAGGACGTGCTGATTAGGCTGAACCCCTTTTTAAATTCAAAGTCTCGATCGACCTGCTCAAGGAAACACACAATTCACTTTCCTGATGGACAGCTATTTTGCATGCGTGAATGGTACTTAAACCCTACCAACCAATGACCAGAAGTGTCAACCGGGTAATTTCAAAACCATGACACGGAAATTAGCTGAGCCTGAATCGAACGGGGCTAAGAGGTTGCCTAGATCGATCACCAGTTGGATAACTGGTCCACAGCAACTTGTTTTTCATATTATGAATTGAAGGTTCAATATAGCACAGGGAATCAGTTTACACTTCTGAGTATAAAAAGAGCACACTATTTGAAATCGCTCCAGGACAAACTGAATTGACGAGAATGTAGAGGCACATAAACATGACAAGCCTTGATCACGGATGTGAATCTACCAAAGTGAAAACACCTTTACAAAATACACACTTTGAAGTTCCCCCGATGAAGCACAACGATATGTTACCAGGAATGTCAACCTTGATTATCCTAGGTAAAGGAAAGGTACGTCATTGGTAACTATCAGAACTTCAATTGAATAGTTACAATCTGAACTAACTGAATATCCACATCCTGAGAAATAGTTCAATCCTAAAATACTGTCACAGGAAACAGCATTAGAATACCCCACAAATCACACACTAATTTACCGCAATCGAAATAAAGCCCTATATCAAAATAAAGCCCGATAAAAATGTGCACAAAATCCCCGACGAAACATGATTCATTCTATGTTTCACTAAAATTAAAACGTCGTCTGGTATGTTTATTAAAAAATGGATGAATGTGTCCTCTTAAAAAAAATTACGATGTACTTTCCTTTTTTCATCAACGAAATGAATATTCGGCACTTAATGTGCTCGACTCTATAAGAGATGGCACTTAATGTGTCCCACATCATACTTTACGCCTGAAAATGATGCTGAAGGACCCTTTTAACTTGTTGAAACAGGTGTAAGGTACACCTGAAAATGTAATGAAAACGAATTTGTCATGTAAATCATACTTCTTATGCTGTCAAATTTCATTTGGTGACGGAAGTTTTGGCCATTAAGAAGTGCAGGGGGTCACATTACTATCCACCGACATGTCCCCATTAATTGGTACTTGAACTAACTTAGATAATTTGGTACTTCCTAAAATCTTATTGATCGCTGTTGCTACTAAAGGGTAAAATTAACTTACTGTACGTTATTCCCAATTGATGATATATAGCATTATTTGTATATTATGTACCGTATAGCACTGTTTGAGGCGAGAATATACATTTGGTAAAAGCTCCACGAATAGAATCTACCAATAAAACACGAATAAGCAAGGGCACGTTTGACCAAAGTCAACATATGGAACTGCTTGAAGTGTCCCTGTCTCCAGGTAATCATTACCCTGGTTTGATTTTTTACCTTTCCTTTCGCTCAACGCCCGACGTTCATCATTGTAGAATTTAGGAATGAGAGAATAATCACAAATCAATGCCCGAGTCAGATTTTACTCAGCTTTCAATGTTTGCGGGTTATGCATATTCGAAGCAAGTGAGAAATGAATTTGTGGAGGATGTTTGGTTATCTGGAAATAACCTGATTGAGAATTATTCCGAACAAGCAACTGCGATAGTAAATTAATTACAAGCTTCGGGTAAAAGCTTTGATGGAAAAGAAAGTAAACATGTAAATCCCAAAATAATCACTGAAAGACATGAAAAACAACACAACAAAAAGAACAAAAATCAAAACACAAACACCAGGATATTCTGAGAACACGTTTCTTTTCTTCCGGAAAGTTTAATAAATAATATTAAAATACTGTGCAATTCAATAAATAAATTTATAGTTTTGCTCCCAATAACATTCCCTTAAATTTGAATTTGAACTCTTAAAAGTGTAGGGCTTGAAAGTCAAACTTAACTCTCTTCCTTTTATCATTAGGTTATTATTTTGATACACACTGACACCAACAAAAAAAGAAAAGAAAGGACGTACACAAATTGTAAATGTAAATGAAAGAAAACAAACCATACTGCACTTGAAAAGAGCCAGAAAATGACATTGACATTGATTTTAACGTGTAAAAAACCCATTAAGAAGACTAAATTGCAAGAGCAATAAAAGGGTCATAAGGCCATATCTGCATGCATGAGTGACAGGTTCGTCGCGATCACTTCAGAATATGTACTAGGTAGTTACAAGAGATTGAAAGTCAAAGACACCCACAACGGACTCCCAACCTAAATGATCAGTAATTAATCTTCTGACTCGTAGAAATCAAAATCGGGCACGTGTGAGCCACAGAAACGTGACAGCTGAGCAAGAAAACCCCGCATGTAGGTATCATTCTGCGTGACAAATCACATACAAATGCTGTTGTTACTGGGGAATAGCAACACAGGCTATCTGTCAGAGTCTTACGAAAAACAATCAGATTTGCCTCAGGGAAATCACGGGAGAAGAAGCTCAGATTAAGGGTACGAGAGCAGGTGGGCCATGGAGTGGTTGTTATTATTTCATGTTAACAAGAAGTATCCTGTAAAAACGCCTGCACACCTTATTACAATCAAATGATTGTCGGTTATCGACTGACAAAGGCTTGAATGGATAGTTGACAATTCAGAGTTTTGCAGTCATTATTTTTGATTTAATGTTTTATTGGACTTGCTACCTGTATAGGAGATGGATAATTGTTTTGAAGTGCAGTTCTCAAATTGAACCGTTTAGGCATTTACTGCAGGGTGATTTTTTACGGTATTTCTATAGAAATACTTCTATCACAGAAATTCAATACTCATTTCGATTCGTTGTTAATTAAGTCCTTGAGTAATATCAAAAATACCGTGTTTTTGTTAAAATAATTATGGCGTTTAGTATCATTACAATTAGAATGTTTTGCCGGAAAGCAAAGAAGCCTGTCTTACTCGACACAACCGGAAACCAAGGAACCGGAAACCAAGGAACGCATTAGAAATGCTCCGTAATTCAAACTCGCCTTTTAAAATAACACACATTTAAAATGTGTGTTTGTTAACAGGCCTACCCCAAAAAAGCTTTGTATTATGTTCGGTTGAAAACACCGACACTATCAATGCTTGAAGTAAAAAAGGTTGAGCACTCCTGAACCTGGAGGGGATCACAGCAAATCTAAATTATTTCCATTTTTTATTTTCTCAGTTCTCGTGGGAACAACATTACTCGAAACACAAGTTGAAATGTACCGCGAATTGGTACATAAATCAATAGGGGATGATGCGACTGATTCGAGAAAAACGACTGATGATGCTGAGAGCTGACTGACATTTAGGATTAAACCTTGTGGCGCAGACGGCGGACATTTAAACCACCGGGCCATTTTCGTTTCATTTCAAAAGGCAAGAGATCGTGGAGAGTGTGTGTTTGTTTCCGCGGTGGATTGATTGAACCATGGTCTTGTATGACAGTAGAGGAAGATATAGATGGGAAAGACACAAACTGTATAGGGAGAATGTTACAGCCTCAGTAATTTTGGTGCTCCTCAATAGAGAATGGCAGTTGCATCAAAGTGCTTTTGCCCGAAGATATCAACCTTTGTGATTCTTGACTTGAAGTGCGAGATGTCAGAGGAATTTTACTCCTGAAAAATTACAGTTTTACAAAATAGCAACTAAGACTGTTCGCACGATGAGCTGATAAAATGTTTGCAGCAGTTGGTCCCTGAGGCAGCATAATACTGGGTCTGACATTTGTTATTAGTGCAACAATTCCAAAGGACACAGTTTCAAAGGGAACAAAAAAGTTACAAAAGAAAACAATTATCTATAACATTTCCAGGTTGAGCCGTAATGAGCCATGGAAATGAGCATAATTGAAAAGCTTACCTCTGGTCCCATACATTGTGCGGTGCTGTTGTATCTCAGATTAGCCTTGGGGTGAACGTTTAAGACAGAGAAACCTGCAATACAAATGAACATTATTTGTTCAACTCTCAACCTGCTATTAGGAAGATTTAGACAAGTTTGCTTTTAGATCAAAAGAGTCCTATCCTCAGCTGGGCATTTATCAAAGGATTATCATGTTTCAGCAGCTTTGAAATCCGATAAAGCTTTTAGCAAGCATGTCCTTGAAACAAAACTGTCCAGCTCAGCAATAAATATTTGCCAAGAAGACACTTGATATGGAAAATTGGTAAATGCTAAAACAAAAGTGACACAAACGAAATGGTTACTCGGAAACGTTATAATGGATGAAAAACTTTCTGCACTGATCATTATTATTTCCTTTTAAGAAAGCATTACCTTTGTGTGATTTATCTGTAGAGGTTTTATCTCAAAGAACATATTTTTTACAGTAATGACACAATATCCAACCATTAGATTTGTTTCAATTTGTGAATAGCAAATGTTCCATATGGGATATTTTCACCATTTCCCATCAGCAATACTCCTGTGGTGTTAAATTTTGTATCCTAAACCATTTGGAAGGTATAATAATAATAATGCACTAACAACAATAAAAACATTAATTCGTGAAGAATAGTGTGATTTTGATGTCATTACCCACTTTCATCAAGCTGACACTATTCTGAATATTCATCTGCCCATTTGAGGTTTAACCTTAATAATATATAACCCACAGTTTGGATTTAATTTTGAAAACCTGGACTAACCATATCGTGCAGTGATTGCTTCTTCATATAAAAACACTGCAAGTGCCGCATCCTCCTCGAGCACAGTGCCTCTCAGGCAGAGTTTAGCATGTGCCCTTGACATGCAAGCCCTGTGGATGAAGCAAACCATTTCTTGCAGTCAGTAAAGTAAATTAATAGAAATGCCATGTTAATAATTATACAAGGACCCGGTCTGATTCACCTGTGTTGACAGGCAATTACATGCCTTGTGAGAGATGAGGGTGAACCAGTCACACATTAAATGACCTTGACATTATTGGTAATTTTTTATGCAAAGATTGCAAGTAGTCTGGTATTTACATGGAAAACTTCAACAGGTAAATTCATGAAACAGGCAAAGAGACTTTAAAATTTATGCTTTTCAAAAATAAAAGATCAAAGCTTATTGAAAAAGTTCAATCAATAAAGAGGAAACCATTTGGTCAGTCAAGGGCCAAATTTCATGGCTCTGCTTACCTCCAAATTTTGTGTTTGCGATTACCATTCTTTGCTTACAGGGCACTATGCCGAGTTTCTACGCTAGCTGTGTAAGCAAAGAATGACTAGTACGCATGCGCACAGGCAAAAAATCCTTTCTAACTGTTGAAATACACTTGACGTTAGCGCGGCATACCCTGCTTCCATAAGTGCAGATTATTTGCTTAAGGTAAGCAGAGCCATGAAATTGGGCCCTGATGTTCTCTTTCATAATAGAGCATTTTGTCAATACTAAATTAATTTGGACACTGAGACCAAGAAAACTTACAACGTCTGAAGAGCTGTTGAAGGAAATGGGGTTCCATGGACTCCTGATAACCGCACCCTCCTGCTCCCCAAGAAGTAGCCTCTCAGGAGCTTCTTTGCTGGATTAGAGAAATCCACTTTGGTCTCAGATGCCATCTCAAGAAACTGCAAAAACATAATACAATTCTTTTCAATCATAGCATGTAATGTGTGCTTAAAGGCCCTGTACACTATTGGTAAGATCAAAAAACACAAATGTTCACAGATTCACACATAACTTACATGATTTAAAGTAAGTAATGGTAGAAAGGGTTCCTTAAAATAGTTCTGCCTAAAATGCTATCGTTTCTGAGAAATGAGTAAAACAATAGTTTTTATCACGCACGATAAAAACTTGATGTTTGAAAAAACAGAAAACACTTAAGGTCTCTTTTCACTATTTTCTCGTGACCTCGATGACCATTTGAGCTCAAACTTTCACAGGTTTGTTTGTTCATGCATATGTTGAATCACACAAAATGTGGAACTGATTTTGAGATGTACAAAAGTGTACAATACCTTTAACCAAGACCTTAGATCAAGTTTGGGGTCATTTATGTCGGTATTCTTTATCAGTGCATTCGCTGCATGCCGGCAGCATCTGAGTCTAGATTTTCTCCTTTACCACAGCATTTTCAACTCTAGCTGTGTGAGCACAATTGAGTAGCATAAAGTACCCATATGCACAAGCCAAAATTCCTTGCTAACTTGTGAAATACGCTTTCGTAAGGGCAGTTGGGGCCAGGGCATACTGATCAGAATGTGAGTTTTTTCAAACCCATTTCTTTTCAGCACCACTTCACTCGCCGTGTCCTGGCTAAAAGGTTAAGAGAAATGGACTCAAGCTCTGCTGTTTCTAATCAGCAGAGTGTGGGTTCGAAACCCGGTAGTGTCACTTGTGTCCTTGAGTGAGATACTTTACTATAATTGCTTTGTCCTTAGGATGGGAAATTTAAGCCGTAGATCCCATGTACTAGGGTTGGTGTGTGCACGTAAAAGTATCCAGATAACTTATTTAGGAAGAGTAACCCCAGTGTTCCTGGTTAACATAGCAAGCACCCTTGTTTACAGGTTTCCTCAGGCTTGAGAGCTACAGTGATTAGGTTCACTTATGAGGAATCCTTGGATTCATTACCAGAAATTCGTCAGCATTTTCACGAAGTAGCACGCACTGCTATACCAGCAAAAAAATAACAATCAGAGAAAACGGCCTCTGAAGTTGAACATTTTTTAGAAACCCACTTTCCTTCAAAACTTCAAAGTATTTCCATTTAAATTTCTCAATGTAGATACTTGATGACTTGAACTTAAAAATTAATCTTATTTATGACTCATTTGCATAATTAATTAAGAAACTAGACACGAGAGAAGTTCCGTGCTACTTCGTGAAACCAAAAAAGTGCGAAATATGTCTTTTTTCGTTTTCACGAAGTAGCACGCGCCTATACTACAACACAGCATTTTGTGTTACTTCATGAAAACTAGGTCAACACGCGCGCGCTCACACAAGTTGCGTGCTACTTCGTGAAAACGTTTTTACCTCACTTTGACTTGAGTGCGTGCCGTGCATTACAATGGTAAACAGAAGTTGGGTGCTACTTCGTGAAATCAAAAAGTGCCACAATTGTGCCAAAGTCAAAAACACTCATTAGCTTAAAAAAAAAATCCTTAAGCACATAGCGTGCTACTTCGTGAAAACGCTGACGATATATAATGATAATAATAAATTTAAAAAATGATTAGAAAGATTATTTCCATGGCATTACCTCATAACTCACTAGATTGTATTCCAACCATACAGAGTTTCAAATTATTCAAATCAACGTTGCTATATCTGTATAATTTTTCTTTCTTTCTGTGTTTCAATTTTTTAAGGAAACACTTATATTGGAAAGTAAGGAAACAATAAATGTGTTAATAAGTTTGCCACCTAAAGAGAAACATCTTCATTGTTCTGTGGTCAAAATAAATACAACACTTGAGCTGTGCAGCGCCTTTGCATAAGAATATGCACTCAATCCAATGAGACGCTCTTTTCATTACGTTATAAAACACCGAAAGACACGTTTCTATGGCAAGAGCAATTCTGGTTAAAAACTCCTCAAGGAATAAACTGATGCTTATTTTGACAGCCGTATGAAGGGTATTTACTCCACGGTGCATGTGTCATAAGAGGTTATAACATTTCTTATCTGCTATCAAAAAATCTTGAGGCCATGTAATTACCAGAGGTATTGGGCAGCATAAGGATGCTAGCTTATATCTTTAATATCAATTGTCGTACCCGTTTTAGTTCGCCAGGGCTTGGGACTGAAGTGATACTTCCCAACTGATCCCGATCTTCCATCGCTCCTAGCAATGTATGCCTGACGATACTGAGCTCAGCCCACTCATCCCAATTTGGATTGGATGTGTCGCACACAAGCACCATAGAAAAACTCCTGATCAGAAAGATAAAGTGTTGTGAATAGTTACTAAAGGCATTTCAGTGGATTTTTAATTCTCCTTTCAAACAACAAGTTGGTAATGTATCCTTTTGCTTGCCACTTTTGACAAGATGGCTCATTTAAGAACCACAGGATGTCTTTAAGCAGAGCGAGGGACAACAGTGGCTAGAGCAAATTTTGTTTTCCATTATGCAAGCTCATTCACTAAATGTAAGCCTGTATAATATATTCCACAAACAGCCTTTTAAATAAGATTTGCCTTAGTGTTATTTGTCATAAGTTCAACAAACTCGAGGCAAACAAATTGAGAAAATAAAAACAATTATTTTATAATTTTCCAAAGATACGTAACTTGTTTTTTTCATTATTTCTTTTATTTGACTTTGTCCATTTAAGGCTTTTCCTTGATAATGGGTTTTGGGGCAGTACCCCCCTGACTTCATTAAAACTGTTGAGCTCTCCCTCTTTGTATTCAGTAAGCTCTTCAATAGACTATTCATTGCTATGATTAATTTGATCCCTTAGAGCAAAAGGCTCAACCAAAGTAATAATGTGTGAAAAATGAATGGTCTATAAGATAATACAGAAAGTGTGGCGAACTGGCAGTGTAATTAGTCACGCAGTGTGCAGACTTTTTAAACACTGACCCAGGTGGAGGAAGCATGGAGTGAAAAATAAACAAACTGGTCTTCACAATCCTGTGAGTGAGGCAAGCTAATTTAATGTGTTTTCGGGCACTGATGATCCACAATAAACTGCACATTGGTTTATGATAGCTG
The DNA here is from genome assembly GCA_032158295.1 of Pycnopodia helianthoides. Classification (NCBI taxonomy): domain Eukaryota; kingdom Metazoa; phylum Echinodermata; class Asteroidea; order Forcipulatida; family Asteriidae; genus Pycnopodia; species Pycnopodia helianthoides. The sequence continues at coordinate 17,204,658 of CM063248.1, forward strand.
TATTTTGCCAGCTTATTAACCATCAAGTATCACATAAAAACACACCAACATTACATGGATGTGTTGCATGGAAAGATTGCAAAATATGATAAATATTGGATGTTCTTTCATTTTATCGGAAGCAGTAAACACATGTTCCTTCGTTCCCATGACTACTTCTGTATTTCATCACATTCCTACCAACTGACACTTACTCTAAAATAGACTGCTTCGGGTTTCTCTTTTCCTGCTGGAAGAGTAGAGAGAACAATCAATAATACAGAAATGAAATTATGGCTTTATTTGACAGGTGTTTTTGCACTCAGAGGAATATCTCTGGCCTGGTCAAGAAATAATAATGATCCAAAAATCCCAAAAGATTAAAGTTCTATTATTCACAAGGGCAGGACAGGGCAGGACAGGACATTTAGGCATGATAATTGTGAGAATGATGATAAGCTTCAGTCAATTTCCACAGACCTCTAGTCAAATCAAATTTCTTGTTTGCACTTTGAAAAATGTTTAATATCAAATTGATGTACCAGTACAGGTAGGCCCTATTTCTTTGTGTATTTTTAGTTTGACCATATTATTTTTCAAAATTTCAGATTGAGTGACAGTACTTGACCCTATGATGATTAAGTGTTAAGTGACTTACAAATCCAGAGACTAGAGATTCTTGATCCATTTCTGGAGCAGTCCTACAGCTCAGATAGCCCCAAAGGTTACAATTCACTGTAAATAGCTGTTGCAGTGCTGATGAGCTTCTTAATTTCTTTGGCAGGTCTACATGGACAACTCTATTACTCATTACTGCAAAAAACAAGATACACATCACTTCATTAAAGGGAAAGTACATCATTGATCTTTGAAACAGTCCATTAATTCCCATAGTTTTCAATAAGCAACCTAACAACCAACCTGTGAACATTTTATCAAATTCTGTGGTAGAGCTTATTTTAATAGCGGCAATCAAATCAAGCAACTGACATTATTTCAGAGAAAAATGTTTCTATGGCAAATTGATAATGGTCTGAACTTCTAATCAGTGACAGAGAGAGACTTAAAAAAAAATTCCCCGATAAGTACCAATAGACCGTATTGAATAACCCCTTTGTTGCTAAGAAAGTCACCATCTTGTAGGGCAAACCGTATGCACATCTAAATGCGTACATTAATGAAGCACGCAGCCGCAGCGTTCCCGGTTTGAATTTACGGCACACGTACGCACACGTAAATGCACACGCTCAAAGACGCCATGTTGTAGGGCAGGTTTTTTAATGGTGACGTCATATTCAATACGGTCTATATTGTACTTTGTCTTTAATTTTCAAAATCTTTCTAAAATACAATGCACCAATTATGTTCTGGAAAGAGTTGAAACTGTAAAGGGAGGTAATGAAAGTTGAACACTTGGCAACATAATTTGAGGACAAGCCCCAATGCATCCCATCGCCTTTGGTGATGAAACAAAACAATGTCAAAGTTAATGAAATATGATTTCAAGGTTCCCCATTCGTTTTCTACCTCATGTTAAAACATTAAAATCATCACAATCAGCCTAACAAATGCAAAAAACTGTTCAGTTTTCTGGATTCCATTTTGAATTTAAATAACTTTAAAAAAAAACTTTAAAAAAAACCACCCCAAAACAAAACAGTTTGCAATGTGAGAATATTCTAAAATAAATAAAAGACATAAATACACAGTTTGTAGACATGTGAAAACATATTAAATTTCTCTGAAAAACATGATAAGAATTGCAGCTGTGCAAAATAATTACACTGTACTGTTGTAAGAAACCTTACAACTTATGTCTGATCCAATCAAACTAAAGGAAAAAGAGGAGAAATGGTTTATAATTGCTCTATCTACCATATAATGTTTCAACATCAATCCAACATGGAATTGATGTTGATACTAATCCAGGTGAAAGGACTTTGGAGAACAATATTTGTAACACAGGAATGGCACGTGTATTTTAATGAAATCAGATCTTCCCTTGCAGTCCAATTTTAATTAAAAGTCATTTTTGGAGGGGAGGATCATGTTTGATTATGTTTTTAAAGTACTCAAGAAAGGAATATCCCATATGATATACACATGTTTACCTAGCATGACTGTTCAAATGTTCAAAACTTGAATTATATGAGAAACCATCAAATGAATTAGGAATATTCCAAGACACATTCATTATCATCACGCCTGGAATAACACAAGGGCCATGGAGGCCATGGGCTGTGATGCCCCTGGTCTTGGCCTTGGTGCCCCTTCAAAAGTGTCCCAAGTGCCCATTTTGCAAAATTAAAATGGCCTTGCCCTCTCAAAGATGAAAATCCAGGCCTGTATCATGATCTAAACAAACAGGATAAATAATACACCTTTACTTACCTCCAAGGTCATACAAATTTCAGATTTTTCTTCAATCATTTACTTTAAACTTATATCCCTACTCACCATTCTGGAGCTTGTCTTTTGAATCCTGTTTAAGATTGTGCAAATCCCCCAACACGCAAACACCATGGCGAGCTAACAGCACAGATCCACCTGACAAAAGGTGGTAATATAAAAGTTATTTCGAAGGCGTCATTGCAAATAATTTGGAGGAAGGATATGTTAATCTCTTTATTTCAATTAGCAAATTTGTCCCACATCTATTTGTATGTCTCAGAGTTAAGATGGTTTCATTGATAACGCATCTCTTTAAATAATCACTTAATTTTGATAGAAACAATTGATCTTTAAGCATATTTATTTTGAGTATTATATCAGTACTTGCCAGCAATGTTCTTTGGGTAAATACTAATAACCCAATTCAATAAATCGGTCACAATACAGAATACAAATGTGCTGTTCTATTACTTGCACTTTAAGGCACAATAAGTAATTTCAGCATGAAGTTGGTCCTACAAAATATTCAAAAAGGATTTTAGCAAAAGACCTTTTCTTTGAATTGCTTCAAATTTGCATTTAATATTTAGCCTGCCATTCTTTGTAATTCAATTACTTCTTGTAGTTGGAAATCCAAGCTAATTAGCAGTTTTGGCCAGCAGCAATGACAGATTTAAACAACAAAATTTCATCACTGAAATCCACTAGTGGCATTTCTTGAAACCTACAATTCAATTTATGATGAAACCCAAGAGCTTTCTCTCCAAGTTTCATGAAATGTAGATCTTTTGGTTGGTTTAATTGACTTTCAACCATACAACTTAATTATGCAGGTTGGGTTACTTCACTTCTTAATAATGCTTATTTGCTGGAATTCTTTAAGATTGGATTATTGTGTTTCCTCTTTCAGACTAGACATGAGATGCTCCTCTGGATCTTAAATGCATGACATTGCCAATAACATGGACTGATACATTTAGCATGTCTTGGGTAATGGATATGAGAACACTGCCTGAGAAGTAAGTACTGGGTATGAAAGGGTGACTGTAAACAAACATCAACATTTTCCCTAAGAAACACAACTTCCCTCAAAATAAAAACACCCCAGCACTGCAAAAACATAGTGTCAGCTTATGCGTGGAGTGAAAGCATGAAGCAAGATTGCTGATTTAATAGATAATAACAGTGTTGCCTCTCTCCCTAGTTTACTCTTGCCAGAGTATATACTAAAACTAGGGGGTCGTGTCCACATTAATCTCTATTTTTCATCTTTCAGAAAGTAAAGATTTACCATCGATACTGTAACTCCCCGAGACAGCTGGATCCTTTCTGATTGAAACAAGAAAGGGCTGGCTGCTGTTGTGAATGATAACACGAGGTGAAAACGATGCCCCATATAGCAGCAATCTTTGAATTATGTTTGTGTCAGTGCCAACAGCAACAAGATCCAGAAATCCTTTTGACTCCTGAAATGATAACATTGATTTCAGTACAGAACTATTGATACAATGAATCCTTTCGGGATGATACATAATCGGTATTAATTTGAGGGAAACAAGATTTGTAACATAAAACCTTATTCTTCCAACAAATTTGTAATAGTATGAAACACCCTGAAAAATATTTCAGTTTTGTCCCTCATTTTTGTGGATCATTTGTTAAACTTTTACAGCTTACTTTACTAATATTTTTATTGAAAATAAGAGGATTTGATTTGATGCATTTATCAAAGAAACAATTATGTATCAAACCTTAAATGCATAAAATATTCAGGACAAAGTGTGAGAATGAAAAAAGTTAAAGAAAAAGGAAGACACAAAACTGAAAGGGAAATGGACAGGTCATTTCAATGGTCGCATATTATTTACGATCAAATACCTTATGTCCTAAAATAGAGTTGTTCTTTAAGACGACCCATTGATGCAATTTTGCTGCTGCCTTTGCAGAAAAGAAATCAAAGTATTCTTTGTGGATTCAAATCTTTCATCACAAGGATTCTAGCACTTCATCAAAACACTACCCCACCATAATTTAGAACTATAATTGACACAGTAAGAGAAGGTTAAGCATTTGGATGGAAATAACTAGGTGTAAACATGGAGAGAATCCAAACTTCTCGACTAGAAAAAAATGCATATTTTACATACCATCTGCTCATTTCAATTTTGTAAGTGATGCAATTTGCTCTGTGAAATGATTTTTCAAGTCTATAAAAATTGCTAGTTAACCTTGAGTTAAAGTAAATAACTCATGTGGAGCCTTTTATTGTATTATGGAGAGATATTAATGGACTATGATAGACTAATAGCCTTTTTAAATTGAATTCAGGAATTGAATGAAAAAGTAAAGAAACCCCATGGCTAAATCTACTTATCATAAACAAAAGCTAGGGTAAGGATGAAAAAAGGAGAGAAAATACTGCAGGGGCAGATCAAATGAAGCACAATGTTGGACTATCCCTACTAGCTTTTGATCTGATTTTACACAATAAGAGTTTCTGATTACATGATTTTCCTGATTTCCATAGCAGGGATATTAAGGCTATTGTACTCAGTGATTGGCAAACATTGTGAGAAAAAGAGGGTTTGAGAGGGAAGAACATGGCGAAACAACAACAGACAAAGAGATTCATATTAAACAAAAACAGTGCTGGATACAGGGTTGGGAGTGCATCTCATCCTGTATCCATTATATGACAATGCTTGAAAGGGCTACTCATCAATAAGGTGAATTACATGTTCATCGGATGTACAGGAAGCAGCATCAATAAGACTGAGGAGCATGCACAGTTTAAGTCTGTGATAGGTGCCTGGTGGAGAAATGTCACTGCCAAATTGGAACGCAAGATTGGCGCTGAAGCCCCAAGGAGATACTGATTGACCTGCACAATTGGGAGGGTACAATGACTCAGATTTTATATGAAGAAAATGAAGAGAAAAAAAACAAGCAAAAAACCCTCCAGCTTTATTTTGAGGGTGTTTCCTCATCATCAGAAATACCTTTCAGCAATGTTTATGTAGTACGACAGGTAGGTGATGGGATTGTTCCTTCGATACAAGCATGAAATTTGGCACAAAATCAGAGTATGTCATAAGAAAGATAGGCCAACACAGAATATTTTGTTCTTTGAAAAAATATAGAGCAGTGTAACAAGTATTGGCAGCCATTTTGAAAATTTAGAAAATTGCCTGGTGTTCTACCTTTATATTTATATTTGTTACATTCAAATTTTTGATGGCCCTATGGCCAAATAACTTTCTCTTGACATCTCTGACTGTGTGCCAAATTCCATACTTGTTTCGTCAAAGGCACAATCGGACCAAATATTTTCCCCTCTGCCCCACTATGGAAAAATTTGTGTTCACCTCATCACACAATCATAAATATAATTTGCACATATTACAATAACTACTTAAATAATAAAGTGTTTCCAGCAAAGTAGATTCCCTAAAACTAAAGATTCACCAATATGGGGTAGGGAGGATCCTAAATTTCACTGAAAAAAATGACAGATACATGGAACATTTGCACTTCAATTATTAGTCACCAAGCGTTCTCATTATATGCGCTTAAAGGAGCAAAAACTGCTGAAAGGCATTCCAACACTAAAGTTTTCAAATTAAATGTGGGAATCTGAAAGCGTGAAATGGCTAAGACAACATTGAAGAAGATGAAAGAAAAAATAAATTGTATTAAAGGCATCTCTTGGAATATACATTAAGGATAGAATTAAGTGTTTGGCTTGCAACCAAATTGTTGAATAATCAATCACCATTGTTAGGTAGGTTAAGATGTTGAAAACTAATTGTGTGGTGTGTGTAAATCCCCAAATATAAAACAACAAATTGTACTAACTATACTTAGAAGGATCAAGTTTTCTTCTGTCAAAAATGACAACTAGGTCTACCAAAAAACAAGTCCTGAATGATATTTCACCATGACCAATATGCACAAGTGAGTTGTCGGTTTTTAGTGTTTTTGTTGTGATAATGTACATTTGAATATAAAAGAACCATCAGTTTGAACTTTATAAACCTGTTATTTTGTATTTGTGAAATCATTTCTTAAAATGTGTATTCAAATAGCCTTGAAACTTTGTCACTAACACTTCATGAAATGTTAAGTTTTAAAATAACTTTACATTTCTCTTTAGAAGCTGACTCAAAGTTTCTGGAAGTTGACTGGGTATCTCTCTTTGAATCCCAAGATGAACCTAAAAGGGAGATATTTAAATTATTAAAGAAAGCCTAGGATTCTACGTTTTCTGAGACAAGCACACGTTTACAGATCATTTGACATCTAATCAGTATGCATACTGATTAGCCCCGCATCATATTGTCATAAAACAAATATAAGGTAGAATGGAGGAAACTGAAGGAAACTGTATTACCGTAGAGTGCCCAAGTTTTACTATCACTTCCATAACCCTACGTTGATCCGTTCAAATCTAATATTTGAAAATGTGCAGAACAACCATCACTTTTTGTATACAACCACTGGCAAACGATACAGTGCATCGAATAAGTCCCAATGGTGTAATCACCCATGCCCCACTTCTGAAACTAATCTAAATCAAATAGAAACAGAAATAATTTACCTTAATGATATTGTTTGCCTGAAAACAAAAGACAAAAATATGATTCAGTTAATTTGACAGTAACTTTTATTAAACAAATAAAGTTTGTATATTTAATGGTAAAAAAAGCGGGGGGCAGTGGCTGACCAGATGTTTTCCTTTGGAGGGGAGGGGGGGCAAGTGGGGGCAAAAACATAGTTAGGTTTTTATTTTTTTGGGGGAGGGGCTATTTAATGTATCAAACTATTCATTTGTGCATTTTGGGGGTCTCATTTGGAGGAGCAAGAGAGAGGGGGGCAGGGGTTCTCTGGTTACACCACTGCAAATAGGTTCCCTGGATATCTGTTTGTTTTACTTGCAGGCAAAAGGTACTGACATTTCAGTAAAACTCAAATCAATTCAGAATACTTTATGATAAATTCAGCAATATCTGGAATGACGGATTTTAAGGTCCTTTTTGTAGTTTTCTTTTTCTCTTACTTTTTCCTCAATAATCTAAAAACAAAAATCAATTTGAGTATGTTTCCTACAGTGTCTTGTCACCTTTGCATTACTTCACAACAAACCTTGTGTCTTTTAAAAGTTTAAATTGCTGTTCTTGTAATTTATTAACAAATGACAAAAATACATCACCTCAATCACAACAGAGACAGCTGCATTTGCAGCAAATTCCTTGACTGGGATTCCAATCACACAGTAGTAGCCACCAAGCTGGATATTGAAAAACTCATCTAGGTAATTAGAAAGTGACAAGTAACAGTGATGAGGAAATAGTTCATTGCACACAGAGCAAGTGAATAAGTAAGATAAATAATCTACGAGATACCTCCTTTGAATCTGTGATTTACATCCATGGGCACTCTGATAGGCAGGTTTACTTTAAGTGCACAGACAGTGCACATTATGAAAAATTGGACCAAAGGGAATCATTATGAATATCAAATGAAACATCAAATGCACACAAACCCATCCAAATTTCTGTTTGTTTTCCATTTTATGCAATTGATGGATGTACAGGATCAATTACAACTACCATTAATGGTTGGTGTGCAATGTTTTGTGATAATGCGCATATGGATGAATATTCACAGTGAATGCACTGTTCCACCCACACTTACACATGATGTGTGGACAAGTTTCACTCTTAAACCAGCCAGCATTCAGTCTAATGCCAAAAGTGCTCTATTCTAGAAAAAATGCAGGGATGAGCATTTTAAAGGGGTTACTATGCATATGTCCGAGCAATCATTGTACTGGATCTTCATTTACTGCTTGGGGGCTACATTTTTATAAATTGAGGATGACGATTTTTAGGCAGCACTTAAAGATAACAGAGAGATTTAATTATTGCAGTTGGCTGTCTGTATGCATTTTGAGAACCATACCTCTCAAAACAACAGCAACAGCTTGGCTGTATCTGCCCAAGTGTGCATCTTCATCACTATGCGGGGAAATATTCCCTTCCACAATCTGTAATATCTGCTTCTCTAAAATGAAAACAGAATTATCAAACAAAATTACACATGTTTGTTTGGTCAGTAAAACAAACATCTCAGTCAATTTGACTCAAGTTGGATTTCTATTGAACATAACACAATATCCCCACATTAGTTAGCTTACAACTTTAATAATAAGCTGATTCACTCATACACACCTCCTAATACTCTGCAATTCACATCCTCCTTTAAGATGCTTCCACAGTACACACAGTTGAAGTCTTGCCTTAAAGGGGGATAAAGGTTAGTTTAAAGTCAAAGATGTTCCAAGATTGCTAGTATTTATTTAATGTAAATGAACAACAGGCAAATTCCTTAGTATCAAAATGTGCAAATTTGCAAAATTTCTTGTATAGGTCTTCGTTCCAACTGTTTATTCCCAAGTCCTCATCTAACCCTTTTTTCATCTGATTTAATCTGGTAAATCTCCTTCACTAAAAACCAAAATGACTTCATTCATAAAGAGATAAATATTCAGATATTTGTCAGGTATTGGGTAAAAAAGAGAACACTTCACGAAGACAAAATCTGGCAAAATTATATTCACTTGATAGCTTAAGAACTTCAGTGTAGAGCAGTTGCATTTACCTTACAGTTTGGTGTTCTTTTGCCCCCTCAATGTGAAACCTGATGTAGAAATTATCTGCTGCACCTAAGCATTTAGCCTCAGGACATCTATATTTTGCACACCTCCTATAAAAACGAGAAAGGAGAAAAGTTACAATCAAACCTGTTGAGACCTTTATTGACCCAGCATTGTTATATAGTTTCTGTTCTAAACATTTACAGACAATCAAACATAACAACAGCTCATTAGACACAAACTAAACCAATCAGACAATAATTTAAAATGTTTCCCAGTTATTACACTTTTGGTATGGAAACTGTTCAGAATGTCTGTGTCAGTCCTGTTTTGTTTTTAATCTAGACTCAAATTGTACAAAACAAGCTTTTCAATTAAAAAAATTATGTAATACTATTAATTAATATACCAATGCAAAATTTGAATTAACTCAGCTTACGAGTATGTTGTAGGAGATGAAATGGAGCACACTGTTCCAGTAAATTTGTAGAAACGAGGCTCAAACTTGCAACTGAGTAATTCTGACGGGCAAATCTGGTAGCTGTTGGTAATACATGACAGATCTTATGTTGTTTAAAACATTAAAAGTAATTAACAGAATTCCACTGATGTAAATGGTGTTCATTTTATGTTGAGGGAAAGGGTCATCATGCATTTGGTATAAAATACCCATCATTGTCAACAACCCCCTTCCAGTAACAATATTTTATTATTGTTTTTCTATTCGTTTTACTGACATATTTAATGTTTTATAAATTCCAGAGATATTCTCATGAGATCCCATGGACAGACAAGTTTAAGCCAAATTAATATTTGACAGTGAAAACACACTTTGTGTTTGTTGAGACTAAGACATAGAGGGGAGAAACTTGAGCTTTTACAGTGTGTCTTACCTTGACAGCTGTGGTAGATCTAACATCAGCAAGTTGACAAGAATTTGGTTGCAAGATACTTCAGCCGGAAGTACTTTTAAGCACTTTAAGCTGATATAACATAGCTGAATCAGAGAGAGCAATAAAAAAGAAACACCTTGAATAATTTATTGGTTCTGATTACATGGGATTGCATGTGAAAAAGACAGTCTTAAAGGCACTGGACACTATTGGTAATTACTCCAAATAATTGTTAGCATAAAAACTTACTTGGTAATGAGCAATGGAGAGCTGTTGATAGTATAAAACATTGTGAGAAATGGCTCCCTCTGAAGTAACGTAGTTTTTGAGAAAGAAGTAATTTCTCAGTAAAATATTTGAATTGATTTTGAGACCTCACGCGTGAGGTCTCGAAATCAAGCAATCAAGCATCTGAAAGCACACAACTTCATGTGACAAGGGTGTTTTTTCTTCCAATATTATCTCGCAACTTCGATGACCAATTGAGTTCAAATTTTCACAGGTTTGTTATTTTGTGCATATGTTGAGATACACCAAGTGAGAAGACTGGTCTTTGACAATTACCAAAGGTGTCCAGTGTCTTTAAACAATGAACAAAGAACATGGTGCTGTCCTGTGTCTATCAAAAGTTAGTTACTTATCCATGAAAATAACTGTATGGATACATAGTAATTGTTTGGGGTGGCTGCTCTTACTGAATTGAACCAAAAGGTTGAGGTAAGTTGATAGCCACATATGAAAAACTGTAATAGTGAAGCAGTGAAGACCTGTTTATCACAAGGTTATTTTCTGAATACAGCTTTAACTTCTCAAAGAAAACAAGATCATATATTTAATATAACCTTTTGGTATTAAAAGAATAACAGTATTCAGAAAATATGTCTTTAAAAAAAAACCAGGAGATTAATGGCCTTATTTTATCACATATTATAAGCCCACACAGGCCAGTTCAGAAAACCAATCAGAAAAGAAGAGTAAAAAGAGACATAAAACAAGATTAACTTCAATGAAAACAATTCATAAATGATAATGTCATGATTACAGAAATACAAAACAACAGTAATACATGGTGCTTGAATGGACAAAATACATTTTGAAGAAGAAGTAAACAAAAATAAAAAGTAAATAATAAAATAAAAATGGTAGTATGAAAAGTACAATTTTTACCTCTTGAAAAATTGTTCTTGCTTTTTGTGGTTGATGTAACACTGTGTTTCCAAGCGTTGCTAAAAAGAAAATTAAAAGTATATACAAATTGAGGAAATAATTAATTGAACTGAAAACAAAAATTGAATTATTTCATCAGAATATTTGTTAAAATTGTCATTTTCCCCCCTTTTTATAGTAAGTGCATACAAAGTGAAAGCAAGTAGAAGGCCGGATACTAACCGTCAATTTCAGTGATCACTGAAACATTAACTTCAATAGTGAAAGGATAGATGATATTCTGAAAGAAAAAGAAAAAGTTGGTCAATATGAACTGATCCCTGCCTGATCAAATTTGCAAAAAGTACATACATATCAAGAGAGTGCACTTAGTGATATGGCTAACAGCACAATGCAAACATCATTAAGGGAAAGATCGTGACAAAGTGAAACTATCTCAGCTTCTATTGTTGTATCTGGCCTTAATTTCAAAATGATAATATAAAAAAAGGTTTTTAATTGCTTGTCAGTATAATTCTAATGAAGAAGAAAGCTGCAATTAATTGACTAGTGTATCAACATTTGACTGTAGAAGATTAATGAAAAAGAAAAGAAAGTAGACTTGAGGATTTAAGTTATTTGTCATGATTTTAATATTTCCAGTAGGCCTATAGGCCTATTGGGTTTGCAAGTAATATGGAACTGACCTCTTTGGTATTGTTGTAATTGATACACTCTCTTTTCAAAGACTCCAGTTGTTTAGTTTTGTCCAAGTAGCATAACGAGGCCCCCCATTAATGGTAGCTGATCACTCTGAGCTGAATTTGCAATCTGTTCTCTTATGTTTATCATTTTTCTGTAGGTAAACAGTTAATTGATAATAATTGTTAACTGATGTTCACAAAACCAAAAACATGCTGGTAGGGTACACAAAGTTAGGCCCTAAGAAAAGTACAGTGACAGTACACTACTCACTGTACCACGGCTGGTATGAGTCTACGACTGTGTAGATAATGCACCCAATTTAAGTAACTTTAGCACAATTAGTCCTGAATAAAGAAAAAGTAGAGTATACTAAAGTAAAAAAGTAAAACTTAAAGAAAAACAAACAAAAGTAATTATGAAAAAAAGAAAAAAACTTTAGATTTTAGAGCCTGCTGCAAACTTAAAGGCCCTGTACACTATTGGTAAGATCGAAAAACACAAATGTTCACAGATTCACATTTAACTTACATTATTTAAAGTAAGTAGTGGTAGAAAGGGTTCCTTAAAATATTTCTGCCTAAAATGCTATCGTTTCTAAGAAATGAGTAAAACAATAGTTTTTATCACGGTGATACGATGTTTGGAAAAAACAGAAAACACTAAGGTCTCTTTCACTTTTTTTTTGTGACCTTGATGACCAATTGAGCTAAAACTTTCACAGGTTTGTTTGTTCAGGTATATTATGTTGTATCGCACAAAATGTGGACACTGATTTTGAGCTGTTACCAAAAGTGTAAAATACCTTTAAACTATAAAAATGTTTATAATACAGTCATTTGACCAGTTCAGGATCATTGACCAGTTCCGGATCACTTCAACTTTGCAATGACCAAACAATTAAATTACTTCTGTCATTACCAATTTCTGTTTATACATGTGAAGAATAACTTCCAATAAACCAACAAACCCAAAATAAGGTGCCAAACATCACCAACAAATAAATTATGGCAATTGTTCTAAAGTTTGTCTTTGATATTGATCATTATTTTGAAAGGTTGAAAAACGCTGTTAAAACTTCACACCTTTAAAATTTGAATGCCAGGGCGAATAACATTTATGTAATATGCTACAAAATATTTCACAAAACTGCTGAGCAGTTGTTTTGGTTTTTTGAAGAGATGAAATTACCAAAATCAACTCTTTCGGGCATCGTACCCTTGACCAGTTCGTGATCACTCAACATCTCATTGCGTCAAATGGTGCCGCACTCAGTGAGGTGAAATCATATGGCTGCAGTAGAGAGTTTATTTATTGCTTCAACAAGTTCTTGTAGTAATGTAGTTTTTTGTGAGAAAAAAAAGAAATTTGGAGGAGGGTTTGCGACTGTAAGAATAAATATTAGGGTCAATGTTGCTTTTAGCACGCTTCACTTTTTCATTTGCCTTTGCTGTTGTTTTGAGTTTTTGTCGCTGTTTTTTTTGCACTTGCTGTTGAAGAAACTTACATGACATTCACTAGAGAAAGGAAGTCCACCTCCATGCCAACACACTTCTGAAGTTTGTGTCCTTGAGAGACAGTTTTATGAATAGAACTTAGAAGTATGGGTTTGCAATAGAGGGCTTGCTACAGAATAGAATCAACCGATCCAGAACTGGTCAAACAGGTGACAATACTTTTCTCGAAGCCTCTTCAAAAGTATTGATCGTTTTTGGTTAGTGGATACTTGGTGAGTTTTATGACATATTTAGGTAAACTGATACAATTTTTGTTTATATATCATAGATGTCAAAGAGATTGCAACAAAAAACAATGTGTATTCAACATGTTCAAAAAGTGATCCCCAACTGACTGGTCAATCAAATGACTGTATTAAAGATTATAATGTTTAATTGAGTACAAATAGGTTTGTGACATAAAAATGACATATTGCACCTAATTTTGTTAGAAAACTCAACTGGTTGCTTTTTCACTTCAATTTTTATATCTTGTTTTGAATGAAGTTGAGGTCCAACGCAAATGACAACATTGAAATGACGAAAACGTTGCTTGCACTTGCAGCTGAGCGGTTCAGTTTAATTCTTTGTAATGCTAAATTAGGTTTACTAAAGTAAGAAAAAACTATAGTACTTTGAAATTAAATTGGTTGTCACAACAACCAGCCCGTTTTTTGCCGTCAACGCTCATGTTCCTATTTTACAGGCCGGGCGTAGTGTAAAAGTACTGTGACACAACGCCCCGGACATGCAGGAACGGAATGTTGTTTGACCGAGTGTTATGACGACTTTTTAAAAAGTTTAACTAAGTAAATAAAACTTTATTATTTAATTGTTAAAATTTTACCTGGGTTAAAAGAAAAGCGCCTCTACTTTGGTTGCCGAAGCCGGCTGTGCAGCAGAGTTCCAGCTAATTTTAACATTTATAAGTGAACACAAAATTAATTTCAGCATCTCTTATTTTAACAATGTCAATGCCAAGAAAGCAGACGATAAGTTAAAAATAGAATTACTTTGGAAAATGTGCACTTTTAAAAGTAGGCTCCCCTTGTTTAATACTGTACATTACGCTAACGATACGCCTGGGTGTCGGATTAAAGAATTGTTCGAGGTCACGTGCACATACGGGGCAGCCGATTTTTGCAAAAGGTAATTTTTTTTTAAGGTGCCCAAATTCTTTGAGTCTGCTCCTCTTATCTATTATAATGATCATGGTACCGTAACACGTTTGGGAACCGGATAAGAAACCCTTTAAACGGATGTCGTCAAAAGGGGGCGCACTTTCAAAAAGATGGCCGCTTCCTGTGTTTAGATTTCTTCACATGCTGGTTGATCACAAATGTGGAAAAGTAAGGCTTAACCATGATTTTCTTGAATACAATTAAGATGCCAAGATATCTCTGACTTTTGTTGCTGATATTTGTATTGCAGTCAATAGAGTGTGAAAATTACGAATGTTTTTATCGGAATTTTTTATGTCGGCAGCAGACGACGGAAAATTTCTCTACACTGCATGCAGACCAGGGCCCAATTTCATAGAGCTGCTAAGCACAAAAATTTGCTTAGCATGAAATTTCTTCATTGATAAAAACAGGATTACCAACCAAATTTCCACATGATTTCAGGATAAGCCAACAACAGCTGAATACCAGTAACACTAACAGGCAATTTGCAACACATACATGAAGATTTTATTCCAATTCCATGTGTTGCATATTTGCTTGTTACTGAATACTGGTATTCAGCTGTTGATTGGGTGAGGGTAAAAGCCGGAATTGCCTGATCTGCCGGAACTCGAAATAGAATACACTGTTTTTCGAAAATGTGCAATAGAGGCAGCCGGAACTGAATATAGGTAGTCATAAATATAAGTTGTTGTCATAATTATCCACTTCACTATACACAAGATTATCCCCGAAACTCAAAAACGGGAAATTTGACTAACTTTGTTGATTGCCTGACTGACAAAACAGTCAGCAGGTACCAGACTATGCAACAGACACACGCAAAGTGTTACTGTATTCGTAATCGGCATTGCATGCAGGGCATGCAGGGTGCATGGGAAGGTTGCTTATTGCAGGTCGGAACTCGCTTTGCGTTGTGTGTCCATAGCGTTTATCGAACAGGATATTCTTGGGATATTCTTTTGCATCAAGTAAGTGGGTAATTATGACAAAAACTTATGTATTCGACCATTCCAATTGAGTTCCGACTTCATCTGCAACAAAATCTACCAAAAATAAAAATTCTTTCACAGTTCCGGCATTTCCGGCAGATCAGGCAAATCCGGCTTTTACCAATTGCCTGTTGATTGCTTATCCTGAAAATCATGTGGAAATTTGGTTGGTAATCCTGTTTTTATCAATGAAGAAATTTGTTTATGATAAGCAAATTGTTGTGCTTAGCAGCTCTATGAAATTGGGCCCAGTGGAGTGCCAACCGTGTGTAGGCTTGTTTTGAACTGTCTGTCTGTAGCCTGTTTGAAGATTAATTAAAGTGACACAAGTAATAGTATAACTTACCATGCTTACACACATTTTATCCACGGCAAAAAATGCTGTATCCGACTGCCACTTTATCTCCCTTAATTTTGGGGTCAAATAATATATAGAGGGTTTGTCACTATGCCTTTATTATACTCTAGAGCTTACGTGTCCAGAAAAGGCATGAAAAGTTGACAGAATGAATAGAAACACTAAAACAGGCACTTTGAACTATATCAGGTCTACTGCGGTCTTGACAACGCTATTTGCTAAATGCCATTTTAGTCCCTTTGGGCATGAGTATGCCTAGCCCACCTTGTTGGGCTGTTATGGCTCTCTTTTAACATTGGTCTATAACACTCACCATTACAGAGTGTTATAAGACCGATGTTAAAAGAGAGCCATAACAGCCCAACAAGGTGGGCTAGAGTATGCCAGATTTCCTGCTGTACGATGAAATGTCTGCTTGATTTGTTCTTTTTAAAGGTCAATAATTTTTGTAGCTACCAATATTCCTTGAGGAGAATATTCTTAAAAAGGGAAATAAAGTCCAACATCCATTAAAACGTCTAACAAATCCCTTAGAATGTGGCAGTCAGATATAGAAATGTTCCTCTTTAATATAAATCCCTTAGAAAGTGGCAGTTGGATATAGAATTAGAAATGTTCCTCTTCAATATAATTATAAACGTAAATGCTAAAGTTTGAAATTTGTTGTAATTTGCAGGAGGTTGCCATAAAAGTTTAAAATCAGGCACTAAAAGTTGACTCCCTTGAAACAATGGTCTAAACATCGATGCCTAAAACCATGTCCTCTAGAGTTAAGTCACCTATCACTCAATTCAGAAACTGCCGCATTCTCTATCAGCACGCCATCATCAGGGAAGACCTCTGGGTTCGCGATGGAAAGATTCTCAATCCAGAGTGGCTCTTCTTTGTTGAGAAAGGATATGCAGACTTTCAAGTGGACTGTAAAAACTACATCATATCCCCAGGCTTTATTGATACACAGATCAACGGTAAGTTTAAATCATGGAAAACTACACGCAAGATTGGTGACTGTATAAAAAAAGTAGTACCGGTAACAAATGTTTTTCAACTTTCAATAAACCTATACTATTGTTTACTTTTTCAATGGCTTTTAATAATGGACCCTTTATATTCTAAATAGGAGGGGGTCAACAGATGGGAAACTTTTCACTGTGCTTTTAGTTTCATACTCATAGTACACCATACGCATACTTTTTGATAATCATGTTTAAAAAGGTGTAAGCACACCTCATAAAAGTTATTTAAAAATAAAAAGTTGTAAAGGCAGGGTATACTTTTGGTATTTGTCAAAGACCAGTATCCCAACGTATGCTTAAAATAACAAACCTGTGAAAGTTTGGGCTCAATTGGGAATGGAAGTGGCAAGAAAAAAATGAAGAAAAAACACCTTGTTGCATAAAATTATGTGCTTTTAGACGCTGGAGAATGAGGCCTTTCTCAGATTCAAATTTAGGGGTGAAAATTTTCCTCTTTCTCAAAAACTACATTACTTCAAAGGGGGTCCTTTCTAACAATATTTTATGCATGTAATATCAACAGCTCTCCAGTGCTTTTAACCAAGTTAGTGTTTATGGTCGTTAACTTATGGAGTAATTACCAAAAGTACACCCTGCCTTTACGTGTTTTATGTGTCATAAAATATCAAATTGTTATGTAATTTTAGGTTTTTTGTTTTACAGAATTGTCCGTTTTACTATTATTTTTTTTCTAGGAGCCTTTGGTGTGGATTTTTCCTCAAATCCAGAGTCTCTTGCCAAAGGCCTCGCTACAGTATCTAAAAAAATACTTGCACATGGGGTTACATCATATTGCCCTACTGTGATCACATCCTCCCCTTCAATGTATAAAAAGGTAAGACTAACTAGAATAATCTACATTTGTTTAAAAGTACTCAGGTTTAGAGTGCTTTCCCTCACCAAAATGCGGATTACTGCAGAGTGTATATAACAAGCATATGAACTCCTGCAATGTAGTGCAGCATATGAACTCCTCTAATGGAGATAAGAAAGTGTAAGTCTAATGAAGCTCAAACAAAAGTCTTTTCCACTCTATCTGATCTTATCATGTGTTTTGGGCAACTGCAAGCTGGTACAGATGACCAATTTTGTAACGTTTCCTGGTACTTATCTTATTGACTTGTAGATCCTTCCTCAGATAAAGAGAACAAGTGGAAGTCATAAAGGAGCAGGTATCCTAGGTGAGAGTTCAAAGGCTGTCATTAAAGCAACCTTAACAAACAAATTGTGTCCTCTCTTGGAAAAATAAGTTTTCAGACTTTTTAAAAAATTCAGGAGCTTCAGGGAAAATTATGTAACTAATTGACATTAAATGCCTACACACTTTTTAATTGAAAACCAAAAGAGTAGTTGATGCACTGAAAGCCTCTGAAATTTCAGTTCATTGCGTAGATAATGTTTTGCGTTATTGCTGTGTGCAGTTATTAAGAAGAAAAACCGTTTTGAGTAAATCTTCTTACAGCAGCAACTTTTCAAATATTCTGTGTAGTTTCAAACTAAATACAAAACATACTTTAAGATAGTGAATTACTTGCTAACTATTATTTGTGTGTTGTTGGTAATGGTAATGGTCCTTCATGCATTGATGTCATCATGCCGCCATCTTAGAGCTGAAACGACGATGAAACGAGGGAAACACGGATGGGCCAACTTCCTTTTGACCTCTAGCCAAGGGAAGGGCACTTTGCTCAAATGACATCATGTGCATAAGGTCTTTCGCAGAAGATCCTTTTATGCAGTCACTAAAGGATGTACCTCAGAACTATTGTTTTGCCATAGGCAGAATAAAATCTCATCTGTATCGTTGTTCCTTGAAGCTCCTCAGCTCCTTACAGAGCCTTGAATTTGCTACTTCATGCATACATGACCAATTGAACTTTAACATTTCTTATTCCATTTGCACGTTGTAGTCGGTGAGGGAGAATATTCAAAGCTTTCCACTGGTGTGCATGAAAAAAAAAAAAAACTACTGTGCAGGAAATTTGCTGTCTGAGTCAGACAAGCATTGACAGACTTCCCCTAACCCTGCTGAATATTTTGATGTCACCAATGCCATTTTCCATCAACATGCATCAGTGTGCATGGGGCAGATATTGTGGAATAGGCATGCTATCATTGACCTCATGTTTCATAAAGGTAGTCTCGTGAAAAACCACAAAATTACTTGAACCTTTTTGAGAAAGAGATACAACTATGCATAAATGTTGTTCTAAACTCATCTTTGTAAATACCATATTTTTTTATAGGAATTCATATAGAAGGACCCTTCATCAGCAAAGAAAAGAATGGCGCCCATCCCGTCGAGCTGATTAAAGACTGTACAAATCTTAACAGCTTTGAGCAGATTGAAGATGTCTATCACTCACTGGACAGTGTTTCTATTGTGACACTAGCACCAGAGTCTCGCCAAATAGGGAAAGTCATATCCGAGCTTTCAAGCAAAGGAGTTGTCGTATCACTCGGTAAGGAAAGTTACCAGACGTAGCCCACATTCATAGATGGGTCGATCAATCCTGCAAATATTTATGACAATAGAATCCTTTTATCTTTAATTAACAAGCTGCATAGCAATAGACTGAAAGTTTTTAAAGATATCTGGGCCCAATTTAATGTATACTGCATAATTCTGCGATGACAGTCGACATTCTGTGAGGTGTTCAAGCAAAGAATGCTTAGTAGCAAGAGGTTAGCTCTCCCACACTTGCTAACCTGTGAAATACACTTGCATTTAGCGCAGATTTTTCTGCTACCATTAGCGTCGTTTATTTGCTTATGGTAAGCAGTATCTTGAAATTGGGCCCTGTTCAATATTTAAACCTGGATAGATTTGATTATTTGAAAGATTGAAACTGAGTTACTGAAGTGTATTTTGATTTGTTTTTACATGTAGGACACACTGTAGCTAATCTTACAATGGCAGAGGATGCTGTGAGGCATGGTGCTACATATATTACACATCTCTTTAATGCAATGCTGCCAGTAAGTATACAATTGAAATAATTCTACTAATTACAAGCATGAAGCAACTGGTCCCCTCTCATTCTTCTTTGATCTTGTGCCATGTCTAACTGTAAATAGTTTAGGGCGACCATCTAAAATTATGATTCATTTTGAAGTGGATAGCGTTAAAACACTTGCATTTTGACTCTTGCGTGCTAAGCGCCCTACAAGCGCCAAACGAGCTCTCAAAGGTTTATAACAAACATGTGCTCAGAGCAGTCACTTTTGTTTTATAGCCAATCAGAGTCGTTTTTCAGCACTTCCCTTACAGGGGTTAGGGATGAAAGGTATCGATACAGCACGCTGCCCGTGGTAGCGAGGTTGTCTCATGGCTTTCCATAATCCTCTCTGCCAGACTGAATCCAATGCCTTCTCAAAGTCTATAAAACAGTTACATTCAGTCATAATGATACACAGTCAAATAAATCTTTACTATAACATCATAAGGAAAGTTGGTTGACTCATTTTATATCCACACAGGACAAAGTCTAAATGGAGATTATTTAAGACAAAATGGAGAAAATTAATAAGGCATTTTTCTTGACCAGTTTCACCATCGAGACCCTGGAGTAGTGGGACTACTGACGAGTGATGAGATTCCAGCAGGCACCACAGTGTTCTACGGTATGATAGCAGATGGCATACACACTAACCCAGCTGCACTGAGAATAGCATACAGGGCCCATCCAAATGGTACTTATGAGTTGTAATATTCAAGTTATATAATATGCAAGGCTCTATCATCAACTTGTCTAAATTACTTTTGTTTACCCCCCCCCCCCCCCGAACATTATTTGTATGAGTATGTAAATTCTTGTTTGTTGTGTTATGTAAAAGGTATTGTTCTGGTGACAGATGCTATAGCAGCAATGGGATTCCCAAGAGGTACACATTATCTTGGCAGCGTGTCCGTAGATGTGACTGATAATGGGGCATATGTGACAGGCACACAAGTACTGAGTGGAAGGTAAGTAGTTATTATTTAGGCAATAACAGTGTGAGTAGTTGGTATCCACTGCGTGGTAATGACCAGGTTGGTGGCTGGCCGCTGTTAATGGACCTCAACAATGGCTCGGTCCATTAACAACAGCCAACCTCTAACCTAGGTCACTACCACGCAGTAAAGACAAGCTCCTCACACTGTTATTGCCACTAATAAACACCTTTAACAAAAACAAAGATTTGTGAAAATCATCAGAATTTGTGATTTTTCTTTCGCAGATAGTTTTAGAACTGTTCAAGGGTCATTCTTAGGCTAGTCAATTTTTGCATGGGACCTAAGCTCTTACACATATTTAACTTTTTATGCATTTTCAAGAACCAGACTATGAACTTTGAAAATTAACAGCACCATAAAAAGAAACACTTTGGTTGGTGTTCGGCTTTCTGCTTTGCATTAAGCTGGTTTCATGTGCGTACCAGCTACCTTACATTGATACATTGTCTGCGGTTTCACGTGCCAAAAAGCACAAAAGAAAACAGTTGATTTTTATAGTTCCCCGCACAACAAGCGCAGTCGCATACAGAACTTTTACACAACAATATGCTCGTTAAGGGGCCTTTCATTCGCTAGTTCACAGAGCCGGTCTTTATATCACATGTTACTTCACCTCCACGTGACCAGTCTTCGACCAGAGTTCTTAAACTCTCCGAAGTATTTTTTAACAGTGAATAATTTAAAATGGAAATCTTAGATTCAAAATCTCTACAATACTGAATG
Source organism: Pycnopodia helianthoides (assembly GCA_032158295.1). Classification (NCBI taxonomy): domain Eukaryota; kingdom Metazoa; phylum Echinodermata; class Asteroidea; order Forcipulatida; family Asteriidae; genus Pycnopodia; species Pycnopodia helianthoides. Next base: position 17,226,190 of record CM063248.1, read on the forward strand.
TTGCACGAGTCGTTCTCTGAACAACCATTCACTCCTAATAAATCCACGAGCAATACTTCCTTTTCCCCCCAAAATAGTGACTTTTCACAGAATAGCATCGAACAGAATTCATACACTTTAAACAATAATGTTCTTATTAAAAACAGGCCAATTGTCTTGACACCCTTATGTGTGGTTACTTTCAGCATTGCCACAATGGATTACTGTGTCCGACATTTCAAGAATGCAACAGGTTGTACCACAGTAGAGGCCCTTGAAGCTGCAACCCTACACCCTGCCCAACTACTGAATATCCAGCATCTGAAAGGTACCCTTGACTATGCGACAGAGGCAGATTTCCTCCTTCTAGATGATGATCTAAATGTCAAACAAACTTTTATAGCTGGCGAGAAAGTGTGGGATTATGAAAGAGAAAAGAGTTGAGGGAGATTGAGTATCAGTTAAAATGCAAAAGGAAAGTATATTTTTTGCCCTTCAATCTTTTAGATTGTTTATGTAATACATAGTCTTGATCATACTTTTGGTTGATGTAGTGTTTATAACTTTGACTGATGTCATCTATGGAACAGTTGAACACTATCAATACTTTGAGAAAAAAAGTAATATATATAAAAATTGACATTTAGGCAGGTTCTGAAATTCCTGTGCAACAGTATTGTTCTTTTTATGAATGAAAATGAGTAAATTGAAAAAGTCTATAACTGATATTTGTATGTTTTAAAATGTAACTTATTAAAGGGAAAGTGTACGATTGGTAATCACTCTAAAAATAAATGGTAATAAAAACTTACTTGGTTTAGAAGTAAAGCAACTTTCGATAGTATAAAGCATTTTGAGAAATATTTCAATTCAAAATACTGTGGCTATGAAAAAAGATGTCAGTTTTTATCCCCCAAAATTTGAATCTGAGTAGAGATTATTCTTCATGCGTGGACATATTCGCTGTGGATTTTGGCGATAATTCAAAAACGCGACCACCTTTTGAAATTAAATTTTTACAGTTTAGTTCTTATTGTGTATATCTATATTTATATAGGATTGAAACAATCAAACAGTCCCAAAAACCAACAGTATACTTTGCCTTTAACGCAGGTTTTTTTGTGTGCAGGGATTGTTATTGAATTCTCGGTTTCATGAAAAATATATTTTCAGTATTAAACAAATAAATAATGCATGGATTTCTCTGCGTATTGATTTGTACTTTTGAGATTTAAATATCATTTATGTACACAACTAAATGTCACATCAACCCAACCACAAGTACGTTCAGAATAATATTGTTGTCAAAGGACAGAAATTGTATATTCCCACAGGGCAGTATGCATGTGTCAAAATACCTTTATCTCCCCGATATGCACAGTGCATCACTAGGCCAGCTATTATGAGGTGAATAAGAGGAATGCACTGTAGGTTCACTAGTTTCATTTTTGTGAGTTACAAAGTTGCAGCTACATGTATTGGGCTCGATTTCACAAAGCACTAAGATTCATCTTAAGATTAGTTGTCAGTATTGCCTTAGTGATTTGTATTGTGACATCACACTTATTGCTTAGCAATTAAGAGTGATTTGCAGTTAAGATCCATTTGGCTCTTTCTAAATTTGAGCCAAGAAATATCTACTAAAAGTGTAGGGCCAAGTGAAATCGTTATACATGTCAATGTAAATGTAATGAAAATAAGCATCAAGTCCAACGACTATTATTAGATGTTTTTTTTATTTAGATTATTACTTCTGTGTAGACTGTGCAAGTCATATTTGTATTCAATGTCGAACCTATTAAAGTGTGTGATTTTGTTTCGTTTATATATATTGATCAAAACAACACAAGGATCCAAAAAAATATTTGAATATGCATGAGATTTGCACAGTCTATCCTGTATCTGCTGCTCGCCCAAAGGTTTTGCTACTTCCGGCTGCAAAGCTGGTGTACGTTTGTGTGTAATTTTACAAAAATCACAAACTTTTTATCGTTTAGAAGCATTTTGTTACGAGAGAAACTTTTAATTCTGCAAAGACCTTAGTCAATGTGCCAATAAAACTTGACCCCATTACGTATTAACCTTGAGTGTAATTGGCAAGGCAGACATAGGGCCTAATTATTGTTATTTAACAGTCTTTTATTCCATAATACATTTAACAAAATATTTTTGAAATTTTTGAAACCACGGCTTGGGCTTGGGCTATGGCTTTGTCAGTTACTTAGAAAGTGAGTGGTTTCCTTGCAGGGTTTCAAATAGGCGGACGGAGCCAAAGCCAGATCCCAAGCCCAAGCTGTAGTTTTGAAAACAGCATGGGGGTAGATTAAAATACTGATTAGGAAGTACACATGTATGACATAATCATCTGCAACTCACAGCTGGATAATGATAATTGAGAGCCTCAAATTTAGTCAACATTTGTGTAATAATGAGTGTGGCTCAGAAACCTTACCATCCCAACCCATCAAAACTCAACTGCACGTTTTGTTGGATTCTGTACAGCTTTACATGGGCTCAGGCACATCACCATTATCAGAGTCTAACTGCTTTGGGTGCCAAGTTGGATTTTGGTAAGAGTGGAGAAGGATCCTAGTAAATCACTTCAGGGAGTTGGGGTTACTATTGGATGTGTTCCAACCCCACATGTTACAAGTGCAATAAACTGAGTACCGGTACAGTAAACTGAGTTTTAAACAGCATACATTCCCTTCACTTTTTTGCTGCCCCGAAGTTCATGTGAATTTCTTCATAGTATCATTACATGTAATTACTGCAGTAAAATTTAAGATGTACAGGGTTGGTTTATAAAGAGTATAGCCCACCCAATCATCCAGAAACATAATGAACACTGGTTTTGGAAGAAACCCATAATAACGTGAATCTATTTTCATGTTTGTCAGGCTTAAAAATTTGTTGTAGAACTTGATAGTTTGATATTTGAGCATAAATATTCTCAGGGTGATTGTAAGTATCCACTTTACCAAATTGTGCTGCAAAACGTTGAGCTTTTGAACCCCCAGTTGAATAAAAAATTAGGTATTTTCCAATACTGTATCATTCCTATAATAGTCTGGTGATTATTGGTGTTTCTTTACTTTAATTAAATGGAAAATTTATAAAGGAATTTCATAATGGCCACAGACAATGTAAGGGGAATGCAGGTTGCAGACCCATCACAATATAACGTCTCGCAATTTCCACAAGAAGCCAAAGCGAAAGGTCCTCCTGTCGATTTGCCATCTGCTGTTGCCAATTTCCTCGTTGACATCAAAATATAAAAGAAAGTCTATATTGAATAACATACATTGTCATTCACGCTTGGTGTCTTGTAATGTAGGGGTAGGTGTCTTCTCATTGAACGCTGCCCACACAAACATACCAAGGACGATATGGACTGTGACAACCGCTACCATGGCAGCATAGAAGACACTACTACTCGTCTCCATTGTGAAGATTCCTTGGGGGAAGAAATTGACAATAACAAATATCATCATTGAGTTTTCCATCTTTGATACCCACTTCACATCGGTATTAATGAAAGTTTAAAGGAACATTACAGAATTGGTTTTTGCTAACAAAATAGTTGCTGGCAGTGTTAGCACTTTATGTAATCCACCATATACATAAACTGACAAACCTGTAGAAGTTTGAGATCGATCGATCGGCCATCTGGGTCACGAGAAAATAGTGCAAAAACCGGTTACACATTTGCATGAAATCATATAGGTTCAACAAATTAAATTAAAACGCTCACTGAGCGATAAACTCCAATCGGGAAATTAGTTTATTCATTTCTCATCAAATATGGCATTTCAGACAGAAATATTTCAAGGGATGTTTTCTTCTATCATCATCATTAGACCATGTAAGTTTTATGTAAATCTGTGATCAAAAGTATATTTTACAATTACCAATTCTGTAATGTTCCTTTAAAGGCCCTGTACACTATTGGTAAGATCGAAAAACACAATGTTCACTGACTCACACATAACTTACATGATTTAAAGTAAGTAATGGTAGAAAGGGTTCCTTGAAATATTTCTGCCTAAAATCCTTTCGTTTCTGAGAAATGAATAAAACAATAGTTTTTATCGCGCGCGATAATAAACTCGATGTTTGAAAAACAGAAAACACAGAAGGTCTATTTGCACTATTTTTTCGTGACCTTGATGACCAATTGAGCTCAAATTTTCACAGGTTTGTTATTTTATGTATATGGTTAATCACACAAAACATGAACTTTGTTTGCGACTGTTTTGTCAGCTCTACCAATCCTGTATAATACCTTTAAGGTTATTCCAGCGCAGCATTAATTTTTTTGAATTTTTAGAATGAAGAAAGTAAAGACAACAAACGTTCTCATTAAAGGAACCGGGGTATTTTGTTCTCTTTTGAAAAAATGTGGAACCGGCCAACTCTTGGCTGTAAGCCTTGGCCAATAATCGACCATGGTATGCTGTAATGTCTGACTTGTCTCCCATAAGCCGACTACAATGATAAACAATGGTGGCAGCCTAGTGATCTCTTGTAATCCTCTTTTGTACAACATAAGGACAAAGGTCTGATATCAGGGATTACACAATACCCCCCAGAAAAAGGAAGATTTCAAGCATGACTTCCAGTATCCTTTGTCCCTCTTAGTGCAGGGGAAACAAAACGTAGCAAAGTGAGTGCGTGCTGTGCATGCTACACAATTTTAGAATGTCCGGGCATATAAACACGTCAATCGGCATTGACCCCCACAACAATTTTATGGGTTTATAAAAAAGCAGATTTACCCGATTTGCATTTGTGTGTCCACAAAAGATGTGTGTATTGTACACGTCTTCCGGCTTTAACTGGTTAACGATTTTGAATTGAACAAGCAAAACACTTTGAGGAAAAAGGAAGATATTGTACCATCAGAATACAGATTTCATTTCGTCCAATTGTTATTAGGAAAAAGCTCTCTTGGTTGGTGTTGTCGAAACCGGAAATCAGGAGAAATAAGTCACATGTAAAAAATTTGAGGGTTTCTTTTTTTTCCTTTTTTGCAATATTTCAAAATACTAATTACTTGGGAAATGTTGACTTTGCTTTTACTTACCATCAAAAATAACTTGTTTTGAAAAGAAGTACATAAAGATTGGGAAGAACAGCATGAGACCAGAGTACATAAAGACTTTCTTGAAGGGTGACATGCCTGAAGTGTTTCCTCCTCTGTCAAAATAAAAATCAAAACCAAAGAAATTTATGACATGGGAAAGCGTTTCTAATTAGGATAGTTGGGTGGTATGCCATTTAATGCTAGTGTTAGTGATCCTGATATTGTTGTGCTTTTCTTTTTCCACACTGACTTGAAGCTAAGCCACAGTTCACAACCTTGTGCAGTGCTTTAACACTTTACACCAAGCCACGACCATGAAGGGTAGGGGAAGATGTGAGTTATTTTTTTATTGGGGGTGGGGTTGGTGTGAGGATAGGTGATAATATAGTGATGTTTGTGAGGGTAGGCATTGGGTTCGAGAGTAGGGTTAGGGTTTGGTTGCAAAGGTACGGTTGGGTGTGAGGATAAGGGATGGGTGTTGGGGTAGGGGAGTTTGGAATGAGAATGTGAGGGTTAGGGACGACTGCAGTAAGACCATAAGGTTCTGCACAGTTCATGCACACATGCACATTCGAATCACAACCATCATGGTTTAGTTACATTCTTGATGCATTTATGACTCCTTATTTGATGATGTCCACTGTCTAACCTTGAGAGGTTGTCGGCTATGGAAAGAAAAGAGTAGGCCAACACAACTTGGGTTGAGAGGTGATGATGCTTGACCTGTTGACCACTTAGTATTATCAGGTTAAATTGCAGCTTATTATTATTGAAACCAAAATTGTTTCTCACCCTCAAAAGTTAACTAGAGCTCAATGAACTTGCAAAAAATGCCAGACAAGAAACAACAACACTTGGAATGCAAATTTGAGATGTTTTTAAAAAAAGTTTACATCCCATCACAGGGCGAGAAGTATTGGGAGGAAATGTGACTTAAGTCGAGCATAGAGTGCTAGTGGGAGAGAGTCGTCGGGCGTGCAATGTACACAGTTACTAGTGTGTTCAATAGACGACAGATGTGCGACGAAGCTGAAATAGACCAGTAAATATCTATATTCATTTGAGTTTATCATGAAAGTAACAATTAAGATTGGCCATACTCATACTTAAGACTCAATTGTCTTATGTTGTGACTGTGGTGTGAATGTGATCATCATGAATATCAAAAACATCAACAATTCAATTGATTGAAGCTTTAATATTTTTTCAAATTGATTCTCTGGAAAACATTCTTCTTTGATAATACTGGTCAAAGCCAAGAACATAGCACCTGAAAATTCAAAAACATCAGCATTTCGAAAGGAACATAAGGTGACAATATTACTATCAATAACTTAAATACAAAAGTTGCATCCCCTGAAGGTGATCCCTTGGCTGCCGCTTCCCAGGTTGTATCATAAACTTGGGCGTTACCCCTGGCTAAACACTCGGCAGTTAATAAAGGTTGTATGGCTTCTGACTGGTAACCCTGAACAAAGATATTGACAAAATAGGGAGACTGCCAACATATTAAGGCTAGAGTAGATAGCTCAGTTGGTAGAGCGCTAACATGCATGTTAATCCGGAGGCATGGTACAAATCCCACTCTTCTTGAGTATTATTCGATGGGCGTGCACAACACGGCTTTGACACAGGTTTTAGTTAAAATCATTACCAACACAACAGTAAGTAAATACGTACAATTAAACGTGGTCAGTAAAAAAGCAAAACAGTAAAAAAAAAAAACGAACAAAATCAATGAGTTGTTCGCGCTGTTGCACGAACACCTCAATAAAAAGAAAATCTATTGTTTTATCACAACAAGTTTGATCTCTTTTTTAAAAGTCTAACTCTAACTACTGGGCTGCTACCACACTACTGTACAATATGACTTGGTTTTACCTATTCAGCGTCATATCCGACTGGAAGTTTGCCATTGCTTTTATTGAGCAATCCACCGGTATCTACAGCCTGTGCTTGTGTTCAGGACACTGTATACTGATTTCTCAACACATTGTGGTTTTGTGTCTGGTGTTTATCATGTACGTTTTTGTACACAACAATTACTATTGCAAATTTAACGGTGTCACTGTATAGCGCCCTCTGTCAGTATTGGGAGGAAATGTGACTTGAGTCGAGAGCATTGGGTGGTATGAATAAAAACTAGTATTTTCTTTTACTTGAAAATTTCAAGTGTTTACTACCATCCATATGAATAAAAGAAAGTAAAAGCTTTTACTGGAAAGTATTTACTAAATAATAAAAGAATCTACTTTTACATGTAAAGTAAATTCTTTTCTTTTTAGCACTTACTTACTTCCGTATGAATAAAACGGAGAAAATACTACAAAATGCAAGTAAGTACTGATCCTTTTTCAAGGTAGCCTCAGAGCTACCTTGGACACAGAAGTAAAGACACGTCTGAAGAAATTACAGTGTTTGTGAATGTTCCTCACAGGATAAATGTTTATGTCCCAAGGAGACACACCACTGAAATACTGAATAGACTCATGCACAGTGTTTCACGACAGAAACAATACACAAAAACTCACATGGCTTTTACACCATTTTTAAAATATTTATGATGAGGATAATATAAAACCGTTTGGGTTAATATAACAAAGAATTTTTTCTTCTCAGAAATGTATGCCTTGATCATTAAGAATTTTTTTTCATGAAATCAGAAGAAGTAATTTTTTTGAAAAAAGTAAATGCATTTCAACAGAATGGTGTGCATATATTATTTGAACTTTTAAGTTTAAATTAATTAGCTAAATATGATGCTCGTATTCAGCTCTCATCTTCTCTATAAATAGCACTCTCCTGTTCCACTTTAACTTTTGGTAATTGTGCTCTGGTCAATTAAAAGACACTATGACGTTTCATCAGCCTAACAGCAACGTTCTGCTTTGATTCTGTGGATCCAGATGAGTCACCTTCATCAAATTGTTATCAGAATCAAAATCTCATGGCTGACTTGTAGATTTCTATGTTTCTGTTAATTCAAATGCTGCTTGGGTTGTGTGTGTGTGTGTGTGTGTGTGTGTGTACACACAGAAGGGCATATGTGGGGTCCTGACAACAATGGAACAATGGACCCCACAAGGTCATTTCAATAGGAACAATTGGGCCCCACAAGGGAATTCTTCAGAAAAGGGAATAATAGAACAACAATAGCAGTACCCCACAAACCGGATCCGTAAGGATGTGTGTGTGTGTGTGTGTGCGCGCGTACGTAGACGTGAATGGGAGTTGAAATACAAAGGGAACCTTTTGTTAAAGGCCCTGTACACTATTGGTAAGATCGAAAAACACAATGTTCACAGATTCACACATAACTTACATGATTTAAAGTAAGTAATGGTAGAAAGGGTTCCTTGAAATATTTCTGCCTAAAATGCTATCGTTTCTGAGAAACGTAGAAACGAGTAAAACAATAGTAATTATCGCGCGCGATAATTTGAAAAACAGAAAACACATAAGATCTCTTTTCACTTTTTTTTCGTGACCTCGATGACCAATTGAGCTCAAACTTTCACAGGTTTGTTTGTTCATGCATATGTTTAATCACACAAAATGTGGACACTGATTTTGAGCTGTTACCAAAAGTGTACAATGCCATTCAGCCATGGCAGACAGCTAGATAAAAGAAGTATTTACTCCAAAGCATTAAGTGAATACTTTCCAGTAAAAGAATAAGTTTATTCATACGGAATTTAGAAGATGCTAGTAGCCTACTGAATGCTTCTACTTGGAAGTTGATGCTTTTACTTTTTGCTAGTACTTGTCAATATTTACTTCTTTTTATTCATACGACCCATTGATCTACATTATACCAAATATTTATACTGACTGGATAGGACGACTGCGCGTAAATGTAGCGAACGCGCGCGTTTGCAAGTGGGCCGTTTGAATTTAAACGGCGAGGCGGCATCGAGGCGGCGCACAAGTCTGCACGCAACGCAAATAAATGATTTTCGGGGTCGTGGAAAAACATTGCTCCGTTTTTGCCGTATATAAAGGTTTCAGTAATGTAGATCAATGGTCGAGAGTGCTGCTGGGGAAGAGAGTCGTAGGGTGCGCGCGACGTATAGTTGCAGTATGACGTAAATCGGCCATCTTTACGGGCAGTTTAGAACAAACAGTCGTGCGTTTCGTCCGAGAACGGCGTGCAACACGCGCGAATTTCACGAAACTCATTGCAGGATTGGTCAGTGAACAACGCGGCTGCGTTAATAAGTTGAGCGTTTGACGCACCTGCAAGCCAAAATGCAATTTGCCCGTAAAGATGGCGTCTACTGGGAACTATCTATAGACTAGTAAATATCTAGATTCATTTGGGTTTATCATGAAAGTAACAATTAAGATTGGCCATAAATTATTCATACTCAACTGTCTTGTTAACATTCCGTGTGGATGACCCCATGCATTGCTTGCAAAGATCAGATAATTTCAGAGTTGAAAAGTCGTGAATCTAACGGTGTTGTCATTGATCTACATTATACTGACTGGATAGGACGACTGCGCGTAAATATGGCGAACGCGCGCGTTTGCAAGTGGGGCTTTTGAATTTAAACGGCGAGGCGGCGCATGAGTCTGAACGCAACGCAAATAAATGATTTACGAGGTCGTGGACAAATATTGTTCCGTTTTTTGCCGTATTTAAGGGTTCCGTTATGTAAAACAAGGGATGACACCGTAGTCAAACACAAGTTTTATGCTGCAAAAATGGTAAAGGCTTGTGTTGCGGTAGGTTGCTCTTTTTCAGGAGCTATGTACGGACGAGAAAATCGGATTTCCTTTCACAGGTAAGTGGTGTAGTCTGCAGGAAAAAACGAACACTAACACTATTACTTGGTTATGCTGTTTTCAAAACAGTATTTTAGGCCTGTATATTGTTTTTTAAATACAAACTTCAATATTGTGTATAGGTGTTCGGGCCAACAAGGGCGGACACCTTTTGTTTGGGTTTTGTTTTTCTGTGTAGGTGTAAACTTCAATGCTTTTGAATTAAATTAAATTTGATTGAATTCAAAGTTGTTTTTGTTTTTGACATTTTCTCGTGATTGCCTGTCTGAAATGTTTAGGAATATTTTCATTGGCAGACTGAACCTTTACGTTACGTTTTCCTGCTTAAAGTCTTTCCTTCTCTTTACTATTTTACACTTTAGTGTTTCTGTTTCGTGTGTAACTAATTAAATTTCTGATAAGATGAATACACAGTTATGGTTTTTGCAGTTTTAGTTTCCATGTGGCAATTATCTAACTTTCTAATTGTAAATATTAAACAAATGGAGCTAAACTGGCACCTCATTGAAAAAAGTCATAATTTTGTATTGAATAAACCACTATCTATGTGCGAGAGTCTTGTTTATTTATTAAACGGTCACATTAGCCACATTTCTCTTATTCCAAATTTATTGGTTTTTAAGATTGGACCTCGAAGTTTTCTAATGTGCTTGATACTTTAAAAACAAATATGCGTTCATGCTCTAGCTAGGCCTATATAAATTAATTGATGAAATATCAATCTAGATTAAGAAACTCTCTCCAAAAGAAAAATTATCATAAACAAATGAATATTAATTTTATACTTTAACTTCACCATGCTCATCATCACTACTACTGTACTGCATGCTTGAGGCGCTGCATGCATGCTGGGACCGCCGCGCTTGCGTACTTTCACGCAAATACCCTTTGCAGCGACTACGCGCTTAGCCATAACAGCGATCATCGAACGTGCACAAACGCGCTGAGTTGTCCTATCCAGTCAATGGGTGTTGTTATATAGCGCCCTCTAAAGGCAGTCAATGGATTGTGTGTGTGTGGGGGGGGGGGGGTGGGGAAGTAAAAATAGTCGGGGTCCCTAAGAGCGATAGTACTCATTGGAAAAACTTACTAGCTATTATACAAGCACCATATTTTTAACGTTCGGGTACCCGACTCCAGCCTTTGTGTGTAAATTGAAGCATAATAATAGTGCTCTGCTTGAAATGAAGTTACAATCTGTTCACAGACTAGAGTAAAATCGTATTAAACTGCCATTTGTTGCAAGTTGTGTGGTTTTTATAATAATAGGTGGAAATGAATCTAAGAGGTCTTTTCCAAGACTTTAATCCTAGGTAAGTACGAACTGGAATGATGTGTTTTTGGCAAAATTCTTCTCGGATTCGATTATCATTCAATTCAACTTACACTCATGGAATGAAAGTTTATACACTTGTAATTTTGTAAACACATTTTATACTAGTTGACAGTTTTACAGTTACAACCATGTTCGTACTGGGAGCGTGGATCTTTTTTTCTTTTTCTGGAATGTCATTGTCTCAAAGCCATGGATATGTACTAATTGTTTGTGGACCCATCAAAAGTAAGTATGGACATGAAAATGAAGAATAAAATCGTAAAATCATAAAATTAACACAATTTCAGCTTCTTAAATTCTTATCATAAACTTTTTAAGTTAAAGTAAACCAGGTAAAAATATGAAGAAAAAAAACATTAGATGATATTTTATTATAATGCTTGTTTGTTCATACTTTTACCTGGTTTATTAAGATAAGAAGCTGAATTGTTTTCATTTTTAAAAATCTTCATGTCCATAACTATACTTTTGATATTATTGTTGTATTTTGTATGTCATGTGCGTACATGGCACTCAAGCCTGAGCACAAAGGCCATTTGTAAAAAAAGCTGTAGTTTCGTCCATGTTCACTCTCCATGCCCAAGCTTACCATCATTGGAAAGAGTAAGATCAGATCTTGCCATAGATGGTAAAATACAATCAGGTTGCTGAATCCCTTAAAATTGGACTTGAAAGATCCTAAATGCAAAACAGCTATGGAGCCCCCATTTAGTTGTGTATTAACAAAGTGTTTGAGTTTACCGATCACATTGAGGAAACAAAGACCAAGAACTAAGAAATTTGTTGATCGATCTCAATGAATTTTAAATTATATGAAAGGAAACTCAATTATTTATTGTTATGTTATTTGAAAATTAGTTATTGTTATTTGAAATATCCTATTTCCAGGGATCTAGGGTCAAGTTTCATTTACAACTATAGTTATGGTAAACTGTCTTTCTTTTCAGTAAATTCTTGGTTTATTTTTGCCTGCTGCTGTTCACTGTCATCTTTGCCCTTCGGCTTGACCATTACATAGAATGCTCATACTGGATTGTGTTTCTCCCCCTCTGGATGTGGAAGGGCACTGTCGTCATGGGGGCGGTGGTTGCAGGTCTAGTGTGGTGGAGACATCCGTCATACAGGTGGCTTTCTTTGTTTCTGTTGTTTTTTTAATGATTCTCTCCACTAGTTTTTACAAAATTGTTCAGGGAAAAAAGAGTGGCGATGGTGTCTTAAATGGCAGTTTGATACCTGCAGGATTGTGGCCGTGTGATATCGCACAGCCACGAACCTGCAATGTTTGGAACACACTGAGTATTAAGGTCATTTGATCAATATTTTTGTGAACCCTAAATTTAGACACTCTGTGCTAGCTCACATCCAATTTCCAACCTTTTAAAAAATTTCTTATGATCTTTTCCCAATGTCCATCCTTTTTGAATCCTGTAAATAAAAAAATTGTTAAAATATGTGTAAACATGATTTACATGGCTGTTTTTTTTTTTTGTTACACAGAGTTGAAGGAGAAGGCTATGTGGATATGAAGGCCATCGTTATTTGTCTTTCCCTCAATTCCCTACTCCTGATCTTCGAGGTGCTCGCCTGCAACCAGATGGAAAGTCTCCAGTACAACAGGCAATCAGGGAGCCACCTTTGGCTGGTAGTCTTCATGCCATTGTTCTTGACGTCACCCATGTCTATTGCAGCATGTGTGTGGGGCTTCAGGCATGATAGAGGCCTGGAGGTTAGTTTTCAGTCACTTTTCATGATTCTACTCATCCCCTGGTTCGGCCCATAGTGTTGGCCAGAGGGTGTCTGGGTCTCTTTTGAACACCCTGTTTTAAATTTGGACACCCTGTTTTAAATTTGGACACCCTGTTTTAAATTTGGACACCCTGTTTTTTCTGTCATTTACAAGTAAATATATTGTAAGTGAACAATTGGACACCCAGTTTTTTAAATTTCCAGCAAACTTGGACACCCTTTGAGCAAATCCTGGCTTCGGCCCTCACATTCAAGTTCATTGTACAAGATGAAAACAATTGTTATTGTTTTTAAACATGAATATAATCCCAATAGAGTAGTATAACAAGTGGCCTAGGACTGTATAACATTGCATTCAAGCTATTCCAGCTCTGTTTAAATTGTAAGGCAAACGTCAAGATAAAATGATCTCAGGGGTAAATAATTAACACCATGAATTAAATCATACATTTGAGATCTGACAACCAACAACAGGGCACAGTGCCACTCTCAGACCATGTACATGTAACATCACATGTTTACAAAAGAGCCACACAGTCTGGACTTCCTGCAGACATAATTTGTTTGATATTTGATATTTTTTTGAAAAAAACAAAACAAATTGTAGCCCGCAGGTCAAATTGGATGTGTTTTTTACTAACAGATTTTAAAAAGTACAACAAGTGGTAAAAACAAAAAAATTTGTTCAAAGCTCAGAAGAAGAGAACATAAAATCTTGCATTTATGGAAATTGCACTGGGCGATTTTCATCAACTTTTGATATGAAGAAAGGGGGCACATCTCATAAATTGTAGAGCTGTTTTGTTTGTAGCTCTTGAATTTATGTAGAAATTACGACGCAAAGTGATATAAAATGTAAAATTTCCCATCTAACCATAGTATCTCGCCTTCCAGGAAATGCCCTGGAATGTACAACATCACTCTTTTCTTAAACAAGGGTACACGGTCTATAGAGATGACTGTTGTTTGGTTTATGTGTGATTTCTGTGTTTTAATTTTTATTACAGTTGGAAGCCATGTGTTCCATCAATGTGTTACAATTCATCTTCATTGCTCTCAAACTAGATGCGATTATCACCTGGAGTTGGTCGGTAAGTGTGTGAGAAAAACATGACATTAGGTTAACACCATAGAGTTACTTGACAGTAATACTTAACAATTCCACGACCTTTCAACCCTAGCCCTTCCCTCTGTATCCTCTTTGCCAAAATGAAGAATTCAGAAGGACTGAGGGCCTTTGGCCCAGATAACAGATGAGGTGAGATGAGGCTAAACTGTCAGATTTGTTCTGAACTTTTAAAGAATTTTTTATGTTTATGACGGAAAGGTATTTATGAATGAGAATAATTGAGTGGTGACTCGGTCTTGATCGTTCGTTTCAAGCCATGCGATAAAGGACTTCGGCTCGGTCCCTTTGTTGCATGGCCACAACCCTGCCGTTTTTTTTAAACGAACATTCAAGACCTTGCCAACTCTTTTATTCCCTCATTTCATACTCGCCAATGTAGACGTTCACACATCACTCAAGCAGATAGATGTTAATGTTACACCAAATTGTGTGATGATTGCAAAAGCACCTGCATTTACTTATATGCCAATCCTGCTGCTGTTTTTGGAGCTTGATGAGTGTGCTTTAATATTATTCACTACCTTTCGGAGACCGAGAACAAAATAAAATGGGAAAAGAAAAAGTCTCCATAGGGTAATTCTAAAGACTGGGGTGCTCCACAGGGAATGTTGTGTACATAGTCTGAGAGAGGATGTTAACTACAGGGACAAAGGAAAGAACAAAAGATGTCTCCACAGGGAGGTTAACAAATAGAATGTGTGCACTCATCACTGTTTTGGAGTGATGTCAGCTTTGCTGCTCCTCATTTACATGTGGCATGTCACGGCTGAGTGGTGCAGCGTAGCGGACTCAATTTCTGGTGTTCTGAACAGCAGGGTGTGGGTTCGAGTCCTGGGCCCAATTTCGTAGAGCTGCTTAAGCACAGAAAGAAGTCAAGCATAACAAAATGATGCTTTGCAGAATAAGTTAATCATCCAAAACACGATTTCATATGTACAATTTGTGACTGGTATTCTGCTCATTTTTGGTTAGCAGGAAATTTTTCAGCAAAATTTTCTGCTTAAGCTGCTCTATGAAATTGAGGCCTCAAGTTTATTTCTCTATGGACTCCGACTCGGACTCCAAATTGCAAACCGGATGTCAAACCGGTTTTATACTCATTTTGTTATTGCCATGTGTGTATTGCAGGTTGTATTCATACCCATTTGGATCCTGATGTGCCTTCTCTGTTTGATTGTGTTGTATTACATCGTCTGGTCTATCCTCATACTACGTGCCACTGAGATCATGGCTGAACAGAGAAGAGCTCACCTTATGGCTGCCTTCACAGCGATGGCATTGGTGGTTCCACTCTTAACTTTTGAAGTAAGTTTCACACTGCTCCACATGCTTTTTCAACCAGTTCGCTTCGGGATTAAAAATTGTTTTCCCGTTACCCATGCAGGATTTTTTTCAGTCAAAAAGCAACTCTCTTTTTTTCTTGCCATTAATAATTTGTTTAGTCAATGAAACTCAGTTTGGACACCCTTATAAAGATGTTTTCTTATAGATATTTAATACAGATTTTAAAGGGACACACCGGCTGTGTTGGGCTATTTTGGCTACAAAATATACCCAAACATGACTCTGAAGATCTTCCTTTTGTCCTGGGCCACCGAACTATGACCCTGTGGACTCCCTGAAACATTTACCTGTGTACACGCAATCGTCAGCAGTTTCTCACCACACAAGGCGTGTTGACATGATAACCGCCACCACAAAGAAACTTGGATGCCAGTATATGATCTCACCGCTGTGTGTTGCAAACTCTTGTGCAGCATAAGAGTTTTGCGTGTTATCATGTTCTCCAAAGCGAACTGGTTAAGGAAACAACTTCTGCACTACCATCATTCAAAGGCCAATAATACATGTATTAAAGACACCTGCTTGTACCTGGATGAGGCCGTAGAATTTAATAATAATAGTAATTATTTAGGCATTTATACAGCGCTCTCACTACTCTGGTATTACACCTTTACAAAAACTATACTTATTTCTACACAAACATAAGGTGTTTTTTTTGTGGAGGAGATATTGAATGCAACCATTTCATATAGGGCCTTTAACCCTCCTACTGTCAGTGACTCTTGGCAACATTTTCCAGTGAGTTGACCAACCATTTGAAACTATTCGACTGCCAAGGTTGTTGTACGGTGGCACAACTGTGCACAGAACTAACTTTGCACTGTGTACATGCATTCCCTCATGGTATCATATTGCAGGATGGCATAGTTTATCTATCATTCAAAACCACAGTGAATGGTATTGAATGGTCAGACAGCAAGAGGGTTAATGCGTTAAGAGACACTGTGATGCAATTTACTGCCAAGTGCCCTGGGTTATTTTCCGTGCATTACACAACAGCTTTTTGTCCCATCTGAAGGACAAGGCAAGCGTCTTGCTCAAACACACAAGTGCTGCTACAAGGACCCAAACCCACACTCTGCCACTGCTCAGCCATGACACTCCAATTTGCAAAAGGGAAGCAAGTATCAACATTGAGATTTTCACTTGCTTGAAGTAACTTGCAGTTGGTGTTTAACACTCCTATACACTGGTGCCACAGACTGCCACAAAGTACCATACCTCCCAGGCCAGCATTGGATGCATGGGTTTCTTCTGTTCGGACAGCTGGTACTATGTGGAAACTCCATGGCTTCTTGTGTACTGTGGACTTATGAAATAAATTAAAAACACTGGAAAAATAAATGCAAACTCGGAAGAATTGTTTTTCTTTGAATGCTCGTTTACTTACAATGCAAGATGAGTTTGTCCTGATATACCTGAATTATGACAGGGCTGTCATTGGTACATGTAGGATAGTATTAGGCTTAAAATCCATGTGTCTTTCCATTGCGTAAACGTATTGCGCAGTTGGTGTTTAACCCTCCTATACACTGGTACCACAGACTGCCACAAAGTACCATACCTTCCAGGCTAGCATTAGATGCATGGGTTTCTTCTGTTTGGACAGCTGGTACTATGTGGAAACTCCATGGCTTCTTGTGTACTGTGGACTTAGTCTCCACAGTCTCTTATTTGTGGCAAGAACCAGTTGGGCAGGAGAGTATACCAACAGTTTTTGTCAACATTACTAACCTGGAAGATGGGATGAGTTTAGAATCTTATCCGTGTCACTGGATAGGTTTAGTATGGTTGGGGAGTTGGGGTCACATTCAGAAAAAGAGAAAGAGAATGCTTTTGAGACATCCCAAGACCTGGTCATAACGAACATACCACAATGTTTACTTTCAGATTCTACTTGTAAATCGTTTAGATGGAGTCACACGTCATCCATACATTGCTGTTTTTGCACCGTTCTACATTTCCCTTTTGGTTCTTATTCCAACGTCTTTCGGACAAAGAGGTGGCAACCATTGTAAGTATTATCCACACATTGTTTGTTATGTTATGGAATTGCACAGGGGCCGTGGAGGCCATGGCCTCTGTTGTTCTGTTCTTGGCCTTCAAGCCCCTTCAAAAGTTTCCCATAGACTTTAAGATTTCCCAATGGAAGGCCCTTTCGAAAATGAAAACAACCTCTCCTCTCAAAGATGGACCTCCAGGCCTGAGTACCCATCTGTCCTGTTTAGATAAAGCCAATTTGTAATAGAAATACTTTGAGTGACACCAGTATGTACCTAAATCCAGGTTTTTCACCGATGTTTCAAATTAGAAGCTCTTGTGATGCTCCATACCTCTAGAATTATCATTTTCAAACATTCCTTGCCATGTACTTGAGAAATACACATACACTTTAAACTTGAACTTATAGAAAGAGTTGTAATTGGACAGTGGGTTCAAATGTTTGCATGGAACATCGTTTTGTGGAGAACTTGTAGAATCGTAGATGTTTGGGTCATCTTTAGCCACCTGGTGTTTCTTTCTAGGGTGGTTCGGCATCCGCAAAGACTTCTGCACATTCCTTCTGACGGCGTGCCCTTTTTTAAGGGAGTACGGGAACATATCGTATCAACTGGAAGACGTCAACAGTATACAATCCCCGGAGGGTCAGGATATGAACAGAGATATGTACACCACTTCTATACGTGCTGTCATGGACCACTCGACCAAAACTAATCTACCCGGTGATTACCATTGAGTCACCAGACTGATCATACATGACTTAATGTATGTAGACTCTCAAACAGCAATGTCTGATTCCCTGTACCCTGTAGTGATAATAATTGCTCTGACATATAACAAAGAGGACTGACTGTCTCTGCTTCACCAGGAGTTTTGTGGAAGAAAAACCCAAGATATTTTGATGGCAACAAAGTTAAACGGAGTGCTGGGCATACGTTACTTAATCATTTAGTGGTGGGATTTCCAAAATTTGTTCGTGTTCAGGGCGTGATTAATTGTTTGGAATGTACTGAATAACTGTTTGTTTTTGAGAATATAATTGTCGCAATGATACCCTGACTAAACAAATATGGAAAATATGGAATGTAGTCACCGTGAATCACAAAATCCTTGGCCGTATTAAGCCACGACCGATAATCAGCCATGGTAAGCTGGAATTTTGGATCAGTCGGACTTGCCTCCCCGTTATGCCGAATGCAATGATAACCAATGGTGGCAGCCTACATGTATCAATCTCTCGTGTGTACAACAAAAGGATGAAGGTCTGGAATCGGATTACACGATAACCTCCCCGCAAAAAGGGAGATTTGCAGATGAACTCCTGTACCCTTTGTCCTACTTTGTATGGGGGGAAACAAAGCGTTGCACGGTTAGTGCATGCCTGTGCACGCTACACAATGGCATGTCCAGGCTTGTTAACAATCGGATATTCCGATTGTATACTGATTGTATACAAAAGCGGGTTTACCGACTTTCGGTGTGTGTCCAAAAAAGTTGTGAGTCATACCGGTTAACAGTTAAATGGGATAAATATGTGTACAGAGAGGCTAGACTATTGAAGAGTATTATTAGAAATCATTTTGGGGAAAATTTTTTGATGAATTAGATTCCGAGAGAGTCCTACCATCAAAATTTAGTTCCACTTTTAAGATCAACGTTTTTGATCACTTTGAAACGTCCAATAATGCTGAGCATCGAATGTTTGTCGTAAGTTATTGTCTATGTATATTTTTTGTAAGTGCAGGTTTTCACTTACATAGGATGCAATGTAATTCGGTCTTGTAAGTCACAATGTGCATGTACATATGGTCCCCCTTGATGCCCAATGTACTCTAACACGGTTTAGAGTCAGCGTTTTCTAAGTTTGTTTTCTCGGTAAGCTTTGAACATTTTCATGAGGACAAGACCAATCTTGGGAAGGTTGTTTGTGATTCATGTTAATTGTCTTAGTCAGAAATTTTGTTGGTTTCGGGGAAAAATCTGGTGGTTTTTGGAACTCAACATTTTTATCAGAAGGAGTTTTTGAAGTGACGTTGATTTAAGAAGAAAAAAAACGATGCAGACAAGAATCCATGATGTTATACATGTATTGTATTTTACAGAGTTGTTCAAAAGAGCTTTGAAAGTATTTAACTATTTTTATATATAATGTGAAGCGTTGAAATTTATGAAATAAATTAAGTACACTGGAAAAATAAATGCAAACTCGGAAGAATTGTTTTTTTTTGAACGCTCGTTTACTTACAATGCAAGATGAGTTTGTCCTGATATACCTACATTATGACAGGGCTGTCATTGGTAATAGGATAGTACTTAGGCTTAAAATTCATGTGTCTGTTTGCGTATTGCGTAAACGTATTGCGCATTCGTATTACGATTCCTAAAATACAAGCAGTACCTCTGTAATCAGACCGCCATCTACCCCACAAACAATATGCAATTATAGTCTGATTATAGCATTTCTACTTTTAATAATGAACCTCTGTCTACTTTGGTCTCACTAGAACCTCAGCAGGTAAGTTCATAAACTATATTAATGTCTTAAGTCTTAGACATGCCAAAAATCGTTTTTATCACAATTAAGTCGCTTTAGTAGTCTCAGGGGAGGAGGTATCACATTCCTATGCATTTGGGTAATACTTAAACAAGCAGGTTCTCAAAAGCATATTGAGTCTGTCATCCGTTTCAATCGCGTCTTGTTGCGTATAATACAATTTTAGACTGGATTTTCAACCAATACGCAATTGCACAATGCCATATTTATGCTGCACAATGCGCATTGCGCTGGCGTGTGGCTAGCATGTTGCTTGGTGTGGGTTTTCATTTGTACGCAATACGCAATACGAACACATATATTTTAGGCCTTACAGTTAATGTGCATCCGTATTTTTTTTTAAACCATCAATAACAAAAAATGTTAACCATTTGAGTTCAAGCCACACTTTTGATCACTTGCATTTGTGTGGAAGAAGATCAAATTGTTCCTTTCTGATATTTGGAGAGTATGGTGGAGCTGTTTTCTTGATCTTCATGTTCGACCTTTGTCTTCTGCAGATCAGTTTAATGTGAGTAAATGTTCGTTTTGTTTGTTTTCATCTGAAAGAAAGTAAACAATGACGGGAACTGCAATCTGCACACATGCAGTACGTGTATTACCATCCATGTCGACATGTGTCAGAAAAGTGGACTTTGATTTATATGAACAAGGAATGCACCAGAATCAACACATCTAGAGTAAACAAATACATCTACTCAGTAGCCCTGTGAGGAAGTACAGGGTGATCAAACACAGGTCACGGTATAGTCAGAGTACAATGTCATGTTCACTCCCCCCTGTAGTGTGTTAAGAATTTACATGTTGTGCTGTTTCATTCCTTAGGTGAAATAATGACTTTTTCTTCAAGCTTTCTCACAGTCTTGATATGTGTGGTGCAGTCGGCCGTTGTTGGGGCACAATCCTGGTAAAAGTTGATGACTGTTCTTGTAAAAACGTTGACGGTAAACAAATCAACCTTGAGTCTTTGGGCTATACAGACTCCAGGGCACCGAGGTAAGGCATAGGTATTATTTGCCGTTTTCATTTGCAGATAAAAGGGGTTTTGATCAATTGGTTCTGATTTAAGGGAACATTACAGAATTGGTAAGAAAAAATTGTAAAATATACTTTTTGATCACAGATTTACATAAAACTTACACGGTCTAATGATGAGGATAGTAGAAAACATCCCTTGAAATATTTCTGTCTGAAATGCCATATTTGATGAGAAATGAGTAAACTAATTTTCCGATTGGAGTTTATCGCTCAGTGAGCGTTTTATTCATTTGTTGAATCTATATGATTTCATGCAAATGTGTAATCGGTTTTTCACTATTTTCTTGTGACCCAGATGGTCGATCGATGTCAAACTTCTACATGTTTGTCAGTTTATGTATATGGTGGATTACATAAAGTGCTCACACTGCAAGCAACTGTTTTGTTAGCAAAACCAATTCTGTAATGTTCCTCTAAGTAAACTCTGAAATATCTTGACTTTCTTGTTGGTCTGTTTTGTACGCTAATAGTGTTTTGTCTTTGTTTTGTTTTAGTCTTTGTGTTTAAATGCGGTTTTTAAATGAACTTATCAACTAAATGTTGGTAAATGAGGTTTGTAGTATTAAAGGAATGAACTACATGCCAACTGAATGGAAGGGTTTGTTATGTAAATCCATTTTTATATTATAAAATATGATATTTTTATTGTTGGGCAGGGGTCTGGTTGTACACATCTGTTGATGACAGATTTTTTACTGTTTTATTTCCTTTTTATTTCATTGCAGATCTTAACATTAAAAATAAAATAAGATATTTATATTCATTTCTAGAAAATGTGTCCCTGCTTTGTTGAAGTTGAACGTTCCTGTCGCCGATTTCACAAAGCTTTCCGCAACTGCATAAGACCACTGAAGTTGTGCACCACTATCACAAGAAATCCTGCACAAGTGGACTTACGCAGTTGCGTAAAGTTTTGTGAAATCGGCTGCTGGGTTGTAGGTTGTACTATAAAGGGACATATTCCAGCAACGAAAAAGGAAATATTTGGTTTTGAAACATTGTCACTTCTCCTGTGGGGGTGTTATATATTTCCTTAATACTTAATAGAAATCGCCTTAGGATGTTTTTTTGTGTTACTTGAGAGTGATTGGAATGTTTTATTTCCTCATTCAGGTTTCCCTATGCACTAGGACCTGAAAGTGCAGGATGGGAGTATGCATACAATCCGTGTTTTCCATTCTCAGATGGGTCAGGTCGGTGCAACAATGCCGTAGTGAGTAGAATTTGCTGTATTTGTTTGGACCAAAACAATCAAAGGTTGCCATTTTAATTTTGAAAATCGTTCAAGGTTGGAAAATTATGAGGTTCGGATGTGATTTCTTTCTTTTCAATAAGTGACACATATTGTGTGTTAATAATAACAATAACTTGCTCTGATTGACCTACTGTCATTTCATGTCCCACGTAGGCAAGGTCATCGGTCTTCATCTGATACTTCCCATTTTATGGTAATACAAAATCTTGTAGTACAGGCAACAAGGCTTTTTCCATAGCCGGCCCTAGGGAAAGGAACAAACTCCTGTTCACATCAGATACTCTTCTTCAATTTAGATATTCAAAACTTCTCAAAACTTTTTTTTATTTCTGTTTAGCTTCTGCTATAGGTTCTAAGTTCGCTGTGAAGAGCTTTGTTCTTGTTAAAGGCACTAGATAAATTCCCATTGTTAGTATTATTATTAGCGCATTTTATAGTGCCCATGTTCATTGGGCCAAAACAACATTCCTGTAGTCATTCCCAGCTCCCTGGGGAGTATACAGCCCTGGGCTGCTGTGGTGCTTCGAAGGCTTTTCAAACATAATGTCGACCTCTACCTTCGCATGTACCAATTTAAAGTCCTGGGTGAGGAGAAGCAAATAATAGTAAAGCATCTTGCTCAAGAACAGACAGAGACTCGACCCACACAGACGATTCAAACCACCAGAACTTGATTTTGACGCACTAAACTGCTCAGCCCTGACAGGCTATACACTGTATGTTAACTGTCATGGTTTGACTGCCTGGTTGTAGAAGGCTTCAAAGCCACTGTTGGTGGCAGCCCTCCAAGTCTGTCTCCCAAGGGTAGAATCCAGTCAAAATCTATATACTGTTTCATTTTATTGGACAAGTAACCATTTTATGTTTTACTAAACTTTCAGCATTCATAAAGTTTGCTTTAGAGGTGTGCATAACATTGGTAAGATTGAAAATAGTGTTCACAGATTCACACTTAACTTACATGGTATAAAGATGGTCGTGGTGGGGAACTTACCGTTGAAATATGTTTGCCTAAAATGCAATATAGTTTTTGAGATATGAGTAAAACAGGGATGGGGTTTTCCACTATTTTCTTGCGACTTCGATGACCAATTGAGTTTTGACAGGTTTGTTATTTCATGTAGATTTTTGGTCGGGTAAACTGTGAAAAAATGGTCTTTGATAGTTACCAATGGTGGCCATAGGTAAATAATCTGATGCTTTATGAAACACATGTTATTAATGTCTCGACTACAACACTGTACTGCTGAGTACCTGCTGACATTATCATGGTTATTTTTGGAACCTGAGCCTCTCAACCCTGTGTTATTGCAGATTGTGCCAACGGTATATACAATCAACTACAGAAATCTTTAATCTTGGAGATGCCACTGCAAGTTGGAACAGCGATGCTGAGGGCGTTTACATTGAATATTCTCACACTGATAGTGGGGACACAAAAAGGCAAGTAACAGAGCATAACAAACACTTCTCACAAAAAGGCAAGTAACAGAGCATAACAAACACTTCTTCACTAACAAATGGATTAGTGAGGAAATTAAATTACATTTATCCTTTGTTTCTTGACAAATACTTGGACATAAGAACAAAGAAGTAGGTATGAAATAAATCCCTGGGGATTTCAAGCCCATTTTTTAGCAATTTGTACATTATGTAATTACAGGACATCACAGGTCCACTTAGTGTGTGATCAAAGTGCAGACGTTCCAAAGTTGGGGCGACAAGGACAAGCTGGATTTGAAGCCTTATATGTAAGTCAATGTCAAATGTGAAAAGATACATTTAGAAGAAGAAAAACGAAGAAGGGCCTGTACAGCGAATCTTGGGGAGAGACTCTTCTCAGCCTCGATACCATGGGCAGTGTACAGAGCCTCGACTTCATGCTTCATTTGTATTGTATTTATGTGTCTGTTTGGATGAAAGTGTCATTACATTACCGTGACAATACACAGTTATATAATGCTTCTATAGACCGTATTGAATAACTCCTTTGTTGCTATGAAAGTCGCCATCTTGTAGGGCAAACCGTATCCGCGTCTAAACGCGTACATCAATGAAGCTCGCAGCGCTCCCCGGTTTGATTTCTACGGCACACGTACGTACACGCACACGCTCACAGACACCATGTTGTAGGGTGGGTTTTTTGAATGGTGACGTCATATTCAATAGGGTCTATTCACTGCTGTCCCCAAATTCGCTCTATAAGGGAATGGCTTACCGTGCAAAGGGCTCTCACATGCATCAAATATTCATATGTTATTCGTTTACTACATGTATAATCAGCTGTTACTTTTTTACTTTTTGTTTTTTTCTGTGGACTTTGTGTATTTTCAAGAGACCTCTTGCAGAGTGTAAAGACAATATGTTTTAAAAGCCTTGCTAAATTTGGTAAGATTTTGATAATATTGTTCATTGTTTCCCCAGCTTTTTACACTGACAACAAAGTGTGCTTGCCCAGGAACATGTGGAACAGCACCTCCACCTCCAGCTCCAGCTGGAATAAGTCCTGGCTCTGTACTATGTATCCTGTAAGTTTCTTCTTTCCAACTGATTTTTCTTTCCTGCATTCCATAACGACCTTAAGAGTTCACACTCACGTGTTGCAAGCTTTGTTTCTCAAATCGTCAAGAAAGTTTCTCTGTACTATTTGTTTTTCTTCCTGCAATCTTGAACAGTTGTATTGTTATCTTTTTTTAAACTGCCTCTTTTATTTAAAAACAAAAATTATTCCATCTAATGCATAAAGTTGAACCTTGTTTCAAGGTGCAGCCATAAAGTGACGAACCAAATCATTAACTTTTTATGTTTTGTTTTCACTGTAAATTTCAGGTTTTCTGTACTGGTTGTGGCTTACTTTGTTGGTGGTACTCTTTACTTGAGATTTGGACGTCATGCTCAGGGGAAAGAAATGATCCCCAATTATGAAATGTGGGTAGGAGTGCCTGGAAATATTAAGGTATGTTGGAAGATGACTCATTGAAATTGATCAGCTTTACATTAGCCTAAACACCAGTGTTTCAAAGCAGAGCAAGGAAGTCCTCGCCTCTCTTTCGTGTACAAAACCAATGGGGACGTCGCTAAAACAAACTAAGTCCAAACATGTGTTTGTGTGCGATAACATAATCAAGAAGGACTAGGCATATTGGTCTTGCTAAAACAAAAGAAACGTTGTCCGAGCAATAACTCAAGAAGAAATTGCATATCAACCAATAACTTGGTGTTTGGATTGGTCTTGGGATCCCCTAGAAGCCTATTGTTTTGGGACCCTAGGGTAAAATGTAATGGTCATTATGGCTGAAACAGAAGGAATGTTGTCCAAGCAATAACTCAAGAAGAATGTGATTAATCTTAGCGGGGCATTGGTGTTTGTCAGCACACCATTTTTGTTTTTTTCTTCTTTTTTTCAGGATGGAATTGTTTTTGTCTCTAGCTGTGGAAAAAAGATGGGATATGAGGAGCAAACTTAGTCATTTGTTGTAAAGTATGATCAATTCATGCATACAAATGTGTACGCTGATATTTTTCGCTGAACTTTATATGTTGGTTAGTTAAAGTGCATTTATTGAGTTTAAATTATTGGAATTGTTATGAATTGTATTGCTGAATTTGTTTTCTTCGAGTCATGCCAGTAACAAGAAACATACCTCTTTATTAACCCATATCTGCCTAACTAAGGGAAAACACCTAACAATGGGAAAACCCGCAGATGAACAAGAAGTGGGTGTATTTCACGATACTCTCATTATTAGTGGTATGAGTGGGGCAACATGGAAAATTGTGTATCACATTCAAGAGATTTGTGTGCTCTTTCCAACAGCATACAGTTTGTTGGGGGTGGTATGCTTATTTGCAAGGCAGTAAATAAAGAATGCTTATTGTAATGCACCAATAAGCAGTACATGGGGCTTAGGCAGGAGCAGTGTTTACGTGCTGTGACCACTGACCAGTCAGGTTGATATGGGTATGTTATCGGAAATTATATGTTATTTCTTGTGTTTAACCAACAGCGATTTGTGTCAAGCACTGTTTACTCAGTACTTTGTGGAGTCCTGTAAAATGCTCCACAGGCATATTACTCGGGTGGGATTTGAACCCTTTGCCATTCTAGAGCAGATGTCAACTTTTATGATATTGCTTGAATTGTATGTTGCAATGCTTCCTTTTTTCATACTGCTTCTTCTCTCTTGAAAACTTTTCAAGGGGAAGGAGAAGATAGTTTATGGGTGACTGCTATGTAATGATACTCTATTCTTGGAAGAAGAGACTTGATTCATTTGTGGTTCATCTTAGAACCATCACATCTTCTGAGAAGAGATAATGATTACATAGTTGTCACTCATAAACCAGTGTTTCCTTACTTTCTTCATTGTACAAAGCTTCAAGTGTTACTTAACCACTAATTGAGTTAACTTACTTTTGAGTGTACTTTTTACTGAAAATGCAGTAAATGTAACTGTTAATTTAGTCATTTTAAGAAAGATTTTCACAATGTTTTGTTGACAATTTATTTTTTTAAATGTGTTATTTTTTAACTCAAGTTACTGTTCTTAATGGTTGCTCATAAAATTTTCAATTTTGTGTATTGCTTACTGATGTTTTATTACTTTAGGTTTGATTTGTTACCTCTGAAAGTGATTTTTGTTACTCAATTTGAGTTTAAGTTATATTTACACTGTGTTGATAAACCCTCTCATTGCCTTTCTTTAGCCCATTTCAGATGCTTTTCACACAAGCTACTAATTGAAATAGAAAGGTATATTGGTTTAGACTCGAGCCAAAGAATGTGCCATCATTGTCACCTTGATGTTGAAACAGAATTCCATTTTTGCTAGATTGCCCATTGTAAAAGACGAGAATATTTTGTTAGACATTATTTTAATCAATACAATATGAATTTGATTTCCTCGGTAGGGAAGATAGATTTCAGTTTTTGATGGATCATTCGATGAAGCTGTTTTAATTGCTTGCCAAAATATACCTTTTTGTTTATGGTTTTCAAAGAAAACCAAACTGTGTGATTAGATTTAATTAATGTTTTGTTGTTGTTAACACTCCTCTCTTTCCGTTACGACTGTTTCACTACTTGTTATTTATATACAGATGTAACCCTCCCCAGGGTTATGGGGCTTGTTCCAGTTTCGGAATAAAATAAATACAATACAATACTAACAGCAAAGTTTTTAAGATGGAGGTCGCTTTAAGTTGCATGTTTTGTGTCAGAGACTTAGTCAAATTTGTTATGTTTTCATGCTGTGAGCATCTTTGTTTGGTTCCCAGTGTATGCAAATGCAATGCCAGCGCAGTTATTGTCCATCAGAAAAGGACCACACCATTTATTTTAATTTTAAGTCTCTCTTTGGTTAGGTTCGTTTTTATAGAAGAAAAATTCAATGCTTGTTTGAGGATAACATGGTGGGTAATGTGCTGTATTTTTTTTACCTTGTTTGACCTTTTTCGTCAGCAGATCTGAAAGTAAGTGAATTCACTTTGTTTTTTCCCTATCTTTTTGACAAGTGTAAAATAGTATAAAAGTATGCCTATGTACTTTTATCTGGATTTTCGATCATGGTACTTCGATTCAAAGGTCACCAAAGTCAATAGATTTCTGAGTAAATAAATAACCAAACTTAATAGTGATCAGTAGCCACGTGAACAAGTACTAGGTTATCAAAGAAAGGTCGCGGTATAACTAGTCGGACTACAATGTCATGTTCACTCCCCCCTGTAGTGTGTTAAGAATTTACATGTTGTGCTGTTTCATTCCTTTGGCGAAATAATGACTTTTTCTTCTAGCTTTCTCACAGTCTTGATATGTGTGGTGCAGTCGGCCGTTGTTGGCGCACAATCCTGCGTAAAAGTTGATGACTGTTCTTGTAAAATTGTTGATGGTAAACAAGTCAACCTCCAGTCCCTGGGCTACCAAAACTCTGACACACCAAGGTAATGCTTTGATTTCCTCTTGTTACAAGTATTGACTGTATTTGTCAACATTCTCTGATAAGTGTGACATTGTTTGATGGCTTATAAGTGCATACATGGTGTTGTTCCTCAGTACTTGTGTGAAACTCTTACTTTGTATCAACCAGGCAGGGCGGGACTCAGATCTTCTAAAGACTGTGGTTAACTTTATTCTTACCACACACCGTGATAAAAGATAAACCCAAAGTGGTTTAGCATTAGACCACTCTCGCTGATCGATTTAACTTGTGGGTTCAACCCGATTCGGTTAAGTTTTAAGAGCGTTCAGACACACAATAATAAACCTGTATGAGTTAACACTGCCTTAAAACCGACTTTAGTATGTGTCTGAACGACCTTCTTTAACACTTCTTATTCACAACACCCTAGTTATTTTTCTATTCTTGGTAGGTGCTTTGATCTCCCTTGTAAAGGCACTTTATTTAACACTTGTATGTGAAGATGTGAACTCCTGGTGCATTGTTCTTGAAATTATGTTTTTTATACTGAAAATTTAATTCATATTCCAAAATGATAAAGTGTATTTCCTTATTCAGGTTCCCCTTTGCACAAGGTACCTGCAATTGCAGGATGGGAGTATGCATACAATCCATGTTATCCATTCTCAGATGGGTCAGCTGGTTGCAAGAATGCTGTAGTGAGTAGAATTGTTGCATCTTATTTATTTCAATGTTTGCCGAAATGGATATTTGATAAGGCAGTGGCGTACCAACTTCCTTCCTGAGATCATCTTTGCACTTTCTGTTGGTGACGATGTATAATAAATGATACAGCTGACGGATGACTATCTTGAATCAAGGTGGTGAAAAATGTGTCACATTGTAAAATCATGAATCTTGAGTTCGAGGCATAGAAGTAGCAGCGATATTGTGAGCATTGTATTTCATGCTGTTGTGTAGTAAATGAAGTTTAAAACATTATAGATCCACAAAATACACTGTGGCACTACACCCACCCTGTGGACACTACAACCACCCTGTGGACAAACTTGGACAAAGCTATCATAATGATGAAATGACCCGGGATTACTGCAGTATATAACGTCTCAAGAACAGTGTTAATATCCACCTCTATCTCTGGCTCGATCTTGATACATGGAGCTTTTTTCCGAACCTTGTCTTAGGCTCCATGTCTGACTCTGGGCTCTGTTTGATGTGGAAAACTCCATGCAAAATGTACACCATTACAAATTGATAACGGAGCCAGAGCTGGAGGCAGAGCCCAAGCCGAGGTTTGGAAAAGGCTTGATACCTGACCCCTGACCCCTGATCGTGTTATTGTTCACTTTGCATCAGCTGATTACTTGCCAAATGTTTGGTTCCTTCAGGTTTGTCAAAGAAATCAGAGCGGCCATTCTCAAACCTATAATATTGGTGATGCCACTTCGACTTGGGGTGATGATGGTACCAATCTGTACGTTGAATATTTCCATACTGATGAAGGGAATCCACCTGTGACAAGGTAAATTATAAGATTATTTGTCTTCTTTTTTTTCCCCCCAATTTTTCAAAAGTTTTTGTACAAAATCCTTTTTCTGATTAAGCAGAATGTACCAAGTCAATAATTTTCCTTTTTTCTTAATTTTAGGACATCACAAATTAGCCTAGTGTGTGATCCAGGGGCAGATGTTCCAAAGTTAGACCGACTGGGACAAGATTTGGGAGTAACAGTATATGTAAGTATGCTTCAACAACAAAAGCATAAACACGGATCAGAAAAACTGGGTTATGAAATATCTTTGCATTGGAGATGAGATGCTATGAACTGAATTCCTCCAATGTTGTGTCTGACAGTTTTTCTGAAAGTTGATCATGTGACATGTTTCTCCATGTTGCAAAGAAGTCCTCCCAAAATGTATTTATTTGGGAATTGGTGTTGCCCTTACACCAATGTGTGACAAGCACTGAGTACTCGAGGCTTTCTGAATCCTGTAGGAAAAAAAACCCAAGGCACTTGGGTGGGATTTGAACCCACACTCCCTGCATTCTTAAGCAGACTACTTAATTCGCTAGTCCACTGAGTTTGCCGGTGACAAGAGGCCAGTTTGAAACCTTTAATAAGCAGCTGGTACCGTGCCTTTTGAATTTCTTTTCTGCAGGACTCGGACATTTTTTATTACACATCGGTGTAAGGTTTAAATCAAAATAGTATTCTTTATCCAATACACTAGTTAAATTATTCCATGTTGTCCTTGCTTGTCTTCAAAATGGAGAAATAAATAGTGTTACCAAATCCTGTTGATCTTGTATTATGTACAGTATGTACCAAACAAGTTGCATTTTTTTTTAAATTGATGTTTTTGATGAATACGTTTTTTTAATTTGTCCTCTTGTATCTTCTTGTATCTTCAGCGATTCACACTGACAACAAAATGTGCTTGCCCAGGAACGTGTGGTACATCACCAGCTCCTTCTCCAGCATCTGGAATAAGCCCTGGTTCGGTTCTATGTATCCTGTATGTTTTAGTTCACATGCCTCCTCCTCACCCTCCTCTCCCCCCTGACTTTAATACCTGACAGCCGGGGAGGGTACATGTTAGGGATATAACTCCTTGCCATCTCCCTAGTGGCTTACCCTATGGAGGGCGGGCTGGGTGCATGTTACAGAGTTGTGATTTTCTCTGTTTTATCCCCGATGGAGTTAGTTTGAAGAAAGTGTCAGTGTAGATGGACATAAGTTTCAGTTACATCAATGTTTCAAAAAGGGAGCGACGGCTGGATAAAGAAGAAAAACAAATTCTGGTGACTGTCTTGTAGACATCAACATTTTTCGGGGCCTGAAGTGGGCCACGTACCTTATGCCGCATGGGATTCATGTTCGCAGGCTTTGCGCTTCGCGCTCGCAGTTCCTTTTTTGTTTACAACAGCCAATCACATCCCTGATGTTTTTTTTTTTGGGGGGGGGGTAATCAGCAACCTGTTGATTTTCACGTCCCCTTTTCAATTTTAAAAGAAATTGTAAGTTTTAATGTCAAGGAGGCGTTTTTTTTTTCCTTCTTTTTTTCTTCTTTAGTTATAAAACTCATAAAATGATTGGCTTCCACACAAGAGTTTACAAAAACAATTTAAATAATCTCTCATTGAATGAGCAATTCACCAACTTTTATTTGTTGTTTTCCTTGTAAATTTCAGGTTTTCTGTACTGGTTGTGGCTTACTTTGTTGGTGGTGCTCTTTACTTGAGATTTGGACGCCATGCTCAGGGGAAAGAAATTATCCCAAATTATGAAATGTGGGTCGGAGTGCCTGGAAATATTAAGGTATGTTGGAAGATGACTAAACTTTGACACTGTACTAAAAGAACGCCTAAACCACAAATAAACTTCAGAATAACCCAACCCCCTGGCATTAACATCGTTATTTTCCATTAAAAAGTCCTAATTTCATGAAGTTTGTAATTACTAATTTTCCCACAATATGTTAAAGTGTAAACTTTATTTATATATTTATTATAATTTTTTCCCCAGGATGGTTTTCTCTTTGTCACTAGCTGTGGAAAGAAGACAGGCTACGAAGAACCAATGTAGACAAAACATGAAATATGGACAATCATTTATAACAAATCTTTCAACTGTTTTTGTTTAAAAGTTTATTATATGATTGAGTTATATTGAACTTAAATGAATTATTTTATTTCAGTAAACTTTGACATCAGGTTACTTGGGGAGTAAATATTTTGAAAACACAAATTGCCTTCAGGGGTGGTTATAAAGAGTAAATACTAAAGCAATGTTGCATTTCTATAAAATGTTATCATTTTTTTTTTTTTTTTTAGCTAACAATGATTGGTATTTTGTAATAGGTTATGTTATCACTACACTCTGCTTTTCAAAGTAAACTGGTCCCAGACTTTATCAGGCCCTATATATATATATATATATATATATGTTTTTAAGGGCAAGGCAGTTTTTCTCAGTAAAGGGCATTCTATGAGGGAAATCTAAACTTCTACTGAAACTTTTCAAGGGCATCAAGGCAATTGCCACTTTTGCCTCCGTGAAGTATCAGGCATTTTTATGATCCAACTGCCATCACTGTTAAAACTTTTTAATTGAAATAAATGCATTCACACAGCATCATATTATCCTGTTTTAATTTTCGTTCAGTGCTTGTTCTGGGTTTTTAATTTTTTTTTATTAAATTGTATCCTGTAATTGTTTTACCATTAAAGAGTATTTGTGTATAAAACGAAAAAGTTTTTGTAAAGTTTGTTGTTTCTTTACCGTTGCATTCTACTTTAGAGTCTAGCATTTTGTCATAAAGTAAATAGGTTGTTTCAAATACGAATAAATGTTATGAATAAATAAACAGTTGCATTGTGAAAATCGAGGCTCTAAGGCACAAAATGTATTTCTTGAACAAATTATACTCTTTAAAAAATATGATGTGGGACAGACATAAGAAGACAAAGTGCAACCTGCATTCATGACAGGCTTGGTGTGCTTTTTTTAGGGACACTGAAGTTTGTTGATGTGTAGCCTTGTGATGCCCATTGGTGTTTTTGTGTAGGGCAGTGTATACCTTTAGTAATTACTCGAAAAATACATTACCATAAAAAACTTGGTAAGGAGAGCACCTGAGAGCCGCTGATGGTGTAAGCGACTCCCTCTGAAATGATGTAGTTTCTGAGAAAGAGATAATTTCTCACTAACATATTTGAATCTGAGAAAGGATTCAGGCATTCTCATGCATTTAAAAGTTAAAAATTCTATGCAATAAGGGTGTTTTTTCTTTCATTATTTTCTTGCGACTTCGATGACCAATTGAGCCCAAATTTTCATAGGTTTGTTATTTTATGCATATGTTGTGATACACCAAGTGAGGATACTGGTCTTTGACAATTACCAAAAGTATCTCCTGCCTGTGTGGTCCAATATCGATGTAAATGGTAAAAATTCGTTGTACAAACCTATGTGAATGTCCAATGTACAATATCGAACTGATTTCACATACACCGTCTGGTCTATATCGACCAAAACAAATACTGTGATTTATGTTGACTTTGCAAATCATTTGAGATCAAGAGTTTAAAGTTCAGTTTGAATTGGTCACTTGTGGGCAAATTTTAAAACTGCTACCGTTGTATTATGCAAGTAACCAGGTCATAATTATTTGTATTCAATATTCCAGATTGCATGGCCTTAAATTATTTCACGATGACCATTTCGTACGGCACAACATTCGCGTCGGTTTTAGTATTTGTTATTTTAGGCCACTGTCACTCCCTCTTGACGACATGCACAAAAGTTGATGACTGTTCATGCAGGACATCGGATGGTCTGGAAGTCAACATTCGATCATTGGGGTATCAAGGATCACAAGCGCCAAGGTAACTATTACTAGACTTCTAAAATTTGGGATATGTACAATGGGGAGGGAGGGCCAGGTGGATTGGCCAGGGGGGGGGGGGTTGCTGGACCAAAAATGTGGTTCTATATAAGATGGTCTTTTCTAGTGACAATTACTCATTTTATACCTGAACCCCGAACTGAATGAAATTCTTTTATTGAATTGTTCGTCTATAGCGCACTGGGATTACAATTAAACTATTTTATGTTTTTGGATAAATGGCCCCCGAAATGGTACAAAACACAACTACTCCTAACTGCTAATTAAGACTACAATAGTTAATCGGTGATCCTTGGGATGGCGCTCAAACAGAATATCATTCGGAAACAGTGTCCATTATTTTTGAAGCAATTTCATCAATATTGAGATGTAAATCGGTTGTACCAATCTCATTGTTTTCTCTGTATATGCTTCACAGGTTTACATTCCAGCCCCCATCGGGTACAGAGCCATGGCAATATGCTTTTAATCCATGCTACACATTCTCGTATGACGCAGTATGCAGCAACGTCATCGTAAGTAAACTGGGGGGGGGGGGGGTGGGTAAAATGTCCTACCCCGTTAACAAAGGGGGGAGAGGGGGTAAAACAAACACAAATAAAACACTAATGACGCTTCGTCATTGTGATTATGTTTTTCTTCTTCAATTGTCAACGAAGATGTTTAGAAGGACTGATAATAAATAGATAACAAACTGATTTTTATAGTTCAATTGTCAATCTGATTTTATAGGCTTGTCAAAGATCAACTCAAGACGTAACAGAAACGTACAACATCGGAGATGTCACGTCATCATGGACTATTTTGAATGATAATTATGTAGTACAATATGAACACACGGATCTAGTTGGTACAACACGGTAAGCCATCAAATTGTTGTCTCTTCCAAGTAATTAAAACTATTGTGGCCGGCTCTGGCAAAAACTCTCAACTTTGACAATTTTCAAAAGTTCTAACTTTTGAAACTTGTCAAAGTTGATTGTCAAATCCGACCTGCACTTTTCTAAAATTCATTTTGATCAAAAATTGTACCTTGTGAATTTGGTCATATAAGAGTGAAAAATGGCGGTCGGATTGTTTTACAGAAATGGATAAACTGATTTTTACTAATCTGGTATCGAATGAAAGACAACAATTTACGGAGGATCACACCATTATCAAAATCTCACTTTTGAAAGGTGGGTCAGAGTTTAGTGTTTTCCAGAGCCAGTCATGGGGCTACCTCAATGCGAATTTTATATATAATGTGCCTCCAATGTCCCTATAAAAGTTCACATCTATTATTTTACCACCATTACCACATCCTATAACACAGAACATCAGAAGTAACACTGATGTGTGATCCATCTGCAGTAGAGCCTACATTAGACAGATTGGGCTCTGAGGGTGGAACTGGTACAACTTATGTAAGTATGCATTTTGTTTGTTTACTGACATGCATTTGTTTTTAAATCAACTTTTTAAACATGGTATAGGTTGTGGAATTACAGTGAAGAAGAATGACGATTTCAATTAAACAGTAAACAAAAAAATATAAAAGTATATAGGCCTATGTGCACTTATAAGTTATACATGAAATGAGCACGCTTATTCGATTATTCGGCCTGTGTCTATAGCTTGGCTGTAAGTTATGATTTGCTGTTAAATATGATTTGTAATTTCCTTGTTTTCTTTTGAAATAATGCCGGCAGTATTTCACACTTACAAGTGAATGCGCCTGTCCAGGAGTATGTGGTTCTACACCCCCTCCCACCACGGCCAAGCCACCGCCACCACCATCTGGTGGATTGAGTCTGGGCTCCGTTCTCTGCATCATGTGAGTATATAGGCCCTAGATGAAATTACGCAGTTTGGCAACCTCTCAAATCCTTGGTTCCCATCCAAACGCTTGTTCTAATAACCAGTTGCTTTTCAAACATTTATGTTTGGGTTTGGACTGTTGCTGGCAGTATAAGCACTTTATGTAATCCACCATATACATAAACTGACAAACCTGTAGAAATTGAGATCAATCGGCCATCTGGGTCACGAGAAAATGGTGAAAAACCGATTACACATATTCAACAAATGAATAAAACGCTCACTGAGCGATAAACTCCAATCGGAAAATTAGTTTATTCATTTCTCATCAAATATGGCATTTCAGAGAGAAATATTTCAAGGGATGTTTTGTACTATCATCATCATTAGACCGTGTAAGTTTTATGTAAATCTGTGATCAAAAAAGTACATTAAAAAAAAAATCTTACCAATTCTGTAATGTTCCTTTAAACAAATGTTACCATTGCAACTATTTCAGGCGCTCTTTTTGTATGAGAGCTCTTGATCTTTCTCCTGCAAAGTTTTTATTGTTATTTGTCGTGGCCATAAATTGGAGGGGGGGCGTGCCCCCTGAAGGCTCTGTCTGATGATATCTTAAAGCAACCGGATACCACAACAAGACACCAGGTTGGTCGCATTATGTCTGGGAGGTATGGTCTAACTTTCAATATGAATGATGGGACATTATGAGCTTGAACATGTGACACAATTCAATTTGCATATTAGTGCCCCATTGTCTTTGCAATAAGTTCTTTTTGTCTTGCGCTGCCTGCAGATTTTCAGTGCTAGTTATCGTGTACTTCGTCGGTGGTGTGCTGTTCATGAAATATGTACGCCATGCTGAAGGAACAGACGTTATTCCAAATAAAGAACTGTGGTCTAATCTACCAGGATATATTAAGGTTCGTCCGAACAAAATCGGTTGCTTTATTTTGATGTTTGTCTAAAATATTACCTGCTACGTTATTGTAGTTTTAAATTTACAGTTTTGCTTGGCCATTCGTAGGACTACGTCATGTTTTGGACAAGGTATTATGGCCAGTCAGACACTTGTTGTTCTAACTCTTTCTAACTTTTTCATAAAGATATAAATACAATTTTCATTTTACTTTTGTTTATCTTGCAGGACGGAATACTGTTTGTAACCAGTTGTGGCAAGAAGACAGGCTATGACTCTCAAACATAACGGAATTACACCAAGTTATGATTAAAACATATATACAATTATGTATGTATAAATCTGATTATAAAAGTATTGATAATAGATAATATTCCAAACTTCACTTTGTATTGCCATTATCCAAGCTAGGTGGCACTATTTTCAATCAATGCGAGGTATGTACTATTGATACCAATGGGGGAAAGCATTTGCCCTTTTTTATATGAAATCTTGCCTTACATCACTTGCTTCTGTCACACTGCGATGTTCATGTATTTTGCAACCGTTGAATGTGAACACAAAACCATCCTGCAACGAAAAATACACCGAAAATAAAGCTCAGGTATATTTATAGGCCTACCTTGGATCAGAAAATCCAACTTCGGAATGTTTAGTGCAATGCTGCGTGCAGTGAAAATGTAAAAACCTGATGAAGTTTGCATAAGAGTTCTCGTTCAGGATCAGCAGTCAATAGATGCCGTAATCTGTGCATCATGATAAAACATAAATCTAAATTAGAAATCATGCAAAATCTTACATGAAACAATAAGAGAAACATTCCTATGTTACGCAAAGTTTAGCGCATTCCTTGCGTATCACTTAATTGTTCATAATATTTACGCTAGACTGAATCTGTATTTTACTGCGGGTACTGACTAACGCCCCTAACTTCAGGCTCAGATACATATTCAAAATTTGCTGATATACGATGTCGACTGAAGAGGGACGTGCGTCCGATACAACTTTAGATTTAAAGGTGTGCAAGTCCTTCCTCCATGGTTATACCAATAAAGGCAATAGATTGTAAATGTTGTATTGGTCGAGAACCAAACACGTGATGTCATACAAAGACGCATGTAACATTTTAAACAATGCATTAAA
The DNA here is from genome assembly GCA_032158295.1 of Pycnopodia helianthoides. NCBI lineage: Eukaryota > Metazoa > Echinodermata > Asteroidea > Forcipulatida > Asteriidae > Pycnopodia > Pycnopodia helianthoides. The sequence continues at coordinate 17,263,634 of CM063248.1, forward strand.
CCCCACCCCCTTGACATATTGGCCTATCACAGCATTGGCTGCATCACCACTGCACTCGTGCATACAATGCCAAACTCATGACATGAACGTGCGCGCTTTAAGTATACGCGCGCGGATGAAGTTTACTTTTCTAATGGGATTTTAGCGTGTCGCACTTTTTGTCCAACTTTCGCTGGCGTAGCCAAGGTTGTGATTGGTCAACACGTAAGGGGGCGGAGCTTAATGGATCGGTCTATTACCACTAACAGACAGATATGAATAATTTTTTGGGAGGAGTTTTAAATCTAAGGATAACTTTGTAATTTACCTTTGAGGATGGAATTGTGATAGACAGTACACAATAGTTTCGTTAAGGAACTGGAACTTAACGTATCATTTTTTTAATCCATAGAACTCCCCCCCCAGTGAGATCGAAAAAAAGAACCAATGAAAGGTTTGATACATTGAATATCCCTGGGTTCGTGATGTTTCTGATGCAATTCATAAACACCAGAAAGTGGTATTTCTTTAACTAAAGCACTTATTAGGAAATTTATGAATTGAAATTCTGTATGAAACTTTTCCTCTAATCATGAACAAAACTGCCGATAATAATTATCCCCCAGCTCCAAAATCAATCTTGATCAATTTTTTTATATTTTTCCAGATATAAGGTTCTCCAACTCATTTTCGAGTAACAACTGCTTGTATATGTCATGATGTAACTAAACAATTCTGAAAAAAGAAGCAGTAATACAAAATTTCAGCACGAATGAAATTATTTATTTACAATAAGATCGGCAACAATTTCGATCATGACGTATAAGTTTTACTGTACATGATCTTAGATAAAAATTACACTTCAAGACAATATTAATTAAATATGTTAAGTTAAATAGTCCAATATTTGTGTGCGTTATCTGGTTTTAAATCTATACCACTCATTGTTTCAGCCACTCAATCACATCTGTACAAACAGCTATTTACAAAATGTAAACGATGTCGATAGTTTTAGCTCAACATTAACCTTTGGAATTTATTTACTTCTTATATGCATGTTTCAAGTTATAACTGTTGTGGTATTTCCCTTTGGACATGGCGGGCTGTATGCTTAAAACCATTGGATGATTGACTTGCTTACCTTTTAAGTATTATGTAATTGGTTTATCTTGCTAACAACATAACATTTGTAGAAAACCATTGATTGTTGATAAATATCCTTACTTGAAGCAAATCTTTGAGTAAAGTTGAACGTCCATTGCATGTGAAACAGTTTAAATTCCATAGAAAAACACCTGTTTGTTAGTATTTCTAAATATTAAGTGCGTTAAAAAATATACAGACAAAATAAAAGTAAAAAAGACACAGTTACATGTATTTAAACATTAAGTTGTATTCTGTATTTACAATTTGCACAAGAGATCTTTCGAATAAATGATTACTAAATCTAACAAGTCAATGATACCTCACAATTATCCCAAAGCCAGTATCTATAGATGTATTTCAATTGTGGCCAGCTAAAAAAGCCAAAAACAAAACGTTAAAAAATTGAACTTCATCCCATACTGCATTCATCTGATTTCAAGACTCCCTGCCCACACACGTTGTTCTTTTTCTCATTTCATAAAAAAGGGACAAGGCCATTTTTACCTTCCAGTTATTTTTTTTAGTTCCATTTTATTTTGAAAGGGAGAGAAAAAGATGGCTGCACCATGGTAAAAAGGTCTTTTGTATCGCAACTGAAATGCTGAAGTCTGCTTGTAACAATTGCAAAGTTTCCTGGTTTTTTTAATGCCTTTGTGTTGACAGTGAAAGGTTACAAAGCTAAACCAACTATGCTTGGTAACTGAAATTGACATAAGGCCATGAGAATGAAAATTATAGATTTTCACAAAATTTCATTATTTTCACAAAAAAGACTCTGCATCACAAATTTTGAAGTTTCAAATCAGGCCAAACAATAAAAGGGTTCTGTTTCCGATTACATGTCATTAAAATTGGGCCGGTAGGTCGGAAAGTTTTTTTATTTCGTGTTATTTTTTTTTTCCGACACGATTGACGATACGTCCACGATCGTTCATGTGTTGAGCGCAATCAACAGATTTGCACAACGAATTAGGCGAAATTGCGCGCAAACTAGTTTTCGCTCTGCAGATTTGGCAGTTAATCTGCCCGACCTTGCAAATTGTGCACAACCTTCAGTTTGCGCTCTTTAGATAGGCAGTTCAAGCGGCCAATTTTGCAAAGGTGTGCGCAATATGCAGATTGCGCAAACACGTGGAATGCACTTCACACATCGCCGTATAAACACGTGCGCGCTGCGCGCATTGAATTGTGGGTACTTTTCGCTACGAAAAAATAATGAATAATGAAAAATGAAAAAAAGCCTCATGTCATTTCAAAAATGCCCGGACGCAAATCTATAACTTTCATTCTCGTGGCCTAAGGTACATGTACCGAATTCAAAGGATAAGGGTGTTAAAATACCATTATGCTGCTCAGGAATAGGGTTAATATGGGTTCATGGCCACTGAGGGAGGGTTGACATTGGAGATATAAATGCGAACAGACGTATGAAGCCCAATTCCGAGCCACAACCATGCACGTTACAATGGCGTGGTTGTGCGGCTTCATACGTATGAAGCCACAACCACGGTTGTGTGGCTTCATACGTATGAAGCCAACCACCATGGTTGTGGCTTCATACGTATGAAGCCACAACCACGAGACAGTCAGGGTGACTGGATAGGAGGGGGGAGGGGATGAGGGTGAGGGTTTGTGGTTTGGTGAAGGTTAGGGGTAGGGTTAGGGTTAGGGGTAGGGGTAGGAGAGGGGTAGGGGTAGGGGTAGGGGTTGGGGTAGGGTTAGGGGGTAGGGTTAGGGGGTAGGGTGAGGGGTAGGGTGAGGGGTAGGGCTAGGGGAAGGGTTAGGTGTAGGGGTAGGATTAGGGTTAGGGTGATGAACACTCCCCCCCTTTCACCATGGAAGAACCCAACCAAGTAATAAACGTACATGGTTGTGCCATAGAAAAAAGCGAGGAATTAGGCTTCATACGTCTTGACGCATATATGCCTCTGACATTGATGACAGTATTCTACTGTCAGAAACTTTAGTCATGGTGTTCAACATGGAAAGTGAGATGAGAAGACATCTATCTCCAGCAGTGAGAACGGTTGCAACATGTTTCAAATATGGCACTTGTAGAACCATCGTCCTTGGTTTCCTTGGAACTTGGAAGGTTCACTTTCCTCATTGACTACAGTAAGTTGGGTTGAGGCAGGGGGGGGGGGGGTGTCATCGTCATGCTACTTCTAATCCTTTATGACTAGGTGCAGCAACTTCCTCTCCAACCATAAAATCTTCCTGTAGCACACACAAAAAAAAAAAAATCCGTAATTAACTTGTTTTATACTTCTTAAAACTCTACATGTATTTATGGTAAAGACAGGAATACTGGCAAGTTTTTAGAAGTAGTCGATGTCTAGTTGCGATGATCATAACCCACAGTCATGGACTGTCAACAGGGGCAGGGTGATGGTCATTCCAACTACATACACTACACTAGACTTTTTCTTGATGGATGACTTCCGTTGTTTCACTGGACTCTCAGAAGCAGGGTTTCACACATGAGCAGGATAAAAAACAAGCAAATAAACATTCTATGAATTAGAATGATCAAATAATTATCAAATAATCCGACTCACCGGGTCGTAAATAACTTTGAGAATGAGAGAACAGCTCGGACAGGTTGCAACTTCTTCACCTTGACTTAGCTCTTCCTGAATTTTGTAAAAAATGTCAACAAAATTTCAGAAAACAGAATCACTGAAATAGCAAACTTGAATTACTTATGCTATATTAATGACTATAACTATAAGGTAATGTGATGTGTGAACTGAATATTTTGAGAACATCATTTTAAGCAAGTCCTGCACTCACTTGCTGATCTAATTTTATTATAATAAATTAGTCAAAAATGTGTACATTTAAACTGGATTTTGATAAACTGCACTTGTCAGTAATAATAAATCCATTATTGCACACATTTTCTCATTAGATTGACCCATGTTGTTACTACACATGCAGATTATTCAGGGCTAGACGAAGAGACGGATAACTTCTAAATGCCATTCACTCACATACATCAAACATACTGTAACTGGTATGTGTACAGTTTGGCAACTGCAAAATCTTACCTTTGTGATCTCGAATCTATCACCGCATGGGCACGGATAATGGTACATTTCCGTTTCTTCGTCATACTCGAAATCTTCAATTTCGATTTCATCGTGATACACTGTCATGTTTGTGTGGTAGCTGACTCGTTTTAGGAGAGTTTCGTAATCATAACACACGTGTCATTTTTTCATAGTAAACAGACCATATATAATAAAATGGCGGCGGCGGTAAGGAAGAAATTGTAGAGTGTATTTTGTGTAAGTATTTGAAGTTTTAAACAAAGTGTTTCGACTATTTTCAAACTCTCTGTAACTTAACATCGGAAACTTGATTGGTTTAATGAGACATATCTACATATTTAGAACACATCATTAAAGTAAACATTAAACAAAAACACCATAAATTATTCATCAACTGCACGTTATCTTAAAATTGAAAAGTGTGTACCAAAGTCAGACGGCTGTTTTGTGAATATCGAAATGTGTTCGTAGAACAGTATTGAGTTTATTTGCTAATTTACTGAAGCACATGCTTGCACGGCAGACGTCGTGTGAAAATGGCTGCCGAATTGAAGTAAGTTGAAACGTTGTTAAATTCTTTTTTTCTCCAATTATGAATGATATGTTAGTGTAAACTTTTATGGTAATAGTTAATAAATGTCTCCCTTCGTTCTTCTTCAGGACTGCCCAACCTGTGGAATACTACAGAACATTCATTGTAAGTAGAATTCTTGCACAGTACAGTTGCACTTTGCTGTTGCACTTGCGCTTGCAGTTCTTTTCACACATGTTGAGACACACAACACACGCAATAGATTGTTTAACACTATACTATTTAGTCAAATATATGTACATGTACATCACTCAACAAACACTCCACATGCTTATGCTGTGATTAATCCATAATCCATTCCAAGTGTATTGTAAAGTAAGTAGAACTAGAATTACCAGTTTGTATCATGCGAATAACATTGATTTTTAAAATAAGTTCATGGAAGGAAATCATTAAATAAATGGTATCGTGTAGACCATGGACAGTACGGGTGCATAGACATTTTACAGGATTTTTTGCTGTGATGGGATTTCTTGCAATAGTCAGACATGACTAGTTTTAGGCATTCAATCCTGTTGTCATGCAGTTGACGTGCCGTGTGCAAAACATGTGCGAGCGATCTCCAAAAATACCTAAGTTACTGGTAATTATTATAAATCAAATAAGTAAAATGTACCTGAAATTTGAAAAATAAAATACTAATTTTACCTTTTGAAAACGTAAATAAAATGTTCGTATTTTCTATGGGTGTTTCAATTGAAAACAAGAAAGTAAAACAAAAAAATTATTATCCCAACCAGAAAAAACTACCTGCCAAGATCGGTCTAGGGGGCCTTTTCACGCTGAACACAATGACGCTATTCACACCGCGCGAAACTGGATCACTTTTGCCGAAGAGCTTGCCAAATAATTATTGTCTCAGCATTGTCAGATTTTACCACTATGAGAGGACAATAACTTCCGATCATAGTAAGAAATCCGACTATTGAAGGTCTGGTAAGAATGTCCCGTAAAAAGTCTACGCACCCGTACTGATGGAGGAAGGTGTAGACCCAGTAAAAAAGGCAGTTACTGGGGCGCTGTACTCCTTTCTAAAGAAGTCAACTATAATAGGGCTACATGAACCCTGCCATTGGCATTGTAGAGCAGGGCCCAATTTCTTTCATGGCTTTCTCTGCTTACCATGAAATCCGTGCTTATGGTGTCTGTAAAGCACACAATTCTATTGGCTGTAAGTGTAAATGCAGAATTCAGTGTTAAGCAGAACAAAATTGGGCCGAGATGTCTTGCCACTGAGTTTGCCCAATGACAAAAACAATCTAACTTATACTGCCAATGTATGTAATATTAGTAATACAAACTGTTTTTCTTCTATGTAAAGAAAGAAGACACTCGTCCTGATGGGAGAGAGCTTGGAGAAATCCGACATACTATTCTGAATGTTGGTGAGTGTTAATACCTATAACTGTGTTGATTGATGGTACTTGGTGTTTGAAGCTTTTTATATCATTTATCTTTTGGAAGGTCCTATGACAAGTTGTAGCAAAACCTAGCTGAGGTAATTCTAGCCCTCAATCCCCTCCATGACCATCGGAAAAAATGAGGGTCACAATTATCACAACTACTGGTAAAAACCAAGAGTTACACACCTGAGGGATAAAGACCACGTAACGTTCAATACCAAGTGATGTGACATACATATTTAGATGTGGCATATGATCGGTTTTGATATTACATGTAAACCATACGTATTTTATGATCGCTTGTTTTCTTCCACTCATAATCAGATTCCAAATTGCTAAATTAAAAAAAATCCATGTATTATATTTTGCCCTTGCTTTTTAAAACTTGTTAAATTTTTAAACTTTTACTGCTGCAATTTTTGTGTCAATCTTAGAACAACCAAATTGTATTGTTTGTAAATTCATAATTTGCTGTGCCTTAGACATATATGTATCAAATAGATTTTGAAACTGTCTCCAAAGTTGCAGCATTTGTTATTTTTGCTGTTTGCTTTATTCTTTGTGAACTAATGTAGCATTGCCTATTGTTTGTTATATTATCTGTCAATTTAGCTCTACAAAGATTCTCGGTTGAACAACCCTGAGCAAGAAAAATCTGTGTATATAGGGGGGGGGTGCACTTGGCGAGCACTGCTCTTTCCTAACCCCCTCCACATCTCTGCCGCTTTGTTTTAACCTCTATTTTTGTTTTCTGTGTCTTTATTATCTGTGTTGCTATTTTAACTGTATCTTTTTACCATTTTAACATTTTAATTGTTTAAAAAATGATCTTTACAAGTGTAAAGAGTACTGAGATAATTGTTTGTGGTGCACTTAAAACCATAAGTAATAAATGATTAGATTAGATTCTCACGTATGCCATTTTATTACTTATTACTTGTCGTACTGTTGATAATTCTATTTCTACTATTTTATATGCAACTGTGTTGATATGTGCTTTGATGTAGAAATAAAGTGAATTGTATTGAATTGACATGTTATTAATAACAAAAAATGCACTGGATGTTGACTTCAAATAATATGTCTCTGTTGGCCAGGTTCCATAACAACAGCAGATGGTTCAGCACTTGTGAAGCTTGGGAACACCACTTGCATCTGTGGCGTCAAAGCGGTTTGTAAATGCCTTTGAATGTAAAGACTAACGATTTGCTTTGAATGTAAAGACAAACTATTTGCGAATATTAAAACTTTCTTTTCCTAAGATTCCTCAAACTTTTAAACATACTCGCAAACATTTTTTATTATTTTGTTTTTAACTTTGAAATTTACCCAGTCAGTTTCCTTTGTGGTTTATTACTTGAGAATTGAAGTAAAAAGTTGCATCCCCTTAAGGTGATCCCTCTGCTACCTCTTCCCAGATTGTATCGTAATCTTTGGTGTGATCCCTGGTTAAACGGCAGTTACAGGTTGAATGGCTTCCGACTGTAACCCCCGAACAAAGATATTGAAGAAAAAAAGGGGAGTCCGCAAACATTAGGGCTAGATAGCTCAGTTGGTAGAGCACAGGCAGATTAATTTGAAGGTCGCAGAGTCAAGTCCTGCTCTAGTAAGTTTTTCTTTGTTTAACACCAAATTATCTGAAAGGTTTCATTATGATTCTTTTTTTATTTTATTTTACAGGAATTCTGTACCCCTGAAGAGGATCAGCCAAAATGTGGAATTGTGGGTAAGAAAAGTTGGCCTCAGTGGCCTTGGGTATTTTATCTACAGATGAACAGACATTTTATTTTGACTTTGAGTTTGGATTTCCTATTAGTATCTGAACTTGTATTCACTTGTGCATTTAACTTGAAACGCATCCTATGTTCAATTTGAAGCCTGAACCCACCCTCCTCACGTCATCACCTTTCTTCACCTGAGCCAAGGTCAGGATTTCACCACCACTTCACTCTATCAGCAAATGTGTTAGTCCAGGTTTCACCCTTTGAATTATTTTCATAGGTGAAGCTTCACTTTTTCAGTTTTTCGTGATCGCCTATAGCCTGAACATCTGCCGTCTTTCCTTGCTGATAAGGACAGGGGACCAGTCTAGTTCGCTGAGTTGCTAACGTTCCCCAACATTTGCGGCGCACAACTCGTTCCACTCGAAATGAGATCGGTGGCAAACGTGCGCAAACTTGGCAACGTTAGTGCAAGTGGAACCCCAGGATACAGTTTGCAAGATGGTGCGGGGCACGCGATGTTAGTTTGTGTGTATTTGTGTGGGCAAACTTCATTTCAAAAATTGCGCGCACGCAAATTCCAAGTTGGCTTGCGCGAATTTCAAAAAAGGCCATCTTCAAAGATTGCATCACAACAGTTGTTTAAAATGCCACGACTTTGACATATTTTCGGTGCGACCGATGTACCAGTGGATTTGATGTCACATGACCTAACACAAATAAGGCTGGTCAACGCTTCACCCTTTCATCAACTTTATAGGTAACGCTTCACCCAATTATTAAAAAAGAACGTTACGGCTTCACTATAACAACAAATTATTGACCTCAGGCTTCAGCATCGAAGCGGGTCGATATTTTGCGACCTCTGAGGAGGGTGGGTCCAGGCTTCAAATTGACGCCTGCATTACCATTGGTGTTTATGAGTTTTGATGGTACCAAGAGTAGGAGGGATTTGTTATGTGTCAAATGAATTCATGTTTTTGTTCTATCATACTTCCGTTGTACAATCTTGATTTCTATAACTGAATTATTGTGTTTGTTTATTCATCACAGAATTAACGTTATAAACTAATATTGTTGTCCTCAATTTTATGAACAGTTTTCCTTTATATTTTATAATGCTTCTCTCCCATTTTCCTGAAAATTTGTATTAAGATTGGTGGTTTTTTTTTCCTTTCTGATTGTTTGTTTTTTGTTTGTTGTGTTTAGTTCCAAATGTAGATTTACCGCCTCTGTGTTCCTCACAGTTTAAGCCTGGACCTCCTAGCGAAAAAGCTCAAGTCATCAGTCAGCTCATTGCTGATGTTATCAACAAGTGAGTATAATGTATGGATCAAGGCAGAGCAGTGTATTGAGAGAGTTGGGACATGGAGGGACCAGTTTTCTGTGGTCATGTGGTTGCTGGACGCCATTTTTATTCCAAATGTAACACAAGCTAATGTACAGTTTAGTCTGGCACCAAGTATGCGCCCATGCTTTTTTTGTACCAAAAATGGGGTAGAGGGTCCCCCCCCCAATGTTCCCATACTATAACACACTATTTTCCTCTTGTCTAGAACTCCCCCCCCCCTAAATTCCTCAAAAGAATTCCTGAGATTCCAAGCACACAATGAAGACACAATAGGAGGGGGTACCCTCTGCCCCATATCGAGCACCAATTGCAAAAATGGCTTCTTACTGCAAGTTGTCGCAACTCTCTACACAGCTCTGGGTCAAGGGTTTTAGGCTTCTCAACAAAGTGCACTTAGAAATGCTCTTGCATTTAATTGTGGCTGATATTATAGTTTGAGATTTTGTTTTCATCCGGTCTGTTGTGCTATTTCTTAAACTAGTTTTCACTTATTGCATGGGCCTTTGCTAGGCTTCCACCATCGTTGTCATTTCCCCATGTTATCAATGGTGTTTACTTGGCATAGACTTCGTGGCATCCTTGACTTCAGATTGTAATAGGGGCGTATTCCCGGGGTCACGGCCATCACCTGTTCTCTTTCAGTCGTCGCTATTTAGGGTGACCTCTGCCACGTCTTCATAGGCAGACTGTCTATAACTGCATCGGGTAGACCTTCCTGTCTCATCACATGAGTGCACCACAAAGCCTTCTCACTTTAAAACCTTTTCACCTGTTTAACAAAATTAATAATTGATTTCAAATGGACTCAAGAAGGCCTCCTGCCAAGAAGGCCTGCCCTAAAAGTGTTTTACTTTGTTTTTATTTATGATACCTCCTTTCACTTTTTGTTATTTTTCAGTGCAAAGTGCATCAATAAGGAGTCTCTATGCATTGTTGAATCAAAGGTAATAGAAATGTTGATAACTTTTTGATTTTAGGCGTTTCGTGGTGGAGTAGGCTGTGTACAAAACCTCTTAAGTAGAGGTGTCTGGCTTTAAAAAGAGCCTCTTAGAATTCTCAATGTTTTGACTATTGTGCTCTAGTTGTCAGGACACTTTTTAAAAATTCTTTAACAGCTTTTCATCTTTCATTTTGTGGAGATGCTTCCACATTTACTTTCAGTGAAATGAAGAGTATGACGATGTGCGCACTGGGGTTGATGCGCTCGGTGGTTGAGACATATATTCCTGTCATCTAACTGCCATCGCTTTTCAAGAAATTTGACTTTTAGTTTATGCATCGTCAAAAGCTGTTGTCATTACTGTTAGCTTGGTGCCCATGCTGGTTGTTGGATGGAATTTTTCTTTCCCCAAAGCCCACCCCCTCACCCTCCCCACCGTCTTGGGCTCAAAAGCTTCTGGTATGGGATTATGCCACTAAAAGTTTCAGACACCCCTCCGTAAACTCTGAAATGATGGAACCATTCTTTTTCTTATTCTTAGTTATGTTGGGTGCTGTTCTGTGACATAGTATGTCTTGACTATGATGGTAACATTGTGGATGCTTGTCTCATTTGCTCTAATGGCTGCTCTCAGAAATGGTAAGTTTCTATCAAGTGAGCAGTTTAACCCTCTTGCTGTCTGACCATTCAATACCATTCACTGTGGTTTTGAATGATAGATAAACTATGCCAGCCTGCAATATGATACCACGAGGGAATGCATGTACACAGTACACAGTTAGTTCAGTGCACAGTTGTGCCACCAGACACAACCTTGGCAGTCGAATGGTTTCAAATGGTTGGTCAACTCACTGGAAAATGTTGCCAAGAGTCACTGACAGTAGGAGAGTTAAAGTACATAGTCCCATTGACTCGTTCTTTAGTATGTTTGTGTTAAACTAAAGCATCTTGCAAAATAACCTGCATTGTACAGGTTTTTTGTAGTCTGTAGTTTTGTCACTGTAGCTTTTATTGCAGATGATATCCGTGTTCATTTGCTCTCATGCTGTGTTACCATGTCTCTCGAGTTCCAAGGGCGACACCTTTATTAAAGTAATTTGATTTGAAATAATTTCCAGTGTTGCTACGTGAAGTGACGATCGATGAAGAATCACAGCTTCCTGTCACATCATCAAAAAAGACTGTCCCACTGAGCATAAACAGCACACCAGTAGCTACCTCATTTGCCATCTTTGATGAGTAAGTATGAACAAGTTACTTTTGGGGTTGACAAAGAAAAATTGACAAGAGCAGGATTTGAACCTGTGGCCTCCAGATTAATATGCTGCTGCTCTACAAACTGAGATACCTGGGCCTAATGTTGGCGGTCTCCCTATTCCATCACTACCTTTGTTCAGGGGTGCCAGTCGCCAGCCATTCAAGCTGTTACTGTCGTACAACCAGGGATCACACCCAAGTTTGCTAAGTTGGTAGAGCGCCGGCATGTTAATCCAGAGGTCGAGGTTCAAATCCCGCTTTAGTCAACTTTTTCTTTGTTCACCCCCAATTTAATCAAAATTTACCAAGTCAGTTTCCCTTGTGTTTAATTACTTGATGTTAAAAAGTTACCGAGTTTTCTGATACCAGCTTTTATTTTGTTGGCATGCGTTATTGCTTGTTGTCTGTAATTTTGCCAGTCTGTTTGTGTGTCCAGGCCTATCTATATTTTCTAGTTTTATTACTGTGAGTTCAGATAAAGAAACCTTAGCCAAGTCTCAGCTATTGTCCCAGCTAGCAGGGCATGGTTTTGTGCACATCCCGTCTTAGTCGCGGGTCCCCCAGTGCCGGGACTGCAATTTATTTTCTCTACACAAACTCATTATGCATACCTCATTTGTCTTAGGCTCTGTATATCACTTTGCATCATAAATTAAATTTCTTGTATCTTTTTAGTGCTGTGTTACTAGCAGACCCGACCAATGAGGAAGAATGCATAGCTACTGGAATGGTGACAGTGGTAGTGACTGATGACGGCAACTTACAAGCCCTTCATAAACCAGGTAAGATTTCACTCAGCTTGGTCTTCTTCTAAGCTACCACAATGGATACTAATTTGCTTTATAGTGTATCGCAGTGTTGTTTCAAACTTGAAATCAACAAACAGTAGTAAGCCTTCAGCATAAATCTGAACAATGCACACTTTGGATTTGCATCAACAAATATACATTGATATTTATCAGTCAGTGCTCAAAGTTTATTGAAGTGTTTCACTGTGATCCGAGTCTGTTACCCACACCTATATACTTCCATCCATTTATCACTGCTGTAATGTTGAAATGTTCTTAATAGGTTAAATGTTCATTGAAATGTTCTTTTAAAGTGTTCAGTATGTGTAAAACTGCCATAACTCTAGCTCACTGCAAGAGCAACAATCTCTCGTTCTTGTCTCTTTTTTCAGATGATATGAACTTTGTTTCTAACTGCCATAACTTTGACATTTTTATGCGACACACTGTATAATGAACTTGCCATGGTCAAGCCTTTTGTGTTTGGCAGCAACATGGTAACATAATATGTCAAGTGAAGTGTATTTTAATTCATTAGATTGCACATTCTGTGTGCAGTTTGCTTATCCTGTGCCAAATGTTTTGCTGATGTTCTGTATACTGTATTTTAACTGAATTTTGCTCTCTAATGAACATTGCTCTCAAATGAATTTTGCTCTCTTATGTATTTTTTGTGTATGAAGTTGCTTGAGTGTCATTTTTGTTTTACTCTTCAGACAAAATGTAATTATTTTTATGCAGATTTGTGAGATGTACGTTGGTGAGAATGTTTCTTAAGCAAACTCCCAATGTATTAAAAGTGTTTTTTTTGTTATGAATATATTGAAGCTTGCAATCTTGATAGTTGAATAGTTGATATGCATTATTTGAAATGTGTAAATATTTTCATTGTTTAACTCTTGTAGTGTCTAACAATTCGATATCATTCGCTGTGGTTTTGAATGATAGATAAACTAAGCCGGACAGCAATATATGATATCATGTGGATGATGCATCTACACAGTGCACACATGTACACAATTACCCCCTCCCCCTCCACTGTCTGACCAATCAATTGATAATACAGTGCTCAAAGTTTATTGAAGTGTTTCATTTTGAGCCCAATCTGTTGTCCATACCTATATATTTCCATCAGTTTATTACTGCTGTAATGTTGAAATGTTCTATATAGGTTCATTGGCGCAAATTGTGCTGTCGGATGTGTAATCAATAAATATCGTACCAAGTGGTTTTGAATGATAAATGTGTTGAATTCATCTACAAAGTACACATTTAATTCTGTGCAGTTGTGCCACCATACACAAACCCTGCAGTCGAATGGTTTTAAATGGTTGGGTCAACTCACTGGAAAATAATAGAATAGGAGGGTTAAGCTCCTAGTCTCCTTTCTAAATCCTTGCCCATCACAGGGCAAGCAAAACAAAAGGGCACAATATCCAGTATTTTTACATGTTGGACATTTAGGTGTCATGTTCATGAATTTGATTTAAACTTGAATAATCAGTATTTAATATGCAAATCTTTTACTTAGGCCTAGTTTAATGTTGTTTGTATTCAATGAATTACTCACACTTGTTACAACAACTAATGTGAAATGACTAATTGATCGATATAAATTTATTGTCAGGTGGGAGTCCACTTTCTGTCGACCAGCTACAAGACTGTATCACGAGATCCCAAACAAGATCAAAGGAAGTTCGCAACTTAATACACAACACTGTGAACAGTGTAGATAGGTAGTACGACAGCGCTGTTCATATATTCTACATTGTACATTGTATATTGTAAGCGTGTCGTGGCCGAGCGGTTGACTCAAGTTTTGATGACGGGGTCATCAGGGTGTGGGTTTGAATCCCAGTCATGACACCGGTGTCCTTGCGCAAGACACTTTGCTTCTCTTCACGCAGGAGTGAATGGTACCTGCGAGGGCAGAGATGGTTCTTGTGATTGATTTAGCTTAGTGCGCTACATACTTGGCAGCACAGGCTGTATACTCCAAAGGGAGCTGAGATGGTTTAAGGAATGAAATGACTGGCCCAGTGACTAGGGGTATAATAATGTTGGAGACTTGGAGCACCATAAGCGTCAGTGAGTGACAGATTTGAGCGCTATACCAGAAGCCACTACTTTTGTGTCGGGTGCATTATAAGTTAAGATGTTAGTGTAATTCCTAGACGGGTCTATTCCCAGATCCAAGTTTTGTTTTTTACACTGAGCCCATTTACCCCAACCAAGAACCTTAATATTAATTGAATCGGTCACAATTGACCCCCATCCACATTGTGGCAGAGTACAGGCTTATCGTTGTTTTTCAACTACTGTACAAAGCATTGTGTGATTTGCTTATTTTGACATGTCCCTGGGACTCGGATGGTTTAACTTTACTAGTCAGTTTGTCAACAACTTGTTTTTTTTATTGGGGGGGGGGGCCTAAGTTTGCTGAAATACCATAGAAAGAAATATAAAAACCATGGTTAAAACAAGTAACCACTTGTATTAATTTTAATTAGTTTAGTTTGTATGTGTTTTGATACACTCGGTGTTATAGCTCAGTTCTACCAACTTCTGCCTAGAAGGGTTAAATGGTGGAGTACTACTTCAATTGTTCACTGGCTATAAATAACTAAATTCTACGAGATGGACGTTCTACTAGTGTCGTTTTGTTTGTGGTGCATCTGACTCAATGCCAAGAATGGTTTGGTTGTGAAGTTTTTTTGCATTCATCGACCATAATGCATTGTTTGTTTGTTTTATGGAAGAGCCGCCCATTGACCTTCCATTTCATCAAAACTACGACATCGCAACTTATTGAGAGAGCAATAAATGCTTTATGTTCAATCTGATTTTTCCCCCACATATGTTATTGCTAATTACAGTGTTGCAAGTAAAAATTAAAAACAGAGTGTTCGGGACAGTTTTTTCACACTTAGCTGTATTTTTGCCCAAAACATTTCTTGTGACACTTAATACTGGTATAGTAGTTGTCGCTCAGAATTCCTCGTCAATTTTTAATTTTTTTTTACTGGTACAGTAGTCATCCAGAAGTCGCCTTCTATTGTTTGTGTTGTATAGTATAAGTTTCTTTGTACTTGAGTACATGTAAGTACTCGGCCAGTACTTGATTTATCAGTACTCAAAAATGGACTTGGCTCATACGCTAACTCTTTGTACTTGGATTTTTCATATGACAGGAAGTGACAAAAGTGTTTCACCATGTGCATGCCATGCAGGCTTAGACTTAAAAAATAATTTAAGTTGGTTAGAACTATTAATTTATTAATTACTCTCAAATTTCATTCAAAAAATAAACAGGTAACTTTTTTAAAAACTTTTTTTGATGAGTGCTTTGAGATTCCAGCCGAGTGCTAATTAAGAACTGCTTATTATTTGGTAAACCATTAAATCAAATTCACTCTTCAATTCGAGACAGAATGACGTTTAAATCATTTTATTTAGTCATCCACTCATGTAAATCAATATGTAAATTGTAACGCATACAAATATAAAAAAAGCTATGTTATAGAATGTACACAATGTTTTTTGTTATGTGGCAAGTCTAGGTGTCATCATTCTAAATAATAAGAAATAGCCAGAGCCATCGATAGCTAGGAAGATCACTTTACACTTGAAAATGCATCAACAAGTTAATTCCTGAAGCAAACTTCTTGTTGACATTATTCGTTTTTAACAGCTAAAGAAAACCCATACCTAGTGCTCTTAAAACTTTTGCTTTTACGGGAAACAAAATGTTCTCAAGTCCGTTTCTTTTTACTAGTGAAAGGAGGCTGTGTCTCGGTGAATGACTTGGTTTGTGATTATGGCCATTTTGAAATGGCAATCCGTCGTTTAAAGATTGAGTATTTCAAAGAATTAAAAAGGATGCATTCTTCCCCATCCTGTAGATGATATTGGTTACATTGTTACTTTGGTGGAGTTGGTGTGGTACGCTTTTTGCTCTTTCCCTTGCTGCTGCTAGCGTGTTGTTGGAGTGCTTGTTGCTGCTGCTGCTGTTGTCTCAGCAGCTGCTGCTGTTTCTGGTAGGCAAGCTGGGCTTGTAGCTGCTGTGCATGAAGGGCTTGTTGGTGGGCAGGGCATGGGGGTCAGTTGAGGTAGGCCAGCCTGTAAACCATTAATTAATAAGATGGGAAAAAAAGGAATGTTAAGCGAATTAGAGTCAGCATTCGAGTCAGAAATCGACACACATGCTGTAGTTTTCAATCTCTTCCATCCATTCCACAGACTTGTATTTCCACAAAAATCCATTTGTGTACATGCACATGTTTTCTGCTCGTGGCAACTGAGTACAATTCAGATCACAGAAAACTAAGCAAGTTGCTCGAAAAACATAAAACATTTGTAAAGGCTGATATTTATGATAAACAAAGTAATTTTCAACTTGCAAAGTCTATTACCTTAGTAGTGATTGCGGCAAAAATCGTCATAGGATTCAGAGTGTTTGAACCTCGTAGCTATTTCAAAAGTCAGGGCAACAGTGTCACTCTTAGTCTTTTAAGGTTTGTTTTAAAAACATAAAAAATGCCGCCAATGCTAATATTATGTTGAAGTTAAAGTACAAAGTTTCTTAGTCTTACTCTAATTTTGTCTGAGCTCTTTTGGTTGAAAAAAAAATAAGGACAGTCCACCAGATATCCCAGCCTGTGGACTCGTCCAAAGACTACTCTAAACGAATAACTGTCTGACATTAACTTGTCTTATTCTAAAGTGAAATAATAATTCTACTAATGACAATAATCTACATGATAAGATTGTAAAACTTTTAATTATTTAAATTTAAACTTTAAAAAACCTTTTTTTACACAAGAACTAGAAATTTACTTGCCACAGTAGCCACTTTGGTCTCCGAGCTTAAAACTAACGGTGTCCATAAACAGCGCTCTCATCGGAATAAGACAAAAGGGTCTTAATTTTTAATGAAAATTTACGGTGTTTTATTAATGTTTATGGAGATGGTAAACTCAGCAACTGTGTCTTTATTAATTAGCGGTCCCCATAAAAAGCGCTTTCATTGGTCCGAAGTGTCTTATTAACGGTCTTCAAGTTCTTATAATAATTGCGCACTCTTGACTTAATATTTCAGGTGAGGCATACGAACTTAGTTGCAGCGCTCTCTCAGCAGGCAGGAAAGTGTATTAGTTTAATTAACGGTCCCTATAACTAGCGCTCTCTGTAGGTGGAGAGTGTCTTAGTTTAATTAACGGTCCCCATAAACAGCGCTCTCTGTAGGTGGAGAGTGTCTTAGTTTAATTAACGGTCCCCATAAACAGCGCTCTCTGTAGGTGGAGAGTGTCTTAGTTTAATTAACGGTCCCCATAAACAGCGCTCTCTGTAGGTGGAGAGTGTCTTATGCTGTCATCATTTTGCTTGCGCGTACTAACGAATAAAGACTGAAACCAGTCTAGTATAAACAACAAGCGCGACACAACAGTCCAGACTGTCGAGGGCGCTATTTAATGTCACCGTTAATTAAACTAAGACACTTTCACCCTGAGAGAGCGCTATACATTTGTTGACATTATAGGGAGCAATGTGCACTGTGAGAGAGTCGGCAGTGCAACGGCGTGTTCCCCACTAGACACCGTCCGGTGCTCAACAACTCGCCGTGGCCCGTGCTTATGATGTTGATGGGGCCCGTCAGGAGCCCAGTGGATGTGGATATAAAAACAATTGTTACCCAGCTGTAAGGAGTATTAGGGGAAGAGGTGGGCGTTAATGGCATGCCGCGGTTTTTTATTTGTTTTACTTTACTTACTTTGGTTTACTTTGGTGTTGAGGCTTGAAGCTTCAGCTTATGTGCCCCTCTTTACAACATTGGACTCGCGATGGTATGGGCAGTATTTCAGCGGGTGGTGCTTCCAATTTGTAGTACTTATGCTGGTGGTCGACTTTAACTTTACAGCTTAACTTACTTCGAATTAATTCTTTCCTCCATGCATGGTTGAAGTTATTCTGTGCAATTGAGTTCATGTTTAAACTCTCTCTAGCTGTTGGAAACCATGCCGGTAGGTTCGTCATTACACTGGTATTTATTAAGGAAAAACAAGAGTATAGGCGACGCGGTGTAAATGACCGTTTAAATTAAAATCGCCCCCTCCTGGCCACAGGCACCCTACACTGTTGTAAAATGTTGGTCCAGTTGGAAGGGAAGATTTATTTGTATTTTCTTCTAAATGTGTATTGTACATGACTCGGTCTCGGTCTCGGCCTCAAGTACTCAAAACTCGACCTGAGGTACTCCTCTGCCCTGTACTCGGTCAGACCTTCACGCTCTGTTTCCATTTGTCCCCTGTCTTGTAAATCTCCTCTTGGAAAATTAGTGCACTTATGTTTACTTCGATGTTCATGGCTGCAGGTTGCGCCACATCACCTTGTAGATCCTTACAAGGTGCGGTATAAATGGCCATCAAAATTTATAAAAACATAGCTCTGCATAAGTGTCGTAACAATAATGAGCGTTTTGAGACGCCCATCATGTTTGTGATTAAGCATATTAATCATAATCATTAGATCAAATTCACTCCTCAATTTGAGACGGATTGACGTTTAAATCATTTTATTTAGTCATCCACTCATATGTAAATCAACATGTATTGTGACGCATACAAATATTTAAAAAAGCAACGTTATAGAATGCACACAATGTTTTTGTTGGGTGGCAAGTCTAGATGTCATCATTCCAAATACATGTATTAAGAAACAGCCAGAGCCATAGACTTGTGGACCAGTCCTTTAAATGTTTGTCGCGGTGCGCGCTCCCACAGGATTAAACTGCTTTTGCAATATATTGCTAGCTCCTGACTACAGCCCCATTTAACTGGGAGTATAGTTGCGAGAGAGCCATTTTGCTATCAGCACGACAAACATTTAACGGACAGTCCACCCAAGCCATTGATAGCTAGGAAGATCCGTTCATTGCATCAAATAATTCCTCAAAAACTTGACATCAAGACTTTTGACGGTGAAAGAAAAACGTATTGTAGTGCTTTTAAAACTTCTGGTTAACAGAAACAACCCGTTTTCAATTTTAAGTGTGTTTCTATCCTTTTTTAAGTGACCAGGGGCCGATTTCACAAAGCACCAAGATTCATCATAAAGATGAGTTGTCATTTTCACCATAGTGATTTGTATTGTGACATCACACTTTGCTTAGCAATTAAGAGCGATTTGCAGTTAAGATCAATCTTAGCCCTTTGTGAAATCTAGCCCAGATCAGCCAGTGAAACAAGGCAGTATTTCTGTAAAAGTTACCTTTTTCAAAACGTCTTTGACTACGGCTCAGGCTCCATCAGTAAATTTTGAAAATATACACTTCAGAGGCGGGGTACACCTTTTGTAATGACTCCAAACATTAGTGACCAGAAAAAAAACTTACTTGATAAGAAGCACTGCTGCTGTTGATAATGTATAAGAATTTGAGGAATGATTCCCTTTTAAGGAATGTGATTTTTAGAGAAAGGGATTAGAAACATTTCAATTTGAGACATGAAACGTCTCTCAGATTGTGTATTCGAACTACACAATCTGAGAAATGTTTCATGTCTCAAACTGAAGTGTTTCTCTTCCTGTGTGGACATAACCACTACAGATTTAACGCTACCACCTTTCGAAATGAAATCTTCACAGGATTAAACTAATCGAACAGTTAAAAAACACCACAGGTATACTTTGCCTTTAAATACATGGCTTCATACAGGCCTATGGAGCCCGAGCCAAGACCATGGTTTCAAAAAATGCCCCAGATTGCTTCCCTGTACAAAGCCCATTTATTCCACTGATCTCATCCAACAAAGACACTGTGTGTATTGACACTTTCATTTTTTGATTCTTTTCTTGAATCTACTTTTTCTTTTTTTAAACAAATGTTTACGAAGATAAAAATTGCTATAAAATGTTATTTGTTCTTATTACAACATGTTATTTCACTGAGTGTCATGATTATTGATAAATTCAATCTGCATCTACAATAATAAACAACATTGACGTATATAATAGTGCATATTAGTTCTAAGAAAAATACTACTAGAATGACAATGTTCTCTAGAAGAAAAAAATAAAATATGCTACATGTAAAAAAGGTAATTAATGCACATTGCATATCGTCTACCTCGTCTGTCTTCGCACTGTAAAAAATTCCAAGGTTCCTGTGTGGGCCAATTGCACCTTTTGGAGTATCAAGAACCTCTTCCTAAGAAAGGAACAAATGGTCGTTGGTCTTCTCTCTGTCATAATGATTTACTTTCTCGATTTATAAATATTTACAATTCTGCTTCAGCAATTCAGTCGAGGGATTTTCAGGTTAGGGTTGCATTTTTGTCTTGATTTGTTTTTGTTTGGGCAAAATCTACTCCGTTTTTGTGGAACTTGGTAAATTTTGTTCATTTTAAAGTCACTATCCATAGATTTTAACCGACAAAATGTATAGCATTATGGTTTATGCCCAATAAGGTATGTAGCTTTAAAGTAGATTTGAGTCCAAAGTAGACATTTGGCATCTGACTTCCTGCATGACCCCGAAAATGAGTTGATTGATTGTAATGAAAAATGCTGCACTTTCACTAAGAAATGTTGATAGGATTGTAGGCTTGACCCCAACTTGACCCCAATTCACAAATCATCACAATAATCTTGGTTGCGCCATTTTGGGAGTCGATATTACTGTGCTACACAGTGTAGTGTGCATATTGGAAAATGACTCCAAAATGGTGAGCGTTTCACAGCTGCCGGTTGTCACGTTCGTGCAAGGGGTCAATACATAACAAATTGAGATTCATCTTTCGCATTGAGTAGTCAAACAAACCCAACTGCCATGGCAGGGGGGGGGGGTTATGGTCGCTGAGAATTTCAAATTGGTGACACCACATGAACAGTTAATGCTGGTCAAGTAATGGCACCAAGTATTGTCCGTGAATAACTTATTTAATTCACCTCTATATATTAGGAAAATAGAATTATCCAAATTTAGTACCAAATGTTTAATGAAATAGCACAATCAATTAAAGTCAAGTATTTCAAGGAATTTAGTTTCAAGAATGCATTCTTCCCCATCCTGTAGATGATAATGGTTTCATTGTTACTTTGGTGGAGTTGGTGTGGTACGCTTTTTGCTCTTTCCCTTGCTGCTGCTAGCGTGTTGTTGGAGTGCTTGTTGCTGCTGCTGCTGTTGTCTCAGCAGCTGCTGCTGTTTCTGGTAGGCAAGCTGGGCTTGTAGCTGCTGTGCATGAAGGGCTTGTTGGTGGGCAGGGGTCAAATGGCCAGCCTGTAAAAAGAAATTGTATGCCAATTACGCATTCAGGTCATAGGTCGACATATGCTATTCCGTTTTTAATCTCTTCTGTCCATTTAATAGACCCTTATCAGTTTATGTCATTGTTTTCTAGCTCTCCAAGCTGGAGTACTAACACGCCATGCACACTAGAACTATGCGAACATGTGTTCTAGTAACATGTGTTCCAACACATGTGCTCTAACACTAGAACACATGTGTTCTAGTAACACTAGTACTATGCGAACATGTGCCAAGAAGCACTACCTCCTATGTATTGTACATAAGCCCAGTACTCCAGCATGGCAAACCTCCTGCACTGCTATAGAAACGTGACCTCAATGAGAAGAATCTATAGGCTTGTATTTCCACATTAATAATCCATTTGTTTGCCGTGTATGTGTGTACATAGTTGGAACGTTTCCACCATGTGACCACTGTGTAAAATTAAGATCACAAACGAACAAAAGAAATTAAATATAAACACAGCAAGTTGCTTAAAAATACATCAACGACTTCGTTTGTACACAAATAACTGCTTCAGATGTTTGGCATCTCTCCTTAGTAGAGAATTCACTGAAGTAAACTGCCAACATGTGAACCAAGTATGAGTGATTTACGGGTTTATTTACCTGAATGGCTGTGAGTTGTGACAGGACAGCAGCCGTCTGCGATGACCCAAGGGTTGCACTAATGGTATTCTTGCCTACCACACTGCTGCTTGTTTGCTGCCCGCCACTGGCGACTCCTTGGCCTTGCCGTTGGGCTTGGGCAGCCGATGTGGACTGCTGTTGAAGCTGCTGCTGGTACTGCTGCTGCAGTTGCTGCTGTAATCGCTGCACAGAGGCATTGTAAATGATAGCCTGTTGCTGCCCCTGCTGTGATATTTCAACAACAAAAACGCCTAGTATAAGAATTTCAAGTTCTCTTGATGTACTCAGTTATTGCGCAACCAATCTGTCACTTAAAGGGGCTGTGTCTTCATGACCAAAGTAGGCCCGTGGCAGAATATAGAATTATAACTTATCACCCAGTTTCTCATGCGTGCTCTTCACAGATATGAAATGGAGGGAGCGCGCAGTAACTGAAAAGAGAGTCCATTATTCTATGTGCAGCCACAGGCCTGCTTTGATCATGAAGACACAGTCCCATGAACATAACTGAAAGTGGCAATGCATGACTTATATTCAGACAATTACGTTCGGTTCAATCGATAGTAATTTCAAAAGTGATGATGTGCAATGTCAATGCATAAGTTATGAATACTCAAATGAAATATGTGAAGTACAAGCATAATAATGAGTGCGATATCAGGTTTGATATAAGCCAGATGCATTTTACTCTTCATAACTTGTTAATAATGCATAGATTGATTATAATCACTTCACAGGCGAGTCCCCACCATAGCTTTCAATGCTTGACAACTGTGTAGGTTGGTAATCCAACAAATAATAGCCCCCACAAATAACTAATCAATGGTGGCCATTGAGGAAGTGTTTCGTTGCGATGTCGTGCAATAGGAGTCGGAGCTAAGTAACCCTTTACTTGGCTCTGAGCGAAGGCAATGTCGTAAAAGCTACTCGAGCGCACTGGGGTCAGACCTGGGTCTGATTGAGTTTTGAACAATTTTGTTGACTTCAAGAAACCATGTGCTCTGCTAACAAAAGTAAACAAATCAACAAGTAAAAAGTCCACGTGCTCTGCTCAAAACAAAAGTAAACAAATCAGCAAGGAAAAAGTTCAAACCGGAAGTAAAGAGAGTGGCCCTTGCGTTCTGATTCCACCGGGTCCCTTCAAGGCAAGCTGTGAAAGTCGGGCAGATGTGATCCCCGTAGTAGCGAGTTGTGCCCCACTGGATAAGCTGACCGTCCCGGTACCCAGCAACCCTCCGTGGCCCGTGTTTATGATGTTGATGGGGCCCAGGATCCCGGTGGGTGTGGATATAATGTTACCCTGCGTCGAGGAAGAGGTGGGTGTGGATGCCGTGGTCGTCGTAGTTGGTGTGGTCGAGGTCATTGTGGTTATGGAGTTTATGTCCGTTGGGAACCCAGCTGGCAGGCTTGTCATCACGCTAATGGGAGAGCTGATAAGGCTACCCGCTGTCTGAACAATACCTGATGATGAACAAAAAACAAATTAAATTAAAATATCACTGGTATTGCAAAGTTTCAATGTAAACTTACTTACACACATGTAAACCAAATATTTACAAAATTAATATTGTACAGCTTGTAATGAGAACGTCTCTGGTTCTTGGGACCCCCCATCAGTGAGACTCCCCAGTGCTGCCACCTTGAGATGGCTCAAACCATTCAATTTTGATTGGTCTGCCCCCCAAAGAAAAGAAAATTGCTGAAGAAAAAGGGAGAGGAGGGTACTTCTTAAGGCCCCTCCAAGTTAGACTGGAGAGGGCACTTTTAAGTTAACCCTCCTACTGTCAGCGACTCTTGGCAACATTTTCCAGTGAGTTGACCAACCATTTGAAACCATTCGACTGCTAAGGTTGTGTACGGTGGCACAACTGTGCACAGAACTAACTGTGTACTGTGTACATGCATTCCCTCATGGTATCATACTGCAGGCTGGCATAGTTTATCTATCATTCAAAACCACAGTGAATGGTATTGAATGGTCAGACAGCAAGAGGGTTAAGACAAGGCCTGTCATGATAAACTGACATGGTTTGAATAACTAGAAAAAAAAACTATTTGATGGTCCCTCTTTGTGATGTGTTTGTTGGATCAGTTTGCATATTGATGTACTCGCACTGTAGATTGTACTGTTTTATCAAAGGGTAGACTAAGAAGTAGACGAACTAAAATGACCTGTACTTTCTCAATTTTTATAACATTTAGTAAAACATGTTTGCATAGCTATTGTCCAAGTACAAAAAATGTTGTATCATGAAATATAGCCTTGACGTCATGCATGGTTGAAGCTGTACTAATGTTATATCTAGGAAAGCTGTCCCAGATGTACACAGAAACACCCAGCTATTTCATTTAAGGTGATATCAGCGTATCATGCTGGTTTCCCAAATCAAATGGCATCAGATATCAGGATTTACCACAGTGCCTCTTATGGCAGTGATTTGAATATCGACAATAAAGCACTCACAGAACGATCTTCTAACAAGGATTGTTTTACAGTATACAACTACACTGTAAATCATGGAAAATGAAATAAAAGAAATAGGTCATTATAATTTGTATTGTGAGGAAGTACAAGGATATCAAACTTGATAAAAGTTTTGATTCTCCCTTCTGCTTAAGAAATACGGCAGCCCAACACTTAAAATAGTGCTGTTGACTTTTCATGGATGTAGAATTTAGTTTGTAATGCAACATCTTTATATCCCTACCTGTCTGATTATGTCCAACCAAACCCATGGATACAGGTACTGTAATACTACCACCGGCCATAGTTATTGTTACAGCTACACTGTGTGGCAGTTGGCTGCTCGCAATCCCAGTAGGTGTGGCCACCCTCCCGGCCACACCCTCCAGGGTTGGGGTGATGACACGCCCCGGGTTGGGGAGTACACTTGGAGAGGGCGGGGCGGGGATGAAGGGGGCAGACGGAGTGGATGACGGAGGTGGTGGTGTTGGAGGTGGAGCCATTGAACCGGACACTGGAGTACAAACAACACATAAAAACGATACACTCATTATGGGACTCAAAGTGAGGCTAATGTCCAACACAGGATAATCATAGTGAGGCTAACATATAAAATAGACTGGTGCTTTTTGACCCTGACTTGTCATCAGTTTTAAATT
Source organism: Pycnopodia helianthoides (assembly GCA_032158295.1). Lineage (NCBI taxonomy): Eukaryota > Metazoa > Echinodermata > Asteroidea > Forcipulatida > Asteriidae > Pycnopodia > Pycnopodia helianthoides. The sequence continues at coordinate 17,288,920 of CM063248.1, forward strand.
GGTAGACAGATAAAGCGGAACTTTTACATGCATATGAGAAGTGTCACATTTAACCTTAAATCCAAGGTCAAGGTGACTTAAAGGCCCTGTACACTATTGGTAAGATCGAAAAACACAATGTTCACAGATTCACACATAACTTACATGATTTAAAGTAAGTAATGGTAGAAAGGGTTCCTTAAAATATTTCTGCCTAAAATGCTATCGTTTCTGAGAAACGAGTAAAACAGTAGTAATTATTGCGCGTGATAATTTGAAAAACAGAAAACACATAAGATCTCTTTTCACTATTTTCTCGTGACCTCGATGACCAATTGAGCTCAAACTTTCACAGGTTTGTTTGTTCATGCATATGTTGAATCACACAAAATGTGGACACTGATTTTGAGATGTTACCATAAGTGTACAATACCTTTAAGCAATGAAAGTAAATTGAAAGACTGATAGATAGATATAGTGTCTTACATGGTGAAGAAACAGCAATAGATGTTGGGGTTCCTATGGGTGAAGTCATCATCAAACCTGATTCTGGAGGGGCACTACTTGCTCTGTAAACACAAATAATTAAACCGATCAGTAACTTCATTCTAAAATGGTTTCTGTTGTAGCAGCACCTTGTAAGCCTTATACATAAACGGGTCTCATAATTCTTAAACTTCAAATCGAGTCTTAAAAAGTGTTTCCCTTTGTTCCAGCGCCTTGGGCATTTTATTGGCATGTGCGCTATGTAAGACTGCGATATTATTGTTATTAATTCATTAGTAATGGCTTGAAGGAAACCATTTTTGCCACAAGTGTGAAATTATACACAAATTTCACACTTGACATTTGGATTGTTTCAAAAGACACATTTAAATCAAGTGACTTTTTTACAAACTATGTAGAAGTTCATATATCTTGAGATAAGAAATTAATTTTGTGAATTATTGACATGAAAAAAACCCACCCATGAATAGAAAAGACATTGAATAATGTTTTACTACAATGTCTAGGCATGTACAGTCACATAATATATATATATTTTTTAAACAGACACATTTGACTGTACAAGTTTAATTACCTCTGCTTTGGCCTACTGATTGTTCTTAACATGTTCAAAAGGGCCAAGTTAAAAAATTATGTGCATTCCTGTTCCAATTAAAACATTATTTATTTATTTGTGTATTTTTTTTAAAGGGGCTAATTTGTGACATGTGATTACAATTTACATGATTTATTTCAAATTAGTTCTCAAGTATTTGAGTTGAATACTGACAGTCGGCATGTTTGAAGATCGTACCTTGAAAGATTTAAGTATGCAGGTGGCTGTCTGCCTTTGTGACGTCCAACAGTGATTGGTGGACTAAGGATAGGCACAGATGGTTGAGTTGACTGCTGAGCTGTACCAAGGGTAATGGTGTTACCTTGGAATAAATGGGCTGTCAGGAAAAAACAAAGAATCACATCAGTAACCTACATTCCATAAATCAATCACTTTGATTGTAATTTTGTTCCTGGGGACTTTTCCACCAGGAAACATTCAAAATCCTTCAGAATGACATTCTGTATGAGCTCTGGCGTTTCTTATCAGCAGAGTGTGGGTTCGAGTCCCGGCCGTGGCACTTGTGTCCTTGAGCAAGATACTTGAGCAAGCCGTCTGTGGTAGTGCACGTAAAAGAACCCAGACCACTTATCATGAAAGAGTAGGGATTAACCCCAGGGTTTCCTCACGCTTGCCAGCTACAGTGATTAAGTTCACTTTTATATAAGGCATCCTTGGTTTCATTACCAGAAATATATAGTAATAATATTGTTATGCTTGGACCAGTAAAAAGCAGGATTGGTATAGCTATGTTATATGGTTGAGTTCGTTAACAGAAAGAAAACAAAACACGGTATGGTGGATTTGGTGGTGTGTCCAAAATTCTTTGAACTCCATGTCTTTTCCTTCAAAAATATATCCTCAATCTAAATGGTGAAAACTACCCCATCTTCTTAAACTTGATTACTTGAAACTGTGCACGATTACTTAGCCAGGTAAACTGCATCTCTTGCTTACCACTGAATCTACCACTCAACACAAAATGAACTTTTTTTTGTCAAAACAACTTCTTTATTATGGAGTTATTTAAAGGAACATTACAGAATTGGTAAGAAAAAAAACTTGTAAAATATACCTTTGATCACAGATTTACATAAAACTTACACGGTCTAATGATGATGATAGTAGAAAACATCCCTTGAAATATTTCTGTCTGAAATGCCATATTTGATGAGAAATGAATAAACTAATTTTCCGATTGGAGTTTATCGCTCAGTGAGCGTTTTATTCATTTGTTGAATCTATATGATTTCATGCAAATGTGTAATCGGTTTTTCACTATTTTCTCGTGACCCAGATGGCCGATCGATCTCAAACTTCTACAGGTTTGTCAGTTTATGTATGTGGTGGATTACATAAAGTGCTTACACTGCCAGCAACTGTTTTGTTAGCAAAAACCAATTCTGTAATGTTCGTTTAACTTGGCCTAGTGTTTAATCACCTGACAATGAAGTTGCAGGACTTGACAGGCTCCCTGAGTTATTCAACAAAGACAGTCTGAGTGATGAGCTATCCGACAGCCCTGGCTCTGCCTGTGGGGGTCAAAAATTGAATTATTTGAATATAACTTGCTACAAAAAATGTATGCAAACCCTAACATGTGCAAGAAACTTGGTTTGCCAAGTTGAAACAAACACATAACAAAAGATGATTCACGATTCATAATTTTCTTGTAAAAAAAAATAGAGTTGCAGGGCTCGCCCTTAACACTAGCCCGGCGTACATTGTCTAGTAAAAAAATGCTATGGGCTAGTAAACACCACTTCGCAACTTGCCCTGTGGGCTACTATAAAACTGTGCAACCTACTTGTTTAAAATGCTAATTTCTTCCTTTTTAGATGTGAATAATTAATGTATAAAATGCTTTGATCGTTATTGAGTGAATATAACTTCATTTGATCATTAAACTGGTTGTGATCGTTAACATTAACACATCAGAACATTACATTTATGGCAATTCCTGTGTAAATCTGGGCTACTAAAACTTCCTGGTAAAGTAAAGTAAAGCGCACAGTTCCCGGCGGGCTACTTTACAAAAAGCGTAACGAAAGGCCCGAGTTGAATTTAATTTGACAGGTTGTTTGGTGATGTGTTTAGAGATGAAGTTAGAGAATAGGAATGAGTTTAGGTTTTCCAAAATCCAATGATGTAGTATCTAGACTTGTCCATTGTGTCTTACCTTGATAACAAGTCCAGTAGCCTGGCTAGGGGGCTGCGCGGCAACCTGTCCAGCAACCTGTCCAACCTGATTATTACTGTTGTTCTGCTGCAGTGAGGCCTGTGCACAGGTGTTGCTGCTACCTGCTGCAGCACTTGAGGACCCGTGGGAGGCTGCCGCTGCTGATGTCGAAGCGGCAGCATTGTTGCTGTAGGCATTTTGTCCGGGTACAATCCGAGTGATCTTCACCTGCCTTCGACCTTCTTCGGTGAAGAGATCTCGAAATTGATGCAAGTACCTAAGAAAACAAATACATAAGAATCCCTGACTCGTCATGCTTAATTCAAAGATTCCAAACTTAATTCGCCGCGTTTAACAAAACTCAGAATTTAGGGAAGAGGACATGTCTCATTGCACTAGTGCATCACAACACCTCCACTTTTAGTCGAGTTTTTTTCTTTCGGGAAAAAATACAAGCAACTGTTTTCAAGTTTTGTGGCTTTTTGTATTTAACGAATGAACACTTTCAGATACTCAGAAGAAGGTAATGATGAGGAATAAACTTACATTTCAGCATTCTTGAAAGAGCCAAGTGGGAACCTGCTTGGGGAAGGATACAAAAAGAAATTACATCTTAGTGTCCAGGTGGGGTGGAGGTAGCGGGGAAAGTAAGGGACTAGGCTTTCAACATTTGTGTTGTATGTAAAGAATGTCAAGTAATAAACCACAGAGGGAAACTGACTTTACCCAGTCAGTTTCCCTTGTGGTTCATTACTTGACATTTAAATTTAAAAAGTCGCATCCCTCAAGGTGATCCCGTGGCTGCTGCTTCCCAGGTTGTATCGTAAACTTGGGTGTGATCCCTGGCTACACGGCAGTTAACGGTTGCATGGCTTCTGACTGGCACCCCCGAACAAAGATGTTGACAAAATAGGGAGACCGCCAACATAGGGCTAGATAGCTCAGTTGGTAGAGCGCCGGTACGTTAATCCGGAGCTCGTTGGGTCAAATCCCGCTCTAGTCAATTTTTCTTTGTTCAACCCCAAACCGTATGTAGAGAATGCGAGGTTAGTTTGCCTCACCCAAAAGATACATTTACAAAGATTGAATCACTTGATCAAGTGATCAAAGAAACTAGTTCGTACGATAAGCTGAGGTATAAGTAGCCCCATTGCACATCCTCAAAGTAGATTGGAACAAGTCAAACTTACATCATGAAAATTACAGTGTGAAATAATACTCTAACCCTCTTGCTGTCTGACCATTCAATACCATTCAAGTGGTTTTGAATGATAGATCAACTATGCCAGCCTGCAATATGATACCACGAGGGAATGCATGTACACAGTACACAGTTAGTTCTGTGCACAGTTGTGCCACCGTACACAACCTTGGCAGTCGAATGGTTTCAAATGGTTGGTCAACTCACTGGAAAATGTTGCCAAGAGTCACTGACAGTAGGAGGGTTAAAGCATTGAAAAAAAATAATGTAACTGCCCAACAGTCTCGTAAAATGTTTTTCAAAACAAAACCACGGTATATTTCTTTAGAATATTTGGATCATATCCCCACAAAATTTGATATTTTCGCTGTTCTAAGCTTCCTACAGTACTATTGGGTCATCCAAAGTTTTGAACATTTTCACAGTCATACAAAGAGTACGATGGGGAGGGGGGGGTTCAGAGGTTGTGTATGACTTTAAAAGGTGTTTTAAAATGTTGATATTTCTACAGTAGAATCAACAAAGGAAACACCAAATTTAGGGGGGGGATTACTGAGACACTTGGGTAGATTATACTGTTAGGCTGGGTGGGGGAGTTGGGGGGGGGGACACACAAGGAACATTATATTATGCACATCGATACTGACAGACACACAATATTAATAAGTACTACTTTGGGGGAGGGAGGGAGGGAGGGGGTAGTAAAAGTAGAATTCTCTGTAGCACCTTAAGAATGTTGAAACCGTTAGACAACCCCTACAACAGCAAAGGTATAATTGGTTTACCTGCATGTGACACCAGGTCTCTTGCCTTCATGTACGTTGTAGTCTCTATCATAGTAGAGCTCTCCTACATAGCTCTGATCTAGCTGATGCTGGTAGATAGACACTCGGGCATAATGCACCTTACCATTGCCTCTGTCAGTCTCTAGGATCTCTTCCACAGTTGCCACCTATGGTGGGGGAAGACGGAGGTAATGTTGAAAGAAATAATAGTGGCTTCTTATATAGCGCTCATATCCGTCACTCAGTGACGCTCAAGGCGCTTCAACAGTCAGTTTTTTCCTGCAAGGTATATATATGTGAAGCTACTTTTTGAAGTTTGAGACCTATTCCTTTACATAGCACAATGTAATGGTTTACAAGGTGCTGTGGCGCAATATGCTGCCAATCAAACCAGGAACACCGGGGCAAACCCCTTCTCTTTTCGATAAGTGTCCCATCCGAAGGACAAAGCAATAATGGTTAAGTGTCTTGCTTCAAGGACACAAGTGTCACGACTGGGACTCGAACCAACACTCTGCTGAACAAAAACTTCAGAGCTTGAGTCCGGTGCTCTTATCCGCTCCGCCCTGACACGCCACGAAGAGGATTAGTGGAATCCTGTTCATGACACGTGTCTCCTTGGGCAAGACATTTCACGATAATTGCTTCTCATCACCCAGGAGTAAATGGGTACGCATGAGGGTAGAGATTTTGGGTGTGACTATTCAGCAACCTGAGCGCCCATTTGGGTACCGGTGCTGCATACTCTGACTGATGTAACTACAGTGACAAACGGTACATGACAAACACAAGTGGAACAAAAGGATGTCAATGAGAAGTGACTGGTAACAATAAACTTAATCTGAAAGGGAGAACGTTTCAGCTATTTCAGAGGAAGTAAAACAACAGAGATAAATGTCAACTATTATAAAGTAAGGGGAAAGCAATGCCCTATGCGGAGAGACAGTGTTGCGATTTCATTTACAAGTCTAGTGTGAAAGAAGCTGGGTTTTGTAGCTGTTTAAACCAAGCTTGTTTGGATGGATCGACACTTATGGATAACTCCGTCGTGTCAGTACAAAAATGTATCTCCTAAAGAAGCACATGCGCTATGCACGAGTTTGAAATTGTCAAAATGTAGTATCTGGCTTAAACTAACACGGATGCACACAAAATGTTTTTGCATCGAGATACAACGTTTTTTCACTGACGCGACAACTCAATGCTTGATGGATTCCACAAACTAAACTGGTTTTTCAATATATGTAATGTTTCATCCTATAAGCAGAAAGTTAATCATGTTTATCATTGCTTACCAATGAGTTGCTACTTGGCCTCGGTCTTTCTTGGCATGATGACTGCTGTTCAACCTGGATAAAAAAAATTATGATAATAATTGACGATTCATTCGATGCAATCTTTTGGATGTACGTCTTCCACACAAACACTTACTGAAGTAGAATTTGAAACTCGCCATTGTGGAGATACAATCTATAAGGGATGGTGGTAACACCATGTACATAATTAGGATTTGCAACTTTGCATGGTGGAGACACAATCTAGTAGGGTTTGTGGTAACACCATGGAAAAAATCACTCTTTGAGTTGTGTCGCATCTGAAAAGAACTGATGGTGTAACAACTCAACATTTCGATCAGTGTTCTCTGATCGTCTTCAGGAGAACACTTTTTTTTAACTTTAATACTGGATGGGATTTTCTGCTGATCATTTCCACAGACTACTTGTGTTAAAACTTCACCAAACATAGCAACACTAAAAACGAACTCAAGATGTTGAATAATTGTTATACTTTCCATCAGTGTAACTTACCATGCTGATGTCCGCTGGTGGATGGTCGATCTCTCTCTGCTTCCACATATCCACACACTGTGGATAAGATGAACAAAAAATTAGGCCTATCAGCTTTATAATGTCAAACTACTTTCCACTAGATATACATTGGCAAAGTTGAAAAAAAGAACTTTGATTCGGTAGAATGTAACACATTTGTACACTCTACTCACAACAGTGAGAGATGAACCAATGGAGAACGGACAATGTAAGAGTGTTGGCAGCAAAGAACACAGCCATTTTTGTCTAGTTTCCTTTGTACACATTATCTAATAAAACCACTAATTCTGACGCATATGTAATGGGATGAAATTGTAGGCCCCCCTTTTTTTTGTAAACTCCTAGTTTAACAATCCTAGTTTACCTAGTCCACCTCGGACTAGGGCGAGTCTAGGAGTAGGTGGTTGCCTGGTGGTGTGTGATGAGTGGGTGATTGGTAGCAGCCTATGCAACCAATCACGGCGCATTGAGGAAGAGATGTCCAGAGGTCAGTGACCATCCCCAAGAAAGTGTTTGGACACTTGGCCACTGGACTCCGACAGAGGAAAGTTGTAAGATTTAACCCTCCAAGTTTCTTCAGTTTGTACACTTTGCCTCTGTCGGATATCTGCATTGGATTGCGCCAGCCCAGCTTAACATCACAATAATCATTATATTCATCCCTGTCCTGCTCTAGGTAAGTTTGATCTTACTTTTATCTTTCTTGTGAGCTTAGGCTTAAAAGTTAAAGTAAAGATCAGAGTGTCATATTAATATTAAGTTTGAACAGTCACTGCTTATTTTCTATTGTGTAAGGAAAGTGTTTTAGGATTTGATTATTGAAGTTCCCTTTTTAAATGCTCTTATTTTGAAGTGATAATTGTTGACTTGTTGTTTTCCATGCTCTTTTAACTTTTGAAGTACAAAATGTAAATTACATTTTGTCTCAGTATTGCTTTGAACTTGATTTATTTAATGTTGCTTTGGTACTCTGCATTTTTCATTATATTGTATTGTGAGAAAGAATACAGTACCCTTTTATTTCATGGTTTAAACTTCATTCAAAGTTAGTATTTTCTTAAGTGTACACGTGTTAAGATGTGATGCACTGCTTTATTTAATCCTGGTTGCATCACACCCAGGATAGTTTTATGTCCCTTTCATAGCCAACTGAAGGTTACTCTTTAATTTCTTATTGTCTGTACTTTGTCCTTGGTTTGTCCAAAACCACACACTTTTACTAGAGTCTGAGAGTTTTAGTGATTAATAGTGTTTCCTAATAGTACTTGTCGGAAGCTTTTATGAGCAAGGGACAGATACTAGTTTTGTATTATAAGTTTAATTGATTTTAGTTTTATGCATTTATCTTTCTTTTGGTTTACTGAAACTAAACTTTTAGTTTTATAGTTTTGCTCTATGATTTTGATATATCTTTGATTTTTACTTTCTTGTTTGCTTTTAATCTTTGGCATTCACTTTTATTTTAGACTTCTTGAAAGTCTTTCAAAATCACTTTTGTATATAATTGTAGCTTAAATCCTTGTGTTTTTCATTGTTTATTGTAACATCCTGATTTCATGGAGCAATGAGTCATTATTCCATGAAATGTCCTACCACAAACTATGCAAGGAGTGTTCTTTAATTGGCTTTAATCCTTGACTGTCCATCATTCAGCCTTAGGCACTGGTCTGGGAAGAAGGTGTTCAATTTCACACCCATTAAGAGACTTCACTGACCAGTACAATAAACATTCCCACAGTCATTGATTCACACTTACTTTATTTTAAAGATAAGTGGTTTCTTGTTAAAAGGATTATTTAGGTTTTAGTATTAAGTATTTAATTTTAGTGTATTTTATAGTTTTGAATGGCATATCGGATTAATTTTAGACTTGGCCACTGGACTCCGACAGAGGAAAGTTGTAAGATTTAACCCTCCAAGTTTCTTCAGTTTGTACACTTTGCCTCTGTCGGATATCTGCATTGGATTGCGCCAGCCCAGCTTAACATCACAATAATCATTATATTCATCCCTGTCCTGCTCTAGGCGGATTCAAAATACCAGAGAGCCAGCAGGACAGCGAAATATCAACTCATCACTTGTTCAACTTCACCATTGTTACTGATTGCAACGAAAACAGTAATCCTGTCCCCTGATCAAGGACAAGGAACTGTTTTCGCACCACTTCTTCAAGTCCCCCATCATCAACTTCAGCGCCCCCTTGTATCATCTTATCATCGTCTTGTCATCATCTTCAAAGTATCGACTAGCTATTCTTCATTTTCGCCGGGTGCGCCCAGTCACGTCCACAACTAAACAGATAGGCCATTCAATCGTTTCTTATATTTGCATTGTCTAATTGTATTATTTTGTAAAATTGTCCTTTTATATTTTATTGTCGAGACCCGCCAGGTTTTCTATTACTCTTCTTTTATTTGAGATATGTTTTAACTTTCTCATATAATGATAATACAGCGTTTAAATCGCCCTTCCCTTCATTTGTAGCCGGAATAAACCAACCTTTCATTTTTTACAAGCAAATACCAGCGTATCCCTTGTAAAATTCATTATGTCTCATTATAGAGTGCGCTAGCCGCATTCGAACCTGTTACATAATTGGCGCCCGATGTGGGGATACGCTGTATTTCTATTTCTATTTTTGATTGTGTGTACAAATGCTACACCTTTCGCCGGCTACTGAAGGGGCCCACATTATTATTTCTCGACGTTTTTCTTGTACTAGTTTTGCCAAATTTCTCCATTTTATTTGTATTGCTCTTGCCATTTTTAACTTGTATTTCTTGCTTTTATGTGCCCTTTTGTTGCACATGATTATTGTTTGCTGAATATTTATTGTATTTAAAATAACATCATGATGTCCTCTGTGTTAGTGGCAAACATTCCGCCACAAGCCACCCTAGAGCAGGTCAGGCATTTTCTAAGCAGGGCGGGTGCAATCCGCAACATTAGTGAGCTGTCCCATTCCGGAAGTACTTATGGCACATATGTGTACTGTCATTACCACTCCCCGGCACAGGCAGCTCACGCTGTCCAGTTACTATCTGGGCAGCCACTCCTCAATGGCCACCCTCACTTGTCGCAACCTTCCCGACAGCCACCACCCCCTGGAACAGACCCTATTCCAATGGCTTCCCTAATCCCCTCCCCTGAAGATGTTCTTCGAACAACTTCCCCCATCCCAATTATTCATCCCCCTACTCCACGCCCAGTACCCATCCAGAACCTACCTCGCCCATATCCTTTGCCCTACCCAACTGCCCTTTCGCCTCCTTCCATTCCTTTCTCCCAACCACCCCCACCTCCTCCCCCTGCAATTTCTCCTAGACTGCCAGCGATTTTTGCAGCGCAGCCGCCCATGCCGATGCCAGCACCACAGTTTCTGCCACAGCCAGCGCAGCAGCTACATACGCATCACAATATTACTCCTCTGCCTCCATCTCTGGGATTTCGTAGACCTACTCCCAACCCTCATCCAATCAGTCTGCCGCCCACACACCATTTGTCTTCCATGCCGACGCCATCACCACTTGCCGCTGCACCCAATTTAGTTGGTCCTTATCCTCAGTCCCCAGCTGTGACTCACCTACCAACTGGTTACGTCCAGCCTCCACGAATATCTCCTTTCTTTGGAGATGTGACGTCAAAGGGGCATGGAGTCGACTTTGACTCCTGGAAATTTGAAGTCGAGTCCTTGCTCCGCGACGGCACATACACAGAGCAAATTCTCGCCCCCTATGTCCGCCAATCGATTCGCGGAGAACCCAGTCGGCTTATTCAAACGCTGGGCCCCCATGCATCGATTGGCGCCATCGTCCTCGAACTGGAGGGTAGTTATGGTACTGTTCAGGATGGCCCAACTCTCCTCCAAAAGGCCTATAATAGCCACCAGGAAGAACAAGAAACGGCCGCTGGCTTTGGCCGCCGTCTCAAACTCCTCGTCTATGAGGCATGTCGCCGTGGTGGCCTTCCTGTGGCCTCCATGGATGTTGTGCTTCGGCAAATATTTTGGCGTGGGCTCCGTCAGCAGCAGCTTAAAAATGTCTGCCGGCACAAGAAGGACGAGGTCACGACCTTTGACAATCTAGTGCGACTCGTCCGCATGGGGGAACAAGAATTGGTTGCTAAACGCCCTCAAAAGGACCTTCCCTCTGGCCCTACACCCCAACCTACAAACCCGGAATTCAAGGATGTGCTTTCCACCATCACATCTTCACTGGCCGAGCTCAAAGTTGCTCTAACGGCCACCCCACCACTTCCCCTACTACCGCCTCCACCACCGTTTCATAGTTTCCCTATGACGTCCCACACTGCTCCCCCGCCATCTCGATCATTCGAGTGTTACAAATGCGGGCAAGTGGGGCATATTGCCCGCGGTTGTCGCAACCCCCCTAAGAATCCGTTAAACAAGCACCTGCCTCCGCAAGGGGTGATGTGGCAGGCAGCTCCACCAACAGCCCCAACGAACTCCACCAAACCAATGTAATAACCCGCTTAGTTGGTAATGCCAATGAGACAGAGGCGTGTGTATCAGGTGTCAATTGCATTTGCCTTGTTGACACTGGGTCCCAGGTTACCACTATTTCCAAAGCATTTCATTCCAAACATCTTTCCTCCAATCCTATTAAGCCCATCAGTAACCTTCTTCAAGTTCAAGGTGCTGGTGGCGCTTTGGTCCCTTTTCTCGGATACATTGAAGTTCAAATTTCTTTCCCTTTCCGAGTTCGTAATGAGCCTGCATCCTACTGGGCACTTGCACTTGTTGTACCGGACACGGCCTATCATGCCAATGTTCCCCTATTGGTTGGTACAAATGTTATTGCTCAGTGCAAGTCACATTGTTTTCAATCGTATGGGCCACGATTCTCTCAAAAGTTGACCCTGCCAAATGCCTTGCAACTTGCACTCAAAAATCTGTCTGCACAGGACAAATGCAAGAAACAAAAACTTGGAGAAGTCCGGGCAGCCGGTAATCAAGTAGTAACGATTAACCCAAATGAAACTGTTGTTGTTCGTGGTTTCACGAAGGCACATCTCCAAGCTATGCATTTGAAAGTAATTGTTGAACCCGCAAAGGGACATGCCCTACTTGGCAAGTTGGAAGTTCTTCCTACAGTCCTTACCTTGGACCGGGATGTTCAACATAATTCTGTTCCTATCACAGTCAGAAATGTGTCACTCAAACAGTGCACTATCCACCCTAGAACTGTTTTGTGCCAATTGGAGCATGTTGATTCAATTTCTCCTCTTAATTATGGAAACGAATCAACAACCATTCACCCAACAAGTGACGTTACAGAAGAGACAGACGATTTCTTACGTATGTTCAATTTTGCCGAGTCACCGATTAGTGCAGGTAATCTGGCTACAGTGAAGAATTTCTTGAAACAACGTACTTCTGTTTTCTCACTTCATGATAAAGATTTGGGACACACCACCACTGTCCAACATGAAATTAAATTGACCAATAACACACCCTTCAAAGAACGGCATCGCAGAATTCCCCCAGCTCAGTATGATGAAGTCAGACAGCTGATCAGGGAAATGCTCGATGCCGGGGCAATCAGGGAATCCCACTCCCCCTGGGCATCCCCTGTTGTCTTAGTACGGAAGAAGGATGGCAGTCTGAGGTTTTGCATAGATTATCGGAAACTTAATGAACGAACAGTCCGAGATGCCTATGCACTACCTCGCATTGAGGACACATTGGACGCCCTACATGGCGCAAAATGGTTTTCCTCATTGGACTTGAAAGCTGGGTATTGGCAAGTTGAGATGCGAGAAGAAGACAAAGCAAAGACGGCTTTTACAACCCCACTTGGGTTCTATGAAGCAAACCGTATGCCTTTTGGTCTTACCAATGCCCCAGCAACCTTCCAGAGACTCATGGAACGTTGCGTGGGGGATCTTAACTTGAAAACATGTTTAGTCTACCTGGACGACATCATTGTTTTCTCAAGTACTTTTGAAGAACATCTCGAAAGACTTGAGTCAGTACTCACACGGCTGCAACAGCATGGTTTAAAACTGAAGCCGTCAAAGTGCCACCTTTTCCGTTCCTCTGTTAAGTACCTCGGTCATGTGATCTCAGCAGCAGGCGTTGAGACGGACCCAGATAAAACTGCTGCCTTGAAGACTTGGCCAGTCCCCAGTAACCACCATGAAGTTCGATCCTTCTTGGGATTTGCTGGGTACTACCGACGATTCATCGCGGGGTACTCAAACATAGCCAAACCCCTCCATGCCCTTACTGTGGGTCTTCCAATGAAGAAAAATACTGGTCGTTCACACAAGTCCAAACCCCCTCCTTTTACCTGGACCCCTGATTGTCAACATGCTTTTGAACACCTGATCACACAGCTAACAGAAGCACCTGCCTTGGCGTATGCCGATTTTAGTAAACCCTTCATCCTGCATACTGATGCCAGTGTCACTGGTCTTGGTGCAGCACTGTATCAACTGCAGGATGGACGGGAGCGTGTTGTTGCGTATGCCAGCAAAGGTCTCTCAAAGAGTGAGGCAAACCACCCAGCCCACAAACTTGAGTTTTTAGCTTTGAAGTGGGCGGTAACTGACAAGTTTCATGACTACCTTTATGGAACCAGTTTTAGGGTGGTAACGGACAATAATCCCCTCACTTATGTTCTTACCACTGCTAAGTTGGATGCCACTGGACATCGTTGGCTTGCTGCTCTGTCTGCTTATAATTTTACTTTGGAGTACAGAAGTGGCAAGCTCAATGGTGATGCAGATGGTCTGTCCCGCCGCCCCCATCATGAGACCGCAGCTAATTCACAGACTGTTTCTGTTGAAGCTGTAAAAGCTGTAGTAGGCTCGCATGGTGTTTACCTTGCTAACTCAGCCTTGTCACCAACCCCGTTAATAGAGACTCTGGCACTGCAAAACACAGCTGTCCCACCAGATCTTGATGATCCTCCACTATGGCCAGGCCAAAGTCCAATTCCTCAGGTGTCCACAGAGGAATGGAGGAAATATCAACGGGAAGATCCCATTATTGGGAAAATCATTAAATACAAGGAAGAAGGGAAATGTCCCCAAGGAAAGCAAAAACGCCATGAAAACCGTGATGTTGCCGCAATCCTACGGGATTGGGACAAACTAATGTTTCGGGATGGTGTCCTTTACCGCCAGCGTACACAAAAAAATTGCGGTAAGATTTTCCAACTTGTTCTTCCCAAGCTGTACAGGGATGTTGCCTTCCGTTGTCTTCATGATGAAGCCGGTCACTTTGGTCGTGAGCGAACTCTTGACTTGATTCGTTCTCGGTTCTTTTGGCCCTACATGGCTTGTGATGTTGACAATAGAATCCGTTCATGCCCCAGATGTATCAGACGTAAGATGCCACCAGCTGCTATAAGGACAGCCCCATTGGTAAGCATTAGAACTTGTGAACCAATGGAGCTGGTGTGCATTGATCATCTGTCCCTTAAAACAGCTGGTGGTTCGCAAGCAGATATTTTGGTTATCACCGACCATTTTAGCCGCTATGCGCAAGCCATCCCAGTGCCGAATCAAACAGCTAAAACCACCGCCCGTGTACTGTTTGACAACTTCTTTGTCCATTATGGATTTCCTGGCAGACTTCACTCTGACCAGGGAAGAGGTTTTGAGTCGGATGTTATACACCAGTTGTGTAAAATAACCGGCATCACTAAGAGTCGAACATCCCCATATCATCCCCAGGGCAATGGCCAAGTAGAGCGTTTCAATAGAACTCTACTTGACATGTTAGGTACACTGCCAGAAGACAAGAAGTCAGTGTGGAAGAAGCATGTGGCCCCTCTCGTCCATGCATATAACTCCACAAAGAATGATGCGACTGGTTTCTCACCATACTTCCTTATGTATGGTAGACATCCAAAACTTCCAGTCGATATCTTTCTTGGTTTAGAACCTAGAGAGTCGTCCACACGAACTCAAAGCGAGTATGCACAGCAACTGAGACAAGGCCTGGCTGATGCATACCGATTGGCTTCTAGTCACTCTGAAAAGGCCATCTCCCGTAATAAGGCTCGTTATGATATCCATACGAGAGCTGCCATTCTCCATCCTGGTGACAGAGTTCTGGTTAAGGTTGTCGCTCCCACCGGTAATTACAAGATTGCTGACCGATGGGAGGAACATCCTTACAAGGTGGTTCAACAGGTTAATCCTGATATTCCCGTGTATGTGGTGCAACAAGAGCAAGGTGGAGGTTCTACTCGAACACTTCATAGGAACTTGCTCCTGCCCTTTAACTCTTTGCCACTCCCTGTACCTACTTCCACTGAAGGTACAGTGAGCAAGGCAAAGAAGACACAGGAATCCCAAACATCCGAGTCTGATTCTGAATCGGATGCACCCATAGCAGAAGAGTCGGTATTAGGTGACGATGACCCATCTACTAGTGGTCCCCAGGTTCCCCAGGGTCCCCCTCTACAAAGACCCAGAAGAACAATCAAGCCCCCTAACTGTCTTGGCTTTTCACTCCAACATCACAAAAGCACCCCGGAATGGAAGGAAAAGGCAGAATTTCTCCAATCCTTCATGAATAACTTAAGTTCAAAAGATAATAAGGATGCATGTGTTTCTGCAGTGTTAAGCATTATTAGTGCAAAATAGAGCGATTTGTTTTTCTTTCTTTCTTCATTTTTCTGGACATACTGCTTGCGCGCATGGAAATGCGTATAGTGATTGTTTAAACTTATGTCGGGACGACATTCAGAAAGCAGGCGTGCGTGTAATGGGATGAAATTGTAGGCCCCCTTTTTTTTGTAAACTCCTAGTTTAACAATCCTAGTTTACCTAGTCCACCTCGGACTAGGGCGAGTCTAGGAGTAGGTGGTTGCCTGGTGGTGTGTGATGAGTGGGTGATTGGTAGCAGCCTATGCAACCAATCATGGCGCATTGAGGAAGAGATGTCCAGAGGTCAGTGACCATCCCCAAGAAAGTGTTTGGACACTTGGCCACTGGACTCCGACAGAGGAAAGTTGTAAGATTTAACCCTCCAAGTTTCTTCAGTTTGTACACTTTGCCTCTGTCGGATATCTGCATTGGATTGCGCCAGCCCAGCTTAACATCACAATAATCATTATATTCATCCCTGTCCTGCTCTAGGTAAGTTTGATCTTACTTTTATCTTTCTTGTGAGCTTAGGCTTAAAAGTTAAAGTAAAGATCAGAGTGTCATATTAATATTAAGTTTGAACAGTCACTGCTTATTTTCTATTGTGTAAGGAAAGTGTTTTAGGATTTGATTATTGAAGTTCCCTTTTTTTAAATGCTCTTATTTTGAAGTGATAATTGTTGACTTGTTGTTTTCCATGCTCTTTTAACTTTTGAAGTACAAAATGTAAATTACATTTTGTCTCAGTATTGCTTTCAACTTGATTTATTTATGTTGCTTTGGTACTCTGCATTTTTCATTATATTGTATTGTGAGAAAGAATACAGTACCCTTTTATTTCATGGTTTAAACTCCATTCAAAAGTTATGCTACTTTCCCAATAGTACTTGTTGATAAGCTTTTCATTGAGCAAGAGACAAGTAGATAGTTTTCATTGATTTTAGTTTTTTGCATTCATTTTTTTGTTTTGGTTTATCATGAAACTAAACTTTTAGTTTCATAGTTTTGCTCTATGATGTTGATATATCTTTGATTTTTACTTTCTTGTTTGCTTTTAATCTTTGGCATTCACTTTTATTTTAGACTTCTTGAAAGTCTTTCAAAATCACTTTTGTATATAATTGTAGCTTAAATCCTTGTGTTTTTCATTGTTTATTGTAACATCCTGATTTCATGGAGCAATGAGTCATTATTCCATGAAATGTCCTACCACAAACTATGCAAGGAGTGTTCTTTAATTGGCTTTAATCCTTGACTGTCCATCATTCAGCCTTAGGCACTGGTCTGGGAAGAAGGTGTTCAATTTCACACCCATTAAGAGACTTCACTGACCAGTGCAATAAACATTCCCACAGTCATTGATTCACACTTACTTTATTTTAAAGATAAGTGGTTTCTTGTTAAAAGGATTATTTAGGTTTTACTATTAAGTATTTAATTTTAGTGTATTTTATAGTTTTGAATGGCATATCGGATTAATTTTAGACTTGGCCACTGGACTCCGACAGAGGAAAGTTGTAAGATTTAACTCCCAAGTTTCTTCAGTTTGTACACTTTGCCTCTGTCGGATATCTGCATTGGATTGCGCCAGCCCAGCTTAACATCACAATAATCATTATATTCATCCCTGTCCTGCTCTAGGCGGATTCAAAATACCAGAGAGCCAGCAGGACAGCGAAATATCAACTCATCGTTTGTTCAACTTCACCATTGTTACTGATTGCAACGAAAACAGTAATCCTGTCCCCTGATCAAGGACAAGGAACTGTTTTCGCACCACTTCTTCAAGTCCCCCATCATCAACTTCAGCGCCCCCTTGTATCATCTTATCATCGTCTTGTCATCATCTTCAAAGTATCGACTAGCTATTCTTCATTTTCGCCGGGTGCGCCCAGTCACGTCCACAACTAAACAGATAGGCCATTCAATCGTTTCTTATATTTGCATTGTCTAATTGTATTATTTTGTAAAATTGTCCTTTTATATTTTATTGTCGAGACCCGCCAGGTTTTCTATTACTCTTCTTTTATTTGAGATATGTTTTAACTTTCTCATATGAATGATAATACAGCGTTTAAATCGCCCTTCCCTTCATTTGTAGCCGGAATAAACCAACCTTTCATTTTTTACAAGCAAATACCAGCGTATCCCTTGTAAAATTTATTATGTCTCATTATAGAGTGCGCTAGCCGCATTCGAACCTGTTACATATACAAATCCATCACCACTTGCCGCTGCACCCAATTTAGTTGGTCCTTATCCTCAGTCCCCAGCTGTGACTCACCTACCAACTGGTTACGTCCAGCCTCCACGAATATCTCCTTTCTTTGGAGATGTGACGTCAAAGGGGCATGGAGTCGACTTTGACTCCTGGAAATTTGAAGTCGAGTCCTTGCTCCGCGACGGCACATACACAGAGCAAATTCTCGCCCCCTATGTCCGCCAATCGATTCGCGGAGAACCCAGTCGGCTTATTCAAACGCTGGGCCCCCATGCATCGATTGGCGCCATCGTCCTCGAACTGGAGGGTAGTTATGGTACTGTTCAGGATGGCCCAACTCTCCTCCAAAAGGCCTATAATAGCCACCAGGAAGAACAAGAAACGGCCGCTGGCTTTGGCCGCCGTCTCAAACTCCTCGTCTATGAGGCATGTCGCCGTGGTGGCCTTCCTGTGGCCTCCATGGATGTTGTGCTTCGGCAAATATTTTGGCGTGGGCTCCGTCAGCAGCAGCTTAAAAATGTCTGCCGGCACAAGAAGGACGAGGTCACGACCTTTGACAATCTAGTGCGACTCGTCCGCATGGGGGAACAAGAATTGGTTGCTAAACGCCCTCAAAAGGACCTTCCCTCTGGCCCTACACCCCAACCTACAAACCCGGAATTCAAGGATGTGCTTTCCACCATCACATCTTCACTGGCCGAGCTCAAAGTTGCTCTAACGGCCACCCCACCACTTCCCCTACTACCGCCTCCACCACCGTTTCATAGTTTCCCTATGACGTCCCACACTGCTCCCCCGCCATCTCGATCATTCGAGTGTTACAAATGCGGGCAAGTGGGGCATATTGCCCGCGGTTGTCGCAACCCCCCTAAGAATTCGTTAAACAAGCACCTGCCTCCGCAAGGGGTGATGTGGCAGGCAGCTCCACCAACAGCCCCAACGAACTCCACCAAACCAATGTAATAACCCGCTTAGTTGGTAATGCCAATGAGACAGAGGCGTGTGTATCAGGTGTCAATTGCATTTGCCTTGTTGACACTGGGTCCCAGGTTACCACTATTTCCAAAGCATTTCATTCCAAACATCTTTCCTCCAATCCTATTAAGCCCATCAGTAACCTTCTTCAAGTTCAAGGTGCTGGTGGCGCTTTGGTCCCTTTTCTCGGATACATTGAAGTTCAAATTTCTTTCCCTTTCCGAGTTCGTAATGAGCCTGCATCCTACTGGGCACTTGCACTTGTTGTACCGGACACGGCCTATCATGCCAATGTTCCCCTATTGGTTGGTACAAATGTTATTGCTCAGTGCAAGTCGCATTGTTTTCAATCGTATGGGCCACGATTCTCTCAAAAGTTGACCCTGCCAAATGCCTTGCAACTTGCACTCAAAAATCTGTCTGCACAGGACAAATGCAAGAAACAAAAACTTGGAGAAGTCCGGGCAGCCGGTAATCAAGTAATAACGATTAACCCAAATGAAACTGTTGTTGTTCGTGGTTTCACGAAGGCACATCTCCAAGCTATGCATTTGAAAGTAATTGTTGAACCCGCAGAGGGACATGCCCTACCTGGCAAGTTGGAAGTTCTTCCTACAGTCCTTACCTTGGACCGGGATGTTCAACATAATTCTGTTCCTATCACAGTCAGAAATGTGTCACTCAAACAGTGCACTATCCACCCTAGAACTGTTTTGTGCCAATTGGAGCACGTTGATTCAATTTCTCCTCTTAATTATGAAAACGAATCAACAACCATTCACCCAACAAGTGACGTTACAGAAGAGACAGACGATTTCTTACGTATGTTCAATTTTGCCGAGTCACCGATTAGTGCAGATAATCTGGCTACAGTGAAGAATTTCTTGAAACAGCGTACTTCTGTTTTCTCACTTCATGATAAAGATTTGGGACACACCACCACTGTCCAACATGAAATTAAATTGACCAATAACACACCCTTCAAAGAACGGCATCGCAGAATTCCCCCAGCTCAGTATGATGAAGTCAGACAGCTGATCAGGGAAATGCTCGATGCCGGGGCAATCAGGGAATCCCACTCCCCCTGGGCATCCCCTGTTGTCTTAGTACGGAAGAAGGATGGCAGTCTGAGGTTTTGCATAGATTATCGGAAACTTAATGAACGAACAGTCCGAGATGCCTATGCACTACCTCGCATTGAGGACACATTGGACGCCCTACATGGCGCAAAATGGTTTTCCTCATTGGACTTGAAAGCTGGGTATTGGCAAGTTGAGATGCGAGAAGAAGACAAAGCAAAAACAGCTTTTACAACCCCACTTGGGTTCTATGAAGCAAACCGTATGCCTTTTGGTCTTACCAATGCCCCAGCAACCTTCCAGAGACTCATGGAACGTTGCGTGGGGGATCTTAACTTGAAAACGTGTTTAGTCTACCTGGACGACATCATTGTTTTCTCAAGTACTTTTGAAGAACATCTCGAAAGACTTGAGTCAGTATTCACACGGCTGCAACAGCATGGTTTAAAACTGAAGCCGTCAAAGTGCCACCTTTTCCGTTCCTCTGTTAAGTACCTCGGTCATGTGATCTCAGCAGCAGGCGTTGAGACGGACCCAGATAAAACTGCTGCCTTGAAGACTTGGCCAGTCCCCAGTAACCACCATGAAGTTCGATCCTTCTTGGGATTTGCTGGGTACTACCGACGATTCATCGCGGGGTACTCAAACATAGCCAAACCCCTCCATGCCCTTACTGTGGGTCTTCCAATGAAGAAAAATACTGGTCGTTCACACAAGTCCAAACCCCCTCCTTTTACCTGGACCCCTAATTGTCAACATGCTTTTGAACACCTGATCACACAGCTAACAGAAGCACCTGCCTTGGCGTATGCCGATTTTAGTAAACCCTTCATCCTGCATACTGATGCCAGTGTCACTGGTCTTGGTGCAGCACTGTATCAACTGCAGGATGGACGGGAACGTGTTGTTGCCTATGCCAGCAAAGGTCTGTCAAAGAGTGAGGCAAACTACCCAGCCCACAAACTTGAGTTTTTAGCTTTGAAGTGGGCGGTAACTGACAAGTTTCATGACTACCTTTATGGAACCAGTTTTAGGGTGGTAACGGACAATAATCCCCTCACTTATGTTCTTACCACTGCTAAGTTGGATGCCACTGGACATCGTTGGCTTGCTGCTCTGTCTGCTTATAATTTTACTTTGGAGTACAGAAGTGGCAAGCTCAATGGTGATGCAGATGGTCTGTCCCGCCGCCCCCATCATGAGACCGCAGCTAATTCACAGACTGTTTCTGTTGAAGCTGTAAAAGCTGTAGTAGGCTCGCATGGTGTTTACCTTGCTAACTCAGCCTTGTCACCAACCCCGTTAATAGAGACTCTGGCACTGCAAAACACAGCTGTCCCACCAGATCTTGATGATCCTCCACTATGGCCAGGCCAAAGTCCAATTCCTCAGGTGTCCACAGAGGAATGGAGGAAATATCAACGGGAAGATCCCATTATTGGGAAAATCATTAAATACAAGGAAGAAGGGAAATGTCCCAAGGAAAGCAAAAACGCCATGAAAACCGTGATGTTGCCGCAATCCTACGGGATTGGGACAAACTAATGTTTCGGGATGGTGTCCTTTACCGCCAGCGTACACAAAAAAATTGCGGTAAGATTTTCCAACTTGTTCTTCCCAAGCTGTACAGGGATGTTGCCTTCCGTTGTCTTCATGATGAAGCCGGTCACTTTGGTCGTGAGCGAACTCTTGACTTGATTCGTTCTCGGTTCTTTTGGCCCTACATGGCTTGTGATGTTGACAATAGAATCCGTTCATGCCCCAGATGTATCAGACGTAAGATGCCACCAGCTGCTATAAGGACAGCCCCATTGGTAAGCATTAGAACTTGTGAACCAATGGAGCTGGTGTGCATTGATCATCTGTCCCTTAAAACAGCTAGTGGTTCGCAAGCAGATATTTTGGTTATCACCGACCATTTTAGCCGCTATGCGCAAGCCATCCCAGTGCCGAATCAAACAGCTAAAACCACCGCCCGTGTACTGTTTGACAACTTCTTTGTCCATTATGGATTTCCCGGCAGACTTCACTCTGACCAGGGAAGAGGTTTTGAGTCAGATGTTATACACCAGTTGTGTAAAATAACCGGCATCACTAAGAGTCGAACATCCCCATATCATCCCCAGGGCAATGGCCAAGTAGAGCGTTTCAATAGAACTCTACTTGACATGTTAGGTACACTGCCAGAAGACAAGAAGTCAGTGTGGAAGAAGCATGTGGCCCCTCTCGTCCATGCATATAACTCCACAAAGAATGATGCGACTGGTTTCTCACCATACTTCCTTATGTATGGTAGACATCCAAAACTTCCAGTCGATATCTTTCTTGGTTTAGAACCTAGAGAGTCGTCCACACAAACTCAAAGCGAGTATGCACAGCAACTGAGACAACGCCTGGCTGATGCATACCGACTGGCTTCTAGTCACTCTGAAAAGGCCATCTCCCGTAATAAGGCTCGTTATGATATCCATACGAGAGCTGCCATTCTCCATCCTGGTGACAGAGTTCTGGTTAAGGTTGTCGCTCCCACCGGTAATTACAAGATTGCTGACCGATGGGAGGAACATCCTTACAAGGTGGTTCAACAGGTTAATCCTGATATTCCCGTGTATGTGGTGCAACAAGAGCAAGGTGGAGGTTCTACTCGAACACTTCATAGGAACTTGCTCCTGCCCTTTAACTCTTTGCCATTCCCTGTACCTACTTCCTCTGAAGGTACAGTGAGCAAGGCAAAGAAGACACAGGAATCCCAAACATCCGAGTCTGATTCTGAATCGGATGCACCCATAGCAGAAGAGTCAGTATTAGGTGACGATGACCCATCTACTAGTGGTCCCCAGGTTCCCCAGGGTCCCCCTCTACAAAGACCCAGAAGAACAATCAAGCCCCCTAACCGTCTTGGCTTTTCACTCCAACATCACAAAAGCACCCCGGAATGGAAGGAAAAGGCAGAATTTCTCCAATCCTTCATGAATAACTTAAGTTCAGAAGATAATAAGGATGCATGTGTCTCTGCAGTGTTAAGCATTATTAGTGCAAAATAGAGCGATTTGTTTTTCTTTCTTTTTTTCATTTTTCTAGGCATGCTGCTTGCGCGCATGGAAATGCGTATAGTGATTGTTTAAACTTATGTCGGGACGACATTCAGAAAGCAGGCGTGCGTGTAATGGGATGAAATTGTAGGCCCCCCTTTTTTTTGTAAACTCCTAGTTTAACAATCCTAGTTTACCTAGTCCACCTCGGACTAGGGCGAGTCTAGGAGTAGGTGGTTGCCTGGTGGTGTGTGATGAGTGGGTGATTGGTAGCAGCCTATGCAACCAATCACGGCGCATTGAGGAAGAGATGTCCAGAGGTCAGTGACCATCCCCAAGAAAGTGTTTGGACACTTGGCCACTGGACTCCGACAGAGGAAAGTTGTAAGATTTAACCCTCCAAGTTTCTTCAGTTTGTACACTTTGCCTCTGTCGGATATCTGCATTGGATTGCGCCAGCCCAGCTTAACATCACAATAATCATTATATTCATCCCTGTCCTGCTCTAGGTAAGTTTGATCTTACTTTTATCTTTCTTGTGAGCTTAGGCTTAAAAGTTAAAGTAAAGATCAGAGTGTCATATTAATATTAAGTTTGAACAGTCACTGCTTATTTTCTATTGTGTAAGGAAAGTGTTTTAGGATTTGATTATTGAAGTTCCCTTTTTAAATGCTCTTATTTTGAAGTGATAATTGTTGACTTGTTGTTTTCCATGCTCTTTTAACTTTTGAAGTACAAAATGTAAATTACATTTTGTCTCAGTATTGCTTTGAACTTGATTTATTTAATGTTGCTTTGGTACTCTGCATTTTTCATTATATTGTATTGTGAGAAAGAATACAGTACCCTTTTATTTCATGGTTTAAACTTCATTCAAAGTTAGTATTTTCTTAAGTGTACACGTGTTAAGATGTGATGCACTGCTTTATTTAATCCTGGTTGCATCACACCCAGGATAGTTTTATGTCCCTTTCATAGCCAACTGAAGGTTACTCTTTAATTTCTTATTGTCTGTACTTTGTCCTTGGTTTGTCCAAAACCACACACTTTTACTAGAGTCTGAGAGTTTTAGTGATTAATAGTGTTTCCTAATAGTACTTGTCGGAAGCTTTTATGAGCAAGGGACAGATACTAGTTTTGTATTATAAGTTTAATTGATTTTAGTTTTATGCATTTATCTTTCTTTTGGTTTACTGAAACTAAACTTTTAGTTTTATAGTTTTGCTCTATGATTTTGATATATCTTTGATTTTTACTTTCTTGTTTGCTTTTAATCTTTGGCATTCACTTTTATTTTAGACTTCTTGAAAGTCTTTCAAAATCACTTTTGTATATAATTGTAGCTTAAATCCTTGTGTTTTTCATTGTTTATTGTAACATCCTGATTTCATGGAGCAATGAGTCATTATTCCATGAAATGTCCTACCACAAACTATGCAAGGAGTGTTCTTTAATTGGCTTTAATCCTTGACTGTCCATCATTCAGCCTTAGGCACTGGTCTGGGAAGAAGGTGTTCAATTTCACACCCATTAAGAGACTTCACTGACCAGTACAATAAACATTCCCACAGTCATTGATTCACACTTACTTTATTTTAAAGATAAGTGGTTTCTTGTTAAAAGGATTATTTAGGTTTTAGTATTAAGTATTTAATTTTAGTGTATTTTATAGTTTTGAATGGCATATCGGATTAATTTTAGACTTGGCCACTGGACTCCGACAGAGGAAAGTTGTAAGATTTAACCCTCCAAGTTTCTTCAGTTTGTACACTTTGCCTCTGTCGGATATCTGCATTGGATTGCGCCAGCCCAGCTTAACATCACAATAATCATTATATTCATCCCTGTCCTGCTCTAGGCGGATTCAAAATACCAGAGAGCCAGCAGGACAGCGAAATATCAACTCATCACTTGTTCAACTTCACCATTGTTACTGATTGCAACGAAAACAGTAATCCTGTCCCCTGATCAAGGACAAGGAACTGTTTTCGCACCACTTCTTCAAGTCCCCCATCATCAACTTCAGCGCCCCCTTGTATCATCTTATCATCGTCTTGTCATCATCTTCAAAGTATCGACTAGCTATTCTTCATTTTCGCCGGGTGCGCCCAGTCACGTCCACAACTAAACAGATAGGCCATTCAATCGTTTCTTATATTTGCATTGTCTAATTGTATTATTTTGTAAAATTGTCCTTTTATATTTTATTGTCGAGACCCGCCAGGTTTTCTATTACTCTTCTTTTATTTGAGATATGTTTTAACTTTCTCATATAATGATAATACAGCGTTTAAATCGCCCTTCCCTTCATTTGTAGCCGGAATAAACCAACCTTTCATTTTTTACAAGCAAATACCAGCGTATCCCTTGTAAAATTCATTATGTCTCATTATAGAGTGCGCTAGCCGCATTCGAACCTGTTACACATACAAATAGCCAGACTACATTTTTGCTTCCTGCCTCTGTTTAGATTTATATATTTTTATCCAAAAAGTTCATGGTCAGTTTGATATATTTTTATCCAAAAAGTTCCTGGTCAGTGTAACCGCAAGGAGGTCTTTTTTAGTCAGGAAATGGTTTTTCGTAAACATATTTACCGTTTTGCCGACTTTTAAGTTGACAGGCACTGCAGGCGTCCTGTCTTTTCTTTTACGAAGGAAGTCTTGTAAGCCAAGTTCCTTAGGAGGAGGTAGAGTCTTAAGAGCAGCTTGCCGAGCCCTCATGATGTGGGAATGCCTCTTCATACATCTGTTGACAATTAAAAAATAAATCAGAATCGCACTATGCCCCTATTCACACTAATGACCTTAGTTATTCAATTCAAAAAAATAATGTTATTGTGTCCAGCCAGTGTCATAACTGGGCAAGTCCAACAAAAGGTCCCCTCGTCCTCCCGTACGAAAGTTACGTAACTCACCATGTTGTCTTTAATTACATAATCAATCATCCCAAGTACTAACAACATATCAAGTATATGGTTTTTGAGGCATTGCATGGTGAGGTATCAATATTTATGCGGTAACACCATGTGTATAAATATCTACCTTGCTGTGTAGATTTTGTTCTTTAGAGAACTTGTCTTGCTATTTGTTCTACTACCGCAGAGGAGATTTTTCGGAATTCGGGAGACTTCTCAGTTCTGAAAAGAACTGTCCTGCTTATAAACTACTACCTGGGTGGGAGGTAGGAAATTGCGCCTGGACTACTATTTTAGCTTTGTGGATTGGGGGGACTTCTTGTAATTAACTGCACTTTCGCAGAGTGAATTCTTGTCGGTATTCTCCACGTAGATGCCGACATTAGAATAAAAATCACTGAAATCAATGATTTAGTATCTTCAGAGGGTGAAACTTTCTAAATGTCCCATACGTAACTGCGCAAACCGGGGAAGATGATTTTGAAATATGTAATCTGCATCTTTTCAAGGGTTTTGAAATGGTTTAAAAATCAAAGTCTCACCTGGCTTGTGTGAGAAGGTCATGACATCGATAATGAACAATAGAAAACAAAAATTGTTGTGGCAATTCAGGAAACAGTGATTTAGAGGTAAATGGAGAAGTCGTCTTTGTGTGGAACTGTACTCCAAGAAGTGTTGGTGTGGTATTTTCACACCTACATTATTTTCACTGCTGGTTAGAGGGGGGGGGGGGCAGGATTCTATGGCCATTCCTCATGTCAAACAACTGGGGGTGTATGTCTCCTGCATCCCCCTGTGTTTTTCTACAGCATGTCCAGCAATGCAAAGATGTATTTACCTTTTGAGCGCTCTCCCGTTCAGTCTGTGTCTGTCCTGATGTATTTTGTTCTCCAGACATGTTACAGCTGGTGATGGATCCAGGCATAGAGGCTCTTGGGTTGCCAGGAGTAACTGGCTCTCCAGATGAAGCTTCTCATCCTGGCAAGAAGAAACAAAAAATACTTGACGATTAGAGACGTGAGAAGATGTAGCCATTCTGTTAAAGTAAGCCTTGTATCCCACACTAGGTTGTAATTATTTAACCCTACTACTATTGGTCTCATTTACCAGTGAGTTGACTATTAAAACCATTTGAAACCATTCAACTGCAAGGGTTGTGTAACACTGTAAGGCAGCACAACTGTGCACAGAACTAACTGTGTTCAAGTGTGTACTGTGAAAATGCATCCGCCACATGTTACCGGGGCTAAAAAAAGTAGCTAAACACAAAACAACTTTGCTTACCAGGATAAGGTTACCAGCCAAAATACCACGTCCCATGCACTGCCGGTGACTGATTTCATGCTTATTTTTTGCTAAGCAGAAACTCGTTAAGCGACATTTTCTGCTTCAGCAGCTATATGACATTGGGCCTTGATTGCAGGCTGGCATAGTTCATCTATCACTCGAGACCACAGTGGATGATATTAAATGGGCAAACAGTAGGAGGGTTGACTGTGTGCTATGTAGATACATTCACCACAGGATTCAAGACCACAGAGGATGCTATTGATATTGGGGAGGGGAATGTGATTTGTGTACACACAATACTTTGACTTACATTTGTAAATCTGTTGCCATCATTTGAAATCGAGTTTATATCACAAAGGAGAGTCTGAAAAGGAAAAAGATGGGAATATTTATCTCATGAACACAAACAATAAACTGAATGAATATGGTTTTTGAGGCATTGCATGGTGAGGTATCAATATATATTCGGTTTGCGGTAACACCATGTGTATAAATATCTACTTTGCTGTGTAGATTTTGTTCTTTAGAGAACTTGTCTCGCTATTTATTCTACTATCGCGGAGTAGATTTTCAGAACTGTCCTGCTTATTAACTACTACCTGGGCGGGGGGTAGGAAATCGGCCTGGACTACTACTTTACTTTGTGGATCGGGGGGACTTCTCGTAATTAACCGCACTGCCGCGGAGTGAGTTCTTTTGGTCTCAACGTCCGAATAAAAGAAAGCAATCCCTGATTTGCATACGTATTGAACATTTTTGAAAATACACAAGAAAACAATTTTTCAAGTTTAGATGTCATATTATAATTCAGAAGACTGAATACTCCTTCAAGACCATTTCTACAATCTGACCAATCCATTGAGTTTATTTACCTGGGAGGTCGGTCTGAGCAGCACGTAGCGTGTGGTGTAGTTGTGTCCATTACCAGATTGCCTGTAATCACGCACTTCAGTTATGACACAGCCATTGTAGAAGATATTTGATTGGGATTTCTCCAACAGATCTACCAGAACAGGTGGAAGCTAAAATGAAAAAAAAATAATAATAAAATAAATAATAATAAAGTCTGCTACGAAAACACATCTGAATTATTTAACTGACCTCACAGACTTTTGAAACTCAGAGAATTGCAAGTTGAGTGAAGCCGTTGTAAAACTTTCTGACTGACGATCTGTAACTTCGGGTATCTTTCGTAACATGTGCCACATTTTCCTTACACTGGTACCACAGACCATACCTTCCAGGCTAGCCTTGGGAGCATGGGTTTCTTCCGTTTGGACAGCTGGTATTGTATGCAAAACCCATTGCTCGTTTACTGTGGAATTTAGTAGCAAGAGATAGTTGGGCAGGAAACTGCACCAAATTAATAGGGCTAACTAGTTAAAATAAAGCATCTTGCACTACTTTCGGTAATGTTTTAAACTGATTTTAAACTCAACCATCTATTATTTTGGTCAGCCTGTGTTCTTGAAGCCTTGTTGTGTGTCCATCTGTTGTCATGTTTACCCCCTCCCTTTGTCTCAGCTTCATCATTGTTCATCCCTTGCTTTTTCTGTGTGCTTTTCTCTCTCTCTCTCTCTTTTCATTTATTACCACTTGACTGCTTCTGTTACACCAGTATACTTAATTGTGTGTGTTTTGAGGTCATTTATCCTCGAGAAAGACTCTGCTAGGGTTGAAACGCCAGGCCATTTAATTTGTCTGCAGTCATGTTTTCTTGTGTTTGAATCATCCAAAGGCACCTTGGTAGACATTGCAGGTTTACTGTGCTGATTAACCAATATAAGATTGTGAATATATTTACCTCTTCTGCATCCAGATATTCCAAAAGCTCTGATTCCTGTGATAATATACAAAAACAAAGTACCTGATGAATAACAACTTGATAAAGAGTTAAACTAGATGAATAAAATCCAACATGATATTTCGTACAATATTTTGTTCAATAATTTGTTGTACATCTGCTCCAGAATGTGGGGATGGTGGTTCAAATTCTACCAGGGTAGTATAGCATGTGGATGCTTTCCCACAGGATTGTGAAGGTAGAACAAAAATTCTTGGCGTTTGCGAAAAGTGGAATGTTAATGGGAATAATGATGGAAGATAATCTTACCTCATAAGGAAGTCGCATTGTTTCTGTTTCTGTAAATAAAGACAAGAGAAGCATTCAAACTGCTTTCCTTTTTCATCACTGTAAATGACGATAAGTGATGGAAGATACACCTTGTACTAAATATGCAGTTAAACAGTCCATCTGATGTGCATCGGGTACCAATAAAGGGCCAATTACGATTCCAGTTAAACTGGTTATAGTGCTTAGGCAAGAAACTTAACCATAGTTTGCTTCCCTTCGTCCAACGATATAATGGGGACCCATTATCGCAGAGATAATAATTTTGGGGGATAAACCCTTTCAGGTTCTATGTCAACAGGGAGTTGAGTAATCACAAGAATGATTTAAGTATGCCTGATGAGGAGGGATAAACAATAGGATTGTACCAGGCTCGTACCTGCTCCATTTTCCCCGCGCAGCATCAAGGAGTAGCCCTGACTACCGAGACTCACTATGAGACATGTCAGTTTTTCTCTCTTGGCTAACTTGTCCAGAAGATGAACCCCTGTCTTGAGATGCTGTGAAAGAACAAACACAACAAACTTATTTGCCATTCGCATGGCTCTAAGACTTACATGTGAGAAATGAGGAGGAGAAGAAATTACAATCTCAAATTATCAAGAGCAACTGGGAACCGTCACAAACACTCATACACAAAATCATGATTTCTGTTATGTAATAAGGAGTTGGTATCCTCAAATTCATGACCCCACAATGTGATTTAGCTTCCAAAGAAAGAGCATTGTGTGTAGGATAAGACAGTGATATTGACGAGGGTGATGGCAAATGTTAAAGGAACATTACAGAATTGGTAAGAAAAAAACTTGTAAAATGTACTTTCGATCACAGGTTTACACAAAACTTACACGGTCTAATGATGATGATAGTAGAAAACATCCCTTGAAATATTTCTGCCTGAAATGTCATATTTGATGAGAAATGAATAAACTAATTTTCCGATTGGAGTTTATTGCTCAGTGAGCGTTTTATTCATTTGTTGAATCTATATGATTTCATGCAAATGTGTAATCGGTTTTTCACTATTTTCTCGTGACCCAGATGGCCGATTGATCTCAAACTTCTACAGGTTTGTCAGTTTATGTATATGGTGGATTACATAAAGTGCTTACACTGCCAGCAACTGTTGTGTTAGCAAAAACCAATTCTGTAATGTTCCTTTAACATTAGATGCAAATGATTAGTTCTCACCTTATTGCTTGGAGGTTTGCTGCATTCTTCTGAGTACAACTCATGCAGTCGGTGATGCAGTGACCTCCTGTGGAAATAATCAGTACATTAGGAAAAAGCAGGTTTTTGTTTTGAGTTGAAGATTAGAACCCTCACTCCCAAGGCCTTGTTGCTTATACAGGTGATCTAAACCCTCCAATATCCTCCTCTCTTATGTCACTTCACACCAAGTTATTTGGACTTAGATAAGATTGGAATGCCTGAACCAGCGATAAGCATTTGTTATTTGGGCCTACAGCCCCCAGTCCCTCTGAATTCTTTATTTCGGCAGAAGAGGGTAGGCCCTATAGAGGATTTGGGAAGGTTAGAGTTAAGAAAATTATCAAAACTCTATAAAAAAAAAGTTGTGCTCTAATATCAGGGCTTGAATTGTAAGAAAGGTTACCGCTAGACCACAGGTCTTGTTAATCAGATGTTGTACTTTTTACAAACCCTAAAATATTTATGGATTGTTTTATATTTACTTTGCCTAGGAGTTTAGGAGGAGGTTTGACATTGAAAGATTAAATGCACATAAGTAAATTTCTTTTAATTATGTGTTCGGGAAAAACACAGGACTGCAGGAATTGTTTAGTTTTTGAGTTACTGCTGGAATTACAAGACTTTGGCCAGCGGTTATTTTGAGCCCTGAATTTACGCAACCATGTTTTGCAATCAATCTCCTTGATTAACCCTCCTACTGTCAGTGACTCTTGGCAACATTTTCCAGTGAGTTGACCAACCATTTGAAACCATTCGACTGCCAAGGTTGTGTACGGTGGCACAACTGTGCACAGAACTAACTGTGTACTGTGTACATGCATTCCCTCATGGTATCATATTTCAGGCTGGCATAGTTGATCTATCATTCAAAACCACTTGAATGGTATTGAATGGTCAGACAGCAAGAGGGTTAATTATCAGATAATCAGGCTTCCCTTACCATTTGCTGTTTCCTGAAGTCTTGGGCTTTGTATGCTTGTTTTCGGCGTTAAGTAAAATGGCCTGAAAGACAATTCAATTCAAGGGATACTGTTTTAACCATTCAGACAATACAATCACAACTGTAACCTGTAATACCCAAACTCGGGCTCGATGATTCGTTCTTGAAAGGGCAAGGGCACCAAGGCATTTTCTCATTTGAAAAGGGCACCTCTATGAGGAATTTGGAAATTTCTATTGGAACGTTTCAAGGGGGCACCAAGGCAATGACCGGGGGCAGCAGAGGCAACTGCCTCCATGAAGCATCAGGCAATATGCACAGTATTTGTAGTCAGAGACATAATACTGGACACTCCACTGTTCAACAAAGTGTGTTTCATAGTTTAAGCAATATAAATCACAGCAAAAACAAAAACATTTAAGATACCAGAAAGTTTTAAACCATCACAGTACAATCCCATGTTTTGTCTTTGCTAGAGTAAAAAAAATGTAGTGCTCCCGTGAGATCCAAACAGGCCTAGATTTAAATGTTCGTTGCTCGCTATACGTACCTCAGCCGTATGAATTGCCTCTTCCAATGATGTCTGTAAAAGCAAAGAATATTTGTAAATGTAAATCAATTGTTATCATCAGTTCTAGTTGCCATGAAACATTTGACACGATCAGTAGACAGCAGTTTGAGTTTCGTTTTTTGAGGCTTTGTTGCCAACTCACCATCTTCCTGAGAATTCTGCAAATCTGTCCATTTCTTCAGTATCGTCTTTATGGTGTGCTGACCAAGCTACGCCGTTGTAGTGAAAGATTGGCTGTGAATCTTTACACACGAGAGGAATTCATTCAAGTATCAGTGACAGATTTTGGAGAGGGAAATTTAATAATTGATTGAAGTCTGTCCAACAAAGCAGTGTTTACAAACCACCCACTCATACCGTCATATAACATTGAAACCCGGCCATAGGAATTAATTTATGATCCATCATCCTAGAATAGAATGTCATAGTTTTTAAATATGTTGTAATGAACTTACTTAGCAAGGAACGACAATCAAATTCATAACAACTTTAGCATGTTGATTTCTAGAAACAACAGTAATTGAATAATGAAGTATTAATTAGTTAACGTCAATGTAAATCATTTGACTATGTAGTCTGACAGGTTTTTTAAACACCAAATTTAATCAAGTGATCTCTTACTAACAATAAATTCACACAAGAGTATAGAGTAGACGGAGTCAACTCCAATAAGTTGAAAACATGTTTTTAAAGAAAACGTTACTTATAGACAGTACCCCAGACTGGGGCCCAGTCCAGTACTCAGTTTAGTGATTTTTTCTTTGCAAAAAGATCGGCAATTGACACAATTCCTTATTTATTTATATAGCAACGACAATCAAAGCTATACATAATAGTCCATACGTTACTTTGCTTTGCGAGAAACGGGATGCCGAAATCAGCAACGTTACTAAAATAGTCAATACGAACGAAGTCTTTCTAAAGTCAGTGTCATAACTCAACTGTCATCTAATGATCGAACGACTTAATGCCCCAGATCGCCCATGATAAGGGATAAAATGTCAAAATAAAGCCGTCTACTACTAACCATGATCTAAGGTGACAATTTGATATACAGATCGGGAGCGAAACACGCACACGATCGCGACACAAACCTCTTCAATATTTACCTGTTCTATCCTCTGTCACACTCATGTGTGTATCGCATTGGCGTCCATCTTGAATCCCGAAGTGCATTGCGGTAAACACGAACTGAGGGGTTACTCAAGGTCAACTCGCCGGGCGACCATAGTGGGGCGGTGCTTGTTGGGGGGGGGGATTCTTTCTGACGTCTAACTAAATGACACAATTTTTTAATTTTTTAAAAAGGTTTATAAGATTCTTGTTTAAAATGCGGCTATTAAATTTAAGAAATTAAGAAATGAAAGTCCATCGCGTTTTTTTTCTAGTCGGCGCTTTATAGCCAAGTTTACCAACATTTTCTAAATGTTTCCTCCATGGTTTACCATGGTTTACCCATGCTTAAAATGTCTTTCAAACCAGGGAGGTAGAAATAGCAAGGTCAAACAGATTTCTGCTCGTGAAACTGCTAAGGTCTGTCCTCCCATTATGTGCTCCTGTTTTACGATACACAACCCTTCGAGCATGGGAACCAAAAGTTACATTTATTCAGGTCAGGGGATTGTGGAAAACAGGAAAACATCTCAATTATCAAATAACAATTTGCCCCGACCCCTTTGGCTATGGGGGGAAAATGTTCGCAGTCAGCATGTATGATGAGCCTTCAGGCTCCGTCGGAGCAAGCGTCTGCTGCCTAGTCATGGAATGTTGCAGTAAGCACCCTACCCGATTGTGAAACAAAGTGGAAGTTTCGCTCGTAAATAAAAAAATAATAATACAAAAAAACTTAAACGTTTTCCTTCCATTTAAAGGTAGGGTTATGGATTGGTTTTTGTCAACGTAACTGCTTATTTATCGGCAACATTACAAAGAAAGATACAATTATAGTCACATGTGAAAGTTTCAGCTGAATACAGTGTCTACTTCATGCTGAGAAAACAGCAACAACCTGTCGCAGTATTTTCACACGTCGAGCACTTCCACGTTTTAACGAAGTGACAGCGGGTACCAACCGCATCTCCGGCCGCAGCATTCGTAAACGGACACCACTACCCTCAGAAGCCCAAGAAACGATTCATGCAGATCCAAATGTTTTGGGGTGAAACATTATCCAAACCCTATTACTGCGAAGGTTATAATATTAACAGCTGCAGTGCTTCTCACCAAGTTTAAGTATTTTATGGTCATCAATTTTTGGAGAATTTACCACAACCTATGACCCTACCTTTAAATTCCATTATTTCTTATTCCACGTTGATGAATGCATGCATGGTGATATGATTAATTTGGGTTTTAAAGGCAGGGTATATACTTTTGGCAATTATCAAAGATAATTATCCTCATTTGGTGTATGCCAACACTCATGCATCAAATAATAAACCTGTGAAAACTTTGGCTCATTTGTCATCAAAGTTGCAAGAAAATATGGGACAAAAACCCACCATTGTTGCATAGAACTGTGTGCTTTTAGACGCCTGAGAAAGGCGTCATGCATGAAGCTTTTCTCAGATTCAAGCTTTCCCGTGAGAAATTACCTCTTTCTCTAAAACTACATTACTTCAAAGGGGTCGTTTCTAACAATGTTTTATAATATTAACAACTATTTAATGTTAACCAAGGACATTTTGTATGCTGTTTATCTTGTGGAGTAATTCCCCAAAGTGCACCCTGAGTGGTGGGGATGGGAGGTGAGAGAAGGCTATCGCTCAAACTAGTCAGCTAAAGTGTCTGGTTTTTAGAATCATTGCCTCAAAATGTACCATTAATGTCTCAATATGATTAAACCATGTGTGTAACTTGACCTTTGTAGATAACCTTAACTAAAATCTATTCTAACATACACTGGGCTACTGTTTAAATGTAACACACTCAACTTAACTCAAACACGTTTGGGTAACTATAAAAAGTGAATGTCTTTTTCAAGAAAAAGAACAACAACATTTTTCCGTCAGATTTTCTTTTGATGACGTAAACATTGATTCAAGCAAAACTCACGGTTTAACCAAGCCTCTTATTTGGTAATTTATGGGGCAGAATTTATCATGTTATGTTTGTGGGAGATGTTGACCTCACTGATTACCGAATAGCATCATTATTATTCACACATCATCATTCACATTTTGAACGCTTTTGTTGACGTGCCAAAACATGGGTAGGTCCAATTCGAAACCGTAATATTGGGCTTATCGATGTAGCGACCTACTCTATAAGTTTAAAGAGAGTTGGACACGAATTTATATACTGTGTGATAAAATAAGTCCACGTGTATATTTTGGTACAATATGAATAGGTAAGGTTGTGTTCTTCAAAAGTAGTCTGGAAAAACAACCCTATTGCGGTGGAATGATAGAGCGCCCCCTGCGTTTCGAAGATAACAAACGACTATAAAATGTTTGTGGTAATGGTTTATTTTACCACATTTAGACATTGATGTGCAGTTACTCTTGCCATGACGTCAGTTTATGTACATAAATATTCCACATTAATGTTCTCCTAATGTCAAGTCTGGGGTTTAAATTGGGGAATCCCCCCATCCAGGGATACCTAATCACGAAGGAGCTATTAATAGACAATACCTCATCCGGGGGATATAGGGGCCATCCGTTTTTCCTGACCCCCCCATCGAGGTTGTAACTTCCACCGTATGTCAAACTCCAACGACAGGCTTTTTCGATGACCTTTTGTTATCAATTAAAACCCGAGTGTGTTTGCACCATTCCTTGGTCCCACGGGCTTAAACGACGCCTTTTACAATTTAGTATGTTTTCCGAAAGTTCTTTTCAAAAATGTTGTTTCTATGGAAGTATTATTATTGCAGCGGGAGAGATTGAATGATGTCAAAATAAGTGGGTCGGATCGTTGCTGAGCGTAATCTTTTATTGTGCGATTTTACAATTAGGTTGGGTGACGCTGCCGACTTGAAAACAGGATTGGGGATACAAGCCTGCCTAATAAAAAAATCCAATACCAACGTCTGCTGCTTATTTTTTTAGGCAATTTACTAAATTAGAAAATGTCCCCCGATTGTTGGATTTGATGAATGATGCTCCAATGTTGGTCCTCTGTATACCGTGCGTGTTACTTGAGCCTTATCAGCTATGTCCACCTTACATCTTACCACCAACTTTTAATTATGTTTTTCCACTTTTTTTTGCCATTTCAAAAGGGACGACTTCCCCAGTCTGACGGCTGTTGACATTAAACAGACATGCGCATAATTATGCCGGTTACGTTTAACCCATTTATGAAACGAAACATGGGTTACCAGAGCAATATAGATTGACCTTTATGTTTCAACAACTAAAAAAGGAGCTTTTTTTCAACGCCTGCTTCGTGCACGGACACCGGAAGTGAAAGTTCACTGTGAGTGCACCGTGCGGCCACACGGACATTATACATTACTGGAACGGAAGCCCCAGTCCGAGTAGGGCGCCCTCTGTCAGTAATCCAGGCGAGATCTGCATCCTTGACCTCGGTCACCTCCGAACTGAGACACTATCACTTCAAGCTCATCAGGTTTCATGAGACGACACCTCTTGCTGTTTCGGGGAAACATGTAAACATGTAATTTGTGCGCGTTAAAAACATAACGTTGTTCGGCAAGGCAGCTGCACCGCAATTTTCTCTCCCAGCAGGCCGTGTTGTTTCAGCCATTGGGAAAGACGACGCGAATGCCTATTAACAACTTCACGAGAAGACCACGGCCACACTTTGAAGTTTCGCCGGTTTTCTAAGGCTTTTTGGGTGAACTTATATCGAACTCATCTATACGGGTGTAGTGGGGGCCATCCACCGACCTTGCATAAAATTAATGACAATAATTTTCATAAAAAGTTAAGGTTTACATAATCATTTTCTCCACCAATAATAATAATGAGTAACAAGTGTTGTTTTCTTGTTCATTATCCCCTTTAAAATTTTCTAGTGCCCTATTTTCATAATTAAGTAGATTGTCAAGACAATTCTTTAAATATTGAAATTTTAACACTAAATACAAATCGGGCATGAAGGTGATTAATATATTCATTTAATCCAAGTGCATCCAGGTGTAAAGCTCATTTTAAAAATACCGGTCCACTGAAAAAACAAAAGCAAACATTAAAACTGTGAGAGAAAAAAACAAGTTATACCAATACTCGGTCTCCTAGATTAACCCAAGGTGAAACAAATACACACGAAGACCAGGGCCCAATTTCATAGAGCTGCTAAGCACAAAAATTTGCTTAGCATGAAATTTCTTCATTGATAAAAACAGGATTACCAACCAAATTTCCATGTGATTTTCAGGATAAGCAAGCAACAGCTGAATACCAGTAACAGGCAATATGCAACACATGGAAATTTGGTTGGTAACCCTGTTTTATCAAGGAAGAAATTTCATGCGAAGCAAATTTTTGTGCTTAGCAGCTCTATGAAACTGGGCCCTGGTTGATCTTGTTTCCACTTAAAGGAACATTACAGAATTGGTAAAGAAAAAAACTTGTAAAATAAACTTTTGACCACAGATTTACATAAAACTTACACGGTCTAATGATGATGATTGTAGAAAACATCCCTTGAAATATTTCTGTCTGAAATGCCATATTTGATGAGAAATGAATAAACTAATTTTCCGATTGGAGTTTATCGCTCAGTGAGCGTTTTATTCATTTGTTGAATCTATAATGATTTCAAGCAAATGTGTAATCGGTTTTTCACTATTTTCTCGTGACCCAGATGGCCGATCGATCTCAAACTTCTACGGGTTTGTCAGTTTATGTAATGGTGGATTATACAAAGTGCTTACACTGCCAGCAATTTTTTTGTTAGCAAAAACCAATTCTGTAATGTTCCTTTAAGCAACCTTATAAAGCAACCTTATCAAGTTGGAAGGAGCGAACTCCTGAAATGATGCCCCGTAGCATGCGGATGTTAAATAAATCATAACTGACTGATAGGGTCCCAACCCGACACCGACACCATTAACGACCCCCTTTTGGGGCAATTTTGACAAATTTCCAGACCAATTGAGCCAATTAAGGTGCCGTTTAATAACTGCGGCAAAATATGTATTTTTTTGTTTAAATCAGCCAACAATGTGGCCAACGTAGATTCATGTGTGAAAATTCATATACAATGTTAACATTAAAACAAGCAAAACCAATGTCGGCAATTTTTGGTTGATGTGCACAGCATTGCCGTTAAGTAATTAATACAAGTTGAAAATGTAATCAAAAACTAAATTGCTGAAACAAGTGTGGGTGTGAATCTATTGGCAGACTGACTCCATTGAAGTTGTGTGTTGTCATTTTTTTCTGCATTGTATACCAAAGCAACAATCAATTAAGTGTTTGTACACACATCTGAAACATGTTAGTTACAACTGTCAGAAGTCATTAAAGATGAAAAGCACAGTCGCAACATTTGGCTTTATTAAATTTACCACGCTCATTGTATATGGACAGAGTGGATGGAACTCATGGAGCTGTTTTCACGTACCCCCTCCAATTAACTGAATTTCATTTTTACCATAGCCAGTAATTTATCAACGAGACTGCTCTAATTCACCGTGTCGTGAACGCGTAGACTATTCCGATTTTGACATTGTTTTTTTGTCAGCTTGATTTACTCAATCAGCCAGGACCTCCTCAGACATGTCGTCTGTAATTTCCTATCTGATTCGAGGAGGAGAGCCCGTGTGGACCTTCCACCCTGGACCGGCCGTCCCCCCTGTCCTTGTAATTGCATCTTGAAAATTATTGAGGCAATACCTGGAAGTTGAGGTCGAATTCACTTCCTCCTGCCCCCTTAGAATATACTTGGAGCTTTAAAGCAGTAATACCCCTTTCGTAAAATATTATATAAGGAGAAAGCCACAAATCAAGACACATGCACAACGTGTGCAAGTCAACCATCATTTTAAACCCCAAAACAATTGACCCTAATTATTGTATGCGCTTTTAAAAGCTTAAAATGGATCGTTGTCCGTCGATCCATTTCAAGCTCTTCAATTAACTTTTTTTCCCCCGAAGTTAAAAACTTTGGTGAAATAATTATTTAGGATGTCGGGTTCCACCACTTTTTTTCCTTCCACTCTTTTATTTTAGTTTTAGTTCGAAATCATTCAAATGTCCATGTGTCTAATGAGATCCTTCATTTTAATAGAGATTCTTCATTTTAATAGAGATTCTTCATTTTAATAGAGATTCTTCATTTTAATAGAGATTCTTCATTTTAATAGAGATTCTTCATTTTAATAGAGATTCTTCATTTTAATAG
The DNA here is from genome assembly GCA_032158295.1 of Pycnopodia helianthoides. Classification (NCBI taxonomy): domain Eukaryota; kingdom Metazoa; phylum Echinodermata; class Asteroidea; order Forcipulatida; family Asteriidae; genus Pycnopodia; species Pycnopodia helianthoides. The sequence goes on from CM063248.1 coordinate 17,328,302, forward strand.
AGATTCTTCATTTTAATAGAGATTCTTCATTTTAATAGAGATTCTTCATTTTAATAGAGATTCTTCATTTTAATAGAGATTCTTCGTTTTAATAGAGATTCTTCATTTTAATAGAGATTCTTCATTTTAATAGATATTCTTCATATTATGTACCACTAAATCATCCATCAAAACGTACGCGATAGTAGGAGACCACTGGTCTGGTGTCCGTCGCAACAAACAAAAACTGAAACTTTTAAAGAGATGTTCGGCTGTTACAAACAAACTGACCTGTCCCTGCGATTAGGGTGACACTTTGTAACCCGGAGGTGGGCTAGAATCGTCGGCTCCAAAGGAGATGTCCACAGGGTCTAAACCCACACCTTGGGGGACCATTTTTGGAGACCCCTGGTTTGGTTTCCAGTCCGCACTACACACAGACGCTGTGTTTTGTGAAGAAGCGACACTTCCTCACTAAAGGGTAAATATTTGCTTTTGAGTGGTCATAATGATGCCTGAGATTTTCCCCCTTGGGGTACGGGGGGATGGCGTCTGTAGGTATGACACCCCTTCCCATTTACCCGACCGCTAGACGCTATAAATGACCGTTTCCCAGACTATTGGTGAATAGAACACTTTACAGTTGTCTGGTGGTGGCTGATGTTTCAATGAACATTACAGTACAGTATCCGTATCCCTATTATTAAGTCACATCATTAAAGACCTTGTTATTTCACAAAAAAAGTTACTAATGGAAAAAGCTGAGCCGATTTGATAGCCTGTTTGCTGGTTACTCCGTTTGAAATTAAATCCATTTTAAGTAACTGGATAAACTTTAATTCCCCATCCTCCTAATACATTTGGATAAAACTTACAAAGGGTACGGGTAGCAGGTCACTACGAACATTCATGTCTTAGATCATAAACAAAATTAATATCAAATCACACTTCAGTACCACTATGTAAAATTAAAAGCGTGTCTTTTTAGGAACACTCTTGTAACATTCTGACCGCTTTTTGGCACGTCGACTTCATTTCCAGCAACATGTGCAGCGTGAACCGCAAGCACATTGACGGATTTTGTGTACAAATTGGCATAAAACCCATTTGATTGGGTGGATCAGTTACGCATTAAACCCACTTTTGGGCTTAATGCTAATCTCCTCTACCGGAAGGGTCTCCGTAGTTGTGGTCTGTACAAGGTTTTCCGAGCGCCCTAGTAGGCACCAAAGAGAGTGTGTAGCAATCAAATCTTTCAGATTAGGGTTTCAAAATTCACAAAGCATTATTCGATGAGTGAGATATAGGAAGGGCTACAGAGTAAAGGCTAAAAAAAAAGAGTTAAAGTTGACACACAGTTCAGGAAGGTGAGATCAAACTCTTTACGGGTGATAACCATTATAATGATATGTTCTTGGAAGAAATGGTTGTTCTTATTCCATTTGACTATAGCATTCCCCTGAAGACCAACAGAGCACACTGTTCGAAACGTCGAGACTTATCTCACCAATGGTTCTTAGTTTCCTGTAACGTTCCACACAATGCAAAGCGTCAAGCATTATACCTAGAAGCAGGTACCCAAACAGTTGGTGCGGGTAGGGTAGTTTTTTGTTTGGGGGTGGGGATGGGTACCAGTGAACATGCCCCCGCACCCCCTTTCTGTGAGTATGCCAGACAAACAGTCAATGTACATGTATATACGTGATAAGATGCTGAAGCTGAGAATGCAGCCCCGACACTATACCAGTAGTTCATAACAACCATGATCAACTATGTTACCAACATGAATCAACTTCAATGTTTCCCAAAAGCCTAATCACCCTTTTTGATTGATGTGCTGTTGCTAAATCGAATGTTTGCACAACTCGGCTAATCAGTTGTGAATCATTGCGACAGCTTGCGTGTAATGTTTCATGAATACTCCAGATGAATTCACATTGTCATTATTGGCGCTGACACTATAGAATGTTTCTCCATGGCTGCCGGTGCTGCATACTCCAGAGGAGTTGAGGATGTTTCAGGAAATGCCTAAGGCCCAAATGAATAGGGGTAGTAAAGTGTAATGCACTTTAGATTAATACAATTAATGGATTTAAAAGTGGCATAATTATAAATGCCTGTTGTTGTCATTATAAGAATTTACCTATTTCAAAACACACCCAACATCGCAATTATGCTTAGTGCCAATAACAGGATGAATAGGAGACGATGAAGAAATGTCCAAATTTAGATGTTGGGGGGGGGGGGTCCGAACCCCAATTGGGAAAACACATGCAATCAGGTAGGGACTGAAAACCCAATCCACATACACGGCGCTGATCTAAGGTGGGGTTCGAACCGGGGTCCACAGAGGTGAAATGCAAATAATATCTCGGGGCCGGCTCGGATTGAATCGAAACTCAGTGTTCGATCTTTAGATAGAGGTATGGGCCTGTTTAAGTGCTAATCAAACTCATTATATATTTGCATGGTTTGGTTTGTACGTAAGGGTTGAAGCAATGCAAGACAAAGAAAAAGCAATGTCGACACACTTATGTCGTCGTAGTATTACAAAACTTCAATCAGCAAAGGCTCTTCAGTGGTGAACCGTGAGGCCATTACAAATTGTTTTGCATCTTATACCAAAGCTATAGGTCATTTAAGGTTGGGTTTGACGGTGAGCAGTTTGCAACAGCTATCTCGTTTTTCAAACCAAATCGCTTCAAGAAAGGGTTTGAGGTCACTTTTATATTTTTAAAAATAAACTTTTTTAATAGAAAGTAACATCATCAAATGTACATAAACGTCACATAAAATGTCACGTAACGGCTCACCTGTCTCTGCAATTTGTAACATTTCGTCTTGAAATAAAGTCCTCGTCGCGTTGCGAGGGGGAAAAAAAAAACCCGAATTTTTTTCCAGTAAAATGAAACTTGGAGACCTAGCACGACTTTGAAAGGAGCAATTACTCTATCACAGGTGCATGGTAATCAAAATTGAAACATTAGCCCGTGCCCCCTGGATGTTGTTCCAATGACATGCTCGGCCTTGACTTTCCTCAGTGGCATCGACCTTTCGGGAACTATACTTGCAAGAATGTCATATTATTTATGACAACAATTACGGAAGTGACCGGGAGAATGTATTTATATATATATAGCTTCGGTGAAGTTGCAATTTTTTTTTGTGGATTTACTTGAGTTTTTTATGAGGTAATGGATCACTCCCAAGTAAATAGGGGGGGGGGCTACGTCCTGACGCCATGTTTAAGCCCTTCAAAATACTCTTTAAAAATTTATGAAAGTAAACATGGTGGAGAGGAAGGCAGAGTAGCGGGGGTTGGGTAGGGGCACTGCCAAGCACCATTTTGAATGCGTCAAGGTCAAGTGATTCCTAAAACATCAATGTTCATTTTGACGATGGTTTATTTTTAAGCCTGTGTTGATAACCCTAAGAGTGCAGAACAGGGGTTACACAAACCCTTGGAAAATAACTGCCAAATTTGGCAATTCCTTCCACGAGAACTGGTTCGCTTTGAATACTTTTGGTTAACCAGCGTCCCGATTCCAGAGTGGCATTGACGGGTAATCTGTGGCCGTCAAACACTGCTCTAACATCCCGTAGCCTGATTGGGATGTTCCCGCTTCGTCCCGTGATCTCCACCAGAAAAAAAAAGTGTTATCTGCTCACGTCAGTGAAGGCTAAACTGCCACTTGCAGATTTTGAATGTAGGCCATATTAGTACTCGGGTCACTATTTCAAGGTTCTATTTAGATGTTTGAAATGAAAAGAGAATAGTCGTGTTAAAATGTTGTCTGGTTTTGAAAGTTCCATGTAGTATCTTACCATCTGGTGGCTCTCCGAATAGGCCTGTCCGGTTGTCCAAACGACCATCGAGAGCAGTCAACAAATCGGTTTATTCTCCCTTTTCCTTTTTTTTTTTACATGAATTCTTAAAGAAGTTAATACGACAGTTTTGAGAATAGTGGGCCCATCATTGTTCATACTAATGGCGCGATGAGGAAAAACAAGAGGTAAAATGGATGAGGAATTTCTACTCAGCCGAACAGGCTCCGTGAAATTGGCGACCAGTAAAGACGACCATGCATCCTTCTTCTTTTGGAAATCAATTCACTAATGGGGTAGTCGTGCTCTCTAGCCAGTGCGTGAAATCACGGGGGGGGGGGGGGGGGTTATGACGAGCCCTTAAACGGCCTTCGTACTTTTTCTGATCATATTTTCCTTTCCCCTGGAGCTTCCTCGTGATATTATGGTGACCTTTATTCGAATAACGTCGGATCATTGACCCGTAGGCTGATATACAGGGTGTAATTTATTTGTGCACTTAATGATGGTTTGCTGTTTCGAAACGACAGCAAGTGTGTATGCATAGCCAGTCTAAGTTTGGGATAAAACCAACCTCCAAAACCAATTCTCCCCAATCAACTGCGGCTTGGGGGTATAGGTGTTAAATACAGTATCATCTTGTGTGTATTATTAACAACAAGCGAAACATCTGATTCAGACTATCTATTGACAAGTTATTATTTTTAGGCACAACCTTCTACTAAATAGTTCCCTGGGAACAGAATAAACGCAGGGCTTTTCAACAGATTGTTAATTGCTACACTAAATCAAAGAGAAAGTGACAGTGTACGCCAGTGTCTTGTCCAATAAATATCAGTGCTGGGATGTCCAGTGGCGTAACCAGACATTTTATTTATTTATTTTCTTATATGGGGGGGGGGGGGGGTTGTCGAGTTCACAAGAGCTATGAGCTCCATCTCATGACAATCTTTGAATTATGAATATCAGTCAAGTCCTCTTAGTCTTATTTCACTTTTTTATTTTTCAAAATACTTTGTTTATTTTTGGCACCAGAGGCATTTCCGGGGTAAACTTGACTAGCATTATTTACAACACCAACAGTGGCTGAACCAGCGGGGGAATTGGTTGCAGAACCCCTCCCCCGCACTCAACCCTTGCCCCTCCCACTAAGTGAGATAGAAAAATGCGCAAATGAAGGGTTTGATTAGCCCCCGCTCCAAATTATGTCCCCCCCTAGCAGTTTTCCTGGCTTTCCATCAAAATAAAATAAAAAACTAACTGGAGAATAGAGAATTGTGAAAATGTCAGTGGGTCACCGGGAATCAATCAAGCCAGGCTGTTTACGGGGAAGAACCCATCAAAAAATAATCAAAAATTGTTTCGATGTGCCACATTTGGGGGAACCCATAGGCTGTTTGTTAAGGACTGGTCGCTGAACACAACTGTCCACGAGATTCAAACTTACTGAAGCGTTTGGAAAATTCCCTTCCAGTCGAATGCCCCGGAAACTGTTTAAATATTGTGAACTGGGATAACTAATTGTGGCTTACGTTTTCCATGACGTAACCTTTCGATTAATAGTCGAACTTGGTACACATAAATACTTTCAATTCAGTTTAACAAAGGTTCCGTTTTTGAATAGGTCAGATTCACGTTTACCGAACGTGACAACGCTGAATCCTTGGGAACAAGCCACTGACTCGAGATAATTAATTTTTGATATTTTTTTGTCAACAAATAATGAAGTGCTTGTTTGCTTTACACGACTTTTGTGGTCTATACGCTGTTACAGAACCATGCACGGAACCATTTGTATTCTGTCACTCGGATATTACGCGTGATCAATTTTCAGACCCGGTCATATGTTGGACGACGAACGCTATAAACCGTGGCAGTGCCTACCTCCATGAATAAACAGTCAAACTAGAAAATAAAAACATTCTTCTGAAATTCATAATTTCATGAAAGGGTCTAACATTTTTTTTGTAGAATCTATTTAAAATGGGTTACCATACTTCGTAATTTGGTGGATTTCTGTATATCCGGGAATTCTGAAATGCGGAAGGACTTGAAGCACAGGCATGCCCTTTTAATGTATAGTTAGACATCTACTTTAAACCACAAGGAAAAGTTTTGTAAAGATCAGTATATAGGTAGGTTTAATCACAATTAGTCTTAATTCGAGACAGTCTTAAAGAAATTGACTACGAGCATACGCAGTACCCAGAATGCGCCCTCGACCACGACTCTCGCCTTGAATAAAGTACGCCTCGCCATAAGTCTACCAAAATACACCTCCATAAAAACCATCCTCCTTGCGAAATACTGAAATGCTTGTAGCTTGTATTCCCTGTAGTACATTGCAAGCATTCATTGGCAATTAAAGTCCTCCCAATAGAATATAGATTGAACGGTAAAGCATAATTGCAAGTGTCAGTTGGGCGTGTCTGGACCCCCGATTCTAATCAACCGTGTGCGAGAGAACAAGGAGGGGGGGGGGGGAGCTCTCCTCCAGTTTACCTCAAACTCAATCCACATGTATTGGACCGCTGCCGCTCCCAAAAATAACATTATCCATTCCACTCGTGCAAATCTAAGATAATTTTGGATCTGTCCTCGAAAAACAAGGCCGTAAAAGACATCGAAAAGACCTCAGCAGAGAGAAAAGAGTTGGCTATGCATGATTGTATGAAAAAAAAATGGAAAACGTGCATGCGTCTGTCCTCGTTCTCAACTCGGGGCAGGAGTTAACGCAACCCGACCCCTCATACCTTAAATCTACCTGAGCTTTCATACCCCTGGGGTAGAAATCTGCATGTGTCTGCCTCATGCTCGCTCATGTTGGAGTCCCCTGGTCATTGGATCGTATTATATTTCCCGGATAAAAGGCATTTTTTTTCTTCATGGCCTGGGCGCCCAGGTAGTCAACACATATCTGTGTTTGTTTGTCTTCTGGAATAATATTGTTTTATGTTGGGAAAATCATGGGGGTGAGGTGAATGTTGCTGGCAGAGGACCAGATGAGGACGTGCGGACACGTATATTCAGACATACGTCGAGTTCATGCTCTCGTTATCAAAACAATAATGAAGGTATAGAGGAATCCGGTATGCGAAAATGTCACAAGACATTACAACAGTAAGGAATGCGAACTGTCATAAACAGACCAAGAGCATTGGGACAGACCACAAGACTGCCAGTGGAAAGTATAGCATCGGTTACAAGACCCCCAAAGCTAAAGAATATTTAACGAGCAAAGAGTTTTCAACAAAATCAAGCAGTTTACCTTCAAAGTACAAACTGGGTCAGCTCTTGTGTCGAGAGGTGTGGAACGCATGAGGGGGGGGGGGGGGGCGGGGGACGGGATCTGGATCTGTTTTGGGTACAGGTATTTATATTCCCCAAGTCCATGTTTGAAAAAATATCAAACAATGTTTATTTATTGAAATCGAGTAGCCCCTTTCAAGCGACACCTCTTGAAGAGAAAAAAAACACACAAAGTGAACAAGAACTTAACAATCCGACCACCCTGGGAGGAATTCACCGCTTGGAGTCAAACCCCCTTAGCGTACGGTTTGTGGCCCCGCCCCTCAGTATACGCTCTGTCTCCATTTCGTTTTCTCAATTCGCTTGGAATTCCATCTACAAACACACTGGGATAATCTCATGTATCCAAGTGTAACCCCAGATAAGTTTGAAAGCAGACAGAACTAGCCCGGGAGAAATCTCTGTCTAATAGATTTTTTTCTTCTTCACCCAAGTTGCACTTTTGCTCCCATCTAGATAATAAAACTTCTTGCCGTACACACTGCCGCCAGGACCTTACAAACCCCTGAAATTGAAGTCAATATCGAACCCCTGGCATAAACACACTGGGGCCTACACCTTCTTGGAGTGGTGTGTTGTGACATATACGACGCTGGGCCGATAGTTCGGGCTATCTGTCCCTCACTGTCACCCTGACTGAAAAAGTCAACAACTCCTTCAGGTTTTTGTCAAAATCACTCAGGTTCAAAAGTTGTGACCTAATTTTCCCCCCATATTTTCCCTCTTTTTTTCATGGTTTCTTGTTCTGACCATTATTCACAGAATGCGCCCAAGTCAGCACCAGAGCAAACTTTTGACCCAGTTCAAATTCCCTGGTGCGACCCACCCCTCGGGGAAGATTAAATTTTGTGTGTGAGATGCGGAATCTTAATGTAATTCCCATCCGGGAAAAAGGGTAGCTACTTGGGCCCACAGGAGTTCATCGGTTAATACAACCACGTGATCATCAGCCGATCTTGAGTAATGTCACTGATAGTCGTGACGATCGTGGCTCATTTGCATATTCATAGCTTCAAATGAACAACTCAACGGACGTCTGTTGACCACGAAAGCTAATATGATAAAGTATATTTTTGAAGGAAAAAAATACGTATCACGTTTTGTATTACATACCGGTATGGAAAAGAACACGATTTTCATAATTTCATTTTACAAAAGAGCACAAACTAAAAATAGGGAAAAATTGTCATATTTTGTTGGTTGTTTTCCCCGTAGTGAAGGTGAAATTAATAATAGTGACATTGACAAACTTGTCTCACTTAAATATCAATAGTAACCCCAAAGGCCTTTCCTCGGGGTTGAAATCTCCGTACAACCAGCTATAGATCCATTTGAATTGCATTTCACCCACTCCATTTGGCACACACGTCCCCCTTAAACCCCTAATCTAGCTCCTGTTTAAACCCGGGCCTGCACCATTATAGTCCGTGTGTACTTAGTAGTAAAAAATGCGAGCGGCAAACTGGAGATAATAATCTTAAAAAGCCAAAAAATGAAATCGGGACTTGTTGTAGATTCATATCGACAGGAAATTACATATGTAACTGTGTCACATGTCGACCCTGTATAACCGTGATTAGCATCAAGTGACTCGCCGATGGCCGTGTTGGATTACACCGATTTATTACCCCATATTTCAGCCCCCTTGATTGCCCTCGAGAAACCCGACCCCAAATGAATAACTATACAGCCTCGATTAGGCAGAACAAAATGATCTTAATAAATTATTATATAGAACAATCTCATTGCAGAAATCACTTAACCCTGAGGATTTCACTGCTATATTTCATGCAACTAATCTGTCTAAATCGGAATTTGAGGGGACCTCCATATTTCATGGTGTGACAAATTATAGCCAATGAGTTTGTCATAGTTCCACATTATTTTTTAACTTGTTAAAATACACACACACTAAATTATCCGAGAGCTACAGATTAATTTAACTAGATTTGAATATTAAATGCACATCTAACTTCATCCCGATTACACATTTCTTCCTCACAGTTAATGCAAATAAAATAGAATGTCCGTTTCCGGAATGTTAAAAATACTGATGCAATATTTTATTGATAAGGTATGGTTCCGCGAAACGGCCACGTCGTAATCTATCAATCATTATAACAAATAAATCTAGCTTACAGTTGAACTGTGAACTTTGAACTTTTTGTCTAGGGGTCGGAGACATTTCCTATACGACAGGCACGTTCACTTTCTGTGATGAATATTATGTTTCAATAGCTACTGACGTCCATAAATACTGATTTTGGATTCATTTGAACGTAACGTGTTTCATTTGATTCCGTTTACCAATTTTATTGTTCAGAGTACAGGAGGGGGGGGGGGGTGCAAACCCCAAACAGGGTTAACCTAAGTTCAGGATTGATGTAAGCATGATATTTTCCCCTGGTAAACTGAATTTCGCTCCGTGTAATTGCTCGCATTTGCTTGTACCCACAGAACAATGATTTCTATAAAGTTTGTCCCTTTTTTTTTTTTTTTTTTTTTTTTTTTTTTTTTTTTTTAGAAATGAGTATAATTACCCGCTCATGTAAGAAATAGACTCCGGACATTTTTGAACTAAACGGGCTGATTTTAACCCCGTAACATCCACCAGAACTTATCTGAGGTCCACATCAGTTGACCTTTTTTTTTACACGGGCGTCAGATGTCACTTGTACACTCCAGAGTAACTGAGTTGGAACAAATATAATGACAAAGCAATATTTTTCACAGAGTTTTCATTCTTCATCGCCAACGAAAGTGTTTTAATCCCAGCTCGTCGCCAGCATCCCACGCAGCCGCAGTGAACCGATTGTGCCGTTGTCAGGCTCAGTTAGCATCACCCGTGATTTACAAATTGTTTGTGTAAATTTTTTTTTTTTACGTCTGCGCCTCAGCGACACAGACACACTGCGCATATAAAACCCGACCGTGGTATCCCCGAGTTGAACTTGGCAAAATGTGTTAGTGTCCACAAAGTAATATTCACGGCATTTTATGGCCAATAAAATTAAACAAGATTTCTAAGCATATGCACGATTATACAGTTAATTATTCAATTTGAAGTTTACGATTTAACGCATTGGCGACCTTGATGAGAAGCTGAAGTAGTTTTATGAGCATATCTGTTTTTTAAGGCACCGCTTAGCTTTGCAATTTTTCTTTTCGGAGACGGATTTCCAGTGAACAACTGTTTACTTCACCTTTTTGTTCAAACAGCTTTTTTTTATTGCACCAATGGCCAGAACAGAACTTTACTTTACGACTGGAAGAAAAAAAAAAACGACAACAAACTTTGAAAACGAAGTATGTACCTCCTATTCAAGCTGGTACTGGAAATTTGATTAAAAAAAACAACATTTGAGAGACCCAGTCCCTCTTTTTTCCCCAACCTCTAAATACCGTTCTTATTATTCAATCAGAATTCCAGCAATGCAAGTGTTTTTTTCAGTGAGCCATTACTTTTCTTTACAAGTTACGAAACACACCTAATGACCTTCTCCACGGAATGCGTACAGATTTGAAAAAAACAGTTTCATTCACTACTACGTGAAGAGAAATTGAAACCGCGACGCTAACGACAAATGCACAGCCGCTGAAAATGTATAGTAGCCAAAGGGAGCCGACTCACATCAAAGTTCCTGTAAAAATAACTTTCTCCCCCATTGGGTGAATCTGGGACAGGTCAGTGTGGTGTTTGCACCCAGAAAATGAAGGGTTAGAGGTGGCAATTACATACCTCCAACTGTGATGGTTGTGGTGTTTTTTTCTCTTCAATCCGGGACCGTACAAGAAAACACGTTCAGGCGCAACAACTCCGTGTTCAATTAATTTATTACCTTGCTACAATTTATAATGGTTGCCGAATCCTCCAACTCAAGGGACCAACCGGTAAAGCATTCAACCATAATTATGAACAAAAGTTAAAGAGCCATGAAGACCGGAACACACGCCCCTGGAGTTTTATATACTGCCAAAAGTTTTCAATTGTGTAATAAAACATTCCCACTTAAAACTTGAGAGATTTGTTAAATAATAATCACTGAAATAAATGAAATTATTATATTAAACAACCAGCAGTTCACCGGTACAATTGGTTGACCAACGAAGCCTGGTACTTTCGAGGCCCGCCATGATAATATCAATGTACGTTTCACGATAGCAACAAACTAAAAATAACCAAATTTTAGACACACAAGAAATGGCGCCTGACTCAAAGTTTCAGGGCATTTTGTACTCGTTACACTGTGCCCCCACCCTTCACCCAACTTTACCAGCACCTTCCGTCCTCTAAACTCAACCAGCAACTTTTTACAGAAACGTGTTGCTAAAGGCCAATGATTTTTGTTGCTCAGATAAACCGCCAAGTCGGAAGTAAATAATGGCTTTCAGTAAGTCGTGTTCTACCTTTTGCCCGCCCTGCCGTCAGACTTGCTGTCAAGCACCCTTTTTTATACCCAAAGTAGCACCGACACATTCGCCCGTTGCAAACCTACGTCTCTCCCCCCTAAACAACTAAGGGTAAGCCTCGCCTCTGGTCGGTGCTTAATCTTAGCCAGTACCATGTAAACCTTTTCTTGAACTGACCTTAAGACGGGGCAGAACCATTCACTTCCCGTCAATGATCGCGATTTGCTTTGTGCTCTGAACACTTTATAGCTAAACCAAGTAGTCACCTTTACATAAAACAAGATTTAACTCTGTAAATGTAGGCCTACGGGTGGGATTGTTGGAGCGGGGGGCTACAAGACGTGTGAATTCAGGAGTTCATTTTGTGTTAAAAAAGAAAAAAAAAGTTGGTATCAAAGGGTAGTCAGGCTTGTACGGTCAAATTTATCTTATATTGAAGTTCTTCCGATTTGGGGAGCAGTAATTTACCTTGGAAAATCGCAATATGGTTTGTTGTAAACTAAGGACAATCGTCACAAGAGCACTTATCCATCCTTTAGAACAAACTCATTGGTTGGAAAGAGAACGAAGAAGTGGGCAATATGGTGTTTGTTATAATACCCCTTTTTTGCAATGCGTGCGGCCTTAAAAATATAATGCCTGGCCAGACTTTTGATCATCAATATATATCTGATCTTTGTCTGATAGCCTTCGCTTCGCATGAAGATGTCTCCCAGATTCAATAATTACTTGGTCAACAACTGAATTCTCGTGGGGGTCCAACTTACTACACACAGAAAAAGGAGTGTATGACCTGTAATTCCACTTGTGAATGATTTTCAATTGCGGTGAGTCCTTGGTTTGTGTGTGTGTGTGTGTTTTTTATGTCGGTGTCTGTTGCAATTATTTCGTGTGAAAGTGGAAGAGCTATTTACCACCCACTATTATGCACTTCGGTCAGTGGGGGAGTGTGAGGTCGGTTATTCACGGTGAAACGGACTTTCTTGCGGTTCCTACTTTAAACTCATTATCGTAGACCACTTTTTGGTTAGATACGAGGCCCCCCTACTACCCTTGTGAAACCATTACTGAGGGCCTGAAATATTTCACTCATGTCTGTGTTTTTTTTTAAGCAGACTAATTAAGCATAGCGTCTATCCAAACTTCCAATCTGGTGAGCTCGGTATATGAAAAAAAACAACGAGTTGCACGATGCACGTCATTCAAAAAACCGCAATTAAATTACGAAGTTTCATACAAACTTATTAACATTTTCAAAGTCAAAATCTGTCGGCATTCGTCTTGCCATCAAAATTAGGTCTATCGGTGATTGCTAAGGTGTCTTCGTCTCATTTCGGTCGCACGTGTGTTTTCAAAGATTACTAACAAGGGGGAGGGAGGGCCAATGACCTTAATACTAAAAATGAAATGTAGCCGCCAAAATTACTGAGAGTTTTTTTGATCGGCGTTTCATTCTGCCACAACTCAAAAGAGAAAAAAGGGGGCACTGCTGACTGAGTGACTTCGAAAAGGTGCCATGAGCTCACCTAAATGGTTATTGCATGAATCGATCAGTTCATAATGACGAATGCTTGTTGTCAATGGTACCCAATGGAAAGAAAAGAAAACTGATTTCATAATGTCACAATGTGGTGTGCATTGAAATGGATGTGGTGGATTACGTGCTTTGAATTTGCCGAAAAAAAAAAAAGAGCATGCAAAAAAAGGTTGTTGTTTTTTTGGCAAAGAGGTACGACACAACAAAAGAAAAACGACAGAAGAATTGAAGTAGCTTTTAGCTGCTTTGGTCGATTTGTTTGTTTCAGTTGTCGATCCTCTTCTGTTTCCATTGTCATAAAATATAATTGATTTGTTTTGTTGGTGCACGAAAGCCTTTTAACACGCTGTAAACCATGAAAGAATACACTTTACAGTTCATTATTACTTTAATCTATTGCTTGAAGTGATGAATTTTGCTGTCAACTTTGCAGAAAGCAAAAGTTGGCCAGGGAATTCTGGTGTGGCATTGTGAGTTCGAGGAGCACATTCATCATTAATACAGCCAGCCAAACCACAATATCTACCATTGTGATGTCGAATCAGCAGACATTACTATTAACAATAGCAAAGTACACTTCATGACATGGTTCGAAGTTGACTTCAAGCAAAAATATCTTTCCCTAAAAGTATCCTTCCATATATTTTGAAAGTATAAATGAGGACACAATCTTTCCTACATTGTATTATGTCTATTCATTAGGTCCAATTAGCTGTGATGTTTCATTCACTTCAATGATGATTGTATACCGAATTTCACCAGTTAATTAAGTTGTAATGTTTTATTACGTATAAATGGCTATTTTCGACTTTGTTCATAGGGTAAAGTGCTTTAGACTTGGAGACTCCTCGGGAACCATTGTGAATTTTCGCAATGTTGAATTCTCGTCTATGAAATAACCACTTTTGTCTTTGTAGTAAGGAGACATCATACCACTTATTTCAGATAACCGAACAAACTATTCTTCTCGCCAAGTCGTCTTGGTGATATAAATTAACAGGACAAGTCGACATCCTAGTTTCAGTAAAGACGTCTTGGTGAACAACATTATTAGGACAACTCGACATCTTAGTTTCAGCAAGTCGTCTTGGTGGGAGAATTTATCAGGACATGTCGACATCTTAGCTTAAGTAAGTCGTCTTGGTGAGATAAACTATAAGGACAAGTCGACATCTTAGTTTAAGTAAGTCGACTTGACGAGACAAATCATCACTTATCTGGATAAATGGCATGGCACTCTTGGAGCTCCGCACCGAACAGACCCTTCTGGACTGGAGCCCCTTGGTGCAGAAATAAAGCAGGAAATTAATATTGATAAGTAATAATTCAAGGGGGAGGTTCTGGAAAGAAAGGTCTCTTAACCTGAAATCTTGAAAATGTTAATAACTTTGAACGACCTCTCAGTTACCGGGTCAGCGTTCTCCATTCCTTCGCATACTCTCCCCCTTTTAACACATTAACCATTGGCAAGCATGGCATCATGGGACATAACAAACACGGACACCTCAATGTGTTCAGGAGAGCTTGACCTCGTTGACCTCAAATCGATTGAGCATCCGGCGCCACTAAGGACGTGCTAACAGCCGCTCCCTTAGGTATCAGTCCGGTGTGTGAGGGCCAAATACAACTTGTATGGACTCAATGGCAATGATGTGATACCCTAGAGGTATGACTGTCACCGATTTTAACTCCTGCAGATCAAGACTGAAGTGAAACAGACTTTGCTCGTACGATTTTTATTGATATTTTTTTACAAGATTTGTTTTTTCCCCGGAACTGTTGCTTTGATTGTACTTGAACCTGGGATTTGTCATATACCCCCCTTCTCCTTTGAGTTTCATTGTATTAGTTAATAATGATGTACGGGCAGGGTGGACAGAAGTGATGAAGCCAGTTTTCCACTTCACACGTAATTAATCATAAATACCAAAGAGACTGATATTTCACTAGAGTTTCGAGTTTTGCCGCCCACTATTGAAATGTACTATTCTTATGGTTAGTTGTGTGAATTATTGTCAATATTAGGGATAAATGTTACCATTACAATCGTCCTCATGGAGATCAATAAAACTAATACAGGGGGTTAGGATTCAGAAAAAAACATTAATAAAGCGTGGTCGATATAGCGAACGGAGCCAACCGTGGTCCCTGCGACCTACAAATCCTTCTCGCTTTTTGCCTTTTGCCGCAAAATTGTCTCGGCGACATATGCTCGAACTCTATTCCAAAGCATTCAGTGGGACATAGTCACTCATCGTCCCCAATTGCTTCAACTCAGAATGCTGTAATAAGGTGCAATTCCATTACCATTTTTTGGGTTGCCTCTCCCCCTCGGAGGCGGGGACTGAAGAATTTCCCAATTAATTTATCCGCCACACTGTCGCAGTGGATTTCCGTAATGGTTTTTACATGATTGTACAAATTGAGACATAAAGTCAAAGTGTCTCATGAATGGCGAAGTATCGTAGTTCAAAACAAGTGCATGGATAATGCATGTAATAACATTATTGTGTATCTGTGTCCGGAAGAGCTGGCAATGTCTGTAACGTCATTGTCCCTTTTTTTTTTTTTGGTCAACGTAATGCTGATTTATTTACAGGCAAAATTATCAAGAAAGATACAATAAAAGTCATCTGTGAAAGTTTCAGCTGAATGCAGCGTCTAAATGTTGAGAAAACAGCAACAACAACAAAAGTGTAACGGTATTTTTTTTTATCAAGAACATCGGCCACGTTTACCTATAGGTGACAGCGGGTACCAGCCGCATCTCTGGACGTAGCGCTCACTAATGGACACCACGGAAATTTAAATCTCAAAAACTCACCTTGATTCAAATCGGTCGACGTACTTTGATTAATCTCTAATCAACGAGGCATTTCAGACGAAATAATTTTGCAGGATGCTTACCATCTTTGCCATCGTTATAACAAGTAACCTTTCGTATATAGAAATTACACCATTTTTTTTACCAGAGGTCATTCCAAAGTATAATCCTACATCTAAGCCCTGAAATGGCTTGGATTTAAATTAATTATTTCGGGCAAGTATGAAATTTGTTTTGTTCATAGTTGAAGTGAGCCGTGGTATTTATCTGTTTTTTTTAAACTTCGGAACTTCAAATCAAAATCACTTTCGGGTCGATTCGAAGGTTACACCTCACTAGTTTAATTACCGATTACATGAAACGGAATTAACAAGCGAATCTCTCAACCATTTCAAATTGCTCTTCGCCAAAGGTGAATTGGGTATGGCGCTGAGGTTATGCTAGAAAATAGCACTCTTTTTAAAAAAGTTTATTGTTTCTTTGTGTTAAATCTCCCCCAAGTTGACAGTTCTAAAGAGGAAATCGGTGTGCACGAAAATACACAAGTTAGCGAGTTCCTTTTTTTAATTAAACAGCAGGGTTCATCTAAGACTACGACTGTCGCCTTAGGGTGTGAACAACAAAGAAAGATAATCTTCAAAACCACTGAAAGTGATTCCACGTGATGAATTAAACGGCATACATGAAAGACCGTTTGATATCTATTGGGACTTTTTCCCCAAATCGCATCGGGCCCGGGCGAAGGACAAATATGTTTGTACCCTTCAAAATTGAAATTATGACGGTTCCAAAAGGTCAACAAGGCAGGTCATGTTCAGGACCTGGGGGGGGAAAAGGGGCGAGAAAGGGGGACATGGCGTCTCGGATAGCTCAGTCCTTTATGGTCACTACCTTTTTTTTTTTTTTTTACACGTTTTAAATTTCCAACCACCCTCCGCTCTATGATTGGTTGTAAACTATCACCTTACGTTATGACAAGGATATTTATGTCGCTGGTGTCCCACATTGTGGTTGGCCGGAGCGTGGACACACATATTGGAGCCATCACCAACTGAGCCTTGACAGAAAGGCAACACCCTTGACCATGTTGTCACCCTATTGGCTCATAATTAGAATAGGAGATTAAACCATCTGCAAAAAAAAACAAGTGTTTCCCTTTTCTTGTATAGTTGTGAGGGTAAACGCTCTGAACCGTCAGACAGATGGCGAAAGCTCGCCCGAAACACCGGCAGGGACGACCAATGGCACGCGGGGGACACCTCCCAAGGATTTGGGGCATCTACAAGATCACCTTTTGGCCCTCTTGCAGACGCCCAGGCTCCCTTAACAGACCTGACTATAACCTGCTATTAGATATGTTCCCTATATTTCTTTTCTGAGAGGGGGGGGGGGGGACTTGTTTACTCGCCCGACTACCGATTTATCGGAAATATTTTCATCGGTGATCGTGGGTTATTGTCCGCATACGGAACGGGGTCAAATGCTGATTGGGACGGCATTGCTTGATCGTAATGAACACGATATCGAATAATATGAGGTGGCGAAATTTTTTTTTCCCGGTATTAAGTGATGAATTTCACGGCAAATATATAGAGAAGCATTTTAATAGAAAAACAACACACGGTCATCGAACCTGGCTCTATATAAAAGGAAACCGCACCGGGCTGTCCTCCTGGACAGGGGGTGGCGAAGATGAAAAATGGGACCATCGATGGGCAGTTCAATATCACCACAAAGCTTTGGGAACAGGACACCACCACACCATTTATTAAACCCTCCCTTGCATCGCTGCGTGCGTACGCGATCTTTTTGTTCCGTAAATACCTTTCCTTCCATCAAATAAAAGAAAAGATTTGGTGAAATTAAATCCATTTGTCACCTCCCAGGGAATGTTTTTTTTCCCCACTTCCTCACTCGGGCGCTTATTGTAAGAATCCCTCAAAATATTTAGCAGGTATCCGTGTGGTACATCTTATTTCGATGACAAAAACAAACCACAATTTTAAAAAGTCGTTGACACCGAATACTTGTAAAACGTTTAAAAAAAAACAAGTGTGATCTACACCCAACTATGCAAGGGGAGGTTAGACAACAAAAGTGTTTGTTTTATTTTGGTGTTTTCGTCAACAGGAATGTGCAGGAAACGATATAGCTGAGGAAAAACCCTGGGTTTTGTGTCTCAAAACCGACTGAAAAGAACTGAAAACCGCCGGCTTATGTAGGTAGACTATGTAGGTTTGTGGTGGGCGTATTGGGGCCGTATTGTTGGGCTTGTCAGTTTGAACATCGGAATGTACGGGTGTGGGTCATTTTAAATATCAAATTGTTGACATTCGGGGCATGTTCGCTTCGCTCCATTTCAATATTTTTTTTCCTCTCTCGTAGAGTCATGCTGTATTGTTTTCATTTCCTTTCACCTTTCAATAATGTTTTATCAAAGTAGGCCAGCGATGATTTATTGGTCTCGTAATGTGTAGTTTGTAATTAGTTTCGTGTTAAATCGAACCTCCACTGGCAGTTTCAAACACCGTCCAAAGAAAAACAACATCAACACATCCATAACTCGGTTGTAAAATCCATAACTCACGTACTAATGTGCATAAACTGTAATTTGTGAGGAGTTTGAAGTTGTTTAGAAATTGGTCCATTGAATTGATCGTGTCTGGTATATTGTGCCAATAAAATGCTTCTAAGCATCATATCTTGGGACTTTGCACAATGTGTCTACTCAGTGACACGATGACGTGAGCAATGTGTTGAACAGAATAATATTTGAATTCAGTCTCTGTGTATCTAATGATACTCTTGCAATGATTGAGCAAATAATACCTCAAAAACCTACTCAGTATCTTATTTATCGGTTCTGTTTGACCTTTTCTCTTTCCTGCCCAATTCGAATTACTTGCCGCCTGTCTGTTTTTCTGCATTATCATACACGCTATTTATAAAGTTTATTATAAAGTTATTGTTAAATATTTTTTGTAAATATAAAAATCTATTTGAATATGTGATTATAAAAAGTTTACGGCGCTGTGTGGTTCCCATGTAACTTATCAAATTTCCATCACACCAGTCATATCAATAACATGTTGCAATTACATGTTAAAAGGCAACCTGGGTGTGCCTGTGCAATTCAATTGAAAACCACAATTTAGCCAATAACCGCTACATTACAATCTGACAGGCCAGGGAGCAGGCCGTGTAAAGTTCGATTGGGGACACCCTCAGCCTCCCATGGGGGTGTGCTGTAAACCCCCTCAAGGGTGTCTAAGGTTTCTATCAGCGGGTATAAATGTCATAGACTCTCTCAGGCGAGAAAAGGAACATAGTGTGATTCTTAAATTACCTCTGGTGTAAAGCTACATGAATGAGCGAGACAAATAATCCACACAGGTACACAAATATAATATAACAATAATAACTCCACAAATATCAAAACGCGTATCCATGCTAATTGTAACCGAGTTGACTCAGAAGGACTAGCGCGGGTCCTGTCCGGCCCTTTCTCGATGAACAAGTCGACCCAAAACGAGCCAAGTAAAACGCAAGCCGAACTGAGCTGATCTCAGGCTGGTACCGCTCATAGGATCGAGACGAGCCAAATAATCACTGGCCGAACTGAGCCGATCGCAGGCTGGACCAGGTTCAAGACGAGCCACTTAAGCTCAAGCCAAATGAAGCCGATCTCATGGCCAAGCTAAAATGGTTGAGATGAGGCAAGTAAACTCAAGCCAACCTAAGCCAATTCCAGGCTGGCCTGCTCATAGCCGAGACGAGCCAAGTATAAACTCAAGCCGAACTAAGCCAATCTCAAGCTGGCTCAGGTTCGAGACGAGAAGTAAACACAGGCCGAACTGAGCCGATTTTAGGCTTGCTCAGCTCGTAGGGTCAAGACGAGCCAAGTAAACTCAAGCCGAACTGAGCCAATATCAAGCTGTCCCAGCTCATAGCGTCGAGACGAGCCAAGTAAACTCAAGCCGAACTGAGTCGATTTTAGGCTTGCTCAGGCTCGCTACGAGCTATGTAAGCACAGGCCGAACTGAGCCGATTTTAGGCTTGCTCAGCTCGTAGGGTCTAGACGAGCCAATTAAACACAAGTTGAATCAAGCCAAGCTCAGGCCGGCCCAGTTCATAGGGTTGAGAACAGTAATGAGTAAACTCCAGTCAAACTGAGCCGAGCTCATGCCGGCCCAGCTCATAGGCGAGACGAG
The DNA here is from genome assembly GCA_032158295.1 of Pycnopodia helianthoides. Taxonomy (NCBI): domain Eukaryota; kingdom Metazoa; phylum Echinodermata; class Asteroidea; order Forcipulatida; family Asteriidae; genus Pycnopodia; species Pycnopodia helianthoides. The sequence goes on from CM063248.1 coordinate 17,348,397, forward strand.
TCAAGTAGGCGAAACCAGCCAAGTGAACCCAAGCCGAACTGAGCCGAGCTCATGCCGGCCCAGCTCATAGGCGAGACGAGTCAAGTAGGCGAAACCAGCCAAGTGAACCTAAGCCGAACTGAGCCGAGCTCATGCCGGCCCAGCTCATAGGCGAGACGAGCGAAGTAGGCGAAACCAGCCAAGTGAACTCAAGCTGAACTGAGCCAAGCTCAGGCCGGCCCAGTTCCTCCAGTCGAGACCAGCCAAGTAAACTCAAGCCGAGCAGAGCCAACCCCCATCCGATTCGACCCCAAAATACCGAATTAGATAGAGCAAACCATCTGATCAATACATCATCACTTTGAGCTCATGTTGAACACACAAAAACTGGAACACAGCATTAGGGTATAAGCGGAAAGGAACATAAATATTCTTTGCACTGACCGGAAATTGGAGAAGAAGTTAATGTTCTTCACTATAGTGACACATTCGATATAGACCAAAATAAAACTTGCTCTGCTAAAACTCAATCCTTGTCTGGAACAAGTACAGTTATCATTTCAGTCCCCTGGCCGGGGATCTGTTTCAACTTGACCCCCCCTCAAACAAAAGAGAGAGAGAAAAAAAAGAGAAAGATTTATGTTTGCGTCATGAACGTCTCGCATGAGTTACAGCCTTGTTAATTTTAACATTATTGTAATGGCAGTCCATGTTCACGTCGAGGCTGGTATACCACCAAGGGATTTCACCTTGTCCTTCAAGACTACCATAGAGGTATATTCCAGGACACGGGTAAACAAACTGAGTTGGTAGACGGGTTATTTAAAGCCATAGGATCGGATTTCTGACATCCTTTTGCAAGGCAAACATTACAAGTTGAAGTACGTGTCCCCATTCTGGGCTATCTTCTTTCAAATAAAATAAGAATTCAATTTGCAATGTGTAAAACTTTGAGTTTCAAATCCAAATGAAGACAACGATTAAGTGTTGTACCGTATGTCAACAAACACCAACTTGAACCCTATACAATAAAGGTTTTAAAATAGGCCACTGCAAAATTGTGCCAGACGTATTTTGCTCCTCTCTTCCCAAAAGATGAGCAACCTGTTAACATGAATGTTTCGGTGTGAATTCAACTAATACCGTCTGACACGCACTGTCCAGACAAGTGGAACAAACCCCGATTAAATATCATTAATCATTCCGAGTTAATGCCTTGTTTACCGTCCCGTGCCTAATGATCCGTCCTCAAGTTATCTGTCATTTTGGTCTTCTACGCCATCTTCTTGTGTCTCTAGTGAGTTGCCGAGTGCAACGCATGGATGATCACCCTCTAAAAATAGCGGCCACTTCGGAAATTGCACAAGTCTAAAGTGGCCTGCGGTTTGCAGACGTTTAAAGGGGAACCCACGCCACAACACTGCCATCACCTTTGTCGTGCTCCTTTATGTTATACCCTAACTCACATGTAAATCTTATTTCACGAACAGGGACCAGACTGATTTCCCTTGCAGCCTCGGTTCGGTTTGTATCTATTTGAACTGAAGAAAAGTAAAATGGCGGTTCCGTATATATAAAGGAGTATCACGATACACTAGCTAAACAAAAACTGCGCTTATATTGAATCCGTTTACAGGAAGTTACATTAATTACTATATGTGAATACATTTCCGTACGAAGACGTGTAAAGTACATGGACATAAGTTTACGAGTAAGGAGAACCCCCTGCAAGGTTAAACATGTTGAACATGCGACTGGACTTGGGGTGCAGACATTTCAAATCCAACAGAGAGTGAAAGCTGTTCACTGGAGATGTCACATTAATACATCGAGACAGACTACGGAAATCCCACAACAGCGTCTAAATTTAAAAACCAACTGTGATTTACGAAGGGCACTAGGCCGTTTACTCCGTTTATAAGAAGGTATGCACTTGATTTTATGTTAACCTTGTAAGTTAGAGAAACTTTGGATGATGCTAATTTGCCATCTTGTTTACCATCTTACTACTTGGTCAAAGATGTGCATGGGCAACTTAGATTTGGTCTCGAAATTAAAGAAGGTATTAATATGCCGTTCCAGCCATTGGTTATGGTTGATGTATGGGTTATTTACGTCAAACAACTGGTCTGTGAAAGTGTTAGCTCATCTCGTTCAAACGAGGAAGTTAGACAGGGGTTGAAGGAAAGCATCGCTCCGTCTTTCTCCGTCTCTCTGGGACAAGGACATACCATTAAACATTCAGTTGTGTATCCAGTCTTTTAAACTTAGTTTGAAATGGTAGGAATGTTTGTATTCAAAAGTCAACCAACTGGTATAAAATATATGAATGTTAATTGAAACCACATCCTTTTCAAGGTTGATTTACCAAGTTCACTAAACAGCCAACTTTTGTGTGAAAAAGTTGGAAATGTTGATATCAAATCATTTTCAAATCATCTAATTGGCAATCAATCTAAGTTTATGAATGTTTTTCAATTTTTGGGAATATTTAATGTCTGACTAAGTAGAGTTGACGATAATAGCTTAAAGTCAGTATTGTGAAAGAGACAATAATATGTCTTGAAATAACTGCAATACTCGCGTGTGTTGTCTACAATGTAATTACCACTACTCAATGAGGTGCATTTTCACGGGTGATCTGTTTGTATTTCATTCACTTCAAATGAATTACAAGAATAGATTTTAACCAATCGTATATATTTCTTTTTTTTGGAAGGGAACACAAACAAAGTTTGTTAATACTCTAATTTTCCACTGTGATTAAAAAATCAATGAATTAATTCCAATTGCTGCGGTAGCATTCCTGGAATGACAAAGCTCATTATGACCATTCCATGCGTGGAAAAAATAACATCGGGGTAGTCGTTGCATGGTTTCAAATTTGTATACCTGGTTACTTTATTTTATTTTTTAAAGTTGTCATCATTATTTAATTTCTTTGCGTGACACGACTGTCTGGTGACCTTTGTAGATGCCCATTAAAGCGCCTTGTGAAACCGTTCATGTGTAAACAGAAATCATCCATTCGGTCCCAAAACAAGTTAATTTCATGCACAATGGTTAGTTTATGGACACAATACTGCACTATTAAAGCATGACCTGCGTCTTGTCGGTGAAACTAATTGCCAGCTATCTTTTTTAAAGAAAAGTAGATTTTTTTTCCAGGACTGTCAAAACACATTCTGAGTACCTGGAAAACCTTTTGAATCGCGGTGATTGACGGTTTATACCAAACGAATGATGTCGCGGTAAAATGTCATTCTATTTGATTGCTCTTTATGTGTCTGGTTGGTACATTTTGTTTCGATAAACGAAGACTTTCAAAGCTAACCCTAAACGACTGCCACCTGTTGAGGGGGTTATATCTATGTCAATTGAATAACAGAAGAAGGCTAAAAGAAGTCATTTTTTTCGCCAACAGATAATTATCTAAACAGTTATGATAGGCATATTGTAGACCACCAACATTGTTTACACATAAAATAACATGCAGTTTAGCGAGATGCGACTAGACTTAGGCTCTGAACTTTAACACAAGTTGTATACTCAGATGTACATGTACATGTATGTATACTCAAAATGTAACGTGGATGTTTTCCGAATCAGGCCTTGCCCCCTCACAAATTGGCGGCAACAGCTCTGTTTAGATTCAGTTCGCTGAAACTTGTTTTACACTATGACTTTCTGAACCCAAATAGTTCTGCAGGTAGCAGACAAGAAAATGCGGGGTGGGGGGGGGGGGCTGCTGGCCGAACTTTCATAAGCAGTTTGTGTTGCCACGAACGCGACATGCGCACTGGTGTTGCTGCTGTAGTACAGGGCTTCACTGCCTGTCAAGTGTTTCTGTATGATCGGAAAGAGATATTTCCCCCTAAAAACCTTTACCAGATGTCTGGGGCATAATTTCTCCATTCTACTCCGCGGCATTGGTCGTTGTGTGTATCAAATTGCCTAAATAATACAGTTCGTGCTCCCTTGGCTTGGGTTGGAACGTGGGAGCATGGCAACCCTTTCTGCGTGCAAGTCCCAGGTGAACTGGGGGGCAATCATTTAGCGCAGGCCCCGTCGTACATTTCCATCTGTTTCTACGAAGTACATCAACATTGACGGGAGGCCTGGGTATATTGGGCATCTATGGGGTTCAAAACTGAATTATTTCCACAAAACTTTTTTGACGAAGCATGTTGTGGTTGGTGTGCGTGCTGGAGGCTGGTGGCTACTTTGAGACGGCCGGGGCCAGACACCGTTTGTGATAACGGTGGCGTACTAACCCAGCAACCCGTTACTTGGTCTTGCTCTCTGCCATTATATAAACACATGTACATGTAGATACATTCAATTGGCACTTCTAAGTTCATTCACATGTGGTGACTATACGCAACATGAATGGTGGGTGTATCGTTGACTGTCACCCAATAGGGTCTGCTGATAAAGTATCCAACCTGAAGGGGGTTTTCGTCTGCCTTTAAAGGGACTCTGTTACGTCTCGTGTAACCTGCAGCTGTGACCTTAATTTGCATTGTGTCACCCAACAATTGGGTCCGCCCTCGTACCCACTTCCCATAGGTTGGAGGAGGTTTGTAAGGACTGAGGGCGAAGCGAATTGGAGTTGGGCTCAAGAGCGAGGTGATAAGTTTACATCGGCGTGTGTGGGTCTGTCTTGGTACCGACGTTGTACATCTATAACAACCTCCACACAGATTGAGTATTTGCGGGCCACGTGGTGGCATTATCAGTCCAACAACTGTCGCTCCCATCAGCTCCGTATCTGCTTCATCAAAGCTAAAGGGCATTTCTTAATGAGGAAACAATGAAAAGTGTGTGACCCTCCTCTACAGAGGTTGACAACCCATCTTTCTTAGGCAGTCACATCCGGACACACTGAGAGAAAAGCAACTTGCACGGTTGTAATTTGTTGTGTGTTAATGACACTGGTGTATGGAGTCAGGGAGCGATGCGCTTGCGTAGGTGACGCACCACTGATTGCAAGTTAGGTTTTTTTTCATCGTGGTCTCTCAACCGAGAAGGCCAATTGGGATATTTTTCTCCATATGAAATTGATGCACCACTGTTGAAATTGTCAGCGCAGTGGCGATACCCATTATGTGTGATTTTTAAGGCTGGTCGTCGGAGGAATTTTTTTCTTTTCTTTTCATCTGTGTGAAAAGTTCCAATCGACGGGATAAGGTTAACTGCTTGCAGACGGAGGGTTGTACAGCCATCACAACAACGTTTTTTCTGATTTTTCTCGCTCGCCAACAGGAGCACATGCACTGATGAGATCGGAATCTACCAGATAGTAGACTTGCTGCTGAAGTGACAAAGCGTCTTTAAGTCAACTGTTGAGGATTTCTGAAAAATGTAACACTGGTATTGATGTATGACCGGTTAATGCCTACTTTCTGAATTTTTAAAGATGAACAGTCAACGAAGCGAAACGGGTTTAAATTGGTGCTCGGCGGACTGGGGAAGCTGCACACGGCATTGTGATTGTGGATGCGATGGCACGAACAGTACATCGGCGGTGATCACACCGGGTACATGTACCCACCGTCGTCGCAGCGAGAAGCCGCACCGTTGTCGCGCCCATCATCAGCGTGCCCCCAACGCAACCGCCGGGACGATACAGGGTGCTTGCCCATCAGCGTGTGTGAACCGGGCCAGCCCAAATGCAGGTGCCGGCATGGCCGGGAGGTTAACTGCCGGAGCATCCACGCCGAACTGGCGTCAGGCCAACGGGACTAACCATCGGAACCGCCCGGACATGGGCGTATTAACTTTGCTGCAGAGTTGCCTCGCTATCACGACAACATGGATGTCTTACTCCTCGCGAACCCTAACCGGCGGTTGGATGGTTTATCTTTTCTGCTACCTCATTATTCTCAATAGTGGATTGTCAACGTCTTATGCACTGGAGGACTCGCGACAGGTAAGATTTATTAAAATGACCCATATAGGTGTGTACACCCCCACCCTCCTCACTCTCACACGCAGAACGGCTTTAATTACATGCAATCCACTGCTGACTTGGGTGCGCCTGACTTCAAATTAGACATGATGCGGTTTGTTCAACTTCTCTTATATGGGATTGGGGCACCGCGTTATCGTACGAACACGCCAAAGTAACACCACTTCACTAATTACACCGTGAATCATCGCCGTAAGAGACGGGAAACACAACTTACAACAAACTGAATTTAAACCACATTTTGTTTTTGTTTTATATATATTGCGACCGAGCTTGCTTCAAAACTAGGCAACCGTTCCTGCAGATAAATCACTGCAGTTAAAATTGACATATTTATGAAATGTGGAAAGACACAAAAATATGATGTTTGGCTGAAAGGTCAAGACTAACCAGATCGCCACATTTCATCTCGGGCATCTGTCAGCTTCTGGCCAGCTAGTCTTCCCTGTGGGCTGAATGATTGAAACTTACGAAAGCAATGCACTACTTTAACACACCTTTCACGCCGCATCTGTACCACTGACGCAATCGTCACCAGTTCAGATATATTAATTTCATGTAATGGTGGATGTTGGATACCTTACAACACGGTCTTCGTACACTGTGTAGCAATACGCAACAACTGTTGCCCAATAATAGACAGTACTTGTTTGTGTGGATGGGAGTAGTCACACAATACACACCCCCATAGTTAAAGTGTTTAAATGAGTCTGGAGGGATAATTTAATTTGAATAATTTGAACCTCACCAAGGCCACGTACGAATGAGGTTTCCACCTCACGAGGTCACTAAATGAATTTATGAAAACGATTGTCCAGCGGTTCATCGTGTCACGTAACAATAGCTGGAGGTTATAACTTGATGCTGGAGCTATTAACTTTAAAAATGAGCAAACATTCCACAAACAGGAATTCCGCTTGCTCGTCACACAGCACTTGTATTTTGTTTAATCAGAATTGTAAAATTATAATATATAGGGCCTAGATATTGAGTAGTTTTTGAACAATTATGATGTAAATGGTCAAAAAGGGATATATTTCGAAACTTAAACTGTAGATTTGATAATGATCATAACAGCCACATGATATGTGGATTCCACAATAACAGCGGAGCCTTATTACTGATGTTACATCTCCGAGAAAACACAAGTTTGTTTGAAATGTGAAGTTCAACTCAAAACCGACCTTCATTTTTTTTTCGTAATCAACTTTTGCAAGGTTCAAGAATTTGAAGTATTTTCTCGTATTCACATGCCATGTTAGATTGTTTTTCCAGAACAATGCGAAAGTTTGCATTGAATTATGGAAACAACACAAGCAGAGCCTATTTTCGGTAGAATGTTATTGTATTTATCTGCCCCGCAAAAAAACAGGCCTAATTTGTTTCATTTCAAACGTTGTTAAAAAACACTTGACGTTTGAAGTCAGCGGGGTAATCTTGGTCTTAGCGGATAAGAGGTTAACATTTTCGTAATGCGATAAACTGGCAGGGAGAATGTGCCCCCGGGCCAGACTTTTCTCCCCCCTCTGATCTGACTGTCGAGCCCGCAGGGAGGCACCATCCGTCATCAAATTAGGTAATCATATAGTGCCAATACCATGAACGCTTGATGCTAGACACGCTAGGCGCCTAACTGCTTCAACTGCTCAAAAAAGAACATAGAAAACGGAATCTTTTTGAGTTGTTTTTAATAATATCAACACCCCTTTTTTTTTTACCAGTTATGTCAAACGGGTAACCAACATTCTTGGGTCTATTAACGTTTATGCACCGGCTGACCTTGACTCGATGGTCTTGTTAACATCTCAAAGTGACTACGTCATCACTTTGGGGGGAAGTTGTGGGTGGACTGGCCGATTGCTCGAGTTCGAGGACGACAAATTGAATTTGTGGAGCGACTCTGGGTACAAAAGCCAAGACGGTGTGTGATAAGAAGATGTATGACAGAGAGCGGGATAGCTTTATGGTAGTGTTGGTTAAAGGTTATCTTTTTAACTTATTAGTATTACACGAACCTGTTAAGGCTTCAATTTGAAGTAGTAAAACTTAAGAGATCCGACCGATTGTAGACTTAGCATTGATTTCCACCAACAGCAAAATGAGTCTATATTGGTTAGGGGCAGTGGTTATAGTTGCATACTCCGGAATGGTGGGAGATATTTCCATATGCTGTGTTGGTACCATATATACCTAAATCTTAATTCATCATCGGGCTTGTCTGGAAAAGATAATACCCAAAAAAATACCCAACCTAGTCAGCTCCCAACCCCAAAAGACTGACTAAAAATAGCTTGATGTTATATACCCTTTTTCGGGCCTGTTGTAAAGTTTAAAATTCCAACAAGGGAAGTTTATAGAATCAGCAGGTATGCATCTCGCATATTTTTTTGTTTTTGGGGTCTAGTGTGGGGAGAGGGAGGGCTGCCTTCTGGGCATTCAGTCCCGGGCCAGAGTTTCTCCTTCGTAGCCCGAGGTGTAACTCCTTGTAGCGGCAACTCCATAGCATGTTGGCCTTGGGGAGCCGGGAAGTACAACTGAAACTGATTGGGGTCATAATGTATATAAGAAGGAGTTGATTAATCTCAGCCTATACACGGGGAACACTGGCTTATCTTTCAATGCGCTCTACCCTACAGTAATGGGGGTGCTGCATGGCCCATATCAAGTCATACAGAGACTTATTTTACATTGAGGCAATAGTGTCACGGCAAAAAAAGAGCACCTGGGCAACTTTTTTTGAGGTTGCAATGTCCCTATATAATGCCCTCTCATTGATACCCTGTTAGATTCATCTTGGTGTAGAATTAGCCACAGGCTTAAGCCAAAGAACAAAAAAGTTGCATATAAAACAAAAATACTCTTGAAAGCTTTCAGCAACCATGGATCTTCCTCTTTGGAAGCACGTAATCTCTTACTGTTTCTCCTTTGCATATGAACACTTACGTTCATTTACAATGATTTAACAATTTGAAGTATTCTGTGTTAATTTATAGAACAAAGTTCTGTCTAAAACAATGGACATTCCTGATAAGTTGAAAACCAATTCAACATTATATAAGCAATGCTCATAATATATAAACTCTGATATCTTTTACTCATTTTAATTAAAGCACATTTTTTTGTCCCAGTATTACTCATAAACTCTCCATTTCTCCATTAGCGGTCCATTGCAAGAATATCTTAAAGTCAATTCAACTTCTATTTTTAGAGGTAGAATAAAAATGACAAGTATCGGATGACAGTACAGCAATCAATTCTTGTTATTTCTGCCTGCCCGTTAGATGCCAAGCGATATCCAGGGTACGGGAGCATATAGGACCCCAGATATCTCAACATATAAGTCTGCGTATTAGATATCTTGAAATTCGTTTGGAACAAGACCTTGCATTACTGGAAAATGGTTCATGTACTTTTGATGTATTTATCAGTGAACGGTCTAGGTATATACACTCTTTATACACGAATGATGTTGTTCTGTTTCTCGTATTTCATTGACAATGCCCTCATCACTGCATGATGTTAAACACCAATGCTGAACTCTACTTCAACCTGTTCATAAATTACTGCGAAAGTCCGGGTTCTATGTTCCATGTGCGTTTAAAGGATTGTCAAAAATAATGATGAACAATCAGTTCAGTTTCGCAGACGATTTGCAATCTTGCTCATATCTCGCCCACAAACGGTAACTGCAAAAATACTGGGGTGACAATGAAACAGAACAGCATTATCACAATTAAAGACGATACATTGTATTTTCTTTTTAGTTTAAAGTTAAACTGTAATCAACAGTGTAGCTTCAAATTACATATGGAAATATACATTTGAAGATAAAGAAAACGCTATAATGTTCAGATAGTTGCGAGTTGATCATGTAAGATTTCAGCCTGGTAGTAAAACGAAGTGAAAATTGAACTTTTTTTTATAAACAAAGTTCTGCGAACGAACTTCAGAGAATATTATTGGGGTAAATTAACTCGCAGACAGTGGTTCCGAGTAACAAATAAAAACACATACTATTTCGTGTTTTCCTTAGCATTTTTACAAAACAGTTACCGGATATCAGGAAGTGGTTGGGACAGGCTGAAAAAAATATGTCCGGTTAAAAAGAACTTTAAAAAAAAACCTCCCCCAATCTATCCACCAAAAGGCGCCTTTTGTGATCAATACATCGTCATTATTTCATTGTTTGGAACCATATCAAAAGTGCAAATGCTTTTCTTTCTCCACCAAAAAGCAAAAAAACACATTTTTACAGTAAGTGCAAAGTTATTACTGATCTATTTCCATGCTTTGTGTTGCGTGACATGCATGAAGCATTTTTGTGGTCCACTGTAAAAAAAAGTTATGGTTGAGGTCGGGTATCCAGCCCCTGCCATGTAACTTGAATATGTACCAACTATTAACGATTGGTATGCTGGTGAGATGACAGACTTTTACAGCTGCAATAAACCTGTACTTTGTCTGTCATAACACATTTATCTTATAGGTATATGATCTCCTGCTAGTTTGTAAACTAAACCGTTTGAGAGGGTGTGACTTTTAGATCGCATTTTGAATGTCTAGCGATTTCATTTGCCAAAGGGTAACACTGCCCCCCCCCCTCCCGAAAAAAGTAACAGGTATTGTTAAAATTCCATAACAAATCACTGTTACTCAGAACCAAGAGCCATTGGATGCATTGGGTTTTTACATTAGGAAAGTTTGACGCAATGGCAGGAAATAACATCATTGACAATTTATCAAGATGTTTAACCACTCAAAACATTAGGAATAAAACCGCGATTTCTTATAAAGCGGCCACGTTTTTCAAAAGCATGTCACCAAAAGGCAAAAGACTCCAGCCGAACGGTGTACATAAAGACATCATCGCGAGAACAGTGTTAATTTCATACACGGCAAAAAACCTTCAACATATATAAACCCAACATCCTTTATAATTATATATGACCATAGGGCTGGTGTCACAGCTCAAGTTGTACGGCCTCATGTTGAGCATAAACAAAAAAACCAGCGAGCAACTGTCCCGCCAAAGAATTCAAGCCCTTTAAGAAGTTGCCACGTTTAAAATTTCCCTCCAACCCAAACATTTTTGCTGGGTGACAAGAGACAGGGTTTATAGTGACTGATCTTGAAATGCTCTACGGAGACAGCAGGTGTTCTCCGAGTTGGAATACGAAACGCACTGCTCTGGATATCGCGCTAACGGGTCAACCTTTTACAGTTAATGGTTCGGGACATTATTTCAGATCAAGATATCAGTTCTATGCCATAGATGTCTGGTGGATTGATTTTTTTCTTCCCTCTGCTTAAAGTCCCCACAAACTGGTTGAAAGAATCATACCAGTATATCATCCACGACTATATACAAGGTTTATGGGTAGCACCATGCAATTGGTATCCTGTACGAAGAATAGTGTAGTTGGTCACAAAACCATGCAGTATAATAGAATATCTCGACGTTTCGGACGGTTTGCTGAAACTGTCTTCATTTTCAAACTGCGATTACCAAGATGGTTTCCCTTGTCACAAGATTTCACATGCAATGTCGGTCACAGTTTCAGTTTAATTGAAGAGAGCCAATACACATTTGATGTGTGTTTTTTTTTTTGGTTCTCAGCCACATTTAGGAACCTTTGGTTCCAACGTGGGACTTTCACTGAACCCACAACGATGTTTTGCTCGGCAAAATTCGCTCTGTTTTGCTCCAACGTCACTCTGCACGTGGTGGGTCAACAGCGATCTATTATCAAATTACGAAGTCGTTTGTTATGCACTTAACTATTCCTTCCAAAGGGGTAATCGTACAGAAACCAGGACTGCATTTTTAAGTGAAGTAAGTAAAAAACCAATGGATTGACTCGCTGCCCAGAATTGGGAAACATCTGTTCTTAACCGAAAAAATCACTCTTCAAATCACAACACATTAAACAAAAACCACTCCACTATATTTTGGTGTGTCGAACGAAGTAAAGCGTCAAATGTCGAAGGTATTATGCGGGGTAGAGCTGACAAAATTGTCTCGGACAGCGTACATGTTTTGTGTGATCAACTATAAACATGAAAATAACAAACCTGTGAAATTTTGGGCTTAATCCGGTGTGTGGGTCAAGAGAAAATAGTGGAAATCCACGCATAATTTTCAGCATGTGAACACATTATCCTTAATTTTGTTTACAACAATTGAAATCAGATGCTGAGCTTTTGTCTCAGGTTTCCAGAAACAGTTTTCTCGAATAAATGACTTCATTTCAGAGGGAAGTATTTTACAGGGGAAAAAATGGTTCTAGTATGAACTTTTAATAATCAGTAAGCTTTCAGACTAAAATTATACAACTATGTTTTTATCCCTACCAATCCCTGCATAACTTTAAACCCACGTCAAGATGTATACCATCTTCAACGGGTAAAACACTACCCTACACTCTTACATCGTCTACAACTAGTGAGTTATGTAAAGTTGATTGCTTTCGATGAACATTCCACAATACAATGAAACAAAGATTTGGTAAGCCTCAAGTTTTGAAATGGTTCACCAAAGTCGTACGATAGAAAAAGTGTGGACAACATGGTTAGACTTGTAACGCGAAGACTTTCACAGCAAGTAACTAAATCTGCCTGTACCTCTGCTTTGTGTTAACAAATGTTTGCAAGTTCACATTGTTTGCATACTTGGATGTTTTGTTCAAAACAGCCACTTTATAATTCCTGCCACAGGAAAATGTTAATCAACCAGCCCCCTTTTTGTGAAGCCATTGGATCAGGCAACGAAATATAATTAAGTTTATGCACGAACATCTATCAGGTGACACTGCATAGAAGTCACTTTGAACTGGATTTATGCACAATAACTCTATACGCAGTCAGCGAGAGGAATTTCACATTATTGTAGGTCCGGAATGGTTGAGCTTGTGGGAAATTAAAGGTTTATAGTGTTGTGTTAAACTGTCACATTTTGCTGGAGTGGAGTAACTCGTTCTTTCTGCACAACAGTGTTATTGGAGTGGGGCGATAGAACACGAGGCTTAGTAATTCCATTCAACTCATTTGCATAAGGGTCATATGCAAACGAGACAAAGGTCATCTTTATCAGCAATCGTCCCAATACTTTTTTTTTTTAACAGCCACACATAACTTTAAAATGGACTGCCAGTACTGTGTCACTTTGTTGTGTACAATTCTGAAAAGAAAAAAACTACAAAAGGGGAAAAAATTACTTTGTTCGGCATGCACTGTTGCCGTTTTCGGGCAGTAAGGGCTAGTTTTAGTACAGTTGCCTTGGGTGAAGTTTTATATTCGATTGGTGATGCATGCATGACGTTTGACTTCTCTGACGGAATTCAATACGTTGCTATTGTTGGCTGTGTTCCACACTGCCTCGCTGCAGACCCAAGTAATGATATAAGTGCATTGTGTGGTACTGGATACCAGCGGGTTACTCCCTGCTATTTACATGTTGTCACAGCACCGATTCAGAAGTACTTGTTTTTTCCTTCACACCCAAGGCTGTCAAAACAAGATTAACAATAACCAAAACATAACGTAAGACTCCAAAAGCAAAGGCCGACCGTGGTTCAAATAATAACACTAATAACCCCGAGTGTGAACTAGCCCTCTACGGGGCACAAACAAACACTTTTAGCATATTTAAATTTGCATATATAAATTATGCATACGGAAGTAAAAGCAGAACTATATACTGTTTCAAAGCCTGTTTCTTAATTAACTCCGGCAACGACCTTATACAAATGATTTCTCCACGCACCCCTAAACAAAATAATAGCCAGCATTGGTCATTAGCAATGCCCATCGCGCTTAAAAAACCTGACACGGTAGACAAGGGTGACAATTTCAGAGCGTAAATGCCAAGAATCAAAGTTGGGACAAACAGCAGGAACCGGCTTTAAATGTGGGGCTAATGAGACGGGAAACAAAACAAGTCCCCGAGTGGGGAGGGGAGACTATGGCTCCAAGCAAGTCCACTGTTCGGTCTCGTTTGATCCGTCGCCAGGGGATCACATCCCGTACCCCTGCCCTGTATTTCATTTCATATTTCAGAGCTCCCCGGGGATTCAGAGTCAATCACCAGTACTTAAGATATGGTTACAGTCTCCAAAACCGCGTAGGTGCATTGACTTTAGGAAAAAAAGGAGAGGGGAGAAAAAAAAAGTGATTCTTTTTTGTTGGGGGGGGGATCATAAATGTGAGATTTGGAATTCAATTTACACTTGTCTCGGAATTCATTTGAGAGAAAGTGCACGAATTCAAGCTCTGTAACATAAGCCCGGTTGAATTAAAGCAAACGAGGGAATGTTGTTTAGGCAACAACCACCATAAATTCGTAACAAAATAGTCTGTTCTGTGTATCACCCCCTGCAAATAACAGGTCGCCAGTGAGATACGTTTATCCCGAGGGCAGAAATGACTGAATTGGAAGGTTATTTTCAAAGATACCCCCAACCCTTTTTAAGAGGTGACGGAGCATGACCATACCGAATTTTTTGGTTGTGCTTTTTTTTCCCCCACTCCCATCCAACTCAATATATGTATTCTTTACACGTGCAAGTATTCTATTATCATTCTCTTTTCCCAATTACGGTCGAATTCCTGAAGATCCTGTACGTCCACTCAGAACGAATGTGGGCCAACCGGTTTACCATCAACCAGTGATAGGAGAAGAAAAAAAAATAGACTCTGTGGCTCATTGTGTCTGCTTCAACCATTTGAATATATTTTTTCTTCTTAAAAAAAAAAAGCTTTTAGGCATGTGTCATATTGTATCTTTTGTTGCACCCTTTGAATGGGTATTGATGAAGGATACGTCTGGTATAGGCCGACTTAAAAGTTAGTCTGGGGCAAGGCGGTTGTGGTGGGGGGGGGGGGGCTTTGAGTGGCACTGGGACTTTCCAACCCCCCCCCAAAAAAAAAAACGGAATGATGTATACCAGTGACAATCCAACCTGACGTACGGACTCAATTATATATCAACGGCGGGACAAAACCGAAAAGCAAACATTTGAGCATGTTTTTCCCAGCGTATCTTTCAGCAGACGCTGTACACAGTTATACCAGAGCACGGATGTAACTGCTGATTAGTTTGTTCGGAGGCTACAGTTTTAATTTTGACATCCCCCTCGTGTGACTATAAAAAGCTCATCCAAATATACACAGATACAATAAGGTCAAATATTGAAGGATACACACACAAAAAAAATCACTCAGTAATATGGTGTCAACAATGTAAAAGTACAGAACGAAAAGAAAGCAGAACCAGAAACGAGCTCAAAAGGTCCAGCAACTTTGATCTTCTCCCACCCTTTACAAATTGAACGGTAACCGAATTTTGACAGTGCATTCTCTGACTTTGAAAATGCACCCGATCCACGCTTGCTTTTCTGAGTCTGTTTCCAATGTTCTTTTTTTCCCCAAGCAGCTGTCAGAAGCTATTTTCCCGGGGATGACTTACAAAACCTCAAACCAACCTTGGCTGTTTGGATTTATTGCACCTTGATGGCCCGTGTTAACTATCGGAATTATTCCCTTTGCAAGTTTCGCTTCTGGCCAAATATGGAAAGTTTGAAGTACCTCACCTGTTTCGGGTTTTCATCATATTTTCTTAAACAATAAATTTTCATATTAAAAAAATACCTTAGAGTTAATGTTTGTGAAAAAAAGAAAAGAAAAAAAAGAACTAAAGTGTAGAACTAAAAATAGTAACAATAACGGACATTTATATTGCGCAATACCTATGTGAATATACTCTACTGCACATTACACAAAATAAATACAACAAAATGCAGGAGGAAAAAAAAAAAACAACCTAGAAATATAAAAATTAGAAAATATAAAAATTAGGAAATGAAGTTGAAAGAAATTTTTTAATTCGTACTTAAAATGACTTAAAAAAAAACAATAAATCGAAACATGTGACGTCACTGGTTCGTATGAAACTTTTGAAATGATTACTGTATTGAAAGCAAAACTTTACACTAATTATAATCTATACTGTTCAGTGAACTCTATTCTTAAAATCTAACCTTCGCGGTAGCACAACGTTAAAATATTTCAGTTGTCAGTCTCGTTTGTCTCCAAGCCACGGCATTGGTTTAACAACTTCTCTACCTTTTAATAAATAGAAGAAGAAGAATGCAACAACAAACCTAGCCCTTTTAGAATAATATGCAGATGATGGGCTCAATGTCGCTAGGAATCTTTGCATGTTGCCAAGCTTTATCAAAACGGTTTCAAGTTTAAGATTCTTTCTGGCCCAGTTTTCGGATAGCTCTCAAACTAGGTCGCTACATGCGACCTTGTTTTTGTTTGTTTATTTATTTATTTATTCATTTTTTTTTTCATTTTGAAGAATGGTCAACAATTCTTTAATTCTATGTAGAGTAATTTGTCTCATTGTCGTACGGGATCTTCATCCATGTTTGGTTTTTTTCCCCCAAGAAGTGGGCAAGAGACCACCTAGGGTGATCTGAACATGGACTCGACTGGTAACTGGAGTGTTATCCGTATACACTCTACCGTATCGATAGGTCCACCCACGGGACCCTTAGTGACCGGCTTGTCACTCCTTTGCCCGTTGGCTGGGAGTGGATGATCGGCGTGGCTCAGTGGGGATTGATAGGTGAGACGGGAAGTAAAGTCTTGAAATTCCCGTGTCTTCGAGTCTCTCTAGGTAAAGGAATCTTTGAAACAGTCTCAAACCCAATGTGACCCCGTTTGACCTCGTACCCAGGTGCCATTGACCTAACCGATGTGCTTCCTTTTGTTTCCTTAGATCGGAATTAGGGAGGGGATGGGAGGGGACCAGTGGCCAACTAGGGAAGACAAAAAAACACAGACAAACTTTATAAATTATGTTCAATCTTTTACTTATTAACATCCATACGAAAATAAAACAGAATCTACACGTGGTGATGGTATACTCTTTATTACATACACAGCAAGTGACTCTTACTCTGTTTTGAAATCAAAGCCTTGTTGGTTGTGTGTATTTTAAAACCAGGTCACGTAATCGTACTTTACTGCATGGAGAACTAAATGATAACTTCCGTTCTTATCGCATGATTTTCAATAGAACAAAATCATTTTAACCGCAGCTTGCATATGAGCGTATTGAGGGTAAAATTAGGGTAAGTTCCCCCCCCCCCCCACTAGCAAATCATCATTGTGAATGCGGAACCCATGGATGAGTGGGTGCCAGAATCTGACCGGTTGTGGGATCTGCTCGGTCGGTTTGCTTTACAGTGTTTAGAAACAGATACTTTGCTAGGATTTGATCAATGGATATTTTCAAAGCAGAGTCATGGAGGGTCTTTCAACACAAACATAGGGGTAGGTCTACTCTGGAGAAGTTCTTTAGTTGCCTTGAACATAGATAGAGTGACTTGAAAACCAGATGTACAATACGCAGTAAAAAAGTGTACTGTGTATACCCTTTGATGCACCGAAGGGATGGAGGGGAAAGTACTACCCCCCCCCCCCCATTGAATACCCCCCTCCCACATCCCTTGGATGCACAACATGTTATGTTTTAGCTATTTGAGTCCAGACTTCAGAAAAAAAGTGTACTGCGGTCGACCGAGTATTTCCTCCAAAACCCTCCTCAAACGATTCAGGCATGCGTTGAACTAGCTCCAGGCCAATCCCAGTATTAATAATCCCGTTTCATCCCCAAAGATAAATGGCAACAACATGAAAGCGAGGTTGTCCTTTTTTTAATGTATTTCACGAGACTTTTCGTGTTTGTGTTTGGGAAACACATAATAAATGGGTAAGCGGGGGGAGATGAGTCGCTGGTTAACCCAATTAAACTTACTGGACTGAGGTTCAGCTCAGATCTTCTCATTCGAGTTATTGAACACTTCATGATTTTTGACAGCGTTTGCTTTTTACGAGAATTAAAGCAATAAATCTAGTACAAGATTACAAAGAGCTCACAGTGACTCAACAGATTTACCCCCAAAAGCGACGCCCGTCAGTTATTTATACACACTTTAGAAACCCGCTTTTAGCTGTTGGGATTTACCGAAATCTCTTCGTTTGTTGTGTAAGAATGGAATAAAAGTTTGATCAACTGCCTGTATGATTTGGTGGTTTTTTTTCTCGACCGGTTTTGAATTCCCGCTCGATGCCAGAGCGCTGAAATCCAATCTATTCCAACTGACTACGTGTACGTCAACCACACAAATTTGCATAACATTGTCGCCATTTGGCAACATACTTTGTCACAACATACCTTATATACCTGTTCACATCTATCGACATAAATAGATTTCAACAAAACAATTGCCAAGGTTCATAAGAGTTATTACGGCTAGAAATGTAATGGAAAGGGCAGGAAACGTCACAGCGCTTTGAAGTATCAATCAGTCTAACACGTTCGTCATTGTGAAAAACTGCCCCGTGTGTCTCCTTCTTTATTGGTTGCTTCACTGGTCACGTGGAACAGTATCCAATTTGTGATTTACTCGAGTCTGCCTTGGCCTAGTTCATTTCACAGAAACGATAATTGAAATTCGCCTTGATGACGTAACGTTGGGTCCATCACTGCTTGAATGGATATGCCAGCCCTCGCTTAAATGAAAGTTTCCATTAGTAACCCCACCCTCTTAAATGGTTTCGTCCAGAACGCGAGCGCTTAAACAGCATCCATGCATGACGAATGTGACGCTTCCTGACAAACAAGACTTCGCGTGTATTTGCTTATCAAAAATTTTACGCGAATTGTCTAAATAAGGCTAATTTTGAAAAAAGAATTTCTTTTCATAGTAACTGATATCATGGTGATATTTTGGCTGTTTTTTTTACTCGTCTACCATAAAGGAGTGCTTGATTTCGATATGGGTGGGGGGGGGGGTCGCAACATAAGAAGTTCATTCGACATATCTCCAATTTTAAGTCTAAGCTCAAACTATACTTGCTTACTATATAATTATAAGTGTCTGTTTTTTGTAAAAACTTACATCCAGCTTTCGGATATTTTCAGTGAAAATAAAAAGTTTCCTTACATTTGATACCAACGACATTTTTGGGGGGCATTAAATCTTGCTATTCAATAATCTTTATGAAGATGCAATTGTGCAATAGGTTTGTAAGCAATACCGCTATTGTGTGCCTGAATACAACCCTAATGGAAGTCAAGTCGATATAAATTGTCAACTAAGTTAATACAAATATAAAAATCCGCACAAACCAAAATAACAATGCAGGTTTTCTTCTGCTATAAATTATTGTTTGAATGAAAACACACTAAAGAGGGCATAACCTTTTCAGAGCGAAAAATGTCATTCCTAAGTACACACTTGAAGAAATGAACAAACCGAGAACTGCCAGAGCCCGCCTCCAAGAAGATATTGTTGTTGTTTACCCGAAAAGAAAGCACCCAAATGCAAATTAAATGCGTTTCAAATAAGTGAGTTTTGGGTCTGTAAAGGGAACGGTAGTTATACATGTACATATATTGCACAACTAGAACCGGGGAGGGGGAAACTTTAGTAACAGTTGTTGTTATTAAGTAATCGGATTTACTTGTATTTGGGGGATAAAGCTTACTGACAGGGATATGGTAGTATTTTTTGTTGCCGCAATCTGATAATTTGCCGCGTAAAAACTAATAATGCTGAGAAATGTTTTCTTTCTAAAAAAACAATAACAACATAAAAAACGACCCTTTATCCATTCCAACGAATGTTTGGTATACATTATTATTCGTAGTACCGTTACTTTAGAATGATTCAATAACAAATATACTACTTTAGACAAGATATTGTGTCGGTGCATTTATAGGTAATAATGTCAAAACATAATAAATAGTTCAGATAGTTGTACACAGTCTTTGTTCTACAGTTAGCACCACAATGCAAGGAGCTCCTTCGCATTTACATACTGTTGAGATTTACCACTGTGGTTGAAGGAGAAGAGGAAATTATTCGTTACTTGTTGACAAATTTAACAAGGACAAATACTTCCCGAGGAACCAGTCTCTTTGGAGCCTTGACCGAGGGGTAGAGAACTACATTTCAGTACCCACTGCAGGAGCACTCTAGCTGACCCCTTTTGTTCGCTTCATACCTAGATTGATACTCCCAGCCTACTTTTGTTCTCTTTAACAAACACCTGTCACGGCTGTAAATTCGTAGGCCGCTTAATAGGCCAGTGTTAAAGCAAGGTATTTTTTTTTTGGCATACGAGTTATCCTATTCGATCATTGTCTGCTCTGCAAAAGGACAAAATATGAATAAATGAAATAATTTAACTTTTCTATAGGGAGGCGGAGAGTACTTGGTCAATGTCAAAGACGAATTTTTGAGGGGAGATTTCAAATGGAAACCATAACATCACATTGACCTAGAGCCAGTGTGGACGGAATAAAAAGGCGGATGACGAGTAATTGGGAAAATACTTACTATAAATAGTTTTCATAGGAGACAAATCGTCATCAAGGAAAAGTTATCTGTGAATTAACAACGATTAAGGTCACGTGGACATACAATATCCCCGCGAATGTCCCTAACGTCCTTTAAATGTCGTAAATTTAAAGAGACAACAAGCTAGCTAAAGCAGACCTGCAGTTGTAAATAATAAAGAAACATTTTTCAAATTACCTGTCATAAATGCTTCACATTGCCCTTGCTTAGTTGACTTTCAATGTTGGAATGTGTCTATTGGTGCAATGGAATTCATGAACTCTCTGCAGAAAGGTATGCCACTAAAAAGTGCGGTGTCATTCTCAGTTCACTCACAATCAATTGATTTAACCATACGAAATCATTTGTATTGTTTGTTTGCTGTGTAAGGTTTAATGTACCACTTTCTTTCAACTTGTGTGAAAATTAATCGTTTATTGCAAAACGTGTACATGTTTATTTACTTTATTGGTGGCGTAAATATCATGCGATCAGATAGTGATTTTTGCACCATTAATCCCATCAAAATGTTGATAATAAATTATAAACGTAGTTCAGGGAAGGTGGGTTAATTGATTTTGGTTTATTTCTCCCCATTATAGTGTAGTGGTATGTAGGGGAGATTGTTCTGCAGAGTGTCTGCCGAAAAATGGCAAAGTGCTTCCTCATTATTAAACAAACATTATTTGCAGTTCTATAATTTAACAAATCTCAACGGAAACACACGTCATGTACAATGACCTCTATCCACAGCCAATGGGAAGAAGTTGAAACCTCAAAAGTAGCATACAATTTTGAAATTAGGGTGTCTTTACATTTGTCCAATGTTTGTTTGACGATGATGCCGAAAAATGGCAAATAGACGTCTCATTGTAAAATTCAGTCTTAAACAAGCCAACCGTTTTTTGGAAACAAAGTCGGTAGTTGTTCCACTTCTTATGATTATAATTCTTTGAATTATAATCATGAAAAAGATTGTAATTCTTAAAGAATTCACCAACAAGTCTTTCATGTATTGCCTCTCTGTTTGTCCAGTACTCTGATGGGTTGTTGATGCTGGCTTAAAAATGAGCACATGGTAAATTCTTGAACAACTTTGCGCAAAGCTTTTCGGACGCAAACAAAAAAGTGGATTTAAAGTTTGGTCAGCAGACCATTGACTCGAAGCCGTGAGAATAGTTCAAACCCTCCCCCCTCCCTGCCTTAGGGCAGGCACTCAGCTTCACGGAAGACAGCACCTCGGAAGCAGTTACAAGTGACTGCCATCTCTTGCATGACTTAAGAAGGGAAATTCTGTATCCTCACCATAGAGAAATTGTCTAGGGCCTAAATCCGGGGTAAGGGGGGACGCTTTACTGTCGGCTTAACTTATTTATAGAAGAAGATGACCAATGCAGTCACCCTGAAATATTTATTCATTATCCTAACATGCTCCTTATTTATATTAATGACGAATACAAAGTAACGAAGTACTGTAAATCATTATTATGCTTAATTAATCAAGGGTTACATCAAAATTAATCCAAATTTTTTCACATTTTGTAAAATTTGTGTTTTTTCTTTTCCAGTCTACGCAAAGATCAGATGAAGCAACGTTTCCCGTCAACACGGTGGAGGATTACTTAGAGAAAAATTTCCCGAACAGATCTGGGGTGGACGGCGAAAGCTCCGTTAACAACAGAGTCAGGCTCGGCAGAGCAGGAAAACTGAAACGTAAGAAACCTTTCGGTTATTCCGGTAAGCTTGTAAACTCCTGACCAGTCATTAAATATTATATATGAAATGAAGTATTTATTTTTTCTTCTGCCTGTGAAGAATCCGACGGTTTTTGTATAAGCGCTTGTTTTGTTGTTGCCTGCATTGCATACCTCCACTCGAAATAGGTGAATAGGGTAAATTTACCAACTGACAAAGAGACGCCGATTTCAATGTGAAATATTAGTTCTATTCTTGATTAGAGGGTAAGCTAAGATCTAGGTAGGGTTCAGAAAAGGTTTTTTTTTCAGCTGCGTCACGGGGCCGACTGAAAGGGTACTGTTAAATAATACACCGTTAATACTTGTGACTTTTTTTTTAGAGAACATAAAAAAAAATGCCTTTCGACATTCCATACTTGATACATTGATTGTGTGCGGCAATAAATTCTCGTCACTCTGGCGAGGGTTGTTAAAAAAAAATATTGAATCGATTATGAGATTGCAGAAACCAAATTGTGCGGAGTTAATACTCTTACATGATGCAAAGCTGATCGTAATCATCAATCTATTTATGAGTTATAGTTTGCTTGGGGGTGCTGACATCTTAAAGAAGGGTAGACAAAATTCCCACAATTCAGATGGATTACTTGAATTAGACGCTCTTTCTCCCCATTTCTCTATTTACATCAAGATTGAGTGTAAAGTTGATTTCTTATGAAATACGGTTTACAAACAAACCCCCAACCCAAACTAATGTAGTCTTTCTGTTATTGCTGGTGCAAACTGCGTATACACAATAACAACTTTGAAAAAAACACGCATTCTATGTTGTGTTTACCATTAGTGCAAGTATTTTCTCTTATCCGTTATTGACATTTTAGGACAAAATAATCCTCCGAGATTTTGAAAACCATGTCCGTTCCCCTAAAGCTAATCTAAGATGTCCACCTCCAGGGAGTTGAAATCTATTGAGATTTCCGTGTAAAGGCCTGTCAAGAATTTGGCACTTCTATGTGATACAATGCGACGTACGTCTACTGACGATAGCATTGATATCTACACCGTGCCCATCGCTCTTCGGGCCCTTGTTTACTTTGGGGAAGGGACGGAAATATGCCGGGTCGCCGCCCTCAAATATGCGGATGCCTGGATGGTCTGACAAGACATGTGGATCTGCCAACTTGAAAGAATGATAATGTGCAAGGGAATATATGTCTAGTCCCAGAACGGCAATGAAAGAATTACCATAGGCATAACCTGCTGGATGAACAGACTACATCTATCTATAACAGTCATACCAATACTGCAAGAAAACTCCTGTGGGTTTTGCGGTGAGGTGCATATCAAAGGCTTGTGTTTGTTCAACACCACAATGTGAAACAATAATTGGACGGATATTGACGCGCGTGACGTTGTTTGACGGTAAATATTCAACGTCGACTTGTGCTAAAAAAAATGCCAGAGCGCAAGCCAGATAATCTCGCCAACAAACCGAGCTCTCAAACAACACCGAAGCCGAAAGTTGATCTAACTATAATAATGTGACGAAGATTGACGGAATAAGATCACTGAACCCCCCTAAACAGGAAAATAATACGAGTATGGTTTCTTATGCCACCAACGACTAAAAGTTTAGGTTTTGAGTGTCGAAAAGGGACATGGAAACAGGTGAGGGTAACAGCTGTTCCACTCTGGTGAAACGAGGCACCAGTATTACTTGACGTGTGGACTTAACCTCAAGTCGCCCAGAAATAGCATCACGTCGAAAGCAGCCCCTCATCTTGAAATGCTCGATAACCCACAGGGGTTTCCCCTTCACATTACATCATTTCATATAACGTGGAGTGGGGGGAAACGGCTCTTGCCATAACTGATTGGATACTTCAACGATGACAAATTAATACCAGGCTGGGTATATAGATGAGTTGCTCTCCCAGGATTACAACTTCGTAAGATGACCACGTACTTGTTACGTGGTCTATACATTATGTTGGACAAGACGGACGTGTTAAACATTGCATCTAATTAGAAAGTTTTTCTGTAGTTGTAAACTATCTTATCCTCTCTTATTGTGAGTTATAACAGGTACGAAAGGTACTGACAAAATGAGCCAGGTTTGAGGTCCTTAGAAACAAACAAAGTATGTATCCAATTCTACCACAAGCCTCTATACATTATGTTTTTGACTGACATCAAATTGCTCAGTCTCTGTGGACATGACAACGGAACGTCTTACAACTTTACTTGGGTAGGAATCGGGAACCGACGTCTATTTTAATAGAAGGATCTTTCATGACTCATTGGATGATGAATGGTTAGTCATTTGTGTGCTGAGATTCGCTGACTTGGCGAAGGATGTTTTTTTTGCAGAGTTGTTGGTTTAAAGCATGATTGGGGAATTTTCTGTAGTCACTGGCTTTTTTTTTTTTTTAAATTTTTTTTTTACACTTTCCCCTGGTCACGTTTCTTTGCAAATTCCGAACAGGTCAATCACGCATTGCAAGAATTAGAGGAAATAACGTAATCATCCAAACATAAAAAGATGCAGAGTTTTTAGAAACCTTAGTATTATAATTTATTGATGTTTTTTCCCAATATGGAGTCGATCACCGGCCGTTGATGATTTTCAGATTTGTGATTTTTTTCACATGGTGCGTATATTGACTGATCTCCCCTAAACGTGCTTGAAAATGGTAATAATTTTTTATGGTAATAAATTTCCTTACACTAAAATTTAGAAAGGAGCAAACTGCCATTTTTTGCATTTTTTCTGACATTGATTAATTTTCTAAAATAATAAAACACTGTAAAGTCAAGTGCATGGCTCTCGTTTTCCATCACGCCGGTATTCTTCCATAGAGCCTCACGTGCAAATATTACTTTGCATGTTTTCCTTTGCTAATAAGGTTATTTTGTGAACAAAATTTGAACGGGCCCTACACTCGTTCTACAAATATTTCCACGTACAACTTGTACACCCTCTGATAAACAATTATTTGAGCACTGACTTAAATTAAAGGTTCTGTGATTGTTGGTGTTGTGTTGAATTATAAAACTTAAAACAGTACCACTTGTGATACTTAACTGCATAAAGTCCAATCGTTAATCATTGTGTTGCAGACTCAAATGCTTACACGATGGCTATATAAATATTGTTAAAGGAACGTATCAAGTTCAGTTATGCGAGTTGTTTATACATTGCAAGGTAATGGGTGACAGTGCAATAATCTGCAATATTGTAGATGTTTATCACTGACCGGCGAGGTGGTGTTGCTACTTCGTCATCATTGACGCACTAGTGACAATTACCATCAACAATGGCGCGAAAAAGGGGCTATACTATAATTAACAACCTTCCAGCGCTCCCCCGCCCGTAACCCGTACCCGCCAATTTTCATTGCTCTTTCTGATCAAATCGAGCGTTGCCTCAAACCGAGGTCTCCACAACTTGTGGACGTGTGATTTGTTTTTTTTTTGAAAACGTAAACTGCAGTTAACTTCAAGGGTGGACCATTCATAGGGTAATAAAAACCGAGGCGTCACGGATGACTCTGACAGACAGGGGCTACGAATGAAAAAGGGGCTGGTGGAGGGATCTCCAGTTTGGTGCGCACGCGGCGAAGCCTGTCGGGTTGAAGATGAGGTAATTGATACCCCCACTGCGGCTCTGTAAGAAGCGAAATTGGACAATTCAAATTGAACAGTCGTTCACTTTTCACGCAATCTTTCTCGGGCAAAAGTTAAAGACCGTTTTTTTTTAGGGTACCGACTATAACAATGAGACCATTGTGCCGATCGGCAGTCCCTCCAGCTAAAAAGTGTCATATATTCATATGAATGAAAAGCTTAAAAGTACACCTCAGGTGTGTGCCGCTTTTGTTTCCCCTTCCCCGGTATACAATCGAACCTCTTTTTCTTGTAATTTTTAAAGATATTAACCAACAATGAACTTCATGCCCTACAGATAAACACGTTAAGCGCAAGATGCATGTCGAGATCAAAAAGAAGATTAGACCAGAGCCGCGTGAACAAAAAAAGAAAAGAAAAAAAACCAGCTAGGTGATAATCGATAGCTGCCGTTGACAATCACATATTTTTCCAATTCTCGTAAATTAGTGAAGGCGCAATAATTGTCGACAAACACGTAAAAGTCAACTTGCATGTCCAACATCAAAACCGGCGCGTATTATAGAAGCCGCGGTGATGAACCCACGTGATGAGGTACTGACGAATGGGTGCCATCCAGTTCTTGAATTATAATCATTTCACAATGATAACATTTTGACTAATTTTTCTCTCAATTGAAGTCACTCAACATCAATCATTGCATGTTTGAAAATGATCAAGCATTTACAAAAATGATCAAGAGGTGTGTGTCATCTAATTATTTCGTAAACCAACTATCTGCCTTTGATAGCACATCAGGTGTCTTCTTTAGGTTGATTCTGCCGCCAAATAACCATCGTTATCATTTAAGTAATTCAAATGGTCAACTTTTTAATGGTAACCCAAAAGTTATTACATTTCGTCGAGTTGTCCAGCCCCCCTCCTCCCCAGCGCAAGCCGGTCAAACTTTTTAGTTTTATTTTAAGAGCTATTTTTTTTTGAATGGATCTCCGTGCATATTCCCATCTGACCATGTTTGCAATATGTTGACAGATTGAGCGGGAAGTGCTCGAAACAAAAAAAATCCACACGATTGTCTTATAATCCCTGTGCATATGACCGAACGCTTTGCTGAGGTCTTTTTTACTTTCGAAACTAGTTTATCCTGCCATGCAGTTTTAGCAGACATGCCTGCAGGCAAACCCAAGTTGGGTCATATGGCGCCCCCCTTAAAAAACAGCCTGTTGTTAAAAAAAAAAAAAAACTGCGAGATCAAGTACAAGAGAGAAATCATCATTCGTGTAGTCCGTCGACCCATTACCCCGAAATGTGTTTTTAAAATCAGCGCTCGTTTGAATTGTTTCATTGATTTCTGATCATCAAATTTTCTCAGAACTGACAGGTCGTTCATAACTGTCGTACTATTTTATAAGGAGAGTCTTGCGTGTTTCTTTAATCAGTATGGCCGGTATTATGCGTGGGGAAAGACCGCATAGAGGATGAAGACCTCGTTGACAGGAATATTAAAAGGGAATATCAGAATCAATGTATTAATAGGTAATACACAAGGGGATCTGCCTGTAAAGCCGACAGACTCTTTTTGTAGCGACAGGAAAAGACCTGACGAGCCATTTTGCCCCAAACAGACGCAGACGTATGAGCAGATTAGTCCGGGGGTATCGACGCGACTTCGCTGAGAACTAGAAACTCATCTACTCTTTGCATGGTCCATTAATATAATGGAGCTCTAAATCAAACAACAAAACCCATAACATGTAGTAGCTAAAAGCACCATTAATCACTTTATAGTCTTGAAAGGAAGTTATCGTCACTCGTTCCTCTCGTCTTAGTGTTTTAGCAGAATCTATTAAACGGAATGAACTTATGCGTGTGAGGTGAAGGTAACGGGACGTTCATGGATTTCATTGACTGGCAACTGATCGACCGCTAACAACACCTTAAATCGTTTATATTGGTCACTTTTTATAGGAAATATCGTTTAAATTTCCCGATAAAGGTTCTGCGGTAAAGAGGTAGGTAACAAGCGCAGCTGGGCAGAAATCTCAAAGTGTAAATGCGATCGTGCTCGGACGTTTTGACGTGGAAGGTCCAGTGAGGCATATGAAGAGTCTCTTGGGAGCGAATCGAATGGATTTGTTGCCCGGTCAACGGTGCAGAGAGTGCCCGGCCGGTGACTGGGGATGGTGCCGATAGGGTGGTTTGGTTTTCTGCCGTGGGGCGTTCACACGGACGTCACTATAGCGTAAGGGGGTGCGAGCTTCCCACGACGCCGGCTGCAAAAGCACCACTTTTTTTTTTTTACCGCCCTGCAAACTCTCCGTAAATAGGTGCGAGTATCGCGAGTCTGCAATCGATGCACGGCAATTGTGGAACAATTCAAACATGCTGTACCTACCAAATAAATGCCTGATCCTTTAACTGTACTTAGCTTATGACCTGTTGTCTTAGGACTCAATTAGAAACTATGATAATTTTCAAAACAAAAATCAAGTTAAACCGCAAAACTACACAAACTTAAAACAAAATCATTTGACTTTGCATTAGATAAACATTCCTTCATAAAATCACTTTGATCAACGTCTACATTGGAAGTAAATCTTACCATCACAGTGGTCTGGGACAGAAATGATTAGGACATTGTTTTCCGTAAATATTGCAAAGATGCTCAATGGAAACACATGGGATGTCTTTATACCCTGTCTACTGAGGAAGTGACTTTCTAGTAACCCAGTGGTTTCAGTGATACAATGTAGTAGAGCACCCTATCCCTTCATCAAGCAAAACATTCGATATCATTATTAAGTTTGAAAGATCGTTGAGAATCAACGGGACGAATCATTTCACCAAAGCAGAGCTTGTTATGAAATGAACTCACCGGGCTGAAGTAATAATGAAGAACTTTTTAACTGTATATAGGAAAAGGTGTTAGGCTTCATATCTTAATGACACACTGAGGCGTCTCGCCTTTGGGGAGGAATGCGAGAACGCAAAGTGTTTACATAACGCTCGGCAAATCTGCTCTCATATTTGGACAGAAAGTATATGAAAGTAACTTTTAGAATGTTAGTTTCGACTGTTTCAAATTTCTATACCGTCGGTATAACCTTAACACGTAAGGCATAACTAATCAAACAGAGAGTATAAGAAAATTGTAAAGTTGTGGTTGAATGACAAGCCCCCGCCCACACCCACACACACACACACACGTTTGTGAATCCCGTAAATCGAGGACTTCTCATTGTTCTCTCATTGTTTGGACCTACTATTTTTGCGACGTCCCCATTGGGTTTTTTACACGAAAGCAAAGCGAGGCCGTCCTCGTTCTGTCAAAACACCCGGATCATTTTTGTTAAAGTCCTCGGTTTCATTGGGTAACACAGCTCTCACACACACACATAACTTGTTTTGTTTTGGGGTGTTTTTTTGTATACTATTGATTTCAAAACTTTGAAAAACAAATGGCGAATAACTGTTGTGAATGTTGATTGGCAATAATGTACGGGTGCACCTGTAATGAGGTAAACTCATATACCGCTCGTAACACCAGCACCTTTTATTCTCAGTCAAATTTCAACTTTGACGTGTTCCCAACTCATACACACCATCATGCATAGTTTGTTTTGTTGTATAGTTGTGACTCTCTTTCACGCCCTCCCTAACACTCGGGACATTCCAAATCACTTTTGGAAACCTTTTCACAAAATAAATAGAATGTGACATCACGTGTATATGCTATACATCACGTTGGTGTTCGCGCCAGATCGTCGCATACCATGTGTCAAAACCTTAAAAATAAATGATTACACATTGAAAAGGAGCTCGCACTTGACATAGAAAAGGAAAACTTTTTCCACCTTCTCGAAAACTGTTGCAGTTTAGCCATTCGTAGTCAAATCATGTGTAACAATGGGCTTTGTGGTTGTGCCAGTCATGCGAAACGCTATAACTATTTAGACATTAAATTAATGTTCCTTATATCATAGGCTTCAAGGCTTAATTGAAGTCATGCAGGTACCTGGGGACCTTTTTGAGACTCTGGCTTAAAGCCGAGGCTTTTGATTCCATCGGCCATTTTGCAGCTATGTGCATTCAGCACGCGGCTTCCACCGTCCTAATTGACTGATGCGTGAGCCGGAGACCGAGACGTCATTTCGAAAACGCCTCAAAGTCAAAGCCTGGCCTCAACCGTTTTACGTTAATTTGTTAAAGTGTTAAAATACATTCTCGTGATTCAAGTGGCTTTGCACCCATTCTAAATCATTCAGACAATGTAATGGACACGGGGCTGTGAGAAAATTAGTCTGGTTCCTTATTCCAGATTGACCATGCATTCTTGCTACTGAGACAATATGGCTGTGATAAGATACAACGTCTTTCGATTGATCACCGTGGATATTAACCAGAGCAACCTTTCATTTATTTCAACATTTCAGCGCCAACACCGTCAAACATGAAAACAATTGAGCGGGAAAACGCACGGGCAAGCTGCCAGCCACGTGACACGGTCCTTGACAGCTACAAAGAACTCAACATACCCAAGGGCTTCGACACCAAAGTCTTCCCAGCATGCATCGTGGTTCAGCGCTGTAAAAGCGGAGGCTGTTGCCGTGACGACCAGGAGTGCGTGCCCAGAAGTAACGGCAAACAGAATGTTTCAAAACTGGTAAGAAACTATCCCGAACTATCCGAATAGGGAGGTAACTTTATCCTGATTGGAACATCTTCCCCAATGAGGGTATTTACTGTTCTCAATCGGGTAACCCATGTTTCAAAACTGAGAAACTATCCCAAACCATCCGAATAGGAAGGTATCTTTATCCTGATTGGAACATCTTCCCCAATGAGGGTATTTACTGTTCTCAATCGGGTAACCCATGTTTCAAAACTGGTAAGAAATTATACCAAACCATCCGAATAGGAAGGTATCTTTATCCTGATTGGAACATCTCCCCCAATGAGGGTATTGACTGTTCTCAATCGGGTAACCCAATTGATGCAACGACACATTCTGCCAAGCTATCCCAATTGGGTTACACGTAAACCCTGATCAGAACCTCCTTCTTCCAATGAGGATATCAATGACACCCCCACCCCCATTGAGAGAAATTCTAGGCTGAAAGTGCCAACTCCTGCATTAACTTCTCATTATATACATGAGCCACATATTTCAAGCCTTGCAGTCCAATACTGTATATTTTGACAGAATCATTTTGTGTGAACTTACCAATGTGCATTTAAAGGAACATTACAGAATTGGTTTTTGCTAACAAAACAGTTGCTGGCAGTGTAAGCACTTTATGTAATCCACCATATACATAGACTGACAAACCTGTAGAAGTTTGAGATCGATCGGCCATCTTGGTCACAAGAAAATAGTGAAAAACCGATTACACATTTGCATGAAATCTCATAGATTCAACAAATGAATCAAACGCTCACTGAGCGATAAACTCCAATCGGAAAATTAGTTTATTCATTTCTCATCAAATATGGCATTTCAGACAGAAATATTTCAAGGGATGTTTTCTACTATCATCATCATTAGACCGTGTAAGTTTTATGTAAATCTGTGATCAAAAGTATATTTTACAAGTTTTTTTCGTACCAATTCTGTAATGTTCCTTTAAGTTTAATCAGTTTATAAAACCCTAAGCTCGTTTTCAAAAAGAGCTGTACAATCAATCTTAAGTGCAAATCAATCTAAATCACTGAGCACTGAGTGTGATGTCACCGTGACGTCACAATACACTAATGTAATACTGACAACTCGTCTTGATTATGAGACGACTCTTAGTACGCTGTGAAACCGAGCTCTGGTTAAAAGAACATCACAGAATTGGTTTTTGCTAACAAAACAGTTGCTGGCAGTGTAAGCACTTTATGTAATCCACCATATACATAAACTGACAAACCTGTAGAAGTTTGAGATCGATCGGCCATCTGGGTCACGAGAAAATAGTGAAAAACTGAATACACATTTGCATGATATCATATAGATTCAACAAATGAATAAAACGCTCACTGAGCGATAAACTCCAATCGGAAAATTATTTTTTTCATTTCTCATCAAATATGGCATTTCAGACAGAAATATTTCAAGGGATGTTTTCTAATATCATCATCATTAGACCGTGTAAGTTTTATGTAAATCTGTGATCAAAAAGTATATTTTACAATTTTTTTCTTACCAATTCTGTAATGTTCCTTTAACAGTTATCCTGCGGGCCATGATCTATGTTCGGGGCTCAAAACACTAAGATTCATCTCAAGATGAGTACGTCAATATGTGACATCACACTTTGCTTAGCAGTTAAGATTGATTCGCAAGATCTATATTAGTGCTTTTTGAAGTCGACCAAGATCAGTATTGTGGTATGTTTGCCACTCTGAAGTGTGTAGAATCACACTTTTTTCGTTAATCCTTTTTCCCTTTTCAATGAAATACATACATGATCTTCTTAAACTTGCAGTTCATGGTGAACGCATTGGTCAACACACGTTCCATCGTGGAGGACGTCCACTGCGAATGTGTGGAGAAACCCGATTTCTGTTCCCCGCCCGAGACGGACTGCCCGAACGGCAAGGTGTGGAGTTACGGGCAGTGTGGCTGCACCTGCCAATACCCGTGCCCCAAACCCTTCCTGCAGGACGAGACTACATGTGCCTGCGATTGCTTGATGAACAATCGAGTATGTAAGAACATCCAGCGGGGACGTAAGGACCTGAAGCTATCTGTCGAGGAGTGCGAGTAAGTACACTACTCAAATCTCAAAATTACCTCGTACTTTTTCAAAAAAACAATCTTGCACACAACTGATCATTTTACTTAACCCTTATACTTATAAAGAGCGATGCATTAACCCCCAAGTATTTAGTGGTTCTTACCAAAATGGTTTCACATATGATATTGATAGTTAAATAATAATTATTTTGTCCTCTTCTTTCCAGTTGCGTTCGAATGGGACTGTGCACCACTCCCAATTGCGTCAACGGACGATTTTCTTTGAACAAGTGTAAATGCGTTCAGGAGCAGCAATCCAGATAATTCGGTTCAGGACTGAAAAACAAATGAACACACTTTTGTGATTGCTAAAAAAAGAAAGAAGTCTGGCTTCCTGACGTGTGCACAGATATTTATATATTTTCGCGTGGTTTAAAACGCACAAGGGAAAAAGAGGGAAGAGACCCCCATGTAAGGAAGAGTTGGTAAAGTATTATGACGGTGAAATCACACCGTGGCGTTGATTCACGGGTCGCGTTCGTCCTCGTTCACGCAGCGTCGAAGGTATTACATGGCGTCACCTCGTAACTCAGAGTATATAGGAAAGCTTCCCGGGCCAATAGGCGGGCCCTGAATTGTGTTGGACTTGCGTTGCTTGTTTGATTGGAGCCCGTGTGCACGTGTTATTGAACTGTCGACTGAGCATAACGTCTTTGTCTATGGTGTAGAGCCTCAGAGTTGTGTAAGACCACTAGAATGGAAACGGCTTAGCCAACCTCGTCTGGTTCCCCTTGTATCAGCTCGATCGCCAGCCTGATAATCAATACACAAAAGGATCAGATTAGTTTCTTCATAGCCGTAGAAAGACTAAGGGGTTTAAAAACAGTGGCAAAGTTCTATACTGTAGCAACCAGTTTCTACAGTGGAAAATGGTTCATTCGTCTGGGTTTGCACCTTATAAAACGCATGTAAAATAGCTAGAACATTGATTTTATACTAACAGTTTTATATAAAAAAACATTTTAAACAAACTGAGTACTATGCTGACATCATCGTTTGGGACTGCTCGTTTGGTAGACTTGCTCCTTGTCGTTTGTTTGTTTCTTTCCCACTGGGTCACAACAGTCAACACTACTCGCGGGCTATAAATGTCAAATAACACCCGTCAGAAGTTCGAACCCAACCTAATTAATGTCTGGTGTTATATAAAATTGTATTCAGTACAGAATTTGTATCATCTAAGGACCGCTATTACAGTATTTATTTGTTTTCCTCATGTCTACCTTGTATGTCAAATTAAATGATTATAACCATTATCCTGTCCTCGTTTAATGCCAGGAAATGAAACACAGAGCCGGGCACCAGTCCACTTAGGTGTTGCGATCTCGTCAAGTAGAAAAAAAAACCCTAATTGATATTAAAGAGGCCACGCAACGCTAACTATCACTAAGCCATTGTTGTAGATTTGAGGGATATGTTATGGTGCTTTTAGGTCATTTGTATTATGATAACTATTATGATTTTTTAAACAATTCTTGTTTTGAATACAATTCCTGTGTGTATTCTGTATATGATGTTATGAAATGTAAGTATTGGTAAAACCAATAATGACTCTACCGTGTAATCTGCCTTATAAATAATTATAAACCGCCAGACAGTACATACGCAATTCATAAGAGATGGTATAGATTTCTTGTAACTTTAAAATGTTAAAGCAAGTACTGTCTTAGTAAATGGTAAAACATTAGGGACAATCTTGGTAAAACTACCTGGAAATAAGTAGGATCTGTAACTTTGTTTTATGGTGGAGATCAATCTAGTAACGTTTGTGGTAACACCATGCACAAATGAGTAGGATTTTAAACTTTGCATGGTGGAGATACAATCTAGTAAGGTTTGCAGTAACACCATGTACATGAGTAGAATTTGAAACTTTGCATGGTGGAGCTACAATCTAGTCAGGTTTGCAGTAACACCATGTACATGAGTAGGATTTGAAACTTTGCATGGTGGAGATACAATCTAGTAAGGTTTGCAGTAACACCATGTACATGAGTAGAATTTGAAACTTTGCATGGTGGAGATACAATCTAGTAAGGTTTGCAGTAACACCATGTACATGAGTAGAATTTGAAACTTTGCATGGTGGAGATACAATCCAGTAAGGTTTGCAGTAACACCATGTACATGAGTAGAATTTGAAACTTTGCATGGTGGAGATACAATCCAGTAAGGTTTGCAGTAACACCATGTACATGAGTAGAATTTGAAACTTTGCATGGTGGAGATACAATCTAGTAAGGTTTGCAGTAACACCATGTACATGAGTAGAATTTGAAACTTTGCATGGTGGAGATACAATCTAGTAAGGTTTGCAGTAACACCATGTACATAAGTAGGATTTTAAACTTTGCATGGTGGAGATACAATCTAGTAAGGTTTGCAGTAACACCATGTGTTTGGTTATGAAAACTCTCTTCTTTGAGTTGTTTTGATTCTGAAAAGAACCCCAGAGTACCAGTGCAGCCTCAAGCATCATATTCCAGCTTTCTCCTGAAAACGATCAGAGTATACTGATCGAAAAGTAGAGTTGTTCACCACCGGTCATGAGAGACTTTTTGATGTACATGGTTTGAGTGCAAACTTTACTGAATCTTATCTGGGAATACGCAAGTACTCACAAGCTTGTTTAGGTTTAACTTTTCTCAACTGCAAAACCGTCAAATTATATTGCATTCATCCAACAATTCGATTCAGTGACAACAAACACTTGACATTATCTTTAAAATAGCAACCATCACATCAAATCTATATAAAGGTTAAAGATAGAGTTACACAGCCCTTTTAGTTAAAATGGAACAGTAGATGTTTCGACGAGAAAGTCAAAGGCGTTCTGGTACACTTAGCAACAGGCCTTTGCTTTGGTTACATTCTTTTTCTCAGAAGAACTATCTTAACTTTTACCAAGGACCATTTAGATTCACAAGAGGGCGTGATTGAATCATGAATCACAGAGCCGTGTATTGAGAGAGTTGCGACATGGAGGGACAGTTTTCTTTGGTCACGTGGTTGCTGGACGCCATTTGCAGTCCAAATGTAGCGCAACCTAAAGTGCAGTCTAGTCTGGTAACCTGTGTTACACAGCTCTGATGAATTACAAGGATAAGTGTTGCTACTTTAAAATGCCAAGCGAGGGCGCCATAGTTTCTTCACGGGCATAGGAAAGTGGAACTCGGGAGAGCACCGGTCCAAATCTCGGTTACATCTAATACATCACATCCTCGCACTTCTGAAAATCAAAACCACCACATTTTCAATTGTCCCTTGATCTGTTTTGTATTGAAGCAATAAAACAGTAAGTTCCGAACGAGCAGACAAAAACCTGTTTGGTTTAATAGAAACAAAATTTCCCCCCAATGTTTATTCTCTGCCAAAACTCAGCGATGTTATAATAAGACACATTTTCTAGAAGTTGTCCGTAAATTGGTTCTAGATTTATGCCGTTCAGTTCGAATTGCTGAAAACAAAATATTTTGAGTTTCTTTGAAAAAAGAACGAGAACTCTAAAAGCAAATTCTTATCTACTCGTCCGGTGACATATTCGTAGCTAGAATAAGTATACAATAAAATAATTCACATTCAAAATAAAATGACATATATATATATATATATATCGTGCATATTTCGATACTCTGGTTCTTACAAACAATACTATTAAAGATATCTGAACGCTTGTCATACTTCTACTGTAACGCAATATCGCAGCGTCTTTTGCCCATGAACAAAATTATGAACAGCACATCTCATGCGGTCCGATTCATAAAAAATAAATTGATAAATGATATCACTATGTTAGTAATGATAAGAAATTACGTATATAGCTATAAAGTATTTTTTGATATCATCGCTATTGCCGTGGCGCTGTAATATATTTTACTTCTGATGAGTATTCCCACGTTAATACAAAAACTGCCTATTTTTGTTTAGACTCAAGTCGCAGTCAAAGTGTGAAGTGATCTGTTACTGGGCACTTGGTGATCACTCAAAGTGTAAAAATAAAATAACCATGGATCGAAATTTGCAGACTGACCTTCCCTTCAAAATGTCAATACAAACGATTTCAAGCGTAACATTACCTTAAAATTAGTGGCGCCACACTATATAAGCAGTTAATTTATTTATTGTTAAAATATGTCTGGTGATATAGTCGCAGATTAAAAGGGAAGAAGGCACTTGGGGCTTTATTCACGCCAGTTCCCTTGGATTGTAAAACTATACCGTAGTTACAAGGTAGGAAAGTTTTCATGTAAACATGATGTCCTAAACAATATCTTAGGTAGTCCATATTATATTACAAACTATATTCGTAAGGTATTGTAAGTCGTATTGTACTTCGTAGTACTATCCAATACGTCACCTGTTATAGTGACACTCTCTATTTCATTTTAGCTGGCAAAGTTATTTCGATATTCGATCTACGTACGGTGATCACATTGAGCAAAAGTAATATCGGCATCGATGGAATGAAAATTCAACCAGGATAGCTCGTGATCAATAATCGATCCTTGGAGTGAAATATGACACAAAGAAAATATAATAATATTGCCATTGCGCCTAATTTGGGGAACGTAAAACCGCGTCCAATTCAAGCTACTTTGGCAACAGCTATGGCCGTTGGTAGGCTATGGCTATGGCCGTTGGCAGGCTACGGCTATGGCCGTTAGGCAGGCTACGGCTGTGGCCGTTGGCAGGCTACGGCTATGACCGTTG
This sequence comes from Pycnopodia helianthoides, assembly GCA_032158295.1. Classification (NCBI taxonomy): domain Eukaryota; kingdom Metazoa; phylum Echinodermata; class Asteroidea; order Forcipulatida; family Asteriidae; genus Pycnopodia; species Pycnopodia helianthoides. The sequence goes on from CM063248.1 coordinate 17,385,576, forward strand.
GCAGGCTACGGCTATGACCGTTGGCAGGCTACGGCTATGACCGTTGGCAGGCTACGGCTATGACCGTTGGCCGGCTACGGCTATGACCGTTGGCAGGCTACGGCTATGACCGTTGGCAGGCTACGGCTATGACCGTTGGCAGGCTACGGCTGTGACCATTGGCAGGCTACGGCTGTGACCGTTGGTTGCAGCGACTATGTTGGACTCCAGTATCAATTGTTGGAAATTAATGTTCACCAGTAAAATAAACGATCGATATAAAGTTGATTAGAAAAAGTAAGCCGCATTGTCAGTTTTGATTACCGATCTATAGCATTTCACTATAGGGAAATATAGAAATAACCAATCCTTTAGATATTACAATATCAACGTTTTACAAGTTGAACTTATAATACTCATGAATGTGACTACTGGTTCAACATTCACCAATATGTTTGATCAAACCAGTTGAAGTGATGTATATAATTATTCAAGAAAACTATTTCAAAACTATTGTACATGCGCATGAAGGGGGAACATTCATTATTGTTATCACGTGGCGTACATGTACATATTATTGAAACATGTATCATATAATATTGATATTACATTATAAAACTGTTATGTGTTGAAGTTGTATTTTGAGATGTTATTGTATCGACGTACGACTTTTTAAAACCATGCACACTGGTAAAAGGACATTATATAATGTGCATTCTTACTGATAAAGATCAAATAAACTGGTAAGAAAAGAATAATTAATTGAGTTTTCCGTTTAAAATTGACCTTCATATTATTCGAAAGTGTAATAATTAAAAGTAAATTTCATGAAACGCACGAACTGCAACGATTCCGTGGTATAATAACGACACTTATACAATTTGAGTTATGTTGTGAACATGTTATTTATTGAACCAATGCTCAAAAGAAGCAACTCTTCCGAACAAAAACTTGCAGTGTATTATTTCAACGTATTTAACGTAGAGGGCGCTGTCACATTAGTACGTGCAAAGTCTGCCCTTCTGCATAGCCTTAAAACACCTTTGACGATGAGTGCTGCATTCATCAGACCAGCACTTCTTTTGAACCTCCCCAAAAAATAGTTGGGACAGTCTTAGTGATAGCTGGAATTGTCACGACTGTGTTTTTACTGTCCAACTATGAAATGTCATAATTATACAATTGAGACAGTGTCCCAACTAGAGTTGGAATTGTCATGACTGTAGTTGGGACTTCCCCAACTATATAGTTCGGTCTTTTTAGGGACTGTTGCCCAAATTAGGTTAATGTGAACAACCGATCTCACCTTTTCTGCGGCTTTATGAACTGTCATTGGCCAATCGACATGCTGCGTACTTCAAGATCAACCAATGAGGTAGTGCTCATTATTTGTCATACGTTTTGTTCTCCGAATAAAACCCCAGACTAAGGGACTTTAAGGGATTAATAACAAGTTTACGGTAATAATGTCAAACGAGGGTGCTGTGACGTATAATCTGATGACCTTTGACCACCTTTTGACTTATAGCGTTCTCACGTTTCGACAACTTTAAAACAAAAGTTTACACAAAACCATTTCCCGGAACATCGGTGTTTTCTCTATACTGGTTTGTTGTCGTCTGTGTTCCTTCTTGAATTCACCGAAGAGTTCTGTTTCGCTTTTGGCAACGAATCAACCCTTGAAAAAATCGGGAACTTCGAGGCGGGAAACAGGCGCCTCCAAAGTAGCTATCGAAATGAAACAAGCATAGTGATCGGAAGTTGATACTCTTTTGGGAAAAGGAGATGTTACCTTGTTCATCATAACAAGGAAATACAAGTTACCTTGTTCATCATAAGAAGGAACCAATACTGAACAAGAAACTCCGGGTGGACTAAGCTGTCAATCTTGATGTTGTAAGTTATGGATTTGCTTTGCGCGCTTATGTGGATAAATGTTTCGACAAGACTCGGATGCTGAGGCGTGCTGCCAGCAACACCCATGGTGTAACCAACCCGCTGGGGGTTTGTTTCGTGTGACTCACTTGGGCCTCTGAGGCAGACATTCCATGCACCCCTTCTATTAGTACCCTCGTTCTTGCTCTGTGCATCGGTGCGTGCATGTTAACCAAATAGAGCATCAGATAGCTACATGTCCATAAAGTTATATCATAATAGTCGACCTCAGCAACCGAAAGCACCTTAAAAAAAATTACAGCCTTTGTCTTGAAGGATTGGCAAGAATGAATCAAAGACATGTCTTGCGTGTTTAATAGTTTGCCCATTGCTATGAAAACAATTCGACAATTGGTTAGACGATGCCCTTGGAAATCTTGGAATTGTTTCATGGCAAAGTTCCAAGTTTTGGTTTGTTTTAGCCCAGCATAAAATAATGCTTTCCCGCTTCTCGGGCGAGCTCAAGTTTACAGAAAAACAAAGTGAAAGTTTACAAGGGTAGGCTCATTAAAAAATATATATATGGAAAGTATTTGTTTAGCGGTAGGCTTTTGCCGTTGGTTTTCAGCGGGAATTTCAAAACACCTGACCGCAGTGATCTATTTATAAATTTCAACATATGACTCAGTATTAATAAACAGCTGTTCCTGGTAATGCATCATCCGAACTAGAAGAAGAAGAAAAAAAAAATAGTTTAGCGCTGCCTTGTACTTCCACCGCCATGTCAAGTGCACTGCAATTATGAACCCGCTTGCCAATCATAATCCCCCAAATCAAAACATACCAGCTGATATCGAGTTGTTGAGGGCATGCCACAGTCGGAAATTACTGACCCCGATGTTGTCTTCGGCTGGTGGTACCGGCGCAGGACAGTCCCTCAGCTCTCTGTCCCGCTAACTCGTGCCACCGCTTATACGACCAAATAAATTAAACATCGTCATGTCGAGAGAGGGTGGGAGAGAGAGAGAGACGAGATTCTGAGCAAATGATCAACGTGGTTTCGAGAACATTAAACATTGCCCGCTGGTGCCACCACACTGAGTCAACTCGCCGCACGCTGTTAAAGTACCCGTTGGAATCTCCCCCAAATGCAAGCAAATTTGAATTCCGCAAACGTCATAAAGCTATAAACATTAGTTGAGCAAACACGCGGAACCCATGATGGATGTAGTGTGCCTGATGAGGTGTGCCGGAGCGCTACTTATATTACTCTGTGTGCAAGCATCTCTGGTCCATGCCGAACCGAAATCCAAGGCTGAACTAGGTCGTAGAAATACCAAGTTACGGGTGCCGACGTTGACGATGATGGCCAGCAACAGAAGGAACAATCTCCGGCGTAAGACGGGAGCCCAGGCCTCGCCCCCGGTCTCCTCCATGAGCTTGGCGGTAGGTCACATTTCAAAGTTATGTTTGACATATACACAGTGACTGGCTCTGCCAGTTTATTACAGGAATTGCAAACATCTTCCCCTGTATAAAGTTACAAGGAAACTGACACGTATTATTGATTGGGTGTGTTAATTTCATTGTCCATTTGTTCAACATTGTCGATGTAAAAACCACAGACGACACGATGCAAAGCTTTTGCAACACTTCATGTAAAATGACATGAAAACCAAGGTTAGATTTTATCCGACAATGGCCCCCGCTTTGTAACATGGTCTTAAATAATGTGCGGAGTACCCTAGGTTCAAGGGTAGACCATGTAGTATACAATGTGAATGTGCAAGACGCAACAGACCTCTTGCGTCTTCAAGTTCAACACTTTTTTGATCAAACATTGTGTTGAATGACATACTGTTCGTGGACGGGTTACAAGTCCTCGGAGAATATCAGTTGAGGTCAGTTTTGTTTAATTGTTTCGGAGGTTCCATGTATCGTTGGTGCATCGGTGGAGACATGTTCTGGTAAACCTTGAAATGTTCTCAACAGTATTGCTCACACTTTCTCATTGTTTTTAAAGTGTAACGATCTTTCCAAGGTATAGTGGCTGTGTTTTTCGAATTGTGGCTTCGCTCAAAGGACACAGGAAAAAGTATTGTCAGTTTGTGGAGGATATTTGTTACCCCGTAGTATCATTGATATAATGATTACATGACAGGTTTATGTTGGGGGTTGGGTTCCAAAATGTACATAGCGGAGTGTGCCACGCAAATCAAAAGCTTAGCATGCAAGGAGATTTCCTCGTATGACCTTGGGTCGGATGCTCACATGTTGTTTATATGCCCCCCATATTTTTTTTTGTTGCTCAGTTGCGCGACTGTCATGCACATGCAGAAACAACATGGCCAGAGTATAATTGGCAATCCCGAGTCAAGTCATAAGGCACTTCAAGCCTTCAGTTGTTATTGCCAGCGTACAATGGGATTTGCGTCTTAGTGTACGGTCTGAACCATAGGTATAAGTCCCCCTCTTCTTTGTTTGTGTTATGATCACGCAACCGACGGTTATTCATTGCGCAAGGACAAATTCAAAGCCGGTTTCGTGACACGTGCCGATTTATCTGCAGACAGCCGGAAGACATGAAGTAACACGTTGGTTGTAATATCGGATAGTCTAATTAGAGGTTATGTCTCATGTCTCAGGTATTAATGGTGCTCTTCCAAAAAAATCATGTTTGCTCTCAAATTTCAGTGCTGTAATTCCTTACTCCTGCAACAACACACCATTGGCCTACATTGGCCAAACTATTCACGTTTTAGTCAAAAAGAAAGAACAGTCTATGTTTTGTGAGAGGTTTCTGAGCACGTCTACATCAGGCTTGTTTGGATTGCGGCAACCGGAATATAGCAGCGGTGATATGTAGGGTTTTCAAATACTTATCGTTCTCGACTTTAACTCTGACTATTTCCCCTTGGAGGATTGGTATTGGTCTGATCTTCATAACCAAGGGAGCTATCGGGTTGAAATTAATCAGCAGCTCTGCACTTTGTCTATTAAACAAGTGGGTTAATTATGATTAATCGCGATAAATCTATTTATTTATTTATTTATGTCATCTTTAATGAGGGTAGACTCCAATCAGTGCTCAGCACTGCTTTCCATGGGGGCCCTCAGTACATATTTTATTAAACAAAGATTATAAAAATAAACATATTAAGTAAAACGAAATTATAATACCAAATATATAACAAAAACAAATTAAATCCAATTAAATATACATACAAATTAACACCAAATGTACCATAAAAGACCTTATTTTATATTACAGATCATTTGAATTACAGATCATTTGAATCAAATGATAAATCAACGTTTTTAACGATCATGATTTTGTTGCTTTCTTCAATTTTTTTTATAGAAATTGTCATACTTAAAAAATTGAACAAGGGGGGTTTGACAACCTTGATCTCGCGGAGGAAATAACAAATCAATGGCTCTCCTCAAGACTCTCATTGAACATTTGACACCGCTTGCATTAATCATCGGTGAGAATGAGGATGGCACGTTTTCATAAAGGAAGTTCAGTCAGCTTTTTTTTATCTGTTCGTCGACTACTGAGGAATAAAACGCCGATGGGGAAAAAAATGCATGATTTCAATTTGTGTCAATCTCAGAGCATTGAGAAAGTCGCAAATAATGATTCACGGTTTGTTTTGAGCGATCCTAGGGAGGCCACAAGACCTTTTCTGAATTGTCTTGTACCAGGCAATTTTAACGTCTTCGTCTTTTGAGCTTTTCAATTATTTCTTTGTAATTTTATTTTGTCTGTGCCACTGTAACCGCTCACATTATATTCGGAAATGTTTGCTGTCATTTTGTTCAGTGCTTAGACAAGGGTAAACCTTAAAGAGGGACCCCAAGGTCAAAGTCAGTTTTGTGATGCACTTATTTTCCCGTTGGTTGAGTCCGTATTAAAGCTGGAAATAACATTACAAGTCTCTTACCTCAGTTTAAAATGGTGTAAACAAGTCACTGCTTTTTCATACCCTTCAAGTGCAAGTTTTGTTTACCCCCCCCCCCCTCAAAAAAAAATACAAAAAAAAACACAACGATGACGTGTTTCACATAATGGTCTGTACGTCGCTGTACTTAGAATTAAATTTGTAGTTGAAATCTGGTTTTGGATGATATTCAATCAAAACGGCATCGCATTTGACTTTTTGTCTGTCGCCAAAAAAATCCCTTTGGAATGTACAAACCCAATTGTGTTTTGGTGTCTGATGACGTCATGTTTCAAATTTGGAGAGAGTATCAAATAAAATGCCATCTTGCACCATTTTAGCGTGAGGTTTGAGATTGGTAAATTGTTCACTTTCATACGGACTCTATCTATTGGAAAAGGAGTGGATCACAGAACTGAAATTGACCTTGGGAGCCCCTCTTTAACAAGATGCGCGTGTGTTGGTTGTGTCATGGTTGTGGCTTTAGTCAAAGAGTACATTGGCCTGAAAAAAATGTAGTTGCTTTGGCGTGCTTACACGGTACAGACCTACAAATCATTACATTATTAATGTTGGCAGTCAACGTTTTGAAAAGCAATAAAACTAGCATTATTTCGTTGATTTTGTTTGTGAGTGTGTGCTTATATCAGCACATGAGCACCTGTTGCACGTAAATATTCCCTATTAAATGGAATGTTCGTGAAATTTAATCTTTCGATTGACCTTTCTAAAAGCTGACAACAATTTATTTGTGGCGATTTTTTTTTTTTTATAGATTTCCGTAATCAGAGAGCACAGGTCATTCGGTTGTTGTTTGAATTAATTTCTTACATCTGTCTATACAATGTTAAGGTCAATCTATTGTTTGATGCCACGCAGTACAAGGCGGCATTTTTTTGAATTGTTATTTCAACTCCATCATGCAAATGACGTGTTTCCGGTGTTGGTTTTGTCACAGGAAGTTCATTTTCTACAGTGCCAGTTGCGTTATCATTAATCACTAGGGCCGGTGTATGCTGACATAATTGTTTACACAAAGTAGTTTCCTTGTTTGTTATCCTTGAACTACATGAAACATGACAATGACTTATCGCAGACGGTCGTAGAGGGCAGAGTTTTGAAATTGAATATTGACCACTTTAATACTGTTATTGCGGACATTGAAACGTCACAGTGGGTATGGCGATAGCAATTGGAATGGGGCCCCTGTATCAAAGATTTGGGCCATAGACGCCACTGCCCTGGTAAGTGGCACATATTTACCGGCCGCCCAGTGGCATTTCTAACATCTTTTAATAGAATTTCCAAAACGAAGGAATAAGTGGGGATTGCCGGCGCCAAGATGTCCTCTCACGCCCCAAGAGTAACTCTTAAAAGGATTAACTTGAAGAGAATTATTGTAAATAAATGGAAAGTTTGGAATGCGAAACGTTTTGCCCTACTTTCCAGTCCCTCGTTAAGAAGGGTATTGACACTAGGTACTATTTACATCTAGGTTTCAAGTATTCGATAACACACACACACACACACACACACACACATCCTCTTCAGAGCTATTATCTATTGGGCAGTAGGCCTACTGATATTGGGTAGGGGTCACGAACTCATTAAATTCTACAAACGGTTCAAGAAAAAATGTGTGCACAATGGCATGGAACTTTCACTTATTTACACATAAATTGCTGATGATGTTATATACCTGTTTGAATAGCGATACTGAAATCCCCCGGGCGAGGGAGAAGGAATGTGAGAATGCAAGCATGTCGAGTCTCGTTGCGGACAAAAAAAAGCCATACGGCAAAAAAAAAAAAAAAAAAAAAAATGAATAGGCTCAGCTCATACAGAAAGCGTTCGAATAAATGAAGGAAGTGGATAATTAAAAAAACACTGTATATCGTGTTGACAGTAAATGGGATGGAGGAAATCATGTTAGAATTTCTCTCGAAGTCCCAGCCGACATTGGAAATGTGTATAGTCTTATATAGTTACAATGGAAGGGGGAGGGATGGGTGAGTTATATATTGTGACAACAGTACAATTGCTACGGGTGGGGGACCTGAAACTCAATTACCAAAAAACTGTTACCCATCGAACCGTATGGTGGTGGTCTGTATGCATAAATAGCTGCCCTGAAAACTGAGGATAAGGCAGGGATTCTCGAAGCTTTCTGTATAGGCCTAGTCATAATTATGCTGATAGCAATTTGTAGATGTCTGGCATGTAGGAAAATGATTGCCCGGAACTTTACCGATTTTATTATTTTTTTTCAGAGAAGAACACTGTCCAATTCCTTAACCAAATTATTATTATTATTGTTTTCATTATCAGGACTATAAGATGGAAATCAGCCGGAAAATGACACAAGTACGGACGCCAATTGAATTTCTTCAGGTGTTTTACCCCATGAACACGGTCAAGACTCGCTGGACGAACATGGTCAACGAGTCCATCCAGAATGCTTGGCGAGCCGGCCGGACAGAAACGGATGAAGAACGGCCAAATTTCACGGCCGAAACAGCCAGCCGACGTAGGTTACCATAAGTATAATTTCCCCTCAGAATTTGAATGTGCATAATTTCAGTCGGGCCTGTGATGTGAAATACTTCAGCAGTATCGTTATTATTTCGCTGTAACACACACACTGACTCTTTACCGTCTCACCTCTACAGTGCTAGAAGAGGTACACACCCACGGGAAGAACATCAGCTGTGGCGAGCCCAAACTCGTCCTCGTTGACATGTACGAGGAGTTGAACCTCACACGAGGAAGCCTGGTTTACCTCTACCCAGAGTGCACCATGGTGAGGCGATGTGAAGGCAGCGGATGCTGCAGTGGAGGCGCCCCCTGCGTAGGGAAAGCCAACACAAGAGAGAACATCTCTAGACCCGTGAGTGTTTGTGACGTCATCTATGAAACCCCTAAGATGGCGATAATTTGATAGTTTTATGTACACCAACCTTATTCACAGAGCTCAGTTAGAATGTATTTACAAAACCAATTATTTTTAAGCAAGGTTATATACAGAGGGAGTAGGGTTTGAACATGTGTATATGGTTGACAAACCAATCGTGAAACTAACTTTGCTGTGTCAAACGTAACAATATCACTGCGGTGGTTCTGAAATGACCTGTTGTACAAAAACTCGAAGTTTCGATTAGTATGCTCTGGTGGTCTTCAGGAAAAGAGTTGTAATGACTGGATTTGATTGATGCCCTTTTTTCAGTTCATGGTGGTGAGGGTCATCCCAGACGAAACAATTAAAAGTGAACCACGCTACATAAGACACTCCCTGTACGCGGACACAGAGTGCGTCTGCAAAGAGCGCCCTCTGACGGCCTACTGCCCGCTCCAGGAATGCTCGGACACCATGAGGTTTGACGAGGTGCTGTGCCGGTGTGTCTGCACAAAACCCTGCCCCAAGCCTTACCAGCAGAACGAAGAAACATGTGATTGTAACTGCGCTGATAAAGATGGTGGATGTAATAAGATAAAGAGAGCGCGTCGACGGCTTTTGGCTGCTGAGTGCAGGTGAGTCAGGGCATTGATTGTAAAGAACAATTCCTTTATCTCTTACTTTGCAAACCGTTTAAGTGTGTGAAAACATTACATGCAGATTTGCCCTCTCGCACTTCTTGCTAGGCCTTGATCAGACTCAATCAACACAAGAACTCCAAATGAACTTTAAAAAAACAATCGTTGCTCAAAACGGAAACGACTCCGGATAGACTTTGCATCCTTGAGAGTCAAGTTCGAAATGTCCTTCCTCCTATCCTTGGCCTTGTCCATCGGATCTCAGATTGACCTCTGTTTGTTTGTGTTTTCCTACTTATTTGAATGATTGGCTCTTTTTCAACAAAGGGTATTTTATACTTTTTCCCCCTGTGGCAGGGTTAATGAGAATACTTTACAGAGTCTTATTGACTTGTTGTAATTCTTTCACAACTTTTATATTTAAAACAATTGTATTATTTAATTGGTAACTCCCTTTTTTTTTGCAAGTAGACCTGTATTTTTGTAAGTGTCGGCATTATTAATTTATTTAATGTTCTACTTGTAAATAAGGTTTCACTATCTTGCAAATTTAACAAGCAAACAACTTTTCATGTTCTCTGTTTGATAACGCTCCACCATTTCCAGATTAGATTCGAAATTAATGTCATTTTGGTAATTTGTTCTTGTTTTGTTTTTCACACAGGTGTGTGATGGACCAGCGCTGTCTCCAACCGGCGTGCAAAAAGGGATACTCATTCAACACGCGCACGTGTAAATGTTCACAGACCGACGCGAGCAGGCGGAGAGAAGCCAGCCGGAACAACCGAAACGGCCGGACCGACAACCAGCCGTACCCCTCTCGTAGCGGGCGCACTGACGTGAATCCCTCGCAGTCCTACGACGGCTCCGAGTCGGAGCCCCCACCAGGGGCACCAGCCGACCATTACTCATCGCACAGCGAGGGGCAGGGCGCGAGGATGATAGAGGACGAACTGCTGGTGACTTGGGACTCGGAAGACGTGACACCCGACTCGTGCCATGGGCCGGCGTGTCTCGAACCACTCGGAGGGCTCGACATAGGCAGCGGCGCAGGTGGAAACTGAACGTTTATTTTACGGTCCGGATCCGTTAAAACTAACGCGTTGGTCTGGTAAACCACTGTTTAATGAAACATTGTGTTGTCTGGTACTAAAACCGTTTATTTTAATTAAACTGTTGGTTTACTTGAAGCACTTGGTTCGGTAAACCTCTGTGCTGTTCTTGTTAACCGCTAAATGGTAGAACTGATAACTGAGGAGAAACATTGATTTAAAACCCTCCTCTTCACTTTAAGGTTATGTTATCTTTGAAATTCTTAGGTTTTTGGCTTGGTGTGGCTGATTTGCCTTAAATACTTACATCCTAATTCAGGCCTGGTGGTATTTTTTTGCAGTTTTAATTGCCCAAGCTGGAAGTGATTTAATTTGAAAAATACTGGGTGTGACTTGTCTAGGATTGGCTTGTTTAGGACGGTATTATATTGGTCACTCACCCAATCCTTTCCACCACTCTGTAAAAAGGAAATCAGTAATACAAACAATTTGCATCAAGAACGAAAGAAAAAACCACAAAGGACTATTAAAGACATGATATTTGGCAAAAACACATCATTTTTGGTTTTAGAGATCCATAGCATACAGCTTTCTTCAAATGGGGGCCTTTACCTGTTAAAAAAACATTTTCGTTCTTTTGATTGAAAATGTGAGAAGACACATTTATAAAATAATAACATTAACAACGAAAATCTCTCTATTTTAGCTATTCTGGAAACCACACAGTGCCAATTTCTTATATTGTTTTTTGTTTTGTTTTGACTGGAAAGATCAACCTCACTGATTTTTATACTAAAAGTGAACTTTATAAAATTGTGGTATTAGGCAATGTAAAAAGCCTGTCGCTATATTAACTAAGAGTTTCATTCGGCTGAAACTGCTTTAAGGCAGGGTATGCTTTTGTTAATTACTCCACAAGTTAAAGACCACAAAAACTTACTTGGTAAAGAGCATGTTATAAAACATTGTTAGAAACGACACCCTTTGAAGTAATGTAGTTTTAGAGAAAGAGGTAATTTTTCACCCAACATTTGAATATGAGAGAGGCTTAAGGCACGGGCATCTGAAAGCACACAATTCCATGAAACAAGGGTGTGTGGTTTTTTTCTTTCATTATTTTCTTGCAACTTCGATGATCAATTGAGCCAAAATGTTCACAGGTTTGTTATTTGTACGCATTGGGATACACCAAGTGCGGACAACTGGTCTTTGACAATTACCGAAAGTATACACTGCCTTTAATAAAGTATTGGTTTTCTTTAATTTCAAGTGTATATAAAATATATTTAATTGAGATAATATTTCTATAAACAGAATATTGAAAGGTGAGAGTGGAGCCCGAATCCACTACTAGAAAGTTAAATTAAGTAAAACTATTTGATAATCACAACAACAACAAAATGATTCTGAAATAAAGAGTAAAAATGTTCATTCATTTTAAGTTAGACTTGCTACGTTTTTCAGTTTTTGTGAAATCTTCAGTTCAAAATAATCTTACAAGTCTGCCTTGCTATCTTGTAAACCTTCAAAATGCGGTACAACAAGCCTTCGTCATAATTGTACTACCATCTTGTTTCTCATGTTCAATTTAACGTAACCAAGCTGAGGCTGTAAGGGAAAATAGTCTGGTGTCATTATGGTATTAGACCAGTCAGTGTTCCTTTAGTCTTTATTGGGTACAGGGAAATGCGACGGGATGTTTGCATTCTACAGCGTATCGACCCGACTGAACGGCCATGTGGCTATGTCTAATGGCTTCGTCAGCCTATAAACATTTATTTTATATTTTAAAGAAAAATCTACGCTTTTCGGCAAATTCGTTTTGGGATAAAAATTCAAGATTTTTTGTTTTAATTGCAATGAATTCGCCGGGAGGTTTCAACCACTGACCTTTATTATAACGCTTGATATTTTGGTACTGCCCTTAATTGAAAGTACTTGATGGCATGCCACACTGAGTCACTTGTTGCTACCCTGACAGGGGGAATACCCTGTCCATTGAATGTGCGATTTGTTTTAAGTTTTTTTTTTTTTTTACATTCCTTGATTGTCCTATTTGTATTCCTGTGTGAATTACCTTTGGGTTACTATTGAATAAGAGTAACAACAAAGTTTGATGTCTCCATGAATGTGATACTCCATACTTTGTTGTTGTTGTTGTTTTGCACACAGCAGGATGGTTCTCTTCAGTTGGGATAGAGATCGGTGATTTCACCCCGATCCACGCCGCGTACTATTTGTTTTTGATTGCACTTTGCCGATACGGAGCACGTGCGTTTTTTGGAAGCAGTTCTCACCTTTGAAAGGCACTCGTTCAAGTCAACCTCCAATCATAATGCACGTCAGCGAACACGTGACGTAACACGTGACGCAACACGTGACGCAACAACAAACTGCCGAAGCGATTTACTCCGCTGCAAGACATAAACAAGATGATGAATTGGCTACCAGTATTGCACCATCTGATACAGACGATTCACTCAAATTACCCAATGAGAGCGAACAAAAAATGATTGGAGAATGAAATGACAAGGTTAGTTGTGGTATTAAACTTGTGTTTGGGGTTATTCTTCTGTACTTCAAATCATCAGGTGCCTGTACACCTCAGTGATACACCGAGCAATGTGCTGCATCTAATTCGTGAAAACAAATGTTGAATCGCAACTTCTCTTCAGGCCTTTGGGAATGTAGGCCTGAATACCTATCACGACATGTTTTAGATTTAAGTCTGCAGAAATCCAGTGCAGGAGATGTTGGTTTTCACGCAATTGCTTGGCATTACGAGAGATGAATAGGGTTACATTCTGTTTTGTTTATGTTACGGTTTCTTAGCCTGTACACTGTGTTATTCCGCCCTCAGCGAAACGTCTAATGTCTAACGTCTTTAATCAAATGTTTCTCCATTTCGGTCTGGTGTTTGTTGTTTACACTTATAGATGCATACGCCTTAACCGTTACCAGACTTTCTATAATTTTGCTTCATTGGCACAGTTAATAAGTTTTTAGGGGAGAGGAATGTGGTAAACATAAATGAACACAATCCATGCAGTCTCACTAAAACTAAAAGCCCGCCCTCTTTCTTACTCCTCGTGAAAAAGTTAGGTACAGATAAGTCATTACGACTTGGACCAAGACTACCGAGTTTTAAGTGTGGTATTTTTTACGTGAACTGATCGTAGGATTTTGCAAATGAATGGGCCCAAAATTAAGTTGGGGGGGGGGGGGAAATGACAAGAAATCAGTGTAGATTCGGGCGTAGAATGTACAAGACGAAGGTGAGTACATTGTAAGCCAAATCTACACTGACTAGTCTATTCTCTGAGCTAAACTATTTCGTCGAAGCCATTGATTTCATCTGTTAAAGGAACATTACGAGGGTTTTATAAACTGATTAAACTTAAAGGAACATTACAGAATTGGTACGAAAAAAACTTGTAAAATACACTTTTGATCACAGATTTACATAAAACTTACACGGTCTAATGATGATGATAGTAGAAAACATCCCTTGAAATATTTATGTCTGAAATGCCATATTTGATGAGAAATGAATAAACTAATTTTCCGATTGTAGTTTATCGCGCAGGGAGCGTTTTATTCATTTGTTGAATCTATCATGCAAATGTTTAATCGGTTTTTCACTATTTTCTCGTGACCAAGTTGGCCGATCGATCTCAAACTTCTACAGGTTTGTCAGTTTATGTATACGGTGGGTTACATAAAGTGCTTACACTGCAAGCAACTGTTTTGTTAGCAAAAAGCAATTCTGTAATGTTCCTTTAATATATGCCCTTAAGATGTATTTTGTAAAATGATTTTCATCGTACAGTTTTTATGTGTGACTATTTATCTAACAAAATGTAGTTTTTTTTACTTGCAATATTATTGCTACTGTTTACATATAGATATGTAAGAATCAATCAACACTTTCCTCAATAGCGTGACAAACTCCAGGAAATTATTAAGTGATTTGTTCGATTGGTGTAATTAGGAATATCCATAATTATAATTATTCCCAATAGTAAAACTATAACTTACTATTATTCGCTTCATAAACTTCACGGGAGTTATGAACAGACAATAATATGATGCAGTTTGAAGTCATTATTTTCGGATTGATAATACAAAGTAACATGTTTTTTTCCGGGCTTGCGACTTCACTTATTTTAATAGCAATAAACTTAATTTATTATCGCTCGACTGGTCATATTATGTGACCAATTATATCTGAAAATCCATTCGACTGCGAGCAGCGCCATGGATTTACCATTTCACTGCTGTTCACATCGGGTCGTACGCCTACGTGTACCTGTACACTGGAGACGGGGGGGGGGGGGGTGGGGGTGGGGATGAGCAACAGAAACACCTGTGTCACCACAATGTCTTTTCATCATTTTTATTTTCAAAATATTGGATAAATCTCATTATAAATGTTTTATTTGAGAGAGAAAGTGCCGTTTTAAAACAACGTCATATTTGACAGTGACAAACACAAACCAGCTATTATTATATCACTTTACAAATTTTACTTGGAATTTTGGAGAGGACGGTAGTTTTTGGTTTGTCTTAAAACAAACTTACCAGATCGAACTGTTTGCAATTGTTAAGGTGCTACATTCTCAAACGAAGGTTAGGGTCAGAAGGTAGAAAGGAGATATAATACTCCGACTCCGAACGTCATCTCGGTGGGATAAAGATGGAGTCTGTTTCTGTCTTTGAGACCAAAACGAGGCACGTAGGAAAAGCATCATGGTTGATTTTAACCAGCGTCGGAATAAACCAGACGATGCAATACACGTAGAAAAATAAATACCAATACAAACAATTGAAAGAGAATCGAGCTTTAAATAAACAATTCCACGTGGTTTGGCAACGCGTCGAAACAAAATGTTTCTGAAGAAATACTGATTGCAATTAACATTTCTTCATTTTTTTTTTTTATGCACCGATACTTTATACACCTGCTCAGGAGCGTTCTTAAGTTCTGTTTAATGACTTCATCATCGGTCCTTCAGCATAAAAAGAAATTGAACGTCACCCTTTAAAACAAATATATATATATCAGTCTCTACATTTTCCTGAATGGTAAACTATTAACCTTCTTACCCTAACCCATCACAACTATTTGTTGATATATATTAATACATTATTGTTAAATAACTTAAAAGTGGATTTCAAATAGTTTGGTCGCGTGAGTTGAGAAACAAAGGCTCTGGCATGTAAACTTTGCAGCACTTCTAACTTTGAATGGAACACATTCTTTATGACAAAAACCAAAAGATCAAAGTCTTGTTAATTGGTAAATAGCTTATGGCTCGGTGGAAGTACAACGAAGTGTTCGCGAATGTTAACCCTCGTCAAACCCGCCGCCAGTGCCCTCACATCACATCTTCAAGTTTGTAACGATGGTTTGGCATTCCATTTTGCAACATATTGGGGTTGATTTTGCAAGGAATGGTACATTGACTGGAGTCAGGTGTACCGGACAAAAATCAAACGGAATGCACATTTTTCTGTTCCAACTTTATGGACAAACTTAAATGGCACTTGAACAGGTCTCTTGCATGTGGTACACATAATTAAACCTCAAACATGTACTCCGTCCGGGACAGTGTATCCAAATAACCTAAAGTCAATGGCATATCGTTTGAGCAGCATCTGGATTTCGGCAGATGTCAGCTGAGAGAAATAACGAAGCATCCTCTGTGAGCTACCGGTAGGGTTGGTGGAGGCAGGGTAGTCTTGGTGCAGTCGTGCGGTCTCGATGATGACATTTGCGTCTTCGATCAGTGTACTATAGTTTCCAAGTATGTCATAGTGTATCATACACGGGTGACACTCGCCGTACATCTCCGCCCAATGCGGTTCGAGGACCCGGTTCTTGGGGTCACTGACGAACCGGACAAACTGCTGAAAAGTCACGTACAGCGTCCCGTCTTTCATTCTTCGTGGATTGTTCCTAAACGACTCTTCACCATATCGTATGATACTGGGGCCCATTTGTTTCCTGAACTTCGTACTACTCGGGTAGTCCATTTCAAACTTATCAATGTAAGCCGAGACGATTCGCTCAAAGGGATGCCGTACGAACATAAATTTTTGGTATTCGTTCAGCATGCGTTTTGCTTCGGTGATGGGATATGAACTTAGAAGACGCATGTGCTTATCAGTTTGCACATGTGCCATTTTTTGTTCGATCTCTTTTGCAGAGGGGTAAAGCCCTTTAGCAACGAGGAAGATCCGCTTCCAGTTGGTGCACCCAACCTTTGGGATGTAGCAGTAGATTAGCTTATGTGAATCAAGGACTAAGAGTTGCGAGAGTGAGCGAAGCGTTCCTCGGCTTAGGTTGAAATTTACGGAAGGACTCGTCTGCATGGTTTTCAAGTCGGAGCAAGTCTCCTGGACACGACGTTGTCGGTTGGCTTGTTCACGCCACCAACGGCAGGATTTGTTACAAGTCGTTGTAACAAACTGGTCGACCACAGGGGAGCGAGTAGTGTTCATTTGAACTGGCAGCCTTGCTCTTTGTGGTTCTTGATTATCTTGCGATGCACGTATATAAGGACGGGGTTGTTGAAATGACTTAAAACCACTTGTCACTGATAGACTTAGCTTTTCCTCAGGTTCATCCTGAAAAAAACAACAACAACGCACAATTATCTCTTATGCACTCTCTGAAACTGTGACAGCACAAACTGTCACAGATTAAACTTACATGGAGGGGTGCTCTTCTCCTGTTCAATGTAAGAAACATTTGACGTCCATGCACTTCATTCAATAAATACAAATGAATATATGTGCATTTATTGATTTGAAACTTCGGAACAAATAATGTTGAATCTCTGCAAAAATAATTCTAACAACCAAAACAAAAGTATTATCATTTCCAAATAAAATTTACGGTAATTTTTTGTCCTCTGGATTTCTATCAGAATTCCCATTTCCCTCCAAAATTATATTGCATGATACTCACCAGAGCTTGGACTCCGGGTGGGGTCATCTTGGATACACTCCCACTCGGATCATCTTGAGCTGTGACCCTTCTATTCAACCAGTCTTTTCCCGAATATTCGGACAGTACTCGGAACCGCGAACCCGTCTCCAAGTGATTGGGCTTCTGTGCGATATGGTTCACCGTCCGTTCTTCGGTTTTGTTGTGCTGCTGCTGCTGCTGTGTAGTTGCATGGGGTTGTTTGCCTCCATTAACTGACGAATGTGTGTCTATGAGGCAAAACAAAGAAAACCTGTTCTGTACTGTTTTAATATCACTTGAATCGTAACCGCATACATGACTTTTCAACCCACTATAATATCACACAAGTGATGGCAACTCAATCGGATCTCAAATTCTTTTAATTTTGTGGCTTAAATTTTGTACTGTTTATAGGCATGTATAGGTATTGTTGTCGTTGTGAAAAAAAGGATATACATGTATATACCGAGAAACTACTTGAGACAAGACTATGCTATCATCCTCGACAGCATTGTATTTCAACCAAATCTTAGTTATGACGTGGTTCAGGGCAAGAGAAACATTTAACGATCATGCACAACAAATCTCGAACTATTATTAGTCTATGCAAAAATGTAAGCACCCTTTTAATGTTGTTTAAACGGAAACGATGTTGTGTTTGTCGGGACAAAGATTAAGGTTCAAAAATCATCAAGGCTGCGTTAATAATAATATTAACACAGCATTGTTATTGTAGTGTGTATACTTTATCTAGTAAAACATTCCAGGGTTGAGCATTATCAGGAAGTTGAGGCATTGGGCTGTACTGAACTTGCTCTACAGTATGTCAACAAGCTGTCACTGAATATAATTTCTTCTCAGCACTCACCCAATTCATAAGCCCTCGGTGACGCACTACTGTAGCCGCCACTGTAGAACACCAACGTTCCCGCTAGTGCAATGATAGCCACGACCAAACCTTTGAAACAGCACGAGTAAGAATGACAAGACAGGAGCTCTCCTCTAGTCCACCGTGCTGCCGCCATTTCAACACCTTAGGCCTTTGGTCTCAAGGAACGTGTTTATTCGGTGGCATTCCTTCTTCTTATGTTGTTGTGAGGGTCTGAAGGTATACAATCTTACATTCACACAAACTCAAGGTGTTCAATATTATCGTAAACATCCAAGCTCCTGGGCGAACGGTCTCTAGCTCTGTACTTTGTACACAGTACATGTACATATACATGTACATGTGTACATGTACATGTACATTTGTAATGTACGTCGTGCTGAGTACACGCTACACTATAATGTAGAACGGAAGAAGTAACCACGCTAGCCTACCTCCATACGAGCTATATTATAATAATATGTCAAAGGGCGTTTTCTGAGTGAATTACTGTTTATAATGCAGCGATGAGGTCTTAGACTTTACCTAGTCGTTTATGTACTCGGTGTCAATGTTCCGTTCCAACTTTAGAATCGTCCCAACCATAGGTGGAACCGGGCCCAAATTGAGTTACACAGTTGGGACAGCCTAACTATAGATGGGATGCATCTGCTGCTGGTGGGTATCACCATGTGGAGGTACGAGCCTGGTTGTTGCAAGCAGAGAAAAACTGGAGAGGATTGAAAATTACTTTGTTTTTGAGGCCCAACTCTCGTGGTTAACTAATAATAATAATAATAATAATAATAATAATTTATTACATTTCTTGTGCGCCCTCTCCATCCGAGGATGTTCGAAGGCGCAAATTACAATAACATTCCATTACAAATTACAGCAAATTACAAACAATAAAAATTACATCAAAAAACAAACAAAGGAGATGAAAAGTGAATATATTAAAAACAAGCAATATATTTTAAAAATTAATGCAAAAGTTAACTAGCACCAATGCAGTTCCTTCCTATACATTTCCTTCCCCCATGCTACTACTGTCACATTTTCCTCTATGCTGTCACTATCACCATTTTCCTTCCTCTACATCACTATCAGGTAATCCCATTTATAGTTGGGCCGTCCCAACTGTAACACTCAAATTGGGACCGGTCCCAACTACAGTTGGGACGATTATAAAGTTGGGATGGAACACCATCGAGGAAGGAAACACACCAACACGTAAAATGCATCCAAACCTATTCAGAAAAGGATTTCGTTGCATTTGCTTTTAGTTATCTCCATGCGTTGGCTAACTGTAAAATAGAGTTGTCCTAGTACATGTATATGTGTAGTTTACAATGTTTACACTTATTATTGTCTTTATGCATAAACACGTCGCGGAGTTATTGATTGATCGCGTAGTGTTGCTGTTTTTTGTAATCGATACTTGTGTTTGCCAGATGGCAAAACAAGACCACAACGAAACCAAGACCAAAAGTGCGTTAGTTAGAAAGGAGTTAAAAGATTACTAATGAAGTAAAACGACCAAAAAGGTTTTGAAAACGAACTGGACCAAAAATTGACCCTTGCGGACTTCTTATCAGCAACATACGCGAAAACTATTACTACTAGAGAAAATAAGTGTAGCACCCATTGTTTACCGTTTTGACAAGCTTATTGAGTTATAGGTTTGTTTGTCGCATTTTCCCTATCGTCAATATGAAGTAAAAACCTTATTTTGTCTGAAAATGTACAATTTTTGAAGTACAGTTAGCTTTTGTAAATGTAGGGATGGGATCTTCCAAACCCAAGGATGTTTTTTGTTGTTGTTGCTTTTAACGTAGTTTCCTTAAAACGATTAACAGAATTCTTTACAAATGAAATCTGATACGAAACACGCAAAATTGTTTTGCTTTCGGGGGGGGGAGATATCACTGGGTTGGAGAGTGGTGGACGACCCAACCAACCCTCTGGGCAGCACCCAAACCTTTATACCTCTCGAGCGTTTTTGGACCCATTGAAGCCTGTACGGCACCCAACAAAGGGCCGAGCTATAGCTTAGTGCAGTCGCTACCATTGTAGTCCTCCTCGCTCCAGTGGAGATTTTACCAAGGTCATGCAAAGGGACCTCTAGCTGTCGTCGACTGGTGTGTGTACACAAATAGCTTGGGGTTTCAGCATTGACTGGATACTAGCAGTAGGTGCAACCATAGAGAAAGGTGCAACCGTGCAGTATGTAGTTTCTCAATCTCGTCATTGATTTTTTGAATGCAAACTTCAAGACAAACTCTCACAGACACAGGGTAAGTTCAATGATTTAGATTGTGCTCGCATCTTACTTAATTCTAAATTGAGACACATCCAAAGGACACGTCAGGGTATTGCGCTCTAATTTATGGTTGCGCCGCATCGTAGAGAGTGGGATAAAAGTCTATGGAACATGCAAGGTGAAATCATTTATATTGCAATGATTCGTCGTATATACATGTACATGTACAAACAACACAACACCAGTTGTGTGACCAAGGCCTGTCGTGGGTGTTGGTTGGGATGGGTGTGTTAAAATGGTATAATAGAATGTTAGACTTTTTGATCACATTGTTATCATCTTCTGCTTTGTTATTATGATTATCAACGGCTACATATTGGTAAAGTTACTGTCAGACTGCATTTTATGAAAAGGAAAATGAATAATTCTGTGGAAGATTGAAATTAGCTCCCCATCCTATCAATTATATGAATACACAGCATGCAAACATTTTGTGAACACATTTATTTAAAGTTCGGTGGTTAATTTAGGTGAAAAGAACGAAAACGGTCATTGTTTTGTGTGCGAGCAATCAAATTGGGGGCTCATTTTGGATTTGTTGATTTTGTGGGACCTTGTGAGTTTGACAGTATCCTGTACTGAATATGCTTTAGGATTAATATTAAAAACAAATGAAATGCACATTACAGCTATTCCAGTTTCTGGGTCTCTGCATTTCGCTTATGCAGAAAACTAAAAGCTAAAATTGGATTGCAAAATAATGAGACTACTAACAAAATGCACAGGCGCAGGGTGTCTGGGTGTCTTTTTGGACGCCCTGTTTTATCTGACATTTACATGTAAATGTATTGTAAGTGAACAATTCGGACACCCAGCTTTTAAATTTCCAGCAAATTTGGACACCCTTTGCTTTGACCAAATCCTGGCTAAAACCTTGGGCTAACATACGGCTAAAACGTTGACACCTCAAAAGAGGAAACCTGTTACGGCCCCTTCTAGATCTAACCAAACCGAGGCTCGAAGGAAACATAGACTGGCACCCACATTCCAAAAATAAGCTGGAGTACATACGATTTGTATAGGGGACGCGACGGAGATAGCTGTGAGATGACTAAGGTTTATAAAGCATACATAAGTATTTATTATAGTGTACTCAAAATAATGCTTGCAATGCGTGAACAATCCCCAAGTGATGGGTCAACTTTTAAAGACTTTGGAGTTATCGCAACACGATTGTGAGTTATTGTGAAATGGAAAGTAACCTAGCAGTCCCCCCCCCCGATTTTATTTATTTATTTTAAACTAATAATAACAAAATAAAATTCCTTGTTCAGTGATGTGGCTCTATTTTGCTGTATATACGGTTGAAAGAAGAGATTCTTGCAGAATCGAAGTTGGCTTTTGAAAAATGTTCTCTCGACTAAACCTCTGGAATAATAAGCGTTCACGTCCATCAACAACATTTTGTACACGCACAAGGCTTGACAGTGTTTTAGCTCTAGCTAGAAATGCACTGCGGTGCAGATTCTTCCATTTGAATTTATTGAATTAAAGTACACAATAGGTTGACCATAGAGCAAGCATTGCTCTATGGGTTGACAAAGCTTGTTTACACTGCCCGGGTAATGTTGAGTTATTTAAATAGACACCAGTTTTTGTTTCGTTAATGGAACCAACCATCTCGCTGTTTGTATTTTTATGTAAAATGTCACGGAGTGAAACCACTCTAAACTGTAGCATTTTTTTTAGTCAACCTTCCCTCTCGCGTAATTACCAGAGGGCAATTAAATTCTGTACCCCATTGAAACGTTGACAGATAAATTATTAACGCAGTTACAGCAATATAATAAGTTATCGTTGTATCTGGTTAATTACGAGTTGAGAGATATGGGCGATGCATCATGTGCTGAGCTGCAGTCTCCCCGTAATGGCTTACGCATGAACGGCACTGGTGTTATTGGAATTCGCTGCATTCTTTGTGTGGATTTACGATCAGGCTAGAAATGACCATGGGGGCCATCGGTGTGAAGACTTCGGCTTCATACAGTCTGGGATGTAGACCTGTGAGGCCTTCCTTTTGCGGATCTTTTCTTTTAGATAAATCGAACTGTTGAGATTTCGCGGACTTCCCAATCATGACAAATGGCCACGCCGAAAACGAGGCAGCCAGAGAAAGACACTGGTCGCCTCTTGTAGTATTTTTGTCACAGGAGCCCCCCCCCCCAAAAAAAATATATTCACAGCTAAATTAAAAGGTTTTGTCGACGTTTCCTCGTGAAAGACGATGAGTGTTTAAAAAAATTACCCTCAAATAAAACTGTGAAAATCTAGGACATTGAACTTATCATGTCTAGCTTTCACCCAAACGTTTCAAGCATTTTTTTCCGGAGTAGGTGTACAAATGCAAACGGTAGAAGCCTTCATGAGTGGACGAAGCTTCACCGTAGGGTGCCAATTATTTGAAGTTACCACAAACCCTGGTTTCCTGGGAATATTTTGTGATGCCACTTCTCATCACGAACCTTCAAACCACGAGAGTTCAAACTTTCCAGTCTCTCAAGCTATAGCGAGCAATGTGTGTTGTGTTATCTCCATCACGATGCGATGGGATGGGATGGGTTCAATTGAAATACCTCTACTTTGTGTATAGTGCACATTCTCGAGGAGGGACCGCCGTTGAAAAGTTACGGTGATTTGGGGGAAATAATTATACACGTGAGGTCGTGTTAAAACAGCAGGGTGGAAAAAACAATGTCAGAGGTGAACAACGTCTTTTTAAGGCCAAGGGCTTGCGCACTGCGTCAGGGCCACTGCGCGTGTAAACGCTCGCGCACGTAAAAGCAGCGTGCTGATTGGTCCATCGTTCAACTGTTTGTTTTAGCCTCTGGTGCATAATGCTTAAGTATCTCTTTGAAATTGGGCCCTGTTTAAGCACTCAATTGAGCGCTTAAACAGGGCCCAATTTCAAAGAGCTGCTTAAGCACAAAATATTGCTTAACAATTGTCTGCTAAGCAGAAATGAGCAGGATACCAGTCACATGGTAGTTTGGCTGGTAAATATAATTTGGTTGTGCTTAGCTACGTTTTGTGCTTAAGCAGCTCTGTGTAGTCGGGCCCAGATAAACACGCAGATGGTTTTACAGTTATCATTACCTGCTTGTCACATGCAATTTCAGAAATGTTGAATGTTTTTGGTATACACTTCATTCATTATAGATGATGTAGATTGCAGTTGTAGTTGTATGTACCGGTAAATTTTGGTTAAAGCCTTTAAGAAGGACCAGAACGAAATGGGTTGGTCTTTTTATTGACAGTGCAGTCAAATATAAAAAGTTTCGTTAGTATTGCCTTGATGTAAATATTTTATACATCATAGCTCTTGTTTATTAACAGCATTTCAATTACATAACCGTTCGGCTCAACGTCTTGCGTAATAATGTGTCAATTTTCACAGAACGTCAAATCTTGCCAAGGGACTTTCTAAATTCAATGTTATAAATTGTTATTTAAATTAATATTCAGGTTTTTTAAGTAATCATTTTTTTTATTTTCGTTATTTGTTTTGAAAGTATTCCCACTTGTATTTGCCCCTATTTCGGCACTATTGCCGGCACCATCTTAATAGCGTCATTTTTCGGCACATTTCTGTGAACCTTTTTCGGCACAATGTATTCACACGTTTTTTTTCGGGAACTTGCTTCAAACGTTCATTTACTGCCATTAGCTGCGTTCTTCAGTGATCATCTACGAGTAAATAAGTCCTGATTTGAGTAGCGGGACCAAATTATTAAGAACTTGTATTTTCGTCTTGAGCAGAGCTTAAGAATCCCCCACGGGTAGAAATTGTCGCGAGCGGCTGAAAATTAATCACGTATTATTTTTCAATATATAAATATTAACATTTCGGGAGTAATATTTCCGCAACAGTGGATGAAAACTTGTGTGGCTCTGTTTAATCAGTTCGAGAAAAGTAATTTAACGTCCCTTGTTAGCATTTTTTGTTTTCAAGCAAGACTTTCCACTCTATACGGCCCAACCCCCCTGCTTCGCAACGCCAATAATGTTGTTTACACCATTCAGTGTAATATTTGTTCTGGCCTTTAGATTTGACCTCCGTCTGGTTGCTGGTATATAAAGTGATTGCAGGTTAGTGTAGTCTACCGTGTGAAGGCAAGGCCTTGGTCTGTGTTGAGATGTAATGACGCATGGAAACAAACGAAGTCATATTTCAGCAGTAGAAACACTGGAAGCTTCATAAATCTATATGCGCAGAGTTCTTCTGGCCACGGCGGTGTAGAACATACTCCGACCTTCAGATTTGTAAAGAATACTTATGTATAAACATTATAGATCATGGAGTATGATATGTATTTCATTTCCACTTTAAGTTTGTAACACTATTGGCGCGAAAGCGTCCCAAGCGTAAATATAGTGATACTTGAACTTTGATCAAAGACAGGAAAATCAGTGAATCAAACAAGAGGCCTAGTTTTCTTGTAAATCTTCGAGCCAAGTCACATGCATTTCAAGGCGACTTGGCTTTACCCTGGTCGTCGATGACCCCTCTTCTTGTACTCCCGTTGACCCGAGTGACCTCAGTGTATCCGTAGCGTGAGAAACTATCCCCAATAACCAGGGACCTTGGCACACACATACCCGTGATGGTGGATTGGAGGGCTTAAGTGAAAGTCTATTCAACGTTTACATGGTGATTGAATAGAACTTGATGTGATCTTGTACCCCGTACCCCCATATGATTGTGAACCTTGGAATTTGAGATTTCAAACTAAATTCCTTCGGTTCAAACTTCGAGACTAAAAGTGAAGGACATAATAGTACCTCAGGGTATTGAGACTGAATTGGAATTAACAAAAAATCCTGTAATAATGGATGCCCTGGAGTGAAGAGACATTGTTGCGCTTCCAATTTTGTTGTATAGTGATGTCAAACTAATGAGATTCATGTGGTCTATGCACAAATTGATGACCATTGAATAATGCATTTGTACATTGTCGAATAGCTCATGATGAAGTTGAATTATCTTGTGCATGTACCACTTGCATCGTCATGAAGTTTATACCAGGGTAGTGTTTGGCGCGGTGGTACTTCCGAGTGTTGGTTCCTATAGACATGAACGGGCCAACCATGATGTAATTGTTCTTTGATTGCTGGCTTATATAGGGCGTAGTTTTTTAGCAGTTCATGTAACAAGTAGTATTTATATTTGAAAATATAGTTATATCATGGCACCCGCACCGAAAAGGTAAGCGTTAGAACTGAAGGAAAAAACACACTATTTGTGTAGAGTCTTGGTTACAAGCATAGTATGCACTGCAGAATATTGGTTTTACCAATTCGACTTGAGAAGAAGCATTGACTATAAACTTGATTAATCAACTTCGGCCTAATTATTCTCCAGGGTTTGTTAAGTGGTTGATACATTGGATAATCTTTCCCCTTTGTCGATTTACCACCTCTTTCCCACCGGAGGTCTGTAGCCAGCCTCTATCTTTTCTACAGATGTTTTCATGGTAAATGTACCACCAGTGTGTCTGACCTGGTTCCTCCTATCAGGGTGTTTGAGCATGAAACCAGACTCTCTGCTTCTTCTCACCCAGGCCACCTACACTCTGGCTTTGCTGAGATGTAGAACAAAGTGCCATTCCAACAGCTTTATTTCAAATAATGCATCTCTTTGGAACTCATTTTCTGGTGGATGTTCCCTCCATCCTTCAGTCTAGACCGATTCCAGAGGAATATAAATTCCTACCTTCAGCTCCCCTATTTTCATCTTAGATATTTTCTTCGTGTAGCCCCTTACCAAGAATAGCTTTGAGCCTTGTGTTGGGGCGAGCTTGCATTAAACAATTGCACACAATCAGCAAATAAATAAATACAAAACAATAAAGCCCTCCACCATTGATTGCTATAGTAAACACTTCCTTGTGAGTCCACTGCAGTGTTAAGAGTCACCAAATGACATTTTATGAAATCGAAGGAGGCGGACGTGAGTGACGACCCCGTGTCACACCCCCGTAGCTACTTCATAACCCAAAGGAGGACAAATTTGAGCAAATGATGCTGGCGTAATCTGCTCAGTAACCCACGGTTGACCTGGCCTCAGCTCAGTGGTATTTAGACATAGCATCACGTTGCGTATACAGCACCAGGTGCTGATATCCGGGGAGTCAGTCAATAAAATACATCTATTATGTCTCATTCAAATAAATAAATCTCGTGTTTATCGAGTGATCCTTAAATTACTTATGCGGGACAGGTGTGTGCAAAGACCCATTGGTATGCAATTGTTGTGGAATTCTATACTTCCATTTTATTTCCATTTTTTTATTAGAGAGCAGAATGGGTGCAGTCTAAATTCTCTCTCTCTATTGTTTAATTGATTCTGTATCAAATTCAAATCACGGACTCGAGATCCGCGGCAATTTCTTTGGGAATTACATTTATTATATATAATTTATGTGAATAGCATTTAAAAATAGTTAAAGGAACATTACAGAATTGGGAACACAGATTTACATAAAACTTACACGGTCTAATGATGATGATAGTAGAAAACACCCATTGGAATATTTCTGTCTGAAATGCCATGTTTGATGAGAAATGAATAAACTAATTTTCCGATTGGAGTTTATCGCTCAGTGAGCGTTTTATTCATTTGTTGAATCTATATGATTTCATGCAAATGTGTAATCGGTTTTTCACCATTTTCACGTGACCCAGATGGCCGATTGATCTCAAACTTCTACAGGTTTGTCAGTTTATGTATATGGTGGATTACACCAAAGTGCTTACACTGCCAGCAACAGATTTTGTTAGCAAAAACCAACTCTGTAATGTTCCTTTAAAGCAGACATTTATACCAAGTTTTTGAAAAGGTAGTCGTTGTACTCACGCAAAAAGTGTTGTGAACATTGAACTTGTAACGTGTTACCATCAGCCCTTGAATGCTTTTCGAGAATGTTTTTGACGATTTTAAAGGGATTGGTATAGAGCCGACAAAACAGTCGCAGACAGTATTCATGATTTGTGTGATCAACCATGTGCACGTAATAACAAACCTCTCCGAAATTGGGCTTAATCCGATGTGTGAGTCAGGAGAAAATAGTGAACAACCACGCAACATTTTCAGCATGCAAACACATTGTCCTTAATTTTGGTGGTAAAAAAATAAGAAATAAAAAACATGTATGAATGTTCCACTTCACAAAACGGTTATTTTATTTCTGCCTAATCGTTCAGATGAAATTGAAATTCATTCATAGCAGTGAGAAAAAGAGTTTACTGACATTGGTTTTGAAACTATTTTGTTTATTTATGATATTTTACCTGACTCACATACTCCCTTCAGAGTTTCATTGTTAATGTTGTATAACAACGTTTTTATTTAAATTCACAGTGATGTATTTTTTATGTTAGTGTGTGTCGATTGATCAATGTGATTGGCTTGTATAAAGTGATCAAGTAACTCCATTCATTAACTTTATTCTCTTTGTCGAAACAGGTTTCGTTGGGAATAGATCCAAATTTGGAATCACAATGAATGGGACGAAAGGTATATATAACACTCCTATAACAATCTGTTCAAATAGATACTAGCTATTGAATTGCCATATATATCATGTCATTATCACACACGTAATAGACATAGCCATTCCCATGTTTTTTAAGTCCCCAATTGTGTTCAACCACAATTTGAAAGACCAGGAATCGCTTATTGTGAGTTGTGAGTTTCGCTTTCGTTTTTCACCTGGACTGTTTCATTATAATTAGCAGCGCCCTTAATTATCAGTGACGCTGATATGATGCTTCTGAACAAGGTTTTTTGGTATAAAAGACAGTGATATGGGACTGTCAAAGGCTTACAATGCGTTATAATCATAAGTGCTGGTTTTCAAGCTTTATAATTTTTGTCGAATACTATACTGTTATACCTGGGACTGGAGGGATTACCGACTATCCAACTTCTTCGGTGTCCTGTTTCCAAACTCAAGCTATGATTTGTTAACTACTTCTGTTTCTTAATTTGATCCAAAGTTGAGCAAAACAACAGAGGCGTCACAGACGGCAGCCGGTTCGTCTACGAGGAGCCGGAGCCAGTAACACCAGCCCCCGACCATGAAGCCGGCAGCCACACCCCATCAGCGAGCAGACCTTCCCCGGATGCCTTCATGCCGCGTCCCACTCGCCCGTTCCCCATCTCGAGCCGAGACGAGAACCCCAAACGTGGCAATTGGTGGAACAAGATCGAGTTCATCTTCGCATGCATTGCCGTTTGCAACACCCATAGCTCGTTTACGAGTTTGCCGTACTACGTGTATTCCAACGGAGGGGGTAATTGATTTTGAACGCTCTGTTTCTAAAGACATACCATACGAATTGATAAGCTGTTGCCTCTTTATTTCGAGACGTGCTACAAATGGACGTAGCTAAATTGAACCCATTGCAATCAAATGCGAGATGAAATAAACAAATCTTGCATGAGGGCAAGTTTGGACTGTTTATACACTGTGCTTTAAAATGATCTTTAGTAATATGGGGGGGGGGGTGTCATTTGTGATATGGGTGCAGTTTTCCCCAGCTCCTCTGCAATGGGTGCTATGGTACTGCAGAAGTAATATACTTTTAAAGCCCTCGGTGTGAAATGAGAGCAAAACACAACTAAAATGTAATGTAGTCTTAATAGTACAACGGCCCATAGTATAAGCCAACTGCACTCGGTCATTGTACATGTTATACAGGATTGGAATACATGTAGCTGACAAAATAGTCGCAGACAGTGTTCATGTTTTGTGTGATCATCCATATACATGGAAAAACAAACCTGTGAAAATTTGAGCTTGCATGCACAATTTTCAGCATGTCAACTCATTGTTCTTAACTTTTGTTAAAACAACTGAAATGAGCTGTTGCGGTTTTGGGGGGTTTCAGATACAGTTTTCTCGAAATATTTCACAGAATAAATTGCTTCTAGTATGAGCTTCATTATCAGTAAGCTTTCAGACTAAAAAAATTAAACAAAGATGTGTTTTTGTATCCTTCTGTAATCTCACCCTGTAGGTCTCTTCCTAATCGCGGTCAGCTTACTATCAATCTTTGTGATGTTCCCGTATTTCATGTTGGAAATGGCACTTGGGCAGTTCTCCAGTTCCGGATTCATCTCGGTGTGGAACTTCGCGCCGCTGTTCAAGGGTCTGTAGATCAATGTCACTCCAATGGTATTTGTGGTACACAATGAACGATTGCGAATCTGAAAGTTCAACTTGTATGATCTGTATACAAGTTACCATTTTCTTGAGAGTGAGACCCATTTGAGTGAGTTCGCATTTGACAAATCAAGACAAGCACAAAAGGTCTAAACAAAAACCGTGCATTTAATTCATGACAAATTATTGACAACT
The DNA here is from genome assembly GCA_032158295.1 of Pycnopodia helianthoides. Lineage (NCBI taxonomy): Eukaryota > Metazoa > Echinodermata > Asteroidea > Forcipulatida > Asteriidae > Pycnopodia > Pycnopodia helianthoides. The sequence continues at coordinate 17,415,480 of CM063248.1, forward strand.
TTATACAGACACAACCACCTCATTTGATGAAACTTTTTAATAGTCACGGGTGGGACTTTTGGGACGCTAGTTGGCAGCAGACTTGCCAGGTAAATCCGTTGGTCTCGGTAATGTGCGCATACTTTAGAACTACGTAAACAATGGCAATTTACCTGGTATGTCTGCTGCCACCTAGCGTTCAAAAGCCTTCCATTATTTTATGATGTGGTTACTGAATACTCGATGATAGGAATATGAGCGTACACTTCCACCAAACACTAATTTATCATCTCTTTGAAATGAATGAATGTAACAGTTTGTACATGTACACTAACTGCAAGCGAGAAAGCGTTTCCGTGACTTTGGATTCTTTTCTTTACCCTCGTGACAACCAGGACTTGGCTTGGTTGCAACCCTCTACCTCGTTCTCCAAAACGCTGTCAGTAACGTCATTTCGTCCTACTATCTGCTGTATGCATTCTACGCCGTCTCGTCCGAGACGCTACCGTGGGTAGACTGTTCCCACGAGTGGAATACTGCTCACTGTTATGATGGTTCCAGCCCGATGTCATCGCCTGGTGCTGTTCCACAGAATGTTTCCTTGCAGTACCAAGCGTTGTCCTCCGTCCAATACCCGTCTGTATACGAAAGCACTTCGCAGATCAACCCAGCAAACGAGTTCGCCAGGTAAAAATTCTTCTTCTTATAGGGACGCTGTTAAAAAAGAAGACAAAATCAATCATTCGTTGACGATTTTTTAGTGTCGTTTCCTCGTCGAAATCTGAACCCAGAAAATGCTGAGCCCAATAGACCTTTTCACTGATGATGTCATAGTTTGTTTATCACTTTGCAGCAGAATTGGGAACCACTGTGTCAATGCTCAACTGTCAAAAATGCAGTACCTAGCTGCATCACTAAAAATAAACAAACTGTGATGTCATCACTACATTTTCTCCTCATCAATATGTGATTTTTTCCCCAAGGATTTTTTGTGTGTTTGTCTATGGTTTGCTCAGTTCAAGAGTCCCCAAAACACACTTCTCCATGGTATATCATCCTCCGCTGATGATCCCAAATCGTTTTGTATAATTTGGACGCATTGGCGGATCATTTACACGACACAGAACACAAGCGGAAATATATATTTTGCATTTTACTTGATAGTTTTTGTCTAGTGTTTGCGATAATGTTGAATTTCAAATCCAATGTTTGGATTGCAGTTACCTTATCATGGACGGACAGAATGACTTGACAAACATCGGTGGGCTGAAACCAAATTTGGTGTTTAGTCTCCTTTCTACTTGGGGATTAGTCCTACTGTTGACGTGTCTTGGCGCGAAACTAACCGGGAAAGTAAGTGTAAAAACAAAAGCTTCAGGGTAACGTACACCTTCATATTTTTTTAAAGAGTAAATTGCCATCATTAGGTTCTTTTTTATTTATTTATTTATTTATTTTTATTTTTTTTTATAGATAAACACCCTTTTAAACACCCTTTACAATGAACCTGTGAGAATTTCACAACACAGTAGTCACAGTTTAGTGAAAACAACGAAAAATGGTCGTTGCCTTTTTTTATGAAGGATCTTTGTGCGAACCCTAAATCAAAGAAGGGACTCTTTATTTATAAATCTCGTTTAAATCTCGTGAGTATTTAAATAGTATGGAAACCCATCTATCTATCTATTTATATATACTATTGTCATCTACTATCACTAAATAACAAACTGTCTTGATTATGAATTTCCACAGGTTGCCTTATTTCTCCTGCCAGTCACCGTCATCCTACCCTTCGCTCTGCTCATGCGCGGAGCCACTCTAGATGGTGCTCTTACGGGCATCCGTTTTTATTTGACTTTTAATCGAAGATTATTTTTACCTTAGAGGTTCGTATAAATTATAGTTGCTTTAGAGGTGCGTATATAAATGTGCACTACCGAATTATAATTTTTCAAATTTTCGTCAAGTATAGGTTTTAGTGGCAATTGTCGGCACATTTTCGTCGAAAATGACCGGACAACGACGGTATGTTATTAAGTAACGTTTGGTTTTGGCCATATTCTAATGGCTGACCTTCCAGAATTATTTTTATAACCGTAATTGTTTAGCAATAACAAGATTTATTAAGAAACACCTTGAAGACAAAAAGAAAACACAAGACAAATTGTCCATTGTACGCCAATACCTTAACATTTTTCTTTGTTGGCTTAGATATTTATATTTTGTTTATTTATTCCTCAGTTCTGGAGGAATGCAATGAGCGCTGTGGTTTACATAGGCGTTATTGGGACAGGTGTGTTTTCTTCACTGGCAAGCTACAACAAGTTCCACAACAACTTCTGCCTGTGAGTTCAGTTTGTTTTGAGTGTATGGTTTCTTTTTGAGAATCACTTTTTCTAGTTGCTGGTTGAAACCAGTTCAAACGCGAAAGACTTTCCCCAGATCGGTATGAGTTTTTTTTGTCAGTTTAAACTTTACACGGCTTGTTATTTTAGACCCGAGAATTACAGAGTATTAGTATCGGTTTCCCGATGAAGGCAGAAGCAGGCCAGCCGACTTGTCCAGAAACGCAATACCAATATTTTTAAGAATGATGTCCGGTAAAAGTTCCTGTATGAAGAACTTTTCAGAAGAGTCGCACTTTTTTACTCACTTCTTCCTTGAAAGTTACTCGCTTGCTTTAAGTTACCCACTTCCAAGTTACTCACTTGCTTGAAGGTACTCACTTGCTTGAAGTTACTCACTTTCAAGTAACTCACTTTCTGGGAAGTTACTCACTTGCTTGTAAATTCATCACTTTCAAGTTACGTACTTGCTTGTAAGTTCCTCACTTTCAAGTTACTCACTCGCTTGAAGTCACTCACTTGCAAGTTACTCACTTGCTTGAAGTTACTCACTTTCAAGTTACTCACTTGCTTGTATGTTCCTCACTTTCAAGTAACTTACTTTCTAGTAAGTTACTCACTTGCAAGTTACTCACTTGCTTGAAGTCACTCACTTGCAAGTTACTCGCTTGCTGAAAGACGTATATTTTATTTTGTTATGTCTTTACCTCCTCTTTATACAGTGATGCCTTCCTCGTCGCGTTGGCAGTGGTTATCATCGGTGTCATCCGTGTGTTAATGGTGGCTACTTTAGTTGGTAGCTATTCCTTTGCAGCGGATACTGCAGTTGGAGACGTTGTCATAGGAGGTACTGCCAATCAAATTAGAATTGGCTTTATAGGAAAGGAATCAAAATAATAGACGGGCAGCAGTTATGACAAAACCTCTGATGTTGTATCTTTTCTTGAAGACAGAGAATACTGTCTGAAACCACATGATTTACCTCACCACTAGTTCTTTTCAGAGCTACCACACCCCTACATTTTGTTGATCTTGTCGCACACACACCAAAGTATGTAACCGAACTTCATATTTAAAGCTTTTTCGGGAAAAGAATTACTGAAATACATTGAGTATATTTTTTAAAAAATCTTAATGCGGGTTGTTACGATCCTGGAAAAGTTTGCATCACATTTCCTTAATACACAGCGAGTGATTGTAGAAGTTTTTTTTTTTTTAACCTTTGATTGAATAAGCCTGTTTTGACCCGATATTGAACGTGTTTGGGTTCAAGTATGATAATGGTTTGCTTTGACGATGTGCTCGTTTTGCAGGTGTGCAGTTCATGATCGTAGAGATGCCACGAGTCCTTTCAACTCTACCATCTGCCACTGCCTGGACATTGGTCTTCTTTGTCACAGTCTTCCTCACCGCCATAAGCTCATCGGTATGTTCTTCCTTTTATTCCGTTCAGACATTTAGAACCAATAAATCAGTTCGCACGTTGGTCTGAACCAAGAGTTCTTTACAGCAAAGTGAATTTGAGAAAGTCTGAAAAGTCATTTAGTGTGGTGTGAAAACAAGCACAAGGCTCGATTTCATAAAGCACCGATGGATATACTTTTGGTAATTGTAAAAGACTAGAATCCTCACTTGGTGTATCCCAACATATGCATAAAATAACAAACCTGTGAATATTTGGCCTCAATTAGTCATCGAAGCTGCCAGCAAATAATGACAGACAAAACCACCCTTGTTGCATAGAATTGTGTGCTTTCAAATGCCTGAGAAAGGCTTCATGCCTGATCCCTCTTTCAGATTAAAATATTTTAGTGAGAAATTACCTCTTTCTCAAAAACTACACTACTTTAGAGGGAGTCGTTTCTTACACTGTTTTATACTATCAGCAGCTCTCAGGTGCTCCTTACCAAGTAAGTTTTTATGGTAATATAAATACATTTCTTGAATAATTGCCAAAAGTATCCACTGCCTTTAAGATGAGTTGTCAACATTGCCGTAGTGATTTTTATTGTGACAAAACACTTTGCTTAGCAGTTGGGGTTGGTTCGCACTTAAAATCAATCTTCACATAACCATTGCGGACTGAACAAAAATATGCGGGATTAACAGAATGTGCAATCTCATGCTGCAGGTGTTCATGGTGCAGTCTCTACTGACGACGTTTCTTGATGTGTTTCATCTACCCCATTCCTGGATATTCCTCTTACCGACGAGTGGTATCATCTGCGTGCTCAGCTTCTTGATTTCACTCCCCATGGTAACAGAGGTGAGACAAATCCAGACTTTACGGTGTTGGTATAAATGATGGGTCAAATTTATCAGTGTCAGTCTGAAAGCTCATTGATTATAAAGTTCCAGTCCCAAGGCCTCCGGTCTGACATGCACCAGGCATGCAACTTTCAGCTGATCATCCGGTTCCCTATTTTCGTAAAGAGTATTAGGCAGCTACAGCTACGGCTACGACTGCTGCTAGGTGGTGTCGTTAAGGACGTCCGATACTTCATTGTTTACGTAGTTCTAAGCATGCGCACATTGCCGAGTACAATTGAATTACCTGGTAGGTCTGCTGCCACCTAGCGTTCCAAAAGTTCCCCCATTGCATTTGAATACGATGGTGCTTATTTCGATTGCCTCTATCAATATAACCCCTGAACAAAGCTAGAGGTTAAGAATACATTTACCGTCTGCATTCGCTCAATAATTCGTAATTCCTCAAATTCGATAAATATATTATCATCGCATTTCTCCTCAGTGCAAGGGAAACTTATCTTGAAAACAACAACTATCTCATAAAACGCAGTTATTTTTCTAACCAATATGACGATTGTTGTAACTTTTGGCTTGTTTTTCAGGGTGGCAACCTTGTTTTACGTGCAATCGATTCTCCTCTGTTGGTGTGGGCTGGTCCATTTGTTGTCATTTTGTTGCCGCTCGGTGCAATCTGGATATACGGTATTATACCTCAGGGCCAATATTAGCTAATTTCATTCATAAATGTATTTTAAAATAAAACACAGACAAGTCTTTAAAATGTCAAAATATTTAAAAACTTTTCTGTCTGCTTCCCAACATTAATTGTTTCTTTAAATACCAATGTGTACTCAGTACTTTTTCTGATTTCTTTGGGGTGGGGGCGGGGGATCCCACTGCTTTACTGCTCGGGTGGAATTCGAACCCACGACCCGCCATTGTAGACCTGCCTAACTAAAGTTATTGGGCTTTGGTACTATCTGTATTTTAATTTTTTTTTAAACTACATAGGCAATTGCGTAACCAGACGTTTCCTGTGTATCAACCCAGTAATGTGTGCATTTTCAACCTTATGGGTTTTTTCAGGGCGGGGGGGGGGGGGCTCCATCACCCCTGGTTAAGCCACGGTAGAAAGGACCCATTTAACATTCGAGAGCCCATGTTTGTGTCAATCTTTTGTTGCATCAAACAAAATACAGGTTTAAAGATGTTATAGGTTCCATTTTTGACCGACTGCACCCGAACATTTAGATTCAAATTTTCAATAAGCCTTGCCCTGAAAAAGGTTCGGAAAAAGAAATCCACCAATTATAAATCCAAAAAATACAAATTGCTATCTGAACCCGACCAGCCGCGTGTACAAACACTTTTGCATTTTAGTTCAGAGAAAAACTCCTTACGAAAATCAGGCGATGCAACTTTAGCACGCAAACCAGTAACATGATTCAACTTATTCGCTTTCAGGCACGGTTCCTAAATGGGACATTTTGAGACTTCCACGGGAGATGCAGATAATGGTTAATTTCTTCCCGAAGATATTGCAAGTAATCTTCCTCCCTTTCTGGGCTGTCATCATCCCTTTAGCCATGACGGTAAGATGTGAATTTTTTATTTTTAAGAGCAGTATTTTTTTTTTTAATCGAGAGCAGCTCAGGTGTACGGTCAGTTATCAGTGAGCCTCAAGGCGACCCTTGCCTGGTTCGGGTGATTGCTTGATATGGCTTCGTTTCGTACGTTTTCAAGTGCAAAGAAATAAATACATACATTTACTGCTTTTGAAAATAAAAGTAACTGCTTTTGAAAAGAAAAACAGCGATGGCACTAACGGGCTTTCGTGACGAAACATTGAAACCATCATAAGACAAGAGCTTAACGCTGAGCTTCGAACGCACTGCACAGTGGCATTTAGTTGTGCACTCTCCCGATATTTGTTGTGATGCTTATAAGCAAAATATATTGACCTACATAATTTACACACAATTTAGGTCAATTCATGAGTACATTCTCTTGAGGTATATAAAGCAGATTTTAGCAGTTATATCAAACTGTATTTTCCCATGTTTTCTTTTTTGCAGGCTTATGTATGTTATAACTTCGTTGAATTGATGGGCTATATTAATCAATATTATGAACCATCTTGGATGAGTTATATCATGTTGGCCATTGGCATCGTACCTCTATTCGTGATACCAATAATTGTTGGCATCTACCAATTGGTCAAACGGCGGAGGAGTTATACCTACCTAACGAACGTGAGTATAGGCGTCAAGCGTTATGATACAATACATGGTGAATGCTTCATTGTGACATCTTACACACAATGTCTAGTTCTCTTCGTTGTTATTATTCTTCTTTCTCCTTTTGATATCCTTTTAGAGTTTTGTCTTCTCTGTTTAGAGAGCCGCCTAAAGACAAGAATACAACCCCACTACCCGCCCAAATTCGATTCTCATATCAATTAAGCTACATCAAAATAAGTACACACCAAGAGCGTGAAATCCCTAACAAGGCACTTGCAACTATTCACAGTTTTCGAGTCGATGAAATGTCACACGTTCAACTGAGTTACATGCTGCAAAAGATGTATCGAGCCTCTGTCTTTTTTTCCGGATCGATCGTGTGTAGGATTATTCTTTCCAATGAAAACTTCATTTTAGCAATTTGATAGAACCAGAGAGGATCGAGGCCAGGAACAGGGATGGACATTTAAAAGTCACAACTTGCAATTGACATGTTTATTAAATAAATTGATCTTTATTGCATTCTTTCTCTCATTTTTGTTTGACAGTTGTTTTGGAAGTCTGTAAGATCATCCCCAGAGTGGGGTCCTGCCGTCGAAGTTCACCGGCTGCAGTCAGGCTACTCCAACAATGACAACAACCCCCATCAGCTCAACTACGAGATCCACTATAACCCTACAACAACGTCCCACGCCGCAAGATACGTTCCTGTTCCACAGGGTGCCGTGGTGTACCCCCAGCCCCCGTCACATAGTCCACCTCCACCTGCCTACAATGGATGCCCCGAGCTTCGATCTGCCAGTCCCGATTCCACCAAGAACATCTCGCCTGCTCCAAGCTCCGTGGGATCCCCCGCTCTACCATCGACGTACCCGTCTCCTCTGGCCGGTGCTCAGGTCCCTCCAGCCTCCCCGGGTACTGTCTCAGCCACGGACACCATGGGTTCCAATCGTTTGTACCCAACCGCACCTTTGGATTACACAACAGGTGCTGAGACTGATCTTGGACTGTCTGAACAGGAAGACTCCCCCTTCATCAATTCGTCCTCACACGAGACAACACTTTGAGGTTGAACATTATTCTTCAATAAACAAGTAATCTAGCAGCTCCATTTCAAACTAGTTTTTTAGATTAACATAATGAATATATTAAGGCAAATGCAATGTGACTTCAGTGTACACACGTATTCTGCTCGAGAAAGGCTGGATATACTTTTGGTAATTACTCTAAAAGTCAATGACCATAAAAACTTACTTGGTGAGGAGCACTGAAGATCTGTCGATGGTATAAAACATTGTGAGAAATGACTCCCTTTGAAGTAGTGCAGTTTTAGAGAAAGAGGTAATTTTCACCCCAAAAATTGAGAAAGGCTTTAGGTATATGAATCCTTTCTCAGGCATCTGAAAGAACACACATGCAACAAGGGTGTTTTTCTTTCATTGATTTCTGTTAACTTCGATGACCAATTAATCCCAAATGGTCACAGGTTTCTTGTTTTATGAATATTATGTTGGGATTCACCAAGTGGGGATACTTGTCTGTGACAATTATCAAAAGTATACACTGCCTTACTCCAACGCAGCGAAACCGAGGCTGTGAGGGCATATAGCCTGGACCTTTGTATGAGAGCACAACTAAGCATTTGCTTTACGTGACAAACTACAGAAGTGGCTGCAGTCTGGATATGTATTGTTCACATCACACGTCACCTTAGCCCCAGTAGTTTAACATAACAAATTTGGCTGTTAGTTTAAAACATGACGCAAATGCCATTTACGTATAATGAAGTGATCAATCTTTCCGCATTTATTTTTCATAAACTCTTTTGTCTTCTGAGTTATTTCAGGTGAAACTATCATTGTCGGAGAAGGTTTTTTCGCCAATTTAGATGTCGTTGTTAAGAGTCCAAACAAGTGCAACCAACAGCCTTCATGTTGCTGATTCAACTGTAATGTATTGCAAAATGGGAAAGAGAACATAGCTTTGAATGTTTAAAGGAACATTACAGAATTGGTTTTTGCTAACAAAACAGTTGCTGGCAGTTATAAGCACTTTATATAATCCACCGTATACATAAACTGACAAACCTGTAGAAGTTTGAGATCAATCGGCCATCTGGGTCACGAGAAAATAGTGCAAAACCGATTAAAAATTTGCATGTGTTATACAATGCATGAATAAAACGCTCATGAGCGATAAACTCCAATCGGAAATTAGTTTGATTTATTTCTCGTCAAATATGGCATTTCAGCCAGAAATATTTCTAGGGATGTTTTCTACTATCATCATCATCAGACCGTGTAAGTTTTATGTAAATCTGTGATCAAAAGTATATTTTACAATTACCAATTCTGTAATGTGCCTTTAACAATGATATCTTCAGCGAAAATGCGGCACAGTTCTTAAAATTCACAACCAAAACATGGCACGTCATTATTTATAAGCTGTGAGCATTTTTAAATAGCGTACTACTTGCCAATTTTTTGCGCAGTTAACTTTGTCTGTACAGTGTTGCAATAACGTGGTTTTCTATTGGTACTATTGTATAAACTGTAAATATAATTTTAAAAATTGGTTAATAATGTTTGTAGAGAATGATATGCATGCGGTGTGGGCTTATGAGTTGTAACCAGCTCGCTGTAGGTTTTCTATTAACTTGAAATGTGTTTCCCTATAGTGCCACAAGAGGGCCTGGTTTCCTTGCATTTTCGTTCCTTGAATTGGTTGGTTTGAGTTTACCATAACACAATAATGAATTTGCCAAATCTATGAGTATACAACTTTGTTGTTGTTGAATCATCATGAAAAGCCAAATTGTTTAATATGTTGTTGATTATTTGAATTTATTGATATCGCCTACTATGGACATGCCATGTCTGAAAAAAATTAATCATATTTTTAATGGGTTTTTTTTCCCTCACGTACTTGGAATGACAACCTAATGTCGCATTTGATTGAAGCAAATAATTAATTCATTTAGGACAGATGAAAAACACATTTAAAAAAAGTTAGTTACAGTTGTTAATTGGTAAACGTATATGCATTAAATACACAAAATCCAGGAATGCTGTAATTATTTAGTTAGTCTGATCTGTTAAATTTCAAATCTACACTGGTGTGGTATGCACGTATTGTTATTTTCTGTCAAATACAAGAAATGTTTTACACGAGCGGAAGTGTCCACTTAAAATCCCCTCAGTCTTTCTCGAAATGCAGAATCGGAATCTTCCACTGAATGCTTCCTGTTTCATATCATTAAAAACTGGACAAAAATATTTCAAGCTATTTTCCAGGCTATATATATCTCACTCCAAATACGTTTCGTTTTAAACTGTGATGTATGTGTTATCAATGTGATTTTCCCCCTTGAAGTTACGAATAATTGACCGTTATCTTTGTACAGGGAGGAATGGTTACATTTTTGTTATTTCATTTTTTCAGCTTTTTCCCCTGTCTGATCAGAAGTTAATTTTAAATTTTTTAATATTTAATGGATTTTATAACTTTGGAAATTCTCAAAATGTCTTTCTTTTGATTGTTTTTTTCTTAAACTAAATTTTTGATATTCAAGTGTGCCATTTAAAATGATTGTCTTGTATCAATTTTTCAAGAATACTTATAGTGCCAAGTCACAATGGGGCTTGTTTATATCTAATACGCTTGTTATATGTTCATTATAAGTAAAGAGATGACAACATTTTGCATGCAGTTGATAATACTAAAATACTACAGTAGGTTAGTAAGTACAACGCTTACTCGGTTAACTACTTTTTAGTTCATCTACTTTGGTTCGTTTTAATTAAAAAAGTTATGAATGCTTTAATCCCAAATCTTTTAACCCTTATTTTTCAAGCAATCTTTTGAACTATAATTGCATACGTATAAATATATCCCAGTAGGTTTGCTAATCAGAGTATAACCAAGTTATTCACTTTTATATGTTTGGATAGTGTTAGAACTACAAAATAACGTGTTCTTTTCCACTGAATCCATTTATAGCAACGTGTACTATTATTATACCTTTTCACAGATGGTGAACAAGTTTCCAATAAACCCAAACAAAGTATCTCAGTGCGAGTAATAATGATTATCAAAGTAAATAATTTGAGCTTTAACCTTTTTCAACATTTTTCATTCTATCAATCAAAGCACCATTTCCGTATAGTTACACATTTCACAAACGTCAAATTAATACATTGAGATGTCACTACAAGTTCTCAAAAGTTTGTTCACTAAATATAAAAAAAATAAGTAAAAATTGACTTCATACTTGGTTCACTTACGGCGGGTGTTCGTTTTGTCCCCTCGTAACAATCTAGTTTTCTAAGGCATGCGTTAAAAATAATAATACTTCACTTTAAACCGCTGTGTATTTTTATAAGGGGTTTGTGTTTAATAAATTTCAGCTTGTAATTATGTATATACTCTCTGGCAGTAGTTAATTTTGTACTTAAACATCATTTATTAAAGGCTTTACAAAGAAAAAGCATTTTGGTGTTTCAGTTGAGTTCTTTTTAGACGCGAAGACTTAATAGGAATGAAGTTTTTGATATCAGGTTTTTAAAACGGACATTGATGTTTTATGAAAACACTTAATGGAGAAGTCCCAGATATTCGATCGTACCTTCAGTTGATAAATATTAATAAGGCCACTTAACAAGAAATATCTGTTTGGCGTCCTTTCTTTTCAATTTCTGCAGGCCGGGAGGAAGGTGTTTGTTTTGAACTTTCCAGGTATCGCTTGCAAAAACAGAGTTGCACCAACAGATTACCATCAGGGCCCAATTTCATAGAGCTGCTTAATTAAAGGGAAGGAATAGGGACGTTTGGTAACCACCCTTAAAATGAATGGCAATAAAAACTGACTTGGTTAGAAGTATACCAGCAGCTTTCGATTAGTATAAAGCATTTTGAGAATCATTTCACTTCGGAGTAATGTGGTTATGGAAAAATATATCAGTTTTTATCAGAAAAAAGTTGAATCTAAGAAGCGTTTCTGTCAAAAACGTTTATCAGATTGTGTATTCCAATTGCGGATTATTCTTCCTGCGTGTACACAACAGCTCCGGATTTTCGGCAATATCTCAAAAACGCTACCACCTTTTGAAATGATATTTTCACTGGTTTGTTTTATTGTATATATCTATATGCATACAGGATTAAAACAATCAAACGGTTCCAAAAACCAAAGGTATACTCTGCCATTTACAGAAAAAAATGCTTTAAAATTGTGTGCTAACCAAAAATAAGCAGGATACCAGCCACACCCTGCTTCTAAAAGGGGTACTATCGTGGGGCTTCTTCATAACTGGTCTAGAGTAGGTCTGGCGTGCGGTATAGGCAGCCGGTTTATTTTGGAGCCAGTGCGGAAAGGCCTAGCTCAAGAGCAAGTTCGGGTGGGCGACTAGAGTGACTAGACTTACTAGAAACCATAGAGCACAGGGAGATTGACTAGCCCCACCATGCGCTGGAGCAGGGTCGAGCTAGTAAATTCGAGAGCTACGTCACACACTGTCACACTGTTTCTGGTTAGTCTAGTCACTCTAGTCGCCCACCCGAGCTTGCGCTTAGTTGGCAAGTTTGGTCCTGGCAAATGTCTTAACAAAGACAAAAGGAAATTATGGACTTATTTTTCCCACGGTACGCTATTTTATTTATATATTATTATTATTATTATTTTTTTTCCGGGGGGGATTACCCCATTTTTAAACATAAATAAAAAAATGTCTTTATTATTATTATTATTGTTTTTTTTGGGGGGGGGATTACCCCATTTTTAAACATAAATAAAAAATGTATTTAACTTTTCAAAGAAATATTAACTTTCAATGAACATTAAAGGCCCTGTACACTATTGGTAAGATCGAAAAACACAAATGTTCACAGATTCACACATAACTTACATGATTTAAAGTAAGAAAGGGTAAAAGTGTTCCGTAAAATATTTCTGCCTGAAATGCTATCGTTTCTGAGAAATGAATAAAACAATAGTTTTTATCGCGCGCGATAATAAACTCGATGTTTGAAAAACAGAAAACACATAAGGTCTCTTTTCACTATTTTCTCGTGACCTCGATGACCAATTGAGCTCAAATTTGCACAGGTTTGTTATTATGGTTAATCACACAAAACATGAACTTTGTTTGCGACTGTTTTGTCAGCTCTACCAATCCTGTATAATACCTTTAAGTATGATTTTAAAGGAATTAATACCATTCCCATCTTCTGGATAAACACACCATAAACCAACTTGTGAACCTTTCATCAAGTTGGATAATTACATTTGAGTGAAAGCGACGTTTATCTCGTTGCTAATTTTATTTAAACTATTTTGATTATGTTCTATTCTACATTTTATTTATCGTTGCTCTTTCAAAGGGTTGAATCTCTTAATGAAGCCTGATTTGTCGTCTTGATAATATTTGGCATGCCGTGGGGCCTTCATGTTGTCATTGGGCACAGAAGCGTTATTGCCTCCAACAAACGGACGGTGTTTTTGGCATTGTGCCAACCAACGTTCATTTAACCGCTGGTCCCGATCGCTCACGCTCGAGTGCACACCATGCACGTATCACCATGTGCGCATGCGTGCACTGCAACGTGGCCGGCAGGAATGTGATTATGTTCATTCACAGAATATGCCGCGCCGGTATTCATAGTACTAGCAGGAGAAGGTCACAACTACGTTTGTTTACAATCAAACGCACGACCATTTTGCTGCATCAAATCTCCTCTCTATTGGTGATAACGGAGTGTAAAACGTCTTCTTCGGCTCGTCTGAACGGGTAGCAATCAAGGCAGCTTGGGAGAGACACACAAGATTAACAACACACCAAGGGTGTGTTGGTGTTTAGCCCCCCGCTCTGTGTCCATCCAGAGAGAGTGGGACGTGACTGAGAGTGAGAGAGCGCTGAGCAAAGCGCATAGCTCAGTGTGTGCACATTGTGCCTGTTCCTGCTGTTGGACTGCAGCCGTTTGGACAAGGACGTTCATCGGTGGGATAACAAGTGAGTGTTGATTGATTGAAATGCCGCATGTATCTGTTCCCTTCAAATATTATGACCTTCCATGTATACTCTCTGGCCATTGGAACAATCTCAGACCCCGCTTTTCCTTCCTCCGTGATCAGATCATAGTCTGATCGTGGGTCTGATCCGTACAGCAATGCAAGGGTCTTCTGATCTAGGCGAATACTTTGTCAAAGCTCCACCAATTAATTAAGAATGGCCGGCAAGCCAAATTCACTAATTCTGACTGCTAGTATATGATAAGTACTGATAACATGGAGGAAGGAAACACGTGACTGAGTGGAATGGTTTTGATGAATTGTTGATTACTATATACCTGAATCGGAATCTACCCCAATAATGTTTGTATAAAGTAAAATAGCTTCATGCTGTTTTACACCTATTTCGATATTTTACTTACATAATTGGGCAGGGGGGGGGGCTAGGTGGTCAACCAGTCGGCTTCATATGCCCCTACTATATCGGTTGACTGCGTATAATTCCCATTTTAGTAATTTCACGTGAGCTATACGGACCTATGATTTCCACATGTTTTTGTTGTGGTGTAAGTCAAATGAAGATCTTTCAACCATAACCAGTGGAAGTGTACGGTACAGTGTTGTAATAAATGTACACACCTTTTTTCAGAGCAACAATATAAAAAATCAAACATAAGTTTAACGAAGAGCCACCATTTCAGGAGTTCTTGTATTTGCAAAAGAGAATATAAATCATGCAATATTATATCATGTTAATATGAGTATTCGTCAAATCCTCAATCATGACTGACGACTGACGTGTAAAACAAGATACATAGGAGCATTAGCTGACGTCCCGCACTTCTTGAAATTGTAAATAAAACGATTAGTAAGGGACAAACTGAGATTGCATTTTGAGTTGGACAACCAACACCAATCTCCCTATTTTCAACGTATATCTCAATGTAAAAGCAACTGACGAGGCTTATACTCGTTTTGCCTTTGAAAACAAAAACACACACAAAAAAAAAACCCTATAAACCTCATAGTCATAGTGATCAAAATCAGTCAAATAAAAACACAACACACAAACAAGAACTACGGTGAAAGCTAAGTCTCTCCACCATGCAGAGACAACATGCAATATATTGTTAGTATTTTGATCCGTATGTATTCTACATGGCAAACATCTGTTAAACCAGACATAATTTCTTGCCGCTTCGCCAAAACTTGCCTACGGGGCGATTTTTCATGACCCGGGGTCCGTCACTGCACGGTGAAGGTTATATCACTCGGAAGGTGTCGAGCCTTATAGCATAAGGAATAATTAGGCCTGCACAGCAAGCACTTGAGAAGGAACTGGGGATGACGTGATATTTTCTTGACCGTAAATGCATATTTCATTTTTCTGAAGGACTTTATGTTGGTCAGCTCAGCATAATAGTTCAAAGGGTTTTATTAATTTTATTCATATTAAACGGAAAGAACATTCATTGGCTTTTTTAAGAGTTAATTGATTTCCATCCTATTGCATTCAATAACCACATCATCACGCAACCGACCCGTGAGAATTCCATGACAATTGGTGGCCCTTTATTGTTTGGTGAAAACATCGACGGGCGGGGCACGTTTTGTCATGGGACTTTGTGTGCGTTCATTTGGGGATCATTTTTTTATTTCGGCAATCGTAATGAGCAACGATCAGTGGGGGGTCTTTCAATTTCATTTGCCATTTTCTTAAAAACGGCTTTACATTTTTTTCCAGTCGAAAGCAATTTCTCTGGAAAACTTGTGCTGTTATAAATTATAATCAGTGAACTCTCAGAATGAAAATAACTAACTTTCACTACTTACAAATCCTGTACTAAGTCTGATAATACTGCTTTTGTTTGCGAGATATCAAGATCAGCTATCTAGAAAAAGAAATTCTAAAAAATTGTCTATGTTTGGTAACGGTTTCATCTTTACAACAAGTAAGAACTTAATATGCTTTTATTTGTATCATTAAAATATTGAATCAAAAGCACAAACTATGTCAACTGTGTTCAAATCAATTTGAAGTGACTGTATTCGGACTATAGACGTGTGTGAATGCAGACGTTATCCGCGGCATGTGAACGTCATTTCACAACAAATTCTTGGCACATGACATTCGAAATCATGCCAAGTTGATCCGATTTCGGATGGATGCGTAAAACAACACCTACCAAGTCACACCTCCCGCATGCATTGACATTCAATAAACATTTGCTTTGCAAAAAAAAAAAAAATAGTTAGTGGCCTGACGTTTCGAACCGAAGGCTACATGACAACACAGCACATATAAACAGTAATACTGGTTTACTCTCTAGGGTCGAAACGTCAGGCCACTATAATATATTTTTCATTTTTATGAAGGCGTTACAACCCCCTGGAATGACAACGGCTCGTCTAATGAACGCGCCTTCCACACACCCCTGAATATAAAGTAGCTATTCTATGACGTCAATGCCTCTCTCTCTCATTGACGCAGGATTGCATAAAATATACAGTCCGGTGTTTAAAGCAAACAGGCAGATAGGTCATTGTAAATACGGTTGCCTTTGCAGTGTGACGGTACATACCACCACGTGTGTTTTGCTGTGTGGGTTTACTCTCTCGAACTTTGAACAACACAGTTTCAATGTAAGTAATCTCTCATTTTAAATAATTTTTTTGTCATATTGCAAACACCACAAAGAGACAACACGAAGTATAAACACATGTCGGTGAGTTTATTGACCAAATTGAAAAGTGCATATTACAGTCAACTGGGTGTACGTCACGAAACCGAAATTATTCTTAAGTTCACTCCTATAGAGTACTGAGGCTTGTCTGGAAGTATAGCCTTGTTCAAGGCTCTTGTGGGATTGTTATCCTTATAAACATGTAATTTACTGAGTGACGTCCAGAAACTAGACTCTGAAAAAAGCATGGCTCATCTATTGGTATGTTCCCTCAGACGAGTAGTGAACTTCGCTGCTAACTTCACTGCCAAAATATCCGCAGCGGGGGAGACATAACATAACGACATACATCAGCAACATAACATAACATTTTGTTGCTGTTTTTCCATAAAACGCTCACGCACGATGTAGCAAGTTGTTTACTGTTGTTTACACTATTGTTCGACTGGTTTATAGCAACCAAACAGTTTAATTTAATTTTTAAAAGTATTCGTATTTTGTTAGGTTGGCCTTTCCTTGACCCTGTCTGATATATTTCAAGTCATAATCTTTTTGCCGTCTTGTAGCATACAGAACATGTAACATTTTATTTAAAAACGTGACCGAACTTCAGTGATGTGGTTAGGGTTTGAATTGAGGGTTAGGGTGATTTTGCCTCAAACTCGGGGTCAGTTTCAGGGTCTCGATTTTACTATCATAAATAAAACCGGAACAGCTGTGTGTTCGTCCAAATGACAAAGACCTAATATTGCCTAGTTTTTTCTATTTTTATTATGATTTCGATCTGTCAAAATGCCATAGGATTTGTACACGCATTTTGTTCACTCTTAAAAAGAGTCGGAGCCTTCACAATACCAAAGCTTAGGTCATACAGTTATTGTACAAAAAATGTAATGTCTTGTTACTTGAATATTTAATTAGCCAATCTCGAGACCACTATATCTAAAAAAAGTACACTTCCAGTTGTATTGTTGTCCTCACTTACACGTGTTGGATACTGTAGATGTGTTTGTTGGCCTCAAACACTGTGAGTCGTCACCGTGACGTCGTATGGTGCTTTTTTTCCCCTGTGCACACAAAATAAATTTGTTTCGCGAGCTCGAGATAATTTCATGCTGTTGAGTATGTCGCTTGGCACTCCAAATTATTTCGTGCCCTCAAATAATTTCAAGCACTCAGAGTAACATATTTGGTGCAATCGAACAAAGAACTTTTCGAACACAAAATCATTTTTCATTTTCGAATTCACGAACTGAAGCAAAAGCACCATATAGGCCTATATAGTTCAAAGCATCAAGCCCCCACGGTAAGAAAACTAGTTGATAAAATACCCTGACGTTTTTGAAGGACGGCAAGATTAAACAACAAAAAAATAACTAGAACCGTTACCACCGTTTTCTCCGATCGTCAGTCGGTGATGTTATGATAGCTTCTGCTTCACAGTTACATTAACAATGTGTTTTGAAAGTAAAATTTGATGCCTTGTTGCATGACTGCTTGCATCATCGGTTTATTGTTTGTTACGATGCATTCAGACACTTCATAAAACGGAGTCTAGACATTATTGTATAAACTGACGATTTCACATTGGTATTACCACTAACTCATTAGCTGTCTGACACCTTCAATTCAATACATAGGTTGTTGTTGTTTGTTTTGTTTTTTTAATTTTTATTATAAATATTACGTTAATTGTGCACTGAGTGGTTTATGAATATTGCTCAATGTAACTGGGGGACGACACACCTTAATCCTTTTGAATAAACAAAAATAAGAAAAAAATTATTATCTCATGTTTCGACCCTGTAAAGGCCCTTTTCGTTCAGTTTTTGAATTCGTTTGCTTGTTAATCAAAAGTTTAAACCCTTTTGAAAAACCTCTTTGTTGCTATGAAAGTCGCCACCTTGTAGGGCAAACCGTATGCGCGTCTGAACGCGTACACCACTGAAGCACGCAGCGCGCAGCGTTCCCGGTTTGATGTCTACGGCACACGTACGCACACGTACACGCACACGCTCACAGACGCCATGTTGTAGGGCAACATTCAATACGGTCTATAGTAAAGGTCTTTTAAGTAAACGCCACCGAAAGTTAAGTTTAAGTTTTTTCTTCAGTATACCTGAATATAAAGCCACAGTTCTGAAGATTAGTGCATATTTGCTACATTGTAGGCCTATTTTCCCCAAAGGTGCCGACAAAACATCTCCAATGAAAATAATTTATAAAACCAAACTTCAGTAGTGTGAACTTTAAATGCTGTCGATGGAAACTAAATTATTGGAATGGATCTCCATCGCATTAGGACAAACCGGGATTAACTTGTGAAGTTTGTTTTGAAGGTAAGCCGGTAGTTGATCCCTTTCCTGTGTCATCAGTCACGCTTTCAACCCCCAAAACACGGGGATGGCTCATCTATTGGTATGTTCCCTCAGACGAGTAGTGAACTTCGCTGCTAACTTCACTGCCAAAATATCCGCAGCGGGGGAGCCATAACATAACAACATAACATAACGACATACATCAGCAACATAACATAACATTTTGTTGCTGTTTTTCCATAAAACGCTCACGCACGATGTAGCAAGTTGTTTATTGTTGTTTACACTATTGTTCGACTGGTTTAAAGCAACCAAACAGTTTAATTTAATTTTTAAAAGTATTCGTATTTTGTTAGGTTGGCCTTTCCTTGACCCTGTCTGATATATTTCAAGTCATAATCTTTTTGCCGTCTTGTAGCATACAGAACATGTAACATTTTATTTAAAAACGTGACCGAACTCCAGTGATGTGGTTAGGGTTTGAATTGAGGGTTAGGGTGATTTTGCCTCAAACTCGGGGTCAGTTTCAGGGTCTCGATTTTACTATCATAAATAAAACCGGAACAGCTGTGTGTTCGTCCAAATGACAAAGACCTAATATTGCCTAGTTTTTTCTATTTTTATTATGATTTCGATCTGTCAAAATGCCATAGGATTTGTACACGCATTTTGTTCACTCTTAAAAAGAGTCGGAGCCTTCACAGTACCAAAGCTTAGGTCATACAGTTATTGTACAAACAATGTAATGTCTTGTTACTTGAATATTTAATTAGCCAATCTCGAGACCACTATATCTCAAAAAGTACACTTCCAGTTGTATGTATGTCCTCACTTACACTTGTTGGATACTGTGGATGTGTTTGTTGGCCTCAAACACTGTGAGTCGTCACCGTGACGTCGTATGGTGCTTTTTTTCCCCTGTGCACACAAAATAAATTTGTTTCGCGAGCTCGAGATAATTTCATGCTGTTGAGTATGTCGCTTGGCACTCCAAATCATTTCGTGCCCTCAAATAATTTCAAGCACTCAGAATAACATATTTGGTGCAATCGAACAAAGAACTTTTCGAACACAAAATCATTTTTCATTTTCGAATTCACGAACTGAAGCAAAAGCACCATATAGGCCTATATAGTTCAAAGCATCAAGCCCCCACGGTAAGAAAACTAGTTGATAAAATACCCTGACGTTTTTGAAGGACGGCAAAATTAAAAAAAAAAATCACTAGAACCGTTACCACCGTTTTCTCCGATCGTCAGTCGGTGATGTTATGATAGCTTCTGCTTCACAGTTACATTGACAATGTGTTTTGAAAGTAAAATTTGATGCCTTGTTGCATGACTGCTTGCATCATCGGTTTATTGTTTGTTACGATGCATTCAGACACTTCATAAAACGGAGTCTAGACATTATTGTATGTAAATAACTGACGATTTCACATTGGTATTACCACTAACTCATTAGCTGTCTGACACCTTCAATTCAATACATAGGTTTTTTTTTTTTTTTTTTTTTTTTTTTTTTTTTTTTTTTTTTTAATATTACGTTAATTGTGCACTGAGTGGTTTATGAATATGGCTCAATGTAACTGGGGGACGACACACCTTAATCCTTTTGAATAAACAAAAATAAGAATAAAATTATTATCTCATGTTTCGACCCTGTAAAGGCTCTTTTCGTTCAGTTTTTGAATTCGTTTGCTTGTTATATCAAAAGTTTAAACCCTTTTGAAAAACCTCTTTGTTGCTATGAAAGTCGCCACCTTGTAGGGCAAACCGTATGCGCGTCTGAACGCGTACACCACTGAAGCACGCAGCGCGCAGCGTTCCCGGTTTGATGTCTACGGCACACGTACGCACACGTACACGCACACGCTCACAGACGCCATGTTGTAGGGCAACATTCAATACGGTCTATAGTTAAGGTCTTTTAAGTAAACGCCACCGAAAGTTAAGTTTAAGTTTTTTCTTCAGTATACCTGAATATAAAGCCACAGCTCTGAAGGTTTTAGTGCATATTTGCTACATTGTAGGCCTATTCTCCCCAAAGGTGCCGACAAAACATCTCCAATGAAAATAATTTATAAAACCAAACTTCAGTAGTGTGAACTTTAAATGCTGTCGATGGAAACTAAATTATTGGAATGGATCTCCATCGCATTAGGACAAACCGGGATTAACTTGTGAAGTTTGTTTTGAAGGTAAGCCGGTAGTTGATCCCTTTCCTGTACCATCAGTCACGCTTTCAACCCCCAAAACACGGGGATCATTCATGTTTTGCAAAGTGAAACCGTACAAGACTAAATTGCCAATTTCCTCTGATAATAAAATTAACTCCACTTTACTCTCCTCTCTCTATAGTATAAAGCAATGACAGAGAAACGTGGGGACCTCGAGGCCCCGATGGGACCGGAGGAGGGGAAAGTCATGATTCAAAGGAATGACACCAGCCTGCAGAACAGCAAAGTGGTCGACGGGGACGAGAATGTGACCCGGGGGAACTGGTCTGGCAAACTGGACTTCCTGCTTTCGTGTGTCAGCTTCGCGGTGGGGCTGGGCAACATCTGGCGCTTCCCGTTCCTCTGCTTTGAAAACGGCGGTGGTAAGAGAATCAATGCCACACAACTGACCAAAGCCCTTTTCACACTACTCTATTCCCCGTGGGCAACCCCGTGGAATAACGGTCGGCCTTTTCACACTATGATCCCTTCACCCCCTGTCTGCCCCGGCAAGTGGGCATACCCCGGGGAATAGCCACCCCTGCTCCGGAGTAGGGGTAAGCGGTAAACCCCGGGGTATTTTTGAAACAAGCAACAGACACACTGTGGAATAGGGACCTAGGCAGGGACAGTGTGAAAGTGCGCCGGGGTAACCGTAGGGTAAAAACAAAACCCGGGGCCTCCCCGGGGTCGTATTCCACGGGGGTAAGAGATGCAATGTGAAAAGGGCTCAATATTTACATAGGACACCTCTTTGATTTGCTGCTGGTTCCACACAATTCTGATCAGACTATTTTAATTGTAATTCGGCCAATAGACGAAATGGATCAACGCCTTTAATTCATCCATCAATCTATATAAAAAAAATTACCAAAAAGCAACAACGCCAGGGCCCAATTTCATGGCTCTGCTTACCGTACGCTAAGAATCGGCGCTTTTATACGGAAACAGGGAATTCCGCAGGGAATTAATGCTTGTACGTCGTGTGCGTACTCAACGCTCCTAGGCATTCCTCGCTTACACAGATAGCGCAGGAAATTAGCCGCTTGCACAGTAAGCGGGGAACGGTGATCACAAGCGCGGAATTCGGTGGTAAGCAGAGCCATGAAATAGGGTCCTGGTTAAGTCTTAGTTGACACCAATGGACCCTCAAAAACAGGAATATGTGTTCGCTGCAATAATTAAGCGTAGGTGTGAGTGCATTAGATGCATCAGCATAATTAAAGAGCCCGGAAGGATTAATCTAGATTTCTGTCCCAATGGTGAGAATGGAATAACTAATTGAATTTCAACTAATTATTTCCGGACATCGTCATGCGTGTGTTATTAATCAATTAATGGCTTCAGGTTAGGTAAACAAAAAGTTCTGTCAACATTAATAATTAGTCACTTAAAGACAAACTAAAGGCGAGGACATAGCATTTGAAGATTTCGTAAATCACCGTTGCTTATTTCTATTGTTGCATTTTATGAGCCTATCACGAATGCGCACTGAATCCCTTGCAAGACACAAACCACTTTGATTGTTTTTGTCTTAAAGATGTCCACTGAGATTAATGAAACGTTCACAGGTTGGTTGTATGGTGTGCCTTTATAGAAAACTAGAGGAGTGGAAATTCATTTACTTTTCCCCCAAAATAATGATACACTTTCCCTTTAAATGTTGTCACAATAGACTGTGCAAGTCTCGCGCGTGTTCGAGCAGTGGGACCCGTTGAAGTACGCGAGTCACCGAAGTGGTCCCAAAAAACGTTCAAATATGCGCGAGACTTGCACGGACCATTGCAACTGTTTTTACATTAGGAAGAACTATAAATAAATAAATAGTAAACTTGCGGGTACAACCATGTGCACCCGCAACTTGCGGGTACAACCAATGCTCGAACACGCGCGAGATCTACCGGTATTTATTTATTTATTTATTTATAGTGCTTCCTATTTGTCCACACCATGCAAAGCTTCAAACAATATTTGTTTTTACATTAATGAAAAACAAGATCTATCAAAGTTGACCTAGCTGTTCAAATTTGTTTCCAGAGAAATATCAAATCCATAATATTGGTTTATTGTTTTGTTTTTGACAGGTGCATTTTTGATACCGTACTTGATCATGATATTGGTGGCAGGCCTTCCAATGTTCTTCCTGGAGCTAAGCTTCGGTCAGTTTGCCGGTCAAGGATGTCTCAGCATCTGGAAGATCTGCCCTCTCTTCAAAGGTATATGCTTTGAAATAATAAAAAAACCTGCTCTCTCCCAAAAAACGCATGCTTAGACCTTTTTCAATGTATAGTAAATATTGGGAGAAGCACTTTAAATACTTGAATCTTGTATGAATCGCCGGAAAATCCCCCCCCCCCAAAAAAAGTCAGAATTGTATGTTTTGCCAAGACATACCAGATAGTAAATCCAAAGCCTTCTTAATACCAATGTAAGTAATATCGGTACATAGAAAATAGAACTAGCTGTTGCAAACTGAACCAATATGACATATAAATGAAGAAGAATTTTATTTTAACGGCCTCTCTTAACAATAACAAACTAATAGGTTAATATACTTCTTCTTATACAAAGTGCCTACATCAAGTTACAGTGAATAAAGTATTTAAGCCGAATCGTGACAGGGATAGAAAAAGCCCGTCTTTATGTTGAGTTCAGTAATACCTTTCCACTTCCCCCTTAAGTAACTAAGCTCTTCTAGCACCCCATTTGGTTAAGTTCATGAAACCCATACCAACGTTCCTTGTTTACTTTTACTCTTTGGGTTTCATTGTACGTACATGTACATCCTCGGAAACTCCCATTGAGGCGTGTTTACCAAAGTACAGGCGGTGTGCAGATCTTTCTAATCGTATAGGCAAAGGATCGTAGGAGGGTGGGGCCGTGAAAAGTGAATCGAATGACGTCACGCGCCCTAATGTATTCATCTTTTTGTTGGATTTCCATTTGAAAAACTGTAAAAACAAATACACTCCTCTCGATTTTAAAAGAAACTTGAGAAGAAAGGAAGCACGATGGATGGTTTATGTTTCTTGAAAATTAAATAACTTGACCGAGTAGGCCTTGTTTCTCACCAATCTCGACCTAATTTGAAACTTCTACCCACTGCGACAGACCTGTGGGATTGAAAGTTGAGGCCGGTAGCCGGTAGCCTAGGGGGATCAAAGTATTATCTCTCAGTCTGATCACTCTCTCCAGATGTCCACAGAAGTTAAGTCGATCTTATAACTCCAGCAGAATTTATTTGAATGAGTCAATGCCATAACTTTATGATAAAGATGCTTGACCTCAACTTTTGTTATGGATGAGAAACGTATACAACTGGTCTGTGTAAAGAAGTGAGCTTTCCAAAATGACCCCCCCCCCCCCGTTACGTCACTCGGACACAGCCGGAAAGAGTCTCATTAGTACCAATCAGACTGGTGGCTTTTAAACTCTGTGTTTGACTCATATATAATAGTTTGTTGATACATGATGTAGTCAGATGGCCATACACTATTTCATGGACGTATACATAAGGGTCTACGGACGTATACATAAGGGTCTACGGACGTATACATAAGGGTCAACAGCCGCTGTGGTTTCGTGCCATTTTCCCATTATCTGTATCACCCATTCCGTGTACTCTAATGCCTTCGTTCCGAACATAATGCGCCCTGACTGTGCGTCAGTGTCCGTTGCTATAGCAACCTGTCAGATTTTCATATCAGAGCCAACACTACATCCCCTTTCCAAGAACTCCGGTCGTGGTTTAAGATGCCATCCATGCGTTGTGGGTTTAAGGAACTATTTATTTAGTAAAGCGGTTTCTTAATAAGGCGATGGCACGGAGTCGTGACACAGCAAACAGCACAATGTCAGATCAGACAAGATTAATTAAAACATTGCGCATTATAGCCGATGAAATTATTGTCTAACTTCTCCCACATTACCCATTTGGTAACAACAAAAAGAATTTTAACAATGGACAAACAAGTGTGTTTGTTTTTATGTTGGTTTGTATAATTGTTTTGAGCAAAAGGCCTCGCGAATGTGCGAAGGATCGATTCATTGAGAGCACACAGGAATCGGGATAGGTATTCTCGACTGACTATCCTTGATATTATGTTTAAAATGTTTGAAGGTTGTTTTTGTCAATCTAGTCAAGTTATTTGGATTTTACTTTATGATGTTTACTTAATTTCTGTAATTTCTTGTATTTATCCACAGGGCTGGGTTATGGTATGCTGATTGTCTGTGCACTGGTTACGCTATACTACAACGTCATCATTGCGTATGCGTTCTTTTACCTGTTTGCTTCCTTCACGAGCGATGTACCGTGGAAGACATGTGGGAACGAATGGAACACTGGCAACTGCACCATTCAAAAGAAGGGAGGAAATAACACCTTCGTCGACATATTCATAAATGGAACCTCCCAAAATGAAACATTCTACAATGAAACCTCACAAAATAAATTATTCACGAACGTCTCCCATCCAGTTCGTCCCAGTGAGGAGTATTTTAAGTAAGCATCTCAGTTAAATAATACAAAATCACATCTTCACAAAAAAGTGGCTTAGTTTTAAATTATCATTAAATTCAAAACTAAGCCACTTTTTGTGAAGTTGTGCAACACCATTGGTAACATGGTTTACTCAAGAGTCTTTTATGTAGAGCTGAAGACAGTGTCCGAAACGTCGAGGCATTCATCCCCAAAGCACTGCCATCAAGTAGAGTTTACTTTTACTTGGCCCAACTGAAAAAACTCTCCTTTTTATGTTGCCCATCATGCAAGGCTTCAAACTGTAAATACATCTCAATAAATATGGCTTACCCCATTAGTCACTGGATATTGTGGCCCCTTCACCTAGGTTTGTGTGGGCCCACCAATCAGTCACTGAGTGGAGCCCCTTATAGGCTTGTGTGGGCCCACCAATCAGTCACTGAGTGGAGCCCCTTCATCTAGGTTTGTGTGGGCCCACCCATCAGTCACTGAGTGGAGCCCCTTCATCTAGGTTTGTGTGGGCCCACCCATCAGTCACCGAGTGGAGCCCCTTCATCTAGGCTTGTGTGGGCCCACCCATCAGTCACTGAGTGGAGCCCCTTCATCTAGGTATGTGTGGGCTCACCCATCAGTCACCGAGTGGAGCCCCTTCATATAGGCTTGTGTGGACCCACCAATCAGTCACTGAGTGGAGCCCCTTCATCTAGGCTTGTGTGGGCCCACCCATCAGTCACTGAGTGGAGCCCCTTCATCTAGGTTTGTGTGGGCCCACCCATCAGTCACCGAGTGGAACCCCTTCATATAGGCTTGTGTGGGCCCACCCATCAGTCACTGAGTGGAGCCCCTTCATCTAGGTTTGTGTGGGCCCACCAATCAGTCACTGAGTGGAGCCCCTTCATCTAGGCTTGTGTGGGCCTACCCATAAGTCACTGAATTGGGCCCCTTCACCTAGGCTTGTCTGGGCCCACCCATCAGTCACTGAGTAGAACCCTTCATCTAGGTATGTGTGGGCCCACCCATCAGTCACTGAATTGGGCCCCTTCACCTAGGCTTGTCTGGGCCCACCCATCAGTCACTGAGTAGAACCCTTCATCTATGTATGTGTGGGCCCACCCATCAGTCACTGAACTGGGCCCCTTCACCTATAGGCGGCTTGTGTGGGCCCACCCATAAGTCACTGAATTGGGCCCCTTCACCTATAGGCGTGTCTGGGCCCATCCATCAGTCACTGAGTGGAACCCCTTCATCTAGGCTTGTGTTGGCCCATCCTCCACATTAACAGCCATCTATTAGATCAGTAGCAGATGAGGATTTGTTTGGCATCGACGGTTATATGACATTAATACCATTCAACAGTTGAAATGTTTATTATTAATGAATGTTTATTTGCAGCAATTTCGTGTTGACCATGTCAGACGGCATGCACATCATGGGTCCAGTCAAATGGGAGTTAGCCTTGTGTCTGCTCTTGGCTTGGATAGCTGTGTTTCTAAGTCTAATCAAGGGAATCAAAACATCTGGGAAGGTAAGTAAAACATATTCTTCAGTAGACCTTGTTTTTAAATAACAATGGAAGCCAACATACTCAGTACAATTGTAAAGAATAACATTTTAAAAATTCCTAATACTCATTAAAAAAAAAATCATATACCGGTACAGAATCATGTAACAGGCTTATAATAAAGCAGTATAACAGATGGCACTTCAGAGCTCCGTATGTAACCTTGATATTATAGGATTGAAACCAGACTGATTGAAACAAAAAGCACTGATACTCTTTCTGTAACAGTTACTATCAGTAATCAATGAATTGGCATACGTTTCTAAAATAGGGTGTGACATATTTTAGGGTAAAGTATTGACGCCTAAATATGGCCACTGACAATAGCATGTGTTTTATCAAGGTCAGACTGCAACAGCATTATTAGGTCAGTATTCAGTAATTATTTGTAGTTTTGTTGGGTCCTTTGAGTACCCTAAGCATGCTGAATAAAAGGTGTTTTTGCTTTATCTCCCTCGCTAAAAGGTGGTATACATCACATCGACTCTACCGTACATCGTCTTGCTGGCTCTGTTCATTAGAGGCATTACACTAGATGGCGCTATTGATGGCATCATCTATTACATCAAACCTGACATTGAAAAACTCGCACGTGCTAAGGCAAGTCCCACGTATACCCTGTGTATCATAAAAGAAAGGCTTATTAATTTTGGTTAGAGCGCCCTCTACCTGCAACTATTCCTTCTTCCCGGCGGTAGAGAGTAAAAAGGTGTTTTAAAGTATTCTGCCACAAGATAAGTAGTTCCAATTATTTCCAAGTTGACCCGTAACACTTTAATTTGGAGTTTATTAGGTGATATTACACTTCATTTTTCTTAATCAAAACAGTTTTTGAAATGTTCCACCTCGTTGTAAGTGCAATTGTATTTGTCTTGATTTTGGTATAAATATTTTCTCGTCGGCGCATTAATGTGAAGAGGTTGTATATCGATGGTACCTTTTTGCAAGGTTTTATTCATTGAGCAGACGACATTGACATGGTTTAGTGCGAGATGAAGTGAACCGATTAGGGTATTCTCATTTTTGGTGGCGAAAATGACTATGTTCATGATAGTCTATACCCAGCATATTGGAGACCATATTTTATGGAACTCTCAGTGAGTATTTCTTGGAATGTTTGTTCCTCTTTCCGTGAGAAACCGGGTTGTTCTTTTTCCAAACGTGTATGAACATGACGAACGCACTCCCCATGTGTATGGACACTGTACGATGAACACACGTTTTGATAGTGTACATGATTGTGTACCACAATGTCTACTGTCAAGTCAAAAGTTAAGTTTATCAACTTAAAAGGTAACCAACTCCTCCCAATTCAAAAGGAACACCTCAGTGTTACTTACAAAATACTTTTTCTAACTCTTGTCGTACAAAAACTTTGTAGAACTTCACTCTTCAGTAATCAGTGTTAAGTCTAACTAAAGTAGTTTCACTGAGTCTAACCTAAGTCTAAACTACAAACTAGAGTAATATTAAACTAGTGAAGTGTACTTACTCAAGTGTAGCCTGCTGTGTTAGTGTTAGTTAGTTACATTCAAAATAATGTGGAAAAGGAAATGTGAATGTTTGTTTTTTCTCTGACTGGAACTGGTTGCCTGTAGAGTGTAGCTGTATTTAGACCCAGTAACTGGGGCGCTGTACTCCTTTTTCAAAATTTTGACATTATCTGTCGTACTAGCGCCCAGCGAAACCTACCAAAAATATGGGGAAGTGCAATATTTTCATAAAAAATCAGAGATGTCACACCAAAAATGCCCCAGAATGACGGAAATACCCAACGAATTACCTTCAAAACTGCCAACTGGCCTCTCCATATGTTTAAGATGTAACACCAGGCATGAAATTGTACTCACGGAAATTTGTCCGGCTAAAAAAGGATGATTTTTGAGACATTCCCGGTTTCCGTTGATCATGTCCAGCCATCGTTTTCATGGCTACCCTGCGGGGGTCCTACTAAAAGCCGACAACACGCCGACAACAAGTCCAGAGTGCCGACAACACGCCGACAACAAGTTTCAGATACCTTAAAACCAGCAAATAAACCAAGGATTTATTAGAAATATGTGTACTGTGTAATATTAACAAAAATGCAATGGCATAACTTCACGAAAAGTCCGAATTTTTAACCAGAAAAAAACACGAAAATACACGGAGTGTGGTCGGACGCCATCTTGGCCTAAAAACCGTGTTTCGACCATTCCATTATGATACAGGTAAAATGTATTTAGCGCTTACAAAACAACAGAGGGCGGGCGTCATCCCACGGCTTATTATTGCTATTGGCATAATAATTACTAGGCCATCACTACACCCCCGGATGTGTTACCCCCGTATCATAATGGAAAGGTCGAAACACGGTTTTTAGGACAAGTTGGCGTCCGACCGCACTCCGTGTATTTTCGTGTTTTTTTCTGGTTAAAAATTCGGACTTTTCGTGAAGTTATGCCATCACATATTTGTTAATATTACATAGTACACATATTTCTAATAAATCCTTGGTTTATTTGCTGGTTTTAAGGTATCTGAAACTTGTTGTCGGCGTGTTGTCGGCACTCTGGACTTGTTGTCGGCGTGTTGTCGGCTTTTAGTAGGACCCCCGCAGGGTAGCCATGAAAACGATGGCTGGACATGATCAACGGAAACCGGGAATGTCTCAAAAATCATCCTTTTTTAGCCGGACAAATTTCCGTGAGTACAATTTCATGCCTGGTGTTACATCTTAAACATATGGAGAGGCCAGTTGGCAGTTTTGAAGGTAATTCGTTGGGTATTTCCGTCATTCTGGGGCATTTTTGGTGTGACATCTCTGATTTTTTATGAAAATATTGCACTTCCCCATATTTTTGGTAGGTTTCGCTGGGGCGCTAGTACGACAGATAATGTCAAAATTTTGAAAAAGGAGTACAGCGCCCCAGTTACTGGGTCTAAGCTGTATTCTGTTTGTTGGCCCACTTGGTATGGCCTGCCCTTGTTGTATCGAGTGCATTCTAAATCAGGCTATTCTTCTTTTTAATAGCATTTTGTTGGTTGAAGCTCTAACTGGAGTTTCGTTTGTCATTTTATTGTTATTTTTTCAGAATTTTATTTCAGTAGAGTTTGGTTTTACTCCTGGTTTTTGATTTGATGATTTACAATGTACCTTTTTACTATTTTTAGGAATACCTTTTTTGGACATATTTTAAACAAAATCAGTTGTTTAGAATCATTCCTTTCCAATTTCTGCAGGTCAGAAGGGAAGTTTTTTTGTTTTTGTTTTTGTTTTTGGTGGAATGCCCTCCCAAGCCAGATCCTCGAGCTCCCATCCATCGGGGTGTTTAAGGGGACGGTTGGAGCAAATATCTAGCTACCTCCCAACATTTTACTCGCACCTTGTACAATAAAATGCACTGCAACACTTGGCACCGCACATAAGCAGCCTTGGCGTTAACATCCTGACTGAAGGACTATGCCAAGTACCAAAGTAGAAGTAGAAGTAGAAGTAGAAGTTTCCTCCTCCAATCGGTCAATACTAGCAAATATTGACTGCTTGGAGTGCCATGACTAAAACTACGTGTCTCAAGGTCCTGATGCGCGGAGTGTTTTACTTTCTCAAGGGATAGAATGCTCTGCAGATCATTGCGGGAGTCGTAGTTTTAACCACAGCGTGGGTAATAGCAGTCAGTTTGTTTTGTAACACCCCATACACAATGTGTCTAGACATCTAGCTACCAAGAAGCTGCTTTTGCTGTGCGTCTAGTACACTTGTTACTTTGGGTATAGTACATTGCGTCTAGTACACTTGTTACTTTGGGTAATAGTACATTGGTTGCTATGTGTATAGCACAGTAGTTAGTATGTGTATTATAGCACGTTTGTGTATGGTCAGCTTTCTCATAAAATTAAGACATCATGTGACGCATTCTAAACCAATCACAAGGCAGAATCTTTGTAAGGGGTAATATGAAATACACCATCAACTGCACTGCCTGCACTCACCATGCGTGTAGCGTTCGCAAAAACAGACTGGCACCAAGACTATCTCAACAGAAATAAAAGGTAACCCAGTGCAGACCAACTAGCAGCGCTCAATGGACACCATGCTACTTACAAGTTTGGGTTCCAAGTTTGTTCTATAGCTTGGGTTCTTTTCTAATCAAAAGATAGTAAATAACAATTACATGTCAGTTTTGGTTACACTCTGCAAGTGTAAGACTTGACTTTGTGACAGCTCTCGCAAAAGCTTGTTCCTGATGGACAGTATACAAATATAACATGGTTTGAGGGTGAACAGTCGATATTAGCTCCCCGAGGTATTGGAAGTTGACAAACTATTTCCCGAGGTGAAGCCGAGGGAACTAGTTTGTCAACTTCCAATACCGAGGGGAGCTATTATCGACTGATCAACCCGAAATAAACCATGTTATATTTGTTTTACTATACCTCATACATATTCAGTTACCGGTACAATATTAGGAGCAAGGGGAAATGAGGACTGTTAAATAAATTGCATCCAGGATAAGTTTTTCATGTGTTGGATGTCGCTGAGGCGATGTTCCCTAATGCGGACAACACCCGGTGAACAGTTCCACGATCATAAAGCGCATGACAAGTAGACTGTCTACTTGTCATGCCTATTTACCATGTGCGTGAATACTCGCGTGCGCGCTTGGTAAACAGCAAATATAGCATATGGCACGTGATGTTGAATGGACCAATGAGAATTCGACTCTCGGTCATGAATATGTATGAGGTATAGTAACAAGCTATATTATCCCCTTTTGCACACTGCCCATGGAAAAAAGGTTGCGCGAGCTAGGCCTAGCTGTCTAATTTGTGAATTGGACAAATTAGGGAGAAAACAATAAACCATTAGAAACTGGATGTTAAATTGACAAAAACTTTTATCAAGGTTGAAATTTTCAGTAAAAACTTGTTCTTCTTTTGATACAGGTGTGGCAAGATGCTGCAGTGCAAATCTTCTACTCACTTGGAACAGCTTTTGGAAGTCTACACACACTGTCGAGTTATAACAAATTCCACAATAATGTATATCGGTGAGTTTGGATCCTTAACCACTTCATGCCAGATAAAGTCTTTTTCAGCCACACTTTTTCAAACTAAGATACAGTGGATGCTTGGGAATGTCCAGTACGTTTAGAAATATCCTTTTTTGGTTATTTCTGTAATCTCAAATTCCAAACCTTTGTCCTTTGGCTGCCACCATTATGTGTTATTGTTTTTGGCATACGGGAGGCAAGTCCAAGATTCCAGCAGACCTTGGCCGATTATTGGCTGTTGTTTTGGCCAAGGTTTGGGCCTATTCATGGTAAGACATGTCTTTACTTTGTTTAGTCAGATTTTCATTGTGGTGATATTATAAAAAATGATAATATTTACTTTGAAAGTTCTGAAAAGTAATACCATTTAGAGGCATGGTAAAGACTTTTCAATACCCACGTGAAAGGGTTAATAGAGAAGTACCCCATTTCTTAAAAATGGGCTTCAAGGTAAAATTCAGTTTTGTGATGTACTCCTTTTCCAATAGATAGAGTCCTATTCATTTTTGGTTTTTACCCATACACCGATGTGTGTTAGCACTGTATACTCAGTACTTTCCTGAGTCCTGTGAAAAAATATCACAGGACTCGGGAAAGTACTGAGTATACAGTGCTAACACACATCGGTGTATGGGTAAAAACCAAAAATTAATATTCTTTATCCCCGATGCAAATTTAACATCTAGATAGAGTCCTCGTGAAAGTGGGAAAACATTGCAAGTCTCTAACCTCACGTTAAAATGGTGTAAATTGTCATTTTATTTGATACTCTTTCAGAGTGAAATTAAAATCATGATGTCATGGAATGTCAAAAACAAATGGGTCCGTACATTCCAAAGAGGAATTTGTGAGCCAGTCAAAAAGTCAAATTCAGTATCGTTTTGGTTGAGTATCAGGAAATTCAGGAACGAACTAAAAAGCTCTCTGTACAAAAATGTACAAACCATATATTTGAATTGTATTCATCTAGCGTTTTAGAATTTTGACAAAAGTTGCACTTGAAGGGTATCAAATACAATGGCATTTTACATTGTTGTAACATGAGGTTGGAGACTT
Organism: Pycnopodia helianthoides; assembly: GCA_032158295.1. NCBI lineage: Eukaryota > Metazoa > Echinodermata > Asteroidea > Forcipulatida > Asteriidae > Pycnopodia > Pycnopodia helianthoides. The sequence continues at coordinate 17,448,653 of CM063248.1, forward strand.
CCCCTGTTTTTCTAAGGACTCTATCTATTGGAAAATGATTGGACCACAAAACTTAACTTGACCTTGTAGCCCCTCTTTAACAGTTTACCTTAACATAATTTCTCTGCTGTTTGCATTGAGTTTGGTGTTTCTCTTTTATTGAAGTTTTGTTGGTTTAAAACTGACTTGACAGTAATTCATTTAGAAATAGTTGCCTGGAGAATTGGTACTGGTATGAACTTGATAATCAGTGAGTTTTCTATTTGGAAGTAAGTCTTTTGTTGATAAATACCAATCTTGTACTTAAAAACACAGTTTTCTTGAAATCACGAAAACCATGTATCGTTAGGAAACTTGTGATGGCTAAGGTGTGATGATATTAATATTTTCCATTTACAGAGATGCGATGATTGTGACTTTCATCAATTGCGGTACGAGTGTCTTTGCTGGGTTTGTCATATTTTCCGTCATTGGATTCATGGCAAATGATGCTGGGGTAAACATTGAAAAGGTTGTAGCTTCAGGTAAGAGGAAAAAAGACCATTTCAGGTTTATGTGGACTTGCATTTTTCTCTATGTTGTACAAAGCAAATTTTGTATATTGCATCCATGATTGCATACACATTAATCTCCTAGATGTTTTGGAAATTTAGTTTGTTTTTATTATTGCTGAGTGTACACGATTCTGTCATTTGAAATGTTAATACATTATGTTATTTGATGTTTTCACCTTGTTTCCTAACTCCTACCGTGATTTAAGAATGACATATTTGTGAAATTATACAATTTTCAATTATGTTCACATTATTTTGGTGATGTTGATAGATGTTTATATGTGCTGTATGCTATCTTTTTAATGCTGTGTTACGTTATCGTATTTGTGAACTGTCACCTTGGTTCGTCTTCTATGGTGAACTAGAATTGAGAATTATTTTCTTGATCGATTTGGTGATGTTGTTAAATATTTATTATCTGCTGTATCTTTCTTAATGCTATAACTCATTATAAAAATGGTCTTTTATAAATTGTCACCTTGGTTCATCTTCTATGGTGAACTAGGAACAATGAGCTGTTAAATGATGCATTACTGCTGGTTTTAAATTTAATTTACTCCTTGATAATGGCTGTTTTGTGTGTGGAATATATGGAGTCTGTTTTAATACCCACAAAGACAGCATGGCATAAACCAGGAGCAACTTTTCCAATTATTACCCTTATTCCAGCCATAGACCCCTTGCACAGGCCATCATCACTGGAGTCAAACTATGGAAACATGTACACACCATTCACAAGTCTCTGCCAATATTGGGTCTTCAGTGAGGGTGCTGCTATTTGAGCTTGTGGCATCAGGTGCAAGGGGTCTATTGATACAGTTTATGTGATACTAATTTGAGTTTTGTGAAACTTGTCTTGTAGGGCCTGGTCTAGCATTTATTGCCTACCCTGAGGCTATTGCTCGAATGCCTTTCTCAACCATCTGGGCATTGCTGTTCTTTGTCATGATCCTCATGCTTGGGATTGGAAGTGAGGTAAGGCATACACTTTAGATTCCTTAAACTTTGGGCAGTAACATATTCAGACATTTTTAGTTTTTACTTCAGGAAGGAGGGTTTCAACCCAATCAGGGGGAAAAGACATAATTGGGGGGGGGGGGGCTAATTAATGTATCGTTGAACCATTCAATTGTGAATTGTGCAATTATTCGATCTCAATTCGGGGGGGGGGGGGGCAAGGGTTTTTGGGGAAGGCTACCGCTCCCCGCTGCCCCCCCCCCCCTCCCCCACCCCCTCCCTGTTACACCACACTGGCTTTGGTTTTTAAGACCCCAGGTTCTGGAAAATTAAACTTGTAATAAATAATAATATGCAGTTCCTATGTAGCATTTGATCATGCACGAAGGGCGTCTCCAAGTGCTGATTACTTTTTTACATAGGTATGCAGAGTGAGTGTACCGCTGATATTGCAATGCACTCAAACAATCACAACATTTAAACATACATGCACAGCAATATGATAATGCATGGGGGAGGGGGCCATAGATCATGTAAACGATCTTTTTAAACCAAGGTTGCAAGAAGAATTTTGCGATCGAGGCCTATTAGTACAAAGCAAAATATGACAATAATTATTTGTAACAGATTTACACAATCAGTGACAATAAAGCTACACTATTATTGATAGTCCAACCTTCCTAAACAGGAAGGGGTGACAAGGGGTTAGTAAGTCAATGGGAATGGTCCAATGCATATGTTATCCCATTCCAGCACCTTTGGATGAGGCGCTTGGACTGAGCAGAGGTGCTGCGGCGCATTCTGCTGCCAACCTTGCCAGAAACACCAGGGCAGACCCCTTAGATGATAAGCGCACTGGGTTCTTTTACTTGCATTATACAAATACACCGGACCTACAACTTTAAGTCCCATCCGAAGGACGAAGCATCAATGGTTAAGTATCCTGCTTAAGGACACAAGTGTCAAGACTTGGACTTGCACCTACACTCTGCTGATTAGAAACACGAGATCCTGAGTGGGGTGCGCTTGACTTCCCGGCAATAGTGGCCACTAGCACAGTGTTAGCCAGAGGGGTGTCTGGGTGTCTTTTGGACACCCTGTTTTCAATTTGGACACCCTGTTTTATCTTTCATTTGCATGTAGCTGTATTGAAAGTGAACAATTTGGACACCCAGTTTTCAAATTTCCAGCAAGTTTGGACACCCTTTTTACCAAATCCTGGCTAAAAACTTGGCCACTAGCAACATATTAATGATATTAACAATTTTGCATTTGATTTATGATTGTGCCCTATTTTCCTATTGTAGTTTTGTATGTTTGAGACTGTGATCACTGGAATGGTGGATGAGTTGGAGAAGTATAACCCCATCTTCAGAAAGAGGAAATATCTTGTTACTTTAGGGATGGCTGCATTGCTGTTCCTTTTGGGATTACCAATGGTTACTCACGTAAGTACCTTGACTCTGAAAATAATTAATGCAAACAAAATTCCTGCATTCAACTGAAACAAATTTTGAGCAACATACAGTGCACTATCTATAGTCAGCCCCAGATGATGTGTTATCACAGTTTAAGTGGGTTTGTGTCTTGTAAAAGATTGTGAAATGAAATAGTGGTTCTGCTGGTGACAATAACCTTATTGTCTTGTCTTTTTCACTCAGGGTGGGATTTATCTTCTGACGATTATGAATGCATTTTCGGCAGGATTGGCCGTCCTGATTATTGCTATGCTAGAGTGCATTGTGATTGCGTACATTTATGGTAAGTAAGAAATTCAAAAGACAAAGTACAATAGAAAACTTGCCATTTATTCATGTGTGTTTTCTTCCCCCTTCAATATAAAAAGTATATTTTACTTGACAAATGACAAATGATAAGTGGTATAATTTTATACGTTTGCCCAGTGCACAACAAAAGACAAAGTACAATTGAAAACTTGCCATTTATTCGTTTGTGTTTTCTTCCCTTATATAATAAATAGTATATTTACTTGTGTTTTACATGAAAAATGATTAATGCCTACAAATAGTGTATGTACACATGCGTGAATGTAATTAGCATATTTCATGGCTAATTGGCACTAAATTGACCTCATCTGTTGTATTTATATGTAAATACAACACGAGTTGGCCCCTGCTTTTGATGTTGTTCTTTCATTTGTCAATATATTGAAATGTATTCATATTCATGAACATTACTGATTTGATTTGAATCTTGTAAGCAATTATATAAAACTGTTTGTGAAATTTGTATTTGAAAATGACATGCTTTGTGTGTAAATCTGAATATTATTGTTGATGTGCACTTCTGTAGATCCAGCTTCTGAATCTACACAGTCTTTATGTGTTTATTTGAGTAATTTACCTGTGTTTTTCTCCTATTTTTAGCAAGAAGCTAAAACTGTTTCTAATCTTTATTGAATTATTGCTTTGAACTTTGGCTTTCATAGTATTAACAGTACTGATTGTATTCATCTTTGTGGGAAATTCAGTTGTTAGACACATTTAACTGAATATTTCTTTTAAAAGAAATTAATGAAAACTGCATATTGTCTTTGTTTTGCACGAATTAATGTCTAACATTTTGCAAACTTGTGTTTCTCCCACTTTTAGTAAATGCTGAAGTTATTTCTCTGATTTGTTTTATTGCTTGCTACTTTGGTCATGTTATCAGAATTGAGTGTTCATTGTATCATTTTTTTCAGACCAGTTTATTTGAACTGATATCTATTCTCATTTGTCAAAGAAAACTGCATATTTAATGTCTTCATATAATATATAACATAATGTATTCACTAGTCAAATACTGTATATAGAATACTTCCTATTCCATTGATAGTGTAGGCTTACTTGTAGTTTGAATTACATCTTAATGTAGTGTTGAAGATAAATAACAAATTCTGACAAAATGCAAAGTATGAACAGTGCCTGAACAGCGCCCTCTCTTGAGTTCCATCAAGATGATAAATTTCTGCATTCTTTTTCAAATGAAGACTTTTGATTATTCTATCCCATTCAGGTGCTGATCGCTTTTTAGATGATATAAATGTTATGGTGGGTTTCCGACCGGGATTTTATTGGAAGGCATGCTGGAAGTTACTGTCCCCTGCCTTCATTTCTGTAAGTTACTTATGGATTTCAGTTCAACTTTAACTCTAAAATTTACCTGATTTAAATTTGAAAGATTTTTGGATTTAGTGATCGGTTAGTCACAAACTTGATTTGTCAATTCCCAGAGTTGTAATAATTTCTTGAAAATGGTCTTAAAAACTGTCAAATATTAGAACAAATCATCTGCATAATGTATTAACTAGTCAAATACTGTACCAGTACTTCCTTTTCCATCGATAGTGTAGGCTAAGTGTAGGAGTAATTATGACTGGGTCATCATTTTAACTAAATGTCTAACATCTACATGTTGTGAATGAGTAAGGAAAGTATTCTGACAAAATTGCCAAGTATGAACAGCGCCCTCTCTCTTTTGGTTTACAAACCGAAAAGAAACAATAGATTGCTCTCATTTTACACCTCAAGTGTGTGATCGTTTTCCTGTTTATATCACACAAATTTGACTGATTTTGTTTCTATTGTCTTTCAGTTCATCATTATTTTCACCTTTGTTGGTTACTCACCGATGACCTACAACAAAACGTATGTGTACCCAATCTGGGCTGAAACTTTGGGATGGCTAATGACATTGTTCGCGCTGGCTCCTGTCCTGATTTACCCAATATATTATCTATGTACTCAAACGGAGGGCACGTTCATGGAGGTAAGTTGTAATTTTGATGTCGACTTATATTGTGGAAAATGTCAATCGGAAGCTGTAATTTTGTTGTCAACTTATATTGTGGAATTGTCCATCGGACAAGTATCCTTGAATTGATAAGGATCGTGTTTTTGATTTGGGAGACATTTTGAGGGGTTTGCTTTAAAACCTTTTTGTGTCTGCTATTTCACTTTAAGATATGTTTTGGTCATGGGAAATTGTGGGTTGTTTAAAATGTCTTAGGCAAAAAAACAAGTTAAAGGGACACGTTGCCTTGGATTGGGCGATTTGGGCTATAAAAAGCGTTTGAAAGGGTTTGTTATAAAATATAATCATCCTCACAAATTTGCCTCAAAATGGTGTGATTTTCCTTTTCCTTCGTGAACTAACATGGTCCGCCATTTTGTAGAATCAAATTTGAGACTCCATAAAATGGCAAACGGCGTTAGTTTTGAGGCATATTTGTTTGAATGATTATATTCTACTTTTAAAGCATCTTTCCAACCATATTCATTTCATAACAAACGCTTTTTATAGCCCAAATCCAAGGCAACATGTCCCTTGAATGGCATGACATTGCGACCCTGGCAGAGTCTTTCTCGAAGGCTAAATGACAACAGAACACACATTAACGGGTATACTGGTCACTCCAGAAGCAGTCACTCCATTTCTGACATGATTTTACATGGCATTGAGGCACTAGGTAATCACAGAGAGACTTTTCGTCTGATAAGGGATGAACTGTGGATAAGGGGCCTCCAGACCATTCAACCCCATGGTCTGAACATCCAAGAAGGAAATGACTTACAACTTTTTTGTCTTTGCCTTCTCCTTTTTCCACAGACATCTCTCTTTTTAGTCTGTCTTCCCCTTCAATCCCTTGCTTTTTCTGTGTGCTTTCTGCCTCTCTCTCTCTGTCTTTTCATTTTTTCCCACTTGACTTCTTCTGTCACACCAGTATACCTGTTTATGTGTGTTTACATCAGTTTATGTGACTGTTGTGTTGTCATTTAGCCTTCGAGAAAGATTGCCAGGGTAGAAACGTCAGACTATTAACTATTTTTTGCATTTATATCATAGGTCCTCTTGGTTGGTAAGCAGTTTGCAAAAGCTAATTCTATTTTCTGATTTTCTTTGTGTAACCACAGCGTCTTCGTCAGTCCCTGCGCCCAACACATGAATGGGGGCCAGCCCTTGACCGCCACCGGAAAGAGGCAGGCTTCCCTGTACTTCCAGAAACTGATCCTGGTGTAAAACTAGAAGAAACGAAGAAACTTCACAAAGAAGCAGAGACGAATGTGTAGAAGCACTGACAAACTAATTATATTCTCTTTGAATTTGAAGAAAAACGCTGCCTTAAGGTGTAGACTCATGGTCCCCAAACCTTCCACTTTGCAGCACCACTTGCCTTATGCTGGTTCCCAAACCATTGATTCAGCCAGTGGGTTGCTTTAAGTTGATATGTATAAAGCTGTACACATTCAATTATAAATTTCAGTTACATTATCTTACATGAACCTATAACCTCAAGGCTCATCCCAAAGTTGTTTTACTATAGGCGGTGTGGGATGAGGGTCACCAACTCATCCATTGGGACAACTATTGGAAAAGTGGGGGAGAACAAGAATTATCAAGGTACACTGTGCACCAGATCATTTTGAGTAACTTTGTTTATAATGAGATCCAGGGATTGGGAAAGTGTGATATGACACTATTTTACAAACAGAATGACTGTTTCATGGTAATTATACAATGTACATATATTTGTTATAGTGCGGTATACACCTAAAGCATCAGCAATGCAACATAAAACTTAAATTGCGTTATCAATGCATTTTACTAAATAAAGCTATGTTTAAAAAATGTATAACAATATTGAAAGGAGATGCTCTTTATGAGTGTAAGCTTTGATTGAAAATGTCAGAATTGGTTTAAAGATTAAAAAGCTTTTAATAAGTTTTATCATGGTATTTGGTATTTTGTTTTAATAGTTATTCTTTTATTTGGTGTAAAGGAACAATATTGGTGTCTTCGGTATTGTTGTCTGAATCCAGAATGTTTTATTTAATTAAAGCGATATATTACAGGATAACAGCGTAAACGAAATACTACAACTTGTTGAGGTGAAACCTTTCAAAAACCTTTTTAAGCATTGTGGTGGCATTTTTAAGCAGCGTATCTTCCTTCAGAGTGGTATTCCCCCCCCCGAACATAAGGAATAAAACTTCGATACTTTTTCAAAGAATTTTTTTTCCATAAGAAGTTGTAACACTGTCTCATGCAGATGAATAGGTAACTGTTGATTCGACGCTGCGACCAGTATATTCAGGCATGCAACTGTTGCTTGACTGATCTAGCAATGCCGTTGAAAACTGGAAAGAAAATGTACAAGTTTTGTGAATGGCCAACTTCTCTTCACAGATTGGCATGTGTGTACGTGGACATATTTATCCTACCCACCTTCAATAAGAGATATAAGAATCGTTTTCTTGGAAAAGACCTGCGGGATGGTGTGAATTGGTTCGATTTTCAAATGCAAAGAATGGGGGTTTTGCTATTCTTATGTTGTGAACAAGTATAACAATGACATACATTTATCCATGGGTTCATTCGTAAACACGTCACACTTAAATGGAAGTTGTTCATGTTGTTATTTTTTCATTTATTATGGGTTGGAATGCAGGTCACAGTACTTGAATGGCCTTGAGCAAGACACTTAGCTGTAATTATTTCTCAACGTCGATGGATGAATGGGTGCCCGCTAGTGTGGAAACTAGTATTAATGTGATTGATTAGCTATAATGCGCCTGAGGTGTTGAGATGGTCTCAGGAAAGCGGTCGGACGCATGACACTAAAAGCTCCCGAATGCTTAGTTATCAACGATAGTTAATGATCACTGCCATAAAAAAGGCTTATATTTTTACGATCTATACCATATTTTTCTTAAATCAATGCGTTTTCCCGTCGTACAAATGCAATTAGGACGTTTGCGTGACGTCGGTGTGTTTGACAAGAAATACGATTCTGTGCATATTTTCGAAGCACAATGTATTGTGAATAATTTGGCTGTACAGGGTTACAATGTATATAGTTGTTAACAGATATAAAAAATGTATACTTTATAGCAAATAAAATCTCGTGGAACTTTATCATGTTACACGTGTTGATTTGAGTGTGTTTGTATTAAATGACACCCACCTCCGCGATACTCTAGTGGAAGGTATGCATTTCAAGTATTTGATGCCATTTTGATGGAGACATTGTTTAAACACTTAGGCTGGTATGTGTCTCTTCTCTATGATGAACTCGAGTGACTCTGCGTTGTACTGGTATGTAAATGTGAGATTCCCGGACGGTGACAATATGACATTCAGCTTTATTCTGGAAAGTGTTTACTCGATGAAACCTTTTCATGGGATCTTCTTTGTGTTCATACTAAACTGAACTCATTTGACTTGTTTTTAGTTTTTATCACACGCCTCTACTCTCATTTCCTTGTTATACCTGTAAAGTCATGCAATAACTATGCTTTGTGTCTCTAATTTTGTACTTCTGTTTCCACTATCTGATACAAGCCTATACTGTGGCACTCGACTTGATTTTAATGAATAGTTTTAGAGTAGAATGAACTTTCCCACTGGGCTATACTTTTACTTGTGCATGCCTTTAAAAGTGTTGTATGGCGTCAGTATTGGCGTTGTAACAACGTGCAGCCGATAAAGTGAGTTCATGGTTCCATCGTGATTAATGGGGAGTCGGCCTGGTTTGAGAGGTGAGACCAATAGTCTCCGTATTTCAGATCAATGCGACATATGAGGGCAAACTGGTAGCATTTGTTTGGGCGGTAGAATCCAGACCGTTAAATGAATTCACATCATTAGTATACGACGTGTCCGGCTCTCGATCTACCATACTCCAAATTAACTCTATAATTAGACTGCCCGCGCTGCATCTCAATTTAATCATCGTGTATTCAACATCGTAATTACATTGAAGACAAACAAATTGAGCCTGAACAGGTGTAGATGTTATAGATCCGGAAGGACCACATTCAACATTGGGGTCGACTAATGGTGGGTTAACCAATTAAACGTTGTAGATCAAGGTTAATTACTGGCCTGGTACTCCTCAGATGAAGTCATTAAAAGGTCAATGTGTTACAATGATGGTAACTATTGTCCAATCAACGGGCGGAAAATATGCACCCTCATTGTCATCACTATAATAAGGTATAAGTAAACCTTAACTCTTACTTTACATGCCACGCAGATACATTTTATTAATTTGTGTTTGCAATAATGTGTCATTCATCTGTACGTGAAGAGGGCCAATTGACAATAATAGTTTTAATCACAAATTTGTGTAATAGACCCTCCGAGCTTAATGATGTCGAATTAATACACTGCTCATCTGCAGGGTTGCTTTTACCGAAAGTCACAAGGAAAACACAATGTTTGCACATCTTTTTTTTACATCTTCTTGAAGTTCTTTTGTCTTCTGGGGGTCTGCAGAAATCAGTCACTAAAAGAAAATTCACCAAAAGTTGTTTGAAAAACTATATTTCACCTCAGGAGCCTAAGCCCCCTTTGGAGTGAACTTTTCATTCGGCTGAACAAAGTGTCTCAAATAAGTGAAATTCGTCCTGTTTGTTTGCGTTGATATGCGGATGGACTATACACAGCATGAAAATATCGATTGAAAAATTATTAGTTATTAACTAGTTAGTTTTTTGTGGGGTCAGCTACACAGAGTACTGATGTGCAGGGTTAATATAGACCCATAGTTTCCCCTTCTATCCTCGCTTTGGATGCATTGGTTTGCAAGGATGATAAAACAAGATGACCACCTCATGTGATATTTAAATATTATGTCAAGTAATGAACCACAAGGGATTATGTCACAACATTGTATGGTCTACTTCGGCTCATTGCATCATGGAAGAAGAAAAAAAGATCCACGATCCATGCATTCAGAATGAGATGCCCCCCCCCCTACAACAAAAGTACTTGTATTAATATAAGCAAAAGCTTTAAAGGTAGTTCAAGTGTTGCAGCAACCCTTGAATGTAATTTCCATTGACAACCGTACTTGCCACGTGAACGTGAGTTTGCACGGCTTTGTTACTCTCACAAGCCTATGCTTGTGGGTCTGAAAGGAAATTGGAAAAATTTCTGCAAAATATTCGCCATATCATCATCCTATCACACAACTCGAGTAATACAGTGGCAAAAAGGACAATAAGCTAGACGCTTTTATGTAACTGGAGGAGGGCGAAGGGAGGGAAGGTGTGTGCGTCACGTCACATTTCGCACATGCCAAATTACTTCCCTGCAGAAATTGGCGAGAGTGCTGTGAACTTGTTTGTGACAATAAAGATGAAATCAAGGGAATTGAAATGTATAGTCCATGGCCTTTATCGATGGCAGGACTTAATAAGTATAGGACAAATAAAGATCATGAGCAGGTAACACCTTTTCTCCCGGGTGGCGAATCATTTTTACTTTGTTTGCATGTTTCCCATCGATTGGCAACAGTCTATGCTCTAGTTTTATAGCTGTCCGGAGCTCATGTTAATCTTCACCATCCAAGTAGCACAAATAGGTCTTACTTTTTGAAATGCATGAATTCCACTGACACCCTTCGCCTCGTTTCAAGCCAAAATATGCATCGACGCATAACCTCACATCACACCACGCCATACTCGACGTTAAAACATTCTGTTGGTTCAAGTCAGTGTCCGTTGCGTGACAAATTGGCTTACACTTTGACTGAATGTACTTCTTTTTCTGAACTAAACAATATTGACAGCGCAAAGACAGTGTGGAGACTACCCACTGTCTCGTCAATTTAATTCATTTATCTTAAATGTACAATTTAAGGGTATCCAATATCAAAGAGCGAAACAAATACATTGAATAATGGACCAAAAGACTTTTTCATTCATTGGTCTTATAACTGCTTTGCCTCTCAGTTTAATTATATTTAGCATTAAAAGAAAATTGCAACGAAAGCACAATGTACATTTCCTCCAACTTTTGACAGCTTTGCTATTGATACCTTATGTATTTTTCAATCATTTAAAACAATATTTGTTTAAGTTCAGAGATTTTCTGCTCAACGGGAGCAACGGGAATAATTGGATTAGATTTACGGGTCAATTTACCGGCTGTATAATCTCATAAGAACGCAGGAAATAATAATAAGGTCGTGAATAGTGGTCTGATAGTAATGGAGAAATCGAGAGAGAAGAAAAAACCCTGCATATATACTTGTCGTTGAAATAATACAACCCTTAAGTAGAAGCTGTTATCCCTTTGAAAACAAAAACGCACTTAAATGTTTGTTGTAGAGTCATTCCTCTCAACCATCCTCTCTAGTTTTCAGGAACTATACATTCCAACTACTCAGACCAATTCCGCGAAGTGTGTGCTCACATGTAAAAGGATTTGAAACTCGGTCAAGCTTAAAGTGGTTGCACGGCTATTTTCTATTGTGTTGCTTGGAACGACCATACTCTCTAAAAAAAAACTCACAGGTCAGAATCAACCTGGATCCCGGGTCCCAGGGGACCTGACCCATTTCCGGAAAGTGGTTAAAAAGTGGGATTTAAAGGTATTGTACACTTTTGGTAACAGCTCAAAATCAGTGTCCACATTTTGTGTGATTAAACATATGCATGAACAAACTAACCTGTGAAAGTTTGAGCTCAATTGGTCATCGAGGTCACGAGAAAATAGTGAAAAGAGATTTTATGTGTTTTCTGGTTTTTTTTTCAAATTATCGCGCGCGATAATTACTATTGTTTTACTCGTTTCTCAGAAACAATAGCATTTTAGGCAGAAATATTTTAAGGAACCCTTTCTACCATTACTTACTTTAAATCATGTAAGTTATGTGTGAATCTCTGAACATTGTGTTTTTCGATCTTACCAATAGTGTACAGGGGTCGATTTCACAAAACTCTTCCTAACTTAGGACTAGTCCTAGGCAATGCTAAGAGATAGGATTAGTCCTAAGTACTGGTCCTAACTTAGGACTAGTCCTATCTCTTAGCATTGCCTAGGACTAGTCCTAAGTTAGAAGAGTTTTGTGAAATCGACCCCAGGGCCTTTAACTCGGATTCTGAGTCAGTTTGACCAATTTCTGGGTAATTTTGACATATATTATGGGTCGTACTGACCTAGAATGGGTAAGGCCTCACGGACCGACCCAGGTCAAATCTGACCCGGAAGTGTTTAGAGTGCAAGATTGAATCTATTCGTGTTTCATGAAAAATGCCATTATTTCAGAAATAGTCGGTGTAAAGATTGGTACCCATATCAACTTAATACCGAATTGTCTTTCAGATCAAAAAACTACAACTGAGTTTGATGAGAATACCTAAGTCTTTAAAAGACTCCCATAATATCGAACAGTGACACAACGTTTGCCAATTTAATGTGTGAGGCCTTTCTTCAACTCAGGGTAACAGATATCACCAATGTACACTGTCCGCCCACTTAAACTCTCCATGAAAGAGAGAGCCGAGAAGGGCGTCTTTTCTATATCCATGCCAGGAAGAAGTTGACATTCTCAAACACATTATCACCACCATTCTACCTCGTTATGTCCCCTCCCTCTTTCCTGAGTGGAGGACGTAGCAGGGCAAGCCTCAAGTGAGATCTTGATGAGGTGAGAGTTATCTCATGACAAACTGAATTCGTCTTCAGATGGCATTTTTCCTAATACAGCGTCCTTTACGAAGACACCACACAAATGTCGCGATGAAGGCTTTTTTGTAGCAAGGGTGTACGGCATAAAATACGAGTGGGTTGATGGCAGAGTTGAAGTATCCCAGAGCTGTCGGTGTCTGCAGTATTAGTAGAATGGTTCTGTAATCAAGTGCACAATGCGTCTTGAATGCCGCAACCAGTGAAAATATTCCAAAAGGTACTAAAAGGCCGAACAAAACCAGGCAGTTGATGGCCAGCATTCGTGCCACAAGATTACGGGCACGAGCGTGGACGTTCCTGCGCTGCAACTTTCCTCTTCGTAAGGGACCTCAAGATGCAAACATAAAGTGCGATGTTAACATTAAGTATAATGTAAAAGGGTGCCGATTGATTGATGTTTTGGGCTTTGCCTGCCCACTTACCGACGGGCTGGCAACTCGCTGCAGAGGTTGGAAGTTGCTGGTATGTCTCGGACGCCGGCCAAAAGACGCAGTAGTGCTCGAGAACATAGAACGAAGGAATCAACAAACAGGCAAAGTAAACTTACAGCTACCCCCTTACACCACATGTTAGCTTCAGTGTCAAACCTCTGTTACGAAGCGCCATGTGTTTTATTGGCTGCAGAGGGCCAAACACCTCTAGCGTCACCGAGGTGATAAAGAAGAGCGAGGCAAAATAACCCACAGACCTGAAAAATGGAATGATGAAGCATTCGAACACAATTAACTCCCTTCCGATTCCTTGTCACAGACGATGGGAGACATGGCATAACCGTAGTATCCTATCCCCTGCAGCAAACTGAAGATACAAGATATCCGCCACAGCAAGTTGAACTAAGTAGTGGTTGGTGACAGTCCTCATGCGCTTCACTCGGAACACAATTACCAAGAAGAACAAATTATTGACAACGCCGAAAGTGAGAATGCCTGGCATGACGATACTGATGGCCAAGATACGATAATGACAATCGTAGCCGTAATTCAGTGTACAGTTCTCTGTCTGCCGTGCTTGGGTCTGTGTAGTTTGCTACAAATTATTCCGTCTGGAAATGTTAAAAGCCATGTTTAAATCTCAATTGGTATATCAACGACGACAGCTAGGGAAAAAAGTGACGCAAAAAGTTCACTGTTCCACATTTTGGATATTTCCGCAAACAAACCGAAACTTATCCAAGGAAAGTAAACGGTAGAAGGTGTTAACATTATCTCCACATTCCGTGTCAGAGAGGGAGAGGAAATTTGTCAAATATTGCCCTCGATATTGACTGTTTCTTTCACCAGCAATGATGGATGGTACAAAAACAGCGACAAGCGTTTCATTTCACCGGGATCGATGAGTGATCCAACATCTAAAAACCAGTCCATTACTTAGAACACAACGGTCCAGTAAAAAAAAAAACCTGTGGGCCAATTGAATGAGTAATCAGTGAAATGATTTTGTTGGCGAGCGTCGCTTTAGTTTGCTCTGCAGAGCAATTCAATAATGTAACACCGCAAACTGCCTGGGAACAATAATTAGAAACACACAAGTTGCAATGGGAATTGTGTGTTCTGGTGATTCATCGTATAAAAACTGTGTTGACCAAGTTGTCTCACAGCCGAGAAGTTCCGGGTTTTTCTTCTTCTTCTAAATTTGCTCGATCTTTAATTTCCCTTGTCCTGAGGTTGAGTACGTTTCGAGGCTTTCAAAATGTCACTTCTTCCGGGTGTGAGAGCATGTGTCGCAAAGTCCTCCCGAATAAATATTGGTCGATTTTTTAAAATCCGAGGTGGAGATAAGTTGATTCCAAACAAAGAGATAAGATGTCTACGAAGTGATCTGTGAGTGCAAATGCACCATGAACAACGCATCGCAACACTTCGGAAATCACGAGTTGTCATGACCTACCTCGACGAAAACTGCAATACTGCTGAACTTGTTGGTCTTATATAGCATAGCTCATTTGCTTTTCTAGTTTGCTTGTTCCCCCTCTCAACATCAAGGAAGCGGATGCGAGTCTTTGTACAAAGTAAGAGGTCATTTACGAGCATTAAAAAACAAAATCATGGAGCATTCGATGATCACGTACCTTCCATTTGTCAACATTGCGTTGTCTCGTGTCAAAGTCTACTGATAAACGACGGTACATCGCGCACCTGCCCGCGTTTTGTTCATCGGTAAAAACAAAGTCAACATAATCTAGACATCAGGATGTTTTCGTCATCATTATTGTCAAACTCCAGAAAGGTTCAAAGAACTTAAAAGCAGTCATCTTAAATCTGTATAAAGAAGGTTATTATGACATTTCATACGGAGATAATGGTCACAAAATGGAGCATCGTCCAGCAGGCCATCTATATTTTAAGCATTTTGTACACATCGAAATGAAACCAGGCTTACAGTTTGAACGAAAACTCAACACACAAGGCAAAGTTCGGTGAAAGTTTTCACTTCAATTAAGTACATTAATAAAAATGTCATTTTGTGGGCGCGGAATGAAGGAGCTTCATTTGGGCTACAACTCAACAGACTAGAATTGGCAATGTTGTCAACTCTCTTGAAAGTAAGACATAAACTCATGTATTTATGGCCCATTAGCAACAATAGCAGGATATGCAATATGATGTAGGGCGCACATTTGTTGATAGGGTAGAATTTCAATTGTCTATAGCAGCCCAGTTTTTTCGGTATAAGAACAAACGATTGCACTTTAGTGACATTTATTTTCAGAGTCAATCAGTACGTGTGCATAACAGTTAGGAATTTTACTTTTTTTATAGTATATCCTCGATTGTTTTAAATGATTGCTATTGGTCAGTGATTTTTACTACTGTTAGGCCCCTAATGTCTTGATAAAGGAGGAGCGTTTCAGCTGATGGAACCAGTGATAAAGACTTCCCAAATATTGTATCAAGTCAGATTTTAACAAGAAAGAGTATTCTTCAGACTTGAAGTCTTGGTGTCGGCTGTAGCTTGTCAAATACCGAGTTCAATGTAATAACATCAGGCACTCGGCATTCTAACAGTGAAGACAGGGAGATTGGGAGAGGGGGGGGGGGAAGTACCATAATCTTATAGGGGAAGGAATTATGTTTTATGAAGTCATTTTGTATGTGTAGTTCACAGCTCTTGATGAAGATTTCCAAACACAAGGACACATTGTGGCCAATTGTTGTTTCGTGTTATTATGTGGTTTGCTTGTAATAAATCTGCTTGCCTTAATGTCTTGACATCACGACTGCACCACGGTCATCTTTAAACGCCTGAACGAAACTTATCAAAACACGCATCCATTAGTACATTAAGTCTCTGCTAATAACCCATACGGACATGCATCTGACATTATAACAACACTTGGGATTGGAAATGATATTTCCTGGTTGTCAGTCTCAGGTTTCAATCCATCCCGGGCCGTATTTACCCAGCAGACTCTTCAAGACAATCGGCCACCATTGATTCTGTTGAATATTAACACGAGCAGGGCTATGCATTCAGATAGGACAGAGATCCCTGCTTTTGGCATATGGTGTCAGCACTAAAACTATTCATCGTCACAGCGATTTTTTTTAAAAATAGTCTTTATCTTTAACGGACGTTTTTCACTTTCACTCCGTCAGCAGTTTTGAATATTTGAGTTGCTGGGATGGCTTTTCTCCTTCTTATGTGTTTCAAAAATTCATGATTGTCTAAATCATGCACAAAGTATACGATGCTTACCGTTGTATAAGGGACTCTTTTGGCGGCACCCCCCCCCTCTACCAGGAGACATGAACTTTTGTTTCAATTAAAGTATGTTTACAATAGAATGTGTCATCACCTTCGTATTAAACACATTCATTGCTGTTTCTCACTGCTTTGGTTTAATTTGGCTGCAATCGGCCAGCGTTTGAATAAAAGAAGAAGACTATCTCCCGGGGGCGCAGGTCGTCGTTGACTTGAAGTTGACCAGAAACTTGAGCCTTTGTCTTAACCTTTGATGTGGATGAATTGGATTTGACTGTCAATCATTCTGTTATGGGTTCCTTTGCTATAGCTGTATTATAGCTGTCAAGCTGTCGTCACGCGATATCACCTTTACCCGGCCCGTTGGCGTCTCAAGTCAGGGACTGCCAGTGCCATCTCGCGGCTCGTTTAGATTGAAAGTCCAATATCATTGATAGCTGTTAAGGCTGTGTACAAAATGTTTAGTATTATCTATTGAATATCGTTGTAATTACTATAGTTGATTTCTTGATATTAATTGGTTGTTGTTTTTAATAACCGAGTTTCACTTGGGGCGCACTCCAGTTAGCCGTTACAGCTACACTGTGGTAACCTCTCCCTTAATGGCCCGTGTACGATCGTACATCGTTAATGGATGTAAAGGTTTACCTCACAAAGAATCATCCTTGTATTAAACACCCAAATCAGTTGGTCTCAGATCAACATCGTTAAGGATGTAAAGGTTTGCCTTACATAGATTCATCCTTGTGTTAAACACTCGAATCAGACGGTCTCGGCGTTGATTAATACGCAGGGAGCATCTAGGACGAGCCGCAGAAGAGAGTTAGCAATTTTTTTTCTTCTTGGGATATTGTCAGAAGAGTTATGACTCGTCTTCATTTTGAAATATCATTTCAAAGTGCCTCCAATTCGGAGATGGTCACATCATGTTACTCGCTAACTGTGCTGAAACATGTGATGGGGTTTCGTTACTAACCGACATTGTGCCCTTTCTTTTTGTTTGCCTGATACAGTTGGTTTAATGTATTTAGGAAACTGACTCTCTTTTGAAATCACACTCTAGCCCTTCTTGGAACATTCTGTTAGTATTCAGTGCCCTCGGGCAATTGCAAATTGTTTTTTCTTCGAGAGCTACTTTCACGAGGCATTTTGTAATACAAGGACAGTCTTGAAGAATTCACTTTGTGTTATGCTACCATAGGTGATGTCTTTCCACAAGACCTAAATTTGCCCACCTCTGCATGGAAATGTATACCTGGCTAAAAGAACCGTGTTAAGACTATAATGTGATAATACAATTTAATAAGCAACAACATAATATATCCATATACGAAGGAATGGTAGACCACTGTGTTCGGTGTTTATCTGGTTTAGTTAAATTCACTGACTGAAAACGTGTACAGTTTGGCATTCCAAGGGTAAATGTTGGCCCAATCCTGTTTGTCCCATATATTAAATTTCCCGTTTGAACACGGCGCTGGAGCGGCACCGGGCTTACAAGTCGACCTTTCACAACGCGCACAGAGCAACGTGTTGAGACCTAGTCTGAAGGGGTCTGTTACTTCTGCTTCGGTTCTCGTTCCAGTTCCAGTTCCGGTTCGGGTGCAATTTGAACGTGAATAATGGCCTAATTTGTATTTTTTCCATGAGTGGTTATATCCATCTACCGGGTCACATGTACCGTTGTTTGTCCGTGGATTCGGAACTCTTCAATTTTAATTGTTATCTTCTTTTAAAACTGTTGTCATTTAGTAATGAGTGTTTATCCCTGTTTCAAGTTGGAAGATGTAGTTGAGTTGAGTTTCAAAATATAGTGACTCACATAAAGTTGACGTCTTTGATTTCAGTGGCCTTGTCATTGTAGACAGGTTCTTTCAAATTGTGTCTTTTAATTCTTGATATTGTGATTGGATCACGTCAAACTGGAAAAGGAAGAATTTGTTTCTGTCCTTGACGAACGCTTTAATCTGCCTTCTCCAAGAAGCAATGTTCGCCACTCCCCCTCAGTATTTCCACTTATCGGCCCATAGCCTATCAACCCAGAAAGAAACATACTGCAACGATAAACTTAAACGAGAACTTGTCGACTGATGGAGTTTGAATTCTTGATGAAACTCTTGCTTCGATCGATTTGAATAAACTTTAAACGACAGTTTGAATGATCTCATTACCGGGATGATCGCCGAATTGGTAAACTGAAATACTTTTTGACGGCTCGATGCTTATATAAAGGGACATTTATCACAAATTTTAATTGAACGAGACTGATATCAAATTGGACGTGTCATAGCTAAATATAAGACGGGCAAACCGTTCGAACCTCACGCTGCATTTCTCACCTTTTGTGAAAGAAACTGTTATGTTCGAATAAAGCTTTGAATTTCATGAGCGGCTAGCCAAAGTATCGATATCAGAAAAATATATAAAGGTCAACTCCTGACACTATTTAAGATTTTGCATTAATTATGCACGTCTTTCATTAGAATTCGTAATTTAAGACTGCATTCCAGCGTTTAATTTAATTAATTCCGCTATAGTGAAGGTTTTTTTTAAATATATATAATTATAGCTTGACCTGACAAGTCCGGGGAACTATTCACACTTTTGCTGGTTATTTCATTATGACCACCGAGCGTGCCATGGCTTTACATGTACTATTATGAGGGAACTGTGTGTTTTCGCAGCCACTGCCCACCTTGGCTTGAATTCGGTGCCGTATTTGGATAAAGTATTATCTACAAATCACTGTAATGGTAGCGAGGGGGCATTGATTTGCCTCGATTAGCAAACATCTCACGTATTTCTGGTTCCTAAGGCGGGTTCAGGTAACGTCACGCACTAACACTCCTTACGAATTGTGTAGGCCTTTTGAAAAACCTGTGGTGAAACTAGTCGACGTTTCATTCTGACCATCTTCAAGCGAAGTGCATCAAGTGAGCTAGCGCGATTCTTTCGGAAGTGTTTTGAGTTAATATTTATTCACAACACACAAGTCCAAGTGCCATAGATTTATCTTTGATTTAAGACAATTTGCAACACTCCCTTCAATGTCTTATCTTTATATTGTCTTTATACGTATATGCGTGGAGTTATTGTACGTATTCACCAATGGCACATCATGTGCCATAGTCCAGTTTGAGTTGTATTGTGATGGCATGGTTGGAAAAATACAAAGGTTGTTCACCATTTTAATAAAAACATGATAATAACAATCAACACATCATATGACCATGCATCAAGGGAAGTATGCGATCACGAAGGTATAATTGTGTTAATAAGTGGCGTAGTCGCCATAATCAGACACCCCATGGAAATTAAAATGTAAGGTCCTTGCCTGTATCAAGATGAGTCTATTCTGGTCGGCCATCGACACCTTCCCTCCGCATTTATTACATGCTCAAATTGGATATAATTGGCTCAATCTTCATCGATTACGCCAACCTTGCCAATATTTGCTGTTAAGATGAAAGCACTGTACGAAACGAAGCCAGCTCAAGGGAGACGACCACGGAAGAGGATTTACTCCATCACAGACGCATAATATAGAGATACCGTGCGAGTCAACCGTATAATGATACACCACACATCAAAGCCAATAATATCTTAACGGTTTTTGCTGAAGTAATTTCTATCTCCTTATTTCTGAAGAGTCTTGTGGGTAATGGTACTGACTAATGAGTTCGTAGCCCTACAGAGACAAACTAACATGATTAACCCAGAAGCACAACCGATGCTAAAACAAGTGCTCTTCGCATCAAATGTCTTTAAAAAACATTGCACCTGTAAGGCGATAACTTGCTTCCTTTCGTGAAGGTATTGACTCAAGATATTAGCGCGGGTCTGGCCAGTGTGTTATGGTTAAATATCCTGGATTGAACTCGACCATACGGCTGTCGTCCCCCCCTTTCCACTTTCAAAAAGTCACAGAGATCACTATGAAACTGATACCTAACTGAAACCACAGAACTGCTTGGCCTCATCCACTGTGCTATAAATTGATTTTCAATATCCTTGGATAGACCATCGGTAGCTTCACTTAGATTTCATGATTAGTGTTAATAGAACTGAAAATCAAGTACATCAGTATGAAATACATGCTCGGTAGGAGCGGTACACCTTTAATGGACAGGAGACTGATGTACAAGTGTGAGAAAAACCAATCTTATTATATACAAGATGCGGTGAGCCATGATCACACCTACGGGAACTTGTTTTTATGCATTCAAAGGCCTGCTCATCGATTATAGTTGCAGCCATCTACCCTCCTCCCGCCATTTTAAATCATAACAAAACTGAGGCTTAGAAGAGAAAAATGGTCTGGCCCCTTTTGATATGACGAGAAACTGTACATATTTTTGCTTGTGCGAACAGGGTACATGATAAAGATGGTGTCGAAGTTTAGCTTTATGTGATTACTTATCCATGTTGAATTCGAAGGTGGGTCGTTTTGTGTTTCGTCGAAAGATGTCAATCGGACGATCTTACTTTTCTTATCGTGCTTTTCTGGCACCAGTCTACCTTTCTGCTCGTACATAAAGATATAGCCTTTGTAATTCTCACACGCCATATACACTTTATAAACAACTGCTGTCTATGTGCATTCGAAAACAATATTGCAACAAACTTGTGTCATCGCCCGAGGCTAAGCCATGAAACTGTAACAACATTAATATAAATTGATTTATTTGATTCGACCTGTATTACTCTGTGCATTATTCATCACGGGAAGCGGACCCCTTTCTAGTGCAATAATTAATGGTGAGTCACTGCTGCTTCTGAAGTTGACATAGAAAATGCCCGAGCAGTTAGTGATAACTCTCAGCTTCTGAGGAAGTATGATGGAACGTCTAAACTTTGGACGACAACTTGAGAAATAATGATGGCACACCAGATGCCCAAAAACATCAATGAGTGACAGACAGCCATTGCAAGAACAAATTGAGATACAGGGCAACGATGCTCAGAGGGAACTAAAGAAAAGATTGTCGGGTTTGACTCACACTTGCTGGTTTCCAGGGCATCATGCTTGGCCACCCTCACTCACATAAGAAACGCAATAACCATAATTGAAATGAAGTGCTTTAAAACAAGGCGCCGGGGTCTGTGCTGGGTTATTGCGTTTATAGCGTCGCATCTCCCTCGAGTCTCTACTTCGTGCTTCGCGTACAAACCTTCCTGTTCTTTGGATAAATATTGTCCTTTCTTCCCCATAGAATTGAGGTATTTTTTGTATTATATATTACTACCCTGGATTTAATTGACGTTTAGACATGGCAGAATAAAACAAACGTAGTGTAAACACAAACAGAGAAGGAAGTAACATTTAAGGAAACAGTAAACCTGTTTTTAGGAAAAAAAGTTATACCTTTTTAAAAGAAAATTATTCATGGAAAGATCATGAAAATAATAATTGGAAATCGATGCAAAGGATAAATTGTCAATGTTTTACGCTTATTTCTCTTGCCTCGTATACGGCAAGTAAAATAACATTAGATTCAGACGATAAGATTGCTAAAGACGAGATTGTTTCATAAAGACAATTTTTAAATAATAAAGTATATGAATGTTCATGTTTAATAATCTCAAACAAAAAGTTACTTGATCTGCGGCAACCGAGAATGTACTGCACACATTGTCCTCGGTTGTATGAGAAGCGATACCAATATTGTATCAAATTATCCATGTTTATCCTCTCGTTATTATATTTTCGATGAGACCAAGGGAAAAATTGTGTCACGTTATTTGTAGCCTTGGCATGCAGTTTCTTTAATACGAGCGGTACTTACAACTCCCACAAATGTATTGGGCATTATATTTTTTTAATATATCGTATGAAAAGGGCTGAGAAAAGTGCCTAAAGATTTTACACTCATATAACTAAACATAATTAATTACACACAAAAATCATGCAGATGGTGACATTAATTGATTGTTTAAAATAACGGATAATATGAAAAACTGACCTTCCCATTCATTCCATTGAGGTTTATGTTAAACCATTATTCTAGATAGTCCAGTCTACTCGAGCCCACTTGCATTAAGATCGAAGAATTGTCCACATATCTGTTAATAATAATACACTTATGACCTTTGTTGAAGTATTGCTTCACTGCTATAAATAGGCTAACATTAGAAAAAAAGGGGAAAAAACAATCTGAGATTGGAGTTGAAGTATTTCGATTTGTTAATTCCACTTTACAGACATATTAATCGAAGGGTCCATCTTGAATTGAATGCCAGTACCTTGAGGTATTACTTTGAATCAATCGATAAAAGCCTAGAAACAAAAAGCTATGTCTACAACACGACATACATTCTAGTAGACACGGCCAGCTTCGGGCTCCAAATGGAAGGTGTAACACTCTTTTGTGGAAGATTGCATTCATTCAAAGCCTCTATAAAAGCGAACATGTGAACATATTGTTGTTTACACATTTTGAGCTATGTTTTTTTGGCCTACATTGATAAAAAATTTATGTGTTTCTTTTTATTAGATATCGTCTATTTTTGTCACAAGATCATTTCCGTCGGAAATATTTTTCAAGGTGATGTCATTTATTCACCAACTTTAGTCTTATTTGTACTTTTTATTTTGTCACTGAACACCTCTCAATAGTGCTTCAATAGTCGCACCCTTTCCGATTGGAATGGAAATGGCCAATATTTGTAGTTTTTATAAAAACAATTTTGGATTGATCTATAAATCGCCTAAAAAACAATGATTCGGGAAAAGTAAGATTATAATATTAGGTTTTCCCGACCAGTTTCATCAGGTTTTCATTCTATTTAACGCGAGGCTCGTTCAATTTAGATTGAAATTGAATGACAAGACAGATCGTATTTCAACCTTTAGCAAGAATCATTCAATTTCACTATCCGAGCTCTCTATCGTCTTTCACTCGTCCCTGTAAAAGGTACCTTCAAATTGAAACTATAATATCGCAATAACCATTCAATTTCGTCATGCCATTGGTAAGGTGTTGATCGGGCATTAATTCATAAATGGGCAAACATGTTCCAATTTACTTCCAAGCATTCTTCAGATGTTTCTGCATGTCCGATTGCTGGTAAAAGTCCGAGTTTCCCAAGTGTAAGAAAATGTCTGACGTCTTAAAGAGTCCAAGGTCAAATTCAGTTTTTGTGATGCACGCATTTTCCAATAAACAGTGTCCTTGCGAAAATTTTACAGGATATTTGCTTGAAAACAACTGATTGGCTGTAAGTGAGCATGACTAGATAAACAATTGGAAATTGGCTGGGAAAACAACAAAATAAGCAAAGAACCAAACTTTGTATAACAACATGGTCCGGGAAACCTTGTTGAATGGTTTCCAATGTTTATACAAAACGCATGACAGTCTGCAGGTTTTCGAGATTCAATAAAGAATCCTCGCTTTCGATGGAGAGCATGGCTGTCATTAAATCTCCCACAAAGTTCCTTTCAATTTTCAATAAGATGGGCAAACGGGAGAGGTACATTTTCGTTATAAATCAAGTGAAGCATAAGCTCGTACGGCCTTCATATAGCGTTCAGCTGATTTTATTGTTCGGAACTATAGGCTAATTTTTTTTTAAGTCTCTAAAAAGGTCTGAGCTCGCTTCTGATTGAAACTTGGCTTTCCCGGTCTGTAATTGCACTTTAGCCTTGGTTTATGAACTACCAGAAAAGCATTCCTCCACCTTAACGACTGTACCAATCGAAGTGATGTATCATTTACTTTCATGGTCATTCACCAGTCAAGTTGGCAGAAACTCTAAGTGCAAAATGTCAATAATCTCATCATTTCCATCGACAATCAATGGCCATGGTGGTCTCCCCATGTTGTGCTTGCTTGTTTGACATCAAGCCTTGTGGGGTAATAACAAAGCACCCCCCAAAAAGTAAATACCGAATCGTCTTTGAATGTTTTTCTTTTTTACACACAGTTAATAAAATTTAATTATAGAACCGTTCCAGCTGATCGTTTGTGCACGACTTCAAGCCTTCGCGCATGCATAGGGTAATTGCTATTAGTTGGTTGGATGGCAAAGCATGATTGAAACTTGTTGCTTAGCAACTTTGTGGAGGACGCTCCTTGGATAAGACGTCTGTATAAAGAGTCTTAACTTTACCCATACACTTACCCTTTAACAGATCTTGAGCATTCTTCTCTTAACCTGCAGTATTCCTTGCAAGTATTACGCGAGCTTAAATTGCCAGGATTAGGGTATTTTTTCAATTATTTAAATGTTGGGCATTTCTGATATGTGAACTGACTTTAATCGAAGCCGTAGGCGCTACATTTCCGTCAGCTGCACGTCTGCTAGTTATAGCATCGCCGGAATTTTGTTATATGTCAGAAAAAGAAGGGTATGAAATCTATAGAATCGTCTGACCCAAGTTTTAAGTTTCAAAATGTGTCATACAGTTCACGACTGCTCTGGACATGAGTTTTTCTTCTGTTTGTAATCTTATAACGTCTTCTTCTTTGTCTTCCCGTTCTTCTTTTTATTTCCTTTTCAGGGGGCATGGGAATAG
This sequence comes from Pycnopodia helianthoides, assembly GCA_032158295.1. Taxonomy (NCBI): domain Eukaryota; kingdom Metazoa; phylum Echinodermata; class Asteroidea; order Forcipulatida; family Asteriidae; genus Pycnopodia; species Pycnopodia helianthoides. Next base: position 17,473,844 of record CM063248.1, read on the forward strand.
AAACATTCTGATGATTGTTATAGTTCAAATCTCGAGGAAAATTTGAAGATTAAGCGTTCAGATACAGCAGTTAAAGCTCTTTGTAGTGTTTAACAAGGATCCTGACATCATTGTAAACGGTCCATTAAAGTCGTCGTAATAGATATAACAACTATTATTTATAGGAACATTTCAGCCTAATTTTATGTGGCATGTTTTTTTTTTTTTTTTTTTTAAATGGAGACATGTATTAGCAGTCCCACATTTTTTTGATTAACACTAATCTAACAAGTTTATCGAGCTTCAATTTAGCACATATTATATTCTTAAACTCCTGCAAAGATGCACGTTGTCAGTAAAGTCTAATATTTCCATTGTCTTAACCACACCGTACAAACTGGTCAGCTCATAGGTCATGATATCTTTAACCGGACCATGCCACACTTGTCCTAGAGGGGGTTGTCAATCAGGACAAGAAGGAGGCAGGACAAAACTCCGACCGCATCCTTTTTGTAAAAAAAATGATAGGTCAATTGTCAATGGTAGATAAAAACGCAAGCAATAATTAAAGGAACATTACAGAATTGGTTTTTGCTAACAAACAGTTGCTGGCAGTGTCAGCACTTTATGTAATCGACCATATACATAAACTGACAAACCTGTAGAAGTTTGAGGTCGATCGGCCATCTGGGTCACGAGAAAATAGTGAAAAACCGATTACACATTTGCATGAAATCATATAACAAATTAATAAAACGCTCACTGAGCGATAAACTCCAATCGGAAAATTAGTTTGTTCATTTCTCATCAAATATGATATTTCAGACAGAAATATTTCAAGGGATGTTTTCTACTATCATCCTCATTAGACCGTGTAAGTTTTATGTAAATCTGTGATCAAAAGTATATTTTACAATTACCAATTCTGTAATGTTCCTTTAAGCAACGCTTAAATTTTCTGAAAAAGGGGCACAAAAAAGTTGTCAGCATTTGCTGACAACGTACCACACACTGTAGGAAGTTGCAACCAAACGGGTCCCTCGCTGCAGGGTTTTTAAACCTAAAAACAATTAAAGCATATAATTTCCAGTGTGGATGATTGATAGGGTAGTAGGGGTTTGGTAACAATATATTTTTGACCAGTAATAATTCCCCTTTAATGCACCAACAATTACCCCTTCATATGAATTTGTTTATCTTTGCCAGTCAATATATGCTTATTACACACCTAGTAATAAAGACAAAATTGCAGTGGAGGTATGTTGGATATTTCCGTCCAGTTGTTTTTAATCAGCCCGTTTGAACACGAAACAATATACACAGCAATGCATGTAATCAAAGGTTCTGTTTAAACTAGTGAGAGCAGGTGTAAATTAAGACCGGACTGTATGCGACTGCCAGATCTTAATAGTCCGAGGCCAGCAGCAGCTCGACAAGAACAAGCCAGACAAACAGTTTTGCCGAGCCGTGCGGACATAATGGGGCCAAATTTGGTCACGGCGATGAAAACACAGCAGTTTCTTTTAATACAATACACAATTACAGCGACCGAGGTAAATTGAAATTGTTTATCAGTGTGGGACAGGCCGGGTATACGCTTTTTTATTACAATACTCTCCCCGTCCAATATGCTGATGGTTTCTTCGCTTAATTGACAAAGCGAGTTTCTCTTCAGTTGCTCATTTAGCTGTTTGATTTCATATTATAAATAGAATGACCGAGCGCTGTTGTGCTTTATAATGATAAAGTTGCTTCATTTTGACTTCTTGGCAACAACCAATTCCAAAATTCAAGTTTTAATGTGCGCACCAAGCCCCGCGGTTTCTCAATATAAAGTAACTCGGTCAAAACTCTAGCTTTCAGTTTTTGAAAGCTTCAAAATAAAAAACTTCAGCAACAAGTCGACAGATTACATTTGCATTAATAGTTTTTACGAATAACATTTTACCAATACCTTATATTTTAATCCACACATATACTTCAGCTGAAATCACGTTTTAACTTTGGTGGCACGCAATGCTCTCGTACATTTTAAGAAACCTTTTAAAGGTGGGTGTGTGTTCTCGCGTGAATAAAATAAGCTCCACGTTTCTTTGACAAATTTAATCAATTGCAAAAGCAATCGAAGTTTAATCCCAGCACATTTATTTGGAGTATATGAGATTAAAAAAGGGCATGGGAGAGCCAATTTACACGCATCTATCTCCAAACATGAGGAGTTGAAAATTTACCTAAATTCAATTATGGCCTATATAAGAAAAATGCCTTTATTAGAAAGTGCTCGACCTCTTTAGTAGATCGAAAGAAGTAATATACACTCTTTAAAAAACTTCCGAGTCAGAACTGACCAAGATCTGGGTCCTGTGGGGCCTGACCCATTTCTGGGTCAGTGTGACCCGAAATCTAGAAAAAAAAAGGTCAACATTACGCAGAATCCGAGGTAAAATCTCATTGTCAACCTCGTTCCGGATCGGTCTGACCCACGGATCTGGGTCAATTCCGACCCGCAAGTTTTTAGAGTGTACTGTTGGCTAAACTACTAAGAGTAAACTTTATGTGGTTATAATTTACATAAGTTAACAATAATGGCAACAAGAAAACCATTGGATGAACCATGTAATTAATCAGTCAATACAAAACAAAACATAAACACAAAAATATTGAGTGTTCAAGTATTCAGATATAAAATTCAGAAATGAGAAGTTGTCAAAAAAAAGGGTTATGATCGCAAGCAATGAGACATGACGAATCTGCATGTATCTTATCTCATCCAACAAAGCTTTTGATTAATTTAAGATGTCGACCGTGCATGATGTTTTTTCTTAACATGTACGCAAGAAAACAAAATCACAAAGGATCGCGATCGAGAGGGATGCAACGAGATAACGTGAGGTATCCCACAAGCTGGTTGCCAAAAATAATTATTCTCCTGCTAACAACATTTTTGCCTCGGACCTTGCCTATTAAGAGAGTTGATTGGATTTTGAGAACTGAGTGTTTCCAGGCCAAATGCATATGTGAACACTTTGAAGGAGCTTGGAGATCCTGTACAAAATGCTTAATACATTCCCAGTGTCTCATAAACATATCGGGTGTGTTTATAACAAGAAGAATAATATCAGAAAAGCATGACATTATAAACACCAGCTATGACTTGTGCACACGTGGAACTGCAATGTCCAGACATTTGTCAAAATAAGAAGGCAATACAGTATGTTCAGTGTTCCCAGCATGACACTAATAGTTTAGTATGGAGAAATTACTTTCGGCAAACGCTTTTTATAGACAGGGTGTACTTTTGGTAATTACTCTACAAGTCAACGACAATCAAACTTACTTGGTAAGGAGCGCTGAAGAGATGTTGATAGTATAAAACCTTGAGAGACACGACTCCCTTTGAAGTAGTGTAGTTTTAGAATTTCACCCCCAAAATTTGAATCTGAGAAAGGCTTCAGGCATGAAGCCTTTCGCAGGCATCTGAAAGCACACAATTCTATGCAACAAGGGTATTTTTTTCTTTCATTATTTGTTTGCAACTTCAATGACCATTTGAACCCGAACTTTCACAGATGTGTTATTATATGTATATGTTGGGATACACCAAGTGAGGATACTTGTCTTTGACAATTACCAAAAGCATTGATGGCATGCACCAGTTTTGATGATGATCTGAAACACGGTTAATGTATTTGTTTTGAGATAAGTTATTTACTTTGTTCAAGAAATAAACAACAACAGCATCCCTGAAAACAAATAACAGCTACCCTTAGTGTACATTCAAGCGTTATCAAATGCGTCTTGAAAACCTGTCGGTTCAAAGGTATAGGATATCCGTAATCACTAGTTGAATTTAAAAAAGAGGAAATTCTGTCATATTTTTAGCTTTCAACGAGTATATCGCACAAAGAGCCTGTAGAATATTCACTCGAACAAGGTAGTCCAATTTCTTCAGAATACAGTTACACTACGGTTGATTTTGTTTTCTGACTGTGTGTGAGCACGCGATTTTATGTAATGTGCTCACTATTCGATTAAGCTAATTGGAAATGAGATTTTGAGTTATCCAGACGTTTTAACGGACAGTTTGGTCGACCATAGAATATTTTTAATGGAAATGTAAATTGGTGTATATATTATGAGGTGTATACAATTTAAATTCTGTTGTTACAAATTGATCGTTTCCTGATCGTTCCAAAACTGTATACCGGTACAGTAGTTTGAAATAAATAAACTCTCCCAAAAAGACATAAAATATTTCATAAGTTGGATGCGTTTAATCCAGCCACTTGGATGAAACTTTCATCTTTGTGTTAAGCAATAAATTACTGTGATCTTAGACTCATCTTGACGTAAAGCCACCGAGTTGGGGCGTGAAAACACACAGGTGTTTCCGTCCATTCAGTTGGAAATGATACTCAATTTTCAACCAAAGCAAGTGTTTTTTACATCGACACTTAAGATCTTAATCTTTAAAAAAAGTCATCAGGAATAGCAGCCCTTAGCGTATGAACTGTAGTAAAGGTCGTGTTCGAATCAATTGAATTCGGGTACGGCTAGAACCGCGGGGCTGCAGCGTCCACGTTTATGATTATGCCTTTTCGGCTATCCGACCACGTAGCCGCACTACCGAAGCCGTAAGCTATAATAGACAAGGCCTAACACTGTACTTTCGCTTTTCGTGGAATGCTACAAAAAGACAACTGCTGCGTGGTAAGACTTGCTTAACAATGTATCGTGTCAAGGTGTTTGTAAACTTGAAAAGAAAGTATAGCATTAATACTAATGTTAGGGCCTATAAGTGTTTCAATACATTTATTTTATAAATGATTACATATTTCCGAGTTACCGGTACAACAATTCAAAGAAAAAAAACAATTGCTCAGAAAGAGCCGATTGTTCTTCTCATTACTTTGCCTTTTTTAAATTTTTTTTAATTATTTTTTAAATAAACATTATACATGTTGCGGCATTGCCAGTGAGGAGCATAACACGAGCCAACTGAATGCGAGTCGCATGCTGATATGATAAGATGTGTTATTAACCCTCAAGGAATTATTAAATAATTGTTTCGTTAAACTAATGCAATGCGAGGTTCCGAATATAATTGTCCAGGTGTTCGGGGTAAACCGTCTGGCTCTTACGTGAACTACTCGTTGATCTCTTTCAAGTTGAATGACCGAGAAGTCAGTGTGCCTGTGAAGACAACGGCCGTGACACTTTCCAAGCGACGATGACACTATTCCAGTCTAAGTGGTCTTCTTGATGAACCAATTGTTCTTTCTAATCTACCTGTGGTAGTTGTTGTTTACCATGCACGTATAATCCCGCACGTTACATTCCGTGGAAGATAATGAAAGAAACAAATTGGAAAACTGTGGTGTTTTTGCGTTTTTCGTTCATCATACGTGTGTAAACACAAGCAATGTTATCAATGTCTATGATTTGTTATGACAACATCAGCAGCAAAGATTTCGCCACGTTTATAACTGCTGAACAGAATAACAACGAAATGACAGACAATTCTTTCATGAGTGTCTTAAATTCAGTCTAGAGTTGAATGATTAAAGAACAACACTTGTTCTGTGATATTCCTCCATAGATATGACGGAACGGAAACGCCGCGTTCTCGCGTTTGCCGGCCCGGACTGGAACGCAACCCTGAACGCGAGACGATAACGAGAGTTTGTACAGTTATACACGATAGGATTGACTGCAGAATTCATGTACATTAGTATGCCACTTGCTACCTCAAAATGAACAATGTCAATGTTAAAGAAAGCTCTCAGAAGAGATGCTGTCTGAAATGGTGCAAGACAACAGAAGAAAATAATTCCGTTTGCTATAAGCATTCGGGTTACCTTGTTACGGTCTTGTAAAGTACGGGCTCGTAGGTCTACAGTTTTAGCGTTTGCATTACTTTGCTTTAAGGCTTGGATGATCCTAAAGTACATAAAGGAGTTAGCTACCAAGGCCATGAAGAAAGGGACAGTTTGTAGACAGTTTGCAAATATACCAGACCAAGACCACAGTGGGTCACAGATCACCATTGGGTCGGGGAATAATGGTGCAGAGCTCCCGTTGAGGTTGGGGTCAGAGATGATTTCCCATTCCACGCAATACGTGTTGACCACACTCTTACCGGGTATGAGCAAGCAGGAGAAAGCACCACCGAGGACCCAGGCACACGCCGCAAGTCTCTTACAGTGGTGTAGCTGCCTGTTCATGATCTTGCCCATCGGTCGGCAGATTGCCTGCAGCCGCTCGTAGGAAATCACAGTCACCAGAGCTATGGAGGCGAAGTATGACATCGCTTGGAAGGGGTAGAAGAGGAAACACGCTATGGGTCCGATACCACTGACATCATCCAGGTACGGGGAGGTAACATACATCCATACCTTTTCTCCTACTGTGAATACAAGAAATATGATATCAGCTATAGCCAAGTTAGACAGGTAGAAAGTGATGACGCTCCTCATCCAACGGACTCTGTACAGAACGAAGAGGAAGATGAGGTTGCCGATAAGCCCAAGGAAGAGGATACAAGGCATGATGATCGTGATCAAAATCTTGGAAGTTTGGCCGTACGTCAAGAATTCTAATGACGACTCGTTCATCAGAACATACAAGATATCACACCCCTGGGTGGAGTTCTCCATGACGGCGACTGGTGAAATATCACAGATCCACTGGAACGGAGACTAATTAATACGCCAGAAGTAGCGACACTGTTTGCGGTGATACCACAGCTTGGTTGAGATACAAACACTCACCTGTAACAACAGGTCTTTTAGTCGTGTGTCAAGCAGTGCTCTCTTTGAGTTATCGGTGAGAAAGTAGCCACCGTGTACCAACAGGACCAGGGACGTCCAAGTCAATATTACAGGGCGGCTCCTAGTGGCGTTCTGCCTGCCGCAGTCCCGGAGGTGGAATATATGCGTCTAGCATGCATCGGTAGGCAACTATTGTCAGTGCAGACATTATAATAATCGGATTCTATCCGCCTGAAGGACCCGTGACTGAGAACACCTCCTTTCTGTCTTTACTCTCATAATAATGATTTCATTTCTACTTTGTGGTACCGAGTTAACGGTAATGCCTGGCACAATATGTGTACTTGGATGTGCGTATAATAAATGCTTCACATACAGGTGTTGATGGCACATAGTGGCTATGACGTAGGCGTTGCCTTGCCGTGAGCAAGGCAAAGCAAGGCAGATTTTTACATGTTCACTTCATTTGTCGTATAATTGGTTTCCGGATAAGTGGTAAAAGAAGCCAAGAATCGGCAAAAGGCATTATAATCTCTTTATACAATGTCACAGCACCCAGTAAAACTCATCTCTCATATAAATGAGAACACATCTCCTGCAATCTCTCTATAAGAGATGCTGGGTCTCAGAAAATTGCACCGGAAACGAATACTCGAAGTGACAGGCGAATCTTATACGTTAACCAAACACGATCGATCTAATTTTGCTCGTGCCATCCGTTAGCGTGTACACGCGCGAGATGCAACTTTATTAAGCAGACTACAGACTTGCTCACGTGCCGCGAACGACGTCAGCGATCACATACATCTTGATGTATCTTCAAGAATGCTCGCAGATTTGATGTAAGACAAAATGGATCTGTCTGAATATGGTAGTGATTTGTTTTAATAACTTTTGAATATAGAAAGGGTTTTGACATTGATAACATGCGAGAGAAGCAAATGGCAGTAAATGGGAAAATGTTGATCTCGTTCTAAAACGTCGTACATCAATGGCAACAATCTTCGTTAGAAGTAATATTGATGAAATTATATCGTATGTATAATTTTCCTTTTTTTCATAACACATCCAACTGCGCAAGCGCCATTAACAAGACGGTAATTAGGAACTCGAGAAGATATCTTCTCAAGAACCCCCCCCCCCCCCAAATGGGGAAAAAACCACGTGATCCCATAGGGACTGAAAACCCAATCCACATGCAAGGCTCCGGTCCGAGTTGGTTTTTGAACCGGGGTCAAAAGAGGTGAAAGGCAGGGAAAGAAATCCACTGAGCTGTCCTGATCACCCCTGTGCAATCTTCCTCTTCAAATATCCTGAGCTTTTCTAAAATAAAGACCACCACTACATTATGCCCAATTACACTCGTTGTCGTGCAATGATATTGAAAATTTATACAAGTGCTTTTAACATAAAGTGTTACCAAATTACGAGCTTTGTAGTATCTAAACACTCAACGACCACTTGGGGTGTTTTCACAGGTATGATTTACGTTTGTCATAAAGTTGAGAGATTGGAAAGAGACATATCGTCGGCTCGGGACTACAAGGTCGTTAGTGCAGTTTGTATGTTATGGAGCGCTGGTAAATGAAGTTGATTGATCAAGAGTGGTCTCCAAATTAACTGTTTTGGCAAAAGAAACAATCGTTTTCCAAGGAAAACCTTTGTTTGTGTGGATTTTGATTAATTTGTAAGACTTTTTCATTTTTGTTAATTTAACGCTGCTTTGATCATGATGGATATGCAATTGCGGTGAACAACCTTCTATAGCACTGAGCTGATGATACAGCGTTGTTGAAACGGCATTCTCTTCAGGCGTAAATGCTGGGTGTTTGCACAACTATTAGGTTTGCTTGCGAACTAACATGACGGCCAATCCCCTCAGGTGTGAACTCTAAAAGCTCCCTTTCTAGAAATGGACCCGGATTTTGGGTCCCACGGGGCCTGACCCATTCCGGGTCAGTATGACCCGGAATCTGTGTCAAAATGATCTGAAACTCTATAGTAATGCAGAATCCGGGTCAAAGTCTAAATTTTTAAAACAAGTTTCAGGGTCAGTCTGACCCAGATACGGGTCAGACCGTCAGACCCCCCTGGAACCCAGAATCCGGGTCAATTCCGAACCGGGATTTTGTTTAAGGTGTAGCATTGGCCAGCACATATTAAATTGTGGCATATGGTCAACTGCGTATATTTTATTATGCAGTTGTGTCGTTCGTCGCAAGTATCACATTACAATTTATATTGCAGAGCATCTTTTAAAGATAACATTTTTTTCTTTTCAATCCACACACTGTTGCTTTATTCCTGTATTTATTTCGTTTCCATCACTGGACGGTGATGGTGACGTCGATTGACACAATTTAATGTAGACGTAGGGTGAGTTTACGTTGGGAAGAATAAACACAAAGTACACCGTGTGGTCACAGTGAGACGACTGAGTGGTATACACACAGTATAAACAATTTGTGGACACACACAATACGTGTGTGCTTTCACACATTCGCAATTCTCATTTTCACACATTCTCAATTATGCATCCCTGTGGAGAAACCTTTTGTTCTTTACCTTTGCCCATGTATTTAACATTTTATCAAATGCAGAGTGATAAAGATGCATTATTCACAATAAGTGGTTCCGTTTTCAGACCAATACACTTGGGAGGTAGCGTAAATGTCCTTAGATTCAATTAAAGGAATACTGTGTGTTGCTTTAGAATACATTCGAGCAAATGTTTTCCTCTACTAGGAATATAATAATACTACACTAAAATAAATAAATAAAACAAAAACTATAGGTATTCCCGGTCGTTTTCAGCAAAAAAAAAGCTTGTTTAACTTTCATACGATTTTGCCTCTTTAGTTGAAATATTCATTATTATTATTTTTTACTATCAGGCATGCGCATTTATATATCATTATATTAAATTAGATTGATATGTGGTTAAGTTATTTCAGCCATGCCAACATTGGCATTCAGTTTAGCATAGGCTCACCTAGAGATTTATGCGAAAAGATGCTGCAAATTTGAGTGCTGTTCGCGTGGATAGTTAAATTGAACAGTTATCCTTTTAAATCGCATGACGCAAAAGAGCAATTGCTAACCCATGAAGTGAAATTGAGTGACTGTTCTGAGGAGTTTTCAAGGTCGTGCGAAATAGAATAACGCGACGTTTAAATTGGCCGCTTATTTGCCGAAATGACCGGAGAAAACCTATAATATAATGAAATATCTTTCAAATTACCGTTCACGAGTGCAGGAGAGCACTTTAATTTTGCATAATTTTTTATAAATTCCCAAACCATTTTCTGAAAGATGAATTAATTTTCAGCTGAATATTTTCCTGATCAGTGCTTTCTAAATATCGCGTAAAGAAAGTTTGTTTTAATTATCGTTTAGACAACTCCGTAACGGAGTGCTACGCCGTCAGTTAAACCACAGAGCAAGGGTTAAACCTCCATTTGCGATTCCACCGCACAGAGAGCATTATTTATTTAACTTTGACATTGATGCAATATCAATATTCCTTGATGACCATACATTCCCGGGTTGTCGAACAGTTCCAATTGGCTAAAAGGCACTGCACAGGATTTCTGGCGTCTGTTCTTTACAAATACATACGGCAGTGAGATTCTTGGGTATCTAGGTGTTCTAAATCCACGTTAAAGAGGCGGTATAGAGCATTATTTGATAACGGCGCGTATTATGTGAGTTAAATCTTCTGGTTCTCATGTAAACACATCTGAAAATTAACCATGCTTGCTGTTCTCCAACGGGTACCTTTTTTTTAATTAAGGAAAGCAGCTTTAAAATAATTGTCCATGATCTAAAAAAAAAAAAGTAAAAAGAAGAGGACAAAAATGGTGGGTTAAAATTATATGGCATAATTAAAAGTCTTAAACCACTTATGAAAGAGTTCACCGCACAGAACTTTACAAAAATTAATCTCCGGGGTTATATTTCCGCTACTTTGACTACTTCTACATCATTATCATTATGTTATTGTTATGTTTCTCATTTTTGGATTTTGACCGTCAGCTCCGTCTATCCGTACCTGTTCTCGTTTGTGGTTGTTGTTTCTCGCACTATAGGCATCTCGAATAGCAGTCGAATAGCCCCCGTTACCTATGTTCTATTTCTGTACGTAATTATATTATTTTGCGTTACTCCACTTACGTCAATGGAATTAAGTTACGCGATGTTTGCATTTCTTTCATGAAAAATGGAAGTGTGCGCTTCAATGGGAATTTAATCTCAAGGTGACGTATTTTACATAACTCTTGAATCTGATTGACAAAGCTGTTCTGAAACGGTTGCAGACTGTGGATCTTTAGAGAGGAGGTCCAAGGTCAAATTAATTTTTCATCAGATAGAGTCCTGGTGAAGGTCGGGAAAAATTACAAGTCTCTAACCTCTCTTTCAAACGGTGTGAAATATCGGTATTCGAAATATCTTTTATCTTTTTTTATTATTATTATTTATTCGACCAAAACAATACACAATGAACAAACACGGTATGAAAAACAAAAACTAAGCAAAAAGAGTAGGAAAACTACGAAATACGAAGTAAACAAAATAAACACAAAAGACGACACTGTATAAGTGTAAGTGTATAAGTGTAGGGGCCACAAAAACAACGCATATTATGAAATGAAAACAACCGAAGACAATATATAAAAAGACGATATGTGGGTCAGGGGTCACAAAAGTAAATTCAATTACTATTACCCACAGGTATGTAATCCCGCACATATTAAGCAGACAAACGCAGGCAAGAACAAAACCAGGTACACGAAAATAATGAAAATATTAAACGGCAACAAGAAAACTGACCCCTGTTACAAATTACACGCAAGCAAGAAGACAAATGCAACGAAGCCCAAATTATGTGAAAGTCCCCACCAATTCAATGCAACAAGTATATGAAACACTAATGAGGATAATGAAATCAGTTGTCTGAGAAAAGTAATTGCCGAAGATTCCTAAGGAAAACAGGTAGAGTGTCCAGTACTGCAGAATCCCTAATGTGGGGTGGAAATTGGTTCCAAAGTCTTGGAAGGTAACGAGTAGGAGAATGATATAAAGCTTGTATACGAGAAGGCAGATGACGGAAAGTAAGGGATTCTGGATGGCGTGCATTTATGAGAACATTGTTGTTGATCGACTCGCACCTGCAAACACCAGATAAACATTTTAAAAGCAAAAGAGCATAGTAAATAATCTCTTCTAGATGAAAGAGAAGACCAGTTTAATCTGATACACTTTTATAGCGAAATTTGAAACGTGACGTCATCGAACATCAAAAACAAATGGGTCTGTACATTACAAAGACGTTTTTTTTTTGGCCAATCAAAATGATTGAGTAGCATCACAAGCCAGGAATGAACTAACAATTTTCCGTACAAAAGGCGTGCAGACCATATATATTTGAAATGTGACGTCATCGAGCGTTTTTGGATGTTGACAAAAATTGCACTTGAAGAATACACAATTTTATCGTTAGGTTAGAGGCTTCTAAGTTGCCAACCCCCTCCCCCATTTTCCATAAAAATTTGGAAAATGAGTGGACCTTGAAAATAAATTTGACCTTGGAGCCCCTCTTTAATCAACTACCGTAAATAATCCCTTCATTTAATAGTCCAATGGGTTTACGATACCCCCCCCCCCCCGATACGCCTCAACTGACACATTCAAGTATCTTTCCGCTTCCCATGTTTCCGTACTCATTAGAACATTTTCGTTACATGAACCCACGCGTCGAGTCGTTGTACATCACACGATTAAACAAAAATGTGACAGAAATGCCTCGGATACCCGTCAACGCAGGAGTGCAGTTTATATAAAGCAATATCCATCAGGCACAAAAAAAGGCGACGTGAGTGCCGCGCGATTTTCAAAGTGAACACGGCCATCCGCACTGGATTTTGATTATAGATTAACTTCATTAATAATAAATAAAAATGCTTTTAGTACGTGATTACGAAGCGTGAATGATTTCATAATGCAACCTTCAGATAAATATAGATGGTTTTAAATTGGTGCTTTTTGACACAACACGCATGTCTCCATCGTGAGTTATTATCCACGGTTGTATTATATAAAGAGTTGATAGACTTAGCCTTTAGAGTAATGATTAGTGGGATTGCGTTATGCCCGTCTCCAGAGTTAATTTGAAAATATGAACGCAGTTTCAGAATTGTGGAGTGGACGAAACACTTTCATAAATTTGATGCTAGATTTACCTAACTCGGTAAACGACAACTCAAAATAGTTTCATTGAAATCGAATAAGTAAAGGATCCAGTGATGCAGTGATTATAGATTCTTGATTACGAATGGCGTGTTACTGTTATGCAAAGAGTTAATTTGCAAACATAAATGCAGTTTCAGAATTGTTGAGTGGCCGACACACTTTCCTAAGTTTGATGCTAGGTTTGCTCTATGATTTAACTAACTCAGTAAACGACAATTTGAAATAGTTTCATTGAAATCGAATAAGTAAGGTATCCAGTGATGCAGTGATTATAGATTCTTGATTACGAATTGCGTGTTACTGTAATGCAAAGAGTTAATTTGCAAACATGAATGCAGTTTCAGAATTGTTGAGTGGCCGACACACGTTCATAAGTTTGATGCTAGGTTTGCTCTATGATTTAACTAACTCAGTAAACGACAATTTGAAATAGTTTAATTGAAATCGAATAGGTAAGGTATCCAGTGATGCAGTGATTATAGACTCTTGATTACGAATTGCGTGTTACTGTTATGCAAAGAGTTAATTTGCAAACATGAATGCAGTTTCAGAATTGTTGAGTGGCCGACACACTTTCCTAAGTTTGATGCTAGGTTTGCTCTATGATTTAACTAACTCAGTAAACGACAATTTGAAATAGTTTAATTGAAATCGAATAAGTAAGGTAACCAGTGATGCAGTGATTATAGATTCTTGATTACGTATTACGTGTTATGCCTCCCCCGGGAGTTAATTTGCAAACATGAATGCAGTTTCAGAATTGTTGAGTGGCCACACACTTTCCTAAGTTTGATGCTAGGTTTGCTCTATGATTTAACTAACTCAGTAAACGACAATTTGAAATAGTTTAATTGAAATCGAATAAGTAAGGTATCCAGTGATGCAGTGATTATAGATTCTTGATTACGTATTACGTGTTATGCCTCCCCCGGGAGTTAATTTGCAAACATGAATGCAGTTTCAGTATTTTTGAGTTGACGGCACACTTTCATAAGTTTGATGCTAGGTTTGCTCTATGATTAAAAAAAAACCCGACAACTTCAAATGGTTTGATTGAAATCGAATAAGTTAAGGCACTAATGATGCAGGTTCTCGATTACGAATTCTTGATAATGCCTCGTCCCAGAGCTAATTTGAAATCATGAATGCAGATTCAGAATTTGTGAGTGGACGACACACTTTCATGAGTTTGATGCTAGGTTTACTTAACTCAGTAAACGACAACTTCAAAATAGTTTAACCGAAATCGAATAAAGTTAAGGCATTAAATGACGCAGTAATTCTAGGTCTTGATTACGAATTACTAGCGAGCCGAAAGCTAATCCGTACACGCTAATCATGTCGTCTGCCACTTTCAACGCCCGTGTTTCCCAACTCCCGGTGTGCAGTGTGGGGGAGAGCACACCGGCTGCACGGGTACCTTGAGGCATCCACACGCCGAAGTCTAATTTCAGCCTGCAATCTCACATCCTCCATCAAGTAGTATTGATGGACTATTGATTTTCCATGCAACATCCGGCTTCATCCGAGTGAGCAAGTCATGTCGACTCCCTTTTATCTCAACAGCACGAGGAATCTATCAAAATTATACATATTATCATAGTTGAGTCAAACATTCCGGTCAGCTGGACATTGATGACCTTGTTTATTACTAAACATGGCGATCATTTGTGCTGCCCTGGGGGGTCACGGTAGGCACCTGCCGCGAGATCATTGGGGAGCAGCAAGCTATAGATTCACTAGGAGCATAGCCGTACAATAATGTGCATATTATGGTCACTTTAACACGTTGATATAGATTGTAAGGACATCTGAAGTTGTGGAAGATTTAACTGACTGCAAAAAACCAATTGACTTTTTTTGATAATGGTTTTTTCTTCATTCTACTCATCCAAATTGAGAGAAAAACAAACCTCTTCTCTACCTTGTCAAGTAAATCAGTTTAGTAAGTAAAAAAAAAAGAAAAAAAAAGCAGTCAACAGTGTTCGATATCTTTTTAAACTATGTCTTCATCAACAAATTGATTTTGGAAAAAATGGATTTCACAATCTCCCCGCATGTCAAATGTGTCCATACATTCCAAGTGAACTGAACTCTGCCAAAAACATTATTATGTAGTATCATGTTACACTGTGTAGACAGCAAAGTGCTAATCAATAAATGCATGGTCCAAAGTCTTTTTTTTTGTAAATCCGGGAATATGTCGAGAAAAATGAACTCTCGGCTCGAGTCGCATGTTTAGATGAATGTGGAAAGATATGCCCAAGGGACTTATATAACGCCCGACATGCCTCCTCCTTCCTCCGCTCATCCCCTTACACCGAGCACAGTCTCGGTATATAAGCTCATTGATTGGGGGTGTCAGCTCGCCGTAGCAGAGGCGTGCAGATCGAGACGAGCCAAGGCGTTCTTGATAGTATTACACATCGCTGACAGACATGGTTTATCCACACGCACCTTCGCAGCGCTCAAAACTTCATCACTCTTCTTGCCGGTGTCGTCGAATCGCAGAGATTCTTTTAGTTTTTTTTCCTGTAATCCTGCACTGTAAATTATTCAAACAATTTAATTTGGCTTAAATTTATTATGTGGACGTGTTGAAAATTGCGAAGAATAACATTAATGATGCATCAGCCTTGTAACATACGCAATGTTTAATAGTTTCATTTTCTGGATCAATCTATTTACCATCTGAATCTCGTATCAATCATTTCATCCAAATACAACTTAGCCCCAGTTTGTCTTTATGGATTGACTTCATCCTTTTAGTCTAATTCCTCTCTGATTGTAACGGCGTCATGACATTCAAATATTTATTCGCACGGAAAAGCTTTTAAATAATTTGGAGCAGTTATACGTTGACCGTAGTTTGGGGACGCAGCACGAGAGTGAATGTCGTATAGCCGAAAGGATGACTAGGTTCCCAGTGTTGCCTTTTTAGGGGGGAATGTTTCTTTGCTTTCTATTGAATGTTTGTATAAATTCTTTCAACACGAAGCGATTTGATATGCCAAAAGGGGCCAGGCAGTTCTTCAATATTGTTAGTTTAAAGCTGCATGGTCCGGATTTTCCCCCAGAATTGAATGAAAAACAAGCAAACAAACAAATTTTTGCATAATGCAACGGCAAATGCACAAAATACACATTAAGCCAAAGTGCTGCACAAAGTACAACAATCAGCCTTATGAAATAAATTAAAATGTAAAAAAACGTTCTCTTTTTTCCCACAAAATTACCAATAAATGACCACTAGCCAACCGAAAAGGGGCTCGAGCTATTGAAGCGTTTGACCAAGTTTGGTAGCAAAAGGAGGAAGTATTCTGTAAGTTTTCGTTAAATTAATGCTACTGACCACTATATGACAATTGACAACAATTTTAGGAACATCCTTAAATGAAATACATTTTAAATGCAACGACTTGTTCATAGGTTTTCGTGAAATGACCACTGCTGACCAATACTATGTGACCACTGGCCAACCAGGCTACCATCGGCTGAGGGATGTGAGTGATGAAGCTTTTAGAAATGATTCATAAATGACCAATATACTGACCATTTTATGACAATTTTATGAACATTTCTAGATAATTATATGAAACATATTAAAAAAAATTAAAAACAACATTTCTTTTCGAAAGATACCTATAGGTGACCACTGGCCAAAATCGGTGTACACCCCAAATGTATAGCTCTCGCCGTTGAAGCATTGGGCGAAGCGTGGAACTGGCTACATAGTGTGGGAGATAAAGCATTCTGTAAATACTCATGTGACCATCCCGAGATAGGGCAGTTGACGAGGTTTAATTTGACCAAGTTGGATTAAAATCGGCCGATTAGTTTAAGAGTTAGGGCCTTTTTATTTTAATTACGTGACCGTTTGACCAAAGAAAGAAAGAAAGAAAGAATTCTATCGTCACAATAATTTCATGACAGCCCGCTTCGAAGAACTGATACAATAATATGCAAATTATTTTGTACGTGGCTGATGGACGTGAGACTATGTCGGGCCGGCTTCCGACAATAATTCATTTTTTGTTTGTTTTTAATTAACTACCACTTACCATTGGCGAAGGTTTTTTTTCTTGCAATACATTAAATGAAATCAAACTACTTTCTCGATTCTATAAAAATAACTCTTCAAAAATCAGATCTAACTTTCGGGTCAAACCTGCCAAAAATCAGACCTAGCAACTTTAATGTTACGGTTATTTACTCTTTGGTGAGTTTTTATTAATTACTTTAGACCTTAACTTGTAGTCAAGTGACTTCGGCTACGGCTATGGTCAGTGGCTGCAATGACAACGTTACAGCACTTTTCAGCGATCCGGCAATTCGGAGACGACTGGAAGGGGCCGTGTTGATAGCGCCCTCCTGTGAATTTGCCTCGTGTAATTGCAATCGTCTTAGCCTTATTATTGTCACTTCATTTCTCTTGTAACCCAGATAAAAAGAAAACTCTAAACGACAATTCTCAAGGTCCTGTAATCCACTCATAGTTCCCCCAGCATTGGTTGTACTGTTATCTGCCTCGTGTTATCTTCATTCTCATAACGACTTGGCATAATCATTACTTTTGTAGATGATGAATCTCGATATTCCAACGATTGAGGTCGCTACAGGCAAATCACAGCGGCTAGTTTCATGGGTCTGTATCTTTCTGTTGCCTGGAGAGGGCGTTGTATATGTATGAGACCAAAAGATCTCTTCTTAGTATACGCCCTTGTAGACAGCGAAACTACAGGTACACTATGGATGTCAGTAAAGGACTTGGTCTATGAAGGACATTTGTTTACCCGACAGCTCAAACATATTCTAAAGGAATCCATTGGATTCTTCAGTCTGGGATTCTTCCATGTTGGTGACCCATGATCCCCCCTCCCCGTTCTTCCCCACCAGAGAATCGGCTCTCGCATAATAATAGTCTCCGTAGACTTTGGGTAGGGGGGTTTCAAACAGGCGAAGTCGAAGACGAGGCAATAATGGCCCTCACTGAAAAGAGCCCTGCTTCCCGAGTCCACCAAAACATTCCCTTGCCATCTTATTGTGTCTGAACCCTATGCTGAGTTGTTGTGACATGCGACCGGCAAGGTTAGCTTGCCAATAATTATATTGTACTGAAGGCTGATGTGATGTGACATGCGACTGTCAAGGTTAACTTGCCAATATATATATTGTACTGAAGCATCGACTTTACCCTCAAATGAAAAAAGTCGCAATTATTGTTCCGTTTATCCATATCAAGATTCAATTCAATTTGATTTGTTTCGTAATTTTAATTTTTAATGCCGTAGTATAAATGATATAGGCTGCAAAATTCGCTTAGTTTATTCATTGTGAGAACTAGTCTCAAGTCTCATAGTATAAATGAGACTTGAGTTTTGACATAATACATCAAGTGCCTACAACTGAATGTATGGCTAAAAAAAGTGACGACTTATTATAAAGCATTAAACTATTCTCATTCATTTGCCAATCGATCTACGAAACTTAATTTACTTCGAAGTGAAATTTACTTCAGCGTGCCTCGGGGGTTTTGCTCTCTCTCTCTAACCCAACAAAGGGTCTGGAACTTCAATTATCCTCGAAATTAAACTGTTGTGTAAATATGCAAGTCAAATATCCACCTGCTAAAGGTGTACTCGGTCAATGCTAATGCTGTTTCGACGACGGACGCATGTCAGTCAAAATAATTAAATGCGGTTTGCAGCATTGTGGACTGAACATGACGAGGCATCTCCGGGTACATTTATGCGTGACGCGGAATCGGACCTACCAGTTAATGATCACTTCAATCGTGACATGTGACTAAGATATAGCGCATTTGTGTCTGTTGATTCATTCAGAAATACCTTTTAGAGTAAGGTGCCATAAAGAGTAAGGTTCCCTCTGCTGATCATCACTCAGTGGTTCTGTTGTTAATTGCTTTGCTCTGCCAAAAATGCTCTGCCGATCCAGCATTTGAAGGTGGATCTAAAACATGTTTGAAGTATGCGAGGAACAACAAACAAGAAGCTAATGCATCGTTTCCGGGGCAGTTAAAGTTTCAAAGTTAACATATCTTTCAGGGAGTGAGCTCTCGAACACGTGGGGAATTTCGCACAGTCTACATTTTTAGCACCTCCTCAAGCTAAAGTTGTGGTTCAAATTGTATTTCTGTTCCGTACAGTCACAGAGATCCCACGGCTCAACACACTGGCTCCAGTCAGTCTACTGTCAAATGACAATTACCAAAATAACCAACGGGCATTTTGGAATAGTTCTATACCCATCTGTTGATATTAAACATTAAAGGCGTTGAATTACTGTCTTCTTCATAATACACTATCGCAGTAAAGTAACCTGTTGGCAGTATTTGGCTATATATTAGTTCGCGAAGGTTGAGTGCCGAGGCGAAATTATCATTTATATTAACTATTTAGGGTAAATGTTTGTGGGATGATTCTAATTAAACTACATCTGTTCCGAACGGATAGGTAAAACTGTTGTTTTCCCACAAAAGAACGACCAAGCCTACTCACACCGAAAGTAATACACAAAGTACCTGTGGGTCTCTTTTTAAATTTTTGTTTAATTAAGGGTTTCGGCCCTTTAGCCAAAACGCTCGTTGTTTTTGTAGAATGTTTTTACTTTGTTTCTTCTTCTTCTTATGATTCTTAACGGTCCTATTCCATAATTTCATAATTTCGAAAATGGTTTTTGTTATCAGTTAATCTTATACCTAACAATGGCCCGTCGGTACGAGTTATACACCATGTCAAATAATATGTAAGTAAAAAGGAAGAACAAAAAACCTTGACGAAAATAATAGGCGTTTCGGCTACAGGGCCGAAACTCCTAATAAATTAGAAAGCTTTCAAATGATAACATCTGCGTACAAATACCAAGTTAGTATTTAACATTAATAGCCTTGTCTAATTGGAATATAATCTGATGTGAGAAATTGAATATCATTTACCGAAATTGAAGAGTGAAATCTAAGCACACCACAGGGCGAAGAAACGAAGACAATAGACAGTATACAGAGGTAAAGTTATGACAAATAGACTTACAATATCCCAACAACAACAACAACAGATTAAATAACTGCTGACATATTGACTTCTGTTTCATACTGGAAGTTAGTTGCAATTTCCCCCTGCGAGCGGCGACAACTTTTTACTTTAATTACAAGACGACTTGTATCCGTTTGCAGAACTATAAACAATTAACGAGGGACCATGAACATATAACAATGGATGCACACCATTAATGTTTATATATTTTTTCATAAATTTTTTCGTTTAATTCTTCATTAATTTTCTTAATTTAACTCTTTTTAAATTTAAATTTCCATTGTTTTTGTATTTATTTATTTGTTTATATATTTACTTAGTCCGTTGGGTTTTGTATTGAGCGATGTGGACTTGTCACATTTTTGTTTTCATGTTTTGTATCATTGTACACATACTTGTACTCCAGACCTGGTATTTGATCAGCCCATATTTGACACCTTTTTAGTTTTCTCTCTGCATGTGTTCGGCAATTTCTCCTGTTTTCTTTTTTCATGTCTGCATTATTTGGTGTCCTAATCTCTGCATATTTTTGGTAATTTCACCTGTTTCCCTTTTCTTGTTAGCATTAGGCTAAATTTTGGTTTCCATTGTGAAGTTTGACCTTGCCCGATGCTTCTGTTTTTATCCCTTTATTCCCTGTGCAATGTTTACTAAATTATTCAAATTTTTCTATTGTACATAAAATATGTATATTGTTTTTAGTAACGTTCTGTTTTTTATAGCCAATAGCATTGGAAACGAAGGCCCTCGGTCCACAGTTATTAGGTTAACCTTTTCTCTTTCTGGCATGTGCTGCTGGCTCTATTGTTTGTCCCTTTGTCATTTTATTCATTGTCTTCACTGTTTATTGTATTGTGAATTATGCCGAATAAATAATAATAATAATAAAAATAATAATATATACAAGGTAATTGTATTAAAATCGTTTGCTTTGGCGTCTTTCACGACGAAAAAATGTAATGTGTAAACCCTCAAATATTATCGGTTGCGATTGCAGAATAATTCAGCCATCTTGCATTGCTGTGAAAAACATCAATGCCACAGCCCTCGTTCATGGCCCTGTTTCCGAATCTTTTCTGTTACTACACAATCATTTGTCTGCTTCTATTCCAAAGCCGATAGTCGTATCTCATAATTCCTATTCAGAGCCACGATGCTGATGATGATAAAAATCGATCCAGGAAAAAAGAAAACATAGCTCATGGTTAAATGGCACACTTATAAATCAACCCTTTGAACTTGTTGTATATTATGGACCAGAAGGAAAAGGTCAAAGTGGGATATGTTTTTGAATAGCATGTCAAATATGTATGATTATGATTGTATGACATGTGCTTCAGGAGATATGATTTTTTTATTTCTAGAACTTCCTCTTTGAACTCACCACATTTACTGTCATAGCCTGTGTGGTTACAAAACTTCAAAAGACATGTGCGTATCGATGCGCTTATTTCTGGATTGAGTGGCCTTAGACAGACACTGTTCAAGAAATCCGCAGCCATTGATTTTGACACGGCCCAACTGTATCTGATTCATTTAAAGTCATGGTGAATAATCTGATTACAAAAATGAAATTATACTATATTTATTTTACATGAGAAATATTTCTGTCTGAAATACTCTCAAGGGAGAGCAAACACTTCTTCGTTGTTCAGTGTTTTCACGAAACATTAACCAGCCAAAGTTGAAAGGTGCACGTGTCATATGTTTGCTGTGCTTTTTAGGGGAAGGGGGATATCTGGAGTGAATGTGCTCTTCCCCTAAATCCAATTAATGCATCATTCCTTTAAATGTAACTTAGTGATCTATAATTGCCCTATCCCGGGGTTACCCGAGTGCCATCCTGTTTTGACAGATGTCATATGGAAAAAAAAGAACTATCCCTGTGATACGACCATGAAGTGTTATAATACTAAGAGATTGCTTTTGGACCCCCGTCACCCCCAGTGAATTACGCTGGATGGAAACGGAACAGCCGACAGCAATTTCAAATAATATATCATGTCGGTTTGTATACCATCCGAATTATTACTCTTCATGTAATTAAACCAGACATTTTATTGATAGATCGATTGTAGCACCGATGCAATACTTAAACTTCATATTGTTCCCACCTTTCAAGGTATCATTTGACGTATTTCCTTGTGGTGTACTGATGCCCTAACAGTAAAGCAATGGTATCTTTCATTTCCTGAGATTTGTATACATATCCTATAGTTTGATCTCAATAACAAGCTGCACTTTGTAATACTGATACTCACCTGACCTGATTCCTTTCTGTTTTTGTATATTAGCAATATCTTGCAAAACGGTTTAATGGCTGAAGCCTTTTCCATGTTCAACCTCGTTGCCAAACGCCATTCGTGTATAGTATGATACACACGAGTTGGTATCCATACCTCTGATAAATTAACAATGATGGCCGCAAGGTTTTAGGTAAATTAGCTATTCCGTTTGAATGGAACTTTTTTGCTGAGGGAAACACGGAATGGCTTCCTTCAAATTTGCATTCGTTTGACTTGGAATAAACTGTGTTGTTCTTTATGGGGTTTCAAACAAAGTTGAAAATTAAAATGTACGTAAGGTGAACATTCCCTTTAAATCAAAAAGATCAATCGATTTATTTAGGGCTAGATCACAGAAAATCAGACAGTTTCAACAAATAATTTATTAGTAAACATGGGACATAAATATTCAAACCGGGACTAAAAAATATCAAAAATCTGGGGTTGTAATTTTTTTTTAAAGGCCATCTGGTCCCCAAAGTTTATGCTCTCTGTTCTTGTTTACATCAGCTGTAAAAGCTGCTTAAGTAATAAAATAATATATTAAATATATTTTTCCGGGTGATGTGGGGCCTGAGTAATTTTCTTCACTCATTTAGTTTGATTGATTTTCTACACGAGTGCATTTAAAACAATGTTGCCACAATATCAAATAGTACACCAAAGTAACAGCAAACTGGCCGCATAAAAGTGTAACTACTTTCGTCCTATTGTGTCGTGGACAATGCAAGGTATTGTTTTGCACATCAACGTTCAAATGATTCCTTTATAGAAAATACTTTACGTTGTGTTTTGTTGAAAGTAGCATTTCACCAAGCAACAAAATGATAAATAAATGAATAAACACGCAGTTTAGTGTGCGAACACTGAAGAGCCAAATTGTGGAGATGAAAATGTCTGAAACTTGCACCACTGAAGGTCAAGAACTTCTTAAGTATTCCAAACCCACGTCACAAGTAAAAAGTCGTTAATCTGAACTGCTCCGATTAAGCTCGTCGTTATCGCACCTTTAAGACAAACGCACGGCGCATAAACTGTGGACATTTGTCATTCTTTTTAGATTCATCTTTACTCCATTTTCTCGATATCTTTGTTTGCCTCAATGTTGAAATGGGGCAGCCTTTCCAAAAAGATTGTGGTCAAATGCTGTTAAGTCTGTAGCATTGACGTAGGCTGATGTTCGAATAGATTGCTACCATATTCACTGAAATTGTTGAAAGAGTCCACTAAAAAAGAAGATTAGAGATTAGGATGAATTTGAATACAACATGGAGGAATTATCTTCCCGTCGACGAGAAAAACAAAATAATAATTTAATAGCCCATGAGTCAGAAGTACACCGTTAGAATCTGTCAACACGTAGACCTACAAGTTTTACATAATCCTGTTATGTATCCCCACACGCGAACTCTTTCAAAATTTATATCAACCTTTCCTCAATATGTTCACGTGGTAATATCACCTGAGGCAATAATTTTTGATCGACTGACCTATTTTATTGTATTTCTCTTGGAGCATTTTGTGGGAAAACACAAACATCACCCATCGTCTGAAAGCTTCTACCGCCAAAACATTGCATTTTGGGGGTTTGTTGCCATACTACGCAAACAGATCACGTGCGCCCTGTAATGGAAACACGTCTCTTCTGTTTGCTCATCTGCCTGCGCCCGGTATGGGCCAAGGCGAAGGGGGTGCCAACCCTAATTCCGGTGTCGCATGCCATCGTTACGTAGTTTGCTGCGTAAATGTTTGAATGCATGCACCAAGATGGGAAACGTGATTGTGTAAAACTTGTCTGAGTTACCAACACAATCTTCTCAACCCCGTTGAGCTACTGTGTTTTCTCCTGTGGGGCAAAGGGGGGCGGTCAATCCTGGTAAACGCACGGACTGACAAGGAATTTGCTTTGCAATTCTGTGCTTTGAAATGAATGGATCTGGCAGCGTCAACACAGCTAGCACTGTGAGTTCTTAATCTTAGACCACCGAACACTTCCGTCCCCAAAAGCCGAGCTGAGCGCTGACACACAGTTGAATTCTAAATCGAATTTAGAATTAGCATGTTGTGGCTTTGTTTTGTTTTTTTGACACATCGTGTTATACGAAGGATAATTGTCTAGCAACTGCTGTTAGAAGTTTTATGGTTGAAAACTTTATTTTGAAGCTTTGTCAATCATCAACTTAGCAACTCCCAACCTTCAAGCCCAGTCGTCAGTTCAAAAATGGAATCTGTGAGCATATTGCACGTAATGACGTCACCCATATCCTTAAGACGTTGCCCAGCAACAAGAACAAAAAATGACGTCTGACACTAAGCAAACGAGCCCAAAACTTGGAAGAAATTATTTGATTGCTCTCTCTACAAGACCACGGTGCCTGAAACGAGTTTAAGTAGTACTGAAAAGTAGGTTGATGGATAGGGATACGGAATAAGTAAATACAGAGGTCTTGAAGTTTGGTACATGGACTCCGATCTAAAGATAAACATTAACCGACGAATGCCCTAAGCTCATCACTTTGTGACCGAACCAAGTGGGTGTTTGGTAAAGAAAGCTTCAACAGACTGACTGTCTAACCATAGTCAAACCTGCTTGAAAAAAAAAACTGAGTATGAAAGATAAGAGATATACAGTTCATTGTAGTCGAGTAAAACGCATGCTTATCTGTTCAACGAGATGGATATATGCCAGCTGATATTGTTTGCATCCCAGTAAAGTGTTCCTGGTTTGATTGGCTGCATATTGCGCCACAGCACCTTGTAAACCGTTACGTGGTGCTGTATAAAGGAAAAAGGTTTCATACTTCAAAACGTAGCTCAGCATACCTTGCATGGGAAACAATACCGAGATGCCCATCTAATGTGATAAAGCGCTGTTTAACTACGTATTATGATTGCTACTATTACAAAAATTATATAATTAATTCATACTTAAGTGTTCGTACTTATTTGAAATACCATACCTTCCAAATCAGACTATAATGAACAATCTAAAGCACCGCAAATTAAGCCCTGAAATATAAACCCCCATTTTGCTTGCATGACTGACGACGAAAATTAGGAGCATACTTAGACTAGCTTTAATCGCCATCATTACCTTGGGGTATAATTGTTGTCTCTTATAGCCTTATAAACTGCCTCATAAAGTCGTCGACACCACGCCCTCTCTTGGCAAAATTTCAAGACGGCAAATGGCCCCTCGAGATAACCAAACAGACATATGAAGCTAAACCAGGAATCACAACCACCACGCACGCTCTATGGTAGCTGTAGGGGTAGGGGTAGGTATGGGAAGGGGTGGCGTGGGATGGGGGTAGGGTTAGGGTTAGTGTTAGGGTTAGGATTGGGGTGAGGGTTAGGATTAGGCCTCAATGGCTCGAACACGAGTAGACTGGTGTGACGTCAGGTGTTCAGGCTATAGAACACGAGCACCAATCGATTTCAATTGTCAATCAAATTGCTATTTCTCATTACGACAACTGCAAATTGAACTATTTGGGTGAATTCAGAGGGTACTTTGTGGCGTTGATGTTAACTTATATGTTGTATTTAATGAAAAGACGTGTTTAACAGAAAATAAAGTTATCTAAATAGATTTTCAGTCTTGGGTAATAATACACTAATCCGCGACAGGAGGGATAATTCCATTTGGCTCGTTAAGTGGATCAATCATAAAATGCGAAACTTAATTATCTGTGAGTTTGTATCATCTACAAAGCCAGACACCCGGTGTGAAGATTCATTGGTTGTTTTGTCATTAAGAGGCGTGGAAACACAAACTTACACAACGTCTACCTTAAAAACGCTCATGGCGCAGAGTGGCAGCGACTCACCACGGTGAAAGGGCAGGGAACGATGTACAATAACGATAGAACAGAAGGTAATGTGTATGTAGCCGTCATTAACTGGGACTTGAGGGAAGTTTTTGAGCGAAGCCAGGGATGGAGATATACTAATGTATTGCGGTAAATTGTTCCACAATGTATAGGAGCGGGATATTATAAATGAAAAGGGTTTAGAAGTAGCTACATCCGACGGTGTAATATCCATCTGAATGACTGATTGGAAATTGCCGCAATCCTTCGAGTCTGATAAACTAGAAGATTGAAAGGGATGCACTATTTTATGAACCAATAAATAGTTTGTACTATGCCTTTAAAGAGGGGCTTCAATGTCAATTTGATTTGAGCGATACTCTCATTTCCCGATGGATAGAGTCCTCATGAAAGTGCGGGAAAGTCACATGTCTCGAACCTCACGTTGAATTGGTGTAAGATATCATTTTATTTATTACTATTTGATACAGAGCAACATTTGAAACATGACGTCATCGGACAGCAACAACAAAATGGGTATGTACATTCCAAGAGGTATTTCTGCACCAGTCAGAAGCTCGAATTCAATGCCGTTTTGATTAAACATCATCAGATTTCAGGAATGAACTTGAAAATCTCTTTACAGTCATTATTTGAAAAGTGACGTCGTCGTCGAACTTTTTTTAAAAATATTTTTACACTTGTACTCCAATGGTACCAAACACACTGGCATTTTACACTGTTTTAACGTGAGGTTTTGATTCCCCCTGTTTTCTTAAGGACTCTACTCATTGGAGAATGAGTGGAATGCAAAACTGAATTTGACCTTGGAGCCCCTCTTTAAGTATTTCAGACGATCTAAAACGGATCCGAACACAATTTATTAGCACTGTTCCCTGTGCATCCAATCACTGAAGCAAACCTTAGCGGCCACATCACAGTTATTCAATAAACAATGTTTTGATGTGATAAGGCACATTCGTACTTGGCACAGTACGAATGTACATTGTACATTGTGTACTTGGCACATTTATGACTGATTGTTTTTTTCTGTACGTAGAATAAATTAATATGGTTTCTAAAATACGTCTCCTAAACACATTCCGAAGTGAATAATGTAAACTCTTCCTCGTGAAAACCGTCAGGAAAGTGGCATAATGACGGAGTGTTTCACACCGAGACTATACTCTTCTGCATGACATGCTATACAACTAAATATCTGATCGCTCAATCTATGACGCTGTCTATAACCCAGTCTAGGGCTGTCGCATTGAATTTTGATTCTTTCTGGTAATACAATGCGTTTGAGAGTGTCCGTCAAATTGACTTTGTGACCAATAAACCAACTACCAGATTCACCGATCAGTTTGTGTGAAAAAAGAAAGTGAATACGTTGGATAACAGCAAAACGTAATTAGGGAGGTGATCACCTATCGGTGCAAAATAAATCTACTCAATTTCACTCTCATTTTACTCACCATTTTAAAAACCATGTACTCACGTTTGTTGCCCACACACTGTGTGTTCGACCTTAACTGCGCGTTTTAGGTCAAACACATACACTCCCTTTTCATTAGTGGCCAGCGGTGAGAGAAACAAATAATGCTTAGGCTCTTTACATTATATTTTAGAATGGCACATTTTCAACGAACATACGGGAACACATTGGTTCAATCTAAATGAGCAACTGATCATACAAGACGTTTGCCTGAACAAAAATGTTTCTTGCAATTATTAATAGATTTTTGTTCTAATGCAGGCACGCTCTCACTCAAGGTGTCTGCTTTTTGTTTTCCATTCTAAAATTGTCCTTGTTGTAAATGTCAAATATGCCTCCCTATTGTATCTGAAAAATAGAATTAAATTAGTGTGAAATTAAACTGACAATTTAATAGCGAGATGAAATTAAACGGTTAGAATTGAGTGCTACAAAGTACCTAACCATAGTCGTACGAAACGATTTTATTTGGCTGGCACTGGTCGTTGACTATGAGACCTTCATCATGATGTGGTTATCTGTGTCAGGTACCCTGCATACAATAGTGACAATGGCAGGTTTAGATCTCATTTAATGAAAGGAACCAGACTGTGATTTCTTTCCAGTTACACTGGGTCAAATAGAAGTAAAGCAAGAGGGCTGCGCCACGAAGGTCAATAGAACATTATCACACTGCCGTCATTTTGGTCATGTTCCTTTTATCCAATAACAGCAATGAATAATAATAGTCGATGTACAAATAAGGAACCAGACTAATTCTCCTTCCAGCCTCGGTTTGTTAACATTGATGAGAATGGGAGGAAACCAAGATGGCCGCACCATGACAAAGGTTTACTGTCCCATTTCAACAATTCCTTGAGGAGTATACTACTAAGTAAATGGATGGATTCTCAGTGTTTCGATTTGTAGAGATGAAAATGTAATAACATATTTATAGTGTCGGGTTTAACAGCTATTAAACAAATTGAGCCATCTCTCCATTGTGCACCCAAGCACTGTAGATGGATATAACAGATGAACACAATCAATTAGAACCAATGAGCTTGACCACAAGGTGCACTATCTCGCTTCTAACCAATTAACATCAAGCTGCTTCTTGTGGACAACCAAGCACTTAAAGGAACATTACAGAATTGGTTTTTGCTAACAAAACAGTTGCTGGCAGTGTAAGCACTTTATGTAATCCACCATATACATAAACTGACAAACCTGTAGAAGTTTGAGATCGATCGGCTATCTGGGTCACGAGAAAATAGTGAAAAACCGATTACACATTTGCATGAAATCATTTAGTTTCAACATACGAATAAAACGCTCACTGAGCGATAAACTCCAATCGGAAAATTAGTTTTTTAATTTCTCTTCAAACATGGCATTTCAGACAGAAATATTTCAAGGGATGTTTTCTACTATCATCATCATTAGACCGTGTAAGTTTTTTGTAAATCTGTGATCACAAACAAGTTTGTGATCACAGATCTGTGACAAGTTTTTTTCTTACCAATTCTGTAACGTTCCTTTAAAGGCAGTGGACAAGTTTGGTAATATACTCAAAAAGCACTTTACCATAAAAAAACTTACTTAGTAAGGAGCACTTGAGAGCTGTTGATATAGTATAAAACATTGTGAGAAATGACTCCCTCTGAAGTATAAAAAATGTGGTTTTTGAGAAAGAGGTAATCTCTCACTAAAATATTTGAATCTGAGAAAGGCTTCAGGCACGAAGTCTTTCTCAGGCATTTGAAATCACATCATTCTATGCAATACGGTTGTTATTTCTCTCATTTTTGTTTTCTTGCAACTTCGATGACCGATTGAGCCTAAATTTCCACAGGTCTGTTATTTTATGCATAAGTTGTGATACACCAAGTGGGAATACGGAGGTCTTCGACAATTACCAAAAGTATATAAAGAGGGGCTCCAAGCTCAGTTTCAGATTTGTGATCCATTCAGTTTCCAATAATAGTCTTTATGCAAAATGGGAGGAAATCTCTACATTCAGTTTAATTCAATATTACATTAGTCATTTACGTTTTTCTACAGAGAAATTTTTATTTCATTCCTGAATTTTGACGACATTCAATCAAAGCAGCTGCATTAGATTTGACCTTTTGACTGGCACAAACAATTCCTCTTTGTGTTGTACGGACCTTTTTTTGTCCGATGACGTCACGTTTTACATTTCACAATGAAAGAGTATCAGATAAACTGACGTTTAATACAGTTTAAAACGTCAGGATAGAGATTTGTATTTTTCCCCGACTTTCTAATCTATTAAAAAAAAAGTGCATCGCAAAACTAAATTTGACATTGAAGCCCCTCTTTAAGCGACTCTTCCACGAGCCTTTTCTCAACTTGAGTTATCTCTTTAATGATAGCGTGCTCCCCCCACACAGATAATTAATATTTCCATCAACTGGCCAACAAAATGCCTGCAGTGTGTAGGGCGAGCCTTCACACAAACCACCATTGCCATATTCTTCTGTTTGGTAAGGCAACTGCTCTCCTCCAAATTAAAACTCTCCAAGAATCTTTGGGGAAATTTGAGAGGCAGTCCCAAGCCCTTTGGCCGAGCGGCTAATTTGAAGATTCCAGCACACGCAAACGAACCGTCACTTGACTTAATACTTTTTTCTTTCTTATCACGCTTGTGTTTCTTTCAGGAAACACACGTCTCTCGCCAGAAACAGTATGCTCTTCCTAACCCATTCGCCATCAATATTTGATTATACTTCCTCCTCTTTTAGTTTCTTTGTTTACCGGATTAATGGACGCCCCCTTCGCGATGAATAATGAAATAGAAACGGAAGCCTCAAATCCACGAGAGACCCCAAATTGGTTCGACCCCTTCCACTGTGGCAATCGCTCGACCCCAATATACAATTAATTACATCTGATACACGGGCAAGATTGCACTTTGCTAGCTTAACCTTTCAATCTTAAAGATGTTTTGTTGATCACTGCCGTCTTAATAGAAAGATATGAGCAACAACACTGATGTCATTCCAAGCTGAAGGCTAGTCTATGGCGAGTCTATCTTGGTGAATTATGTACCTTCGGTAATTGTATCCAGTACCGAAATCGATAAAGATTGTTTTTTTTAAGCAAACCTGTAAATCATTCCGCAAATTTAATTTAAACATATTATAAAAGTGTGTATAAACACAGTGTGTTATTCAATTTTCGGATCGTTGTCATTACGCGTTTTCAAAGGGGTAAAGCTTTCCAATGATAATTCGACATCCACAACAAATGCAATATCCACAACGAAGGTTTATTACAGGGGTGTATAGTTCCTTAAACGAGACCAAATGAGGAATAATTCACCCCTTATTGCCCTATGGCAAAACCCTTTTGAGGTACCTCTTTCCCCTCCTACCCCCACGCCCTTTTTTAAGGAACACTATAAGGCGTATTATCTTTCGCTCGACTAATCTGGATTTATTGAAGCATTACAAACACATGCTATGCCAATCAACCCTCTTTATGAGCCGGTCAGTCGAGTGTGTTAAAGTGTATAGCAAACATTTAAATATCAATAATAGTGATGATCATATACAAAATAATTACAAAATACTCAATGGATGTGATTTGTGTGCTCATTTTAATTTCATAAGGCATCAGTTCTTTTCAATCCTCTAATTTGCCTTGACCTATTGGACCAACATTCTGAACGTTTTATCACAATCGATGATTCAGTTTTACGATTGATTTGTTTTGTTGTTATGAAGCGATTGATTTGTGTTCCACGGTATTCATAGAAGCTAAACAGTGGTTGGTTTGTCCCGGTTTCACAAATGTCATAAAGAAGAAAACCTTAAATTGTTTCACTCGTATTCCCTGTAAACGCTATAACCGAAATGGATGGTTATACTTGTTTTATTTTCGGTACTTGCTATACTTGCTGTACTTGCTATTATACTTACTGTATTTGCTATACTTGCTGTACTTGATATACACTCATACTTGCTGTACTTGCTATACTTGTTGTACTAGTTGTATTTGCCATACTTGCTGTACTTTCTATACTTGCTGTACTCGCTACATATAGTTGTACTTGCTGTAGTCGCTATTGTGGGATACTGTAGATGGGTTTGTTGGCATAAATCTTGGTGTGTTCTACCATGACGCATTTTATTGCCTTTTTGTATGAGCGTACAAAACACATGGCTCAAATTTGTTTGGTATTGCTTAGGCTAGTACATCGTACATGAAGAGGCAAAAATGTTCTTGCCCCTCTTTTCCTGTCATGTGTGGTAAAAAAACTTGTGGCTTGGTGCGCTATTCTTATCATATGCAATTTATTGAAAACCTGACCCCACATTGATCTTTTCTTCCGGTCCAAAAAGGAAGTTCAAAAACAAAAAGGTAAATCCTAGATCACATGTTGCAAAGTCATAATCTTTGTACCGTCTGGTGACTTACTACAAGGTTGACATTTAATAAAAAACATAACCCCACCCTAGACTGAACTTTCCTTCCGGTTCAAACAGGAAGTTCAAATACAAAATCAAAGATCCTGAACCACATGTCAATATTAAGACATAATCTTGTTGCCGTCTTGTAGCATACAGCACATGTATTTTAGCATACAGCTCATGTAAACATTTATTTCAAACATGACCGCACTTTGACCTTTTCTTCCGGTGCAAACAGGAAGTTCAAATAAAAAAGTCATACTTCC
This sequence comes from Pycnopodia helianthoides, assembly GCA_032158295.1. Taxonomy (NCBI): domain Eukaryota; kingdom Metazoa; phylum Echinodermata; class Asteroidea; order Forcipulatida; family Asteriidae; genus Pycnopodia; species Pycnopodia helianthoides. The sequence continues at coordinate 17,506,173 of CM063248.1, forward strand.
TGAACTACATGTCGTTAACAGTCATAATCATTGTGCCGTCTTGTAGCATACAGCACATGTAACAATTTATGTTATAACATGACCACACTTCAGCTTTATGGTTAGGATTTTAGGCACACAGTTTGAAATACATTTGGGATCTGTGTTAGGGTTAGAGTGATGGTCTAATTGCCTAAAATTCATGGTCAGTTTCAGGGACTGGATCGTATAATCATAACAAAAACGGAACAGCTTTGTGTTTGTCGAAAGGACAAACCCCTAGTGTATAGTTTTACTTGCTGTAGTTGCTATACTTGCTGTATTTGCTAAAGTTGCCTACTGCTATATATTGAATATACTTGCTGCTGTTGCTGTACTTGCTATCCTTGCTGTACTTGCTATGACTGCTGTATACTTGCAATACTGTCTGAACTTGCTACTTGTTGTGCTTGTTGCAGTCACTATAAGTGCTATACTTGCTATACTTGCCGTACTTTTTTTTTTTTTTTTTTTTTTTTTTTTTTTTACTTTTTTCCCTTCCGCCATCGGTTTGGTTGCACTGGTTTGAGGAGAAAAAAGGATGGCTGCACCGTTTTATAGAGACCTATTGTTTTTAGTAGACAAAACAATAAAAAACTTTATACATCACATTACATTTCAACATAACATACAAACCAATGCACATGTACATCGCATCAGACAAACCAATGACCATGACTTTACACTGCACAGACAAACAGACAAAACAGTGTAAATATACACCCAATGGACAAATCAATGTATATGTTAATGTAATAAAATCCATTACATTTGGACTATAAGTTGTTCTTTGTTGGTTTGTCCAGTTGTTTCCCCTCAGTTGATTTACTCCCCATGCCTGCATGCTCCTCTTCTATTCATTCCTTCTTTTTTTTCTGATCTAGTTTGCCCTCCTAATCATGTTCTGTTAGTTGTTTTTGTAAAATTATTGTGTGCTTTTTGCTTGAATAACTATTGTGTTCATTTTTATTTTGATTGGTTCGTTGTGTTATCTTTTCACTTTTGTTGTGCTTTTTGTTGTACTTGTATTTGTTGAGTTCAAATAAATAATAATAATAATAACTTCTGCTGGCTATAACCAAAACGGGTTTGGTGCACAACAATAGCTGCGTGTATTATGTTTGTCTGCGTTTATCATCATTAAAGAAGGACATTGCCACTCGGACGAATGTCTCTTTTGAATTACTAAGAATATTCTAAAATTCATGCCACTTTATAATTGTATTTAAGTTCCCCGACCTTAAAACACGCGCGTCATCGTGCACTTTGTGTTTTGTGCAAAGGAAACGAACACAATGAAGTAATTTGATCCAACGGATTACGCTAATGTTTGAACTATTCTACAAATACTATATGGACAACCTTTATGCAATTTCCGCACAGAATCCATCATTGGATTACCAGCCTTTCAACATTTTGAAAAGCCGGTCTCCTCACTATCCCAAGTCCGTGGACTTTTATTTAATTCCCTCGACTCCGAACTCACAAGATGTAATTAATTCACGTGAAGGTTAGCGACATCTTATAGTATATGAATCTTCAATGTTTTTCTTAGTCATTTTAATCTAAAGAAAAACATGTTATTCGGGTCCAGTTTGTGACACTTCTCATAATCTAGTTATTGATGAGTTTTGACTGGGATTATTGTTATGGAGTGTTGTGAACGTCTGGGCTGCTCTTGCACTCGTTTGTCTTGATTTAAATTAAAACCGAGCTGTATTCGAGCTTTTTCTGACAGCTTTGTCAGTTCACGATTGTATGCTGTTACAATTTGTTTAAAGTGCGGAAGTAACCCCAGGAATTACACAAACGCAGGAAGGTTCCACTGGTTACTGGTTTCCCAGTAAGCCAAACAAGTTGATTGGCAGGGTGTGTGTGTGTGTGTGTTAGAAACCCCGGAATTTAGCACAAACTGTCAGCAAAACATCTAGAACCCTGCTGCATGGAACATTAATGGCTCCACTTTATCAGAGGGTTAGATCTGTGTATGTATGTATGTCTGTATATTTTTTTTGCACGAAGAATATGAGATAAAATATTGTTCAGCCCCTCAAAAAAGAAAAGAAAAAAAGCAGCCTCACAACTTTGTTACCTGATCCCCTTTTTGGTATGTGGAATGATCCAGTCTAGGATATCAAGGACTTTGAGTCCTCCAGGACATTGCACTGTGGAGAAAACAGTGAAATAAATAAAATGTGCCATTACTTGGTGTTACCAGCGCTCACTTAAGGGGTTGTTAAAAGAACATTACAGAATTGGTTTTTGCTAACAAAACAGTTGCTGGCAGTGTAAGCACTTTATATAATCCACCATATACATAAACTGACAAACCTGTAGAAGTTTGAGATCGATCGGCCATTTGGGTCACGAGAAAATAGTGCAAAACCGATTACAAATTTGCATGTGTTATACAAGGCATGAATAAAACGCTCATGAGCGATAAACTCAAATCGGAAATTAGTTTGATTTATTTCTCATCAAATATGGCATTTCAGCCAGAAATATTTCTAGGGATGTTTTCTACTATCATCATCATTAGACCGTGTAAGTTTTATGTAAATCTGTGATCAAAAGTATATTTTACAATTACCAATTCTGTAATGTGCCTTTAAATGATGATTATTCTGCAAGAAACCAGGCTGTTGTTTTTGCTTTCTTTCTATTTTATAACGTGTGTCTTGATAATGGAAGCACAGTATTGTGATATAGAGGTCTGTGCTAGCTGTTATTTTAGCTGACACCACATAAACCTTACGCTAAATTAGATCACGGTCAAGATAATAGTCTTATCGTCGTTTCGGGCAGCCTGCTCTAGTTGTCTTCATTTGTTGTTGCTCAATCAAGCTCACTGAGTGGCATTGCTGCTCTGATGCGAGCCAAGAATCTACGTTTCACCCTACCTGTCTTCGTCACCATCAGAAAACTGAATGTTTGGTATCTTCTTGTTATTTTCAATTGATAACGACATATTTTTGATGAAATTGCTCGTTAGTAAAATAACACTGAGTTATTTCAATGGATTTTTAGTAGATTTACATTTTTTGTTTTAGTGAGGTTGGAGCTCAACAGTTATTTGCCCAATCGACATGGCGAGTATTATAAAATGCCCACATGTTATTATCTGACTCACTTCTATCGCAGAGGAGCCCCTGTTACCTCAAGAAATGAATACAGTCCCTAAGTCACTCTTCCCTATTACTGGGATTCGTGTCCGGCCTGTTTCTTCCGATAACTCAGTCATCAAGCTCTAGACGAGGCACGTGTCCTTGAGCGAGACACTTAGCCCCAATTGCATCCCATCGCCAGCACGAGACTTAATTTTGGCTTGTAGGGGCCAGCAAAAAAAAAAAAAAAAAAAAAAAAAAAAAAAGGATGGGTGTGTTTGATTAGCCTTTTAGCGACTAAAAAATTGTGACAGCTTGCAACTCCCATAAAAGGGTTTGTTATCACGACCTCCTCGCAGCGAGATTTGTCCGAGATCCCTCGAGAAAATATCCGAAGGATAGGTTTGAATGTGCGCCTTATAACACCACATCTACTAAGACGGGAAATGATTAGTATTGGTGCAAGAGGCGATTCATGGAGACGTTTGAAGACGTAGACTTGGATTGTTTTTTTATATTTTTTTTTATATAAGCAATGAGCAATGACCATCTGTGGCATCTATAGTCTGCAGAAGAAATAAAAACTAAATTAGTAGATGTGGATTACTATGGAAGGGATCGTTTCCTAGATACAGCACTCCGTAATCTGATTATTTCTTCAACAAATAATGCCACCACCCTTGAGAATCGTAATTCGGATCATATCATATCAATGTGAGGTTATTTTGTTCATCGTATATACACTGTATAGCAGCGTACGGAGCTTTCCTAAAACGAAAAGGTACGAGGTAACCGATACTGAACATCGGTTACACCATGTGCCGTCATAAACGACAGGGGTACACTTCATTTTGGTTCACTTTCCCCCCCGAAATCTCTTGGCGGTCTTTCTCAGAGGTATGTTTCCCGCTAGCCTGTGGTGATATTTCCCTGACTGTGAATGAAATGACTTTTCCGGGATGGCATGCACCTCGACAATTAAGTTTTGATGGATGTGCCTCTAACATGAGTACTACACAGTTAGTTTCTGTAGGCCCAGAACCTTTCTACAAAATGTACTTAAAAACCTTTTAAACAAAACTTCATTCAGGCTATACGTTTTAATGTATATTGCTTTGTGATGTTTTTAATATGATGACTGTAGGCAACGATGTTCCATCTGTCCTAATGAAGGTGGTTTGAGCAGAGCAATAGCCCGGGCAAATATCCACACCCATCGTGTCTTTCCTTCCCCCCTGGTTTGCCCGTCAACACCTCGGAGGCACGGAGGGGAAGATTTCAGCAGTAGTTCGGGGGTTGCAACCTGCTCGAGAATTGTTCGCGGTTGTCTGCTCCTCTCCGATTGCTCGTTCTAATCGATTCTCATTATTGACTTTCACCTCCTCGTTTTCAAAAAGTGCTCGACGGTAACGTTACGTGTCAGCGTAAGTGAGCTGTTTCGGATGCTGATGCGACTTGGAGTTTGAGGTGGTGGGAGAAATCAGAGGACGAGACCACTTAAAGATATCGGACAGCATTCGGTTTATATCGTGAAATCTATGCAGTCGAACTCCACGCTTTCAAACTTTTCAGATGTGCAACATGTATCCTAACTGTTGTCAGAATTGTTGCTATTTTTTGAAGAAGTTTTAATCCAACTTGAATACTAGGCCTACTCTTTTCCCAATTTACCGATGGATAGAAAGATATAGCAGTGCATTCTTGTTACATTTATTTTATGTTCCTCGTGACCTGGATCCAGTTGTGGTTTAAGATTTCGATGGCTGGTTGAGAAGTACATAGACCTGTGACTTTGATTGGTGGCATAAATTGTTAACACTGTACAATACATTGCTTCAAAGAGAATAAGTAAATATCAGTTATGAGCAGTGTTGCTAACATTTAATGCCATACCCTGTCTTGATTCGGCGGCGGCACCAGACCTGTTAATCTGGGGGGGGGGGGAGGGGGGCAAACAAAAATCTATAATGTACTGTATAAGCCTACAATCCACTCCAGAAATAAGATTTTGCACTGTGTGAATGTGACGTGTTGTGCGAACTGCGTGTACAATGGCTGCTGGCTATTTATAGCAAGTTTCAAAGCTTGTACAGATAAATAAATCCACATTTTATTAACATTGCCGGAGATGGAAAGTGTATTGGGCTTTTTTGATGGTGCCAGCTAATTATGATGGATGAAATTGAGTTTACAGCGCAAACAACAAATTGGGTGCAATGGTTTGGGATTAAACTCAATTTCCGCCATCGGGGAAAAAACTGGGGGGGGGGGCAAACTGGGGGGCAAAAAAAAATAACTGGGGGGCATTTGCCCCCCCTTTCCCCCCTTGCCCCCTTACCCCCTTGCCCCCTTGCCCCCTTGCCCCCCTTGCCCCCTTGCCCCCTTGCCCCCTTGCCCCCCTTGCCCCCCTTGCCCCCCTTGCCCCCCTTGCCCCCCTTGCCCCCCTTGCCCCCCTTGCCCCCCTTTGCCCCCTTGCCCCCCTTGCCCCCCTTGCCCCCCTTGCCCCCCTGCCCCCCTTGCCCCCCTTGCCCCTGCCCCCTGCCCCCTTGCCCCCTTGCCCCCCTTGCCCCCCCCCCCCGTAGCGTCGCCGCTGTCTTGATTCAAAGAGCTAAAACCGCATCAGTGGAAAAAGTTTCTCCAATAGCAGACTATACTCATAGTGTATTCCTGTCATGCGAATCAGTGTAATCAACCCATGGCTCAGGTGGAAAACAAACAGTCTGTCGTCTTTGCATGGGATACGAATCGAAATTGCATTACCTCCAAATTACGGCCAGGGCGTGTCAAACGTATACAGGTCTACGTGCCCTATACCGTGTCTCTAGTCTGACAAACATTTTGTGAATATAGTTTGAATTTAAGTATCACTGTACCCTCATCTTTAACTCTTGTTCGATTGTGTGTCGTGTATACTTTCAAGTGAGATGGACTGACATTAATAAATCTGAAATGATCAAGCTATTTTGGGAAACAAGTATTGGTTAATATGCGTTCATCGACAGAAGATGTTCCCACACTGCTCTTTGAGTGTTCAACGCAGCATTGCCTAAAGTGACAATAATGTCCGTGTTTTCAAGTACTGTGTGAAAATATCAAGAAACACCATGTCCACAACAGTATTTGGGTCAATTATAACAACTGCACTAGATTCAGGAGTATACAGGAGTGTCTAAGCGGAAGGTTCCTGTGGACAAAATGTGGCGTCACACGTGGTCACATGACATCGAAGTGGTTATGTCTTGATGAGTTTTGTTGTTGTTATCTGGTTCGAGCCAGAGGAGAAGCTTTACAAGTTGATCAAAGGTCTGACCTAAATTAAGAAATCTAAGTCAGCATCGAATGTTGATTCCGAAGGGAACAATTAACGATTGAACTTCTTAGTTTGACATTATCACCGGAACACTAAATGAAAGATGTACTGCGTAAGACCGCAATGAACTTTCCTCGCCGGTGTAGTATACTACCTCAAAACTATAGCATCCCGAATAGCATGTTTTATACTTTTTAAGGGTAGAGAAAGGGGACACGTCTAAGTGTGACACCTGCCCTGGATTGATTCCATGTCAATTCTCTCACAACCCACGGGGACTATCTTGCCTCATTCCTGACCTCCAGAACAGTCTAGCGAACACTGTTTCCGGTTTCCGCTCCCTGACCTCAAGCGTTGACATTCATTTCACTTTCTGGATATAACACCGCACTAAACAAGATCTTCGTAGCAACCATCGCTAAAAATAACTCAAAATACTCCAAAATATTCAAAAGTCTCCCGGCTTCTTGAAATTGAGCCACTATCTGCTGACAACTGAACTTAAATTGTCTTTTCAATTTTTGGCACATACACTGCAAAAACTGGGGTGATAAAATTGACACCATGGGTGTTGTCACATACAGATACCAAAAAAGAATCAACATTTACATCAAAGGGTGTTCAAATAAAACTAATTTCTGCCAATTAACACTAATTTCTGCCAAAACATCTACATTTGAGTTGTTTTAACACCCTATAACGTTCAATTCAATTCTCTTTTGGGTATCTATAAGTGACAACACCCATGGTTTCAATTTTAACACACCGGTTTTTGCAGTGCAGGTTGGCCGTTGAATTTTTGAGCTATACTCATCCAAAAACAAAACAAAAACACACACACCCGAATGAGTAAACTTGCCAGATTCCATCTTGGATAAGGAGCCTCATGCAAATAGAACTATTTTCAGAGACTAGTATAATATACACCAAAACCGCCCCAGGATGAAACTTAACCACCTCATGGCACAGTGATTAACCATTTTTCATCAATTATTTAAAAGCCACAATCTTCAAATCGTTGATCTGAACAAAAACAGTTGTGAGTTCACACATTATTCATGAGGCTTTGTGCACGATTTCTTGTTGCAAAAAAAGGGTTTCGTTTCCAGTAATTATGATTCCATGATTGAACCACCTCTGCGTGACAGAGGGACCTAGGAATAGTGTGAGAGCGTCGGGATTGCTTGACGAGAGTGAAGTCAAACAGTCCAAAGCTAACAAAAACGTCCTGGACATTCTGCATGAATCAGCAGCTAAACTGTGCGTTATCATTATGTGTTCACTCAACTCCATGAAGAAGCATCTTCGTTAGTGAGGTCTGTTCTCTTCGTGTAATGCTAGTTGGGTGAAGTGCATGCCATGATTGAAATAAAGCTTAAGTGTTCTGGTTAGGTAAAGCCTATTTGAGAGCCTTCGGTTTTTGTTTGTGTGTTTTTTTTTTTTCAAACAAATTTGTGAACGTTATGTAAAGGGCCTTTTAGTACTTTTAGAGACGTGGGCTTCTAAAGGTGAGTGTCACATTGAATTGTTGTTTCTACCTAAGAATTTGAAGGTATTCTTATAATAGAACCACCGCAGTTTATACAGGGAATGTGCAGTTATATATACCGCTCGACGTATACAAAAATAGGCCAAACTCATGTTTACCCACAGCTCGCCCTGCGTAGATTTCGCGCAAGATGATCCCGGTAAAAAAATACCCCTTGCAGAAATCTTTCTTTTTGTGAAAGGTTGGGTTACAATAACGTTTTGCTAAACGCAGCAACATGTAAAATATATCCCTTGTTTCCGGCTTCCGATGTAATATTCTCATTGTAGAACTATACCGTATAGAATTCCATGTAAATGGCTGTTTTAAAGATTACGGCAAAGTATTTCAGGACCGTAAAATAGGCTCGTTTGCAAACAGACCATTCGCGGTGGAAGTTTACTTGTAAAATTGTATTTGCCTTTGAAGAAGATATCGCACATAATATAAACAAGCTGTCCGAAAGTGCAGATCGGAGCCACCATGGGACATTAGTGGGTATGGATTTGCAGGCATAATATTGATGTAGCTCAAAAGAAGCTGCTTGTGTCGAGAGGGAAGGTCCGAACATTCGAATTGCGATCTTAACCCTTAGGCCTATGGCTCTAGCTGCTACATACACTGTTTTCTTTCCTGTCCCTCAAGCTTTTACAAGACGTAAACAACTGGGCGGATATAAAGCTATTTGGGTCATACAATTTGATCGATGGTATAAAACCCTCTCTTCAGACAATTTGTCAACTTCGTTTCTTTTAGTTTAAAGTGCGAGCCCGGACATAAAACACAACAACCCCACACTGGGATTATAAAGTGCCAGTGATCTTGTGTGAAATGCCCGAAAATCAAACCCAAGGATTTAAATTCCCCGTGGAGATACCAAGCGAAATGTATATACGATATGCAGTAACACTGTATGGATACACTTTAGTGTGCAACCCAATAAGGTAAAGTATCTCATTGTACCAAGCCTCTCCATATATCTGCAGAGATGCACCAGCTCAAATTCCACCCGGAGCGGTGCTGTTGGCCGAGCGCTAATCTGCTGCTTTAAGCTCTTGTCGTGTTGCACGATGGCGGGCCGTAAATTAATATTTAACGTGAAGTGTTTTTCTGCTATCACATCGGTAAGTTTTTTATCTAAACCAACTTCCAAAACACGGGAGGCCCTCTATCTCATCTGTACCGGTTGCAGATTTAGTAAGCTCTCATCGTCTTAGGGTTGACTCTCGGCTTTCACCTCAGTTTTCTTATTTACTACTCCTTACACGTCTTAGGGCAATTGATGGATGTGTGGAGACGTTTATGACCGCAAGAGAGCCTATACTTACAATCTTAACATGCGATGCGATATAGGCCTATATTCCCCTTTTTTCAGAATGAGAACTAAGGAACGGCCAAACAGTCTGCGAGAATAATGAAGATCGGTTACCTATTGTCGCACTCTATACCCGCCGGTAACTCCGAGCGATTTTCTCGCAGCCTGATGGGGATTTCTGCGGCGATTATGTGATAAAACATGTTAGTCTTGTTTAGGTGTTATTTTATGAATAACAATAAATCATCAAATTGTGTAAGATATACACAGTTTAGAGTACAGCGATGTTATAGATTATACACACGACGACTGTTTCCAGTTTCAACTTTTTTCTAACTGTGAGACCAAACTTATACAATCGTGTGAACATGCGCTTTCAAATGTAGATACCGTCATATCCCCCTTTTCAAAAGCTATTTCAGATACGCCGTTAAAGCACCATGTTCATGAGACCAAAACACAGTGTTTGCATCTTCAACAATTTTTTTCTTCAGGCCGCACATGTACCAAATTTCCATTTGCTGAAGGTACACAACAAAGATGTGAAATGCAGGCAGGTGATGGAAGCCGTTTTGCTTACAGGCGTCAAAGGAAGCTTTGACAATTGACAGATTCCTCCGCGATTTGCAAATTGCCCCGAAGGCCGAGAGGGGGGAAAATAGAAGTGTTCCACGGCGTCCGAGATTGCATCTATCTAGGCAGCAATCACGGCAGATTCTCGAGACCGGGAAAAGAAAATTGTCCAAGGAATATGGACAAAAATGCATATTTTTTGAAATTTGATACAACGCCGTGTCTTAACCAACACGTGATACTCAAGGGATTTCCTTTTCCCTCCCGTTCAGCTTGAGGTTCCGAGACAGAGGAAACTTAAACAAGAGATTGGAGAGAGGCTTGCGTTTGTTTCACACATCCATGATCGCATACATCTTTGCTCACTTGACCTGAACAAAAACAACAAAAACATGAGAAAAAGCACTGCACCCTTAACAGGCTTTTTAGCCTAAAGGTTCCTGCAGCAGAAGCCACGCCCGCAAGCGTGGCCGTCCCCCTTCGCTTCTAACGGGTAGTGGACTTGCCTTAGCTTGGAAATTGATTTTTCTTTTTTCTTTTACCGTGTGCTGCTTTCCTCAGAACAGATTACTCGTTGAATTCACTTTGTAAATGATTTATTATTTTTCGAAAGGGCAGAAACAAAACGGAAGAGGAATGCGTTCGATATGTGCCCTCCTGCACACAAAACTAAATCAATGTATAATGCCCGATGTATATGTTTGCGGAAGTACTGAGGATATCCAATTAGTTTCCTATCCTCATTCTGCCGGGATTTAAAGAAAGAAAGTTAAAGAGATTTTTAAATCATTATTATGTATCTATCCTCAATTACTGCAATCCACAGTAGTCTGAAATTGTGTCAGCCGATTTTTTCTTCTTCTCCTGTTGTTATGACAACGGTTTGTTTTTAAAGGTATTACTATAGATTTCTGGTATGATTGTTGCCTCAACAAACTATGAATTCGTAAAGAGAAAACAAGTAAGGGGGAAAAAGCAATCCAGAGCGACATCAAGAAACATCCATCTCTCCATCTCGCCAACCCTTTTCGCTTTATTGTCTTAACTGTTTTAAAAACAAACCGAACCAGCTGACGAAATATAAGAAGCTACACCGTCTTGGGTATGAGTCGAGGATGTTTTTCTGTCTGATGTTGTCTTTGTCTCGTACTATTTGTTCAAAGAGCAGAGTGGGGGAATTTTGCTCATCATTTTGGATACACGGCACGCTACGGTAGTGGTTCTACGATGGAAAAACAACAGTTCCTCATATTTCTTTAACGGCTTAAACCTGAACTGTAATATCTTCTGCATGAAGCATGTCTGTCTGAATTTCTGAAACCCCTGCAATTTAAAGGGATTGTAGATCATTCCAGCAATACAGTTTTCGAGAAAACTAACCATAACTGTGGAATCAGTTAACAAAGGAGTTCATGTGGCAGGGACAGCGCATGGCGAAAAGACGAATGCAAGTTGAGCAAGTGAGATTTGGTTCTTCTGCAGACGATCCAATCAGACTGATCGAAACGTCGACTTGTTTACGCCAACAGTTCTTTTCAGAAAGAATCATGAGACAATTTATTTACCACCAACATTAGTTTCCAGGTTGTTTCCCTACATCACAAAGTTTAAAACCCTATAAAACCACGCGTTGTTTCTCAGGTTTGTGCATCTCTTTGAACCCCGAGGCCACCAATCCACAGCCACACAAGTTTGTCCACCCTATACAAAGTGACTATTTTTTTTTTTTTTTAAGAATCCAACCCGTTTCTCCGTCACGAGGATTTGAGTCGCCAGGGCAGACATCGCTGCAAGACGCGGACTTTGCTTCTGTTTGCCAGTTTCGACCAAGAGATCCGATGGGAAGTGGACAGATGTTCTTGGAAGTCTCGGTTTCCATTACAAGACTCGTGTTGACCATCCCCTTGCTCAAACACTGTCTACGGGGAGAGACAAAGCTTGAAACCGCGGCTGGATAACGAGAAACCGTGCGACACTTTACTCGTGTTGATTCAGGCCGTCCAGTATTAACCGAGGCTATACCTGGGCAGTTGTGCCGATGCCGCTATTAAGTAAAACCGAAAGACGGGAGGGACTTGCCGTTTACCTTTTCACATAGCCATAGACCACCGTGCTATGTTTTGGCCACCCTTTTTTTTGTCTCCTTATCTCATTTGAGACAGAATGAACATAACAAGGTAAGGTAACACACGAGCAGCAGGATTTGATACAAGAGTAAACTGCATCACCAATATTGTAACCCAGCCTGTTCGCAATACTGTACCGATGACGTCACGGTTTGTTTTACTGCATTGCTTTGGGCGCTGTAGAAACTGGGGACTGCATTTCCGACAGTTGAGCAGAGACACAATGGTTTCCCATTCTTCAGCAAAGTGGTAAAAAAAGTGACGTCATCAGTTCTAAGGTCTATTACAGCAGATAATCGATGTCACAATTTTAAGAAGTCGGCGATAATTGAAAGAATAGCATCGTTTGTAAACTCGTGTAGGTTGTTACTACAAGTCCCGCTGCACACGACATTCGTGTTGTAAAATGTGAAAACACTCTTTCGCGACCAGTCAAATGAAAAAAAGGGGGTATGCAATGAGCGGCAACTTTAGCGCAGTGGACGGTCTAAGTACATGCGAATACAACAACAGATGTAATCAAGCGAACAATGACTTAGTGGCCTTACACTGATTGAAACTGCTAAAATGGAGACTCCTATTGGCCAGTTTCGATCTCCATGGAAACACGTGCGTTAAGTGAGGCCGGTCTCAGCCAATATTGATAATTATAGCAACCAGAGGCTGCATAAATGATCCTTGACCGAACGTTATTGCAGTGGTGTTTGTTTGAAGCACTCGATTGTAGGTAACAAAACAATGGGATTTCGCGTATTAGCCGTATACACATTTTAGATTAAACGCAGTCATATTGAATTTGTTGATACGCGTTGATGAATGGGGTGTCATCCGAAGTAAAATGAGGCTGAATATTAAAATTGGTTTGCCCACCATGCGTATCATAATCAATAAACGCGGATATCGTGAAATCCACGCGGCCCGTCACGGCAGTCCAAGTTTCCCGCCAAACCCTGGACTAGCAAAATTATAAAAAGTGTGATTGTATCTTTGACGGCACGTCCCCGCCGAAACTCCCCGCTCGCAGGTCCGACCCGAATGTTCATGTAACGGACAAGTCGTGAGATTTGTAATAAGCTGATCACAACTTCCACGCCAGTGGGCAAATTATTTTCCACATGGGGAAGCGTCTTCCTATGAGCTGTATTGGAATGGGTCAGTTAAAGAGTTTAAACAGTCGTGTCGGGGAAAACAAAATGGTGCATGTGAATTGTCCGCAACAGACAAGTTGGCTGCCGCGCAACATACGGACTGCACACCATATTTCCTATGTGAAGGTCGTAGGTTTTTTAATAATTAAATGCAGTCACCCTAATTAAATTAATTTGAGAGTCTGTCAGGCGGTATATGGAAAGATGGTTAAGGGTCCCTGTGACAGTGTGCGCATTTGCACTGTAGAGCGATAGCGGCAATAATCAAGATTTTTTCCCCCTTCTTTTTATACTCTTAACCTTCTTTCCTCGCACGTGATGTTTACTCTTCGGCGCCGAGCATCGTTCGTGGAAAACAAGCCCCTGTTTACAGAAATGGACAGGGTTGCTAAATTGACGCTGATGACAAATGTCTTTATCTGTCATGAAAACAATATTAATTTGCACAATTGATTCCGATGTTCCTTCTGGCCTGCAGTGTGTCTACATGCATTACTCAGGCGAGGAGGTTTTACGCACCCGTTGCAAGTCCATATCCATGACTTAAGTCTGAACGTGCGTAAGTCTTTTTATATTGACCCGCCCTGAACATCATAGGGATCTTTGCGTGGACGAACGAGAAGTGCAAAACAGGAGATGAATCAAACAGGACCCGTTATACATCTATATAGACCTTTATAATGGTGCGGAACCTTGATTTTTCTCCAATTCAAAGCAATGTAACCAAACCGAGGCTAGACGGGCTAATAGACTGGCTCTTTTTTACAATTAATATTAGCATCCATTCTGCTGTTGGATACAGGGAACATGACCAAGATGGTGGCAGTAAGATCAAGGTTTAATTATTAATTAATTTTATACTACTGTGGTCATTCCTCCATAGAGTTTCCCCGCTGTGGAATAACATTTCCTTCACTCTTCCAAAGCCTCCTGCCGTTGTTCTTCCATAATTAATTGTATATCTCTTCCTCTCCTCCCCACACTTCCCTTTTCTTCTCTCTATACTTCCTTCCTGTAATTCTCAAGGAAACACACGGTCACTAATTCTTCATTGCTTCATTGCCGGACGCATCTCAATCGTCTTCAAACCAACGTCAAGTTTAGTAAAAGTGACTTAACATAATCCGCGATACGACTCTTGGTTTTTCTTTTGGTCGATAATGCCCACCGATATCACACACAAAAACCGACAGCGCCCAGATTGTTCACTCCATTGTATGTAAGCCTAACTCAAAATGTCTTCATCAACAATTCCAGTGTATTTTACAACTACAGAAGACGGGTTGACATCATCTTCCCGTCATCTTAGTGTACTTTCTCTTCACATTAAGAAATTAAAAACATTAAGAACGGTTGACATCACCTTCCAGTCGTCTTAGTGTACTCTCTCTTCACATTACGAAATTAAGGAAATTAAAATAAAACTGTTTTTGATCACCCCCGGCCGCATGACAGAATGGGGGCAGCGGTATAAGTGTCAATTAACCCACGGTATTTATTCTGGCATCTTATGCAGGGATTTGACACTGGCCCACCTTGCAGCCTCGCCTTGAGCCTCATAACCCGAGGATATTCGGTAATGGTGACGCCTTTTGGCGGGGCATGCAACATAAGACATACAAGGCAAGCAATGAAGCCATCATGTAGCCTTGCAGGGCGCTTCAAGTGCACTGCAACCATTCGTCAAGGCGTCCCTTTATATCAAAACCGTTATCAGCATCTTGATTTCCCCGTACAACACCGTGGCAGGAAGGCAAAGTTAGCATACTTCAAACGGGGCCGCGGTTTGTCTTCTTCTTCCCATTTTTTTGATGGATTTATTATCACCCATGGGCCCTGCGTTGACACTACATCAACCACGTCCAGCGTGGCCTCGGGGGCTGTTTACCCAAATAACGGAGTGTCTTACAGACTTCTGTGTCGCACCGCTCGGTCCTTTTGTAGCTAGGCTCTATTGGAGATGAAAGTGTCCCAGATTGTTACATGAAAGGTTCGTTAATAACCTTGCATGAAAAGCCACTACAATTTTAAGCAATATTGTCATTTCCCATCACCGACTTTTGGGAGGGAGGAAGTCACGGTAACTGTATCAATCTTAAAGTCTTATTGACCTCAAACATCCTGTACTGCAATTTGGAAAGACGGCTGGCTCGTCATGATCCTTCAAGTCAAGACCTGTAATATTAGTGTCTAAATAAGTTCACCCTGTAATCCATAGAGTCATTATAGATCCCTTTACTGGCACCATCCATATTTATTGCTGCTCAGATTAGACCGATTGAGTTATACAACCTTTATGAGGTATAGAACGGAATCAACAAAGGCAGTCGACCGTGACGTCACCACGTAGGCCCAGTGCCAGACCAATAGAGAGGCCAAGACTGAACAGGGCCCAATTTCACGGCTCTGCTTACTATAAGCAATCCGTGCTCACGAAAGCAGAACATTCTGCGCCCAAAGTAAGCGCATTTTACAGGTAAGCAAGGAAAAGAATATGTCTCGCGCGTATTCGAACATTGGGACCGGTTTCATTCACGCGTCAAAGCACCGTACGTGAGACCAAAGTGGTCCCCGAAATGTTCGAATACGCGCGAGACTTGCACGGTCAATTGTTTGCTTGTGCGCGTGCGTATACTTTACACGTTACGAAGCGTTCTTCGTTACAAAGCTATGCGTAGAACTACGGTGCCTTATTACCCTGTTAGCGGACATAGTGAGAGCTGCGCTAATGGTATTGGGCCCAGGTCGCTTCGAAGTGGCAGTTTCAAACAAATAGCTAAGCATCGCATTGGTTGAGTTACGCCACGTGTACTTTGCATGATGATGCCATACCCAGTTTCCTGTCGTTACCTGTTCCACGCTAATGGCCCCTCCGTAATCGGTCACGACTGTCTCATTTCAGACGATCATCCGGAATCATTCATAAATGACGTAAGACACTTTAAAAAAAAATACCCGCAATTTGTAACCACCAATGGCAAACGGGATCGAAAGAGATACACATTTCTCGCAGACTTGACCAGGATGATATACCCTCAGGAGTAATAACACATTGTAGTTATAATTGCACTTTACATTCCCGCACGGAACTGGCCTTAAATACTATTTAGAACCATCTAAATTACCCACAAGGGAAATAGTGGAGCTATACGCATATTATGTAAAAACATTTCAACGTCATAATGACGATATTTGATAAAACACGCCCGTCATACATCAAAATAAATGGTTGAGGATTTATTGATTTCAGCTTTATTTCATTTATCCCTTTTTATTATCCTTATCTACCACCAACCTCCTATAGAAGCTGGTCATGTTATGTATTTTGAATAATCTTGATTGCCGATAAAAGATCCACATTTGATTTAAACGTAACATCATCCCCGGTCTATACTAATAAAGAAATACCACTCCGTGATATAATTACTTTTGCCACTGAAACTTGCGGCAAACATGAGAGAATGTCTAGTAGTAGAACGAGAAACGCAGAACGCACCATTTATGAGCACCAATAATGTATAGTACGCAGTTGAATGTATACCCAATTAAAAATTTATGTTTCCATTTGCAATGTGAGTATCGAAATGCTCGAAATGTTACTCTCTGAGATCGATTGAACCTCTTTGAAGCCGTCCGTTCGGTCACCAAGTATAGATAGGAATGAGATGCCGGAAAGGAGAATAATGAACACGATTTCACTCCATCAAAAGAATTAAGCTTTACTTTCAAATGTCAGTCTTGATAAGGCGATCATAACAGAGTTCCTCATCAGCAAAAAACCTTGAAACTCGATGCATCGTCGGCAAATTGCACACTATACACAATTTATCATTTCCGTATTCCCTTTTTTTCTAAACATCAAAGCTAATGTGCGACACACCGCATGAGACGCATATTCTCATCAAGTTCTTCTCAAATCCTGTACTGCCTAGTGACGATGGGCCCATATATACGTACAACCTTCTAAACTCTCCATCGCACCACGTCTTGACTAATTACAGCAACCATCTGTCAGTACGAAAGTGAACCCGGAACTATTTATTAAAAAAAAAAAACCTCTTGCAATCATTCCGGGACCGAGCAAAGCCAACCGGAAAATGTCAGAAAATTATACGGGCGTCAAAATTACCGAGCATTCCTCTAACTCCTTCACGTCGGTTTTTTTATTTATTATTTGGGAATAATAACCCGGTAAAATTATGGCCAGTCTACTCTCTAATTTCTTACATCAAAATTAATTTCCATGGATATGATGAGGTACATAGACAATTGAATGACAATCAATTGAGTGGCGGTGGATCTGTAGAGTAGCAGGTTTTATCTTTTCGCTTTGGCACATTTGTATACACAGTGGAATTTCTGAAGTTATAGCCGACGAACGTGCATTCGCCCGGCATCCACTATATGATTCATTGTACACTGAAAAGGGATTATTAGTTTGCGTTTTGCTCTTTTCCCAAGTGACATCGATTGTTGCAACCAATAGTATCGCAACAACGAGTCGATGAACGTGAGTCCTTGACTGCTGGGGAAACAGAACCCTCACAAAACAAACAAATACCAGTATGAAATAATCATCTAATTCTTGTTACTTCATCCTGATAATTTGATAGATTTATTACGAGACGTACATTTTATACCTTTAATTTCCCTTGTGATTAGTGTAATTTTTGTCTACCGTGCCTCTCTTTTTTATTATTATTATTATTCAATTTGCCTTCATTGCTTTATATCGTACACGCAATTCTGTAATGTCAAAAAGGATTTTTAATTGACTAAAAGTAGACGCAATTAAATCTGGTGATTGGGAAGTCTGTGTTGTAGTTTTGAAATAAAAAACAAAAAACCATGAAATCAATTTGATAGCATGATCAAGGAGCGGCACTAATAATGGATTCACCCCGTAACTGTTTTGGGAAATTATTGAGTAAGTTTTCAAAAGTCCCTTGGAGATGCCATATCCACCGAGCGTACTTAAAACCATGCAGTGAGGGACCTGCTTGGTTGTAAACCCCCCCCCCGGTAGTACGTTGCTTTTTCAATAGGTAAAGAGGGTTTATTTTGCATTTTTTCAACGTTTTTTTTTTTTTTTTGTGTGTGTTGTTCACATGTCCATGTAATGCCTAGGTTAATTTAAGCTTTTTTTTTTGTTTGGCTTAATTAATTAATTTTTTATAATTTGATTTCATCTACCATTGACAATTGACATGCCGATTTTGTACACAAAGGAGTCTGGCAGAGTTGTTTCCTATACCCCTCATTCATTCATTCATTCATTTATTCATTCATTTATTCATTCATTCATATAACATTTATTTCCATATCACAGAAAGACGAAAATACAAAAGTGCATGCAGCAAATAGACAATTATATTAAGTAAACTAACAAAAGAGGCATACAAAATGGCCATATAATAAATAAGAACTTAAAGAGGAAGTGATATGGGGGCAAATCCCAGAAAGCAGAGCTTGACGAGGGATGCCTTACAAGACAGGAAGACAGACAAACAAGCGGACAACAGAAATACAAAAATGAGCAACAAATAAATAAATGATTGTGTAGAGTAGGGGTTGGTAAAAAGAGAGAAAAAAGACAAGAATGAAAATATTAAGTGAGAATAAACGAAATAATGTACATAATTAATGGGAAATTAGTTCAGTTATAGAACTTAGTGAAAAGACATAGCAAGGAAACTTAGAAAAACGGCGAAATTGCAAACAAGAAATACTGGCACAAAATGAAAAAGAAAGCTATGTTACATAATGAGAGACAAGTTCAAGCTTATAAGCACGCTTAAAGTAGCCCTCCTAACCAAAGCACTGACCCATGTTGATTGACATCCACTCTAGGACGTGTGGCTTGGTCCAGCTTTTAGGATATCATGGTATATGAATTGACCAGTGTTTACGACGTGGTTAAGACAATGGATATTGTTACAATGATGTCAGCGTGTGCTGAGAGCGGACGTCACTGCGGGGTTTTAGTTTTAAATGCCTAAGTTCAGAATAGTCTTCAGGGAGAGTTGACTTTCTATTGTATTGACCGAAATCACCGCAGTGTCATCCCCCTTGATAAATCTTGGTCGTGCCATTTCGGGAGTCGAATTCCTTGTTTTTCACCGTGCAGTGAGCATTTTAGGCGAACCAAGAGCAGATAGCAGCCTCGTGTGACGTCAGCGCTGGGGGTCTATGGCATAAGTACAAACTTTACAAAAAGCAATATCGTTTACCCAAAAGAGTATCCTTTGTATCACTATTCAGTCTTTGGAAAACCAACTATAAAGATGAGAACGAACTTAACAAAGCAATATCGTTTACCCAAAAAGAGCAAGCCTTTTTTAAATTGTTCTGTCTTTGAAAATCAACTGCAATTTTTTTTCCCCAAAAGCGCATGAACTGAAAATCCCTTGAAGCTATTCTTTTTCTCGAGAGCTCTGCGCCAAATTTTCCCCAAACCGCCGAGACACAGAATTGAGAAATTCCATATCCTGTAAATATTAACTTATGTTTTCTTGCAGTGAAAAGAAGCAAAGTGATCGATGGATTTCATTGCGGTGGCTCGCTTGACCTACTTGATTACACCCGTCCTCACTTTATGACTTTTTTTTGCCCCCAACAAAATAAGTGCACAGTTCATACCGCCATTTCCTTCCCCATATTCACCATGCACTGACTGTGCGAGACCCCATTCACTTTAATAGCCGACCTACAATTACCCCCACAAAGTGCTGTGTGTTTGTGGGTGGGGAGGGGGGGGGGAGGTCTGTCCTTGTTCTTGTTCGTTCCCTAAATCAGTAATACTACAGTTGTAATACAGTTTGACCTTGTATCATGAATGCACTATAGGCATTTTTATACCTCCCCCATAATTGGCAGTTTAATTAACCAACATTTAATTTACAATACCTTTGCAGGGAACGTCGTAAAAATGTGATCGCTTCCATAACTTACGGTGGCCTTTAGAGAACAACCTGGTGCGATAGTGTTGGATATAGAACCCGCACAACTAATAATATGCCGGGGAAATAAACGTATGGTCGACCGGGCGTTTCCTTGGCTTCTTGGTGACAATATTGAAAACCTCAATGAAGCAAAGGAATAATATGCTTCTTAATCAAGAATGGGGGTACATTGATTGCAAGAAACGCTTGTCGGCTGTACTATACACTTAATCAGCACGTATGTGATTTAATTTCGAAGGGTTTCACGTTGGAGGGAAAATGCTTTAGCAGGTATATAAAGATTGAAGCGAGGCCACTGTATGTTGCTACTACAGTAAAACAAACACCGTTTTTTTTCTAACCTTCGGCACATAAATAAGGAGAAAGTAAATACTCGAAGTGAACAAATAAAATGGAGAAGGATTGGGAGATAGCTAATTGGCAGCTTTGAATGGCACAGTTCGATCAAAACCCCACACGGGAGCCATTGTGGATTTTTTATTTTCACTAAAATTAATCTCCACCGTTGTGTCTGTCCCGCTGTGACCGAGCAGGGAGATCGCACCGGCGGGCTTAAATAATAGAAGCGTAGGCGGGGAGCTAAATCACATGGAATAAGGCCAAGAAAGTTACCATGGATTATTATCAACTTCATTATACTTGTTGGCGAGAGGCAGCGAGAGGGACTGTCGATAGTTCTCGAGCATTTTTGAGATGCAGCAAAAAAAAAATGGCAGTATAGTTAGTTTGATATTGGACATCGGACATTGACTTAGGTTTGTACAGCGAATGTCTGGACATTCACATAGGTTTGTACAGCGAATGTCTACTTTGCTATTTCGATATTGGACATTGGACATTCACATAGGTTTGTACAGCGAACGTCTACTTTGCTATTTCGATATTGGACATTGGACATTCACATAGGTTTGTACAGCGAATGTCTACTTTGCTATTTCGATATTGGACATTGGACATTCACATAGGTTTGTACAGCGAATGTCTACTTTGCTATTTCGATATTGGACATTGGACATTCACATAGGTTTGTACAGCGAATGTCTACTTTGCTATTTCGATATTGGACATTGGACATTCACATAGGTTTGTACAGCGAATGTCTACTTTGCTATTTCGATATTGGACATTGGACATTCACATAGGTTTGTACAGCGAATGTCTACTTTGCTATTTCGATATTGGACATTGGACTCTCACATAGGTTTGTACAGCGAATGTCTACTTTGCTATTTCGATATTGGACATTGGACATTCACATAGGTTTGTAAAGCGAATGTCTACTTTGCTATTTCGATATTAGACATTGGACATTCACGTAATTTTGAGCAGTGAAGTGTACTTTTTATTTGTACGCTGGACACACATAAATTATAGGCCTAGGCTTGTACATTAATTGTAATTTGACAGTTGGCATTGTTGTACAAACCTATGTGATTGCCCAATCTCCAACATCATAGGCCTACTAACTTTACTGTCATTTTATAAAAACATATATATTTGAGGATGTTAAGGCCAAAGGCCTTGGGCAAGGAAGAACAAATAATAGAACTATTGCTAAACAAAATTGCTATAGCTTAGTGGAAACAGGCATGAAAACAGTGTTAATACAGCATGCCATAGTCTGATTTGTATAAGCTTAGCAAAATGTGCCTGGTAATTTTTAACTACAGTTTTTTGTTTGTTTTGTTTCTGTTCTCCATAGCAACTTTTTGAAGTTATTTTCAAAATGATAAAATCGTGCTGTTTTGTTCTCTCTCCACAAAATGTCGCTGCAAGAACAACTTCAGAAATCTGTGCACTTTTTAGAATATTTTATAAGTCTTTAAATTTTCCCCTTTTTTGTTAGCAAAACAATTTGACACATTTATTACTCCAAAATATTGCGTCATCGAAGAGAAAAACGCGAACCGTTTAATGACAACGTATGCTTCATTATTGGGAAAGCTGACCAAAAACAAAGAGTTCGTTTGTGGAGCGCTATAATGTTCTAAGTAAGGGGATATATTTTGTTATCCTTCTTCCTCCAAATACTCGTCTACTTGTTTAAATTTTTCCGGTGTTTATAGCCACAACAAAATCAATGAAAATATGCATTATATTACTCATAAATAACTGGAATTAATTCATATTTAATTTGTTAGCCTTGCAAAATGAGAATTATTTTAATACAAAATTGTGGCGGAAATGGTAAACAGAAAAACAGTTTGCTTCAAACTCCTGTTTTGAATGCAACTTTTGTACTGTAACGATAAATTTAAGCTGCAGATTTGAAGAAGAAAAAAAATTGCAGTCAAAAAGGAACATGTTTCACCACTTTGTAAAATTGGTATCTCCGGATTAAGTGTTGGTTATTGACGATTTGAAAGTGTTCTCCTTTATGGTTCAGGCTCGCATTGAGGATACACGCTACATTCTTAAACTCACGGAATCTTCTTACTTGTTTAATCTTTATAAATATGGCCCCTCGATCAGATTCGTTGCAAAAACTACAAAGGCACTCACTCAAGTGATGCAGTTTTATCATAAGAAACACAAAAACCGCACGAAAAATAAATACACGCTTGCCTTGCAGAAATGCTTTATAAGGTCAAACATGACAAGAATTAATTGGCAAACTCAAGGTTACTTATTTAAGTACTTATTTCAATTACTACCCGTTAAGGACAAGTCATTTTTAAAAGCATTTTTAGCATCAGTCAAGGTCGCGGTGCGAGAGGGGGAAAAGAAAAAAAATCGGTTTGATTGTCAAAACAGAAAGGCTCATTTTTCTATTCTCTATCTTTGTTATAGTTGGAACATTTTTGAACAGGAAAGGGTATGCCACATTAGTATACCGAAATTCCCCAAAGCTCGTAAGAAACCAGGTGTTTTGAAATTGTTTATCTATTTGAAAATTATTATATTTAATGATTTATTAAGTAATTTATCTGTTTCATTATTCAATGTCGTTATCATTTTAAAATTTCATTTTCCAGTAGGGCTGCTTGCCTGATTGATTGATTGATTGACTGATTGGTTGATTGATTGATTGACTGATTAGTTAATTGATTGATTGATTACATAGTTTTACCCGGGATGTATACTGACACTGACAGTTAAAACTAGTTTCCATTGGGGCCTACATTGATATTTGCATAATTTACCCAACATAGTAAAGTAACTTCACACAAAGTCTTGCTGAGTTAAGTAGGGTGAGTCAATGTTAAGAACAATACTTATGCTCGCATCGACTTGGTTTCGAAGCTATAGGCCTACGAGGAATTTAGGCCAAGCCAACGTAGAATCTGATATGGATTCTTTTTATTAAGAAACTAAACTAAATTGAATCTACTTCGGCAGTTATTTTTATCAACATAAATCATCAACGATACGATCAGATGAACTACATATGGTTATCGCAATAGATTGAGTTTTTATAGAGTACTAAATGAATCTGAAGTCAGTGGTGGTATGTAGATATTTAATCGGTAAAAACGAGCACAACAACTGCAGCAATTACGCTGGATGAGACGCACAACAAAATGAAGATGTTCTGTTAAACGTGACTACCTGGCCCTACCAGAGCGACTGACTGTTCTGCCCTCATTAAAAGTTCCAAAATGATATTCACATTTAAAAAACCTCATAAATTGTTGGTAAAAATGTCGGTTATTCGGTATCTCTTCATTGGTGCTGCCCATCTAGCGAAAAAAAGTCTGACCCCCTTCCGATTGTAAAGCCTATATCTATGATGGCAAACAGGGGGCCGGACAAAGAGGGCCACGGCATTGGGGATGTGTCTCATATTGCAATGCAATATGTACGAGGGAATGCAATCAAGAAAGCACAACTTCCCTTGGGGTTGAAATATTGGACATTGGTAATTACAAACTTATTAAAGAGTTAATGAGTCAATAGTAGCTCATTTACTTGGTGTGAAGCTGGTATACACAGATCAATCGACCATAAGGCAGGTTGCCATGCAGTGCTTTCAATTTCAAGAGGAGTATATGCAAAATTATCAAGTCAGTGGTGGTATGTAGATATTTAATCGGTAAAAACGAGCACAACAACTGCATGCAATTACGCTGAAAGACGCACAACAAAAACTGTATAGGATGTGACTTACAACTACAGACATATCTCATCTGAGTTGATTGTTGAGAAGCCTTGAAAAGAAAAAAACGTTGGATGGGTGACATTCTTTGGCGTAAGTCTGCAACAAACAATAAGTTATAGTGCTCTCAAGTAGCTGACGATATGCGCTAAAGCAGCCCTCCTCCACATCATCTCCGCCCGCGTCTTCCCGCTCCCCATGCCCGCCAGTTATTCCCCATACCCGTCAATCAAATCAACAAGACACACAGAAACGAATGCAATGGTAATTAATTTAAAACAGGCTTGGTATTTTAATGTGTGAACCGCGTGCATTAGGCACGCACTTATATTTTCCAATGGTAAAACATCAACCGGGCCATTGAAAAACCGTGGGAGGGTTTCGACTATACAGAAATATAACGTCAGGAGTTTGCACATCTGATAATTGAGTTATGTGAGCATGTAAAGTTCTCAGAGACATTACAAAAAGGCACATGCTTGTGAGCGAGCTTAAATCAGATAGTACGGATTCAACCATTTGATATGGCTGCCGCGATACGGTCCGCCCAGGGCTGCACCGTTTCTTAAGTTTGAACCGTGTCCAGACTCCAATCAAGGATGCATTTAATTGAGACTCTCCCAAGCTACACCGGCACACTGAAATATAAACGTCTGATTAAACACCTCGTGCTTTACTTTAACTGTGCACAATCGTGTGAGTGATTCAATAGTCACAATCTTCAGCTGGATATATTAAGTGTTTTCCGTATATACCACAATCACTTAAAAGCTGTGTGGGAAAAAAAGGTACAAGGCAAGTAGTGGAACCGTTTCTGAGTTGAAAAACCACCTTGCTACCTTTAGACAGTCGGTCATTGGTATAAATTTCAAAACTGCGCTCTCCTTTAAACGTAGTTTTAACAAAACATATCGGCAAAGATTTAGCCAGAGGGGATGAGTGGGTGTCCACTTTCGACACCCTGTGCATTTCGTAATGTCTTGCCCATCCTGTCCTACCTGTCGATGACATTCAAAGGTATTGTAATGGAGCAGTTTGGACACCTGTTTTCCAATTTACAGCAGATTTTATACAGTTTTCCGTGCTATGGCTTTAACAACTACCGTGCATATTTATATACACTCTCTGAAATCACCCAAAACGTTTGTTTTTCAGCATATTTTTTGTTTACGTTTTAAGCTGACGACGACACACACATATACTTTTGATTTAAAAACCAAACAAATACAACAACAACATATCAGACCTGGAACCGTTATCATCTAAGGAGAGGTGCAAGTTGCAGCCAGGATTGACTCCTTTCCTATAGGATGATTGAGTGAAACAAACTTCGGCTAACGCAACTTTGAGTTTGTACACACACACGGTGCTTTTGCTTTTACAAAAGTGAAGCGTCAAAAAACCGACATTTCACTGAACTCTCACAGTGCCTTTAAACGTTGTTTACACACCACTCGACTTGTTAAAAGAGCAGATTTATTATTCAGTATATGCAAAAAAGGGTCCAATTTCAACAAGCTGTTGATCAGCAGGAAGTATTGCTCTAAACATTATTCACAGTCAGTGCTAAGCCAAAGTTAAAATCGGGCACACCGTAATGTAAATGACATGGTGGCGTATTTCTACTAAGCATTTGTATGTTGCTTAGCGAATTAGGGAGCTCGGTGAAATTGGACCGATTTGACAATGATGTGCACTGCATCGGACTTTCAGCGCTTGCTACAAGTTTGATAACTTTATGTACAATTGATAATGTAATACCCTTCTACATTACTTGACTCAGTAAATTCAATACACACTTGACAAACAATGTTTACACGGGCTTCAATATATATGCATTTTTTGAATGTACACTGTGCATTGTATTACTAAACATAGATTTAGATATATAAATATAACTTCTTCTTTTTTGTTCATTAAAAGCAGCCGGCAATGATACAAGTGTTATCAATTAATCGGTGTGTAAGTAATTGGTGATCGCCCGTTGTACTGTCGAGCCGTTCAAGGCAGGTGGTCAAGTCCTTTGAAAGTAAACTCCCGTCAGTCGGGCGAGGCAACTCGCGCGCGATTAAAAACGAATACCCACACTTGGCAGGAATTGACAACGAAAAGTGTTCAGTTTATAATCAGATGTCGCACCGAATTTGCAGGGTGGGTCCAGTCAATTGTGTCAGTGCCTGTGATAACTTTCCCGCCGCTGCAACAACTGAACAAAAAACAAAAACACAACAAACATTCCCAGCTGCGAAACCGCCACAGAGCCGTCTGGCCCTACTACGGCACCTGTATACATTGCCAGGAGGGGGGGGGGGCAACTACCTCCCGTTCGAACCATACATTCAGATAGAGCCACGAGATAGAAAGGAAATTGATGGAGATGTATAATCACATTTGTCTGGGAGGTGTTTAAAGGAACATTACAGAATTGGTAAGAAAAAAACTTGTAAAACATACTTTTGATCACAGATTTACATAAAACTTACACTGTCTAATGATGATGATAGTAGAAAACATCCCCTGAAATATTTCTGTCCGAAATGCCGGATCTGATGAGAAATGAATAAACTAATTTTCCGATTGGAGTTTATCGCTCAGTGAGCGTTTTATTCATTTGTTGAATCTATAAGATTTCATGCAAAATGTGTAATCGTTTTTTCACTATTTTCTCGTGACCCAGATGGCCGATCGATCTCAAACTTCTACAGGTTTGTCAGTTTATGTACATGGTGGATTACATAAAGTGCTTACACTGCCAGCAACTGTTTTGTTAGCAAAAACCAATTCTGTAATGTTCCTTTAAGTCCAGACTATGTGGACTGTACTTCAATGTATGCTAGTTTGTTTCGAAGAACATACCGCGCTCTGCTGTATCCCTCCGTATACATTTGTGATGAGTCATGGCATTGCAACTTAAGTTTCACTTTTGCCGTTGCTTTTCGTTTAAAATGTTTAAAAACGTAGATTTAATATTGTATTATTATAATTCATGGTCTTGGTCGTCACTGATGACAAAAAAAAAAGCTAGCTGCATTTGTTACAGGTTAAGCTTTCAGTATACTACGTGCAACTTCATCGTCGATTAAACGATATTCTGCCGTATGCGAAAATGCACCATGTCGATACGCACGTAGCGTCAATGAGTGACTATTACATTTAGTTTGAAATGTCTTTTGTGAAGTACGTACTCAACAAAAAAAAGGGAGTCCGTCGAAGGTTGTAATGGGTTTTTATAAAAAAATAAATAAAAAAAAACCACCATAATGACCATTGAGCAACCTTGTGACCAATTTAATTGCGTTGAATATTCCTCCTTTTCTGTGGAAATGGAGCATTACTCTTGTCGATTCACGTTGTTTGTCATTGATAGTCTTTAGGATTTACTAAAAAAGTTATGGCAAATCCAGCATTCGTGAGTAAAGACTTTTCGCCTAGTCTCCAGGCTAACCCCCCCTGGAAACAAAACCCTAACTGCATCAAGCGGGATATTTACTGCAGTCTTTCAGGAGGAGGGGGGGGGGGGACAAAACTGAAAGCTATGAGGATAAACGCACGTGCGCATGTATCATGTCACAGTATCCAGTTGCTCTGAGGTTTGAATTAACCCAAAGTCCCCTGTAAACCCTACCTCATTTTAGGACATAAATCCACAGCAAGGGGACCTTAGGGCACCGCGGGAGAACAGTCTGTAATCGCCTTTTCGAGAAATAAAGACAAAATTCCCGCTGTCTTTGTTCTGACTAGAGTATAGATTCAATTGCATATGGAAAGAGATACTATTCATCCAACGCTGTAAAGGATACTCAACTCTGCATTTTTCTTGTTCTTATTTCTTCTTATTTTTGGTGCGTGCCGTGGGAAGGAGGATAATCTCCCATTCAATATCGCGTTTATTTTGTAAGTAGCAGATTCCATGCCAAATTTTGAGACGCCGCGGTGTGGCTGAACGTATCTTACAGAAAGATCGCTTTCGAGGTGGCTTTCTTCGCTTATGGGCATCACACCTGCCGTGGCTTTGTAGAGGTTCAGGAGCAGGTATTTGATTGCGCTCTGATATAGAAGAAGATCCCTGTAACTTGAAGAAGTGATCACTATATAATAAACCAGCACACGGAAACGGGTTCAGTGATTGCGAGACTGTTGTTGCTGTACTAAAAAGTCAGAGAGCAAATATGCCTTGCAGTGTAAAGCCACAAAAGTGAGGATGTTATTCTCTATAATTTGAGAAAATATTGACTCAGGAGCGGTCTGCCTTTATCACGGAAAAGATTAGGGTTCTTCGGTGGTTCATCTTAGCATAGCCAGAATGTACTGTGGTGGTTTTCTTTTCTTCATCAAACCCAATCGATATGAAAACGAGCATGGCTAGGAATCGCCATCGATTGGGTAAAAGTATTAACGATTTTTATGCAGGCAATTAAATTGGCTAAAAATTAAACACTGTATGATAACATGACCATGTTCTTTGCTTGGGGGAAAAAAAAGCTGTTCCATCAGCGATGAATCTGCTCAAAATATTGACTGTGCTAATGATGTAACAGATCGACATGAGTAGCCTTTCATTAAGGTAAAATTATGCTCACAATGACGAGTCTCGACGCATATAATAAATTTTGAGGAAAAAAGAGCACCTGTTGTGAGTTCCAAGTAAAAACGGGAATTTACGAGCTTTCAATGTGAAAAGACATGATGAAAAAAGGGATGACACAGTCATCAGCCGCAAGGCATCGAATTCCTTATAGATATATCAGAAGACAACATTGAAGTTGTTACTGCAATTTTCCTGCTGTATATGTCAAATTTCATCGTCTAACTGTCACTAAATCAGAAAAAAAAAAACATTAATTTTTTTCCCCGTTCATACATTGATATTCCCTCATTGCTCCGGTTAGCAACGCGGAAGTAAAACTGACATTTCGCGGTTAGGATGATTAAAATCGATCGGTAGTGTTTCTCCCCCGCGCCGACAGCCTTTTTGTGAGTGTTAACTTCTTGTCAGGTATATTTCTGCGGAGTCCACAACAAAAAATAATGGCGCCCGCGAGCGAGCTGCTTTCCCAACTCCCGGGATTTACAAAGCGGCAGCCACGTAACACTAATCCATCTGCCAATCCGGATGGCTTCGCCCTGACACATCACGGTAGTCCATCAGGAATCCCATCAAACAACAAATTGTGCTTACAAATCGTATGAATGACTATTAACGTGGACAGAACGGAATTGAAAAAGTCATCTGAACACACGGCATAGAAGTAGTTGGAAACATTATGAATATATTATTCTGTAATATATAGATCCTTGACTAAATTTGTATGGTTCATATCGAGTGTTACGTAATCGGCTATTGCCAATTTCATATTTGGGGTACGGATTGGGTAGTGCGCTGTGATGAGAGCATACTCGAACTCGAAGCCCATCTTTAATAATAATAATAATAATAATTATACGGGCGTGCTGTCTGAGGCAATCTGTCTGTAATCCTTGATAGACGTCAAAAGGACAAAAATGAAACAAGAGCCCTCTGAGCATCTACATACTTAACTCCCCAGCTTCGAGAAATCGCAAGCAGAGTTCTTTGTTTTTGTTTTGCGTATTTGCGTTGTCCCTCTTCTATTTTAGGACTAGATTCATAAACTAAATTAGTAAAACCAAATCACGCACGTCAATGCACTATTCTTTGAGCGCCTACCAGCCAAATGTACATTAAATGTGTAATAATATAAACATTAAAGTTTAGACCTAGTATTCCTGCCATGCGTGTGATTACGAACGGTGGAGTATTGGCCCATATTTTATAACATAACGGGAAATCTACAAAGGATACCTGCAACAAACGAACATTAGATATGTGATACTCGATGGCGCGTGATTAAGGGGCCGTTATACAGCATTTTTTAAAGAGTCTCTGTGTAAACATTACGTACACCAGACACGATACAAAATCTAGCGTACGTAATGTTATAAGCCACGTCGCGGGGAACAGACTCGTCCTTTGTACCATTGACGGAAACGTTTATGGGACTGTCTCTAAAACGAATTGGCAATTTTAATTCTAACAAAAAGTGTAAGGCTGAAAACTCCCACCCGTCGCGATCGGGACATATTTATATCTGAAATGTTTTTTTTCTTCTTTTTCTGCCGCAGACATGTTCTTCATACAACATAGTTAGTCGCATATTTGTGCACGCAATGTTCATAAGCTTTTATATTTGTTATTATAATGAAATCAATGGCTGGACGTAACGCAGTCTGAAGATCACCATACTAGACTGTGCCGAACCTGGAGTTGACGAGTTGAGAAATTTCGCCTCTCTCATAACAAGGACTAACATAAAGTGGCTAAAATAGTTCTTTCTAAAAACCTGTCTTCCAAAAAGTATCCACGTAAAGGTACTTTTGGTTGGGTTGGATCAACTCAAATATCCTTGCTTGAATCTTTGATTTGTTTGGCTCTTTAGCTTGTGTTTCATGGTTTATTGACCTCCAAATTCTTTTTCATTCCTTTAAAAAAAAAAACTCTCTTGAAAAATTAGAGTACCTCCAGTACAATTTCTGCGTGCACATTCGCTTTAATATCCAATAATACTGTGTCTAACCGTGTCTAACCCGTACAAACTTCGGCAACTTCCGTGCGGAAAGGTACTTCAAAACTAAATAAGGTTTACCGTTAACATTCAAACCTAAAAGTGCTGGGTAGTTGAACCATTATGCAGCAATTTTAACAGTGCAGCACTTTACATCCGTTTCGTGCACATCAAGCTAAATCAAGTAAAATGCTGGGCATTGATTTTTTTTTTTTTTTTTTTGCATTTCAAATTGTGTCCAGCGAAACGGAAGAAATGATTTGTAGCTGAAGCAAGTGATTAGAAGGCGGGGTTCCGCACGTGACATGAATGCATTACCGTGCGATATTAACTCCCCAAATGGTGCCCCGTGTATGTCAGGGAGTTGACATTACTTGTGTATTGCACTTGGGGTGTTAGGTGCAGCTGCACTTACATCGATTCATCTAATGCATTTGTTTCATTGACATTAAACAATGTATGTTTTAGTATTTCTGCCGTGTCTCCAATATAATATAGAGTTGCCTCTAATGTCGTCATTGTATTTTGTCCAATGTCGCTTCAGTCTGTCTTCCTTTTTTGCGTCGCCATAGTCGCATCAAGTTTTGAAGGGCAATTATTGTGAATGTATTTTCGGTTTGCGGGAACACCATGTGTATATATCCACTTTGCTGTGAAGATTGTTGTTCTTTATAGAGAAACTTGTCTCGCTGTTTGTTCTACTGCCGCGGAGTAGATTTTCGGAATTAGGGAGATTTCTCAGTTCTGGAAATTAACTGTCCAGCTTATACGACCTGGGCGGAAGATATGAAATCGGGGACTACTACTTCCGCCTAGTGGATCGAGGGGACTTCTCATTATTAACCTCACTGCCGCGGAGTGAGTTCTTTTGGTCTCAACGTTTCAGTATCGAGGGGTCTCCTCGATTTCCTACCTTCCGCCCAGGGTAGAAGCAGGACAGTTCTTTTCAGAACTGAGAAGTCTCCCGAATTCCGAAAATCTACTCCGCGGATATAGTTATAAACAAATGGCTAGACAAGTTCTCTAAAGAACAACAAATCTTCACAGCAAAGTAGATATCATACACATGGTGTTTACCGCAAACCGAATATACATTGATACCTCACCATGCAATGTCTCAAACACCATATAATTATTGTAAATATTTTAACATTCCGCGTGGTTTATGTACAGTCGGAGTGAGTCTTATTGAAAGTAAACAGAATGCTGTCGGATAAATTGGTACCTATATAGTATCCAGTGGAATGCGAGCCGGCTATATTCCACACCATACCCATACATAATGTAATATAATATCATACCGCATAAGTGTTTTCCAGACAAGAATGCAGATTTTGCTGCCTGTAACAGCGAAGTTTTTCGGGAATGGTTGTTGTCAAAGTTGATGTTTTTTTTTTTTTTTTTTTTTAAGAAGGTACTGCTTCTTTAGATACCCCTTTAATTGGTTACCCTTTTTAGGTCAGATCTCTGCTCAAATATTGATTCACGATGTACACATCTATCAGTCCCTTCTTCCGCTGGTAGTTGATGGGCAGTGTTTTGGGGAAAGCTGTACCAGTCTTAGCTCAATGTGATCCGTCTTTTTTCACTCTGGACTCTTGACTCTCACCACGCAGATGGCTGAGCTGCACAGTGGAGGGCGTCTTGGACTCAGTTCTACGGTCCTGTTTCCTGCTGAAGGCTCGCACGAAGGCTTGGCGGTACCTGGGGTTGGTCACATTGTAGATGACGGGGTTCACGGCCGAGTTGAGGTACATCATCACCCGGCAGAATTGGGTCCACGTCCGGCGGGTGGCGTTATCGCTCAGCCCCTTCATCATGATCATCTCGGAGAGGGACGTCACCTCGAACGGGGCCAGGCACAAGAAGAAGACTGTCCCGTTGGCGATCAGCATGCGGCTGACCCTGTCCCGCATCTCGGTCTTGCGCTCCCGGGAGTTCTGCCGGGTGGTTTTGGAGACCCGTTCGTTCAGGGCCCGGAATATATTCACGTAGATGATGATATTTCCCGACATGGCGATCAAGAACGGCAGGGCTTGGGCACCATCCGTAACGTACGCGATCCAATCGATTCCCGACGTCGGCATACAGGTCTCCACGTACCGTGGGTTGTTGAAGAACTCCATAAAATCCACATTGGGGTCATTCAATGTGTAATAGAACAGCTTCTTGGCCATTGACTTGGCCGGTATTAAGAGAGCGCCTAGTATGCAACACACCAGCCAAGTGCCTGAAATCAGTTTCAAAGCTCTTTGCTTACTGTTTAATTTGAAATCATGCGGTCGACACACGGCGTAGAAGCGACCCACCGAGACTAACGTTACTAAAGTGATGGAGGTATAGTAACACCAACCTTTGACGAAGGCAAGAACGATGCATCCCACTTTACCCTTTGACGACTCGTCGTACATGATGGGGTTGTTCACGTACATGCCGATCTTCTCGCCTATGGCGGCACACAGGAATAAGATATCCGCCGCGGCCAGGTTTATGAGATAGAAGTTGACCACGGTGCGCATCCAACGCACCCGAAACACCACGAAGAGGAAGGCAAAGTTGCCCAACAACCCAATGCATAGGATGGTCGGCATGATGCGTGTAATCAGGATTAGCTCTGACGGGTGGTAGGCTAAACTCTCTATAGTATAGAACTCGTCAAAGTCGATGTTCTGATAAATATCGACAAAGTCGGAGTAGTTGTGGTCCAGGAGGTACGGTGTAATGTTACGCTGGTCGTCCATGAGACCTATTGATGTGATGTTCGATACATCCATCTCTGCAGTCGGTAGCTTGGCAACAGCGTTACAAGAAGACACACGCTCACCCACACAAACACAGCGTTATCTTGTTCAGAACGCTGCTTCCATCTTAGTGTGGCAACTGATTTCTCCTCGTCTGCCTTTGTAGAGCTTTCGCTGGTGTGAAGGGGTCACGCGAAACCACAATCCAGGACGAGAGAAAAGTAAAACATGACAAGTCCGATGGTAAGTCTACGGTGTGATTGTCGGGGAGTCGGCTAGCCGCCCACCGCACGATCTACATGAGCTAAGTGTTCACGCGTCTGTTAAAACTTGCCTCCTCTGAGGGCTGAGGCAGACGTGGCAGCGTATAAAAACGAATAGCAGCGGGAAAAGCAGGCGACAAGCACAGGGATACACGGATACACGACAGCAGCCAACCACTGCACCCCGCATCACTCCCTGTCTCCTCATTCGTCGTTCAGCCCACAGAGCCACGCCCACGAAGCTGCACAGTCACAGGGATGTGGTGGATGACCGAATAATGCAATTTTAAAAAGATGGACGTACCCTCGTTAGCGGTGTGCCATGGGAATACAGTTTTAATTATGGAAGTCATTTCCTTCGATCCTTTCGCACCCCTTTGGGGTGTGCATCTTCGAGGTAGTATGGACCACTGTCATGAGTTGGGGGGGGGGGTGGTTAAGGGCATGTGCCGAATCAGGGTCTCATCGGCTGACATCCCAATACACGAAGGCTCAATGAGAGGATATTGCTGTGTGGCAGTGATACACACATTATAGCTTGCCGAATTGGCCGGGGGCTGTTGATTCGTAATATCCAAGCAGTGACTTGTCAGGGAGCGTCAAGTAAGAGCAAAGGATCAACGGAGCGTACGGTGGACGTTATAAAGCTGTGTCCCCTAAACCCATTAGTGACACACGTTTTGTCGTAGTAGGGTGCTGGGTCCCCAAACTAAGACAGTCTTTTTCGCCTTCTTTTTAATAACAAATTATCGATGGTGTAAAATTGATCAAGAAGAAGAAGCGGAAAAAATGCCCGAAGTGGTTTTAATTTTAAGAACATAAATGAACCTCACTTCTCTCGCCATGGCAGGTGGAGAGTAATATCAACAATGAGCCCCGCACAAAGTGTTACCCTTACCTTACACGCTGTTTACTCAAAACACCCTTTTTCCAACATTTCAAGCCAGTCTTGTGCCGTCCCTTTAACTTGTTTTTTTCTTTTAGATTAGTCTGCGAGTTAGAGACGAGTAAAAGATGGAAAATCACCAATTTAATTATGGCCATACGACTTCATCCTTGCGCACGCTTTCATCAGCCTCCCTGATTTACGTAGTTAGAGAGTTGGAACATCACATTGGTGCATACATTAATCTGTTTAACGTCTGTGCATGGGTGCGTGCGTGAAAACAAACCTGACAAAGCAGTTATTAGATATCACCGAATTTATGACGGATAAACTCTTGGGGGAAAAATCTTTCTCTAAATTTCTCTTATTCTAAATCAGTTTGGTATATTTGGAGGGAAATGGCTCCATATGAATCGATGCTGTCATCACAAACTTGATCTTACCAAGTTCTCACACACTAATTGGCACTCTAATTAACTTGATTAATTAATCACTTCGCATCCAAGTACACATCATCAAGTTTTGTATCTATGCTGTGATTGTGATTTTTTTAAAGTATAATTGACTGATTTGATACCCGCAATTAATGTAGCCGATTTGAAGTCAGCATTAAATCTCGCGTGATTATCAAAGGAACATTACAGAATTGGTAAGAAAAAAACTGTTTTATACTATATCAACAGCTCTCAAGTGCTCCTTACTAAGAAAGTTTTTTTTATGGTAAAGTGCTTTTTGAGTATATTACCAAACTTGTCCACTGCCTTTAAAGGAACGTTACAGAATTGGTAAGAAAAAAACTTGTGAAATATACTTTTTGATCACTGATTTACCTAAAACTTACACGGTCTAATGATGATGATAGTAGAAAACATCCCTTGAAATATTTCTGTCTGAAATGCCATATTTGATGAGAAATGAATAAACTAATTTTCCGATTGGAGTTTATCGCTCAGTGAGCGTTTTATTCATTTTGTTGAATCTATATGATTTCATGCAAATGTGGAATCGGTTTTTCACTATTTTCTCGTGACCCAGATGGCCGATCGATCTCAAACTTTTACAAGTTTGTCAGTTTATGTATATGGTGGATTACATAAAGTGCTTTACACTGCCAGCAACTGTTTTGTCAGCAAAAAAAAAATAAAAAAAATTCTGTAATGTTCCTTTAAAGGTATTGTACACTTTTGGTAACAGCTCAAAATCAGTGTCCACATTTTGTGTGATTCAACATATGCATGAACAAACAAACCTGTGAAAGTTTGAGCTCAATTGGTCATCGAGGTCACGAGAAAATAGTGAAAAGAGATCTTATGTGTTTTCTGTTTTTTCAAATTATCGCGCGCGATAATTACTATTGTTTTACTCGTTTCTCAGAAACGACAGCATTTTAGGCAGAAATATTTTAAGGAACCCTTTTTACCATTACTTACTTTAAATCATGTAAGTTATGTGTGAATCTGTGAACATTGTGTTTTTCGATCTTACCAATAGTGTACAGGGCTTTTAAACAAAAGTGTTAAATGTGAATTGCAAACAGATACGGACGTGCTGAACGACAAATACCAAAGTTGTTCTGCATAAGCTGGAAACCATGGCTTGCGAATGACGGTCGCTGTTATGTACCGCTATACCCACGTCAAGCAAACCCCAATGAAGACTGTCAAAACAAACACCGCGGATCATTAGCACAAAACCATACAAGTAAAAGCATACACTTCTTGTTGATTTAAAAGAAAAAATCCTGTATTCGGTTTGTTTGTCCTTTTATGAAAACTATATCAGAATCAGTCACGTATTCCTCCTCTCTGGACTAACATTGACTGATACATGACGCGGATCGTCAGATCGTTGTTGCACCACTATATGATCGTAAGTCGCGTTCTTAGTACGCATTAGAGAACAATTAAGAGCTAAAACAAGCTAGGCTCTGACTATTTTCATATGGACGAAACAAAAATACTGATGACAAAATGTACCCCCCCCCCCAAAAAAAAAAAAACCCAAACAAACAAACAAACACACACACACACAAAAAACACCGTATTTCTTCCAAGGGTGCCAGATTTGACCAAGCATCGTTCACTTAGAATTGATTCAATTCAAGTTCGATATCAAATCATTGGTGTTAGTTATTTATGCAGTAGTATGCACAAAAATATTCCAACAAGAATCTAACAAGCAACTTTAAAGGCAACGTGGAAGGCATAGTCTTTTTAATATTAAAAACGAAACTTCTTGATTAGGGTGTATTGCACACCGTTACTATTGTAGTGGACTGACGCTGAAACAGTTGTTTGTAACTGCTTTATCCTGGTCCGAAATGATATTACAGGTATTTTGTGTTCTCTTTTCCAATCAACCTTGCCACCTGAAACGGTGTTGTGTAGTCGCTTTAAATCAGGTGGCTGGGCTCCAAGGTTGATTAATCCATACTAATTTATACAACTGGATATTATATGTTTACTTAGCTGGACGGTCATGGTTGCGTATGTAGATTTTTTTTGTGTGTTCGATCACATCGTTGCGTTCAACGTGGAAGGATGTTGTGATGATATAGATCGAACTGCGGTTGTTTGTGCTTGGAATGGCATTTGGGTTGAATTGATGTTGCCTTGATCACACCTACACCTTTACCCATCGGCCATCATCGTTCCATTATCTGATTGCCCGTAAAACAGCACCAGCCTGTTTCGACGTACGTAGGTGCAACATTAGCCGGCATGTATCACGTTCTTGAACTGACCGTTTATCTTCCTTTATTCTCTGCAACCTTTCGAATATTATTTTTCTCTGGACTCGTAAGACCTCCAAGTACATGACGTCATTTGAGTAGGGCGCCCTCAGCTAGAGGTCAAAAGACGGTAGACTGGTCCCCTGTCGTTATCTGCAGTTATAGGCCCAATGATTTCATTGGATACAATTATTTCATTGGATAAGCTTTCCATATCGGTGTTATGATTGGTCTGGGGTGATTTAATTGGTTAGCTTGCACTTTCGATCGTCTGCATACAGCGTGTGCATGTACATGTATATACCTCATGTAATGTTGTAATGTGTAATAATGTGTACATGTATGTGTGAATTGACTGCGCATCTCCGCATGAAATGAATGCAACGTCAAAGGTACATCTGGCAACATCCGGTCAGGCAGGTATCTGGCGTTATACACGAGCCTCGAAGTGTGACGTCAGATGTTCAGGCTGTAAAAGGAAGGCTGGTCGTTGGCTCATGAAGTGCGCTGCGCGTACACATATGTGCGTTTTCCACTGTTTCACCATCGGCTTACCTCTAAGATGGCGGCGTGATGACGTCAATACGTAAGGTCCATTGATACTGTCTAGCCAAACCGACATCACCATTGAACTCTAGCGAAGGCCATCTTGTTTGTCTCCCGTTTCATTTAGTGTAACCATTCCGTAGCAGGCAAATTTATACAGAGTTACATCATAACGGTATTTTAAAAGGGTTGCGCGCCAAATGCATGAGGAATCATATAGTAACACTTAGGCCTATGTCTATTTCACCAAAAAGTTTATATCCATAACGAACGTATGATACCATAACACCACAACGCAGATACCATGCTATTTACAAAAACAACAGTATATTTTATTTCTTTTGCAGCCCCTGATGACACGCATTTACCCCGTTGTTTTGATTTGTTGTGTGTAATCAGAGCGCTTTGAAAAATGTGTGTCCTCCCTAAGTCCTCACCATCAATCTGAAATGAATTTGCTTCTTCAAGCCTGAATTTGCAAGTACCCAAGTAAATGTTCTACGAACCGATTTGGTCGATAATATCCTTTGAAGGGGGAAATGACACAAATCTGACGAAGATGTGACTTCATTAAATATGTTTGACGTATTTTATAGAAGGTCTTCCGTACGTGAAATCCGAAAAGCCGCTCATCGATCAAGCAGATTAATCACACAACGATATCACCTGATAATCTTCCGAAACAACATCCTGTGTTTATTATCCCCCCTTTGCCTGAAGTGATTCCGGTCGTGGGTATATGATTGTAGGGGGGTTCTCGTGCATTTTGGATGATGCGGGGGAACTTTTTTTTTTATTGCACTTGCAATATTAAATTAATGCCCTGTATGGCTGACACTAATAACCTGTGTGATGGGAGTATTACTGCTTCATTCGGTGACTTCATAGTTCGGGAAAGTCGTCAGTTGGACACAACCGATTACACTGAGTATTTTCATGCTCATCTCATATTCAAGTAATCTTCTTGTACGCGCCTCGCAGTGGAGTATCTTTCTTGTATTCGCACCCTTTCTGTAATCGACTCACACTCTAGTACATTTATGTACACATTCTTGTAATACTCGAGTACAATTGTGTACAGACTCTTCTAGTGATTGTTGTGTATACACATTCGTCTATTAAATACTCTAGCACATTTGTGTACACATTCTTCTAATACTTGAGTACATTTGTGTACAGACTCTTATTGTA
This sequence comes from Pycnopodia helianthoides, assembly GCA_032158295.1. NCBI lineage: Eukaryota > Metazoa > Echinodermata > Asteroidea > Forcipulatida > Asteriidae > Pycnopodia > Pycnopodia helianthoides. Next base: position 17,545,292 of record CM063248.1, read on the forward strand.
CTTGTTTACATTTTTGTACACATTCTTCTGCTACTCGAGTATGTGTGTGCAATCTTGCTCGCACTCTCGGCACTTACAATAAAGCTATTTTGAGATAATTTATGGTGGCCACAATACTATGACACTGTAAGGTTTGGGTAAATTTGTCTGTATACACCCAAACCAAACAGTGCACTCCTATAGTGTCCACCATACCTCAGAAATGCCAATGTAGTCCTCTTAACTTATAAGGCATGTTGGTCACTTGTACTGACACTTGCGTACTTTTGATCTGAAAATCTGCACTTAATCGCACTATAATCAGGTCAAATACCGTCCACTGTTTTTCCCCCCTTGTTGCTTAGTTTGAAATCTTGCTACGTTTCATTGCTATATAATCTGTGCGAGTGCAGTGTTCCTGGAAATGAAAGAGAAAGCAATAGGACCCACCTCTCACGAGTGCGCCAGATTGGAACGAATTCGCCACGAGCCGGTGGCCCCTTTTTCCACTGCATTTGACTCGCTTAATCATTTTTTTCTCTCAGTCCATTACGAAATTCTATCGAGTTATAGCAGAGAAACGCCGGTAACTATTTGCCCAGATCTGTTCTAGATACACACGTGGGTCAACCGGCGTTTCTAGGTCAACGGTTTAATGTTTTTTACCCCCTTTCACATCTGGAGAGACAACTTTACCAAGTACTCAAATCTTCGACACTTATCAGTTTTGTTTAACCGGGGAAAAGCTTGTTTTTATCTCCGTTGCCGAAAGTGCATTGGGCTTTATAGGCAAGCTTTATCAACAAGCGCGCCGGCAATTTGGACTCTCTTTATAACAGTGGCATGTAATGCCTACATAAGGGCCTAAGATACGTCGTGTAACAGCACCCCTAGAATTTAGATTGCACAAGTGAGATACTATGTACGATACGATCTTGCGGGTAAAGGCGAGTTAGGCCCATAAATAATTGCTCTCTCCGCTCGTAATTCTCAGCTTTGGGGAGAGCGACCTCGGCACTGTGTAATCTAACCCGAGCAGCCTCCAAGTCACACACTACACACATCTGCGACGAGAAGATTCGAACCCATGCAGAAAAAAAAATGACAACACAACTATTTATGATTAGATTTGGACCGCCAAAAATACTCGAGTGGGAGAGTGAACACCGACTACAGACGCCCCTAACAGTATCTCTCTGGAGAGTTTGCGTATACTGGGTTAATATATTTAGAGTACATCAGAGATGACATTTACTCATCATCACAGCAGTTGAATCTATTCCGCTATTAAAATTGAATGGAATACCATCACAGGGCTCCCCATCGCGATGTCTATGCGAATTATTTGCAGGAGTTGATGTCCTTATCGTTTTGTAAATGATTTCCGTCATTTTGAAGAGCAACGGAACGAGTTTTTAAACACCGTGATAGTCCACCGAGAAATTTAAGATCATCTGTTCAATCGGAGAGCTAGCTGAAGCCAATATAATATATCCCCCGTTGATTAAGTGACACTGCTGGTCTACGTTGAAATCAATCTGCTTTTTATTAAGTAAAGAAATGTTAGCTTTTGATAGAGGTATATTTCAACGATGTGGCAGTGATGCACGTCAAACACGCAAGGGGATTTGCATTTTGTGATTCTAAAACGAAAAGGATATACCTTTAAGTTGTTGGATCAGTTATTTTCATGTTCACGCTCTCGTTTTCACTATCCAGTGAGTGATCACGTTTCACCGAAAACACTGAAAAACTGATTTTGTGTGTGTGTGTGGTGTGTGTGTGTGGTGTGTGTGTGTCCAGGTGCACTTTGCATGGTTATTATTACGATTCTAATTCGATTGCGGAAATCGACTCAAGCAACAGTGTTAGTTGTGGCCCTCAAAATACTATTTTCTCGTTGCTAACAGTAACAGTCCCTGTCACACAGGCATGCTTTTCTAGAGAATTTACCTCATGCTCATGACGTCATTTGAGTAGGGCGCCCTCGTCTAGAGGTCAAAAGAAGGTCGCTCGTAATTGGCCCATTCTGTGCGCCGTGCATATTTTATGTAGATGTGTGTTTCCATTGTTCAATCAACACTTTACCTCTAAGATGGCGGCGTGATGACGTCAGTACAGAAGGTCCATTGGTACTGGTACAATTAACCTTATAGTCAGAGAGCCTTCATATTAAATTAAACCCAATGTATTTATCGACACTAACTATTGTCGAAGAATACAACGAATACTACAAACTGTACTTTGTCGAATGTATGACCTTATACAAAGCTACTTTTGATGCGAAGAGGCTGTGCCTATATTTTAGTAGCCACGATGCTGGGCGGTGATTCTGAAATAAATGTTGCTCAGTTTTAACGGGATGTCTTCTGACAACTCTTATCGGGTAAGCGTGTCAAGACACGTACAGAAAATATCTTTATCTTGAGTGTGCGTTACCCTCACAGGCTATCTTGGTTGATTCAAAGAAACTGGATATAATCAGTAGCAGCGACGATGAGTGGCGATGTCCAAGAAGTCTGATATAAATGAACCACCTGATATCTCGACAGTAACCAACGGTTTATCGAGTCCCTTGCGTATCTCTTGCAATTCCATTTAATCCAAGGGGCTCTCTATAATGACGTCAGCAATTCCTCTAAAATAGAAAACCCTCTTGAAGGTGATTGATACAGATTTCACTCCTAATTAGGGCACAAGTTTCACTTTTGACTTATGCACGACATCACGCGATGTCTAGTAATGAATCATGAATCCGCTATCCTGAAGACACATTGCTAGAAACGTCGAGACTTAACTCGCTCCCGGTTCTAAACAGAGAAGCGATTCGTACATTGTTGGGGATCTGAAACTAGCTAAAATGCCTTACGCCAGGCAACCACTCTTTAACGTTAAAGGAACATTACATAATTGTTTTTTGCTAATAAAACAGTTGCTTGTAGTGTAAGCACTTTATGTAATCCACCATATACATAAACTGACAAACCTGTATAAGTTTGAGATCGATCGGCCATCTGGGTCACGAGAAAATAGTGAAAAACCGATTACACATTTGCATGAAATCATATAGATTCAACAAATGAAAAAAAAAAACGCTCACTGAGCGATAAACTCCAATCGGAAAATTAGTTTATTCATTTCTCATCAAATATGGCATTTCAAACAGAAATATTTCAATCACCATCATTAGACCGTGTAAGTTTTATGTAAATCTGTGATCAAAAGTTTTATTTTACAAGTTTTTTTCTTACCAATTCTGTAATGTTCCTTTAAAAGAATCCCATGAAACATGTATGAGAAATACTTGAGCAACCTCGCGGGGGGAAACAAGCTGGTTGACGCTCCCATCACTCAAGTGCCTCAACCCGAACGTTTCTATGTAATAATAGGAACACGGTGCGGGTGACTGAGTTTGTAGTGACATCCAAACCGAGGACTTCACACAAAAAGGACGATTGCTATATCACAAAAGAAAAAACAATGGGGGGTCTACGTTTGTCAGGACAAGGAGATGAATAAAGGAGGGTCCACGATTGGAAGGCCATTATACACTTGTGGTAGTTTGTATGACTGAGTTTTAAAAATGTACACAATTACACCAATAGTATAAGTAACGGTAAGATTTTGGCTGTATGGAAGAATGCATTCAATCAAATGTTCTTAAAATAATTATGTCAAAATCGCTTTGATTATAAACACATTTTTCTTTTCCTGCACTATACAAGAAAATAAACATAAGATCAATTTTCAAACACAATCCTTCCACCCCTTCCCCCCCCCCAAAAAAAAAAGAAGAATAAGAAGAAGAAGAAGAAGATAACCGACTTACTTTGATCTGAAAGACTAAAATCACGCATTACCAAATGTTGCTTATGTTCTCGTATGTAAGGGCACTAAATGTATGTACAGGTCAACAAGTAAGTGCGTTTTTATATCTGCAGTTCTTCAAACTTCAAAACTGATCGTTTGTATTGCTTAATTAGCTCATTGCCAAGGCCATTTTTATATTCTCCTTGAGGGATAATGCAGTTCCAATCTAATCTACTCTCATCTAATCTAATCTGATATTATCCTATCGTGTAAGATTAGGACAATATAACATGTCACCCTCAAAAACATTATTGTTTGAAAGCTCTCTATTTTTTTGGTTTTGGCGGGAAAGGTATACAAAGTTTCAAGCTAAACGCTTCATAAAAACGAAAAGTAGTTTACATGCTATTAGAGAGGTTTCGCAAGGCTACGGATACAGATACGGATACGGATACGTCAACACTTTGTGTGTTCACGTGACGCGTAACCGTGCTTCCGTGTTTTGCATGTGCGTTGACAACGGATACGGGAGCTCATTCACGTACGTTAAAAACGGATACCGTTTTGCTGATTTTAGTTGTATTTTTGCCCTAGATTAAAAACATTTCCACTGGTATTGCTTTTAAAGGTGTCATTTATGACATAGATGGAAATGTTTTCATCATTTGTAGGCAAAATATGGGGAAAATACAGTATAAACATGAGTCTCTATTTTGCCGAGCTTACCGGAAACTTTCTTTACACGCGTTTAACGTGGGGGTCCGAAAACGATAATTTAAATAAAAATACCACTCAATCAAATTCTCCAATGTAACAAGAACACACACACAATGTTTTTGGATTTATTTTGCTCGCAAAACCCATGCCAACGTATGTCTATAGTTTGTCCCAGGCCTGACACATAACTCTATGATTGCAAACAAAATCTGAGGCGCATCTAACGTGAACGGATACGGTTATCGTATCTGTACCTGTATCCGTATCCGTACGCTTGCGAAACCTCTCTATTGACTGCTTTTTACTCTTGATATACTCTAAAAACTCCTTGGTCGGAATTGACCCGGTTCCGGAATACCAGGGGGTACTGACTCATTTATGTGTCAGTTTGACCCGGAGTCTGTGTGAAAATGACCCAGAAATGAGTCAAAGTGACACAGAATCCAAGCTAAAATCAAATTGTTGACCAGTTTCCGGGTTAGCTTGACCCAGTAATGAGTCAGGTCCTCCGGGATCCGGGTTAATTCTGACCCTGGAGTTTCTAGAGGGAAACCGTCGACTCCGGAGTTGATCCCTCGGAGCATTCTATCATTTGCCTCGGTTTTGCCTCGGGAGAACAGAACGCTGCGGGGATCACCGACGGAGTTTCAGTTTTAACCATAGCACGAGTAAAGTCAGTCAATAACAACCTCGTCCCCAGGGTGTGTCGAGCAGTACGAGGTTGACCGCTCTCTCACCCTGGTATTGGAGCATTTGCATATCCAAAAAATTTGGATACGTATGCATTAGAACAGTCTGGCTGCTTATCGAAATTTACATCTTCGTAAGATGGTCTCGTAGTCAGGTACCAGATTTAATAACCTGTTTGTACATTGGTTGCCGGCCGGCTGTTTTGACAAAGGTTAACATTTGGTTTTGTCCAATCAGGATCCAAGTAAGGAGTTTCCCTCCCAGGTTTACTATTGTAAACATTGTTGGAAATAAAGTAAACCATGGGGACGAGGTTGAGTCAACAATATATATATTTGTTGCACCATAATACACGATACACTAACATAGACGTCTGGATACCGAGAATCTGCGGTTGCTTGTGTATAGTCAAACTATATGGGATTGGTTTCTATTGGTACAGTGCATTGGGTGTTGCTGTGGGAATAGTGCGTCGCGCTCGCTCGGGTTTCTAGTAAGAATGAGACATCACGTGACGCGCTCTAAGCCACTCAAAGGGCATAATCTAAAATTGTCTCTTTTGGGGTTAATTCTAATGTCCATACAAAAACCTCTGTGTGTGGGAGCATACGTAACTCCCGGAACAACCATTTGTGTTCCCTTGAACGTAACTTGTCAACGGTATGTGGCTTCAAATCTCTCTCATGACAAATTAACAAACCGCCATCTTATATAAGCACATTGTTGACAGCACAAGCACAGGGCACACATGGAATCTGCAACCCACCCTCTCCAGGACAGCAGGCAATGCTTTTAGGAGAGTACAACAATGCAAGATACAAGACAAGAGCGCTTCATCATTTTATATATACAGATAATGATGGTCGAAATGATGACAGTAGAGTCCCCCTGCAAAGGGGGACATGGGGTAACCTATAGCTAATAATGATATGTGTGTTTGTTAAACACTTGAGACTTGGTGTCGATTGAGGCGGCACTTCTCCATGCCGCTACGGCGAGACCCCGCGAGACCACTAATCAATGTACGTGTATGTGCGCGTATACCGTTCCCTGGATTCGAGAGGTGCATGGCCATAATCAATTAAGTATATTGCGCGAGTTCACAGGAAACTAGTTTTGCCGACACCTGAACCATGGATTTGAGCGCTATAGTCGTGACGACGAAACTTCTGCGCCTGTCATGCGATTCCCTTTGCAGATAAAGGTATACGGCGGCATAATGCAATAAAAGTGTTTCTTGTATACATTTGAATCAATAACAGGTACACCGTTGGTAATGTTGGAAAGACAGTTGTTCTCCCTGGATCGATATTGGCGGGTGTGTGATGTCTCTGATGGGTATTCCCTTTGAATCAAGAGAAGGCACAGTAAATATAGTAAATGGAAACTAAATTCGCAAGACGAAATATTCGATACGGTATAATCCAATTATTTTTCCAAGCTCAAACTGGAGATTATACCGAGGCAGTTGACCTTGGGTGAGATTTGGTTCAAACTTAACGATTGTCAATCGCAAATATGACGTCGCACAAATCTGCTGACATAATTGTTTTTGTGAAGAAGATATCAACCCCGAATAGCAAATTTGTATAAATGACCTCTTTAATCGGACTCGTCGGCCTACTTCCGACGTCGACATCCCCATCCCTATGTAACCACCTACTCGTCGACCGACCCCCAGCTGGACAAAAGACCCATCAGCCCGCGAGTGGATACAGCAACTTGAATGGCCACCCTCTGAGAAATCTGCAGAAATTACCGTTTACTCAAAACTGTCACTATCCATAATTTGGCTCGTGTGTTTGCGACTCTGTAGCCATGCCACTGTCATCCCCCTCAGACTCTCTAGCTTTTGTCAACGGCTGAACTACTTCCCCACCCGCCGTGACCGTTAACTGCAGAGTCCCGTAAGACACGACAACCCAGTAACACACAACCCTGAAGAGTGTGGTGAGGGGGAAAAAAGAGAGGGGGAACTTAAGCAACGAACCGTGATGTATGGATTACGGAATCGTGCACTATTGAGTTTTCAAAACCCACAGACGGTTATAGGTGGGTACCGCACTCGGTTTGTATAGAAACAGTGTTACTTCTTGTGTTCACTTTGCTCGAGTCGGATGAACGGGATTGCAATTTTGCATTGGATGCCTTTGGGGACTGGAAGTGACGTTTATGTTGTCTTCATTATTATGCACACCGGGGCACACCACATGTGCATCCCATCCGTAGGTGTATACGTACACGATCCATCACCTGGTATACATGACTTGTATAGCAAGGCGATGAACTGCCCTTATATAGGTTAGCCGTTCATGTTTTGGGTCTTATCTCTGCCTCGTTTCGGTAATTCGTTCATGTGTTGGGTACTGTCTGTGATTTGATTTGTCCATTCAGTTCTGATGTTTCAATGGCACTTTCATCTTTGGAATCGGTCATATTATTTGTATTGCCATTTTGAGTAAGATAATACTTTATCATGCCATTTTCTCCTCCAATTAATCTAAAACAACCCAAAAACCGAGGATGGAAATAAAAAAAATATTACTCCATTAGATTCATAATAATGTTACACATTAAAATCAAATTTGATATGTAGTGCATGCTGTATGTTGGTATGTTAATAATAATAATATTTTGTTTCTCAACGATTATAGTAAAGTACATCAAACAGTAGTCGCATCCCCCGCCCCAACCGTGGCAAGATATAATGTATATGATAACAAATAAGTGAGAGTACTTTGTACCAAGTAATAACTGAGTTTCGTCTTAACGGGTCACCTGGTTGGCTTGGTGATGGACGAAGGTTTAAAAGAGGCGTACTTGTAACGTCGAATGTTTGTTTTACAGTCTATACTTTACAATCGATAAAACTTGCGTGTGAGGTTGGTACTCCGGCTGACGGTCTCTCTTTTATAGCCACCGTATGGATTGCGAACAGAGCATGGACACATTACAAGAAAACTGCCCCAAAGCAATAAAAATGCTGCATCCCAAGCCCAACTCGTAGACCCGATGAGTTCTTCAACTGCCACGTTTCTGTGTGGTGTCTTAGTGCTATATGGAGTCAAGTATCGTCGTGTCTGTGTTTCACAGAGTGTTAATTACTGTGCCTGGCGGCACCATTGATTCCGGTGTTACGACCCTGGAGGGTGTGACGTTAAAACAAGTCCGTTAGCAGGTCAGTGGACGGACGCAGTGTCGTTGGCTTGACTAGAAATGAAAACCAAGCTACTGTAGGCCTATACACAGAAAAAAAAAGTTTCATTGATATCATCCATAAATCTATTGTGGCTAGACATCGTCACATGAAGGCATTTTATCTAATGTGATTTGTACAAATGGGCACCGTGCAGGCTATTTTTGCGAGCAACATTCCATGCATTTGCGTTTAAATGTAGTTCTGATTAGAGGAATGACGAATGGCTGGTGCCAACTTCAATCTACACCACGATGCATCAAGTTATTCGGTAACAACAGATAAAGAGGAGCGTATGGCAAAATATTAAAAGGTTTTCTTCAATATATAGTTAGTTTGCGAAGCATAATGTTATAAAAAATATTGTTTGATCTTTTTGGGTGTGTTCAGGTTATCTGCCCTGTCTCCCCTAAGAAAGTGTGAGTGTTTGTTTGTTGGGGTGTTTGTTGTTTGTTTTGTTGTGTTGTGTTTGATTGTTTGTTTGTTGTTGTGTTTGATTGTTTGTTTGTTGTTGTGTTTGATTGTTTGTTTGTTGTTGTGTTTGATTGTTTGTTTGTTGTTGTGTTTGATTGTTTGTTTGTTGTTGTGTTTGATTGTTTGTTTGTTGTTGTGTTTGATTGTTTGTTTGTTGTTGTGTTTGATTGTTTGTTTGTTGTTGTGTTTGATTGTTTGTTTGTTGTTGTGTTTGATTGTTGTTTGTGTGTGTTTGTTTGTTTGTTGTTGTGTTTGATTGTTTGTTTGTTGTTGTGTTTGATTGTTTGTTTGTTGTTGTGTTTGATTGTTTGTTTGTTGTTGTGTTTGATTGTTTGTTTGTTGTTGTTTTGATTGTTGTTTGTTGTTGTTTGATTGTTTGTTTGTTGTTGTGTTTGATTGTTTGTTTGTTGTTGTGTTTGATGTTGTTGTTGTTGTTTGTTGTTTGTTTGTTGTTGTGTTTTGATTGTGTTTGTTTGTTTGTTGTGTTTGATTGTTTGTTTGTTGTTGTGTTTGATGTGTTTGTTGATGTTTGTTGTTGTTGTGTTGATTTGTTTTGATTTATTGTTGTGATTTGATGTATGTGATTAATTTCTAGTACTGCATGTTAGTGTTTGTTGTATTATTTTTTGTAATTATGAGTATATTCACTGGTGTTGTTTGTGCGTTTGTTTTTGTTTTTGTTTTTGTTGGGGTGTTTTTGTGTTATTGTTTGTTGGGGTGTTTGGTCATTTGTTTGTTGGTGCTTGTCTGTTGTATTTTATTGTAGAAACGTCTGACGACACACTGCTGGGATTTCCTTATGGTGTTTTAATATCTATTATCATCTTTAGCTTTTTGCATTTTGATTTCATCGATCGATACATGGAGCTATTTAGCCTTTGACTTTCTGTCCAGGAGACCTGGTGAAATTCTGGCCAATCTGTCGTTTCCAATTGGCGATAAAAGTGTTTTACGAAAGCCGAGTAGTTTCGGCCCAAACCGCCCTGAACCCATGCGCACCTGCACCCTGCATGCGTGCGAGGAGTCAGTTTGCCATATTCAAAGAAATCCGGGGAACCGCTTGTTCGTATTGGTTGATACATTTCGGTATAGAAACAGCTTTTTCCTGTGATTGGTGTGATTTACGATCTCGAATTACGCGCAGGCTGCGAGAGGACCATCGCGATTGTGTGTGTCTTCACCTGCAGGCGATATATATATATATAGATACAATAGTGCGGAATGAATCCCATCAAACAATTGATGGAGTTCACACCCTTTTTCAAGAATTGTTGCATTGTGTTCGTGTCCGTGGCAAGATTGTACTCGAGCAATGGCTCCTTGTATATAGGCTTGAACGCCCACTCATTCCGTGAACTTAAAAAATCCCCAAAGGTCAAAATAGGTAAAAACCCGGCGCACAGGTATCCATCATCCTATGTTATTGGTAAAATACAGTCTCAGCACGCCCCATATGGCGCTCGTGTTGAGGGTTGAAAGACGATACAAGTCCATCACCGATCATGAAGACGAAAACTGAGTCCAATTTTCCGATCAGTGTGAATAGTATCGGTTCTCTACTCCTTTGTGTGCCACTGACACTATCCCATTGACGCATCTGCGTCCCCGGCAGTTTTCAAACAATTATATTATCTTTTGGACGGGGAAACAACGATCTGGTTGCATTCGGGGAGCGAGGCGAGTACTCTCCTCCCCCATCCCCCCGGCCCATCCACCACTGACAGTTTCCAGCACAGGTGATGCATTTCCCCCCTTTCTGAGAGAGCGAAAGAGCGAATTTGACACTCTTGCTAAACAGTAGTCCGTCCTGCAGCCACGCGACCGGTTCGGTGACGAACAAACGGATGCGCCACGTCTCACACGCGCACTTGCCGGTTTTTATTTAAAGGCAGGAGGGAGCGCCATCACAATGGGACGCCCTTTAAAATGTTAAAGGTGCATCGTATCACGTTTCCCTCCCAGAGCACCGCCAAGTCCACGGAGTTCAAACCCTTTGATCACATCCAGAGCTAGCTGTTCAAACAACGTGGCAGTGCGTGCTCTCCCCCAACAACTAGGGCTGAAGTAATATAAAGACGGTCAAGGATAAAGAATGCAATGCCTCAAATTAGTCAAGACAGTGTGATGCGATAGCCCCCCTTCAATCCATCTTAATAGTTTTTCTTCAAATTACAAAAGAACCCCATAGGGGGGGTCAAAGATTCGCCGGCACAAAGTGTACACGGGAAGTTGACATTTTATGCAGGTGTCGACGACCAGTTTCACATATTTTTTTTTTTACTGTTTATAAAAAGAGTGACCTTTCTTTCATATTCTAGGGCATTTCCTGGAAGGCAGGTTTACTCGTCATATGAGACTAAACATGTGCCCTCTTTCTTCATTTCAAAAAAGATGATAAAATCGCAGAGGGTGCAATTTCCATTAAAAAAAAATATGTATGTGTGTTTTTTTCATTTAGTCGTGTACAAAATGTTGCCTGCAGCAAGTCCGGGCTCTGCGGCTCTTTTGGAAACATTGGACTTGGTACAAACGACACCAACACGCACAACATGTAGGACACGAACAAACACTTTTTTTCGCCGTTTTCACAAAAATACATGACCACCGAAATATCACGTACTTTAACAGGTTGTTTGAATTTTTGTGTTTATCAAAACAAGACAAGCACGACAACATTATTTACTCTTCCAATAAACGTAAACCCTCCGAAGTGATATCGTGCTAAATTTCTCAGTATAGGTCCTAGGTCTTTGACCCCCCCCCCCAAATGAACCAGGCCTACTCCTTCGTTTTTCTTTTACAAAAAAAATTACATAGGAAAGCAACAATAATTTTAGGCAAACCCTTGAGCCATATAATGACAGCCAAAACGACCCCCACAGTACCGCAGAATAAGGCCTATAACACTAAGGCATAGTTACTGATAAATTTATTATGATGGCGCAACGGTGCATGCATTATGTCCCTTGGGCATGTATACAATTAACTTAGGGCTTGATACTGTTTCTTTTATCTTAAGGGCCTCTCTCAATCTATCTGTTTAGATCATTTTGAGAAGGGTTTTTGTTTACCAAAACAAAAGTATAGTTTACTGTGTGCATGGCTATTCACATCTACTATAAGCAATAGGAGTGTAAGAGTGTTCATAAACTATGACTTCACCTCGAATGGTTATGGAGTTTAACGGTACTTATTAACGGTACACCTTTTTTTTTGTCTGCGGGTAAAAGATCATAAAACCAAGACCACTTCTGTAATAATCAGATTGTACCATTCCACCAATTTAAGCCTCCATTAAACTATATTCAAACGTGCTGCAAGACTACTTAGGCACTTGCTCAACTTTAAAGACCACTCATCGCCAATAACGTTATAAATTTTGCATCTTCTCACCCCCCTTTTTCTTTGATTTGTTTAAACGCCTCATATTTCAAGCTCAATCAACGTGGGTTGGTGTACTTTTAGGATGCGGGTACGGACGTCATGTTTTGTGGACTTCATATTGATGTTTAATTGGTATAATTATATTGATGTCAGTAAAGGGCAATTGAGTGACTGTATAATGAGTGTAACTCGATCCTATACTGCCGGTATTTGATAACCGTTTTTAACTCCATAGTCCGGCACTGACATTCCGCTGTTTCCGGAGAACACGGGAATTGGGGTATTGAGGAATCGAGGATCTCCACAGTGAGCAGATAATGCGATCAATGGACCTTTTTCGCATGAAATATGCCAATTACATTCACGCACGCGTACATACACTGTTGGTTGGCAAACGCCGTAGAGTTTGTGTACTAGGTAGACTGGTCCCCTGCCCATTAATCAAAATGGTGGTCACTGCTAGACTGGTCCCCTGTCCGACTGGTCACCTATCCGGAAGACCGCAATGGGACGCGAGGTCAAAGGTGCGTTTGTCAGGATTCCTCCAAAACGCTCGAAGCCGGTCTCTGGCGTAAAACACGAGGCTCGAAGTGTGGCGTCAGATGTTCGGGCTACGCACTAGGCAGGCAGACGCACAAACGCGTGTGCGTCACCCCACCACCAGTCCCATACAACACGATCAACACATGGGGGCGCACTTAAGCCACGCCCATCAAATCAACTCTGAAAAATGATTGGCATGGGGTCGATTTCACAAAGCACTAAGATTCATCTTAAGATGAGTTATCAGTATTACCATAGTGATTTGTATTGTGGACATCCCTCTTTGCTAAGCAACTGCGATGGATTTGCAGTTACGATCAGTCTGAACTCTTTGTGAAATCGATCCCAGGCCTTTAGGAGCTTCCCCAGATTTTCTCCGAAAGTTGGCAGCGGAAATATTATGACTATAAATTGAATGCAGTATGAAATTGCTCATCAAAGGAAAGATGTACCATCAATCAACTCGTGTTGGTCTGCACAGAAAAGACACCTTGATCGTCCAACTCTAACTTTTCACTGACGCTAATGACAGAGTGACTGATGTGACTTGTGTCTTATTAAAAATAATGTAAATTACATCGACTGGAGACTGTAGCAGAAGTTTTACACAAGGCCTTTAAAGGGTGTCGTACAACATTGGTAAGGTTGAAAATATAAATCTTCACAGATTTGCACATAACTTACATGGTATAAAGATGGTCATGGTGGAAAACTTCCCTTGGAATATTTTTGCTTGAAATGCTATGGTTTTTAGAAAATAAGTAAAACAGTTAGTCTTTATCAGACGGTGATAAAAATCCGATGTTTGAAAACAGTGAAAATACATAATGGGGTTTTCCACTGTTTTCTCATGACTCCGAAGACCGATTTAGCTGAAACTTTCACAGGTCTGTCACACAAAGCGTGGATATGAGTCTTTGAAAATTACCAATGTTGTACAATGTGCTTTAAACGTAGACTAGCGCTACTGATCAGCAGTACAAAGCACACCTCAGCACGATTGTAATATAATCATAGCTCCATGGTACACGCGATGGGTCCAATCATATCAGATGTACACGTGCCATGTCTATATATCAACATCAGGAGTGATGCATTTATGGCAGAATGAGGTATTAGCGAAGGCGTTGATCAATAGGATCAGTATACAGGATTGTTTGCACAAATATAAATCTACATTGACACTTTCCGATTTATCATTTAGGTCAATGATCCCAGTGAAATTATTTGTCGCTTTCCTCCAACGACCACCCCCCCCCCTCCAACCGAATCCCCTAGATGTCTTTTTATCAGGCGTATTTCAATCAAGTTTCATTTCCGAATAGAAACTTTGCTTTTAAGTCCCACGTGCATCTTAAGCCAACAGATTTTTTCCCGCCCGTTTGTGTTCTCAACGAGGCGTAGATGTAAGGGAAGTCCAACACAATTTTCACAGGCATCTATAGATGGACTATACGGGATTTGTTTACCTCAGCTGCCTGCCGTGTCCTGTATCAGATCGGCTTCAATCTGGATAAATCCCATTACAATAAGTTTTTACTTTCAGTCTAGGGAGACTTTCTCTTCTGCAGAAACGATTTGATAGGATGAATTACCGGGAATGGGATCCTGAGTCGACCTTGCTCAGGAGATGAAATGTGCAAAGTGTTGAAACTAAAATGAATAAAAAATCGTACACTGAAAAAAAAAAACCTCCCGGATCAGAATGGACCCGTATATATTCCGAGTCCCATGGCGGCCTGACCCATTTTATGGGTCAATATGACCCGGAATCTGTGTTAAATTGACCCAGGAATCGATCAAACTGACGCAGAATCCGAGTTAATATCTTATTTTATTAACAAAAAACAGTTTCCAGGTCAGTCTGACCCAGAAATGGGTCACGGGTCCCCTTTGACCTGGAATCCGGGTCTGACCCGGCGTTTTTTTTTAGAGTGTAGGTTTGAACAATAGGTGCCGAGGCTATAATTGCACAAGACAGTCTGTTCGCTTTGGAAAGCTCGTCACGATTCGATTCGGTCATGTTTTGGAGGTGGTATATCCAATGGAAATAGTAAGGGTTGTCCTAATAGATTTAAACGACGCATCGTCAAGCAGCTCGCAGTTCTCTTGCTGACATTTAGAGCCGAAACTAGGGTAAAATTATAGGGGGCACAAGGAGGTGCACCGTGTTTTTTTTTTTTGTCTAGGGAGACACTTCTGGCCAAGTTTCCGTGTTGTTGTTTTTTTAAAACAAGCCACCCAAAACAGACGCTGCAAATTGGCGTTTGCAACTTCATGTTCCTTGTGTACCCTTTTATTGTTATCACCGTTCCAATAAAAACAGATAGATAAATAAATATGTACAAATAAAATAATATTTTGCAATTAAGTTTACCGGAGACATTGTTTGATCCTGTTCGAATTGTAAAGGCAGTTGAAGTTTCCTAATTCTTTTGATTTCGTAGCAACCTGTGTAAAGTGATAAAAAAAATTGCATTTAAATTTTGTATTAGCAGTTGTCGCTTCCCGGAATTATTGACACAGTCATTCCAATTTGAAATGTTTCTTTAAGTAACAGCTGATTTGGGAACTATTGTCCTGTACAAATAAGAGTTGTTTGATTCAATCATATTGGAGTTATAGCGAAGGCCCCTGTAGCATTCAAATTCAGACGACACTTTTGATTCCAGCTGTCGTGTTCTTTTCGATTATCATAACACTGTGCTTTCGCTTAAATTGAATAACAGCAGACTGTTGTTTTTAGTGGAGGACATATTCATTCGAATTAGCTTGCATCACGCGTGTGGCTACGATTTAGTACAAAGGAAAACACTGCATGTAACAGCCGCCGGAACGGGGAATAGCAAAGGAAGCCCCATCCCTCTTTTAGACGCCAAACTCCACTTAAAAACATATCCGTCTTTAAAACACCAGTTGTGTAGATGAAATATGTTAGCCTGAATGATATAACTGTACCCTTCCGTTGGCAGTGAAGCCCCTCCCCTTTGAGATACCCTAAATATATCATACATGAAGGTTTTCAAATCTGCACATCATGTTGTTTTTCATTCAACATAAGCCTCTAGCTACAGAAGTAAAAAAAGGTCAGTGAATTTCGACTACGTTTTTTTAATACGGAATTGGAAACCCGCTGAATCTTGTACCATCTGTACAGTTCCTCTCTTTTTTTCCCTTCTTCTTCTCCAACATCATCAATCAGTTGAAACAGGATGTTACAGCATCATTCGGTAGGCTTTCACCACCAGATAATCAGAATGTTGCCTTCACTTTAAGTATCTCCAGCTCCACCTTGCCGTAGGCCTTAATCGATGAACTGGTTTACCTTAAAGGGACAACCCTCCTTCCTCCTCATTGCTTTCGGTTGCACCTTCGTCTGTAATCCCGGGGGACATGCCGTACTTTTGTTCACGTTAAAATACGCGACAATCGGCAGAGGTTTTTTTTTTCACTCGCCAAAATCAGCTAGATTCTCTCAGATCGTTTCGGGGTGAAGACGGCAAATCTTACCGACAACTGTGCCGTGAGCTTTTCGTGGTGTCTGTTAATTTTTTAAAGTGAAAGGCACAGCACTGGCGTTTGAAAAAGTACATCCGAATCTTCTAATCCTCAGTCTAAAACACTGAGGAATTGTACATTATAATTCAGTAGTTTTTGTACAGGTTTTAAAGAAACTATACCATTGAGGAGTTGAAAAAAGTGTTTGCGTTCAAATGATCCTGTTCTAACGACACAAATCAAATTGGGATGGAACACTAAGCTGTGGCAACTTCTGTTAGACCAAAAATAATTCTTGAGAAAACGTTATAACAGTACATTAAAAAAGTACAGTATATAAAAGAATAATGGTGATGATTGATAAAAAAATCGATCAGTTTCAATCTGAATACTCACGGAGATACCAAACTTTCAGAGAATTTGTTTTCTGTGTGAATGCTGTTAAAGCCGAAAAAATTACTATTTTGAGACAAAGAAACCTCTGTTTCAATAGCGCAAATAATTGAAAAAAGCCCAATACAATCGTGCACGAAATCATGCAGGCAAAGCATAAAACACAAATATTGTATTTATTAATTAAAACGGAAAGAACTTTGCGCTTGTTGTGTGTGTTTCTTGACACTAAGAGGATGGAAATTAACCAACTCTTCTCCAAACACTATTAATGCACATTTCCTTTAAGTGCTGCATGTTGCCGGCCCTTATTGACGGTAGACTGAAGGACGGCTCTCACTTCGGAGTTCTCAAAAAATCACAAATAGTTGCGTAAAAATAATAAGATTGGTCATTGGCTTTGTTTGAGTCCAGGTTGAACCAGACGTTACCGATAATTAAGAGCAAATGGGATTGAGTTTCTCCAATTATTTATCCAATCAAAAAACCCAAGAGAATGGAATACAGGTTAGCTCTCGACCGACGTGCAATTATTGAAACAGCCACCTGAGTGTCACAGCGTGTCCCCGCGGTGACTTCATCCTTAGATTTCCAAGGTCCCTTTTTACTTTTAGCATCTTTGCCACGTATCACTGTTCGTGCAGAGATGTTATTCGGCTAGATTATAGAGTATAGCGGTTCCATTTCGTTATAACAACTTTATATGTCATGGGCAGTTTGGCATTTTCATATGCAACTCACTAAGTTGTATGTTCTGCTATGGGGGGGGGGGAATCGCAGACAATGCTCCACCATAGTCTGCAAAATGCACGTGGAAAATGTTAATTCGAAAACTAAAATATCACTGGAAAATATTTTCTATTAACGCGAAAATATGAAAGAAAAGCATAAACGTTTGTACCGGTAGCACTTACATTATGGAAACTATAAAATTATCTCTGTTTAAAATCAAATTATAGGTATAAACTCTATATTAAATCTCTACTAGAAAACCCTGTAGAAAAGCACGGTTTGAAATACTTGACGTTCAAATTAACTTTTGCTGAAGAGTATTGCACCTGTAATGTGGGCGGAGTCTGGGATTAAGACGGGGGTGGACGAAACTTCCATCTTACGATTGTCCCAGAGGACTGAGCACTGCTCAATTATAGACTGTGCACTAGTCAAACTTTCGGCTCAGTTGGAGTCAAGCAATTTACGTAGGGATCCAAGGTTCCCCAAGATGTTAAAAAATACGCACGACGGACTTGCACGGTTTTGTTATTTCAGCTTGCCCGATATCCCATCGAGTTCGCTCTAACGTTTGGTCGGGATGTGGGGGTTATTAGGGCGGTGTAAGGGGCTGAAGAAGCGAATACGGTTTCCTTCCTCTATGGTTTAAGTAACCATGCATGAATATTCAATGTTGACCGTCCTTTGAGTACGACTTGGAGTTTTGCGTGGACTCCTCCTCGTGATTTATGTTTGAATCTAGGGATAGGTGCGTGGTGAATGGACGCCATGCATAGACGGTAGACCTCCGAGGTATATGTTTCTACATTGATGCATTTACTAATCGATAGTCGAAATGGCAACCTAGTCCTTATATAGAGTTAATGCAAAACACATCACCATTTTGTAGAACATAATAGATACCGGTACTTGAACTTATCTCCACGGTGAAAAAACACAAAGTTTTGACCAAGTTGAACGACATGGGACGGCAAACCCCGCGAGAGTTTAGACGTGGACATTTTTCCCGTGCGAAACCAAACACACGTCCCCTTTCGTTTGCTAGCCGTCGCCACTTATTCGGTTTCAGGAGAATCGAATTAAACGCCGTCGATATTTTGGTAGAGGCATCCGCGATTGCACTTTTCCAGATCTTGGTGTGGAAATTTCCCCTGCCCTCCGGCCCGATACGTTCGTTACACTGTAAGGCGAAACGTGTCTGAATGCGGACGTTTGTTGACTCTGTCCCCAATAAGCCCAAAACGGGCGAGGCTGGCAATAGCCGTTGCACTTAAATGATGCAACATGAGCCCGGGTTCCTCGGCTGTTTCATGTACGGTTTTGATGTTAAGGGTTTTCAGTTACGCCTGGAAGTTAATTGTGCAATTTGCAACCATCCGTAACGTGGACTAATCACAGGGATGTATGATAGATTCGGATAATACAGGGAGGATTGATCAAAAAAAGCCCTCGGAGTCTTTAGAGAAGAGAAATTTATTTCCTACCGTGAGATCAAGAATCTTTCATCCGAACATTCGAGAATGCGACTCTCTGCAGAGTCGTAAGTGAAAGCCGAGACAGATGTTTGATTTTAAGAACTTGCACAGAAGTGGCGGGCTGGCAATTCATCGATGCGGTCTGCCACCTTTAGTATATATAAAAGGGGGAAAACCAAGCGTATTGCGAAAAAAGGTATTGACAAAACTGTGTTGTGAAAATCAATCCTTTTAAATGATTTTGCCAGTATCTGTATCACCTTTTTGAGATACTTGTAATGATATATGGCCAGTTCAAATCATCATGAAAAGAGTTGTCGATGAGCAAATATGAAGAGGATACAATAAGATTTCATGCTCTCATAACTAGTTACACGTTAAATACTATTTTAATTTGAAAAGAAAAGTTCCCTTTTGTCACCTTATCTCAAACTGAAACAGGTTTAGGAAGGAACTATAAATAAATCGTAAACTTGCGGGTACAACCATTGTGTCAATCTCTTTTGTGAGAGTGGTGGCTCTGAAAAGAGCCGGGGTGTGGTCTCGACGTTTCGAACAGTATACTCTGCTCGTCTTCAGGAGAATGAAACAAGTTTAATTCAATTTAGACCTGATTTTCTTTGCGGGGCGTGTGCAAATTATTGTCCTGTTTCCATTCTTGAGGACACTGGCGTGTTGCAATGCAACGCACGTAGACATTGTATGCAATTACCTCACTGTGGTACCGACTTTTTTTGTGTTTGTCACTAATTGTCGGAGCCAAGTAACGGATGGAGTGTTATAAATTGTAAACCTGTTGGTGCGCATCGTTTCGTTTACACAATGTTCCATCCTCGTTGGGCTTGAAACGTGATCAATCACCCACCCAAGTGCGGACATTTTCCCAACTGGGAACTTATCATTGGGTTGTTGACGTCTTTACCGGTGCAATGGCTTCTTTTGGGGGTGAAATGTATACACTAAAATAAAGCAGCTTAGGAACAAGGGTGTTTTTTTAAAATTTTTGTCATGTCAGAGAAGCCAATTAAGGTCACAATTAACGGATCTTTATAATACCCCGGTCACACAATAGACGCCGCTTCTACTACAATGGAAAACCGACCGAGAGCGTGGCCAATCGGAGCCAATCGTGGGCCAAACGTGGGATGATCTCTATGAGCGTGGTTTGGTCGGGGTAGAATCTCCTAGGTCGGGAAGCTGCAAGCTCTCCCCACGCTTATTTTGAACGTGCACAAAATAAGCGTAGCCGGGTCGTGGCCAGCAATAAGCGGGGCAAAGTCTTATTAAGAACGTAGTGGGAACGCCATTATCGTACAAGTAGCGTGGTAGCAGCGTGGTGTGATCTCTGTGGTTGTAATAAAAACGCAGCACCGTCGGCAACTATTTTGAGCCGTTTTAATTACTCTTTTACGCATCAGGTGCGTTCATCTTCGAAGTTGGGGAAAAACTGAAGAAATGCTTGAACACCTCCGATTTATATAGACGTCACAAATCGTACTTTAAGCGTGATATGGTCAGCACCAGCGTAGTGATATCGTCCTTCAGTCTTCTCGGTTTTTTGTAACAACGTAGTATGGTCATGTATGTCGTAGCGGCAACGAAGTAGAAACGACTGCTTGGTCGGCATAGGTCTAGGTGTAATCGTAGTGGTATCGAGTCAGCAAAGCTTTTGACGTAGAAGCATTGCACGACAGTCGTGATATAGTCTATAATTTGCAAAATTGATGGATTTTGACGGCGAAAGTGCCCCGATTTGATAACTTTTTCAGATCGGGGTGATCGGCATGGTCTTCGTAAGGTCGCAGGGCTGTGTGAACGGGGTATAAGGAAGGTTTGGGTTTCTTTAACACTTCAGACAACGGTGACAAAATGTCACCGGAGTCAACAGGAAAGGTGAACACTAGTTTCATGCATGAACGCCTTGTTGCTTTAATAATGTACGTTTTTTACTTCATTACCTGAATTTCGAAGTCTTCCGAGGCCCTTGTATCTTACAATCCACACAAAAATTGCATTGAGAAACGTTTGTGCATGGTAGCGTGCGGCACATTACCCATTTTGGAAGTAGAGTTAATAGGGCTATAGATATGGTTTGTCAACGTAATGCTGATATATAGGCAACATTATCAAGAAAGATACAGTAACAGTCACCTGTACAAGTTTCAGTGGAACACAGTGTCTGTACTTGTTGAGAAGACAGCAACAACATCGGTTACGGTATTTTTTTTATCAAGACCGTCGAATTCACCCACGTTTTTAGCGAGGGGAGAGCAGGTACCAACTGCACCTCCAGCCGCAGCATTCACTATCAGACACCAGGGAAATTTGAATCATCAGTCAACCCTCAGAAATCTGAGAGGCGATTCATGCATGAATCGTTTTTCAAATTGTTTTTCAAATGTTTTGGAGTTAAAAAAATAATCCAAACCATTATTTGGAGGGAAAAATTTCTCAAAGTACCAAGTAAGTTTTCATGGTTATTAATTTTTGGAGTATACTTACCACGTCTGTGACCTTTAAACCATTGTTATTCTTAACTCGTTAGTCCAGTCACATAGAAAACCTGTTTACCCCGAAAGCAATCATTTATATTAAAGTGAAAACAGATTACGTGACTTTCACACGGTTCGGTTAAAGTTATCCATAAACGCTAGTGGTACGGTGTGCTAATAAATAGAAAGTCAATTTACGACGTATAGTTGCCGCTCATCATGTTGGCCCACCATATCAATTATTAAAAGTTACATCAAATCGCTGGCATTTGAAAATGCTCACTTAGCGCACGACATCGGTGCTGTTTATCAATAACAGCCACCTACCTATGCGCAGCCTGCCAAAGAATATTGCAATTTTATTTATTCAGTCGAATACCTAAGACCCAACTCTCGATCTATCTAACTGCGTCCATTCGCGTTTTGGATGGGGAGCACATGCCTTACAGTGACATGAAATCATACTTGCTACATTTAGGTCCAGTCTAGGTGCTAGTCTGGGGCTACATATAAGTTCAGCCTAGGTAGAAGTCTGGGGCTACATATAGGTCCAGTCTAGATACAAGTCTGGGGCTACATATAAGTCCAGTCTAGATACAAGTCCAGCCTAGATACAAGTCTGGGGCTACATATAGGTCCAGCCTAGATACAAGTCTGGGGCTACATATAAGTCCAGTCTAGATACAAGTCTGGGGCTACATATAAGTCCAGTCTAGATACAAGTCTGGGCTACATTTATGTCCAGTCTAGATACAAGTCTGGGCTACATTTAGGTCCAGCTTAGATACAAGTCTGGGGCTACATATATGTCCAGCCTAGATACAAGTCTGGGGCTACATATATGTCCAGCCTAGGTAGAAGTCTGGGGCTACATATAGGTCCAGCCTAGATACAAGTCTGGGGCTACATATAAGTCCAGTCTAGATACAAGTCTGGGGCTACATTTAGGTCCAGCCTAGATACTAGTCTTTGGTTACATATAGGTCCAGCCTAGATACAAGTCTGGGGCTACATATAGGTCCAGTCTAGATACAAGTCCGTGCTACACTAACCGTTCTACGGCTACGAACTTCATGAGAACACATTTCACACGGGGAAAATCGAGAAAGCATTTTGAGAATATAAAACCAATACTTTACATGTCATTTTGTCGTATTCAGAGATTCGTACGAACAGTGCAATGCTTTTACCCTCGTCGTCATCGGTCATTTTAAAAAATAAACATGAAATAGCCGTAGAGACATATCAAACAATAATGCTCGCGGACCTCATAAAAAACTGGGAAATCTCGTTTAATTCCAGTTTAACTTGCACATTTTGGGGCATTCAGCATATCACGCGCCGCACTTTCAGTCTGCCCTGACCCGCTGATTTGTTTCATTGAAAAACCATAATTGCTAATAAATGTTGTTTTCGTGTTGCGTTTGACGCTACGGGCGTCGATCTGACTTGTTGAAAATATGATGTGCCTGTTCCACGTCAAGCGGAAGGGATAAACAATAAATTGTGGGAAAAATTGGACAAATGCTGTTAGGCCCTCGTGCTCAAGGGGGTTAAAAACGTTAACAATTAGGCGTGTTGTTATATCGTTTCGGTAAAATAACTATGATATACTATAAAGAAATTGATTTCTATACAGGTTGATAGAGAGCAAAATGTTTGTTGCCCTGCATCGATTTGTCGTATTGCTTGTTACTGGTTAAGACGTTTTTTGTATGTGTGTTTTTTAATGATTATTGCCATCAGTTTAATTTATTTTCAAATAATATATAAACATATTCATCTTTGCCTTTCTTCATCTTAGACCAATTCTTAAATTATACTTCATTTCGACGTATACTTGATCCAGTTGTTTTTCTGTATATTTAAATATAGAGCACAGTCTAAAAGTCTGCAAACTGTTTAATTTAAAAAAAATTGCGGAAGAGCACGCACGTGAGCATGGCGGTTTGGACTTAGTGCACTCTTCCAAAAATGGAAATCAGGCCCTTCCGCTAATCAAAATCAGATTATTATTGTTTTTATTAGCAATCAGTTTGTATGTATTCAGTTTTTAATTTAGCATCCTCCACATGAAACACACACACACACACACAAGTGTGTAATGACCTCCAATCGTGGACCCTCCTTTGTTCAACTCTTTGTCCTGACAAACGTGGACCCCATTGTTTTCTTTTGTGATAGCAAACGTGGACCTATTGTCCCTTTTGTTGTAAGTCCTCGGTTTGAATGTCGCTACAAACTCACACACACACATACACACATCCAGCTCTGTGTTCCATATCCCTCTGTACACAATCATTTTGTTCAGTTCACTTTAAGAAAGAAACAAATTCTTCAACACTGAGCAAGTTCGGGTGGGCGATCAGAGTGACTAGACTTACTAGAAACCATAGAGCACAGGGAGATTGACTAGCTCGACCATGCACTGGAGCAGGGTCGAGCTTGTAAATTCGAGAGCTACGTCACACACTTTCACACTGTTTCTGGTTAGTCTAGTCACTCTAGTCGCCCACCCGAACTTGCTCACAGGTGAAAACATTGGTGGACGTGTGAAGTCCACATAGTGTTTCAAAACCCTGCCTTGTGTGGACCTCGTGTTCTCTTCGAATGTAATGCTTGCCCACGCGCACACTTTTCTAATGTTTACACTCATGTGGAGTCATATTTTGTCCTTTCCCTTGTCACTGTAGGGCGTACTTAACATCCTTCTATTGTACACGAAAATCCTTGTGTGAAGTCCCCCAGTCTTTAGAGTTCCCCTCTTGTTTTCCCCTTTTTGTTGTCTCCATAAGGTAGCGAATGTTAAAACAAGTGTGTAAACACCTACCTGCAATCGGGGACCACAAAAAAATGTACCTCTTTTTGTTTGTACTTTCATTTAACAATATATTTTCATTTCTACTTATACTTCAACAGAAGTGGTGTAACCAGACCCCCCCCCCTTTTTTTTTTTTTTTTTTTTTTTTTTTTTGAAGGGGGGGGGGGGCTTTTTAGTATAGTGAATCGATTCATTTGTGCATTTTTTCGAGATCATTGAAGGGGGGCAAGGGTTCTAGGAAGGGGGCATAGCAGCATGTCACGCCAAGTAACGTTGGTACACAATTCGCTCAAAAGTCTTGAGCGGTATTTTTACAAAACGAGAGTCAAAACCAAATAAACTATTGGAAGTAGATCAAGTAAATTAAAACCAAAACCACATGATTATATTGTTCGGGTCATCCATCACGCGATGAAAAGTCTCATTAAAATCAGTATTTGCTACCAGTAACATCAATAAATTTAATACATGTCCGTATATAGATCTCTCTTTAAGTGGTGTGCAAAGGTTTATAGGCCCATGTTTAATAAAATCCTACTCTTCAAATTAAAACTTTATATTGTTTCTATTATTTCGGTTTGTACGACAGACTGTGTATTATGATATTCACCACAGATTACTAACTACTGAAGAAGAAAAAATATACAAACCCAATGTTTGAAATGCATTGTTTAAACATAACCAGATGTCAGTTTGGTTTGTAAAACGACCACTTTTTTGTTCTGTTTGTTTACTCTGTTTGTTTACTCGGTCTCTAAAAGACGATCATGGTAATTGGTTTGCATTCCAGGTAGCAAATGGTGGAACCAATGAAATAAAGGGGAGCTCGTTACATGGATAGGTGCATTTAACAACTGTCAAACATTAGTATTGATTTATTGGTTGGTATTATGTTTTGGATGCATTCTGCGTTTCAAGGACGTTTTAAAGGGTGTATGTGTATAACATTGGTAACATTGAAAATATAAATGTTCACAGAGTTGCACATAACTTGCATGGTATAAAGATGGACATGGTAATAAACTTCCCTTGAAATGGTTTTGCTTGAAATGATATAGCTTTTAGAAAATGAGTAAAACTATTAGCCTGTATCACTGGTGATAAAAACAGTGAAAACATAAGATGGGGTTTTCACTGTTTTCTCATGACTCTGAAGACCAATTGAGCTCAACATTTCACAGGTTTGTTATTTCATGTATACAATGTACGTTGGGTCACATAAAGTGTGGATACTAGTCTTTGAAAATTACCAATGTTGTACATGTGCTTTAAAGGTACAATACATTATTGTTATGAGAATCTGGAAAAACAGATTTGGAATGATTTCAACTTCAAACCTTGGCTTAGGCTGCCGTTCCGGCTCCGGTTCCGTTTATTGCGGGTTCCGTTTATTATAAAAGGCGGGTTCCGTTTAATGTGGGTTCCGTTTGATGCGGGTTCCTTTTAATGCGCATTGCTCCTAAACAGAGTAGAATGATGACGGAGCCCAAGCCGGAAGCCTTAGCCCCAAGCCCTGTTTGGGAAAAACCCAAGTCCCTGTCCCGTCAAAAGTACTGCCGTGAATGAGACAATGTTGCTGCCAACAAAAAATTGGTTTCTAATTCGATTTGCCATTTCGAAATAGAATACCTCGGCTTTTGTGTTGTTCAAAGCCACTATCAAAGCTGTTATTAATATTATATTGCAAACTTATACATAAAATATAGCTTTGTAATCACCTTTTTAATACAGTGCTAGGCAACTCATTGTTGGTCAGTATCCGACTTTTGTTTTTGTCGTTTTATTCAAGTTTATTTTGACCCCCCGCAGAGACAATTTGTAGTTGGATTTGAGGCATTAACAGATTGGGTTTTTTCTGTTCTGATCTGTGGCATTTGGACTTCTGTAAATTAATTTATTTTATTTATGTGTAAAGTTTTATCTCGTCCCCAATGGGTTTTGCATCGTACTAAGACTCAAAGGAACTGAAAAAAACATATATTATTATAATATAACGAAATTTCTGACTAGGTTTTTATATGCGTTATTTGTTTTCCTTTATTTTCCGTTTACTAATCTCTTTTAAGACAATTTAGGAGCGAATCTGTGGCATTTTGACTTCTGTAAATTCCTTTTGGATGCAGCTCCAAAAGCAGCTGTGCGGCGTTTGCTTACGAAATTAAATCCTATACGAATTACACAAAAGCATATTTATTTTTTCCAATATTGCTAGTTCCTAGTTTGGGTTTGCACGGAAGTGTGGAACGAGTCAGCTCGATTACCCCTTTATAACGGAAGTGTTATTACTACTTGCTGCTTCCCAAGTCCATGGGAACCAGTGTCCACCAGGGACGGGGGGAAAAAGTCGTGATATGACTCCCTCCACAAAGGTTTAACTCTACCCAGTCCCAATAAATTAAATTGAATTACATTCCCAGTGGAACAGAAGAAGAGAAAAATAGGATGAAGAAGAAGAAAAAAAAAACACCCAGCTTGCCAAATGCAATTATGAAAATCCAATGCATCAAGCTATAATTGAATATCGAAGCTTTGAAACATGGCTGTTAGGTGAGTTATCTATCATCATTCATCTAACAGTGTTCGTTCAAGATGTACTCTGCATTCTAACAGTATAAACACTGAGTGTTCGACTGAGTGTCAACTGTTTGTTCCTTCCCCTGATGTTCTCTTCTTCTATTGGAGGTTGTTGAAAACCCCATAATTCAGTTTCAGATGCGTCCTAACTGAGTAAATATCGAACCGTTTTTTACATTTCGGAATAAACCGAAACTGCAAAGGTATAAAAAAAAATAACTTAATTGATGGACAATTTTGCTAGCCTGATATGACACGGAGGCGATCGTGCGCGTAATGCAAAACCTAAAGGTTGCATCAATTTTGATTCACTTAGAATCGACATTTCTTGTATTTTTAGCACCCAAAAAACATACTGAGGAGGAAAAAGTAAAATATAATAAGCTTTGATTTTGCTGCTGTTGAGATTGCACATTGTGAAGTGGAGGTGTGTTGTTCCATTTCGTTTATACAATGATTTTTATCAAAACGACAACGAGTTGTGCGCGTCACGAAAGGGCAACAATCATTGTCTTCGTCGGGGCAGTGTATGCCCGGAGAAAGAGGGGGCGTAGACGGGGGGGGGGGGGTGGTGAGGGAAATTAATCTGAGAAATTTTCTCCGAAGTTTTTTGTGTCCCATAACTTCTATTAGGTGATAATTTGATTTTAGGGCAGTTTATTGCTTTCCTTCGTATCGGATCAACTTAAAGAAACTGAGGTGGGGGCCGTGTGCAAATAGTCTGATCTGTTTGATGATGATGTGAACTATTCATTGCTGCCACTGGAGGAAGGGAACCAGACAAAGACGGTGATAAAATTGATAACTCTGTCATTAGTATTTTTCTTGTTTTCTAAATCACCATAACACAAAGTTTGTGGTAAAAAGCTATAATCACTACTCCCTTATTCTGTACTTCCGCTATTACCTTTTTATGAAATAACATTTAATATCTTTCTGGTCGTTATACAAATTACAGAAGAGACAGGGGTCTGATTTGAAAAAGAGGTAAGATTGATCTTGAAAATAAGCATCGATCTTAAATGCTAAGCAAAGTAACGCTATACACAACACAAATCACTGGCAATAATGACGGCTCCATCTTAAAATGAATCTTTAGTGCTTTGTGAAATCGAGCCCAGAGTATAGCTTTCCGCCCCGGTTTGAAAAGTAGGAAGTAGGAACAAAAACAAGATTATTGCACCGTGATGGATCTCAATTAATATGGATACCTAACGCAATCGATTTGGGCTCCGTCCGGCAGTGCAATTAATGTGAACAACGACCTACAAGACCTTTTGTAACAGTGCCAGCTAAACACACTTGTTTACGTGCATCGTCGGCTGCGCTCACGGGTCACCCAAGATCTTGTAAACACTCGATCAACACCTTTAAAAAATTGCTCTTTCTTTAAATCACAATTTCATTCACTTGTTGCTGTTGCTAGTATAGCTAAAAGGCATTTGCAATTGCGAGCCAAGCCCGTCAGCAATCCACATTGTTCATCCGTCCATCAAATCCCTATTAGTTCACATGAACGTAAACTTTAAGCTCGGATTATTCCTATTGACACTGCTGGCATAAATCTATTCTATATGAACACCCAAATGCCTCTTGACAGTATAAAGGACAAGTAATATTTCCTGTGAGGTTTTGGTTGAGATGACCGTGCTAAACTTGGGGTTCCGTTTTTGCAATTATTGCCCCGTCGACCATTGTCTATTACTACGCCAGCGGCTATTTTTTCCTCAATCAAATCCAATAAATGTTTCTAATTCAATCAACATTATAATGTTTTTGTCTAATGCTTTTATATTTGCAAAGTCTTTTTTCCCCTTCTTAACAAGTAATGATTGTCTGATTTCCTTGAATTTTATTGTAGGCTAACTTATTCTCCTCGATGGTCAAAGGGCAAGGAATCGAACATTATGTAATTGTTTTCTGTTTCAATGGACTTTGATTTGTTTCTTTAAATTGTACTTAAAGGAACATTACAGAATTGGTAAGAAACAAACTTGTAAAATATACTTTTTGATCACAGATTTACATAAAACTTACACGGTCTAATGACGATGATAGTAGAAAACATCCCTTGAAATATTTCTGTCTGAAACGCCATATTTGATGAGAAATGAATAAACTAATTTTCCAATTGGAGTTTATCGCTCAGTGAGCGTTTTATTCATTTGTTGAATCTATATGATTTCATGCAAATGTGTAATCGGTTTTCCACTATTTTCTCGTGACCCAGATGGCCGATCGATCTCAAACTTCCACAGGTTTGTCAGTTTATGTATATGGTGGATTACATAAAGTGCTTACACTGCCAGCAACTGTTTTGTTAGCAAAAACCAATTCCGTAATGTTCCTTTAAGGCAGGAGGGGCACACTTTGTATTGACACAGAAAACAATCTGTGTAATGTTCAGCTGAAATCCTACTTGTTATAAAGATGGTAGTGTTAGTGTTAGAAAGCATCCTGCGAAATTATTTCGTTAGAAGTGCCCTCATTGATCAGATACCAATACAAATTATGTCGAACATTTTGGAGTGACCAAAGATCGCATGAAGGCGACTTTAAATTTCCGTGGTGTTCGCCCTTGTGAATGCTGCGGCCAGAGATGCGGTTGGTACCCGCTGTCACCTCGCTAAACGTGGATGGATTCGACGTTCTGGATTAAACTACGGTGACATGTTCTTGCTGTTTTCTGACTTTAGAAACTTTCACAGCTGGTGCCTTTATTGATAATTTGGCCTATAAATTAGCAGTGTTGATAAAAACCAATCTATTACCCTTCCTTTTAAGTGAAGCCTGGCTCGGGAAAGGCACATACCAACAGTTTATTTATTTTCCATTAAATATTTCAGTTAGTATTTGTTTATATTTTTTTTATTGATTTTGTTTGTTTATGTCCAATTTTTCAATAATGGTATTAATCCAAGAAGTGACATTGTAATTGAAAAGTAGGCCTATAACAAGTAAGTTATTCTATAGATTTTATGTTTCTTAAAAAAAAAACTTGTCGCTGAAGTGCACAACAAACAAAATGACCCCGTAATTCAACTTTTTCTAACGAGCTTATACAATTTGAAACAATTAATTAACCAATATGGCTATAATGAGAGTACCTCATTAAAAAAACGGAATCAGACTTCGGGCGCTCGCTGCATCTGGGTGCGGTTCTCTCTCGCGACACACTGCGCATGCCCGAGGAGCCGGTTTATCCACCATTCCCACAATTCCTTGCGGTTAAAAAACAAGATGGCCGTCGTTCTGTGGTAATTTTTCAGAATCCGTGGAAAAGTTCATATCAAAATTCTCATGTAGTTAATGTTGCATTCTGGCGAAAACATACATAATTTGTTCAGGTAAGGATTGAATCGAATGTTGGTTTTAACGAAACGTTAAGTTTTGGTGTCCAAATGGCTTTTTTGTACAGTTGTTTTTTTTATCAACCGCATGCCCATTTTCCGGACATTTGCTATTTTCTGACTTGCATTTGCAAGAGTTCATTCAATCTTCTTCTAGATGGTATTTTCCTTGAAACATGTCGTGTATGCATCTCAAATAGTTGTCGTATCTGCGTATGGTGTGAGTAATGATTGTTTGTTTATACTTGTTAGTTGGCCAGCAAGTCAGATTGTGAACATCAAATCGAGAGTGGAATTCTGAACCCACCAAAAAAAAATTTCAAACCGGCTCTGGTTCATTTTCGTTTTCACTTGCAGGGTTAACTAAGAGTAAGACAAACCACTTAAAATTGAATTACCCCCAGAAATGAGTACTGCTATAGTGTCTCCATCTACACCCAGTTCAACGGATGGTGACATTGGTGCATTTGGTGGCATAGATCACGACGATAGAGGTGAGTTGCTTCGTACTAATTAATTCTTTGAAAAAATACTGAATCCTCCATTTTTACTTTTTCAGTAAACTATAATTTAGTTGGTAAACGGTATTTTTTTAGTGCCCTCTTTGATGTGTACATGATGACGAGTAGCCTTAGCCCCCATTGACAATTACACTGGACTTCCTCCTCTTCTTGGTCCTATGCCCACAGACATAGATCAGAGGAGTGCTCTTTGATGATATTTCAAAAGGAAACTTGCATTGTTTTGCCGGTGTCAGGACACTTCATACCTTTGCCACTTCGTACCCTGGACACTTCGTACCTTTTGAAGGTACGAAGTGACTTTGGACACTTCATACCTTGGACACTTCGTACCTTCTTACAAGACACTTTGTACCTTCTCACAGGACACTTCGTACCTTCAGGATTTCTGGATTTCTGCATCGTTTCTACTAGGGGTCACACCGCTAAAATTAAGTAATGGCCCGTTGTCACTAGACTTGAGTTCAAGTCAATTGTAGTTCAGCATCGGAAGTATTTAATATCATATTTACGTGTCGAGAAAATGAAAACATAAACAAATATAAAGGGTTTCCCAAACACAAAACCAGTACACTTTTAGATCAACTTTATAACAACCAATTTCTAAAACAATCATTGAAACAAAACATTTAAAAATCATTTAAAAAGCTTGAAAGTTCTCAATATCATATTTACATGCTGAGATAATGAGAACATAAAAACAAAAATATAGGGTTTACAAATCACGGACAAAATAAAGGTATTTCGAAGATATTTTTACACAATAAAAATAATAACATTCCAGATTAAAAAGGACATTCACGTAATTAAGCAAAATGAAAATTCATTGAGTATCTCAACGAACATTTAATATGCTATTGAGGAAATACCCATTTTACTGAAGGTACGAAGTGACTCGGCTGATGGTCTCATTTCGTACCCCGCCCACGGTACGAAGTGACCAATTTAGTTACGGTACGAAGTGTCCCGAAGGTATGAAGTGTCCAGGGTACGAAGTGTCCGACATCTGTTTTGCCGAACCTCCCCCCCCCCCCCCCCCCCTTCGCCCCTCCTTCAATATGCACTAACCTTGTGGCGGGTATATTGAAAAAAAATAATAATTGCAAGCTTGTTTTAGTGTCATTTCATTTCTGCTCCATGATGTTTATCTGATGCACCTGATCATGAGCGCTGATTTTATTCGCAAAAATAGTGGCAGTACCTATGTTGGTTGGATGCAGTGCACAGTTTTACTTTGTTCCACAGTGGTGGCACTGTGTGATCAACGGGTTGCTGCGAATGCGTTGACTAAAAACTACTATTAACTAGAACAGCGAAGTCATACAGTTTATCATTACTCATGCAAACGGTCAGTAAACATCATGCGCCGACGATGTTTAAACGAGTGATTTTCAGCTGGGACTGGGAGATTCTTCTTGTGTGTTGTAAAATTACACAAAAATTTGCGTGCACCCTGTGACACAATCGTTTTTATGAACTTGCCACATTTGTGTCCTTACATTTTGAATGGATATTATCATTTTTCCTTTCTGGTTTGTGGCCCCAGATTTTTTAAAATTTTTTATGAAGGGTAATAATGTCAGAAACTGTAAATGGTCTGATTCCCATCCCGTGAATGAAAAGTCATAATGACAACATGTTGGTGTTGAACCAGACTATCATTTGCCACGGTAAACAAAAATTTGTAAAAGTCACTGAACATGTTCAGCGCCGTTCCGTCTTTTTTATCATTTACTAAAAGAAAGTTGGTATCGGCAAAATATACACTGCTTTAAATAAATTATCACTGTGTATGCACTGGTACCGGTAGTGTACGCCAATTGTTTACCTTTTTAATAAAAGAATATTGACTGAGAAATAATGGAGTTGGATACAGTATCTTATTCTTGTATTTTTGTTACCTTGATAAGTTTATTATTCCTAAAGTGGCGTGTCTGTATAAGCTTGGGCGATATCACTTTTTTCATCCACGATATATCGTTGACATTGTATCGCAATATTCGATATTATCGTGATTAATTTTTTGATGACGTCATCTTTTACAAATCTCACAGAGTAAGTTGTAGTTACCAAATGACTTACCAATCAGCTTTTTGTTCCAATGAGATATTCTTCAGGTTTTACTCTAAACCTATGGTATGAAAACCTGGGCCTATTACTTACACACATTTAATGGGTTAACTACTGTGCATGACAGACTGTTCTATATGTGTGCATAACTTATTAGATCACACTACTCGCATATATGCAACACACACGTGATAACGCACGTAATACCACCCGTCTGCGTGAGACCGCCTGATTGCTAAGGCTTTGACGTTGGTTTTTTCGAAGACTAAACCCTGTCGGATCGGATCTGTTGGAGAATCTTGCGATTGCGGTCTGTGACTTGCAGCTGATTGTTGCAGCAAGATCATCTCGACAAGGAGATTTATTGTTGCAAGATCGCCTGGACAGTAGGAGATTTATTGTTACATGATCGTCTCGGATAGGAAATGCATCGCGATACTTAACGATATCGCGATTTACCGATATCACGATAACAAAAACCGTGACCCGATATTGTAATCATTTCAGAACTAGTATCGCAATATTCGATATCGTGGTATTGCCCAAGCTTATGTCTGTACAATCTCTAGAGATGGAGGACAAGTAACTTGAATCGTAACATCACATTTTTATTATTTGACATCATCTGGAGGATAGGATCCTACAAAACACCTGCATGTAGCTTTGCCTAAGAGATTGATAGGTGTAACTTTAAACACCAAAATGAGTTAGCCAAGCAACATTTTATTGTACTCACCACATTGTGGACAAAAATATAGATACCCCCCCCTGCAGTTCAATGATCTCCTGGGTGAAACTACATGGACCAAGACTCAGAGGGAGTCAAGGGTAATAGGCTAAGTAATAGACTAGTGTTTGAGACACGATAGTCCGAGACCGAGAAGGTTCAAGACTGAGATGGAGAACAGGAGGTCAAGACCACGAGCAAAACCGTGACATTAAATAAATAAGTCAAGTGAAAAAGAAAAGAATCAAGCAAAGTTGTTGAAGGGTATGAGTGATTGTGGGCACAGTTTTATTTCCATGAAACCAAGAAGGTTTTAGCCAGGATTTGGTAAAAGGGTGTCCAATTTGCTGGAAATTTTAAAAACCGAGTGTCCAAATTGTTCACTCACTATACATTTGTAAATGACAGATTAAACAGGGTGTCCAAATTTAAAACAGGTGTCCAAAAGATACCCAGACACCCCAATATGAAAAAAGTAAACAACATGTGAAAAGAATTGTAAAAAAACCAAGCTACTAACAAAGGATGCATTCCCAAATTCTCATCTTATCAAAAACATCAAAAAGATAAGTGCTGAAATAAAAGCAGTCTCATTTTGTCTACCATTACCAGGTCTAGACATAAATCCTGTATAAACTTCTAGGATGTGATTTATTTTTTAGTATACATTGTCTTTATCCATATGAAACACAAAGACCACCCTTACCACCCAGCACAAATGGAAAAAGCAATTTCAGTAGTATATTTGATGGGAAGTTCATATGTTTCCAAGTCTAAAGGCATGATTTACAAATGTATGAAGAAAAATCCTCCAATCAGAAAAACATCATGACAAATCATAGGCCTTAACCAAATAAACACACTTCAACCAAAGGTGAAACAAGCATGATAGGCTAATAAAATGTAATATATACATGTACATGTACATGTACGTATGTCAGTGAACCTCCGCCCCCCTTTGTGCGATACTTTACGATGGTGCATCCAACCAATGAATCATACCCTATGCGGCCTTACATGTTATATTAGGGTTTGTTAAAATCGAGATCGAGTTTTCTGTGTCATGTATGTACACATGTACATGTACATGTACTACCCATTAAGCATGTTAAGAAAGAACAGGTGCTGTGTAGCATGCACACATAAATCTCTTTACAAAATGCAAAATTGTTTGACTTTTCAATGGACCCAAATAAAAATGATTATACAAATACAATTCATTCCATGTGCTGCATAATGGTATGTAAATGCTGGTCTCAACGCAAGACCAGTCAAAAATTTGAGACCGGGAGGGTCCGAGATCGAGACCGAGATCGAGACCAAGACCGAGACCAAAGGGTACTGAGACCAACAAAACTGGTTTCTCTCGAGACCGAGACCGGTCTCGATATCCACAACACTGGTAGAGACGTACAAAATGCTGTGACAAATTTGGATAAAGACAGAGGAGTGCCAGAATACCACACCAAAATCCATCAAAGAGCTTTGAAACACCTACCAGAAACTAACCTGAAGTATTCATGAGATGATGCTGTGAAGAGGTTGTTATAATTGACCAATTTTCAACACTTGAGGCCTCCCTCACAGGCCAACCTTGTTAGCATGATGGTTAATCTCACTACGTGTGATTATGTGGTGCGCTAGAATTTAAAGATTCATGCGTGTGGCTGCTGCTCTAAATTGATTAAATACTAAACTTTTTGCAGGATTTCCTCAGTAGGCACTAGGCACAGTTTACATACTTACATGTATGGTGTGCCGTGCCCAAGTGGTTAAGCACATTGGTCTCAAGCTCTGATTTTTCTGTTCAGCCGAATGTGGGTTCGAGTCCCTGTCTTGACACTTCTGCCTTGAGCAAGACACTTATCCATTTTTGCTTCTTTCTTAAGAAGGGGCGTAAAGCCGTGGGTCCCGTGTATTGTTTAATGCCATAAAAGAACCCAGTAGAGTAACACTTATCGCTAACAGATGGATTGCAGTACGCGACATTGACCGCCATCTTTGATGTAAAACGACTCTTAGCCAATGATAGCTCTTCACGCGTACCCAATTCATCAAAGATGGTGGTCAATGATGCGTATTGCAATCCATCTATGGAAGGGGTTTGCCCTAGTGTTTCTGGCTGGCAGTGGCTGATGAATGCACCTTGTAAACCATTAGAAGGTGCTATACGAATTGGTCTCATAATTAAAAAAATTTAAAAAATTCTAAAACTTGTCTTAAAATGTTTTTGTTTGTTCAAGCACCTTGAGTATCTTAAAAGTACATGTAGATGCGTGCGGTTTATAAGACTATATTATTTTTTTTATATTTTGCTTTTTATTGCATGTTAACAGTTACATGTAA
Organism: Pycnopodia helianthoides; assembly: GCA_032158295.1. Taxonomy (NCBI): domain Eukaryota; kingdom Metazoa; phylum Echinodermata; class Asteroidea; order Forcipulatida; family Asteriidae; genus Pycnopodia; species Pycnopodia helianthoides. Next base: position 17,581,084 of record CM063248.1, read on the forward strand.
TGGTTTATTTACATTCAGTTCTTATGAATGTTTGTTTTCCAGTGTACTTGCATTACATCTTTACACTTCCCTCCCGAACTATCAGACCCCAACTTTGATTGTAGGCTTGTCTTTATCTCCCACCAGGTGTGGTTTCACCCAGGCCAATGAGCACAGACAGTAGCACTGGGGATCTAGCAATGCGTAGCACAAGTTTGGACTGCTCCCCTGACGACAGCGAGGATGCTGAAGAGAAGGCAAGACTTACTTGCCAAGTACTGGAGCTACAGAACACACTGGACGGTAGGTTCCTCAATGATGCATTCGCAGTTTATCCCTCTGGCTGTCTGACCATTCAATACCATTCACTGTGGTTTTGAATGATAGATAAACTATGCCAGCCTGCAATATGACACCACGAGGGAATGCATGTACACAGTACACAGTTAGTTCTGTGCACAGTTGTGCCACCGTACGCAACCTTGGCAGTCGAATGGTTTCAAATGGTTGGTCAACTCACTGGAAAATGTTGCCAAGAGTCCCTGACAGTAGGAGGGCTATAAGAAAATATTCATCTACTAAAATCAATCTTTGAATATTGCATTTTTGCGTATAATATGCATACAGTATAATGTACGGAGAACCTTTGTAGTTGTCGTGTAAAGCTTCTCATGCCTCGATCTTTGTTATTAAAGGGGCACAGCAAAATCCCCTGATTAAAGGAACTCCTAAGCCTCTTACTGTCTGAGTGCTCAATATCATCCACAGTGTTTTCAATATGCCCGGCTGCAATGTGATACCATGTGGTGAATGCATACTACTCAGAACGCACATATGTACAAATTTGTATGTACATGAGGACACTGTACTTTCAAGTGGTTTGGCAAATAAACAAAAGCGAGAAAAGGCCACATCAATTTTTCAAGGGTGCCAAATGTTAACTCATGGCCTTTATTCTCTCCGACAGTTGCTGAGTACACTTGGAATGTATTAATCTCATGCACACAATTTATCACTACGCACTGTGTGCACACATGCAGGGCTCGAAATTGGGATGAAAACCCACAAGACTGCAGGGCTCAACATGTAGCTCAACATTTTTACTGGACCAGCAAGACCAGGGCCCAATTTCATAGAGCTGCCTTTAAAATCAGAACATGTTGCTTTTAACAAGTTTCTACTCAGCAAAAAGGTAGTAGCAGGAAACGGTCAAAAATGGTACATATGAAATGGCATTTTGACTGATAACCTATTTCTGGTGAGCACAGTTGTTTTTTGCTTAGCCGATTTTTGTGCTTAAAGGAACGTTACAGAATTGGTTTTTGCTAACAAAACAGTTGCTGGCAGTGTAAGCACTTCATGTAATCCACCATATACATAAACTGACAAACCTGTAGAAGTTTGAGATCGATCGGCCATCTGGGTCACGAGAAAATAGTGAAAAACCGATTACACATTTGCGTGAAATCATATAGGTTCAACAAATGAATAAAACGCTCACTGAGCGATAAACTCCAATCGGAAAATTAGTTTATTCATTTCTCATCAAATATGGCATTTCAGACAGAAATATTTCAAGGGATGTTTTCTACATCATTAGACCGTGTAAGTTTTATGTAAATCTGTGATCAAAAAGTGTATTTTACAAGTTTTTTTCTTACCAATTCTGTAATGTTCCTTTAAGCACCTCTATGAAACTGGGCCCTGAACCAAGTTGAGAAAAAATATCCACACAGTTTCATGTCTTGGCTGTTTTTATTTGACATTTATGAGCCAAGCACTAGAGAAGATTTATTTCATTCGTGTGGTTAATACTTTGATACTCAACAGAACTGCCTGATATTTATCAGACTTAAAGTCAATATTTGAACATCATTTTTTGTTTGTATAGATATTCATTCAATCGGAAAAAACACAAGACTGCCAGACTTGTCTAGTCGTGGGTTTCCTAGCCCTATGCTAAAATCACTGGCCTTGGGCCTGCGGTCCAGGGTGAATTTAGAGCCCTGGTGACTGGAAAGTCATCTTGAAGTTTTGCATGGTGGGAATATTATGTAGATTTTGTTTCATCTGATGCGAATGTCATAATTACAGGGTTCTGCCCACAGTGGTCGGTGCCGGAAAACCCGCCCGCACTCAGGATTTCCCAACCACCACTGGCAGAATTTTATCTGTTTCCGACCATCACACATTTTTCACATTTTAAAATTACACTTGCAATTTCCTTTCAAAGGTTTTCATGGAAATGTAAAATGGTATCCGAAGCCATTCATTTTGAGTACTTCTTTGATTTGAGTCTATTTATATGATCTACCGTGTAACTGATCCATCTCGCAATGGTTTCCAGGGAAACATTTTTCCACCACTAAAGAAATCCTGGGCAGAACTTTGTAATTATTGGTTATATTTTTACAGAAATCACTACCTCCTCCAAATGAGATAATTACATGGTGTACATGTTTGAACATGAAACTTAATCTTACAGAAAAATGCCTACAATTATTGTTTTCAATACCATGAATAAAATTTTAGACTTTTTATAAGATTTTTTCTCATATAGCAGATTTTGGTATTAATGTGTGTATTGTTTGTTTTAAATTTTTGGTTATAATGCATTATTTATCAAACTTGATATGTAGTAGGAGATTAAAATGCAGTATTAGATGAGTGTCAAGAATAACATTCATAAACTGACACTAAATTCTTGACCCCCCTTCTCAAAATATTAGAAATCCTCCTCTTATTCTCTGACCATTCGTGACCATTCATTACTTTTTTTAAATTATAATTAACTAACCTGCAATGTTGTGAATGCATGTGCACACTTACATGTGCCACCATACACAACTCGTACAGATGTGGGGCAAAGGGTATCCCCCCCCAATTTTCCCATACTTTAACACAGTTTTTCCCTCTTGTACAGAAGTACATGTACCCCCCCCCTAAAATCCCTCCCCCTGAGAATTACTGAGATTCCAAGCACACAATAAAGACACAATAGGTAGGGGGGTACACCATGCCCCCATATCGAGCACCAAATGTACAGTTGAGTTAATTTGATTGGTCAGTGAAGGTGCCGGGAAAATTTTACCAAGAGAAGGATTTTAAATGATTGAAAATTGAACAATCTTTACTACACAGCGTCTCACCACTATGTGTCTTGCTACAATATTCTCAATACTATAACGAAGGCTAACAATTTTCCATCCATTTTTTTACTCTCTGCACATCAGACTTGTCCACCAGAGTTGACAAAGTGAAGGAGGAAAACCTAAAGCTGAAGTCGGAGAACCAAGTCCTAGGGCAGTACATTGAGAACCTCATGTCGGCATCCAGCGTTTTCCAGTCCACGTCGCCAAAAAGCAAGAAGAAGTGAGTAGTCGTTTCTTTGCTCTCCTAGTCGTAAACTGAATTATTAGAGGTAGGACTCCAATCACAGGTAAAACTTGTGGTATCACCCTATCCCCTGCCAAATAGACTCCTTGCGCATGGCGTCACAAGACCCAAACAGCGCCCTCACTGAGGTCAATGAAGACCTATTTGTGGCTGAGAGTTGTGCGTGGCGCAAACATGTACACGCGTTTACGTTTCCATTGTTTGACCTCAGCAATGGCTGCCACCAATGCAGGGGGTCTACACAACAAAGGGCAAGTTCGGGTGGGCGACTAGAGTGACTAGACAATGTGTGACATAGCTCTCGAATTGACTAGGTCGACAATGCTCCAGTGCATGGTCGATCTAATCAATCTCCCTGTGCTCTGTGGTTTCTGGTAAGTCTATTAACATTAGTCGCCCACCCGACCTTGCTCAAAATGTGCCAAACTGTCAAAGTTGTTGTAGCTTGTTGCATTTAGCAGTCAAGTCAAATCCCATGCTCTGTTGCACTGTGCTGCATTTGTAGCAGGGTTGTACATAGCCTTGGCGTGTCCATGTGCTGTCAGAGTCCCTGGTAAGCTTCAATTATTGGTGCGTTCAGCAGGGTACACATGTAGATGCCCCAGTGCCAAGGCTGGCGTAAACCAATTTACTGCACAGTGAAACAGAATCCGCTGTTGCATTTTGCTGTGTTTAGCAGGATTTAAATTTCAACTGTGTTGCATTGTGCTGCCTTTAATAGCAGAGTTTCCATTTCAACTGTGCTGCATTTTGCTGCAGCTAGCAGGGTTTTCATTTCAACTCAGTATTGCATTGTGCTGCATTTAGCAGGGCTTTCATTTTAATTGTTTTTGCATTTTGCTGTAGTTGGCAAGGTTTTAATTTCAACTGTGATTGCGTTTTGATGCATTTTAGCAGGGTGCTTGGAAGACACCCGATCTTGTATTCCCATCTTGTATTTGACATCTTTACGCATGTTTTATTCTCGGCTGTCAAATGGCTGGATGATTTATTTTTTAATAATAGTAGTGGATGTTGTTATAACGCCGATATCTGCCAATTTGTGCTAGATGGTCATGGCCAATGAACTTTATTACCCGCCATTGGGCCAGTTATTTAAATTTCTGAAAACCATCTGGGCTCCCTGGGGAGTGTACAAGCCTGCGCTGCCAAGAATGTAGCGCATCAGGCTAAAACAATCACAAGAACCATCTCTGCTGTCACAGGAAAACATGAATGCGCTCGTCGGTGAGAGAAGGCACACGGAACTTGAAATGTCGCGCGGATTAATCCAAGTGCACAAGTGTCATTTGGGATTACTTCAGATTTGTTTCCATGCTGTTGATCATCAAGAGACATTACATGTACTTGAAAAAAAAACATGGAGGTACACCTCATGATACGAAACATATATTGCTATTTAAATGGAAAAAAAAAATCACCTGGGGGGAAAAAAGTCTGAGTTTAATCAACGCAATGGTGGCAAAGATTTGTTATCATGTCATAATGCCTCTTTCAAATGAAACACACACGTATGTACCATTTGATTCTTTATTTTGTTTAGCAGGTCTTTCATCTTTTCCTGATTTCATGTTTTCTATTCTCAATTTTACTCCAGAATATGATAAATCTCTATCAATATGTATTTCAGTCGAACTAAACACTGTGTACCATTTTAAAAATGCATTATTGAGAATGCTGAATTGATCATTTTGTTTTATTGTCTGAAATGGGTACATGCCTTGTGCCATCAGACTGATGTATCCGATGCATGTATTTACCATTGTAAATAATGTATGTGTAACAATCTGCTTTTAATGATGGCTGTTGTATTTGTTTTTTTACCCATCATAATCAGTGAAGATTCAGTCATCCAGTGTTTGATGTAGCTTTTCTGCCTAACATGCCTAACATTCATATACTTGTATTTCTTCCTGTTCTATTCTGTGTATTTTCATTACTGTTATGAAGATCATTGCCTCATTCATAAATTGCTCATTACATGTATGTCTTCTTTCTCTGTGGTTGTTCCTATTAGTCTGTCGATACACATTGATTGCCTATTGATTGATTGATTGATTGAGTGATTGATTGATTGATTGATTGATTGATTGATTGATTATTGTTGAAAGCATTTTTTGTTTTGTTTATAATACATTGATGTTGCATATACATGTAGACTCTCATTTAACCCTCAGTGTAGTGTACCTGCACATAAAATGTACACACACCCAAAGCAGTGAAGGGATTTATTCTCTTTGCACATTGATACACATATTGATTGATTGATTGATTGATTGATTGATTGATTGATTGATTGATCATTGTTGAATGTGCTTTTGGTTTTGTTTGTAATTCATTGATGTTGCATATGACTCTCATTTAACCCAGTTGAGTGTACATGCATATAATTTACACACACTCAAAGCAGTGAAGGGATTTATGACACATATTGATTGATTGATTGATTAGTGTTGAACGTGCTTTGGTTTTGAAATATTTCATTGATGTTACATGTAGACTCTCATTTAACCCAGTTGAGTGTATATGCATATTAACACACACTCAAAGCAGTGAAGGGATTTATGACACGTATTGATTGATTGATTGATTATTGTTGAACATGCTTTGGTTTTGTTTATATTTCATTGATGTTGCATATAGACTCTCATTTAACCCAGTTGAGTGTACATGCATATTAACACACACTCAAAGCAGTGAAGGGATTTATTTCCTTCTTCTTACAATGGTACATGTACACACATTTGATTGATTGATTGAGTATTGTTCAGGCCTGGAGTTACACGGAGGCCATGGCCTCTGCTGGCCCCTTCAAAAGTTCCCCATAGACTTTAAGATTTTCCAATGGAAGTGCCCTTTGCCAAATGAAAATGCCCTTTTCCTCTTAGCCTTGATTGCAAGGCTGTGTTTGCTTACTATAAAGCTAAAAATGTGCATAACCACAGCCGCACGAATGCGATGCCCGAATGCAATGCAACTCCTTTTCAGGTCCCCCCGACTGTTTTTAAACAGCACACCACGCTCTCACCCAAGGAAGCACACAAACGCTCGTTTCCACAGTACCCACACACACCGCTATTCCACACACTGCTATCGCCCACAATCCTAGCGCGTGAGCCGTCAGGCTCACAGCCTTGACGATCTTGTACACTTCCGGGTCTTGCGGTTATGGTAATAAGTGCGCTCTTTGCATATCCACTCACCCCCCCATTTTCCACGGATTTGCGAAGAAAAACAATGAAACACATAAGACCTGGAAGTGTACAAGATCGTCAAGGCTGTGAGCCTAACGGCTCACGGGCTAGGATTGTGGGCGATAGCGGTGTGTGGACAATTAGCGGTGTGTGTGTGGGGGTGTGTACAGGCGCTGTGTGTGTGCATGGTGAGAGTGCGGTGTCCTATTTTTTTAGAGTCAGTCGGGGGACTGGGGTTGTATGGCATTCGGGCGGCTGAGGTTTTAGTATCCTTGCTCTATGGTTTTAGCTAGAGTACTTGTCTACACAGCCTTGATATCAAGGCTATTTTCCTCTCAAAGATGAAATTCCGGGCCTGATTGTTAATAATTCATTGATTTTGCCTGGGGACTATCATTTCATCCATTGGAGTGAATATGTACATGTAGCTTACACACACACTTTTGAAGGGATTTATTCTCTCTTCAAAGCTGATTTTATGGCTTGTATTTTACTCTATATTACCATACATTTATGCAAACTAGTGTTTCTTATTTATACATGGTTTTCATAACCTGACCCTTATAAAATATTATACAAGATACACAATATATCATTCACTATTATGTTGTTTTTGATAGATTGTAGTCTAGGAGTAGATTTGAAAAAAATTATGTTAAGTTTGCATGTAAGTTAATCAAGAATTTAGCCGACATTTTTATAAATTACGTGTGTGTCTGTTTCTGTACTGCAGGTCTGGTAGCAAGGGAAAGAAGACAGAGAAGTGAGTCTTGCATCGTGTGTGTGTGTGTGTTCACTGTTCTTGCAGAGCAGTCCCAACCAACTGGAGAGGTACCATGGGTAGAGCTGCCATGTCGTCGTTGCTACCCGTCGCATTATAAGCACCCAAAACCGCATCGTAATTCTGCTCTGTCGGCCTCGCCACACGGTAGAATTCTCGTGCGGCAAAAGTCTCTCTCCCCAGTTCGTTGGCAAATAAATAAAAAAAATACCGTTGTTTTTATTGAGATAGTATCTTCATAAAAAAGTGCGTCATGGCGTCATGACGCATGTGACAATTATGCAAATGTGTACTAGCTTATTTGAATGTCTATTTAGCATAAATTGTGTGCACCAACTGCTTACATTTTTGTCAGGTGTGCGTGTTTAAGGATGGAGGACAGGAAAGGATGGGGGTGGAACTGGCTGGGTCCGGTGTCGGTCAGTGGGGGAAAAAAATCAACAAAAAAGGTCACAAATGAAGAGAAAAGCCTTTAAATGTTTGCATTAAACCCTGTCTGTAGCAGTCAAAAAAGTTTGAAACCAGTGAGTGTAAATATACTGCTATCATGATAGTCATGTTGATGTACAATTGTACGAGCGTATGTAGTGTTTAATACAGGAGCATCATTAAACTCATTTGTGTTGCCTTCTTCAACAATACAAGCATGCTAACGATTTCCCAGTGAAGTTCAAAGTGAGGACGAGAGTAGATCAGGAGAAGTCCTGGATCAAGAAAAACGCCTGATCGATCCCATTCGTCAACAGTAAGGTCACCCACATCGATCCCTCCATAATGTAAAACCTCTAAATCTTTCAAGGTGTTTTATGGAGAAATGCTGATGCTCCCAGCATGTCAATGGAACATTGCTGTAAACTTAGATGACTTGCAACCTTGAATACATGTTGCCTGCATAGATCATTCTGTAGTGCATAATCCCTACAGCTCTAGATTGCACATGTAATTGCAATGTTCTATAAAAAAAACTGATCCATCTGTGTGTTTACCCAAACGGGGCATTTGTTCAATTCCAGTCTCCCATTCCTTTTTTTTTTTTGGGGGGGGGGGGTGATTAAGTAAGTGTTTATGTACACTGTTTTTGCTATGAACATTTACATCAAAAGACGGCAAACAATCGTAGCTGGTTTCCCATGTACATATACAAAATGCAGTGAAACTATACCCATGATATTCCTTGCTCTTCAAAAACTTTCCAACCTCATTCTCCGTGTAGTCGATATATCATCTCTGTTATAAAGTAGACACAAGTGTCCTGTGGCTGTAACAAATACATACAAAAAGCATATAGAGAAAATCACTCAAGTGTTTTGCGACGGCGTTAAACACATTGTAACAGAATACTGGTTTAGATGGCCTCAGTATGAGCAGACTCTAGATACATAAAAGCTAAACGAAAATACTGTTTATAAAGTAGTTGCAGATGATTTTTCTGTACTTGTATTACACATGTACAAACCACAGAGCTGCTGCTCAGTTGATCCTAGTCAGTCATAACTGTCCTAATTGGGGTAAGCCTTGATCTCGATTGGAACCCTGTTCTCCCGATGGGGGTATATCTACTCATATCCCCACTTTCCAAACAGGGAAATGCCATGTGTATAAATAAAACCAGTTGCTGACACTGCTCTATGCTATATGTATGATCCAAACTCTAGAATTCAATCAAGCTATCCCAGTTGGGAACCCTATTCTCCTGATGGGGGTATATCTACCTGTAGCCCCACTTTCCAATTAGGGAAATGCCATGTGTACAAATAGAACCAGTTGCAGACACTGTTTCTGGATGTATTGCACTTAATATAAATACAAACTCTAGTACTGTTACTCACTTGGCTTGTCAATCAAGCTATCCCAATGGGGATAAGCATTGCGCTGACTGGAACTCTATTCATTTGATGGGGGTATATCTACTCAAAGCCCCACTTTCCAATCAGCGGAACCCCCAGAGAAATAACAGCATTTGTCGTACAATGCCCAGCGTGATCTCACAACACAGTGTGAATTGGCGATATGTCCGTTGTAGAGTACATTGTAGTGTAGTAGAAGTGATGTAAATGTGTGTACAGTGTAGAACACCAAGTACAGTAGTTTAGTACACCTTCAAGTCTGCAAGAAATTGAATCCCAATGCATATTCACTCTTTTTTTAATTGCAAATTTGTTTCACTAAAACATCTTGAAATTCATGGTTGTATTTTTTTCTTTGGGCAGATCCAACATTGATTCCTGAAAACTATCAAATTTGAAAAGAACCTGTCGAATTGTTTTTCTGGGTGAGCGTTCTCACAAGTATCACTTGCCACAAAAAGGCAGAAATGTGCTTTTAACATGTTTTGTTTTATTTTGTTTTTGCATTTATTTATTTCCAGGCAGCACACAAACAGTACGTACAAAGAACTAACAACCTAGGTAGGGCTACAGAGAACAAGCCTGCAGGAAAAACCAAAAAGCGAAAATAATCACCATCTAAAGGCGATCCAGACAATAAAAAAAATAGGGGGGAGGGGGTACCGGGACTATAAAATATTAAGAAGATCGTAATCTAGGGACAGACAAATAGAGATTAAAGGATAATCCCCACCAGGCATTTCACAAGCATTCTGCTTGAAGCAGATTATAACTTTGTTAATCTCTACTGCGGTCAACAAGACCTCAGTTGCATCGGGCAAGTTTTTTATGGTTTCCGTACGACAGACTGCGTGTACATAAAACAAACGTAGTTAGGGGTTAATAACCAAGAGATGGTAATCTGTTCTTGGGAGATGTTGTTCCGCGAGAGATGTGAGATTAATGATGACTTTTTTCCCAGACAGGTATTCTCTGTCTGTTTTTTTAATAGAGAGATGAGTAAGGCATACTGTTTGAAAAAATCAATACTTAATCCATATCTGGTTTCCTCATAGGCTTGAGTTTCCCAACAAGTATTTTCTTTGGTTAATAACCATGAGGCGTTAACCCTCCTACTTTTGGTGTGTTTAACAGTGGCACTTTGAGGCACACACATGCTTATCCAGAGAGTAGAGGTTAATAACTACATGTATGAGGCATTAACCCTCCTACTATTGGTGTGTTTACTGAGACACCAACCTATACCTCACTGTGCCACAGTAGTGTAATTTTGAGGCACACATGCTTATCCAGAAAGTAGAAGTAAATAACTGTGAGGCATTAACCCTCCTACTATGGTGTGTTTCCTGAGACAACCAACCCATACCTCACTGTGCCACAATAGGCATTTTGCGGCACATATTTACTAATGCAGAGAGTAGAGCCATTGTCCAAAGAGCTTCAATGAGAGTGGTCTCCAACTGGAGAAGCCACTGGCTGTGCTTCAATTGCAATGAAATTTTGCCCATCGTTGGCAGAGAGATAATGTTCTCTGTCAATTTCGTCAATTGCAATCTGGGTCACCGATTAATCACACATACAAACACAATGACAGGAAACTGTGGCACCTCACTGTTGTTTGCATAGCATGTAGGATATTTTGAGGTGTCTTGGAGCATGTGCATGTAGGAGGGTTAATCTCTTCTTGTGAGAAGTCTTGTTATGAGAAGAAATGCAGGTGATTTTTCCCAACGGGAATTTTTTCGTTCATTTTTAAAAGAAAAATGAATAGAGCATACCAACAATGACATTAAAAGCAATGGGACCTTTGTTTATTATGTGACTAAACCATGCAACATCAAAGCTGCCTTTCTTTTACCCCCCTGACAAATGGTTTTAGAAATGTACAAGTTTATAAAAATCAGTGGATTTCTTTCATTACTTTTTTCTTGATAACGGACCACACTTTTTTTTACCCGATATTTGTATATGTTGTTGTGCAATAATTTGACTTTAATAGTAGTATTATTTTTCTCTGTACATTATTATCGATAGTAATAAGACAATTAATGAATTCAAAGTGTTTGATTTTCTAACGCAAGTAATTTCGGGTCTGTGCAGGGTTCATTAAAGAATTTAGGAGCTTAACAATTTTGGTCAACTATCAAAATCAAAAAGAGAAAATATCAGTTAAAATTAAGGTTTCCGCATCAGTTACAGCCTCTTTTCACCCTAATATATCCACAGGTGTTTAAAAGATCACTTACTGTTCTTTTGTAAAATAGACATGTAACATTGTATCAACTGGGCTCATATTCCAGAAAACTATCTGAAAACCTAAACAAAAACGCAACAGCTATTTCGGTTGTTGTTGCAACCAAAAATTAAGGATACAGTGTTTCCATGCTAAAAATTGTGCATAATTTTTCACTATTTTCTTCTGACTCGCGCAATGAATTAAGCCCAAATTTTCACAGTTTTGTTGTTTCATCTATATGGTTGATCACACAAAACATGAAAACTGTCTGCTACTATTTTGTTGGCGCTACCAATCCTGTTTAAGGTTGATGAACTTAAAGATCACACAAAGCATGAACACTGTCCGTGACTATTTTGTCGGCGCTACCAATCCTGTATAATACCTTTAAGGTTGATGAACTTCAGCAAACTAGTGGAGTAGCAGTCCCTGTTTATTTTTTATGTTGATCAATCTCAGATGGAGGGCCACAAAGTAGAATGTACACGTATGGAGCCCTGTGGTTTACTTACATCTTGAGTTTGGAACCCTTGGCCTTGCAACTGTTTTCATGGGGAGTCTTGCAATTTCCCCAAGGAAGGGGAACTAGGGGGAAGAAAACGTAAATGTATCAGGGGCCCTTTGGCGGAGATGAGGGATGCAGTTTTCATTCGAGTCTGAGGCATGCTGACAAGTTTGCGTTTCATCAACCTCCCTCTTCTTGTTTTGTAACCTCATAGCGAACAATCATATAAAAACAATTGTGAGGATAAGTTCATGGGCAGTTTAATTTATATTTAAGAGTTAAAGATTACAGATATTAATTTTAGTTTTTTTTTTTTAATTCGGACACATTTTCAACAGCCCTCTCTAATGACAAGTAAAACATGACAGAAGATAAATATAAAATGCAGTACAGCATGTACGATATGCAATTACTTTGTTTTAGAAAAAAAAAGACTTTTCCTTCAGGATAGACAATCAGAGAATTAGATAATCATCACAATCAAAGCGTTCGTAATTTTGAAGGAACAAGAAATGTCCACAACATTACACAACGAATTCACCCCATGATGTAAACGGCATGTGTCCGTTCAGAGATCACGTATCAACCGTCCGAACACTTTTTAGACAACTCTTTTATTTTGTAAATTAGAAGCCACTTAGGAAGTGCCCAGGAAACGTTTTCGCTGCATTTTTTTTCTTCATCTTTATATCATTCTTTGTTACTTTACAATTTTTTTATATTTAATATTTTGTTTTTGTATATATAAAAAAAAAATAAAAAAATTAACAAAACTCTGAATAGTCATCCAGCATTCTGATTTCAACTTGTGCACATCCTTCTCCCTCGATGCTTCCTCTTTTAATGACAATCTATTCTCATCAAACCCATATCAAACCCAAGCAAGCCCAGATCATGTAATCCTCATTTTAGAATCACCTCAGTCGGGTGTTCCATTTGCTGAAAAGTGTTGATTTTTGTAAATAGCTCAGTTAAAAAAAAGTTTTTAAAAAAAGAGTATAGTTTTACATTAATATAATCAATCGCATTTGTGATTGTGCAATTGGTTAATTTTTTTAGTTATATTTGTTTATGTTGACATCATGGTGTATCCACTGTTATTTTCCCAACCGACACGGTAATGAGGGCAAAGAGTAATTATTTCATGTGATTTTTTTGCTTGAGACCAGTGGTGCTTAGCCGTGGAATTCTGCGCGTACGCCCAGCCATGACTCATAGAAGTTGGCGGTTGACAGGGCGCCATAAGCGCATCATTTTTGGGTAAAGCAGTGCGATGAAAAATTGGTACAGAGCCTAGAGCTGCTTTAAAGCAGACAATTTTGCCTTACAGTTTTTCCGCTCAGCAACAAATTGCAGGATTCCAGTCAAAGATGGTGCTTGGTATTTGAGCCGGTGACATAGTCTGCTAAGCATAGTTTTGTTGTGCTTAGCTACTTTTTGTGCTTTAAAAAGCAGCTCTGTGAAATTAGGCCCAGTTTTAAAGAAGAGAAGGGGAGGAGATTTTAATGGAAAACTACCCACTTATTTGTAGCCCGTGGTTTTGTTTTGTTAGCACTGTACTCTGGAAAGCACCGAGTGTACAGTGCTTTAAATCACACATCAGTGTAAGGTTAATAATCAAATAATTACGAATAATTTTAATGTGTTTGTACTACTGCCTTTATATCAAAGTTATTACGTGTTCTAATTGCATATCACACCAGGGCCCAATATCACGTTTTCCGCTTACCGCAGAATTCTGCGTGTACAGCTCATAAGATTCATGTGCTCTGCAGGGCACACCAGGGCATTCAGATAATAATTTTGTAACTTTTGAATTATGATGCAACTGGATGGATTTCTTATCATTATGCATCGATTGGTATACATCATGTTGTATTTCAGCTTGTAACCAAAGCTTACATTTGGGTGATGAGTAAATTTGTGTGTTTAGCACAAATTTCACTTTTGAGGAGAAATGTATTTGCTAAGCAAAACTTAGCAGGTAGCCAACAACAAGATATGTACTTTACATGGTGTCTTGGCTGACAGGCCATTTCTTCTAAGCAATATATGTTCAGTGCTTAGTATTGAATTTCACAAAGCCGTTTAGCAGAAATTAACTTGCAAGGCAAAACTTAGCAGGGAACCAAGAGATGTACATTACACTGCAGCTCGGCTGGAAACCAACTTCAGCTAACAACATTTTTGTTCTGTGCTTAGTATTATATTTCTTATATTTCACAAAGCTGTTCAGCAGAAATTAATTTGCTAAAACAAATCAGGGAACCAACAACAAGAGATGTATTTCACATGGTATCTTGGCTGGTACCCCACCTCTGCTAAGCCAGATTTTTTTACCAGGATTTTAGGAGCCTTTTGAAAGGTGTTTTTCTGAATCAATTCCTTAGGGTTGATGTATGATTTATCAGCTGAAGAAATGATTATTTCATATGGTTGAAAAGAGAGACCTGCGTAGACACTGCCTTTATCAATTATTTCGCTTAAATTCCTTACCATATAAATAAATCAATGTGTATTAAATGTAGAGTTAAGCCAAACATCTCCTGTACAAATAATGTAGAGTCTCTATTGAAAGTAGGCATTCATGTTTAACTCTAAACAAAATCTTAATTTTATAAGGTTTTTTGGTTTTTTTTTTTTTCAAGTCTTGCCATAATCATGCAAGTAATGATGATGTCTACAAATAAATTGTGGCTGTGAATTAATAAACAAATATCAATGTAAAATAAACATGTTTGTTTTGAGAGGTGCCAGGTTTGATTGTCCAATCTCGTATCCCTTGTCCCCTCTCCGTCCGAATTGACTGTGGAATTTGTTGATAGCCAAACGAAGGAAATGCAACTCAACTTTAAAAGCCCTCTGTGGTGATATTCCTCCAGCGAGTTGACTAACCGTTTGAAACCCATTCATCTACAGTGAATGTGTATAATGGCGCTTTGTAGATGCATTTACCACATGCTATCGCATTACAGGCTGTCATTTTATCTCTCATTCAAAGCCATGGTAAATGGTATTGAGTGGTCAAACGGAGCGAATGTCTTGTAAATGAAGAAGAATGAAGAAGAAAGACACCGTTTGTCTCCCATTCGTTTCGTATTGGTTCTGTTTCCACATTTCAGTTCATTGTCAAATTCCAGTTTTCAAAGAACTAATGGAACCGAAAACATGAAATGGAGAACACCAAAATCAAACAACGAGTCACTCTCGTCTTTTTCTTCAAAAGGTATTGATTTATTCCTCCGTTTCAGATGACGACTTTGCCTGAACTCACACAGTCCTATATTAAAATATAGAAAAAACTCAAAAAAACACTATTGATTGGCCAATACATTGGATCAGAATAGCAGGTCTGCGATTTTGTTTTCTTGACTTGGTGATGGCTTCCAAAGCTTGGTAGTCCTCTCATTTTGATTTTTTTTTATGGAAAAGTCAGAAGATTCTTTGGAACAGTCTTCCGAGGGAAATCCGCTCAGCCAAAACACTACAAGGGTTCAAGAACTGTCTCAAGACTTTTCTATTCAATCGTTAAATGCTTTCACTAACTTTGAGTCTTTGTTTCTGTAACTTTTTTCTGCTGTTAAGCGCTGTGATACCTTTCGTGTAAGGGCGCTCTATTTAGTATTTAGGATTTGAGTGCTTCTTTAGTTACACCTGCAAAAAAAAAGTTACTTCACACCATCCGCCTCACACCGTCAAGTTAATTGCAATATACATGTTCTCAATTGTTTTTTTTTTCTCCCTTCTATTTGTTATGTTTCATGGCTCGGAGTCATACAATGCAATCATAACCATCACTGAAATTCAAGACTCAAATATTGATTCACATTCGATATTAAATTAACCTTTTCTTGCACCTCCGATGATCAATCTTGTAATTTCAGACGCAGGTAACCTATGACTTATAGTTGGTTCTTATGATAACATGTTGTGTAGTCCTGGGTGATAATTGTCACATTGATGTTGTTACTATCTGAAGCGTTAATACCTTTTGTGTCTCTTCAGGGTATTGAATGTCCAAAACTTAATTGCCCTGATGAGATCATCGATATGAAAGCTTAAAGGCAAAGTATACCTTTGGTTTTTAGGACCGTTTGGTTGTTTTATTCCTATACAAATTTAGATATATACGATATATATAACAACCTGTGAAAATTTCATTTAAAAAGGTGGTCGCGTTTTTGAAATATCGCCAAAATCCGTCCCGAATATGTCCACGCATAAAAAATAATAATCATAACTTGGGGGGATAAAAACTTATATATTTTTCCATATCCACAGTATTTTGAATTGAAATATTTCTCAAAATGCTTTATACTATACTATCGAAAGTTGCTATACTTCTAACCAAGACAGTTTTTATTGCCATTAATTTTTAGAGTGATTACCAATCGTGCACCTTCCCTTTAAATCCAGCTTTATATAATCATTCAGTGTTTATTTACTCCACAAACTCGACCATAGACTCTCTGATGAGAGTAAGGTTTAAGCTTGTCCCTAAACTCCCTACTAGGATCCTTCCTCACTCTCACATGAAAGTAGAAAACCCCAACAGCAATGGCAACTTAACAGCCACATGTTAAAGGAACATAAGAATTGGTTTTTGCTAACGAAACAGTTGCTGGCAGTGTAAGCACTTTATGTAATCCACCATATACATAAACTGACAAACCTGTAGAAGTTTGAGATCGATCGGCGATCTGGGTCACGAGAAAATAGTGAAAAACCGATTAACACATTTGCATGAAATCATATAGATTCAACAAATGAATAAAACGCTCACTGAGCGATAAACTCCAATCGGAAAATTAGTTTATTCATTTCTCATCAAATATGGCATTTCAGACAGAAATATTTCGAGGGATGTTTTCTACTATCATCATCATTAGACCGTGTAAGTTTTATGTAAATCTGTGATAAAAAAGAGTTTTTTTCTTAACAATTCTGTAATGTCCCTTTAACAGCCCCATGTTAAGCAAAGAAGTGGGCCAGTCCACAGTCCAACAGACTCCCAAGAATATTCAGTTGGATATTGGAGGGCTAGGGTTAAAGAATGGTTGGTTTTGGCTTTGGAGTACTGACTCCATCAAACGCGGGTAAACTAAGGTTTTCTCTGGAATTTGAGGTGAACAGTAGTCGAGGGTTATCAGAAAACAAAATTCTAATATGTGTTATGCTTAAAGTGCATGTATGGGTGGCTTTGGCAGTGCAGTACTGAATCCATGAAACCTCGCAGTGGCGTAACCAGACATTTTCATTTGGCTGGGCAAGCAGGGAAAAGAAAATTGTATTTATTAATTTTTCTAATTTCAATTTTAAATGTTGGGGGGGCGCTGGTGTAGCTACTTCATGTATCGAACCATTCATTTGTGCATCTCATAGGAGGACATGTGTGGACAATAGGGGGGAAGGGTTCTAAATGGAGGGCTACTGCCCCCCCCCCCTTTCTGGTTATGCCAGTGAACCTCAGGCAAACCAAGGGAAAGGGTTTCTCTGGTATTTGGGGTTGTTCAGTTGTCCAGGGCGGTGTGAATAAAAATACAAGTACACTGTGTGCAAACTTTACAAAGCTTTGACAACGTATAAGGTTCTTTGAAGATTTCAAAATGTTTATTGAAGATTTCAAAATGTACAGGCTTTAAAGCTATGCAGTTCAAGTGTAGGCTTCCCTTCACTGTGGTGAAACCAAAACGATGCGTATTTGTCTTGCTTTGCCTCGTATGTAATAACTGGTTAACACCTGAATTTAAGAACCACCACTGTCCTCTGTAATCCTCTATAACAAACAAAAATGCCAATGTCGAAACAGATCTGCACTCAGCGTGCAAACACGAGAAGGAAGGTCGCTTCATAAATGTTATCCTAAATCAAAGTCGGGTATGATAAACAAAAGGTCTCATTGTTAGGGATAATCCATTCAACATTGACAATTACTGATGACTGAAATGGGACAGGATTTTTTTTTTTTTTACTTTCGTGTGAGAAAAACCAATGGAAACTTTGTTTCCTTTTTATTCAAATCATCAACAAATCAATACCACAAATCTGGAAACCAATTTTGATCTGCATTCCAGTTGCTCTAAAGCATCAGCTGCACAAGAAAAAACTCAAACCAGATATTGCTTCAATGGTATGAAAATGAAATGGTATTGAAAAAACAAACCCAAAACCCCTCGATTCCTTCAAAGATAACAAAATAATCTGCCTTATAAGTTCTGTGTAAATAGACGAGGACAAAATTGTTAAAATCTTTGAGTAATTCAAATTAGAGTTTTCGATGTGAGGCTACATTATAGATACATGTATAGTCTGTGGTATTTCATTTGGAATTGATTGGGTCTTATGTAACTAACCATAATGAGCCTTTGTTTTTAAATAAATGATAGTATAAAAGATTAATGGTAACTTTTTAAACAGTTTTGAAAACTTTCTACAAAAAATACTGTACAAGTATTTACAGTTTATCCTACAGTTACATTGTACGTCACAGATTTCCAAACTAGGAACAATGAATAACTGTTTTAATATGTGAACCAAATTGATTTCTTAGTTAAAGCAAATGAAACTATCTCCTCGTGGATTAACCCACCAAGTGAGGGCAGCAAATCATTCTCCATGATAGTGAAGTGTTTTTTCAAAAACCATCTTTGGCTACGATCTGTCAGTATTTTAGAAGCTCGGTTTGCATTCATCATGTGGCTTTATAACGGAGTCCGGTCCCTAGCCGGAGCCAAAGCAGTGGTTCAAACAAAAAGACCCACTGTAGTTGAAATTGTTCCTTTGTGCGTTCGCAAAAAGGCTGATTTGACTCCCCCTGGATCGAAGACCTTGCCAAACTCCCATGACTTCTATACAAATGTACATGTATGTACATATTTTTATACTGGCTCACTGGGGGCTGTTGGCAACACAAAGCTGCACAATAATGGACCTTTCCCATGGAATATGCTAATCACATTCACACACGCATACACTATTGGTTGGCAAACGCCGTAAAGTTGTGCACTAAGCAGACGCACAAATGCTTGTGCGTCACAACACCATCGGTCCCATACAAAAAGGCACGATATTCACTCATTTTGCCAACCAGTTGGGCGAGTGCGCACGCGTGATGTGCATTTTACATATTTTTCATTGGAAGGGTCTATTGTTGAGGCATACATAATCTGCATTGGTTGCAGGAAACATTGATACACAGTTCTCCTCCTACTCGTGGTAACATATTCCAGAGTTGACCCAACCGTTTGAAACCATCCAACGGTACAGGTTGTGTACGGCGGGTGAATTGGTGACACAACTGTGCACAGAACTCACTGTGTACATTGTGTATGATGATATGATATCATATCGTATCATATTGCAGTTCATCTATCACTCAACACCACAGTGGCTGACTTTTGAGTAGGAAGTGGCCAGACAGTAGAGCATCATGGGCAAGCAGTCTCGTGCACTGTGTTCAAAGTTCTGTCCTTCACAGAGTGTGTGTTCGAATCGGCCTGGCTGGTCACAAAGCTGAATGTTCCATTGTACTATGATCGGCAGTGCATGTAAAAGAACCCCAGAACACTTATCGTGCAAGAGTGGAGGTTTACCTGGGTGTTTCTGGTTCATTGCAAGCACCCTTCTGAGTAACAGTGATTTAAGTTCACTTTTGAGGACAGACCTGGTTTCATGACCAGAAATTACTAACGATAAAGGTTTAAGTAAGATGGCCAACATGATTGCTGCATGTGTACAGCACAATTAGCCTTCTTTCTTCTTTGATTCTAATAATCGCAGCATGTGTTAACAAAGTCTGATGTAATAAGGGCCTACCCTTAAAACTCAATACTCCTATCTGCTCTAGAATCTCAGAAAAATCAAATGCTGCGTTTTGATCAAAAACCATTGTTTTCCAAAAAGGTGAAAACTGGTCTCAGAAACAAGTTGATAAGTGTGCCGTTATTGGATTGAGTTGAGTTCATGAACTAGACGGTCTTGCAGCTAGTACACTCTATACTGGTAAAATGTCATGACAGACTTGGAGATGTTCCAATTGATAATCAGCGAAATCGCAAACAGGCCCATGAGTACCAGAGAGGGTGGGTAGAGAAGAACCACTGTACGTCTCAGGAACGGTAAAGCTGTAATGACGATCAAAAAAATATCAAAATTAGGAAGTCTGATTTCCTTGCATAAAAAGATGGGAAGGAAATCGTTTTTCTGCAATTAGAAACTGAGGTCACAGAAATGCACTTAAACCTTGGGTTGTATTTGTATATATTTCTGTTTAGGTCTGTGACCATGTACATGTAGGAAAGCAAACATTCATGCACTCATTATTTGATGATTTCGATATAAGAATGAAACAGAAGGAAACTTCAAGGGGCACTTTTCATCCAAGCTTTTTAAAAGATTCATTCAGGTTTAAAACAAAAAACATTATTCTCAATACCACTCCACGTGTGATGAACACTTCATGTGAAAACATAAGTCTAACTTTGTAGCTAATATATAGCTAGGTGCTGTCCTGGTCCACAAAGGAATGCCAACCTGTGGTGTCAAAACACCCCGAGGGGTCGATTTCACAAAGCTCTTCCTAACTTAGGACTAGTCCTAGGCACTGCTAAGAGATAGGACTAGTCTTTTACTTAAGACTAGTCCTATCTCTTAGCATTGCCTAGGAACTAGTCCTAAGTTATGGTGCGGAAGAGTTTTGTGAAATCCACCCTCATGAGTCTCTTGATAATATTGGTTCTCCTAGACCCATGGTTGATATGGAATGCAGTATAAAAGTGTTGCTCAGTCTGGAACTGGTAGTGAGGCGCACTAAAACTTACCACTGTATCCAAGAAAGGTGACATAGATGTAGTATGTGATTGCAATCAGCCACAACTGTTGCCGATCAAAGTGGACAGAAAGTTGTCGTAACTAATAACAGCTGTTCACGATAGAAAAAGACAGAAATGTTAAAAGAGATCTAACCACAATAAAAGGACTTGACTCTTTATAATGAGCACTTTTGATTTTTGAAGAGTCATTGGATAATGTTTAGGATCGTGTAGTTGATGATGTACTTACGAATATACAGAATGAGCTGAACTACGTGTAGAATAATGAGAACAGGGAAGAAGGCGTTCAGGTGTACATCGAACGCAAACCCCCACTCCACGTCCTGCGAGTTTGTCCCTGTCAATCGCAGGTACTTGTTGGCAACAAGCCTGCAATAAACAGAGTAATGAATGCTAAGATTGAAAACTGATGACTGTGACAATGAACTAAACAGCATCAAATTCTAGAGCTGTTTAAAAAACATCCAATCGTAAAGTGAATGTGAAGAGATTTTGAATAGTTCCAACTTTCCTTCAGTTTCTGCTTCAAAGAATCTTGCAATCATCTTTCAGGAAAGTTGCTCTACACAAGTGTATCATTGAACGTTGGATTAGATTGCATTGGATTTTAAAGTTTTTGCTGAAAAAAAAAACCACTTAAAAAACCCATAATATGTTTGTCTTTGCACATTACATGTAACTTACAACTAGTAGACTACATAATAGAGTTCAGCATGGCTGTTGGATTAGATTGCTTTGGATTTTAAAGTTTTTGCTAAAAAAAAACACTTAAAAAACCCATAATATGTTTGTCTTGGCATTTTTACTTGTAAGACTTAAATTCCAATTGCATATTACATGTAACTTGCAACTAAGGGACAAGGGACTGTATGATAGAGTTCAGCACGGTATAGGATTATGATAAAGTGACGCCTGTCATTGTGTCTTGATGGATACAGAGATGTGTAAATGCTTACCAAAGTAAAGTTGCAATCAGTAGTCCAACGCCAATGCAGTCCACAAATACAACCCACAGGAGAAACTTGAAGAAGCCTAAGACCCCCAGCCTTAACACGATGGCAAATCCAACTGAGGATGCTGGATAAAAATACAATTGTCTATTTAACAACAATTACTCACTGTTCTGACTACTGTTTGGCTTACAAGTTTGTAACCTACTCCTTAAAAAGGATCCATAATATGAACACTTTGCCAAACTTGTTTTTAAATAGTACGTGTAGACTTAAGTAACAAGACTCAAACTCTGTTATATACCATGCCCAGCATGGGGGCAGAGGGTACCCCCAATGTTCCCATACTTTAACACTCTATTTCCCTCTTGTACAGAAGTACACCATCCGAAGAAATCTCAGGGATTCTTTAGATAAAGAATTCCTGAGATTTCAAGCCCCCACAGTAAAGACACAATAGAGGGGGTGGAGTGGGGTGGGGGTGCCACCATGTCCCATATCGAGCACCAATTGCAAGCTCTGTAGACAGTTTAAAGAAATGTTGATCAATTTAGAAAAGATCATATTGTTTCAGCTAATGCATGCATTAATTGTCAGATCAAATGTCAACTCGGGTTCAGTTAGGTTTAACTCATTAGTTTTAATCAACAACTGTTATGAAAAAAAAATTCTTACCGCATAAGCAGACGCTTAGAAGTACAAGAAAGGCAGGGTCATCTCTTGCCCACTGGTCCTTGGTTTCTGTTTATATGGAAAGAAAATAAATTGACAGGGATATTAAGAAATACATGTATGTCATCATCCAAATGCATTAGTATGCCCCTGTGTTTTAAGCACACTTCAATTGACTTATTTCTTGAATTCTCCTTGCATCTTTTGCATTATAAGGTTTGCCTCAAAATTACTTCATCCCTTACAGATATATTGAAATTGAAACAGCTTATCTTGCAGCAATAAAACACAGTTTAAAAATCAAAGGGCTGTGTTTTGGGTCTACTTACGTTTCCTGTACTGAAAATTACGGTATCTGAAATGAAGATTAACAAGCAAAAACATTACTTAGTAATTTAAATATTAAATAAAACAACATTTTAAATGCCCCAAAAGGAGGCCACTCTTTTAAAAGAGTATTGTGAGTTTATTTGACAGTATCTTTTAAGATCTAGCTGGAAAAAGGTTGCAACCCACTCCCCTCCTATTGAGCCCAACTATGTGAGTCTGTCTTGTGATCCTTCCATTTCCTTCACAACACTGCAATTTCAATATTAAATGAGTTCACATTTTAAATGCCCAAAAGGAGCCACTCTTTAAAAGAGTATTGTGAGTTTATTTGACATATCTTTTAAGATTCTGCTGGAAAAAGGTTGCAACCCACTCCCCTCCTATTGAGCCTAACTATGTGAGTCTGGCTTGTGATCCTTCCATTTCCTTCACAACACTGCGTTCTCTTTAATATTTGGACTTTATATGCCTGTTCCAATGATAAGGAAGTGTGTCTTGGGTCTACACAATCCTCATAATTCTTCAAAGTTGGACAGCTTCCTGGATAACATACCCAAGCCTGATATTTTATGCAGGCAATGCCTCTGTTGCCCTGGTCATTGCCTCTGTTGCCCCATGGTCAATGCCTCTGTTGAAATAGAAATTAACAATTACATAGGTGCCCTGGCTTTACCAAAGAGAAAATACCTTGGTGCCCTTGCATTAAAACGAAAACATCAGGCCCGAGTACCATTCGTTTATTTCAAACTTACACTTTCTGTGGAGCGACGAGGAGGTAGATCATTTGCCACAAAGCAAACTCAAAGTCCATCTGCCGAAACATCAGAATTCTTCGCATGAACTTGCGGCGTTTGGCCTGCGCTGTATGTCTGCTTTCGAGCATGGGGTTTGGGCTCGTAGGTCGGGACCCATTGGGACTTGTCGGGGGTGAGCTTTTGGCAATGATGATAGATGACAACATCTTTATGTGTGTCACTGCACTGTCAGTCAGATCTGCAAATAATAAACAAACGACTTACCAACAGAAATAATTGATTTATGTGTATCACATCATCATGTAATATTTAAATAAAATAGTCTAAACTATGGTCTCTTCAAGTACAATTAAATAGTACTATTGATTGAGATGATTGTCATTTTTTATAAATTAAATATCCTTCATTGTGGCCAAATAATGGGCGCTTCTACTTGTTATCACGAAATAGGTGCAGCACGATACCAATGGAATACAACAACACTCGGCAAAACTCACCAAACTACCGTCAAAATATGCTCCTTCTTCCTGTGTCTTCACCTGAAAGGAAGGCAGTTAAACTCAGTTCTAGTACAAGTATACAACCTACACTGTTAGACAGTTTACATACTATTTTTGAAGTAACATATTTGGGTAAAAAGAAATGGCTAGACTTCGATTGTTATGTTTAGATGTAGTTCGTGTTTTTCGTGTACGTGTAGTTGAAACTTTTTCCCTTGGCTAAACCTCGTCGCTAATTTAAAATTAAATGTCCGTGTCAGACCTTATAAACCCTGAAACTAAAACTGAAACATAAATATTAATATAACCACATGTATTATTATTATATAATTTATTAATATTATGTTAAAAATATTAACAATTCTTGTAGTAAAAAAAACCACTAAGATTCAAGATGGCCGCGTCATGGATAACATTCGAAAGGCGAATGTATGTAAAGTAAGCGCTGAGTAGAAATTTGTCTTGGTACGATACGCGGAGATTTTTTCATCAAAAATGCCGAAATACTTTGAGGATAAGGAAGAGTCGAAACGGCCTTGCGCTGGTGTTCGAGAGGACCTCAAGGCTTGTCTTCTGGCGAGTGATTGCGTGAGAATTGTAAGTCGCCTGAACTTCTGAAGTTACTCAACAACAAAAAATACTTTACTTTTTTACTCAAAAATAAATACTATAGTGTAAGCCTACTTCAATACTACTTCGGTTCTTAACACTACAGTTGCTCATGAGAACCATTACTTGAATTTGATCCTTGTATGATTGTGTCAGCAGATACATTTCTCAAAAAAGATAACATTTCCGCTGAAAATCTGAACGCATGCATTTATGTCAAAAATTAATCATGCATGACTTCAAGTTCTATTGACTGTGTGTCGATGCTGGTGGAGTGCACTCTATGGAGCAGTTGTTTTTGTCAACCTGTTTTTTTTATCTTGAATGAACAAACACATGAGTGTTAACACAGACCCTACATATGCCAGATAATGTCCAAATGTTTTTTTTAACATTGTCGGGTCCAGTATTCAGTAACTTGGACTAATTATATATTAATGTCGAAAATTAACTGTTTCAAAACATTTTATTGTGTTTTAGGATAGAAAAACGCCCAAAGAGTGTCTACAAAAAGGAGAAAATGTGGACAACCACTGCCGGGCGCTTCAGGTGTCTTTCTTTGAATGCAAACGATCACTGGTAATTACTATTAGCTTTCACTTTAGTCATTTCTTAATGTACTTAAAATACAAGCAACAAAAGTGCCATTTGTTGTTGTTTTTTTTTTTTTTACTCATAAAGTCCTCAATTTTTGTACCTGTTTTTCAGCTGGACACAAGGACACGATTTCGAGGAAGGAAAGGATACTGAGCGATTGACAGAGTGTTTGTAAGATATGCGAATTGAGTTTTGGACAATGATTCTGCCAACTACGTCCAGACTCAGAGAGCACAAAGCCTCATGGTGTTGTGTGGCCAATCAGAAGAGACACTGAGTGGTGTCACTTGGGGTAGGGGGTAGAGGCAATGTGTCAATCTGATCAGCCTACGCTAGCTCGGTCATTTGCGCTTCTGTCTCCAACCTAAATCTCAAACTTCATGTGGAGAGTACTCAAGTTCCAGTCAGTTTTGCAACGTTTTCAGAGTGTGGTCATTTTAGCTACAAGGCTGTAACTCAAGATTTTATTTAACAAATATGAGGTTTAAACTTACTTATTCTTTTATATTTTGAAAATCACAGAATTAGTGGATTATGCAAGGCTTTATTGGATTCTACTGTAATATTTTCTATTTTCAATGTTGTTAGAGGACATGGATGTGTATGCATGTACATTGTACTTATTTACTTGCATACAATTGTTCCAAAATTACTGCATAGCAAAATTTACAGTCAAGACTTGCACGGTCCCTTTTTTTTTAACTTAATAAATTAAACAAAGGGTTTAGCAAAATACATTCTGCCGTGCATTGCTGTTTAGGATTCTTTCTTTTTTGAACAAGTGTTTTTCAATGTATGTTATTGTTATAAAGAAGATGGGCATAATTATGAATTTGCTTGTATCATGATCATGACCGATCTGAGGGGCTCGATTTCATAGAATTGCCTAAGCACAAAATAAATTTGATTACCAGAATAAGAATACCAGCCAAAACACCACGCCACATGTTCCATCCTTGACTGGTATCCTGCTCATTTTAGCTTAGTAGACATTGTTAAGCAGTATTTTCGGCTGAAGCAGCTCTTTTAAATTGAGGCCCAGGTCTTTAACTGCTGGCATATTATTATTTCGTCTTACTTTCTAAATTTAAATCTACATGTATACATGACTGTTTCAAACTCCACATAAAAGGTCCTATTACATCATTGTACAAAATTATGGATCAAAAATGTAAATTGTAGATGAAAATTCTTGAATAAATCCATACTAAATGAAATTGAATATTTAGAAGGAATACATCTGTTTTTGTTCTATGTGTTATTATGTACATCACTACATCGTTATGTATCTAGACTCGACCCCCACTCTCCTTGTAACGTCTGTGTGTATATTATTTCCCCTACAACCTCGGTTCCCACCCTCCCTCTTCACAAGAGGGCGAGGAGTTCGGTGAACTTTGCAGTTCAATTTTATTCAGAACGTTGGTGGCGTGACTATACCGGCCTGGTACGGACTGTTTACCATTGTGGAAAGTGAACTAAGTGATGGTTACCAATCAACAAGGCGACCAAAGCACGGGGGTCATAGAATCTAGATTGTTTGTTTTTTATGTAACTATATACATCGTCATATATGGCGATATTCCTTTTATTTTTCGACCGCCATGCTTTCATCCAGGATTCAGACGTGATCACCGAAGATGGTGGTTGGTCAAAACAGTAAAAAGCGACCTATAGATCTGTTATCTTTTGGCGTAAGCTCAGTTATTTGTCATCCTACATCGGTGTTTCCAAAAAATATTTATATATATTTTTTTAAAGCATGCCCTGTCGGTTTGTTTGACCGCAAAAAACGACAGTCCTATCTCAATGGTTTGATGAAGTGCGCAATAATAATATTCAGAATAAGTAATTCAAATCTTCCACTCAGAAGAAGAATGAGCTGGCAAGACTTATGAAAAATCTACCTTTCCGCGGAAATAATGTTTTTGGTTTCATAATACTTTTTGTTTTAAATAGATTTAATGCACACGATTCAAAATAATTTTGTAGATTCGGTTTCCCTTTTTTCCGTCTATAAGGTGGTTGTATACTCCCTAAACAACCTCTGTCAGTCCTCGGTATTTTTGTCCTTAGTTTGTGAACCAACTCCATTGGTGTAAACTGGAGAATGACCGTGCGTTTATTTATTTCACACCACTGGCTGTCAATAATTAAAGGAACATTACAGAATTGGTTTTTGCTAACAAAACAGTTGCTGGTAGTGTAAGCACTTTATGTAATCCACCATATACATAAACTGACAAACCTGTAGAAGTTTGAGATCGATCGGCCATCTGGGTCACGAGAAAATAGTGAAAAACCGATTACACATTTACATGAAATCACATAGATTCAACAAATGAATAAAACGCTCACTGAGCGATAAACTCCAATCGGAAAATTAGTTTATTCATTTCTCATCAAATATGGCATTTCAGACAGAAATATTTCAAGGGATGTTTTCTACTATCATCATCATTAGACCGTGTAAGTTTTATGTAAATCTGTGATTAAAAAGTATATTTTACAAGTTTTTTCTTACCAATTCTGTAATGTTCCTTTAAAGGTGTTATACAGGATTGGTAGAGCCGAAAAATAGTCGCAG
This sequence comes from Pycnopodia helianthoides, assembly GCA_032158295.1. Classification (NCBI taxonomy): domain Eukaryota; kingdom Metazoa; phylum Echinodermata; class Asteroidea; order Forcipulatida; family Asteriidae; genus Pycnopodia; species Pycnopodia helianthoides. Next base: position 17,608,853 of record CM063248.1, read on the forward strand.
ACAGTGTTCATGTTTTGTGTGATCAACCACATTTATGAAATAACAAACCTGTGAAAAATTGGGCTTAATCCGTTCTGTGAGTCGGAAGGAAATAGTGAAAAACCACGCACATTTTCCAGCATGTAAACACATTGTCCTATAATTTTTGTTGTAACAACCGAAATCAGCTTTTGCGTGTTTTTTAAAATGGGTTTTCAGTTACAGTTTTCTCGAATATGACTTCAGTTGAAATGGAAATATTTCACAGGAAAAAATGGTTCTAGTATGAACTTCATAAGTAGTATAAGCTTTCCGACTAAAAAAATAAGCAATTGTGTTTGGTATTCTTCAATCCAATACCTTAAAAGCAACGCCTTATAATTACCTTCTCATCTAATTGCTTTTTATTCCAATGGTTCTTGGGGCTTAAATTGTTTGAACAACCCTGAGTACATATATGTTTGTATAGGGTGAAGGTTACAGTCTACTTGATGTTTTATTAATAAGAACACTTTGCACCGTAGTTATTGGATCATAACGGGAAAAGTTGTTCAAAGAGATTGTATGATGTACCAATTGGGTACAGACTTTTAGGTTATTAGGCGTGGCATACAATGTTAATAGTCAAAATGCTTTAGAATAATGTGTGAAGCTGATTTTTAGCTGACCACACAAATGCTGTATTTGCTGAGCAGGACACACTGATCTTTAAATACTGTCAGTACAGGGAACCAGTCAAACATTGTAACACGTCATCCTAGTTGCTACTTGGTAACCTCTTTGTGCAAGCAGATCTGAAGTTTCAGCTTGGCTATTTTGCATGTTCTTCTAAACCAGCTCAACTAATGCTAAATGTTAAAGGCACTGGACACGTTTGGTAATTGTCGAAGACCAGTATTCTCACTTGGTGTATCCCAACATATGCATGAAATAACAAACCTGTGAAAATTTGCGCTCAATTGGTCATCGAATTTGCAAGAGAATAATGAAAGAAAAAACACCCTTGTTGCATTACTTTGTGTGCTTTAGATGCATAATAAAAGACTTCAGCTGAAGTATTTTATTATTTGATTGAATTTACCTTTTCTCAAAAACTACGTTACTTCAGAGGGAGCCGTTTCTCACAATGTTTTATACTATCAACAGCTCTCCATTGCTCGTAACCAAGTAAGGTTTTTATGCTAACAATTATTTTGAGTAGTTACCAAAAGTGTCCAGTGCCTTTAATACTTAAAAATATATAATGTTACAGTCCTTACAGTCTCTGGAAATCAAATCTAATTTGCTGCTGACTTCTTGTTTTCTTTAAAGTTTTGTGTTAAGTAAGTTGTTGAACTTTTGGCTATGCTCATCCAAAATGAAAACACCTCCGGACGAGTATAAACTGTCCAGAATCTATCTTGCAAAAAGGGCCCCATATACAATGTTTATGACCAAAATAGGACAATTTTCGGGGGTCTGATGTACCCGAAATTGCCCCTGGTTAAAAATCAACAACCATGCGGCAAATATTGGACCCGTTTTCAACAATCCCTAAAAGCCATGAGCTTCATATCTTTGACTTACAGACAAAAAGTTGTGGGCTCACAAAATTGTTCATGAGGCTTTGACGCATGACTTGCTTAGTATTTAGTGCGGTGCACCACCAGTAACCACTCAGTATGATTGGTTGGTAAGTTGTTTGGTTGTCATAGCAACACATAATGTTAGAACAAGCTTTTAGCATCATGGGTGTTCGCTTCAGGTTGTTTTGGAAACTTTAAAAGGCTGTACCTCAAAGGTATCAAACAAGCCGAAATATTGTTTATTATATAATACACATTTTTATAGAAACTACAAACAGTGCTGCCTCTATAGGGAAAGAGAAAGTTTCTAAATAATCCAAACTGAAAGACTGATAAACAAACATAGAAGAATGCCTAAAATAGGCGTGGCGGGTGAAGACTGTTTGCTAGACTGATGATGGTGCATTTGAAATGAACCAGTGTGTTTGCTTTCTATCAAAGACTTCAAAGCCCAAAGGCAACTTCGGACAACACCGGTTCCCATTCTCGAGATGGTGCTTGAACCGAATTAGAAGCGCGTTGCGTAATTATTGTTTGGACTGTCTTCGGGCAAATATATAGTAGTGACGCAGTTCGGGAACGAGGTGTTTAAAAGAAAGTGAGAACGTTTGTGCGTCGTCAGTTGAGCAGCTCGCTGGTTTTTGAATTGACAGCATCTGGAAACGTCCGGAAAATGTAAGTTTCTTTGTTCTGATTTTTTGGAAATTAACTTAAAAAGGGTCGGATAGTTATTTTCTTGTTTAAATTGAGGTAGTTTTTGTAAGTTGATGCTCTTTTTTCCAGTTTCCATCTTTCTGTTTTTCCCCTGAGTTCTGCTTATTAACATTTTAAATATGAATTCTTTTATTAGTGAAGAGGACTGGAAACATGTAGGGCCCCTAGATTATGTTTATCTTCGCATAACTTTAACAATTTTTCATGAAACAGTTTCCAAAAGTGACAGCTGCGGCATGCAAGTTATGTTAAAACATTTTTATTTTGTTTTTAAAGTTTTTTCTTTGACTTGATAGTTTTTCAATGAAAAACCAGCCTTTGCTTTAAATAAAACCTAAAAAGGGACTGACCATTAAAGTTTTAAAAACCTCTGAACGTCACCAAAGGTGCGCTCCTTTTCCAGAGAAAGCACGGCAGATTTCCTAACTGTGGTCTAGAGTTGTGATATTTGGTCAATCCAAATTTTATTGCAGTGAAAACAATGGGACTTTCAAGGAAGACACTTTTGGTGCTCGGCATCTGCTGCCTCATCGGAGTTGCGCTATCTTGTCCAAATGATACATACAAGCCAGGAGATGACGAGGATCGCCCAAAGCCCGGTGACGAGGATCGCCCAAAGCCCGGTGATGACGACGAGGATCGCCCAAGGCCAAGCCGTGGTCCCGATGACGGCCGTACACCACCAGTTGACGGCCGTACACCACCAGTTGACGGCCGTACACCACCAGTTGACGGCCGTACACCACCAGTTGACGGCCGTACACCACCAGTTGACGGCCGTACACCACCAGTTGACGGCGACCCACCAGTTGACGGCCGTACACCACCAGTTGACGGCCGTACACCACCAGTTGACGGCCGTACACCACCAGTTGACGCCCGTACACCAGAGCGTACACCACCGCCCAACCGACCATGAAAAACGATGGTGGAGAAACCGAAGCACCCCGCCCCGATGCTTAAAGAAATCACCATGCACAAACGACAGCATTAACCGTTTTCCATTTCCACATACTCCAGGCACCCTATAATACCTTGATCATGCTGCCACCATCTTGGCCATGTTCCTGTATCCAAGTCAGTAACGGATGCTAGTACTCCTTGTACGAAAAGGAACCAGGCTGTTTTTTCCTTCCAGCCTCGGTTTGGTTACATTGATTTGAATGGGGGACATCAAGATGATCGCAGCATGATAAAGGTATATACACCGGCAGATCATCTCAATGAAGCTACATTTGTTGTTCTTTACAACAAACAGGACACGAGACTATTACATTTTCAGATAACGGTTTACACCGTAACTCGGGGTGTTAGCGGGTAGTTCCAGTGAGTGCCCGCGTGGTAACTGAAAATACACGATCTTGTATGCTGTTCTTTTTTCTCAAGGAGAGGTACAAACCGTCGGCTCAGTTCTACCAGGTCGTTAATGCAATTGCACATCCGTAATGATCAAAAGGGCATTCAATGAAAAATGCGTATGAATTTGAAAAACTAAATCAAGACCACAATTACACGTTTTTCTTGAATACAATGAATGTTTCTTCTTGCTGAATAGTTTACTTTGGGGACCACTCTTGATGGATAAACTCCATTTACCAGGAACTCCAAAATATACAAAAGCATTTTTTTTATGAAATCCACGCAAACTGCACTGCCAACGTTTTTATAGTCCTGAGCCGACGAAATGATGTTTGCAAAACTAATGTATCACTTGGATGTAAACGCATTCAATGTGTGTTCAGATCAGACCAACACGCTATCAAAACAATTTACCCTCTACTTGACTAACTACATTTTATAATAATAAGAAGGACAATAATTATATCACTTATTGTTAAAATATATGTTATTGGTCACCATTGATTTTCATGCAATTCAATATTATATTATTGGTCACCATTGATTTTTAGTCCTCCGTTTACAAAGTTTAATCTCAAGGTCAATTGTATTAATTTAGTCGTAACTTGAAAATGTATGAATCGTGTTGCTATGATCTAGGAAAATAATAATATAGTGTGTCGTACATTGGAGAAGAAATGTGTCTGGTTTTCTTTTGGATTTGCAATTTGTTGTTGTTGTTGTGTTGTTGTTGTTGTTTTTTCTCTTAAAGTCAAGACCTTCTACCCTGCCGAGGAAAATCTTTCTTGATCATATGGAGATGATACACATCTTTAGTAAACAATTTTTTGCGAAATGAGCTTGGGATCACAATCTTGAGAACTGTGCCTTTTTTAAGTTTTTGGATTTGACCGTTCTGTAGAGGTAACCATAGTTCGTCCATAGAATTGGATCAACCAATCAACCAATCAATCAATATAACATTTATTTCCACATTTGCACATGGAGGCATCATCCTGAAAGCCGAAGCTTGTGATGGATGTGCCCGTTTACAAACATACAAAACAAGATAAACAACACTAATTGTAGAATTAATCAATTATAACAGTTATTAAACATACAACAGTTAAACAAAGCATATAGACACAGATCAGAGAAAGAAGCAACTCCAGTTATAGAATTAAGAACTAAGAAATAATGATGCGAACATAATAGACGAGCCAAGGGCACTGCACTCATTCAACTATCCAAGAGGGCCTCCGTGTTGCGAAGCCACGTTGCTAGTCAGATGCCTCTTGTGCGGTGATTTTCAGGCGCTGTTCAAGAACTGACACACAAGGAAACTAAACCCGATTGACGGAGAGTGCGATAAATATCTGTAATGCCTTTCAAACTATGTTTAAAGATATAAATGTAAATAATAGCGTCATGTTTATTGCAAATTGTATACGTATTGTGACGGTGACTCACAAGTGTTTGTACCCCCTCCCTCTCCAAGATGTCTTCGACATTATTGATTTGAAACCTTCCACCACCAACGTCACACGCGACCACGCGCGGCTACTGTACACCATGCTCAAATTCAAATTGTACGTACAAATTATTGTAAGGGGCCATTCATAATAGTCAATACTAAAATAATTGAAAAAAAATTAATACACGATAAATAGGAAGGAAAACAAAATACCAAGCTGGCCCCCAGATCGTCGTCTGTATCAAACTAAAAACTGTTGTACAAAGTTTGATGTGGTTGTCAATTTCATTTTTGATTAAACTACGAAGTTGTTTGTTTAATCCAGGAACAGCCGTTGAAAACTACTGATGTTGGAGACCTTTGACCTAAAATACCTGCATCATTTGAGGTACTACTTTGTTCTTCAGTGTATGGATTATATAATTAAGTAATTCAATATTTAAAAAATCGAAATTTGGGGCGCGTCGCCTATAAAATAAAACGTGGGACATTGACTCCCAATGCAAACTGACGCAACCAAGAAACACCATAAAAACAATGTACGATCTCAATCTCAATGAAAAGAACAGTGAAGACATCATACTTCAATACTTATGAATATTCATTCGGAAACGCGGTAGCTCTTTTGTGTGTCTGCCGGTGAGTTCACCGACCATTGTGTTATGCAATGATATAATACCTGACGCAGCAGACAACAAAAGAGTGCTCCCCAACTTGTACCAGGTACCTATACATGGTACAAGGTTAGGTTCCGGGAGACGACTTGACCCCCCCCCCCCTTCCCCCTCTTTCTTTTCCTCTGTCAAGAAGTATTCCCTTTTAGTCGTTATTGCAAGTCCAACTATGAGTGAACATTCTCTTTTGGAAGGAGTGTTGGCTCCGAGAAGGGACGTACGTCGGGTTGTTCCGACGTACAATCTCGGTTCGTCTTTGTTGTTGTTGATGTTGATGATGTCGTTGTAATTGTTGCCGATGTTGTCGTTGCTTTTGGTGTTGTTGTTGTTGTCGTTGCTGTTGCCGTTGCTGTCGTCTTCGTCGTTGTTGTGTTTTTATTTTCGGCGGGGCTGTTATTCCTCACATTTTCACTAACAAAATTTTCCGGAGACCCGATTAAATAATTAATTTGGATTTCTCGTTAAGACGAGCAGAGTATACTGTTCGAAACGTCGAGACCACACCGGCTCTTTTCAGAGCCAACACTCTCACAAAAGAGATTTACACATGGTTGTACCAGCAAGTTTACTATTATAGTTTTCTTCTAATCTTAATTGAACGGTAGTTGCACAATTCTTACAGTAAGAAAGATATTGGGATTACCAATCCGCATTAAAGGTCTTCCCTCACCAGCTAGTGTCTTAGCACCTGTGTTGCTTCTAGCGTTGTCGTGTCCCCTGTGTGTAATAGCAATATTGAATACCAATTCTCATCATACCAAAAACGGGTCCAGGCTAAATGTGGCTCTCGGTTTTCCAGCCTCGGTTTGGGTTGTATTTATGCGAATGGATGGAAGAAACATGGCTGCTATAATACCGGACTCTGCTTCCCAACTCCAAGAATCTCACGCCGTGTCCGAATTGATGATTCAGGTAGTGGCTAATGGCCGGATCACTGATAATTCCCATTCAATGTTGCAGCTGTAGCCAATGGCTCTAGCCGTAGCCAAAGCCAATTGATTGACTGGACGCTCGACCCTTCAAAAAATAGTTATAGTGAAATCTAAGCCTATAGGCCTCGATGCTCATTTTATAATTAACAAACAGCAAGACAAAAATGATTGCCACAACTATAGACGATAGTTCCAATGGTGTTACGTTTATTTAATTCCGATTTAGTCACTTTCTGTGTCACTGCTTTCACGAGGAAACGGTTATTAAGTATCAAAAACAACTGATTTTACCATTGGAAACCACAAATACATATTTCACAAAAGTATACAGTAATAATCCACAATGGATGACCGACTGTTGGTTTCAAGTCATAGAGGTATGGGTCTTGTTTTAAAAATAGATCCACGAAAAATGGCAAACCCTTTTTCATAGTATAAATGCTAATTGCCTTCTAACGTGACGGTTCGTATGGAAATATAATAATTATTTGGATCATTTACATTCCTTTAAAAACCCTTCACTTTATTAGTCATGGGTAACAGTTGTATTCTTCATTTGAGAAGATCAGTGAGTTGAAGGGGGGGGGGTGGGTGGGTAGGCGGGGGTAATTATCCAGCCGGAAATTCTGATGCGTCAAAACTCACGCTAATACAAGGGTATTTATAATTTGACACCAAACTGCAGTGTACCTTTCTTGGGTTTGCTATAAGTAAAGCATAAAGCATTTACATAACTGCTGCAGGGTAAGTCCTGCGCAGCAAAGGAAATACCCCCGGATAAAACACTCATTCCTCAAAGCAAGACTGTCAACGAGTGAACGTTTTTAATAATTCATTATCATAATCTGGAGATAATGACGTGTATTTTTTTGAAACAGGATGACAGTTGATACAAAATATACAGAGTGTAATGATTGTAAGCCTATACAACCCAAAGACCATGGACGAAAAGAACAACTTCAGACTTGAATAGGGTTCATCCTGAAACACTTATTGGTCACAAACCGGTTACCAAAAAATGGAAGTCGCATACTAGGCACTGATTTCTCCCAGGAAGATTTTAGGATAAAAGGCTCGGTGCGATGATCCTTCAATAATTAGGTCATTAACACTATGTTTAATTCAATGATTTATTTGTAGTTGTAACCACTCTGCGTTATTTCGATTCTTCCTGTCCGTGGTTAAAATATTAAGTTCCCATGATTCGGATCCATGGTGATCAAGGATTATAAAAACCCGTCACTGCAAAACATGACGAGCGCCCTCAGTGTTGGTAACCGGATCTTAGCCTTTATATCATTTTGTTTGTCAAAATGCCTCGTTTCCGTGATTGAGAATGTCTTTCCTGAACAAAACAATAACCTTCCCACATTTATGTCACAACATTTATGTTCACATTTGCCAAAATTTTATTACAAATTGTTGGATTGTTTACTTTATAAAATGTGATAACTTAAAGGTGTTGTACAGGATTGGTAAGGATAAAAAAGTTATTGAAATTTAGTCTAAAAGCTCAATGATTATGAAGTTCATTCTAGAACCATTTTTTTCTGTGAAATATTTCCCTCTGAAATGAAATCATGTCCGAGAAAACTGTTTATCTGAAAACCTTTTCGAAAACCGCAATAGCTGATTTCAGTTGTTACAACCAAAATTAAGGACGACGTGTTGACATGCTGAAAATTGTGCATGGTTTATCACTATTTTCTTCTGACTCAAGTAAGCCCTAATATTTACGGGATTGCATCTACTGGTTGATCACACACAAAACATGAACACTGTGCGCGACTATTTTGTCAGCTCTACCAATCCTGTACATACACCTTTAAGTGCAATCTTTAGTTTAAAAAACAAAAGTTAACAACAAATATTACTTCGAAATTTGGAGGCACTCTGAGGTTTCCCTCTCTAGTACTCTAAATCCACTCGATTTTTCTCCTTTGATTTTCCTAGATTTAAAAAAGTTATAAATGATGCCGTGATTTATTTTAAATTTTATAAAAAATTGTGAAAATGACAAAATAAGATAAACTTACAAAAAACAGTACTGATTTTACTTACAACTTACGCAAGGCACCATGTTCATAGTTCATTATGACATTGCATTGTATACCTCGTCACATTTAAACATTAAACTCTAAACGTGTCGGTGCGTATGTTTTTCGGTACAGTAACATCAAAATAGAACACACACAAAAGAGGGCGCTGTATGAAAAGCGCTCGAAACAACATCACTGAATATTGAGCCTTTTCGAAATGGCGAACTGTGGCTCCATTTGTTTTGTCCGGAGACGACCAGGGTATGTTCAACGTTCAATCTACAAACAAAGGGGCCCGACTACTTTCCTGCCCGCCTCGGTTTGGTTACATTGTTGTGAACGAAAGAAAAATCAACATTTTGTGATAGAGGTAATTTAATTATTACCTGTCAACCCTTCCCAAAAGAAAAAAGTCTAGGCAGCGTCTATCTCGATAAACGTTTAAACCTTCCACCTTTGACCTTTGTGGCCCCTGGTATTAACTGTCCCCTTGCTAAAATACTGGTTGTTTGGCATTGACACTTTTTTGTTACAAGGCCCGGGGTTTAGAGACCGTTGGTCTTGACCATGAAGGAGTCACACCGATGCTTCCCACAACAAATACAGGCGTCTATAGTTTACTGGTAATCAACTCTCACTTAATACAGACTGCGACTTGTTTATTTTGAAGCTGGTACACACAGTATAAATAAGCTAATCTATAACTTTAACCAAACTTTAGATAGTTCATTCCATGTTTATTATTTACATCACTTTTCACACTTGAACTATACTTAAGTTCCCCCAAAATGTTTTATTTATACTTCACTATCTCGTAAATAGACAGTTATTTCAGAGCTCCTGTGAAACCATGTATTTGGGCCACGAGTGGCTTAAAACTTACTTGCTAGAAATTTAGTTAATAAACGCAAATCGTTGTTCCTATGTTACACTATGAAAATTGACCCGGAGTCCGGATACCAGGGTGCTCGACCCATTTCGAGGTCAGGTTGACCCGGAAAGTGGTTATAAAGTGGGATTTGAACTCAGTCTCTGCGTCATTTGGACCCATTTCTGTGTCATTCTGACACAGCTACCGGGTCATACTGACCCAGAAATGGGTTTTTGCCTCATGGGACCCGTATCCGGGTCAATTATGACCCAGAAGTCTTTAGAGTGTATATAGTTTTATTCTGACGTGATGACTAGATTTCTGTACTTCTTGTCATGATACTTTTTCAGGCCGAATAGCGACGCCATCTTTGTTTGACTCCCTGACTGTACGATACTTAATTGTTGCTTAAGCAGTAAAGTGCACCAACCTATACTTTGTCGCAGGCCTAACTTTAGATTCAATAAGTAGAAGTTTTTGTTAAACTTATAACTTGTTTTTCACTTTCCACACTTTGGTGTCTATGTGCACAGCGTATCGTATCCATGTTTGTCTGGTAACAAGTGCTCGTAATCAACATTTGAAGCACCAGCTTAGAAAGACCCAGACTTTTTAGACCCTTGCCTCATTTTGGTTCACATGGCTTTGATGCGGTTGAATGGTACAAAGTACCGTTACCCATTATCTACACTAAGCACCATAGAAATATCGCCAGCTACTATTTATTACTACGCAGCGTACAGCGTTTGTCTTTTCTATATAATATTGTTTTTTATTTGCGGTATAGATATAATTTTGTAATTACTGTACAGCTCTTTCTAAACTCTATATGCACAGATAAAAACTACACTCTTTAAACAAACATCAGACTTCCGAGGCTGTGTGTGGGTATTTCTTGAGCGGGATATTTTTCTTCCGAGCCGGGCTTAGCCCCGTCGGCAACGGGGTCTGATTCTCGAAGAAGGTTCCCGGGAGATTGGGGATGAAGTCGTCGTATTCCGGCTCGTCCTGGTCGATGGAGAAATCACTGTACACGAGAACACTCTTGAGCTTGTTGGAGGTAGGGGAGAACCCCGACGGAGGGGTGTTCGGGAGGCGGCGAGTGGACCGCGGGGTCATGCCGGAACGGGAGCTCTCTCCTCCCGAGAAAGTCTTGGCTAAACTTTCGTCACTTATGAAAACAGACTTCAGTCTGTCTGTGTTCTGCTTCTTGTCCAATACCGGTATACGTACGGGCGAGTTGGGCTCGCTCAATAAATTAGCAGCACTGGCATCGTCGGACTCTGCTGTGCTGTACAGGGCAAGTTTAGCGGCCGTTTTGCCGTCTTCGTCCCCGGACGAAGTGCGTTTCCCCTCGGACTTCCGAGTCTTGCGGGAGTTGCCGGAATTCGGTGGGTGCTTTTTCCGTTTTGAACGGCCACCGCTTGTTGGAATGTTCCGTCTTGTATTTCCCGGGGTGTGTTCATTATAGGGATACGCTGGGGGTGCCCCCACTCTGTTGCTGATATTTATAACTTCGTTCTTTTTGGGACTACAATTTGACCTGGGGCTCCTAATTTGCATATTGTCCTTCGATGAAATGTCAGTCATTGGAGTTACAACTCCGAGACTCTCGGAGTCTTCGAAAAAGGCTTGCCTTGGGGTCAGAGGTAACTTCCGTGGTCTTCTACCAGTCGGTGAGTCTCCATTGACGAGGGGTTGCATGACCTCCACCGGATGTATGGCATTCTCTGTATGCGGTGGTTTTTTCCACTTCCCGGGGTTGCTCCTGTTGACCTCTGCTACCGTTTGACCCTCGTTGGGAGTCTGAGCCCAGTGGCTGACGTGGTTTTGAGGCGTCATCCCTTCGGGTATGTGAGGCAAACCCTCAGGAGTTCTAAATTCGTTCTGATTCGGGGGGACATTTCTGGAGAGTGCCATACCCAAGGGGGTTAACTGACCCTCCCTGTTGACGCAAGGTAGGTTGTTATCATATCCCTGGTCACTGCGATGATCACTGTGGTGGTGATCACTGCGATGGTCGCTCTGACGATGGTCGCTCTGACGGTGGTCGCTCTGACGATGGTCGCTCTGGCGATGATCACTGTGGCGATGGTCGCTGCGCTCACTCCGCGGCAGGGAACCATGCTTACGATGATTACCAGTCATACCACTCTCGAAGCTGGAGTGGCTTCCAGCCGCACTGTACCCGCGCATGACAAACTGTTGGGGCGTCTTGGAGGCCAGCGTGGTGGTGTTTTTATCAGTTCGCGCACTGTGCCGACTCAGCTCGCTCTGGGAGCTTCCCGTGCCTATGTGGTAAGGCAGGCCGACTTTGCGTAGTCTCTCCATCTGGATGAAGTCTTTGTGCGGGTGATACGGACTGGGCAGCTTGTCCTCGGGTATCTTGGGAGGTCGCCTCATTCCTATTGTATCACTACTGTGTGTGTGATACGGCGAAGACAAACTCACGTTGGACTCCGGCAGGTACGCCAGCCCGTCGTCCTGGACCATGTACAGCTGGCTACGATCTCCCAGGTGGCCGTCAGGGCGCCCTCTCTTCGCCGACTGGTGCGACATCTCAGACTGGGAGGAGCAGCTGTGGCCCGGCGGGCCCCACGGGCGCTGCCCGCTCGCTGAGGCGATGGAGGAGCCGGGCCCCGCCGTGGGGCGCATCTCGATCTGTGTTGTCGTCTTGCTCTTCTTGCATCCCGTCAAGATGGTGAAGACGATGGAGATGAGGATGATGCCGGCGCACAGGAAGATGCCGACCAGCATGACGGTGTTGTTGATGGAGCCAATATTGAATCCAACCGCTGCTTCGTCGCCAACGGAGCCCGCCACCACCGGCGTAGTTGGGGGAGGAATACCGCCATCTGCAAAAAGACCAAAGAACCAAACTGTTTGAGAAAACGCACTCAAAATCACAGCTTGAAACAATTTGTGAAATCACTTTGATTTATGAAAGCATAATCATGTTTTACCCCCCACCCATATGCTGAGTTTAGTACTTCGAAACAGCATCGATCATAGATGTTCTCTCTAGAAAAGCAAAGGTCGTGGGTTCAAATTCTACCCAAGTAATAGACAGTGCTTAACACACATCGATGTTTGGGTAGAACACAAATAACAATTCTTCATCCCTGATTCAAATTTAACATCTAATTAAAAAGCCTCATTTATGGGAAGTGTTCCCATTTTGTTGGCATCCGAACAATGGAATTTTGAGGACTCAGCATTTCTGAGACTCTTCCAGAAAAAGCAAGCCAGAATCTGACGTATACCTGCAAAAATAAACCGAACTATGATGGGCATTAAAACAAAAAACCCAATTTAAAATCGATAAGAGTTCTTCTGCATGATGACAATTTCAACCATTGAAAGTTACCAGATCACACAATGTGGTTGGCTTTATGTTGCGTTGTTTATTATCCTGGATTTTAGTTTATGTATACACCCATAAATACCAGCCCCCACCATCACTACCCCCCCCCCAACCGAGAAAAACAAAATGACTGTAACAGAAAGCACATTCACAACGAGATAACATTATCCAACAATCAGTGGTTGCAAAAGGTTAGGGGTCAACATTATCTAAACCCCCTGCTGCATTTAAAGTTTAAGAGATGAAAAAAATATATTTATGACATCGTCTAGGTTTCACAGACAACAGTCATAAAGATGTTTGGGACTAATCCACGGGCTTAGCGCCAGCTCAATGTACACACCTGTTATGAATAAATAATATGACCAAATACATTTTGGGGGTTCATAAATAATTTTTGATGCTTGTTTAAAATGTCGACCAGATTATTTTGGTTGGCTGGTTACTGTGGTATGAGAAGTTCATTACACATTGTTACCAGTTTTCTTGAAAAATGTATTACTCATTCACTTGAGATCTTGGAAGCGAGGCAATATTGCCTCGTTTTGAGAAGTTTATACACAAACTGAACGGCTAGTGAATAATGTGTGGACCTTTGAGACCATCAGGGACTGACGTGATTGGTAAGAGAACTACTGTTCGAATCAAGGTTACGACCTGTCTGGATTCACTGATTACCACCAGTCATTCCAGCGCATGGCTGTATAGATAAAGCACAGTATTAGACAGGAAGGCACCAGTCTATTTTCCACCGAGCCTCCATTTGGTCAGTCAGGTCAAGATGTCTGGATTCACCTATTACCATCAGTCATTCTAATGTACGATTATATAGATAATGCACAGTGAGACAGGAAGGCACCAGTCTAATTTCCACCGAGCCTCCATTTGGTCAGTCAGGTCTAGATGTCTGGATTCACCTATTACCATCAGTCATTCTAATGCATGATTATATAGATAATGCACAGCAAGACAGGAAGGCACCAGTCTATTTTCTACCGAGCCTCCATTTAGGCAGTCAGGTCTAAATGTACTTTTCCTCAGACAGATACAAAAATGCCCGCAGTTTGAAATGAAACTCCCACTGTGTACGACTTCGCTATAGTCACGTCCGGCTTCATAAATATAAAAACGCGGTGGTATGCCGGATTAAAAAAGAAAAAAAAAAAAAAATGAAATAGTGTGGTCGTAATTTACACGTTTGTTTACAGTGTAAAGTTGTCTCTTGGGAATCAACCTACTTCCAGCAGGTATGGTTAATGTACTCATGTTTTAGACATCCTTGGACCAGTCTATCCCAGCACACACCCATGTGGGCTGCGGTTTGAAGCAATGAAGTACATTTCAATGTTGTCTTGTTCCCTTTTTTATATATTTAAAAGATCTTTGCTATTTCGATACGATAATGCGTTACCTATCTGTTAAAATATGAAGATTTGTCGAGTTCTGTAGGCTATATCAACAAGCGCTTTGCAATATCGATAACATTATGATAATGTTATCTGTCTTTGTAAATATGAAGGTGATTCAAATAATTATATTTCTGGGGACGTTGTCTGCAAAAGTAACATAGAATTCGCATCTGAGGTGATCTAAACGTAGCCTAAGTCAATCATTTACAGGTCTACATAATTTTATTTTTTATATATATTGTAAGCACGGATTTGGCAGTGACTTACATCCGCAAGTATGAAGCATAAAATGGCGGGTAAAGAGTACCAACATGGCCGCTGAAAACTGTTGTGCATACTGTCTATTCTGAACATGCAATCGAGTATTACTCATAGGCCTAGTTGTCAGCTCTAAACATTAACCATGTGTACTATGCAGTGACGGTTTGATAGGCCCAGCCACTATACCATTATTTCTTCAGAGGCCGGGTGTTGTCTACGTTAAGTATCCAATGACGACATTTGAACCCAATCTGCCCTTCGACCCCAAACGGGTCATTTCTTGCGAAGCTAGGGTCAATCTCTGTGTAAATATTATTCTGAACTCGGCCTTTTCTAAACTGACGATGTTGAAAAAAAGATCGTGTACATCAGTGCTGCTTGCATACGTGAAACAAACATTTTAAAGACAAATGTAGTAATTGCCAATTTTTTTTAATAAAATCTCTTAGTTTCAATCTGAAACCTCACTGATTATAAAACTACGTAGCAATCCTCCAGATCAATATTTCCATCTGAAATACTGTCGAAAGTCGATGGAATGGCAACTGAATATCCCAAATTCACCGTTCCCTATTTTATTGATTTGCCACAAATGAAACAAGCCATATTATGAATGTTTGTCGTTGTTTTCACTAAAACGTGATCACTGAATGATTAAATTTTCACAGGTTAGATGTACTCTGTGTTCATTGAAAAATAGAGACTTTGATTTATTTAACTCTTCCAGAAAACAATTATGTATTTACCCTGTACGACTGAGGGATAAAACAAAAAAATCATCCTAGTTTAACAATAAACGAAAACTAGAGAATGTATCCATCTAACTTTGGATAGGTTGGCCCTTCCGTAATTCACTACCTAACTACCTTTTTATTCAAATGTTTTGTTTGAAACACTTGTTCTCTGCTATAAACACCATTACATAAACTATTGTAACATCACCAGTTGCCAAACTCAGTGTTGTGCTTTCAGGGAGTCAGTTCCTGCAAGCTGCAACTCTGGTCTATTGGTATTCATCAGAGATGACCACTAAATGCCATCGGCCACTTCTCTACAGTTCCCATCCACTACGTGAGAATGTCCTATAATTCATCACGAAGCAGAAACACTCCTGCATCAAATAACCGTGAAGAGGTCTTGGCCCACTAGAAAAACTTGATTAAAAAAAAACATGCCTTCCATTCCAACAAAATGAGCAATTTTAAAGTATGAAAGACAATTGTTCATATCCGTTGATGCTACTTGCCCAGTAAGCCTAAGTACCCAGTCACAAGTGCATGGTAAAGTGTTGACAGTTTATGGAGATGTGTTGACCGTAAGCCTTCAGCCTGATCAATCTCAATAAGCTCTGATCAAAATGTTCAAGTACTTTTCACTCTATCCAAACAATTTGGGCCATGACTGGTGTTGTCGACTAAACCCAAATGGACAAGATTTGAATTCGGTAGTCGTGTCCTTTTCCTTATGAGCGTAACGTGGCAAGAGGCAGAGATCCAATGTTAGCCGATGTCATGGGGGATTTTGTCCCCTGGTGCGTGTGTGTCCCCCCCCCCCCAAAAAAAAAAAATCCGGTAAAACTAAGTTGATTCAAAAAGAGGGCGAACGAAATTTCTACACTATTCTCCGTATGGGGGACAGACCGGCCACACCGGCCAAAGTCTACCCTTGGTCTTGGGAATGAAGCACCACCCTCATGAACCTCATGATGTTATTTTAACACTTTGAATAAAGAGCAAGGACAGTGGGTCTGGTCTCATCCTGGTTAGGAGGATGAATCCCCCACCCTCCAACCAACTCCACTCTCGTGCCAGAAGACAATCATTTCCCCCAATGACATTTACAAGTTTTGATGTTACTGTGAGGAGGGGTTAACTTATAGAAATTTGTTATCTCCCTTTGTCACCTTGAGCGTATTCGTGTAGTGTTTTTGTTCTCGGTCTTCCCCATTACCTTTTACCATTGTTGTATATCATTCTTAACTGTCAGTTCGTGTTGCTCATGTGGTGTTCAGTGGAATTGTGAGCAAGTTCATGCTGTGTGTACTTAGTGTATTGTTGCTTTAAACTTTTTTGCTGGTGGAAATTTGAATTTAAATGACATCTATCTATCAATATCTATTTATCTATCTATCTATCTATCTATCTATCATTTACTGACTCTCAACATCACCACATGTCAAGAAATACGTATAGGGCAGAAGGGATTTGGGACTTCCAAATTGCATTGATCCATAAGAAATAGATCCCGGGAAACTCAGACGGATTTACAGGTTATTTACATGAACAAAATACAACATACGAGGGGTTTAATATTAACTACAAATCCATTTACCGCGTCGGTAACTACTTTTTTTTTGTCCAGCAATATCCTGAAACCAAAGATCAAATCCTGAGAAACCCACAGGTTTTGACACTTCAATTAGATCTGCTCCAAATACAAAATCAAGTATAATTTACATCCATTCGTTCGTTAACAACGTCAATCCGACAATCAATTGTGACCACAGAGTAGATTTCCTGAAATAAATACTCAAATAAATGTTGACAAATGACTGTACCCTCTGAAGAAATGCTCTTACAGTGCTGCAATTCATCTTCCGTTGGGCACATCTTTATATGTCATACTCCATCCACTTCACTTCCCCTACAAATTACATAATGTTCTGGGTGAAGTTCCAGCGAGATATCCCCGGCATCTTGCAGCAGTATCGCAACTGTCAAATAACTCCCACACAAACCATTAGTTTTCAAACGCACGATTTCGGCACTCACTGACGCGACGTGACAAAAATTCTTGAACAATCCCCCAGTCCTGACGTTTCGCTGTATATAGTATTTTAGGAGAGTAACATTAAAGAGTACAGGTGAAAAGAGACTTGTTGGGTCACCCTTCCTCTTTTATATTTTTTGTTATTCCCCATCAACATTTTCGAAAACAAATCCCACTTTGAACCATGTCTCTCTCCCAGCCCATGATCCTAAATTTCCTCTGAACAAAGTTATGAAAGAGTTTGCCACATAAAGACACTATTGAAATCATCTAGTTATTACGCGAAAATACGGAAACTAAAAGTGAACATCCGCGTTTCGGTATTTGGTTCCATGGTTCACGGCCGTCTATGCGTGGAAACCAGTTACAGCAACTTAAAAAAGAACTGGTTTCCACGCATAGACGGCCGTGAACAATGGAACCAAATACCGAAACGCGGATGTTCACTTTTAGTTCCCATATTTTCGCGTAAACTAATAACCCGATGATTTCAATAGTGTCTTTATGTGGCAAACTCTTTCACGATTATCACAGATTTACGTCTTTCTGTAAGATACTTTAGGTCAGAAAAAAAAAATTGAAACGCGGATGTTTTAATGCATGAGGCATCCGTACAATTACAATCGGACAACTATTTTGTCAGTTCTACCACTGATACCTTTAACTGCTAAACTCATTTGTCACGTTACAGGAAATATTTTGCTGACATCGACTTTAAAGATGAAAAAGCCAGTGAAGCAGGACATTATTTGAGATGCAAATCGACATCATGATCTAATGTCATCCCAAGAGGTCTCAGCATGAGCCTTTATGCGAAATTGAATTTTACTGTTCGTTACAGTTCTGAGTTTGTACTTCCACAATATCCCTTTGCTGTGTTAGAAAACCGATAATATTAATATTATAAGCTACAAACGAGAGCTTAAGTCACGATAATACATCAAAATGGCTTCCTGGAGGTTCAAACAGGACGCAGTGCAGTGGTTGCATTCACAGAACAGGCACACGCGAGAAAAATGATCAAAATATCAATTTTTTCAAAAATAGCGAAATCTTCTTTCAATACAACGTCGAAAATAGAAAAAAAGAAATCTCCTTCGAGATTCAACACCCACCATAAAATATAGGTTTGTTTTTAGGTTCAAGTAACACTTGACACAGAAAGCTTGATTTAAGATAAACAAACAGTCTGAATTTGAGGTCAATTGTAAACGTTTATATCAACATACCATCCATCTTGCCTTGGTCCCCGTGTACCGTGGTTGCTCGCTGTGGACCCCTTACTACTCTGAGAGCACACTGAGAGCTTTCCACACAGTATATCCCGAAATATCATATATATATTCCACCCCTTGATCTCATAATTCAAAAAAAGTCTTTTCCGAATGCGGGGGGGGGGGTGTCAAAACCCACATTCACTCACGGTCAGTTGTGCTGAATTTTTACCCGCTACCGGTTGCCGTTGCCATGGTAAATACAAACGTCCAACGCGGTCGTCAGCAAAACCCACTGACTTTGATAACACAAGCAATAAGTCATCCGCTCGGGTTACTCGAGTCCTGAACTAGATTTGTGGCAATATCATCTTGGGAAATCCCAAGAATGCACGGCGTTATCTAAGGTTACAAAAATACCGTACAAATCACATTGTATGCTATTTCTCATTATTATAAATAATGTACGCGCGTTGTGTTACTGTAAAATATCACGGCGTGCAAAGTAATACCGCACCGCAACTTCCTGATTCAAAAGGATCGAGAAATATTATCGAAAAGAGAAGAAACTGTTTTAATCTGAAAGCCCACTGTTTTTTTAAGAGAAATGCAAGTGTGAATTCACAGAACTGTTTCAATACGAAATACTCTCAATGTCAAGAACATAGCATTTGAAGACTCGCAACAAGATCCCTTCGATGTTAATCGCAAAGCTTGATATGAACTTGCATACAAATACGTAACCAAAAAAAAAACACAAAACCGTTTATCATTGTTTTCACTCCAACATTGCCATTGAATTCGATGAAACATTCACCAGGTTGGATGTATGGTGTGGGTCTTGAAGGTTAAGAGGATGAAAAGTAATGTACTTTTCCAAAATCAAATGAGCCCTTTAAAGTTACTTGACAACATGACCACTGCGTAAGTGCTACCTTTTTATAGATGTTTTGAAATTTGTGGCGTTGAAATACAACTTAGTTAAATTCAATTTATCTATTCATCATGTGAAAACACATGTGAAAACACATGAACAGTGTTATCCATTGTAGAGCATACAAAAATGCATAAACATTTTTAAAACAAGACGAGTCTACAGGTTGTGTACATAAAAAAGCTATCCGATAAAGTTAACTGTTAATACTGTGGATGGCTTAGGAAGGTGTTTTTGTTTTTTTCGTTGTCAAATCCTAAACACATCGGAAATAAACCACAAGTTTTTTTCGAAACCAATCAGCAATCAGCACTTCCTTTGACTTAAAAACTCCCCCCTAAGGAGACAATTGAGTGTCCCAAATTAAGAAAGAAGATCCCCCTTTTCCCCCCATCCTTCAATTTTCCACCGCTTGAGTCCCAATTATACGATCGTTCCAGGCCGTTAGAAGCTCATGGGAAGGAGTTTTGTAAGTTGATAACGCGGTGAACTGATTTGATATGTTTTCTCCACTGGCCTGAAACACAGCGACTTTTTCTTCCCCACCGCCGCGGGCATAATTGGCCGGGTGCAGAGTATTGGGAACGAGATTGCTATATACGCGGGGAGGCGCGGGTTCGATAATTTATCGAGTCCAATCCAGGGACGTAACACATAGTCGATAGAAGGAAGATTTCCTTAACAGGTGTTCTTTGGGCTTATATTTGATATAGTAGCTATAATAATATCAGTTATTATTATTACTATTATTTATATTTATGAACATTTATAAAGCGCAATTTCCCAATGGTTTCAATGCGCCGAGGCAGCTACTCCAGGAACCTTAAACATGAACCGTACAGATAAACAATAGGGAATTTAGAATTGAGTTTGTATGTTTGAGTTGATGAACACAGTTGCAAGTACGATTGTTGGGGGCGGGGGGGGGGCAAGCAAGTTCCAGCGTCTGGGTCTAGCTACTGAGAAGGCCTTGTCACCTGCATGTTTTGAATGAGTGATGTATTTGTAAAGTGACGCTCCAAGCGGAGGCCACTTCGGTTGGGCGTGCTGAGATCAAAGTGAGTCTGATATATGTTGCGTGTGTGTGTTCGAAAGCGCTTTGTATATTATGGATTGACTCGTGGGCCTATTTCAAATAACACTAGCTTTTTGATGGTTTGAAGAATGTGAGTAATTCTTGCCTTGAACATGAAGTAACATAAACATTTTAAAGGCTGTTCGCAAGCTTCAAACAGCCTAAATATAGAAACCTCAGTATACTAGTTTCTCAGGCCACTTACTTGTTAAAAAAAAACATTTCCTGCGCTTTCCCCTTCTGAATTGGAATCATTATTTTTACCAAGTTCTCAAATCGTTCTCCCGTCAGTACTCTACATACTGTTCTAATGAAAGTGATTTGGTTTTGCCATACACCAATGTAATGTATGATAAGCACAGTATACTTGTGCTCTCTGAAGCCTGTTGACAAAAACCCACAGGCTGGATTCGAACCCACGTTTTTTTTTCAAGGACTGTCATGGAGATCTAGACATGTATTTGCATGATTGTGTATCCTTACCAATGCTGCTGTAGCGGGCCCTGAACCCCCGGGTTGGCTCTTCACCGCTTCGGCTGTACACTTTGTACTCGATGTACAACTTGTTCCCGGTCGACACGACCGGTCCCGGCAGCCGGCTCCCCGTGTGGTACGCCAGGACCTTGGCCGTCGCGTCCCCGCCGTCCCTGATCCTCATCCACTCCTCCTGGAGATGCAGGTTGAAGAGTTCGAACTCCAGGCGGACCCTCTTGTAGTCTGGCATCCAGACCAGCCACGTGCCCAGGGTCTCGGTGGTCGGATTGCAGACGTCGGGGGAGGAGGCGATGAAACCGCTGGGTCTGTCCCTGAGAGTACAGCCACAGGTGCAGTTAGGCAGGATGTAAGGCTCAGTCACCAAGACCACTGTGTCTGTAGCGGGGCAGAGAAAATAAATTGCATCTTCTTAGAAATCAATCCCATTAACTAATGATGTTCGTGAGATTCCTGCGAAGGCCTACACAATGCTATATAACTTTTCCCACTTTGTACCTTCCAGCCTTGGTTTGCTGGGACAGTCAGTGGACTTGAAGCAAACGGTGACTTAATAGCACACTCAATCTGCTATAATAAGACTATAGTATCATGGCCCCTGTCTCCAACATGGTTTTGACAAAGTAGTACATGTACTTTTTGGATCAAAAATCAGGCAAACTAGGTGCTGTCGTTTAAGAGGAGTTGTGGGGGTACTCAGTGTCAATGATTCTGATTGTTGACCTCGGAAACACAGAATTAAGTCCTACCTTTTGGCACAGGACACATCCCATTGTTGCAGGGCAGCGAGCTGACTGTCTGGCCAACACAAAGGGCGCCACCATTGGCAGCAGCGGGATTATTGCACAGTCGGTAACGGTTTCGTTGGCCCTGGCCACAGCTCACAGTGCACGTGCCCCAGTCTGACCAATCACTCCAAGACCCATCCACAGGGGGACCTATCAGCAGGAAGGGGGAAAAACATAAATCGATTAAAAAATAAGCCCAGATATGTCATAAGAGTAAATGCATTCATTGGTTTTTAGTTTTGACTGTTCATTTCCATTTTTAATTTCAACGCGCAGTAAAATGACACTGCATTCCCGTTTCGTTTTTGCATCGCCTAAGGTTTGCCTTAAACCATGTCGGGGGAACGTAACTCAATCAACACAGCAGGTGGATTCGTCCAATCAAAAGACCCCATTATTACCAGAAATTCACATCTATAAAAAAAATCTGGTAAAATCACTGTCTTAGCTTTCAAACGCAAGCCTAAGTACCAAGGGATATCATACAATGTTGTGCGCCATGTTGCGATTTGCACGCTGCTTCCATCGGACTGAGAAGAAGAAAAAAATCGTTCGTTCTTTAATAAGTAATCAAATACATGAAAACACTGCAATATGGTGAAGCTAATGTTACCATTACAAATCCAAATAGCTCAACTAGCATTACTGTCTCGAGGCATGGAACGAGGGTTAGGGGGGGGGGTAGGTCTTTCCTCGCCGTCAAACCAGCCTCACCTGCCGTGTAGCCAGAGATAACCCTGCCGTGTGCCACGGTGAACAAACGGTATACCAAAGAGCCCAAACAAATACCGCGTCTCGCCGAACCCCACAGGCGAGCAACGATTCATACAGCTAATTTATCATCCCCAAACTCCGATGGATATTGTTTCTACTTCCTGAAAGCCCTTCGGGCCCGGGCCACCTTTCTCGTTGGCTTTACAATTTTTTCCCGGTTATTGGTGAGTCATGCCGACTCGTCGGGCTACACTTCCCCTCCAATTTTGTCCCCGAAGAATTACCAGATACTTCTTAACTCCCTGGCGTGTATATTTCATTTCTTAAATGAACGGAGTGCCGAAACATTTCAATACTGCTGTAGTATTTGTCTGCGAGCTGTAAAGTGTTGTGTTAAATTTCTCCTACATTGGTTACGATTGCCAACACAAAATCCTTCAGAAATATTTGTAACCCATAATAATGGAGACATGTGATTAAAATGTGAATTATAATTCGCCAATTACTTTCATGCTTTTCAATCCATACTCCATTTTTTCTTTCCCGATTCCACAAGCCTTGTAAAACCAAAGGGGGTTTCGGCTACCTTCAATAGATGAACGTACCGACAAAAATGTTGCAGTTTTATGGGCTTTTCGACCGTGGACAAACACCCACAACTTAGGGCTATGTACAATCATTGCGTCTCCATTTCAAACCCTTTGGAATATCCCATTTCGTTGGTAATTACATTTCCCGTGTAGCTACGGGGTTCAGATAAATATTTACCGACTAATCATCCTTAAAACCCCCCTCCCTAAAATGTTGTCCAACCACAAAATTACTTTTTTTTTCTCTCTCCCTTTCTCCCAGCCAAAGGGCATCCATGATACATTGATCCATAGAAGCAGTGAGTATACCTCAACACGCTGTAAGCTATTAAAATGATATAATTAGCGTGGCATAGGGAGCTGGTTGAATTCACATCACGTCACCTCTGAAGGTTAGGAAAATAAACACCCCACAGCCCAAGTGTGAAATCACCGGCCATAATAGTTTACCGGTCGATTGTTATGAATGAGTGACGAGAAATTACGAAAAAAAATCATGGCCTTGTGTCGACTTTCAACGCGTGTAGGAACCAATAACCACCGAGGCCCAAGGGTGTGGGAGTCGGGTCCTGGTGAATCAAACCGCATAAAGTGGGGCCTGCCACCCCCATAATGTGAAAACGGGAAACAACTAAACAGCTTTGATTTTTTTCACAGAGCTCTGGAAGTGTCACCCGACATGTTGAGACCCTAAGATGGTTTATCTCAAGGATGACGACATCCCAGAGTAAGATGTCGCCCTCCCAATACATTTCATCTTATGATGTCGACAATATGACTGTCCGATGTCGACTTCCTGAGTATAAATTATCTCGGGATGACGACGTCCTGGCCCAACTTCATAGAGCTGCTTAAGCACAAAAAACTAGCTAAGCACAACAGAATTATGCTTAGCAGAATAAGGTTACCAGCCAAACTACCGTGTCACATGTACAATTTGTGACTGGTATCCTGCTCATTTCTGCTAAGCAAAACATTGTTAAGCAATATTTCTGCTGAGCAGCTCTATGAAATTGGGTCCTGATCGAGGGATGTCGACTTCCCGAGACGATTCATCTTGGGATGATGACATCCTGAGAATGTCGAGAACCCAGTGTAAACTATCTTGGGGAAGACATCATCCCATCCTGAGATGGTGGAAGACGACATTCTAGATTTCAAAGGATGTCGTCATCCCAAGATAAATCATCTTCGTTTACGATTTCATCATCCTGCAGTAAATTATCAAAGGATCTCAACATGCTGGATGGCACTTTCAAAGCTCCGTAGGTTTTACACCCAATAGAAACATTTCGCATGAACATTTGAGAACATGTGAGTTAAAAACGAGGGTTTGGGGATGAAAGTATTGTCCCTCATCAAAGTTTCCTTGAATTTTTTCTAGTGAAATTACATGATATTTAAATGAGGTAAATCCAGAAACATGACATACTTTAAAAGCCATTCTCTGACCTCTGTGAGTTAAAGGTGTGTATAGTAAAATAGCCTCAACGAGAGTAAAACAGTAATTCTTAGAACCACATTCTAAGAAATAGAAGAAGAAAAAGCATGACTCAAAACCAACCCGAGGAAATGTCACCGGAATAGCACGAAAATGTTCAAAGAAAAAAGTGTACAATACTATATGGTTAATAAATTAGTTTTAAATGATTTCAAGCTGAGATAGTTCGAAAGCTGATTTTAACTCGTATACCAAGACTAGCGTAACCGGTGCCATCTCGGTATGGATTTGCTATTCCGTTACCTTGGTTTTTAATTTTTTTTCTAGTTGGGTCATTCGACTTGAAGAGACGAACTGTGTAGAGATTTTGCTCTGTCAATTGGATCCCATCACATGTGTAGAAATTGGCTTACCACTCCAAAGAAGCTGCCCGTTTAACTTAAGACACGTCCAAAAAGTATGACCAACCCAAATGTCGAACTGCAAAGTGCAATCCCACACGATGGGCAGTCTTCTAAATTCTTTTTAATTCTTTTAAACTATCCATGTTCAATTTGTTGGGGTGTCATTTTTAATGTTCGGCCTTCTGGTTGTTAATGGGACCAGGCGTTTTCCTTTGTCATTTTAAATGATGTACATATTATTGTTTCCTTTTCTACTGTTTACTTTTGTTTGATGTAATTTACAAATATTTATAACATATGCAATTCAGTTTTTAACTGCGATACATATTTCAAATCAACCGTTTTTTAATTTGAATTTGAATGTCCTCCGTTTTCTCATAAAAATGCTCCTGCCGACGGCAAAACCAACCTTTATGGTTTTGTAGAGTGACATGTTTTTTTTCTGTAACTCCCCCCCCCCCCTGAGTTATGAACATGCACGAATAAGGATTCCCGGTGGCCCCAGCTGGGTCGACTGAGGGCGTACAAAACGACTATGACAGAGGCAGTAAAATAAAAATGTATTCTAAGCATCCCATGATAAAGAGAGAGTATACAGACTTGGTAGAATATCGATCCAAGCAAAAATTGATCAGCTCTGAAAGCTCTTTCGTTGTGAAGTCCATGCAAGCATCAATCCCCAAGAGACAACATTTGCCTCTGAAACACTGTCAAAGTAGAGGACATAGTCATTTGGAGACCCCCATAATTCACCGTTGCTCATTTCGATTTGCCACAATAGAAATGTGCACAAATTTAATGTGCCCTTGTGAATGTGCACAAAATCCGGGGCAAACAAAAAACCGTTGTTTGTTGTTTCAATCGAATAAGATCGGGTTTTCGAAGGTTCACTTGTACGGGTGTGTTCCAGTTGAAAACTAGAGAACCCACAAATCACCGTTGCTTATTTCGATTGCCACAATAGAAATAACACCGATATATCAATGCACACTCAAACCCAGGGCAAACAATTAACCGCTGGTGTTGTTTTCACCTAATCAGATTGGTTTTTTCACGGTTGATGGTGTGTTAATTAAAAAACTAGAAGGGGTGTGAATGGATTTACACCTCTAGAAAACAATACTGATGTACTCCCCCCTTTAATACACCAGCATAGCTATAGGTGTTATTTCAGATGCCAGGGTGTGTCGAGAGATACCCGATCATAATATAGTATAAAATAGAAGGGGTTATCCAAATATGGCACAAAGGAACGACGGACGCAACTCTTCGACACCAGCATACAGTGAATTATAATTATATCATGTCAAATTTTGAGATTAGGTTGAGAAAAAAAATAGGCGTATATAGTGGCACGACTTTGTAACAAGTGTGATGAAACATATATCATTGGTTTGTTTTAGTTCCATTATTTACTATGTCTACGACTCCAAAGTACCGAAGGCAAAAAACTGTGCTGGTTTTTATGTCCAAATATTTAGGGTCAATACTTGCTCGATATATTTTAGCATAAATCTGTTACTCAAACTCCTACAAGCCTTTAAGTCGATGCGGCATCATTAAAAACTAGCCACAGTATTTATAATCTTAACTGGGTCTCAATATGAAATGTAATTCCAATTAAAAAACTTGTCCAATGATAGCTTAATACACTTGGGGTGTTATTTATTTCTCGAATACACTGAGAATGCTGATTGTCACACAAACTCCCACAAGCCTTTAAGTTGATGCGGCATCATTAAAAACTAGCCACAGTATTTATAATCTTAACTGGGTCTCAATATGAAATGTAACTCCAATTAAAAAACTTGTCCAATGATAGCTTAATACACTTGGGGTGTTATTTATTTCTCGAATACACTGAGAATGCTGATTGTCACACAAACTCCCACAAGCCTTAAGTTGATGCGGCATCATTAAAAACTAGCCACAGTATTTATAATCTTAACGGGGTCTCAATATGAAATGTAATTCCAATTAAAAAACGTGTCCAATGAGAGCTTAATACACTTGGGGTGTTACTTATTCCTCGAATACACTGAGAATGTTGATTGTCACAAACGTGTTAAAGGAACATTACAGAATTGGTAATTGTAAAATATACTTTTGATTACAGATTTACATAAAACTTACACGGTCTAATGATGATGATAGTAGAAAACATCCCTTGAAATATTTCTGTCTGAAATGTCATATTTGATGAGAAATGAATAAACCAATTTTTCGATTGGAGTTTATCGCTCAGTGAGCGTTTTATTCGTTTGTTGAACCAATATGATTTCATGCAAATGTGTAATCGGTTTTACACTATTTTCTCGTGACCCAGATGGCCGATCGATCTCAAACTTCTACAGGTTTGTCAGTTTATGTATATGGTGGATTACATAAAGTGCTTACACTGCCAGCAACTGTTTTGTTAGCAAAAACCAATTCTGTAATGTTCCTTTAAACTTGGACTAGAGGGACCATAACTTTATTGTAAGGCTCTGGGTTAAACAATTTGTGGCAAATGATCTAACATCGGGACCCCCTCTTTGTAGATTTGGTTCTAAAGCATATAGGCCTATACTTTGCCTAAATGGATCGAACTTCTGCATTTCTTAACTTAATATGTTCATAAATAGCCATCCGTAAAATCCGACCCTTATGCACAGTATAGTACGGGGTTGGGGGGGAGGGTAAAATGATCAGAAAGTTGACACAGATTCCCTCGTACCAACCCCGTTTTAAATAGTCCAATAGTTCAAAAGGCATGTCACTGTCAGAATGGCGCCACCAAGGGGACCGAACATTACCGGATCAATCGTCGAGACTGCTGACCAATGAGCGACCTTCTGTCGTCCGTGCCCATCGAAGTCGTACTTCGAAGGAAACAGAAAAAAGGGTGCAGGGCACATTGACATAGTAACCCAAAACAAATCAAATTGGCTACTACAAGTGCATGGGAACGTTATTGCGTCGTGCCTGCTGTCTTTGATAGTGTAAATAGCATTGTAAGCAAATAGTAGAGTTAAAGGAACATTGCAGAATTGGTTTTTGCTAATAAAACAGTTGCTGGCAGTGTAAGCACTTATGTAATCCACCATATACATAAACTGACAAACCTGTAGAAGTTTGAGATCGATCGGCCATCTGGGTCACGAGAAAATAGTGAAAAACCGATTACACATTTGCATGAAATCATATATAGATTCAACAAATGAATAAAACGCTCACTGAGCGATAAACTCCAATCGGAAAATTAGTTTATTCATTTCTCATCAAAAATATGGCATTTCAGACAGAAATATTTCAAGGGATGTTTTCTACTATCATCATCATTAGACCGTGTAAGTTTTTTTGTAAATCTGTGATCAAAAAGTATATTTTACAAGTTTTTTTCTTACCAATTCTGTAATGTTCCTTTAAAATAGGAACCTGTGCATAGCCTTATTACTTTATGAGTGTACCAGGTGCACTGTCAACCAAGTTTCGGTTCGGACATAATGCGAACTTTTCCGTACTTCTGGTTCCAGCTTGCGATCAAATTCAACTTGACTCACCCACTCACTCACCCATCTACCTTGTCAGATGGTTAAGTAATCATTGTGAATATTTATGGGCTTGTATTTTGCATATAAATTGACAGCTACGTATATTTGAATAAGGTCCACATCGCTGGGTTGACGAGGGTGAATTATGCTGTATGAGTAATTTCGGGTGGCTTAATTGGGACACCGTTGTATTGACAGGCGGATGTTTCGTCTCCACGACGATGAAATTGTGTTATGGAAAAAGACTACCACCGAAAAGCCATGCATAATTTGTGTTTTCTCAAATCTCCATTTGGTCTTAGCTCAAGACGTTACTGTTATTCATACCCCACAATAAATCCCGCCGTTCAAATTCCATAGAGGAATATGAGCGAGTTGAACTCAATAACACTACATGAACCTTGTAATTGTAGGGGGAAAAGTTCAAATTTGTCAGTGCGCGCAACACATTTCCCGGGTCTGTAAGAGCCCGAAGTTTCGTCTATTGTGTACATTTCCGCAATTTCTTGACGAGCCCCAAATTATGAATGGGAACGTCAAAGGCAGAGAGACGAGATACACGTATGGCATCCATGAAGCCGCAAACATGGGCAGATGTCTACTCGCATTACCGAAATGGATGAAGATGCCCGGGCTCGGTTTGCCTCAAGGGCAAAACAGTTCCAGGCCCGGGTTTCTAGAAAGAAAAAACCCACACGGTCTCTCCCTCTCTCTCTCCCTCTCTCTCTCTGTCACAATTTATCTGACAACTCATTCAGAAAAAAAATTACCAGGGCCATAATGCAAGATATCAAGTAGATGATTATGGCAGGCTCGCGCCGAGGCTAAAAATGTCATGAAAGAGAAAAAGCTCTGGTTGTCAGCACACACACACAGTAATGAAGATGTATATCCTATGCTCTACCCCGGAATTATGATGCCGAAGGGCGAGCCTGATGAAATAACTATAATGATTTTCTGGTGTTATACATTGTCAGCGAGTGGCAATTGCCCTGCCGTATAAAAGCGACCAGCGTTAATTGTAGAAGATTTTTTTATGACAAAAAAAACTTGCACTGGATCAGGGGAATTCGGAAACAAGTCAAACCAAAGCAACAGCTTGGTATGCAACATTTTGTTCTGCTTTCTCCCAACGATACAAATATATAGGCTTATATATTTAGAAATAAAAACTCTATTAAATTGAATTAAATTAAACCAACGAAAAAAATAAGAAGCCTTTGTCAAATGTTGCTATGTTATAACTCTTTTAACATAACATCCGGTAACTGATAAGGCGCTATTCAATTAATATTATAGCGCTAATGATAGAAAACAACATGGATAGAGGTGAGTCTTGAAAGTTTTTTTTCGAAATAGAGATAAACTGACAGACTCCCTAATGACAGGAGGAAGATTGTTCCAAATCATTGGTCCAGCTACACTGAAACCTTTTTGACCCAGAACTTTGTTTGCTCGGGGAACATTTAAGTGAGTGACGTCAAGTGTGAACCAAAGAAAGTACCAATATGAGAAAGAACAGATGAAGAGAAGAAAAAACACTGTTCCAAAAACATGTGTTTCATCTGCTCTCGTCGATCTAGGAGAGAATTCATTTTCCCGGAACCCTTGTTGGTCGGTGCTCTCCGGTGTAACAGCGAGACTGCCCGGTGTGGACAGAGCGTGTTTGTACACACAAGAAAAGGCATCCTGCTTCTAGTAGCAGTGTCCAGCTTTCGTTTGATCCCACCCGAACCGAAGAGAGAAGGCGAGAGAGAGAGAGAGAGAGAAAGCAAAAGAGTTGATTTTGAAATAAAGTGAACCGCGAGACGACGGGAAGGCGCCTGTCGATTGGTGAACACACACCAACAAAAAAATCAGAATAAACAAAATAAATCACTGTGAATGACGACGAGGTTTGAAATTAAAGACCATTTTCTGCGAGGACACCTGCTTTATATGATCCTCGTTAGCCGAACGTGACTCGCTCAAAGCTCAGTCCATCAGCTCTGGGTAAGCCATGGGTAGCAGAGCTCAAATCCCCCCGGGGCGGGAAGCAGGGATAAATACCCCTCTGAAACACTTAGATTACTATAGATTCTCTCATGACCGCAAGGCGAACCTCTATTGGGTTCGATCAACGCTAAAGCGGTTTCAATATTTCTGTCCCCTTCTTATTCTTCTTCTTCTTCTTCTTTTTCATATCAAACTATTGAACTTTATAACAACAGATGGCTGGTGAAAGCAACTTCTCTCCTGTTAACAGATTGATGGCACAGATCCCGACGCGAATCTGACAGGAAATATTCCAAACCTGTCAAACCAGCTTCAATCAGAGAAATCGTAAATGCTCCATAGTCTCACACATCTGTGAGGCATCTGTAGTCGTCTTGTATGAGTTTAGAGGCAAAGTGATCAATTTGTTTCGATTCTGTACAATGCAAAAGGTTAATTATACGGGTGTTATGGCTACAATCTATAAAACAAGTTGACAGGCGAACTTTAAAAAAAAAACTGTAACCATTTGCACTTCACCGTAAGAACTGTTAAGAAAGAGAATATACTGTCGCCTATACAAGCCACTTTAGATGTTCTTTAAGCATGTGTTAAGCCCCCTCCACAATTTTCTCATTGCATGTATCAACGGTTCTAGATCAGGGACCTCTTGTGACGGTATAATGTTAACTCTCAAACGGGATATATATATATTGTTATCCTAACCTACCATTGAGGCATTTCGAGGCCCAAATCGGGGAATATTTAATTGAATAAACGGCTTACCTAGTTCGTCAACGGGAATGCAGCGTATCCTATCCGTATGGGCGTCAACCGCCCCACTTCTCGCGGTGCTGACGTACACAAAGCAAAATCCCACATACTCCCGCGAGAAGTGGCTGCAGTCGAACGATACAGAGGTTTCAAACACCGTAACTTCGGTAATATATTCCAAGGCGGTGGTTGGCTTAAGTTCAAATCGCCCTCTCTCGGCGTACATCCTTATCTTGTCTCTATCTCCATGGCAACTAGGAGCATCAAAACTGACTTCAACAGTCGATGTACTTGGGCAGGGAAATATTGTCTCTCTGGGAAACGTCACGTGGTAACTATCGCTCCAACTCACATCAATTGGTTGGAAGGTACCCAGAATACTCCTACGGTAACTGGAGCAGAATATGAACGCGTATACCCCGGCCCTGTCTACTAAGTCGCACTCAAACTGCTCCGTTAAGACAGGGGTGTGGTATCCGGCCCCTCGTTCAGCGACAACGGTGCCGTGGCCAAATGTTGCCAGCTCGTGACTCCCTAACGTCCGGTTTCCGTCAAGATAAAGTAGCACCACTGAGTTCTCGTAGCGATTGTATTGCATATCCATGCATAGGTTTGCTGTGGTCGTCACAGTGACCGCCATCCCGCTGACTTGTGCTTCCAGAATTGACGGGGCCATGAGCTGGACCAGGGGCCAGGTGACCCGGAGGATCGTGCTGGTCGTCACAGTGTCCCCCTCACTCGCCTGCAACATCCTCACCTCGAACTCCCCGGCATGGTCGAAGTAGCTACATGCAAAGCTAACATTCCCACTTGTCCGCCCTGGTAGACTGGTTTCGGCCCTGGGTTCTGTGTTGGATAAATCGTACAGCTGTAGAACTCCATTGGCCAAGAGTCCCTCTCTTGGTTGCTGAAACATGACCAGTACGTCACCACTCAGGGCCAAGTGGTCAGCTGCCACCCACAGCCGGTATCGACGAGCGCAGCTTCCATATCTGATGACTGAAAATAGAAGAGACAACAATTGTTTTAAACTATAAACACATCTTGTGTCATGTATATCCAAACAGAAGTGCAACAATGGCTCATTGACTCCTCACCTATAACCCTCGACAATTTACCAGAAAAGTAATCCACCTTATCTTGTTTACCAATGGAACTTATTTCCTAACTTTACACCTAACAGTATTCGCCCACCGATCGTAGGGTTTACGGTATCATTGGTTTGTCACCATTAAACCAACCATGATGGCGAACGTCCCACTGAACCACGCCACTGCCAAGCACGTGCCCTTTTCGAAACTGTTCCATTTTACGCGCCTCGTTAACGCACGCGTCAGTGATGAATTGGTTTTACACACGGAATGCGGCTATACGATGTTGTTGTCTTGGCATGGCTTGTGTGTTTTAGGAGATGGTCGGTCGAGAATGTCAAGCTCTTCGCTGTTGTCTTAGTGACATTAATGCCGGTTCTAATGAGGACCGAATATGCCCCCATGACTAATTGGGTTGTGTTTGTTTTTGGAATTACCGAATCGAGTTTCCAATCCACGCCATTTTTGGTCAACGTGGGACACTTGGTTTAACTCTAGCTCTGTAGTAAATTGAGTCACTGTTTTGTTATGGTGTTTGTGACCACTGCCACGAAAAAAAACGGGACCTGAATTTGTTAAAAGTTTCTCATTTGTGAATGTTTTTTTTAAGGGGTAGTTTGGAATGCTGGTTAAATGAAATGAATAATGATTGTTTCCAAAGGTTTTAACATCATGAGTATCTTAAAGTTTTTGTTATATCAGTATATAGGGTAGACACTATAGTATACTGTATGGTTCTTTATTCTGGATTAACATACATCGCAAAATCCTGCCAATAAAGGATTCGAGCAGCCGGCCTCTTCAGCCGATCACTGGTCGAGCTTGACGGTCTTGCGATGCTCTAAAAAAGGTCGTGTATTCGAATCCACCGAGGGCGTGTGGTTTTTGTGCCCCGCAGGACGCGGAAAGCAATGGCTAAAAAGTGCTTTACCAAAAACAGTGTGGAACAAACAGGGCCAGTATTAAGCGATTTGTTATGTGGTCCTTACAGTCCTCAATTCTTCACAATCAGGACACCATCCTGGGGAGGATTGGAAGTGTTGGGGGATATTCCTCAGTATTTTTCCAACGTTTGTACATCAAGCAAGCTAGGACAGTCTTTCATGTACCATTAGCTCGGGGCCCACCTGAATACAGCCATAAAGTATGCAGCATAAAACGTAAAGCGTAAAGAAAAAATCATCATAATAACCAATGCTATTCTAGCCCCTCGGGCTAAGAAAATTATCCAATGGTACCGATAGTGTAGCAAGACTAGAACCCCATTGTACGTACAAGATACCATCAATTCAAATTAACATTAACTTTTGACTACCGAAATACCCTCACAGTTAACAATATCCGAATCTATTTCTCAGCTTCTATTCTCAAAAAAATCCGAGTTCCAAAACCCCGAACAATGAACTACATGGAACAGGAGGCCGAGTTGGGGGCTGGAAACCTCGGGGAGAGAAAAACACGGGTGAGGGAGGTCAGACGGATAAAGCGCAGTGGCTGCCGAATTCTATAAAGCATTTTTGTTGTATGTTGAATACCTGCATATCTTGGTATTGAATAGCGCTTCGTTCTTATATACCGCACGTTCGTATACTTAATATGGATTTTGTTATACGGTAGTTTATAGGACTTGTCACACGTCTCCTATGACTACTGGCACTCGTTACTATATTATTTTATACTATCAAGCTTTTTAATACTATCGTGTTTTAAAATAGGAGGTGGGCTAAACAATGGAATCATGGCAAGAATTCAAAGTTATCATCGTATCATAAAGGGATGGTATAGGTTTCTGGAAGAGAACTTTCATTCCAATGCGCTAGGTGTTAAGAGACATGTCATGGAGGAATTGTATCATTGGTTACTGGGAGACCACACTCCAATCATAGGTTTTAAGAAACACCATAAAGGGATGGTACCTCGTTGGTTATTGGAATAGTACATTCATTGCAATCCTCTAGTTTTTAAGAAACATATCATAAAGGGATGGTACCTCATTGGTTATTGGAAGAGTATAATAATTATTCATTCCAATCCTCTATTGTTTTCAAGAAACATATCATAAAGGGATGGTACCTCATTGGTTATTGGAAGAGTATATTCATTCCAATCCTCTAGTTTTCAAGAAACATATCATAAAGGGATGGTACCTCATTGGTTATTGGAAGAGTATAATAATTATTCATTCCAATCCTCTATTGTTTTCAAGAAACATATCATAAAGGGATGGTACCTCATTGGTTATTGGAAGAGTATATTCATCCCAATCCTCTAGTTTTCAAGAAACATATCATAAAGGGATGGTACCTCATTGGTTATTGGAAGAGTATAATAATTATTCATTCCAATCCTCTATTGTTTTCAAGAAACATATCATAAAGGGATGGTACCTCATTGGTTATTGGAAGAGTATATTCATTCCAATCCTCTAGTTTTCAAGAAACATATCATAAAGGATGGTACACCATTGATTATTGGAAGAGTATTAATTCCAATCCTCTAGTTTTCAAGAAACATATCATAAAGGGATGGTACCTCATTGGTTTATTGGAAGAGTACATTCATTCCAATCCTCTAGTTTTCAACAAACATAGCATAAAGGGGCGGGTTTTTTGGCAGTCTTTATTCATTCACCTTGTATAGTTTTCCAGGGGAAAACCCCATGCTATTTAAACAAACCATCCAATGTATATTATGTGAGAGATATGTCAGAGCTGTTTCCGAATCTGTATGTTGAACTCACCTGATAGTAGAACAGCCACTAACCACGCCGTCCTCCACTGCCGAGGTCCAAGCGGCATGTTGAAGCCGTAGTGAGGCCCCTCTGTTTATTTACTACAACCAGCAGTCACATAATCCTCATGGTTAGGAGCTTCAAACCTCATGTCCCTGGTGGTGAGATGAGAGGTAAACCAATCAATTTTACAGTTATTGTTAAAGTGGCTGCTTATTACGGCGCTCTACGGGTTGAATGGCAGCGTCATGCCCACAGCTAGGCTGTTAGGGAACAAAGAGGGTGTCTGGGTGCACTCAAAACCAATTCTAAAGTCAAAGTGTCCACTGAACTATACTCACCAAAGCCAATCTCGACTCCAAACGTTCAGCTAAGCAATTTCATTTTAAAGTTACACTTTGCACCAAACTGTTATACCAAAACACAATTAACCTCTCGAGTTATGCCATCGACCAAACCGCTTACTCGAACTATTTTTTGGAAGCATTTTGCCCGATACAAACACCAGTTTACGATGTGAAGGCTGGCATGCAGATAAATATTTCCAAGCCAACTCATCAATCAAATTTCTGATCTGGTTGCATTTTCCAAGTTTAAATGAGCACAGTTTAGCTTTAAAGTTCAGCTAAAACATGTCAGTAATCCAGTACACACTTGAACCAAGTATAGCACGGAGTCCATCCGTGGTATACTATGAGCATCACCCCCAAAACCTGTTAACGTTTCTGCCCCGTAAAAGCGTCAATGAGACAATTTGTGCCGTGTTCTATTCTGACTTGGAATTGCCGAAGTTGGGTTTGCGTTTCCTAAAACTTCGAGCACACCAAACTTACTGTGCGATATGTTGGTGCAACTCCTAGGCTCTTATAGGGAGGTCTGCATCACATTGACCAATACTATACCTTGTCAGAGTGTTCCTGAGATGCCCATAGGGAGTGATTGTGCCTTGATCCCAAGAATGCAATCGATGAGAGATGGGTGTGCAAGACGCCACCTAATGAAGTAGTATAGGGGCCTACATCCATATTAAGACTGACGATAAGTCGGTCATGTAAGACATAACTCATTATAGGAAGTTGATGAAGTTGTGGCCACGCCAATGGGTCTCCCTACGATCAGCAGTTGACCCTTGTAATACAGCTACTGTACATCACACAGGGTTTTATCTCGTGGTCAATAGACCCAGGCTTAACCATATTGATCTAAAAAACTATTGATTATCGACAACCACCTCTATTACACTATTATTAGTTTATGATCAAAGAAGGAAAAGCTAACATCACGCGTCTGTACGTAACGAAATAATACTCGCAAGTTTTGATCCAATCCAGAGGTCAACACGAGGTCACACTGTTGACCCCTCTCAATCCATAAATAATCATTTTTGACAAGTGCAACACCAGCATCAGCTTCACCTTTCCATGGGTTATCATCGCATAATACGGTCAGATAATAGAAGAGATCCGTTCTGCTAAAGTTCACCGGTTTATGTCAACGATGCCTCTCATCAACTACCCAGGGCTACTGTTTGTTCGGTGGTGTCCACACAGCTGGTCCGGGCCATAGTCAAAAAATAATACTCAATGTTAAGTTTCACAACACTTCAGTCAGCCAATATGCATGGTATTGCCCAAAATGTATCCGCATAGTACACAGATAGCTTTGAAGCGGGAGGGGTTATAAATAATTTATATTTAATTGGAAACCTTGATTGGTGCATGCAATGATAATGCAGCAGATTAATTTTTAAAGTTGATAAAATGCAGGGTAGGTTTTTAGAAAATGTATGCTTGATAGTGACTGGAACTTTTGCCGACCACTTCTTGGTGCTTCGTATTGCCGCCATATAGCTCCATACTGTAAATTATGAACTACACAACATTATACTACACAATGGAACAGTTACATTGATATGTTTGTGGTACACGTGAGCTTGCCTGCTATGGTGTATGCCAGTCCAGTGCCTTGCTTTCTCTACAGGCAAAACCGAAACACTTTCTATGTCCACTTGTAGTGATACTCGCGAGGAATCTTTACCTTGGTTTGGTGTTCACTATCAGCTATCCCCCTACACTCCATAAAAGTTCCTTCCACCAAAGTCCCATCTCAAAGTGCCCCAAGTCGACGAATAATGGGCTCGTGTTCTCAGCATAGGCCTACACGAGCTCACGCTGTGTTTAACCATGGTTTAACAACCCAGTGATGTTGCCAACGGTCGCGCCTCAAGACCAAACACTCACTGTTGTTTGCGGACAGAAGAATGGCAAACATGAGCCCGGGACACGCTATGCGAAGTGGGCACTCGCAAACACCATCATTTGGTTCTACTTGTTACATTTACAGTTGGAAGTGAAGGAGGGGAAAACCTCCACACTGATCCGCATGTCAAACTTCTCCGGCGACCTCAAAGGAAAATGTCCCACTCCTTAAACGGCACTTGTGTGACAGAGTGGGCTATTAAAGTCACTCCAAACCGTTGGTTTACTCGAGTTTGTGGTAAACAATAAACTCACCCGGTGTTGACCAACACACATATAAAATACCGCAATTATGCTACACCGTGGAGGTTTTCAATTTGTGAACCTAACTTTTCCATTTGGTCTAAAATGGAGGACTTTGAGGAGTTGAGGCACATTAGAAGTTCATCTATTGTGGAGCAATAGTAATCTTACCGTGTCGGTTGATGACTGAGGCAGTACATGAATAACACATTGAGTGTTTAGGTGATATTACAGCGTAATGCTGTGTCCAAAATGTTTGTTTCTCTAAAACTGCACATGGGTAGAACTTTCACAGTATGGTGTCCCGGCAATAACTGGATTCTTGTACAGAGCAATCCACACTGGTAAACATTCAACCAGTCAGGTAAAGGTGTCGTCTATACGAACAGACAGAAAACGTCAATAGCATTTGTTTCAATCGATTGAACACCTCTCCCAAACAAGCATTTGAAAGAGAAGTTCGAGGCTTCCCGGGTAGAAAGTCAACAATCGAGAGCCCCCAAGGTTGGGCCAGTCTAACAAAAAAAAAGATGGTTCTCACGGGTGAGTGAGTGATAGCTCAAATCGCGGATGAAAGAGGAACAATGAATCAGGATGAATCCTATACTCCTAATCAGGTCCTTGGGTTCCGGGACCAGGGCTGTTTAGTGTTAGGGACACGGCCAGCCTGGGAACCTGTTCGATCCATTGTATCATTGATTGTGCTATAACAAGTGGAGTCTATACCTAGATACACATGCCTTAAGTTCTACGAGCAATGGGCTACGATAGCAGGCATTCAAACAGATAGTAGATAAAATATAGTACACACAAATAATATATATAATATATTTATTTATTATGCATATTTGAAATTCTGTACGAATTTTTAGTGGTTATATTAATTGTCTTACTGTATACTGTTTAGTTTGTTTTCTTAACAAAAGTATAAATTTTTTTCATATACCAAACTGTGATAGGCCCTACATATCACATTTTCCTGGGAAATCAGCTTGAAATTTTGGGGGGAGGTTTTAGGAAAGGAACATTTAAGAACATGTCACAATTGAGATATTCTGACGATATTAACATCTGTTTACTTTATAAACATAGGCATATACCGTA
Source organism: Pycnopodia helianthoides (assembly GCA_032158295.1). Classification (NCBI taxonomy): domain Eukaryota; kingdom Metazoa; phylum Echinodermata; class Asteroidea; order Forcipulatida; family Asteriidae; genus Pycnopodia; species Pycnopodia helianthoides. Next base: position 17,647,602 of record CM063248.1, read on the forward strand.
AGCCAATATAAATTAGTATTAAGCGATTTACCAATACTAAGAAACACATCAATAAATGAAAACCAATGAATCTATTTATTGATCTGTTATAATTATATTATAACTAGTTAGACCTATCAGGTAAAGTACTTCGATAAACTATAAATGAAACCGAAAACCCTGTTGATCGATTACAAAGTAACCACTTATTGGTTACAACTGTTTTTCAACAATCGGCGATAACTGACTTTCAGTTCAAATATACTACCTCCTAAAGAGAGGCTCCTATAATGGAATTCAGTTCGCAATAGTTCGAACTTGGAACTATTCCATATCTATACGGATATAAGTCTGTTCACGAATCACCCCAATAAGAAATGAAAAAAGCCTGCGATAGAATGCCTATAAAGTTACCACATGTCGGGTACTTTCGATATGGGGAAGGGGAAAGTTCCAACAAAATCTCGAACTGAAATACCCAAAGAGTTAAAAACCAACTTACCACGGTTTGATGTAATGTTTGTTACACCGACTGATTAACAAGTCGTTTCATTCCGGCGAAGTTCGAGATGTTATACTTCGTGTGTGGGGATACGAGCACCCGTTTACCAGCTCCGCTGGTGATCGTGATTATAACATGCAATAAGCCATGTACCGTGACTGGTGATCAATCATTCACCATCTTGTCAAAGCACAGCTATTGCTTTTTTTTTACAAAAAATAATTCCCAGCCCAGATGATTAAATCTAGTTCCAACTATACCCCAGCCATAGAAACCTTAAAAAAGCTACTCACCTATACCTGAGGAAACTTAGCTACACGATTCGAAACCGGGAGCTTAACGTGGCTGGCTTGTCGTGCAAAGTAATAATTCTACATGGCAGGCTATTGCCTACACTGTACTAATACAAATCCCACAAGTCAATCATAACACGAAAATATTTGTGCACTCGTTTGCGAGTCAATACACGAGTTGAGGAAGAAGAAAAAAATAGAGTTCAAAGTTCAAGCCGTACAGAAAAGCGCAGTGAATTGGCTGCGAGTGGTTCTGAATACGGTGCTTAGACTGTACAGAGTACAAGACACTTACAAACAACAGCGAGAGAATGAACTTGGGTTTTTTTTCTCCACACTATGTAAGCCTCTACAACAGTTTTTTTCCTTCTTTTTCCTGAGTCCTTTTCAGTCTTGTCAAACTTCAGATGGAGTATTTTCCCCAAGGGTGTCTGTGGGGACTACACAGCTGAATAGAAATCCCGGTCGGAAACTTGTTACGCTCCACAAACCCCCCAAAGCCAGAGCCGGGCCTGGCTGTGCCTTCCATTCCAAACCCATTGCTGTACCAACAATGCCACCACGGGTCACTATTTTTACCCTAGAAATTCTAGTCTTTTTAACTGTTTTCTTCGGATTCATAAAGCATAATAATACTTCACCTGCATGGGAGGGGATTACTGTACACAAAAGCATTTTAGCTCGTGTAGTTTTACCCCCGATGTGGCAGCCATACTTTACATATCTTTAAAGTGCCTGAATCGTTGGACGATGTTTCATTAAACTAATAAAATTCAATACCATGACTTCGATTTATGTAAACAATTGAACTATCAACAAATGAAATTCTTGCTCAAATAATAATTGCTATCCATTCAGCAACGATGAACTCGCTTTAAAGGGTGCGTGAAAACATTGAAAATATAAATGCTCCAAGATTTGCACATAACTTACAGGGTATAATGGTCATGGTGGAAAACTTCCCTTGAAATAGTTTCGCTTGAAATGCTATAGTTTTAAGGAAATGAGTAAAACAATTAGTTTTTATCTCGCGTGTCCAAAACCCGATGTTTGAAAACAGTGGAAACATGGTTTTTTTTTCACTATTTTCTCGTGACCTGAGCGATTGAGCTTTAAATTTCACAAGTTTGTTATTCCATGTATATTTTGGTTCACATAAAGTGCAGATACTGGTCTTTGACAGTTACCAATGTTATGCATGTGCTTTAACGCAATCGACCTGAAAACATTGAAAGATAGGACCTGAAAACATTGAAAGATGGGACCTGAAAACATTGAAAGATGGGACCTGAAAACATTGAAAGATAGGACTTGAAAACATTGAAAGATGGGACCTGAAAACATTGAAAGATGGGACCTGAAAACATTGAAAGATAGGACCTGAAAACATTGAAAGACGGGACCTGATACTATTGAAAGATATGACCTGAAAACATTGAAAGATAGGACCTGAAAACATTGAAAGATGGGACCTGAAAACATTGAAGGGTGGACCTGAAAACATTGAAAGATGGTTCTAAGTTCAATTGAATCGTATCTAGGCCTATAGCTGTTATTGTGGAGCTATATATACATTTCGAAATTATTGTGACGTATTATTTTTAATATGTTAAATGGGAAGTTCTTTATTTTAATTTATTCTGTTGTTATTTTTTTAATGCTTCAAGTAATATGTTCTTCGATGTTTCATTTCTCGCAATTGTGCATTTTACTCTCCTGGTGGTCTTTTCAATTAAATTGACAGAATTAGACCTCGTCGAAATGAATGGAATTCGGCTGCGGCTACGGCCACAGATCACTGCGTCTGTTTGTGACAGAGCAGCCAGTAAACACAGCCGTAGCCAAAGTCGCTCCGTTCTGATTCAGCCATGCGAGTTATCAAGAACGTTTTATGGCTGATTTAATAATATGGCTTATACTCAAACACAGAAACCACAAACTGGTAAACGCTCTCCACACAACGTCAATATTAACGCATCGAGTTACCAAACCCGTCTAATTAGCACGTCGCTTGTTACCCTCCACTCGACAACCATATCCCAATGAAACTATTCCTTAAATATATATTGATATTAGACCATAGATTGGTATTGTAATTATGACTATACGGTGTTGAGGTGAATCAGGCTATCTAGAGCCACGTGTTTGTCTTGTCCTAAATTTGAGATAACAACATCATTAGCAATGATGCAGTTTCATTGTGTGTGTTTTGTAATATCAGATAGGGGTTCCAACCCATGCCCCCACACTGTGTGATAACACAATACTGTTTACTGTATGAAATAATAGACGGGTCAAAAGATGGTTTAGGCTGGCCTACTTATCAAATCAACGCATTAATGTCAGTATAGTACTTCACACAGTCACCAAACATGCTGCCGTCCGTGTCTGGTACCACGTATCCAATACCAGCCACGACTGTCATTCTACAAAATGGGACCAGACTGTTGGCCCTTTACGCTTTTAGGTTTGGTTTCCGTCTGTTTGTTTATTTTTCGTAAAACATAACGGCTGCTCCATTTAAATGTCATGATTATTGACATCATTCCTCATAGTTTCTCATGTAATGAAATTAACAGACCTTTGGTACTGATGACGTCACAGTTAGTTTACCTCTTCTCAACTGTCGGGAAATGCAGTATCCAGTTACAGCACTGAAGCAACGAAAGACGCTTTGGTGCCTTGTCGTGGAGTACATCCCAAAGTATACCATACCAAATTTGTACATTTTAGTCTAATATTTATATTGAGGCCTAATCGAAACGGAAGCAGTATGGTTAATCTTTTAACATGTAGTGACTTTTAGTAGTTTCTTATACTCTCATTTTAAAGGCATAATTATTTTGTTACTGTTTGGTGGAATTTTACAAACCGAGACAGATTTGCTCTGTTTTTTCGTTATTGAATTGTTCTCATAAACACACAGCCGAAGTCGGTCTCCGCTAAAAACCAAAAAAATCAATCACTTCATTACCAGCAAATGTCTACGTCAAACTGATCTTAACAAACATACAGTACATCAATCAATAGTACACTGTATACACATTAGGTATAATCGGCCATACTATCCATTAGAAACCAGCTTCTATGGCAATGCTATGGTTAAACTAATGACCAATATATCCTTATTTTTGATACTTCCACTAGTCAAAACACTTATCTTTTAATACTCACAGAGGTTTCTAAAAGGTACAGAAACATGTTCAGTCCCTCAACAATCCAATGTACAGAAATAGGCAATAAGTAACATATTATATACCCTGTACTCTAGTATGCTTCATCAAGTCACGGCATCACTTTATGGTAAGAGTGCATTTTTTTGTGAGTTACACGCGCACTCACTTGAACCGGTTCGCGGTGACACCCCATTTACAGTGACAAATCCATCCGTGATGAGTTTACCTTTGGAATGCCACCGAGCAAGTCCTCACCGTACCGGGATATTACCAATCAATTAAAACAATCCGGCCGGCGAGTTTAATTAAAAAAAACCACCAAAAGTGAAATCGACTAACCTTTGTTCTCTTCATCCACTTTGCAATCAGTCATAATTAATCTACAGAGTAGTAATGGACGAATGGAGTAACACAAAACCGAAATGCAGAAGCTAAACATTGGGTTTGTATAAATCAACTCGTATTGTGACACCAGGCATGGATGCCGACCATACGACACAATACACGGGGGGAGGAAGTTCAACGTCACCGAGTCTATGCCATCACCGTTGAATGATCAGTGTGCATTTGGGTTGCACTACATCACGGTGAAGTGGATGGGGAGTGTAAAGTCCAAACATTGCCACTCTCTGCAAACTGTGTACATAAAAGTTGTGCTCCAAATTCAGCCGTGGTGGGAAAACTACCAGATCAACGGCTTGGCACACAACACTCAGGCCCCAGTAGACTACTAGTAGTAGCTTCATTGTTAATTAATATATTATCAACAACACACGTTAATAATTTAAATGCATCCGAAATATGAAGCTAATCGTTTTCCTCTTTAAAGTAACAATTCCCAAATACAACTGATCTAATTTAATACACTGATATAATTGAATACAACTGATCTAATTGAATACAACTGATCTAAGTAAATACAATTAACATCTTTAAGATATTTAAAAGCAAATAAAACTCAATTGTATGTGATATACTGTACTATATACCATGATACTAAAGTATTTACTATAGTATACTAACTACTTAAACAACAACTAAAAACCACCTTTAGATCAGGGGAAATTAAGCAGGTTCATTAAAAAAAATATCCGCGTAACTCGTTGTTTAATGAAAATCGTTCCTATCAACAGTTCACAATTAGAACATCGTTTTAATTTGTACATTATTTGATCTCCTCGATTCACCCAAATTAAGCCACAAAAGCTGGTTTTCGTTTTATGTAGAAGCTGGTTTCGTTGTTGACCCTCGTGCGCGATTTACAATAGACATCAAAATGTTTGTTTTTTCTAAATCGTTTCATTTTTTTAGAAACGTTCCTCTACACTCTAGGTTTCAGGAGTCCTGACCCATTTACGGGTCAGCCTGACCACAAATGGGTCAGCCCCCACGGGACCCGGATCTTAGAGAGTGAAACGTTCAGGGTCAGAGTTGACACTAAGAAGGGTCCGAATGACCCACACCAGTTAACAGGTCAGTGGTGTCTCGTTTTGCCGGTCGCAACTGACTAGGAAACCGAGTCAGTGATGTGTGTTCTTCACTCAGAATCCGGGTCATGTCGACCTGAAATGGGTCATGTTGACCCGCATTGGGCCATGGCTTCCCCTGAAGTGGGTGTGGCTTATTCGGATCCTCCCCCTTGGTCGATTCTTGCCCAGGACTTTTGGAATGTGTTTGTGCCGTAAGAAATAACAACACACTGCAGGGGGAAAAAAACCATCTAATGGATCTGCACTTTAAGTAGCATAGGCCTGAATAGATACATCAGTGTTTGCACTGCAGCAGTACGTCGAGCCAACGACCCCCGATTCTATCGTTTCTAATCTATCGCTCACACCAAACTAATATAGAAAAACCCCGGTGATATACGACACACAGCAATCAAAACGAAATCGAATTTGTTTTATTCTGCAAACAATGTTACAGCAACCGCTTTCCCAACCGGACAATGACGTCTCTTCTCTCCCTCATCCCCCCCCCCCCCCAACCGCACTCGAGGAAAAAAAAAGTACAAGGAAGGAGTGTATGACATCGTGTTGAAATCACAAGAACTCTAGAACGAGGCCTGAGGGACAAACGCGATGCACTGACGCAAACTTCTTCTATTTTACGACTCCCAAGATGGCGGATTTTGTGAGGGAATTGGAAACCTGGAACTTGCTCAGGGGTTTAGTTTACAGACTCGCCGTGGTGATAATTGCCACTAGCTGAGGAACGGAACGACTGGGGGGGGGAAATCTCCGGATATATTCTGTAGAACTGAATGCTATTAAGCATTGAAATGTTGAACGCTATTCTACCCCGACTTTACACTTCAAACTAGACACTTTGATGGACCAGTCTGTTTTGTCAGTGGTAACAGTAACACAAACAGAAATGTTGACTGCCTGTGAGTGTGGGACGGTTTAAGGGAATGGATTTTTTTTCCCTGAAATTACTTTTTAATAAATATAAATTGGTTTTAAGTGCGCTGCAATCACAGCCACCTACGTCTAATTTGAAGGTATCCATGTGGGGGGAAAAAATAAGAAAATCAGTGTGATAATAGTCTAAGACAATGTGATAATGATATCAAGAGATTAAACAATCTCACACTAAGCCTTTCAAGGTAAGCCTGTGATTTTGAAATAATTGTTCAACAATACAACTGATCTTCTGTTCAAACAGTTTATCTAATAGTCACACCCACAATTGGGTTGTTACATTGTATTAAGATAGAATTATTTGCGTATTGGTTACACATTATGTTGATGATATTTTAAGCCGCTTGTCAATTACATTACCGTTCCGATAAAACATCGAGTCATTGTATACAGCCTAGCCAATGATATTAATGGACCTATACTTTGCTATAGGCGGTATATTGATGGTTCCCTGTATAAAGTACAGTTTCTATAAAACTGTATAAAGAATAGTTTTTATATAGCTATGAACTACCTTATAACACATAAGGAAGGAACCTGATTGTAACAAACAGACCGGATCACATTATAACCCACTGATGGTTTTAAATTATGGTTCATGCAACTGACTTTTGTTATCGAGATATGTTACGGCATAGCTACATATAGCACTGAGCCATTTATAATTATAATACAACGGAGGAAGGAAATGGTTATAAAAAAAGTTGAAGGGCTGATATTTGAAACCGCTAGTGCTTTTACAGTTGGGTCACTCAACATAACTAGGTGGTTATATCGAGATTTGATTTTTCTGTATTACATTAGGATCCATGTATAACATAGCTACATAAAAAAAATATATATACAGCATTGAGCCGCAGAGGAAGGAACCTGGTTATAACAAATAGAACGGATAACATTACAAGCCGTTTGTGGTTTTTACACTATGGTTCATCCAACACGTCAGGTCAATCCAGGCATAACAAAAGAGCAGCGCTAGGGTGCAGGTGGCCTTGGTAATTTTCTTCTCCCTTTTTTTCCGTTTCGAAATTGTGCCACAGGTCTATCACTATCAGAGTGCCGAGTTTCCACCGTCGGTCATTCCGTTTAGACACGTTTATAAAGACACCTCAATGGCGACCTGGAAGGGTTAATATTAAAGTACGTTGACACACCCAGGACCCAGAACACTTTCAATTTCATCGCCTCTCGCATAGCATGACGATCGCTCGGTCGCTCGGTCGACCCAGGGACGAATTTTCCTCCACTCTCGAGAGATTCGGAGGTAAATCTCTCGAGAGACAAAACAACCTGCACTCTGTTATCGTTTGACACGTTGTGGGAACGTATAATATTTATAAATGGATTTATTTTTGTGTTGGTCACGCAATATTGTCAGCCGTAAAAAAAAACATGATTGTTTACAACTATTTAGCTTTATAACTGACAGAGGGCGTTTTACAATAACTGTTCTTTCCCGGTTCTGTACATTTGAAATAGCCTTATTATATCCGAAATGAGACTCTTGAATGAAGTGCATTAATTTGCAATTCATTTTTCTAATCGTGGCTCTCCCATCCCAGAGTAGAATAATTATGACCTGAATTATTTCTAAAATTATAGCTTCCGGGATATTAATTAGTTCAATCATAAAGTTTCATCCAAACTGTATATACTTTTAAGTGTAGGACACATAATAACAGCACATAATGAAAAAGTGAAGTCGTGGCAATGCCTGTTCCTGTACTTGTATATTCAAGAAGACCAAAATAAACCAACTTGTCATTTCTCATTTTTTGTTCGTGCGATCAAAAACTGTACTTAGTTCAAGACTTCCGAAGACAGGCTGTCTTTGTAGGAACTGGTAACAATGTGACTTATGGATGACCTGGTCATTTTGTAAGGTTTGGTTTCACCCCCCAAAAAATTAAAAAGGAAAAGAAAAAGAAACAATCAAAAGAACGAGGAGAATCAACACCCGTGAATATAAGCCAATATAATATAAAAGTTTTCTTTCGCATAACACGATTTGAATTACTTCGGATTAAATATAATCCCCATTTTAATCCGCTTTCAAAGCAATGATACTAATCTCCGATGGATAATAATCTCTATAATGTTGACCGTTACTTTATCATTTGATACAAGAAAAATTGAGGCTTTTCAATTTTGATATGGGATTTAGATGTGACGTTGTGAAAGAAAGACGGACCCATTGGGCTATCTAGCGCGTTATCGTTCGTGTATCCGACAGCTTTTATATATCAGAAAATCTAAACGAGGTAATGCACTATTAAAGGAGACAGCTAGTTTTTTTTTATATTTATAAAATTATATATAAAAGTATCATAACATGTCTAGGGTCTCAAGCAGCCTTTCTGAGGCAATGAATGAAGTGCTTATTTGGTGAAAATAACTTTACAGAAAGTGTGTGATGGATATTGGTGTTGTTGTTGTTGTTATTGTTGTTGTTGATGTTGCTGCTGTTGCCGCTATTGCTGCTGCTGTTGCTATTGTTATTGCTGCTGCTGCTGTTGCTGTTGCTGCTTATGGCTGATGCTGCTGCTGATGTTGTTGCTGCTGCTGCTGTTGCTGCTGCTGCTGCTGCTGATGCTGATGCTGGTGCTGATGTTGATGCTGCTGTTGTTGCTGCTGCTGCTGATATTGCTGTTGCTGCTGCTGCTGCAGAAGTTGATGTTGTTGTTACATTATTACTTTAACACTTACAAACCCGCGATCTACTTAGGCAGTAATAATCCCACAGTAAGACAAGTTGTAAATGTCACATTTCGCTCGGAGTATCCCGTCCTTCAACTTGTTGTTTGGATAATGCCATGTTGAATGTTGGATATGTTCCGTCTATATGCATTCCCAATGTGACCGCCTATCCTATACACTTCCCTGGCCAATCTTACACAGTTTCATGATCAATGCTGCAGTAACAAACAACTCCAATCACTTCATATTCCTGATTAGAAAGAAGTAAAAGCCTGAAACTCACGTTTCAATCACAAGGAATAATAAAGGAACTGCTTAATATTATCAATAATATAGATGCAATATCACCAAAATCACGTTCATCTTGTAATTGAAAAACGTGTTCACGTCCACCATGGCCTTTTTTCCCAATACAGACGCACGCGACCACAACGAGGCTAAAAAAACGGAAATAGCATGGCCCCTTTTTGTGTCTGATAATAAACACTATAATCTGAACTGCAAATAAGAGGGAACACAACAAAGACACGGGCGCAGTAAAGATTCTAGTCCGCGCGAACACAACCTTTTCTAGAACAACATTTTAGAAATCTGAGAAAGTTTACCGTCCAATATGTAGTTATTATAGACACGGGTCTATATTGATTTTTAAAACGCAAATAAACACGGCCTGTCTTTTGATAAGGTCAGCGTTGCCTGGCGAAAGCACGGTTGGTTTGTCAACACGCAGCGCCGAATCCATCCAATTCAGACCAGAAAAAAGGGTGATGTGGATTTTGGATGATTTGGGCCACCTGGTTTTTAACCAAGATAAATCAAATATTGAACAAAAATTACGATCCATCTAGTCTGAAAGCTTAAAGGCCAACTCAACTGACTTGCTCCCTTTACTGTTTTTTTTCTCCCTTCTTTGTAAAATAGCTTTTCATCTAGCCTGGGTTGCTCTCTATCGATCTCTCCATTTCACTCAAGTTTCTTATGGTTCAGGAATTAACAGTCACTTTAAATTCTTGTTTTTCCTCGACAACTCTCCCTTCTTCTACACGTATTACCTGGTCATTACTGCCGGTCACTGCACAGCGAAAAAGATTGGAAAGATTCTGCATTTCTTGGGATTTTCTAACAAGGGGGCCTGCTGTGGGGGAAAAATCTCGTATGTGAAAACGCTGCAAACTGCTACTGTTTTCGAGCAGGTGATTGTGTCGACTTTTTTTCCCCAGTAGATGTAAATGCAGAAAGGTTTGTAAACACTTCACTGTGGTTGGTTGATGACAAACACTTTTTCCTAAATATAATCGCTAATGAAATGAGTCAATTTTGATATCAACAAACTATTCTCGAACGAAACCGTACTGATTAAAATAACAAACTTTCCACAATTTGAAATTATTTAGTTCAATCTTAGCCGTGCTATTACCAGTCAGGTGAGTTAAATCACCGATAACATTTTTTTTTTTAAATTGACGCATTACTGTAGGCAAGGTGAAATAACTATACAATCCACATAAACACAACCAAACCAAACAGCAGAAATACAGGCTCAACACAGTCAGTTAACCGAGAAAGCTAAACACAAAGCATTTGAGGAAATTTAACACAAAAAATTACATATAAAAAATACCAGATGTACACAATTCGATGTATCCAAACCTAGGTTTAAAGGGCCAAAAAAAGGTATGAACCCGTATTGGTATGAAGAGGTTTAGAATTAGTTATTGCCATTTGCTCACAGGGAAACACGACATCCTCATGTATCAGGTGTGCGTATTTTATATACTTATTTTTGTATATGAACTGAAAAGTAATGAATACATTAAATTTCCATCAACCTGGGGGTTCGGTTGTACTATAGAATGACCTTGGATTGCATGACGACTCTGTTGCTGACTCCCCTTTCCATCAAGAATTAATAGTTGTAATTAAGGCAAGCAATGACGTGTTCGAATATGATACGAGAGCACTGATCATCCAAATTGGCCACAGCCATGTTTTTTCTTTTCATGGAAATATCCCACTTTAAAAAAAAATGGTCTGAATAATGGTACACCAAATGAACAGTTTTTTATTGCGTACTGCAATTTGCCTTTTTTATTGCAAATGATTTATCGTATAGACTGATTGCACTTTTCTGGAACGGTTATAAATTAATTTCCCACTTTATGATCGGGCTCTGTCGTTGTTATTTTCAATGTGCGTTTTGTTTTGATGTTGAATGAACGAGTACAAAGTATATGAAGAGGCTAACTGTAACAGTTGTCGAGTAAAGTGTTACGTATAGATCGTCAATTAGGAATAAAGTTTTCCTGGTTGCTTCTTTGTTATATTAAGCTATGGATGCAACTTTGGCATATTTTTTAACACGAAATCTAAATTTCCATGTCCAAAGAAGTAAGCTAAATTATCAAAATTCTTAGCCTATATTTTTTCAAACAAGATATATATCATATAAATGAAACATCTTTAAAATGCATAGTTCTCGTCGGTTAAATTTTACATCAGATTCATGTTGTAAAACCAGTTTTAAAATCCCCCTGTAGAATATTATATGATAACATAAATTATCGCAAAATATCAGTTGAAAAGAAAGTGTAAAAAATGTATAAATATCTTCAATATAATTGTTGTTGGTTGGTTTAGCTTCACCAGGTTAAAAAAAAGCATGTTTGAGACTGGGTCCATTATTATAATATTATGCTAATCTAGATGGACTCAAATATATACTGGGAAAAATAGCATCCATTCAGTCACCGGTTCCAGCCCAACAACTCCATCCACAAAGACCCCATAACGACAGCCATCCCCGAGCGTCATTTGGGTGAATTCACTCATCCGTTTCGGGGCCCTTAGAACAATTACCTTTAAGGCAGCGTTAATGATGCGTGACCAATCAAGTATTTTAAACTGGCAAGCAACGGTCCCAAGATTACATTTGAAATGATTACGGCAATCGGTTTGTAGTTTAGACCTGGGGGTGGTGGGGGATAGGGTGGGTGGAAAGGGGAGGTGGGAGGGGGGTCCAAGGACGAGCGTCTTGACAAACGTCTTGACTGTGACGGGAATAAAATGCTTCTCAACGTCACCTTTTCCTTTTCACTCATGCAGGGCAATCAGGCGAGGAGTGGACAAATTAGGAGGAGGTCACGACTCATCTTAAAATACATCCATCTTTAAAGAGATGCGAATCTTTAGTAAGATGTTTGCCGAGACATTAATAGGTCCAGCCCATACCCTTTCATCTTCTTCCATTTTGCCGGTTTTTTTCCGATGCCAATGTACACGTTACGGAAATTAAAAGGCGTTTCTGATGTTTTTGTTTGTTGGTTTTGTTTAATCTGTGATGGATGTATGTGAGCAATGAGCATGTCTCTCCGTTGACACCGAGGAATCCGGGTGGTTTGACAGAGCGAGAACGTACTCAGTTCAATTGATGAACACAATAGGGCGCCATCCAAACAATGAAGTATCAAAGAGAAGTCCTGGATGTAATGGGTCGACGAACAGTGTGTGTGTGTGTGTGAGTTTGTAGTGACGTTCAAACGAGGACTTACAACAAAAGGGACAATAGGTCCACGTTTGCTATCACAAAGGAAAACAATGGGGTCCACGTTTGTCAGGACAAAGAGTTGAACAAAGGAGGGTCCACGATTGGAGGCCATTACACACTGGGTGTGTGTGTGTGTGTGTGTGTGTGTGTTGGGAGGGGATTGCTTTCCACGATTTAAAACAGAGTGACATTTCACATATTTCAAAGTGGTGTAGGTTATCTTTGACCCTTAATCGTTACATTTATTAGTCAATTTGATTCGGTAAAATATTAAATGAAACAAATGGCCCAAGCCTTTAATAATGAACCTGTCGAGCTCCTAACTCAACTGTTGATTTTTTTTAAATAACAGTTTTGTTGTGCGATGATGTATTTTAGGAACATGGAAACCAAAATTGTTTTGTTTATAAAAATTTAGACCCAAAAACTGGAGACGACCTGCTCTTTAAGGACCGTACGGAGCCGGTATCTTTCTTTGATCTCGGCTCTAGCCGTTCTAAGCGGTAAGCCTGAAGCGATCGAAGGCCTACCCACACCACACTATACTCATTCACTATTCATGCCTCGAATCCAACCGAGCCTTTAGTATAGTATCCATCCCAGCAGTGATGTCAAATCCCCCCACCCCCACCTCTCCATCGCACCGCTAACCCCCCATCCTCATCCCCCTCGACCACTCCTAAAAAGCAGACAGTTCCATCAACGATTTGACACAATTAAGTATTCCGTTTAGTCCCGTAGATAGTTCCATTTCATTCCTTCAATTCTGTACAACTTCCCCATGGGAAATACCGTCAGGCGCATGAGTTTTGCCGCCATCGTAAATATACGGTCCCCGCTCAAACCCCGGGGGAAAAAAAAGCGTTTTGTTTTAGAATAAAAAATATAAAAAAAAACCAGTGGACTAGGCTACCGCAGGGGATTTCGGCACAAAAAACACCGACTCGGCGCGATTGTCAAGGGAAGTTGGAATGTCCATCAATCATGATTAAGAATGCAAATGACTACCGTTGTCTTGATTTATGACTCATTTTAACCAATGATTGTAAGGAAAGGGGGGAAAAAAATATATATGTATACTATTTGAAAAACAATGCAATTCAGTTTTGCTAATATACATACCGCGCAGTTTGACTGTGAAATGTGTGTTTGCTTTGATATATCGCCCTTCCCTGGCCTTTTCATGTTGCTTTCATAAGGGGTTAATCTAATAGGGCAACGAAGACCCCAGCGTCGAATGCTGGTGAACTATTGGGCCTCAAATGCAATGGCCGTTGAGTTGATTTTATCACAATGTTTAAAGCTGGGTTTCTGCACTTTTTTCCGTCCACACATTCAATGCGGTGCAAGATTCCTTGCGCAAAGTCAGTGCTGTGCATTTTGTGAATTGGGCCCAATTTCACAGAGCTGCTTCGGCACACACACAAAGTAGCTAAGCACAAACCATTTACGCTTACCAGAGTCAGGTTACCGGCCAAAATACCGTGTCAAATGTAGCATACTCTGACTGGTATCCGGCTTATTTTTGCCAAGCAGGAAATACTTAAGCAATATTTGCTGCTTAAGCAGCTCTGTGTGGGCCCTATACTGTCGACCATTACCAGCCTGACCTTGTCTCGGTCTTGCTCCCTGTATGCATTACCAACCCATAATGGATATGCGTAGAATACGTAAAAGGGGTCTGACTAAATGTCCTTACCAGCCTTGGCCACATTGATTTGAGTCGTGAAACACAATATGGCTAGTCTGGTATACAGATCTTTACGTCAAGCATTACTCATCTAATTTTTGTTTTAAACATTTAATTTCATATGACCTCGATTTGTGAATGCCTTCAAAAGCTAATCCGTCGACAGAAATATAATGAAAAATGTATGTGGCTAGAGTTGTAAAAGTAGTTTGCTTTCAATCTCAATTTGGATGATAATGAACACCATTTATCTCTCAAAACATAAACATACATTTGCTTTAACTTACTCCACAGTAATATCATATTTTCATGTAATATCATGTCTTCTTTTGGGCTCGATGTCTCGCAGAAAGTATGCAATTCACGTGAGATTTCCACCGTATACAAAAAAGTACATTGAAAATGCAGCCACACTGCCGGTGCACTTTTCCCCCGCACGAGGAAATCATCTCAGAGTCTCGGCTCAAAACCTGAAGGTCATTTTTTCACTTTGTCAAATTACATTTTCTTTTCCAAAGGTTGTGATAGACAGCGAAGGGGATTAGGAGATTTTTTTATATTGGCTGTCGAGGGACGAAGCACTAAGTAAACGAGAGGAGCGGATCACGGTGGCTAAATCCGATGAACGGACGCTCGGGCAGAAAATGTGCTTAATGCGCCATTACGTTGATTACGTACGCCGGTGTTGCCATGCATGGCATACCTCCATTCCAATGCGCGTTTTCATAAACCGCGATACGGATTTGAGTTTGTTGAAGTAAACATCATAGTCAAGCAGAGAAAATCTCTATGAAAAAAAAAATAAATAAACAAATATGATGACGTCGAGCTCTAACCTCAAAGTCGTAGTCTCTGTAGTTTGTTATTCGATTATTTAAAATGATAAATTATCTCCCGTAATAGGTTAGAAATCATCGCTAACCCAACAGAGTCACGGAACACTAACGTATCGAGATCTGTTGCAGTTTGTGTTTAGTCTGAACATTGTAAAAAGAAAAAAAAAGGTAATACTCAATTAAAATAATCGTGTGAAAATGCAAAATCAAACCGGTCGAAATCCAACTGTCAATCTTTAAAAGTGAAGCTGAGGGCATCTCGGAAAAGAGTAGAAACTTAACAGTGCTATTTGCCAACAGTGTTAAGTGTGGTAATATAATTACAAGTTTATTACTTGATGAGTCTAAAACAATGGAGGAAGAACGTTAGTATTAGGGTTGGCTCTAAAATTGTTTGCATATATTTTTTTGTAACCGCTAGTGCTCCTGCACTACGGTACCAATTATACTACAGAGCAAAATCACACACTAAAGAAGTATTTCCTCGTGTGTGTGCTGCAAACATTCTAAGGTTCCAACATGCAAAGTTTCAAATCCTATTTCAGGATTCAAGGATACACCCCACCACACGACTAATCCTAATTGGACTAGAGCTTATACTGTCCGAGGCTTGTGAGGGCAGTGATGGGGGAAACTCTCCAAAAGAAACTAGAATTCCAACAACATCGGTGATGCATCTTCTTTTATCTTGTCAACCCATCAACAGTACACTACAAAGTACCTTACCCCCCCCCCCCAATACACACCCGTGCTATATCAGAGCTCAGTGAGGTGTGTATAGTACCCCCGGGCATTCCGTTCACTCATAACACAGACCGCTGGAGGGCACACCCTCATTCTGATATCACCCACAAGAGAGGTTGAACAAATAGACTCCAAATTTTGTATAGACAGTCCGTCGCTAATTCTAAATCAGACAGAATGAAACTATTAAATTTACTAGCAATTGTAAATTGTTGAAAGATGTCCACAGCCCGAGACTGAAAAATAGATCAATATTTTGGCCTCGGGTGGCTTTCCGTAAACTAATTAAACTTCAATGCATGTATGGTATACATTAGTTCATTGTTGATGCATTTCGTAGAACTGCATTTTTTTTCCCCCTCTCCCCCTTGGTTGTCACTTTCACTTTGTACAATTCAGCCGTCAATGTAAGGAGCCCTTTTCCAAACTTTGGCTACATCTCTGGTTGAATTGACCCGGTGTGCCTTTCGGCATGGACATTTATAGCCGGCCCGTATACCTTGGTTTCGAAAACGCCCAGACCACTACAAAACCTTTAAGTGAATCTGGAGTATTAACCACGAATACTAACTTGATGGTTGTGCGTGTGTCTTATCGAAATCATGTTTTTTATTATTTGGAAACTCAGCTTTATCTGCTGTTTTTCCACATACGAGTGGAAAGTGAACAATTTGGACCTCCTTTAAAAGATCAAACTTGACATCACAAATTGTTTGGCAAAGTTGTACACTGTGTTCCCAACACATTGCTGAAGAGTGCAGGGGTCATCCGCAGCTGACCTTCCTCATGCCAATCAACACATTAACCTGTCACTTTCCCGTCCTTTCCTTGTCTATGTTTCAGACAACAAGGCCGCCATCATTCACGATGAGACGGTTGAGGACTTAAGGGTCATTTGTCCTTTCATTGTTCCATTAAGAGGTGACTTGCCCATCGACACTGTTTAACCCTCACACTCCCTTCTGCCTCCCTAAATCAGAATAAAACCGAACGGATCGACCGGGCATCGATTTTGGTGTCCCTTCCAAAGCCTCGTCATCGCGAGGGGTAATTATGACAACGATCCCGTGAAAGATGTTAACGATACTAGTCATTTATCTTCGCTGACCAAATCCATAATGTCTGGTCTGTTTTTTCCTGTTGTTCTCTATACGGTGAAATCTACCCGTTGGGGTTGTTTCACATTGTATATTGCCAAGTTGAGACAAGCGCGCATGGCCTAGATGATATCAGCACATCACAAAAATGTGCACAGTGCCCGGCAAAAACACTATGCAGCGTTTGAACAAAAACTGCATTACTTCAGTTCTGATGGCGTTTTTTACGCAGGTATTGTTTACAGTGCTTCGTTCCCGTACACCAATGATGTTTCATACTTTGAAACAATGGTGAGGCAAGGTCATTCGGTTCCTCTAAATATCAAAAATACATCATACATCGGTAACAACTTAAAAACTGTACTTGAAATCGATGATATAAAACATGTAAAAAGCTCGGTGAGACTGGTGATAAAAAGATAGCTTTTGTCGTGGTTTTGTGATGCTCGAACATGTTACGGGCTTGCGCTGCTCTGGTGTAAGGTACAAGATCGAACACAACACGGTTGTCCAAAACAAGAAAATGACGGCACAATGCTGAACGAGTACTCGTACCAAGCTAACATCAAACTCTCGAAATAAATTCTTACCGTATTTTAAGGAAAGATGTAATGCAGGTCACCTGTTCAACGTTTCTCAACGATATTAAAGACAATGGCCGACTACTACTTTCCCGCCAAAATATTACTTTACGTGTTGATCTGAAACTAACATCCTTAAAGAAGAACAACCGCACATACAAGCTGCCATCACTGGATGAAACATTACGTGGTCGCGTTGACATTTTTAAACAGTTGAACATGCCAGTTGACACTGATAACAAGAGCGACTCGCAGAAATTGCTTAGTCAGAAGCATTCGTTTAAAAAAAAGTAAGGCTAGCTTTTACTTTCCACAGGGAATTTCATTGCCTTTGGGCAATTTGCTCCCGAAGAGCAATTTCCAAATTTCCACAGCTCAAATTCAAACAATGGTCGTGAGTTCTATGAGCAAATTACTCATTTACGAATTACAAAAAAAAAACTTACCTCGGGCTTTATATAGAAACTTCACCCGTCACTTCGCCATCTCCTGTGAAATAAAAAAACATCCCGGCAATAGTGTCAGTCCACAAGCGTTTTGTCTCTCTACTTCAGTTTCTCCCCCACATCCCAGTCAATGAACGTGTCTTCTCTCACAGTCAATGGAAACCCCACCCGTCCAATCAGCGGTCGCCTCGTTCCACCGTTGCTATGCCACAGAAGGCCCCGGGAGCTGCTCCAGCAGAACGCATCTCCCGTTTTTTCCCTCGTTTTAGCACAGAAGTCAAAGTCACTCTGTGGATTCATCTATCTTTTTTTTCCCCCTGGAAAGCTTTACCTACACACTGAACGTGGCAAAAAACCTGGAGCGCCCCGCGGTAAAAAACTAAAAAAGAAATTGACGGCGTCTTGAGGGTGGAAGTAACAGGTTCACTGTCCGGTCCGTGCATAAGCAGCATCGATCTTTCCCCTTGCCCATTTTTTTTTCTTCCCTCGCCGTTCTTGACGACATTTTAATTCTCAAGGTGTGACGGTGTGCTGGCACAATAAGCACGCTCCAGTAACCTACAGCGCTGCGTGCGCGAAGGGGCGAAGAAGAAGAAGAAGAAGACAAGAGAAGAGAGAAAAAAACTGCCGCGTAAATTTGATCGCGGTAATGAAGTTATTCCGGACGTTTGAATACAGAGAGCCGGGAGACTCAAAACAAGAACTCACCAAGGAAGAAGTAGAAAAAGGGGGTACAAGAGGAGACAGGGAAAATGAAGACAAACCTCCAGGTATCCAAAATGCCCCCCTTCTTCTGTACATGCAATAATGGTGAGGGAACGCTGTACCCATCCAGGGGGAAACGTGAAAAACACTGATCATATATTGACAGTACTATGTCATTTCACGCATCACTTCAAACCTGTGATTTGTAGGTATTTTGTTTGCCCCTCTTCTGTTCGGGTAAAGTGACTGATTTCTGTCGTGTGGATGCCAAAGTCAACACAAAGCCGTGCTGAATCAAGATAGATCTCAAATTGGCAATAAAAAAGGACCTATTATGTTGTTGAACCTATCCACTTTGCCTATGGCTCTAATATGCACACTCTCTCTCTATTTTGTAAAACATTGCGGTTGTAACTGAACAATGGCTACTTCCAATTTTTAAATCGAATAAATAACAGGCTGTGCCATGTTTGTGTTTTACCAAAATGACTGACGTCAATTCTATAGTTACGTCTTAATCGACTTTCTAATTACTTCTTAATTAGCTTTAGGTGTAGGGTTTTAAGTGGCTAATTATGTTAATGAATCATGTTTAAATTAGCATAAATGAGAACCGCGATGAGATATTTACAGATTAGATACCATCCATCCTCAAATTGTGCATAATTCAGCAATGCCGTATACTTCATAGTACAACCCCTCATATCAGATTCTATAGAACCAATCCCTGTCCCCAATAAAAAAAAAAAAACCTTACATCTCAACTAAAAAACTCTCCTGTTTCAGCCGCAGGGCAATTCAGCATATAGCTACATCCATCAATTGTGAAAGTACCAATATGAAGACTTCATTAATGGGCACTTACGCATGAGTTAGCATTGGCAGTCGAAGACAGGGGGTTAGGTTACAGCGGACCAATGGGATCATATTATTATTTCGGCTGATTTGAAAGACAAGGTAGAGACCGTGTATAGGCCTAACCCTGTGACAGCCTGGACTTCCTGCAAGATATTTCATGGAGATTGCGCTGTCTGATTCCTATCAACTGTTGATACGAAGAGGCGGGCACATCTCAGAACTTGTTCAGCTGTTATTTTTTTTTTTTCATAACTCGTGAATTTAAAGAAACATTACATAATTGGCTTTTGGCGATTATCTATTGTGCAGATGCCAGACAACAAGGTGGCGTTGTAATAGTTTGTAGAAAAAAATCAGATGGGCTTTTTATGAGGCACATGCTTAAAGGAACATTACAGAATTGTCTTTTTGCTAACAAAACAGTTGCTGGCAGTATAAGCTCTTTATGTAATCCACCATATACATAAACTGACAAACCTGTAGAAGTTTGAGATCGATCGGCCATCTGGGTCACGAGAAAATAGTGAAAAACCGATGACACATTTGCATGAAATCATATAGATTCAAACAAATGAATAAAACGCTCACTGAGCGATAAACTCCAATCGGAAAATTAGTTTATTCATTTCTCATCAAATATGGCATTTCAGACAGCAATATTTCAAGGGATGTTTTCTACTATCATCATCATTAGACAGTGAAAGTTTTATGTAAATCTGTGATCAAAAAAGTATATTTTACAATTTTTTTTCTTACTAATTCTGTAATGTTCCTTTAAGTGGAAGTTATGACACAATATGTAAAATTTCCCATATACTACATCAGTGTAGTATATTGCCTGCCAGAAAGGCTCTGGAATGTGTATGGTCACTCTGTTTGTAAACACAGGTTGCATGGCCTGTACGATTGGTAAAAAAAAAAACCACTAAAACATACTATTTTCGATCTGAAAGCTCAATGAGAATAAAGCATCAGTACCAATCCTTCAGAGCAAATTTTCGGAGAGAAATTGAATAATGAAGAAAAGAGCAATTGAAAACCTCGTCACCACACCGTTGCTAATTTCAGTCGCAGCAATTGAAATAGGCACGTGCGTTTCAACGTGCACATCAGAATCGTGACGAAACATAGAGCGTCTTTGTTGTCATCATCTAAACATGACGACCGGAGATGATGAGAATGTTCATTAGGTTGGTTTACTTTGTGTTTCTTGAAAACTGCAGGAGTTGAATAAATGTACTCGTCTAATAGCAACCGTTATAATATGATTCTTGTAATCTAGGGGATTTGAATGAATGTACTCTTCCAATAACCAATGAGGTACAATGCCCTTAGGATATGTTTCTTGAAAACTAGAGGATTGGAATAAATGTACTTTTCAAAAAACCAATGATGTACCATCCCTTTATGATATGTTTCTTAAAAACTAAAAGATTGGAATGAATATATTCTTCCAATAACCAATTATGTACTGTCCCTTTATGATATGTTTCTTAAAAACTAGAGGATTGGAATGAATGTACTCTTCCAATAACCAATGATGTACCGTCCCTTTATGACATGTTCATTGTAAACTAGAGGATTGAAATGAATGTACTCTTCCAGTGACCAATAATGTACCATCCCTTTATCGTACATTAGGGCCTATTATTGAAAAAATTGGACTTGGAAAATGATGTGCTCTTTCTGAAAACCAATGCTGTGTTTATACCTTTAATTTAAAAACAGAAAAAGACCGTAAGATCCCCCCCCCGGTCTGTGAGGGACCACGCTTTTTGATGACATAGAAACAGGTGATACGAGGTGATACATCGTTTGTCATGTGAATCATTCTTGCCACCTCTTCTTTCGTCGTTCGCTCCCGTGAGGGGAAACCTCATTCCGATTCTTGACAAAAAACGTGCGCGAAGGATGAGTGCAGTGTTCTTTCCCCACCTGTAAAACGTCTTTCATTGCAGAGAGTACGAATAAATAATTCCTGTTTCTTTTTTTTGTTCGATATGAGAGATTATATCGATGGTTATAATTTTATGCTTGGCCCTTTTTTTTCAATTATTTGTTTATGGTAGAGAACAGATACTGGGTTTAGCCTTATGTTCAAATTACCGTGGACCAGCATTAGACAGTCCAATTCCAAACTTCATATTTTGCACGTTCAAACTCATTTCTCGTTGATTCGTATAATTCTTGATTACTGAATTTAGGAACCGGTTTTCAATTCATGAATTCAGCCTCACCCGATCTTTTCGATCGGTCACTACAATTTCAAATCCCCGATGACTTTACATGTGCATATCTCATTCCAATGATCTTGCTTCGCTCGCGAGTTTTTACATCTGACTTGAAACTAATTATTTTAAGCATTGCAATATTGTTTGTGTGAAGTTTGTGATGTTCCTTCATACCTGTATACGATGCATTGGGCTCTCCGGTGGATTGCATTGAACAAGAGTGAGAGTTCTGATTACTTTAATCACTTTCGTAAGAGGTTTATTTAACCAAACATGACCAGTAAAGTCACCAACAACACAACAACCTCACGTCTTCCTCACCAGTAGTGCCAACTAAAAGCGAAAAACCACATTGCATTTTTACTCAGCCAGAGAATCCACCGTATAGTATCATATCACCAATCAAAATCCAATCCATACCACACTTCAACCTGCAACCCAAACCCCACCCCGCCGTGGAAGACTCCCCAACTAATCTGAAATTTCATCACTAGAATCATAACACACACACACAGAAAAAAAGGGAGCACCAATGCCGGCAGACAAAACACTATTACGTATGCACGTATAGGAGGTCAACGCTCTGCGGTAGTAGTAGTACCTCGCAAATAAAACTGGCGCCTCAACCTCTCTTGGTATATACGAGATATTAGCTCGCTAAACGTCCAATCACAAGTGTTATCTCAAGACAATCTGGAGGGTGTGTAAAGTGAGGACACTAGCCAGCAGATGTTCGCCTGAATAACAAAACTTACTGAGTCACCACAATCTTGTTATACGGGGGAAGGCCTGAGTTAAGAAACCCACCCTAAAGCTTGTCTTACTGGCTTCGGGGATAGAGCTCTCCGGTGATGCTCTTTTAAAAACCCATTTCCAACAGGCTTTTTCTCGGTTCGTAAGGGAAAGCATTTTATTTGTGTGTGTGTGTCCTGTTGGCGAAGTGCAAGCACTCCGAGTGCATTTTTTTTCTTCTTGGTGTGTCAATGTTTACACAAAATGCACTCCGGAATGTCGAGTCATAACAGTGAATATTGAATCTCTGAAACTAAATCTCCCGTTGGAAAATCAAACGCGAAGGATTGGAAATTATCTTCCACCGATTTTACTCGGGGTGGGTTTTTTAGGTGTTCGTGCAGCAGAGCGAACACCTCTTGACACCCTTTCCCCATTTAAAAACAATGTACGTTGTATAATCGTTTTGTGTGGGAGCTTTTGGTGTATTGTTTAATTGTTTTAAAGTTCAAACCACTTATAACGTTGACTTGTTGTAAATTAAGATGAGTTTCGAACGCTTTAATAATCCATAAACCGGACACCTTATATAATAAACATAAACCAAACCATAAACCATTAACCATAAACCATACAACAAAAACCATAACTATAACCATAAACCATAAACCGTCAACTAGAATTGTTTTCCTGTGTGAAGAGCCATTTACGGGATAGAAGAATATGTTTGCCACAAAAACTTCATCATCATAGAGCGAAACTATAAACGAGATGGCACCGATTCATATTTATTAGGTTTGTTTAGTTTTTATTTCTTGTTTCTTAGAAAAATTTACACGAGTGGCATTCACCCAGAATGAAGGTATTGACCCTTACCTCTTCCCACGAAAAACTCTAGAAAAAAAACATTACAAAAATGCAATGTAATACCCCATAAAAACCAGTTAGTACAGTAAATAAAATTACAAAGGGGGTAGTACTGCCGTCTCTATGTTTGAAGAAGGGAACATAAATGTGCTGACACTTTTTACTTGGTCTCTCCGAACTCCGAAGATGCATTTTGCGGACATTTTTTTTACCAACAATTCCGCACCACAATAAACGTCTGTATTAGTCACGAAGCGAGCGCGCGAAAACGGTTATGAGATGAAACTCATAACTGCGCCGTTGGACGTCGTGCCACGGCCCGGCGTATCGGGTGTAGCGCCAATGTCCGACTCGTCGCAATCCATCACAGCCGGGTGGTCGGGTTCCCGCCTATATCTTTATCCGCGGTCCAAACATATCATATTGCCCGGTAATGCTGACACGCTATGAAAACATTTCGCCGTGTTGTATTCAAATCGATGGTTTAGCCTTTTGCGTCGCTCGATACCATGCGATACTTCGACGAGGGGGGAAAAAAACTAGCGTGTAAAATAACCATGCGTTTGAATCTCACAGACAAAAACCCAATGAATCACGCAGTTGCCATCTTGGTCGTGTTTCCTGTATACGCAATCACAATCACAAGTGCTGAATGTTGGACTGACAATGGCCAGACTGTTCTAGCCCACAGCCTCGATTTGCTGGCGTTTGTGTGCACGGAACAAAACAGAATGGAAACACTGAAGGAAATGCCTAACAAAGCTGCCAATATGTTGTTATCGTTGTAGGGTCATAAATGCATGTCACACTTAAAAATGGGATCTAGTTATTCTTGCTCCAAGCCTAGATTTGAGTGTGTTTGCTCGGAACAAAACAAAATGGATTTTTCTTTTTAGAAATACCTACAAAACCACAACAATTTCTTCAACTCTACATCAAAAAGAGGCGGGAATAAGGATGAAGCCAAACCACTGGTTGTTCTGTTAAAACTATTTTTTCAGATTGAATATATGACGTCCCTTAGGTTGGTTCATATATTGTTTTTGTGTCAACGTAAGGCTGATTTATTGGCAAAAGTATAAAGGAAGATACAATAAAAGTCACATGTGAAAGTTTCAGCTGATTACAGTTTTTCTATTTGCTGAGAAAACAGCAAAAAACTGTCACGGTGTTTTTACAAGAACATCGAATCCATCCACGTTTAGCGAGGTGACAGCGGGTACCAACCGCGTCTCTGGCCGGAGCATTCGCGAACGGACACCAGCCCTCAGAAATCTGAGAAACGATTCACGCATGAATCGTTTCTCAACTTCAAATGATTTGGATTGAAAATTTACCCAGACCATTATTACTGCTAAGGGAGCTCTTTCTGAAAAATAGTTCACACTATCAACAGCTGCAGTACGTTTTTATGGTCATGAATTTTTGGAGTATTTACCAATCTATGACCTTACCTTTAAAGGTACAGTACACGTTTGGTAATTGGGACCTACTGATTGTGTTAATCCTATACAAATGTACATGTAGGTACATTACAATAAAACTAACCTGTGAAAATTTCACTTCAAAAGGTGGTCGCGTTTTTGAGATATCCCCGAAAAACCGGAGCGAATATTTCCACGCAGGAAGAATATCCCCCATAGGAATACACAGTCTGAGAAGCGTTTCTGACAGAAACGCTCCCCAGATTCAAATTTGGGGAATAAAAAGTGATATATTTTCCATAACCGTAGTACTTCGAAGTTAAAAGTTTCTCACAATTCATTATACTACCCAAAGCTGCTGTCCTTCTTACCAAGTAAGTTTTTATTGCCATAAATTTTCAGAGTCATTACTAAACGTGTACTGTGCCTTTAACACTGCAGTTCCTTAAAAGTGCACCCATAATCCCACTGCATAATATTAACTTGCAAGGAAAACAAAAACACTTTCACGAACCGAATGATCTGGCCAGCCCAAAACAAAATCACACCTAACCTCCTTCCAATCGGCCGACTCACTTTTCACAATACATATTTTAGATTAATAGGCCTACATGTTTAATTTACAGAAACAAATTTTGAGAGAACTTTCGGATTTTTTATTTTGTATTATTACGGCTTTGATATTTTAAGCCGGACCAGCTGTACCCCCAGTAATGAATGGGTTGGTATATGAGATTATACAAGCCGGCATCAAGTGACTCATTTCGACTCATAAACTAGCCAATAATGTCTTCAAATGAAACCGACGCTCGCTGTAATAAAGCAATCATGGCATCTAATGGCCCAAGGCGCACGCAACAGAATATAAGAACCGAAAAAGACCGTATATGACAAATGAATCGGTCAACATTGCTGAATGAGGCTCTCCCCAATAAAACGAATCCAATTATTAGGCAAATTCGGGTGATGGGGGGTGCCGAACCTTTTGACATTATATACAGTCATCATGACCACGAATTAGCTGACATGGATGTGGTCTCCATACGTGATTACAAAGGCATCCATCTTGAATTATCTCCCACTCAGAGAAATGCAATCGAACCGAGGCAATAAGAGGGAAAATAGTCTGTGTCCCCTTTGTTGTACGCTGCGCACTTTCGATACTATGGCCCTTTTCGAATCCACGGCTTTGGCTCCGGATTGGGCTTCAGGCCCAGTTTTCTTGTCTGAAACCCTGACCGCAAAGCATGCGTAAGTTAAAATAATTGAGGGAGCCTAGCTAGCCTGAGCCAATTTTGGAGTCGAAGCCGTGAATTCGAAAAGGGCATATGTCGCTCAAAGAGTACACGTGGAACGCGACTAAGATCGGGCGGGAGTTTTCAATATGCATTTCAATCTAGGCTTACTGATTGCACCTAGCGGTACTCCAAACTCAACGATCAAATCAATTTCCACCAATTTGAAATACATTCAGCCGAGGCGTCCGTATTTTGATAATAAACATCTCCAACAATCAATCTTTTAGAAGACAGATGGGGGGGGGGGGGGGGAATTGGATATGTTGTGTTTGTCTGCTCGTCTATAGAGGGCGTGAACTGCACACGACTTCTCTTGAGAATTACTACTCGACACATCCTGGCCCATATACCATAGTTCCCCGGAGGAATTGAAAGTTCCAATTAGATAGCATCTGCATTGGAGATATGCTTTTATTGTCCCAGATCAAACAGTCATGACCAAGCAATCATCGCCGAGCAACTGACGCTAATACCCCCCACAATTAATACCGTTATTAAATAATACGCAGTAAAGTCAACGCCGTGATCTGGGATTCTTCTCTCCGAGTGAATTAGGCTACAACTCCCTGTGTTTAATTGATGGCTGACTGAAACCCGGTTCATAACCACCCTTCAGTCCTTGCTCTGATCATATACAGTATCATGGACATCTCGGGTGTCCTGGATGATGACGGATCCGCATCTGAGAGGACAAACACCGTGATACCGAAGATGCACCCACCAAATACATTTTAACCGATCGTGACTCAGTGCGGATGGAGCACTCGAGAAGGCAGATGTTGTCTTAGTTAAATATGAGGGCAAACAATTATTTGATGTCGATCGTCGGGTTGGAACGGGGCTCAAGGGCTTGACACAAGCGTGGGGAGAGAGGTTCATTCCTCGGTGGGTGCAAGGGGAAACGGTGATGAGTCCCGGCGAGTTGTCAGCAGGAGGACAAGGAAGGGGGATGTGACAGCCCCGGGGTTGGGTGGAGACACCGTGGCGCGAATGGTGGGTGTGGGTAGCCCCCACCTCTCAGGGATGGGTCACCAAAAAGAACACCCACAAACCCTCTGGATTAAGGCACATGTATCCCAGAAACCATGAACGGGGCATTCGAGGGGCCTTCAAGAGCTTTTTGTACTTGAATATAACTTCTTTTAAGGATTATTTTGGAGATGGTATAGTCTCCACATGAACTGGGCATTTCCTCATCAGTAGTGCTGTAAAATTGACAATTACAATTTGTTGTCTTTCTTGAAATTATGTAGTAGGTGCTCAGAATTGACTATACCTGTCTAGTCTACATCTAATACACATATTATCTGAATCCAGCTGACGTTTATGCTTTGTTTAATTTACTTCCTTCATGGTTTAATCTCCGTTTCAAGTCAGATACCTTGCTCGGACGTGAAAGAGTCAACTTAAAACCCTACAGTATGACTGTGCTGCAGCAGCTGGACACAGTCATTGTTGTAATTCACACTCAGTGAAAGTCATCCTGAGATTGTTTGATGTTGAATGTTTTAGAGGTAACGAAAGTGACCATTCGAATCACAAGTTATATCATAGTGACATTGAGAACTGACTAATGAAGTATACACACGCAGATTTCGTGTATATGAACAGCCATTTTACACTTAGTCAATAAGTGTACATGACTTTAAATTATCATATTCCAATTCGAAATCTATCCCCCCATATCCCCCTCCCATTGTACTTGATGTTGAAGTTTAAGCATTATTCAGAATGAGCATAAGATGCAAATAAGATGCTGGTCATCTCCAACCTCGTCCCCAAGGTGTGTCGAGCAGTACGAGGTTGACCGCTCTCTCACCCTGGTATTGGATCATTTGCATATCCCAAATTTTTGGATACATATGCAAATTAGAATAGTCTGGCTGCTTTTCGAAATTCACATCTTCGTCATAGTCTCGTGGTCCAGTACAAGATTTAATAACTGTACGGTGTAATTCTTATAGACACTATGAATATGGAACATATGCTAATATTGTAAAGTCGTTGTCCAATCAGGGTCCAAGTAAGGAGTTTACCTCCCAGGGTTTACTATAATGTAAACATGGTTGGAAATAAAGTAAACCATGGGGACGAGGTTGGGTCATCTCGTCCCCATTAATAGAGTCAACCTTACAAAGTCGCTAATTACAACGTCGCCCCTCTACACCTGGTGCCTCAGGAGGAGGGGGGGGTGACTTTTATAAGAGGCGACTTTACAAGGGGGCGACTTTGCTGTGGGCGAGATGAGTTGTTCTCGAATCTTGACAACATGACTTGTGGATATCATTAGAATAGGTAATAAAGCGTGTGAAGTGGAAATTAATAAACAGGAAGGAGATGGGACAGGGGAGGAAGATAAATGATGGCCAAATAGGAAGAGCAAAGTCTTGAGAGGAGACCAAGAGAGAACATGAGTTGGATGTGATAAAAGAGGAGAGCGGAAGAGTAGACAAGCAAATTATGAAGACAAAAAAAGATCCAGCACTCAATTTGTCAAATGCTGATGTGTATACGTTCTGAGTTATTTTTGAGTGGATGTTTATAGAGTGTTATCTTCAATTCAGGTCTACCGTATACAGTAGATATGTCTCACACTATTGTCTACTTCAATTTACCTCTGTTTGACCGTATCTCAGTTCAATGGTTTTTCTTAACAAGCGACGTAAACACTTGTAGTGACATCTTTATATAGAGATTTACAATTGATATGACGTAAAACAAACGGCCTGCCAGTCCTCTCAGAGCCACAACTATTCAACAGATATCTTATAGACCATGTAAACTCTTGTTCGTTAAAAGGGTGACCTTGTACTTGCCAGGTCATTTCATGGCAGGCAAGATACTGCAACGAAGAAACTGATGACTATAGAAAAAACAAGTGTACTGTTGTAAGGTCGTGGTTGGGGGGGGGGGTTGATGTCCGCATGCAACATCAGGAAGCCACGTTTTCGCAACTCATTTCCGATTGGCACTGAACTTCGGTCGCGCTCGCTCGCTCTCAAAGTAAATGTCCATTATTGTATTATGGAAACTAATGATAGCTGAGATTGGGGGCGACGTGCCAAATAAACCTGCCGTGTCCGCAGAGCGGACCACTGAGTAGGCAGCTTCGGGTCGGTGGGGATTTGCAAGGTTCTTCACCCCCCCCCCCCCTTGGTTTCACACACTGTGCTTGGGTTGTTCTGAGCCGTGAGGGGCTTCGGGTATACGCTCAACGAGATCGATCACTCCTTGAACACATCTGATATAGATGAAGACTTGAAATTTATTCAGGCTATAGCATTGTAACTCAATAACAGCATTTGCAGTTTGCATTAATAAGCGAACATTATTTTCAACTCGATTCATGATGGCATTTATTTCCTTTACCTTTAAACAGTACACGTGCAAAGAACGACTGTGGACGGCATACATAATAAGCATATAAGCCCAGTGGCGTGCTTTGAAGAGCTTAACAAACAATAAACAGCCATTAATAAATTAAGTTACGATATTAAGGACAAAGAATTAACCATTGAATAACTCAAACAATAATCGGTGGATAGGCTGCCTGCAAAATTCATCAATTTGCCAGGGGGAAATATACCCATGGAAGACCCCAAACAAAAAATATCAAAATAGGTTACATATAGAGCAATTGAATTCTTAATGAGGTTATAAAAACATGTGATAGATAATGTAATGCTGGAAAGTACAGTAGCACTACTACATGAGAGTCATTAGTGTAGAGGAGCTTTTTGAAAGTTGACAGCACTTGGGTTGAGGTACATTAAATAGGCCCATGCATAAATTTGCATTAATGTAATAAAGAAGGAGCTTTTTGAAAGTTGACAACACTTGGGTGGAGGTACTTACATAGGCCCATGCATAAATTTGCATTAATGTAAAGGAGCTTTTTGAAAGTTGCCAGCACGTGGGTGGAGGTACATTACATAGGCCCATGCATAAATTTGCATTAATGTAAAGGAGCTTTTTGAAAGTTGCCAGCACGTGGGTGGAGGTACATTGAATAGGCCCATGCATAAATTTGCATTAATGTAAAGGAGCTTTTTGAAATTTGACAGCACGTGGGTGGAGGTACATTAAATAGGCCCATGCATAAATTTGCATTAATGTAAAGGAGCTTTTTGAAAGTTGCCAGTACGTGGGTGGAGGTACATTAAATAGGCTCATGCATAAATTTGCATTAATGTAAAGGAGCTTTTTGAAAGTTGACAGCACTTGGGTGAAAATGTAGGCTGAAATGTCGTCAAGTTTCAACCTCCTAGAATTTTGATTCTAGTTACAGCCTTTTTGTTGTCAGCAGTGACTTTTACCCATGAGAAGGTAAAAGGCAATTTCTTCCTCTTTAATGTAAGCATGTCGGGTCAATTGTCATAAACAGATTAGCAAAATGAACAGAGGGGCACAACGTAGCACTTTCGCTGCTATAGCCCTTTTCTGTTTACAGTTTACCTCTGTGCTAAGTCAATTCGATTTGCATACCATTTCTATGAAATTGGGTCATAAATGAAGGCATTCCCCCAGACGATGGCTTGATTGAAACAGTTGCTTGAGAAATACCAGGGGAGGGCCAGAGCTACTTTGGGAAATTCCTTCAAGTTAGTGTGCCCCCCCCCCCCCAAGTTGGCTCATACCAGTCGAGATTGTACATACAATTTGAATCACATGGATGCTAGTGACAAAAATATGTAGTCATGTCTAATATTGTGAATGGAAAGGTAACTGTGAGGGTTCCTGGCATGCTTCATGACATGCTGTGTGTGTACAGCTGTCCACTTCATTCACCTTATCCGGTTTTTTTTGTCGAAGGGTCTTCGAGAGCTTCTTTTACTTGAATGCAACTTCTTTTAAGGATTATTTTGGAGAGGGTATAGTCTGTACGTGAACGCCAGGTGTCGTCTTATTACAGAGGGCCCTCTCAGAGAGATGTTCAACATTGTATAGACAACTTTTATTTCAGTCTATCCGAGGAGCATTCTAAAGCGCACTTAAGGTGCCAATCACCGTGAGAAACGCTGATATGCTCACATCTTTAATAAAAACAAATGACATATGATTCATCGCCTGCAACTTGGTTATTGCAAATAGGAGAGGAGTGCCAACTGCCAAGCACATACAACTTTGTACTGCGGTTTCAGTTTACTGCGGCACTAAAAAAGAAGAAGAAGGGGGTATCATCAGCTGATCAGCTGAGAGTTTTGCATGGCTGCTGTCAAAAGGTATCCTGCAGGCATGAATAACAAAATGTGTTACCGATACGTGAGCACCTATACGGTTCCGATTTGCCAGATTGGTTCAAATGTCAATGATGAGGGTTTTTGAACAATTTAGAGAACTGGAATGAATGAAGTCTGCCACAATCCAATAAACTGCACCATCTCTTTGAAATAGTCTCTCTAAAACTAGATAAGTGGGATGCATGTGTGTACATGGGAACCCATCAGTAATTGGTGTGTCTTGAAAACTGCATGGGAGGTGAACTCTTCCAAATCAAGTCGCACCCTCCTTGTTTTACTTCAAAACTAAAGTGAATGATGTAAAATGTACTCTTCCACACTGCCGATGGGGAAAATCCTTTAAAGATGTGTTTCTTGATAACTAGAGGATTGGAATGAATGTAATTCATTTAAAAAAATTAAAAAAAGACGTATACCATCCCTTCATGATATGTTTCTTGAGAGCTGAAGGGCTGGAACGAACTCTTTCCTAAACCAATGATGTACCATCAATTTATGATATGTTTCTTGTAAACTACAGGATTGGAATAAATACTCTTCCAAAACCAATGGTGCACCATCCCTTTATGAAATGTTTCTTGTAAACTAGAGGATTGGAATGAACTCTTCCAAAACCAACGATGTACCATCAATTTATGATATGTTTCTTGTAAACTAGAGGATTGGGATGAATATACTCTTCCAATAACCAATGATGTACCATCAATTTATGATATGTGTCTTGAACGCAAGAGGATTGCAGACATCAGTATTGTTTTCCATACTTCCGTGTAATATGAAATTTGATAATCTGTTCCTATTTATGTTAAAGGAACATTACAGAATTAGTATTGCTAACAAAACAGTTGCTGGCAGTGTAAGCACTTTATGTAATCCACCATATACATAAACTGACAAACCTGTAGAAGTTTGAGATCGATCGACCATCTGGGTCACGAGAAAATAGTGAAAAACCGATTACACATTTGCATGAAATCGTATAGATTCAACACATGAATAAAACGCTCACTGAGCGATAAACTCCAATCGGAAAATTTGTTTATTCATTTCTCATCAAATATGGTATTTCAGACAGAAATATTTCTAGGAATGTTTTCTTCTATCACCATCATTAGACCGTGTAAGTTTTATGTAAATCTGTGATCAAAAGTATTATTTTACAAGTTTTTTTTCTTACCAATTCTGTAATGTTCCTTTAAACATACCAACTGTTTAGACTTTAACTGCGAGCTACACTCTC
The DNA here is from genome assembly GCA_032158295.1 of Pycnopodia helianthoides. Lineage (NCBI taxonomy): Eukaryota > Metazoa > Echinodermata > Asteroidea > Forcipulatida > Asteriidae > Pycnopodia > Pycnopodia helianthoides. The sequence continues at coordinate 17,680,205 of CM063248.1, forward strand.
ACTGACCCACGACCCCCAGCAGTAAAAAGATAATACGTACATCTCGAGTATGGGAGACGAGTGAGAAGAATGTGATAATGAACTCTGTTGGCGAGGTCACGTGATTTCCCCCATCCAGATACGCCAACTACATGCAGGCCCCAAAGATTGACAACGGTCGTTATAAACAATGTCACTGTTAATTAAATAAACTTGATGTAATGAGCATATATTTTTGTAGGGATTGGTAGAGCTGACAAAATAGACGCAGACAGTGTTCATGTTTGTGTGTGATAAAGCATGTAACACACTGTCCTTAGTTTTAGTTGTAACAACCAAAATCAGCTGTGGCGGTTTTCTTTCAAGGTTTTCAGATACAGTTTTCTCGAATATGACTTCATTACAGAGGGAACTATTTCACAGGGAAACTATGGTTCTAATATGTACTTCAGTTAGGTTTCAGACTAAAATTAAACATCCTTTACTAATCGTGTAGGCTGCCAGGGTTTAAGCAAGTGTTTTGGAAAGAAGAGTTCCAAGTTGTCTTTTTTTGTGTGTGAAAAATAATAAATTCCTGACTCTAAAAAAAAAAGAAGTAATATGTTAAATGACAGACACTAAAGATGAGCAAGTTCGAACCAGGGGGGCTCGCACATGGCAGATAATTATATCTAATACCATACATGCTGATCAACTGCGTTTTAATGACCCTGAGATTCGTTTGATATGACAGGGTTAAACTACAAGGAAAAGGTCAAACTGATTTAGGCTGTAATTAGCGGGTAGAATCAATGGCTGACTAGAACTCAATACGTCAACAGGGCTACTGTTATTTCAGGCATTAATAAGCGAAGGTAGACAGTACACTTTCAACTTGACCCATTGGTTGAAAACAAATGGATTTACAGACAGATCCATGACAGAACAAATTGTTTCCACGGTAGAGATGGAAGATTTGAAGCCCGAATGAATACCCTTCTTTCTGACTGGCTGTACAAATATTCCTGTCATAAAGCCATTTATTATCAAATTCTAGAAGAAATACCAGCAGGACTCGGCTTTTAACAAGCTGCGTTAAGCAGCAATTAGTTCTAATCAATTTTCTGCCACGCACAAATGAGCAGGATACCAGTCACAGATGATGCATGTGGAGTGGTATTTTGGGGCTCATTGGCTGGTAACCTTATTTCTGGTAAGCATAGTTATGTTGCGCTCAGCTACGTTTTGCTCTATACGAAATTGGGCCCCGTTTGAGTTATGCGTGCAATGTTCAGGTTATAGCACATAACTGTGTGTATGCTGGCAGCTCAGCATGTTTGTATTCGATGTTAAAACTCAGACTTCGGTTTTGTTTATATGCACTAAATCATAACCATCACACAAGGGTTATGCAAATAGCCTCACTGTACATTAAATGACAAAACATTTGACGATGTACTTAAGTCTTACCATGGCAACGTCAAGACATTTAACAGCAATGTGGTGTCTGGCCTTTTCTATACAGGCCTACGTAAACTCCTCGCTTTGTGTCATTGGCTGGTGCCCATTACACATGAAATGATGGTACTACTTCCTAAGTTGTTTGGGTACCAGTTCCATTGTATAAACGTGCAGTCAAAGCTGAAAGATTAATCGCCTGCATGACCCACCGTGAGAAAAACAAACTTAAAGATGTGTTATAGGATTTGGTTTCTCGTGAAAAAATGGTTGTTAAATTTCAAATTTTCGGTGGAAATCTTTCACAATATTGGCTTCAACAGTTGTTTAAAAAGAGCGCAGCAGCCTTAATGTTACCAGCACTTTCACTGTTGTACGTTGTCTTGATTCAAAGAGAGGAAAAATACCAGCGGCAGCAGTTCTGCTAACGTAACTTCTGATGTATCTTTATTTTGATTCAAGGAGAGTAAGCAATATGCCAAACACAGTACTGGTAGTTCTGTCATAGAAGTACATATTCTGTACTTTATCTTGATTCAGATATGGTAGGCAAAGAGGCATTAGCTTTACCAATAACACCCATCTGTACCTTATATTAATTCATAGAGTGTTCTTACCAATGGCAGCAGTTTGGGCGATTACAAATTATGTTCCCTTCTCTTGATTCAGGGGTAAAGCATACCAGAGTAGCTGCAGTAGTCTAACACCATTGAACGCTGCCAGTGTACCTTAACTTGGTTCACACAGAGTTGGCATAGTAGCAAGCGGGGTCGTCAACATTCACCACATAATGTACCTAGCGTGATTCAAAAACAGCAAGCATACCTCGGCTAACATTACCGGTACCGTTCCTTGTCTTGACTCAAAGGGAGCAAGCACAGCGCCGACATCTTTAACCATGAAGACCATTTACGATGTGATTTATATACGTCCGTGCGAATGCGAAACATTTCGCTATCGGTTTTCATTCCCTGTTGTTGTTATTAAATGCAATAACAAAGAATGCTAGTCATCAGAATTCGATAAGAAGCAACTAGGTGGGCGGACAAAGTTCAGGAAAAGACACACCTATATCCCATCTCTATAGTTTGACCTGATTGCAGTTTCTTTGGTGCTGTTCAACATTCAACATGATAAATGTTCTGGTTCTGTTTGCATTGTAATATAGCTTTTGTTTGAGGAAGTTGAACATTGTGCTTTGTCTGTTAGATTCAATGGGACAACGCTGAAGACGAACAGAACACACTAGTCGAAACGTCGGAGCTCATCTCTCCCCCCCTTTTTTTTCTCAACCCAACCACTTCTATGAAGAAGAGATTATTACACGGTTGTCTCGTGTAAACTAGTTGTGTGTTTTTTGCAGTGTCCTAAAACAGTGGGTCTGACGTGTGGAGAGCCTTCCATGCAAGTAAAGGTTGTTCATTGAACATTAGGAGCAATTAATCAAAAAGTACAATTAATCAAAGCCACCATTAATCAAAACTGTAATCTAAATATGGATTGTGTACTCTGTAATGCACACAAAGTAAACATTCCTATTTTGTGCAACCCTGTGGAGACTTCTTTTTGTTCTGTCCATTGTCCCTGTACTTAACATCCTACCCTAGACTTTGTACACCAAATTCCTTGTGGAACAACCCTCTCTTTAGCATTCCCCTTTGGAGACCGTTTGCTCCTATTGTATTCGGGCTCCATTAGGTAGCAAATATTAAAACAATTGCACAGTTTCCAAATGGCATAGTTTTTTTCTCAGTTTGTTTGGTGGGGTGTTTGTTGGGGTGTTTGATTGTTTGTTTCATTTCGTTTTAATAAATAACGCTTGCGCTTAATATAAATCACTATAGCCAGTAACCAAACAATTAGTTGAATCTTTGGTGGAATGATATTGCCTCCACTTTATCACGCGCTAGGTTTGATTTATCATGCTCCAAATCCGGCTTGTGTAGCCTAAATGTTATTACAAACCATGACTTCCCAGACCCAGGGTGACGGGGTTCTAATTAAAACCGAGAGCAAAATGGAAGTGTTTCGTTGAGTACTAAACTTTAAAAGAGGACACGAATTCATTAAAATGATCCATCATATACGGTGATTTCATCGTTGCAGGTGAGAGGCGAAGATGCATCGTGCGTTACTGTCGCAAACGCGCAGCGGGAGAATTTGGCGTGATGTGCATGCCCCATGTTTCTCAAAACACTTGATCAGAACACACTCAAGAGCCATTTGGGATTCTATATATCAAGTTACAACTTCACATGGCACGAACTTCAGAGTAGGCTTAGCCTACTTTTTTGAAAGTGTCATGCCTGAGATAAGAGGCACCCCGAAGCCTTTTGCCCCTGGTCTTGGCCTCGGTAGCCACTTCAAAACATTGGCCTTATTGCCCCTTGTCATGGTCTTGCTAGCCCCTTCAAAGCATTTGCATTTTGTCCTAGTCTTGGCGTTAATAGCCCCTTCAAAACATTTGCCTTTTGTCCCTGGTCTTGGCCTTGGTAGTCCCTTCAAAAAATCTGCCTTTTTGCCCCTTGTCATGGTCTTGCTAGCCCCTTAAAAACATTTGCCTTTCGTCCTAGTCTTGGCGTTAATAGCCCCTTTAAAACATTTGCCTTTTGCCCCTTGTCTTGGCTTAGGTAGCCCCTTCAAACATTTGCCTTTTGCCCCTTGTCTTGGCTTAGGTAGCCCCTTCAAACATTTGCCTTTTGCCCCAGGTCTTGGCCTTGGTAGCCCCTTCAAAGAATTTACCTTTTTGCCCTGGCTTGGTCTTGGCCTATGTAGCCTTTCAAAACTGTCCCATGGAGTTGTAGATTTTCCAATGGCAAAATGATCAATATGCAAGTTAGTACTCATTTTGCAAAATGTTCTCTTCCCAACATGAAAATGGCGTTTTCCTTTTTCAAGATGACGTTCAAGTCCTAGATATTGAAAGAGGGTTGCTTGTAAAGAACGTAACACCATAAAATACCACTCTCAAGCAAATAATGGAGTTGAACATTTACTCTCAGCGCACCTTTGCATCAGCCTTGAAGTGTTAAATTGCAATTTACTGATACAAATTGCGGCCAGGGAAAACCCTCGACAGATTTGTTCATTGTCTCAATTTGTACCCCGCCCTATACATCACTATAATGTCTGAAACATAGATTGAAGCATTACAGCTGCACCTGCACGAACAGGCGCAGTGAGCATGTCACATTCTATAACAACGTTATTGATCATGCATGGATTTTGCTATTCCACTTCTACATACACGTATAGACTACATTGTATATTTCCAAGGGAAATATGTTATTGAAATATTTCATTGAAATTGCTTTCGTCTGTCCAACGCACTCGAAAAATGAGTGACAATCCGATTATCCCCCTTGCAGTTTGTCCGGGGAATCACAATAAATAGGGACCCAGTTTCCTTCACCCGTTTGTTTGGTGTGGTTTTTTTGTTTAAGTGTGTGCAAATTGCACAAAATGCTTTGAACACTTGATTCGATTTCTTCATTTGTAAGTTTTCTACGAAACCTAATGTTTTGTAAAAAAAAAAAACATTTAATTTCTGGGTTCTTTTGGGTTTTTGTGTGCGTGTGTTTTTTCTTCTTCTTTCAAAGCATAATTGGCACCATGAAGGACAAAGAGACAAGTTGAGAGGGAAAAAAAATCCATGACTCCGGCTTGGCGAGAGAATAAAATTGGCGCTGTGCTGTTCGAACAAAAGCCCAAAACATATTTGAAGAATTTCGTGTCTCGGTTTCGGACTGCTTGCAATAAGCGCGGCCGTGTGCTAAAATGACAAAGGCGTTTCTGGACGCCATCGTCGTGCTGTACGGTTTGGATAGAGAATGTGTATTGGTTTAACCTTCATATCTGTGTTGTCGGTGCTCTCAACACACAAAGTCAACAGAATAAACTATGTCCATCACAAAATGTGGTTAGCTCCTCAAACTGTCGGATAATTCAATCAAGACGATCAAAACTCACGCACAAATCTGCCAATTTCAATAATTGGCAACGACATGTGTGTGTGTGCACCAATTCAGTATAGGAGTGTAGACTTTTTCTCGAGTCTGGAATCGTGGTACCGTATTGTCTGTATTGTAAGCTTGCCTGTGTTAAGAATAGGCGTAGCAAAGATAAACTGCTTGAAAATAAGTCTAGCCAGTCGATTTCGAAATAAAAAATAAGTGTTCATTTTAAAACGATCTATAACTCCCTTCAAAACCTGATGAGCTGACGATCTCGACAAAACAAACAGCAAAACAAAATGTCACACACTAAACTCTGTTTTAGGGAAGACTATGCTGTGGGTTTCGAACGAGAAACCAATTCACACTCAAGTTTGTTCTTCAAATTGAATTTGTACTCTCCCCCAAAAATAAATCTGACTCCCTCCAATGCCAGCAGCCCCTGAACAAACTCAAACCCCTAATTGGCAACTGCAATAATACACACACTACTCGTTAAGCGCCAACCCGATTCCCAATTGGATTTTACCTGTGGGACAACTTCCCACAGGAGCGCGGCATTCTTCCTTTGATCACTTACAACGTGTACGGTTATCCATTGAGCAATAATATAGGTTGTCCTAGCCACTTACCGGCACTCTCGCACCCAGGTAGGTCTGCTACCGCCACAGTTTGAGCTATCCCAGGTACTGTTCCTTCAATATTTTTTTTTTGATCCGTAGACCACAGGGTTAAAATCCACAGCGCGAGATCGTACAGGACACGGCAAGAGTTTGACCCGGCGTTTTCCTCACTCCCCTCGGGTTACACTTTTCTGTAGGCTCCCCGTGGTGTTCACAACTAAATCCCCGTAACCGTTATGTCAACATACCTAACAAGAGTGACACGGGTCAGACGGCTGTGTTTGACGGTGAAGCTGTAGACCCCGCTTACACCCGCGGGTTGAAGTTCACTTTTTAGTGCTACACTTGCCTGGAGTATACCTTACCATTACACTATGATCTAGTTAAAATATCTGCAGCTGTACTGTATAATAATAACGACTGGTTGTTATGGTGTTGCTACACTCGCTGGTTTGTATACCAGCCGCGTTCAAGTTCACTGGTTCTCTGGTAAGCTTGTGGCTGTTGAACTTGGTATCATCAGTTCGTTGGGCAGAGCGACCGATGGTACTTTCCGGAGCCAGTTGAATTCGGTCACTGGTTGAAATTGCTTCTTTCAAGATCGATAACTATATATCATCACTGCGGTGGTGAACTTGTGAATGCTGTACTTTTTTTTCCCCCGAGCGAGTCCGCACTAGACATGAATGTTCCAACATGAAGTCGCACACACACACAGACACCGCAGCATCCAGTAATTCGATAACGTAATGAAGAGCTCTCATGAAGTTCCTGCGTCCCACACTTTAACTACCACACAGCCGTGCACCTGCGCACATACTCGGCGTGTGGTATATAGCCAAGATGTTGTTTGACTTGCTGCTTGATTGTGCGCACTAAACTGACGTCTACCGTTTACCGTGTCCCACTAAATCGGTCGATGTTGTAACTTGTGAAATCAACAAAGAGACCTAAAAACCTTCAGCAAACACCGAGCCTGTCCTCCTGTCTTTCGTGCCCCGGTCGAATCTCTCTCTCTCTCCCCCTAGAAATGGAGAGGCTGGATTTGTATACGAATGGTGATCCGTGTCTAAACACAAAGTTCGGAATCACCCATGACCCCCAAACCGTCTGTGTTATGTTTCAAACTTCCAACCCGTTCAGCCGTGATTTGCAAACAGGTATCTCACTTTTGTACGGCTAATAACCCGTCTCCACGTCGCTATTCAGCGTTCTTATGTATACCGGAGCGGCTCTATCGCAGACCAAGGCCATGTATTCACTTGTGACAGACTCGAAAGGCATTATAGACTAGCAGATTATACTTGCATAAAAAAAAACATCCATTGATAAAGTCAATTCATGTTTTCTTTACGCCGCATCGATTTTCCAAGAGTTTAAACCCACTACACATAACATGATGGAGCCTGCGGCTATACGAAATACACAGACGCTGTTGGCAATAATATGCCTTTACTGTATGGCCCCCACTCTAATAATCAGTGCTGAGTGCTGGTAATTTTCTAGTAAATTGAAGTAAACTAATGTATGATACACACTTTACAACCGCAAGGAGATTGCACCACCCGTCGTGCTCGTACAAGCAAGATCATCGTTTACCCTACCGTAAAAACTGAAAAATTAACTGTAATAATCGGCCGAACTGAACGGCAAGAATGTATCTTTATTTTCTGTCTGGTTAATATACTCTGAGGAAATGTGTTCACACTTGCACATAAAGAACCCGTTAATCTGTGAAAATACGCCTTACTACAAAATTGCCTAATCGAATTGGAGCTCTGTCCCTGTTCAATATTTAGTCTAAATCTGATCAGTGCTAACAATGGAGTAATTACATGTAGTTAATGGAGGCAATTGACGGGCCAATTGATGGCAATCCGGGCCTTGCGGATATTCGAAGAGATTAAGACAATCTTCTTAAATCTTCTCGCTTTCGATTTTAGTGCGGTCCGACTTTTGTCCAAGGACGTGGACATCAATGGAGTAGTACGGAGAACGTCCCTGTGTCTGCGTCTGATTATTTTACACCTCTTCGAGTTATGTATCTTCTTGAGACGGTAAAGCAGTGTTCTCGAAGAAGCACCATGTGAAACGATGACATAGTAATTTGTACACATTTCGAATTTCGTTTATTTCATTTTCTGTATTGTTTTTCTTCTTATTTATTTTTTTACAATGAGTATCATTGTACACGTGTAACGATACCGTTAAGTGCCGTACACATTTGTGACCCGCTCTGCAAAAAAGGCCCTTAAGTCGCAAAAAATTATTTTTGAGTTAGATACATGGTTGGAAAGGGCCTTTTCTCAGCTTTAATTTGGTGTATGTTAGAAGTCTGTAGCATTTTGCAGTCCAGAGTTATACCATAATTTGCATAAAAATTATTGCCATTTTGGTCAAAATAGGTTGAGGAGAAACAGCCTTGTAAACTTTACACTGTATTTTAAATTATTTTAGTACAAAGTTCTTAAGAAAGACCCTAGCAACGAGCACATTCCCATTATACTATTCGTCTGAAATTTTCACCAATTGTTGAATATGACTTATTAAGTTCAAAATATTTGTTATTTTATTTAACGCTCTACATTGCACTTTTTAAAAACTAATTTGCATATTGTGTTTTTCGCAATCTTTTTGGTATCTTTAAAATGGTAAAAACACACTTGGTCATTATTACGACGATTTTATAGCAGTTTAATTTAATTTTAGTAACTTCTTTAAGTAGTCCTAATGCCAACTGGACTTTTTAGAAAACCAAATGAATTTAAATATAATATTTTGGGGTGAAAACAAGAGCTTTTTGGCAAAAAATTTTTTTTCCCACTTTTCGGTATTTTTTTAAGCAACAGCTTAAGCTGATTCATTAAACCCTTCAGCCATCTTGTATTTTCATGGTTGAAACTATTTTGGGGTAAAAATGTAACATTTTGGTAAAAAAAAATACTTTAGTTTAAAACCCGAGTATTTCCATTAAAATCTAGCACAGTCAAGGTAGTTTGCCTTCTTATTGAACTCTGAAGTTGATTAATCTACTTTGAAATAATCTTTGGGCTAAAAACTTGCCCAAATAAATAGAACAAACAAATAAACACAAGGAATCAAAGAGAGGGAATTTTTTATTCGCACTGGAATACACTCGCCTTTCCGCGGTGTTCGTCGGCCAGAAGAGATCCGTTGGCATCGATGGCGATGTGGAATCAGATTCCGAATCGGTTTCTGATTCCACATCGTCATTTTCACATCGGAAGTAAACGAAGTAATCTTCCACGAAGCCAACCATGTCTCTCTCCTCCCTGACAAGATTGGCATCACGGGGATCATTCAAAGCTTCAGTCAGACACTAATCCTTCGAACCCATACAAAATATAATAGCAGTTGGCTAATAAAGTTAATTTATTTGGCTAAAAGTGGTAAATAATTCTCAAAATCTTTTCGCTCAGAGCAGTACAGGTCAGTTGAGTTGAACACAGTTGACTGCAACCTCGTCCCCATGGTTTACTTTATTTCCAACCACATTGTTTACAACTGCTCGACACACCCTGGGGACGAGGTTGAGTTGGCTGAATTTTCGTGTGGCACGCACCTAATAAACAGTCACATGACAGTCACCTGACAGCGAATAAACAACCGATATTGTTCACAGCGCATGCGCGCACTCGACATTGCGCGCATTGACCAATGAGTGCACTACACTGTGTGCATGTGATAGCAAAGATCCACGCCCCTAGCAACAAGCGCTCTATGTCTACGTGTAATAAATCTACCGACCCTGCTTTTAATCTTGACCTCTGACCTTTTCTATGTCTAAATTTAGAAAGACAACGTCCTCCGCTTTCAGATGATACCAAATTTATAATAGGGGGGTTTCAAATAATGTCGTGTCAGATGTTTAAAAGACGCAACTTTCCACTGATTCCACGGACACCGATCGTACAAACCACGAACAAATTGTACACAAAACACGGGTTTTTTCCAACTTTATTGATCAAAATGAACATTCAATCTTACAAATTATGAAAGAGTGGACATCAACGATGTCGAAAATGGGATAAACAAAAAGTCACATCGAGTAAGAAATTTTCACCTTTTCAACATTGACGAGCCCTTTTGCGTGCTAAGAGATAGCGCGACTTACGGGCCTTTTTTGCAGAGCGGGTCACATTTTTGTCGATGCCCTCAAACGTGGCACCTGTTTGGTCCCAACGGACCCGCGTTACGTTGTCAGGACATGCTTCCAAGCGTTTTACACAGGTTAAGAGGATTTGTTTTGCACTTTCTCAATTTTTTAAACATTTTATCTGAGTGTGTTATTTACATGTCTGTTTTTCTGGGTTAATTTGAGCTTATTCGTTCATGTATAAATAAGTATGTTCATCTTTGGTTACATCTACCATTGACAATTGACGTAACGATTTTGTAAACGCAGGGATGCTGGCAGAGTTTTGTCCTGCCCCCTCCTGACCAATCCCTCTAGTAGCTTAGGATGTGTGGCATGGTCCAGCTGAGAATATCATGGCACTAAGCTGACCAGTGTGTATGACGCAGTTAAGACAGTGTCAGCAAGTGGCTGACAGCGGTCCTCGTTTTCGGGAATAACCACAATTTTCTACAAGATTTGAGGACATTTTCCAGCATAGACTATTTGTCTCATCGTGGTGTCCACACCCACACCTACATTCTTGAATACTGATGGGAATTACAAGATTAGATTGTTAGGAAATGGCGTGCGTACATGTATTTAAGTATGGACTATATAGGTACTAAACAAGAAGTGTCAAATGGTGATTTCTTAATTCGACTGCTGTTTGGCGTGCTCCGATCCACATTAAAAGGTGGTCAAAATTAAAGAGTGTAAACCCTTATCTTCGTGGGGTCACACAGTTGGGAGATTGCATAAAATGTGATCTTATCTTGTTATCAAAGCTTCTCGATTCTAGGTTATCTGCTCCAACTTTTGAGATGTGAATTTGGCTGGTTATTGGCTTTTGACAATCTGGAAGGACTACATTTGCAAAACGGCAGCAAGTCGGCTTGGTGGGAAAGGACAGCTGGTGTGGTCCTTGCTGTGGTATTTACATGTTCTTTAAAGGAACATTACAGAATTGGTTTTTGCTAACAAAACAGTTGCTGGCAGTGTAAGCACTTTATGTAATCCACCATATACATAAACTGACAAACCTGTAGAAGTTTGAGATCGATCGCCCCTCTGGGTCACGAGAAAATAGTGAAAAACCGACTACACATTTGCAAGAAATCATATAGGTTCAACAGATGAATAAAACGCTCACTGAGCGATAAACTCCAAACGGAAAATTAGTTTATTCATTTCTCATCAAATATGGCATTTCAGACAGAAATATTTCAAGAGATGTTTTCTACTATCATCATCATTAGACCGTGTAAGTTTTATGTAAATCTGTGATCAAAAGTATATTTTACAATTACCAATTCTGTAATGTTCCTTTAACGGCTGACCTCCCAAAAATTGAAATGTAAAATAAAAGATTAAGTTTCCAACTGCAATATTATGCAGTTTTTAAGTTGATGGATTTCACATTGAGGTCGTTGGAAGGTCTTAGTGTGGTGCGCCCTCTGCATGCTGTCAGGATTAGCAAGGCGTCGGTTGGATTGAGGGCGCTCTTTCGTGATCGAGTAATCCAGTGTGTCCGTTTATCTTTTTATGACGCGGTTTCTGAAAGAAAGACCTTGAAGACTTCTGGTTCGATTACGCTTCACATAGCGTCATGTTGCATTAAAGGTGCGCTTCACATTGTGTCATGTTGCATTTAAAGGTGCTCTGTCTTTTCAACGTTCCTAGACGTTTCGTTGCGTCAAAATTGTCTGTTTGCGGCTCAATTATTGAGCCTGGTGAAGGATGCGCATGTCCCGCATCTAGCTCACGTGACTCGATCAGCCCTTTATTATTTGAAGCTGATATTGTAATTAGAATGGGACAAAGGTCATAGGTAGATGCGTTGAATCGTCAAGGGAAACGGCGACGGGATTTCTCTTTTAAGTCGGGCAAAGTAACACATTACAACTTGATGACAGTCCCGGCCCAGGCGCACTTGGAATTCGTAAATGGGCAATTTGTAAACGGGTGATCGTAATGCGACCCTTTCAACCTGGACCATGTTACAGTTGGTGGTCATAGACGTTAAGCTCAGGATAACCAGTGCTTAGCAGGAACAACTTACCATTCCAAATTCCTTGTGAAACAATGTTGTAACTGGTTCCCATCACAATTATAGCAAAGACATACTGAGTAATATTTTCTGCTTTATGAAACGGGGCAAAGAGTGCTAGGCAATTTGGTTATCTATCGTACAGACCCCAGTCGTGAAATTAATATGTGTGATAAAGATTGGTTTGTACTGTAGGGTCCATGTATATTTGCACACGAATTCCTCAGCATTTTGCGTAGCCACTGCTGATTACATGATTTAAAGGCCCATTTGCATAGAGCTGCTTCTAAGCAGAAAATGGTGCTTACAATTGTTTGTCTGTTAAGCAAAATTAAGCAGGATACCAGTCACAGGTGGTACGTGTGAGATTGTATTTTGGCTGGTATTCTTGTTGTGGTAAGCAATAATATTATTAGTGTTAAGCTACTTTTTGTGCTTATCTCATGGCTCTGCTTACCACAGAAATGCCCTCTAAAATGCATGATTTCATAGGTAGTAAGCGCAGAATTGTGCGATAAGCTGCGCTATTAGCCTTTTGAGATATAGTATGGACACTTATACATGATTGTTCTGTTTTGTTTGGTTGTATAGAAACAGATTTTAACCAAACCAAATAGGCCTAGTGCCCTTAGTAATCAGGCCCTGTTCTAGGACGACGCTGGGTTCGATTTCACAATCATGATCCGTCTTCAGATGAGTTGTCACTATCACCTTAGTGATTTGTTTAGTGACATCACACTTTGCTAAGCAATTAAGAATGATACACAGTTAAGATCAATCTTAGCTCCTCGTGAAATCAGCCCCCGGGGTCGTGGGTTCGAATCCTATCCGAGTAGCCTGCGGATTGTTTTTCCCACATGCACCAAGTAAAGCACATGTGCATATCACTCATCGGTGTATAGGCCTAATGGTAAAGAACCTATTACGTCATTTCTGCAAGAACCAGACTATTTCAGTTCCCAGTCTCTGTGACTGTTACTTCGATTTGCGAACTCTAAAACGCACTGGCTGCCATTTGATCACGGTATCATATTGTGTATGTCCCAATCCTCGCTCTACTCTACTTAATTCGGTAATCATATAATAACTGCAGAATTGTTGTGTTTTGCGCAAGAATGAACACTCAACAAGAGTGGGGTAGTTAAATCAACCGTGTCACAAAAATATATTTGTGACGCGGCCGTTATAGTTCATGATTCTACACTCCCAATCTAAGCTACAGATTAATTCTATAATTTCGCTTCAGTCGTGAATTTATCACACACGTTTATAGCCCCCATTCCCCCTCGAGCTAATGTGTTAACGAATTTTCCGGAACTAATTAAATCTTCCTTTTCACTTACCAGAGAAAAGAAGAAAGGACTTTCCTGCAAATCTCGAATTGCCCCCGAGATGTTATCAGATAAAATCATGTGTGTTTTTTATATTTTTTTATATCGCAGTTGGCGGGAAGCAAACGCGGCAAAGTAGGAAAAAAAGCTTTTAGTTTTATGGCGGGATTCATGTCGTCTTAGGAAGGGCGCCGAGAGAGTAGCGCTAGTGCGTGACCTGTTTCATCAAAAAAGCTTTGACGGTAAACCCGTGGCACTGTTGGGGGCTTGAGGTTGTTGAGAGAGGCAGGACACGGTGCCGACTTGCTGGGGATACTTTGGTGTGGGGGGGGGGGAGGGGTTTGAGATCGCTCCTCTCTCTTTTGGCCCTGGGGACTGCGTACAAGGAATTCACAATGTTTTCATTTCTCCTAGTGTGGGTGTGGCAAGTTGGAACTATGTATCGAACAGGCCACAGTGCCGATCGCATCGAATTTTGAGCCCCTATAAAAATGATTCTCTTCGCGCCTCGGTGCATGCAAACAAAGACAATGTTGACTCTGAGTTACACGTTGATTTTACAGATTTAAAGTCTTCTGCAAGGAGATTTTGTAAATTTATGGCTGGGCTAAACTTAACGTGACATCGGCAGCTGTTCGTTCAACACAGTCTCATGGTGTTATGTTTTTGGTTGAACCCTCAGAACAGGTTACACGGTTTTACCCACCTTATAAAAGAGAGTTCTTTTAATTTTTTTCAACGCAGTTTTTATGTGTTAGGGATGAGGGACATCGCAGTTCGGGCCTTCTCAATATGTATTCGAGATGGGAGTTCGTTGTGTAAGGCTTAATAAATACATGGCAAACTCTCTCATTTGTTTTTGGATAAGCTTTTGGTAAACGCCTGGATTGATCAGTGAATTTATAGAGAGCAAGATTCGGTGAAAAATACAACACATGAGTAAACAGAACGACAACTCAAAAGGTTTCCAATCTCAAAACTCACTTGAACACTCCGGTCGAAACGTCGACAACAGATCAACCGGCGTGATGAGAGTCATCAACCCTTCCAGACTAGATCCTGAGAAAGGTGTAGCCGCACAGTTTGATACATTCCATGCAACCCTACTGCTTGGAAAATCACAAATAAAAGTAAAACCACCGAACGAATTTGTTTGATTGTTGTACATGAAATAGTAACAATAAAATTGTTCATTTATATTGCCCAAATACACGCTCACCCATGCACTCTAGCTTTGCTGAGATGTAGAACAAAGAGCCACTCAAACAGCTTGATTCCACGTATTGCATCTCTTTGGAACTCCTTGCCTGGTGCAAGTTTCCCACCACCCTACAATCTAGACTGTTTTAAGAGGAATGTTAATTCATACCTTCAGCTCCCCTGAGTTGTTTTTCACCATAAATGTTTTCTTATTGTAGCCTTTTACAACGAGTGGTTTTTAGCCTGGTTTAGCTTAGAGTGGTGCGGACTTCATTTTTTTTAAATAATAATAATAATACTTAAATGAGATTCACACAACTAATTAAATAATAAAGTATTTTGAACAAACTACTTACCGCTGACTTGGTTATATTGAGCTTGACCAGATTGTGAACTGCCGCAATCATGGATGTCCTCGTCCCTCCTGTACGTCTAGTACCCGATGTTCAAATACAACCTGATGCTAGGACCGACTCACACATTATAACTAAAGTTCGCTTCCATCTCAGTCGCAAGGCGTCCACCAACAACTCTCGGACGAGAAAATTCCCCGCGGCGTTTAACGACTGGATTATGCATAATGCACACTAACTATCTGCCCGTAGGAATTATAACAATCAATTAACAAGGGGGGCGACGTAGAGGTAGTCGATTAATTCATTCAAAAAAACCAATTGGATGAGTTGGTTGAAGTCTGAATTTGACATTTTATTTTATGCATATATAGTGACTCGGGGAGAGGACGGAGAGAGCAAATTCGAGATGGGCAATTTAAAAATAATATACATGTACATCAGAATGCCATGCATAATTCGTATCTGTGATTTTCAAAGCTAATTAGCGTCCGTTTTCTTACGCTAAAGAAAGGCAGTGCTTGTGTTACTTAATAACTTTTGCTTTCTTTTTTTTGCCCTTGTTTTGTTTGAATATAATAGCCGGGCCTAGCCTATGAAGTTAACTAGCATAATCACCATAGCACCATTTTATAACACTGAACCATTTTTGCATATTTGTTTTGACTGTAAATGGTTTTGTACATAATTATGTCAAGAGTGTATACCCACCTCCTCCTCGTGAAATCTCTGTGTTAACCTGTCAAATTGTAAAGATATGTACATTTTTTTTTTAAGAAAAGTGTTGACACTGAGCTAGAAACGTAAATGGCGTAAATGTTGGTCCGGTTCGTCTAGACTAATAACTATAGCCATAGTTCGTAAATATTGCCGTCATAAATGTTGCCGTCATCACTAAGTGAATCTTTGGGCAAAGCCCCCTTCATGAAATGTTCAATTGTCTTGGCCTGGTAGTCAGTCAGGTTCGTGCAATACGTCTTTCCTACGTTTTCATTTGAAGTATGTTATTTTCAACCACTCTCTGTCAGTCGTTTGGTGCTGCACCATAGCCGCCCCCCCCCCCCACACACACACCCCAAACCATAACCGCATAAATCAACAAAGAGTGTGAACAATAACTGGTTGTTATTTATCATGTTGAAGAAAAAAGGTGAATTGTAAATGACCAACAATAAATCAACTTTATTCTTAAAGAGGGTGAACTCTTCAAAACCCCAGCACCATCCTTAAACTTGACCTTGCATCACCCTCACATAATGTTTCATAGCTCATGGAGCAAAGACGATCAAGAAGAAAAAAAACCTAGCCCATTGAGCTACAGCAGCCTTAATGAATTATTCAACATCATTTCCGTTTAGTACCGGGCTCTATCCTCAGGTCATGCAGTCCCATTACAGTCGTTGAATTACATCATATAAGAATTATGACTGGGAGACTAAAACAAAAGCCTAATTGCGGCGATGACGCCTGCGTGTCGGCCTTGGCAATGGAGCCTCTCGGATGAGACCGAGGATGCAAGGCGTTAATATTTAAAGGGATTTTACATAATGTATCGTCATAATGTTTAAAGTGGAGAGAACATTCGGTCTTGATACTGAAATCAGGAAATGTTGGTGTGGGGATTTTGCATCTAATTTCATGTCATTACAGAGATTGGTGCATCACTGTTTTGTGACAAGAACATTCGATCTCGTCCACAGCTATAGTTTACGAGAATGTTATCCAAAGAGATTCTACATAATGGATTGTCATTAATTAAATTATCTTGGTTTGCAAGACATGTTATAACACATAGAGATGACACATTATGTTTTGGAAGTCGGAGTACGTTCATTCCAATCCTCTAGTTTACAAGAAACATGTCATAAAGGGATGGTGCATCATTGGTTTTCGAATAGAGTATTTCATTCCAATCCTCTATTTTACAAGACACATATCATAAAGGGATTGTACATCATTGGTTATTGGAAGAGTACATTCACCCCAATCCTCTAGTTTTCAATAAACACATAATCAAGAGAGGAAGATCATTCCAACCTCTATATTCCATGCAACAGACATTGTCATGGGATTAACATATATGTAATTGAAATCAATGTGTTATTAAACATCATTGGCCCTTGATTTCTTAGTGAAGTCCTCGCGGTGTCCGATTTCCCTGGCCCTCAAAACCGCTGTGTTTTCATCCCATGGCCCCAGATTTTACATTTCCAGGGAGCCCTTGAGTAGAGCTTTCCCGTCACACTTGTTCCGATCCCACTAGCATCGAAGAACTATGGACATACGTTGATGTATGTTGTGTTAACTTCCTGAAAGCCCCGAGCACAAAATAAACCCGTTGAACAGACTGTTAAAGAGCGTTCAGAATACGCATTTCTTAATCGTCGACTTGGAGCTGAAGATTCTGTAAGATGGCCATAAAAAATTGACTGTTGGGTGCGAGAATACCTGATCTAAGTGCAGGTTAAAAACATTTCTCTCTGGCATTTATACATTTGGAGTTTTGTGGCATGTGGGCAATTTTCTTTCGGCTGATTGGGTTTCGTTTTAGTAAACACCCTTATGGTCCTTGATTTCGTAATAGTTAATTCCTCGGGGTGCGTTCTTCCCCCGGCCCCTCAAAACCTGTTTATCCCGGGGCCCCAAACTACACATTTCCAGGGAGCACTGGAATAGGGCCTTTCAACAGTACGACACTTGTCCCAATCCCAATAAAAATCGAGAGAGTTTTGGCTGCTGATGTCTGTTTTTACTCCCTGATAGCCCTGTGCACAAAAATCCCGTTGAAGATGCTGCTGAAGAGAGTTCGCAGTATGCTCACTTACTCGTCGATTTGGAGGCTGAAGATGCCGCAGGATGGCAAACAAATTAACTTTCGGGTGCGGGACTAACCGCAGGTAATTTTGTTATTATTCGTATCTATAGCATGTATACTTTCTGGGAACCAAACCGACGCTGGGACAGAACTCAAACTGGCCCCTGTTTGTGTTACGGCAATCAGCATTTATGGTTATCAGGTTATGGTTGCTATTGTATACAGGGAACACAATCAAGAAGATGGTGGTACCATCATAGAAAGATATAGCGTTTGCTTTTTTATTAAGATTATTATTATTTTTTTTAAGTTATATTTAATAATTATAAATGAAACGTAGCCTACGCTTAATGTTCAACATCCCTTTAAAATGTAATTATTTTAATTTAAACCGGTGAAATCGATCGAGGGTGTGATTCGAATTAAACCCAAAACCATACATCATGTGACTGTCGCCAATTTGATGTGTTAAGTGCCCCATGAGTAGTGCAGACAAAATGAAATAATGGATTAGTTGTGCGGCTTCAAAGCATCGTTGTAAACAGTGGCAGCCGGTGCACTGTGTAGTGAATTGGCCACTCTATATAATATCCTTTATGGTTTTCCTTTCTTTTCTATTAGTTTTATGGACAATTTTGTCCAGAGCACGTAGTGCATTAAAACCTCTTCACCAAAAGATAGCGTCACGGACAAGATTTGATTGGGGATCCATTTAAAACTTCCCCCGTCTCAATAAAATGTTGTTTATAATATTGATTACTCTGGGGCGAATTCTTGGTAACACCTCGCCGTTAGAGCTCCCCGTTATACACACTTAAAGGGATTCGACATCTTTGGTTCTTGTGAGAGTACATTCATTTTCCATCCTTTAGTTTACCAAAACGCACACCAGACTACCAACCGAACCGGTGAACATTTCACAAAAGTCGGTGGTCAAAGATTAGCGAAAACCGACGAGTTCAAAACGGTTCATGTTTTGACAGGGGGGGTGTGCAAGCTCACATCGGGATTGTTTCGATTGCTAACAATCAAAGTGAGCAAAAAGTGATGTGGCGATCTTTAAAATGACAATTTTCTTGACTTTGGCAGTATGTCAGATAGATGTATTTCTCTTGGAAGATTGGTTCTGGTAAGAGCTTTATAAGCAGTCAGATTTCACTAACTGTGTTCTTCTTTTTCGATAATTGCCATTCCTGCAAGACACAATACGTTATGATGTAAATAAGAATTTTCCAGTTCCATTCATTTACTTCTTTATTACAGTCTAAAAACTCCCGGGTCAGAATTGACCCGGATTCAGGGTACCAGGAGGCCTGACCCTTTTCTGGGTCAGGCTGACTCGGAAAGTGGTAACAAAATGGGATTTTAACTCAAATTCTGCGTCAGTTTGACCCATTTATGCGTCATTTTGACACAGATTATGGGTCATACTGATGTAATACCGACAGATTCGTTTTGTAGGCGTCACGACACTTTACTGGGGTAATGAACAAAAACTCATCTTTTTTCCCCCGAAAATGTAAAAACACCCCATTGTTGTCGTCCGTTTATCAAATTTGTGCCTCACCATTTCTTGTTTACGTCCAGGGGCCGTATTCACAGAACATTGCTTGATGGGGTACTTAAGTTTTAAACATCCGGCTAACTTAAGTTAAGCACTTCACTGCACATTTACAGAACATGGAAGTACCCCACTTATCTTAGGGGAAAAGTTCATGTAAATGTCAATGACGTTTTTATCTCCGTGAAGTAACTCAAATTGTTAATGCAAAGCAAGAGTGCCTTCAATAAATTTCGTTTGATTAGTTCTCATATAGGGTCTATAGGTTTTCAAATTTAAAAGGCAAAAATGCCATAAAATAATTGTATAAGGTTACACATATTCTCGTGAACAAACCAAAAACTTTATTTCACTCTTAAAATTATACAAACTGAAGAAAATCTTTTATAATTGCAGAAGTCAACGGTCGGAAGGATATTTCGGCTGTATTAGGGCGACCTTTCCATGCATGTCTGAGGAGGTCCGTCATTTCACAGAACTCATCCGTGAAACTTCGAATTCTAAAAGGTTTTTACATTTCAAGAAATCACACACTGCTGTTCCTAATTATTCCTCACCGACTCTTCTACAGGTAGGAGTTAATTCAAGAGTATTGTTTTTGTTTTTTAATTGATATCAGAACCATCGTCAAACAACTCTTTTAATGCATAAATTGAACCATAAACTTCTTAGTCAAGTGTACTAAAATGTGTAATGGATTTTTAATGAATTTAGAGCTTCATGAAACAATTTTTTATTAATTTTTATTATGTGTATGTAAAAAAAAAAAAAAGCTTTTGAACTTTTAATTTAAATCAACCTGTAAACCTATTTATTTCAAAAACAACTCAATGCAATGAATGCATCAATTCTGCATTTGTATAAACGGAAAAAGAAATTAAATACTATTAATTCAGACCGTAGTCTCATAAAACATCTCACTGTACAGCATTCAAGAACCTCACTTATATCAATAGACCTTTATCATGCTGTCACCATCTTTGTCTTGTTCCAAGTATCCAACAACAGTAGTGGATGCTAATATTAACTGTACAAAAAGGAACCAGGCTATTTGCCCTTCCGGCCTCATTTTGGATACATTGACGAGAAAGGTCTATTGAATGAGCCGTGTTTGGCTTCGAAAGTATTCAATCGACGTAACTCGTCAATGAATATTTTTGCTGAAGATTTATTTGGAATTCGTTATTCACACAAAGAAACTGTGTACTGTGACGAAACAAAGCAATATACAGATTGAGATTTTATTGATGTTGTGTTCTTCAACTTTTCCAGTTCCAATCCATACGGATTCTATTCCTTGTGAGTTCTAGTTCTAGCTCTTGCACAGATCTTTGGGGGTGACTGGGAGGCCTTTATTCATCATTGGCAAAGACTGATGGGTTCTTTCTCTTCAATTTTGCATTCTCGTTCTTGCCGTAGCTATAAATCAGGTAGGCGATAATTAAAGCTGTGAAAAAAAGAATAAAAAAAAAAAAAAAATAAAGCCACATATTTAATTTATTCGCAATACACACTCACACTTATTTGCTTATCATGGTGTAAAAACAGAGGGCACCCTCCGCAATGCATCATAGGGTGCCCAAAACCTTCTAATTCAACCATTGTCATGTCAGCCATGGGCCATAGCTATTACTATTTAGCCTAAGTTGCTGGATTCGCTTTGGTAACAAAAATCAAAGAGTACATGAAGCCAACACAGCAAAATCTTAAAAGATCCTGCATTTTTTTTTATCTTGTATTTTTAAACATTTAATCAATTCTATCATTTACTTTTAAACTGTGTTTAATCAAAATGTCTCATGTCCTCACAAACAACTTTTTCAAAGTATCCACATCTGGTATTAAGGGATTGAAATCTTGTCGACGAGACTTACGTGGCGTAACTCGGAACACCTGCCCCTTGAACCTTCTCCACATGTTGGGGATGCCTTTGCGGAAGTATCCAGAGAAAGGATTTTGCTCGTAGGGAGACAAGGAATACGTGATGATATTCCTGTATTTGGCAAGCTTGCCAAATATGTGATCTCCTCCCATGGTGATCTGTTGAATGGAAGATAAAAAACACGAATAAAGATCAAGTAGAAGTACCATTTATCACTCTATGACTTTTGACACCTGTACATGGGGCTTTAAAAGAGGGCGCGCGTAATGCTTATTTTTTTCATAGAACTTAGAAGAGGTCGTGCCATTGAGAAAATGGTGCCTAACCATCCTTGTCACTTGTGACACTACCACCATAGGCTCAGCTCACTCACACCACTCATCAGTTCACACAACAAACATTTTGTAAATGTAAGTTAAGCGTAAAGTGGACATCATTCCATTTCTATGTTATTATAATTTTTGAGAGCCCTGAGAAAGTGTTTCAGTGTAAAAATGTTGCCCATTGTGACCTGGGGGTTGTTGACTTCCAGCTTGAGGTATTTTGGATGACATCGTCATAGGCCCAGGGCAGAAGAAGGTGTTTTTACTTGGGGGAGAATAACTCGACGGGCCCAGGGACTCCCCATATAAAATTGAGCAGAGAATAAAAGTTCAAGAGTCAATTAATAATTTCCCCTTTCAAGTTAAAAGCTGTGAGACTTTCATTTTTTTTCCGTGTATTTTTTTAATATTTAGCATTTTGCACTGTGTGCTATGGGAGATTATTTGGTGGCCCTAAACTAAGTAAAGTCATCATGTTCATGTCCGAATATTGGGCCCCTTTAACTCATTGAGGAAAAGTGCAATCGGACGATTAGAAAATAAAGGATATGCAGAACCTCTTCTTAACTATGCTGGAATTACAAATCTTTATAATAGACTCAACTAAAACCGGTATTTCTCAACTTTTTCTTACCTTCGTTATTTTTATTCCGTCAACTTAACAAAAATGGCGTCGATAGGCACTTCGACCTCAAAATAAACGTTACCTCAGTTTCATCGATCCCCACGACCAAGTGTCTATAGACAGTGCACAATTTTGAGTTTACCACAACCTGGGAACGATACCACCATCATGATCACTTTTACGCAATAGGCTCTTTCATTATAAAAGTTTTAAGACAGTTGAATGTGTCCATAATAAGTTAAAGTATTGTGCAAATTTCAAATTTTTAAACATTAAATGTAATATTTAATTTATTGTGAATAATATTTATTTTTTATAAATAACTTTTACACTCTCTCTTGGTTCTACAAAATTACCCAACTTTAAATATTTTTAGGGTCAGAGGTTATCTCATATGAGTTGGTGACATTTAGTTGCAAATTCTGCTACTTTTTTTGCAGACGGCAAAATCCTGAAAATGGTTTCCTGTTTACACCGCGTGTTCCTTTTCGAAAAGGATTTTAAGTTAACTATGCGGAGCAGAAGTAACTCTGGCGTGCGTCTTGACTATTACCACCGACTTGTCACAAAGACCATCCTTTCTCACCAGGTAAAAACAACGCCAAACCATGACCATGTGACGTCGATGTTGTCCGTTTCGCTAGCACTGCTGCATGCAACATCCACGTCCGACTCTGTCTGACTCTGACACTCAGTGACACACAGTGACAGTGACCGTGACCACTGTGTCAGTGACACTACAAAATTACAGTGACACTAAAAAACTACAGTGACACTGTCACTCAGGGAAGACAGTGACACTAGTTAACAGAGTTAAAGAGTAACAAACAATAATAATAAATGTATGTATGTAATTAAAGCAACCCTCTCATTTAGTATCAATCATATTAATATTTTGTTTATATTTTTACCTGATTTAAGAAAGTGAAATTTTGTTTGAATATATTCTTCACATCCGTAACTTGAATAAATGGATAATAAAATGGAGTTTTTAACAACTGGGGTGCTGTAAAGTCAAGTCCCCTATTTATGTGTATTTCAATCAGTGAGGGGGTGTACAAGAAAATTCACTTTTGACGTCATCTTTCATTACAATGAATCAGTAACCATGATCCTTCTGGTAAAAATATCACATCTGAAATGTTGTGAAAATATTTTTTATGTAAACAAAAATTACTGTGAATTACTTGGTAATTAAAATGCCTAAACCACTTCAGGACGGACGACGTCTGAGCGTGGCAATATTTTTTTTTGACTGACTGATTTAGGAATTTCCTTTTTGATGTATATATCCACTCGGACAAGTGCACGTGTGTAGCGTGCACAGGCAGGCACCTACTTTGATACGCCTAGTTTCACATGTACAAAGAGTGTCAACAAGTTCTAGAAAACATGCCTTGTAAAGTCCCTATTGCGTTATTTTGTGTGTAATCCCTGGTTCCAGACCTTTGTCCTGTTGTACAAATGTGGCTGGAAAGGCTACCACCATTGTTGTCATTATGTTTTGCTTAACCCTCCTACTCTCAGTGACTCTTGGCAACATTTTCCAGTGAGTTGACCAACCATTTGAAACCATTCGACTGCCAAGGTTGTGTACGGTGGCACAACTGTGCACAGAACTAACTGTGATGCATTCCCTCATTGTATCATATTGCAGGCTGGCATAGTTTATCTAAATAGAATAGTATTATTCAAAACCACAGTGAATGGTCAGACAGCAAGAGGGTTAATGGGAGGTAAGTCTGAGCATTCCAAGATTCCCCATACCATGGTAGATTTTCGTCCGTGGCTCACAGCCGAGGTTCTTCGAAACACGGTGAATGCCTACTCAATTTTCCTTCTTAAAAATGAAATTCCAGCCCTGCCTTAAGTTGAAAATAACCATCCATGTTTTATTCTCTTGCTGATATCGCAACTTTTATACAGAATCCAATCACTGGTTTGCTACCAGCCAGTGCGATGTCAAGCATGCCTGGGTACGGGACAATGTCTACGGCATCATTGCCGTATGGGGTCTGGCGCTGGCATACAGGAAGCAGGCTGACCTGGATGAGGATAGAGCCAAGGCCTATGAATTAGAACAGGTATGGAATAGAAATCAGACATGCCTCTTTCTTTGCCATGTTGTGTGTATTAGTTAGTTATTGGTCAAGATTTTGTTCACAGAACTCTATGCAGGAAGCTGCAAGTCGAGTCTATACGTGGTTTTCTTTTGACTCCATCGATAGATTGCCCATGTACTTTACAGTATTACTGTGTAGGCAAAGTAAACTCGTTTGTAACCAGACTGCATGCTTGATTGCTCACAAGTAGATTGTTTGTGACTGAGTTATGACTGGGCTACGGTGATTTGGGGTTTTACAAAGTTTCTAAACGGATGCCTCTTGTTTGCAAAGTAAGAACAAAATTGTTGTCTGGATATGTTAATAACAGCTGCAGAGTGTTGGCCAGAGGAATGTCTGAGTGTTTGGACATCTGTTTTAAATTTAGACACCCTGTTTTATCTGTCAATTACATGTGTAAATGTATTGTAGGTGAACAATTTGGACACCCAGTTTTTAAATTTCCAGCAAATTTTGACAACTTTTTTTACCAAATCTGGCTAAAACCTTGGCTGCAGTTTGTTTTAAATTGTTGATCTCTTTTAAATAAAGTGGAGAAACATGTACATTGATAATTAAAAATATTTTGTCTCCCTATGTAATTAAACTTCACACATTTTTTCATAAGTAATTTACTTGTCCCATGGAAATACTATAGTGCTGTCTTTGGCAACTTTGGTTACTGAAAATATCCAAAGAAGATCTGTGTCCCAGTTTGTAAGGTGTTGTTAATCATTTATTAGGCCCCTAATGGAAAAAGTTATGCCATCAGCAAACATAATACAAATACAATAACTGTCTTAGTGTAAATAAGCGTGGTTATCGATGCAGTTATTGGAATCTTATCTTTGAGAGGGCAAGGCCAATTTCATTTTGCAAAGAGCACTTCCATTGGAAAATTTTAAAGTCTATGGGGAACCTTTGAAAGGGCAAAAAGGCCAAGACCAGGGCAAACAGAAGCCAGGGCAACAGAAGCCAGGGCCTCTGTCAGGGCAACAGAGGCTATGGCCTCTGTGCCCGTCATGTAATTCCAGGCCGGCATACAAGTGCGAAGTATCAGGACAGGTACATATAGACTATTATTCTCTAGGCTACTGAAAATCAACTGTGGCATCATTCATTACATGAATTGTGATTCATATTTTGCCTCATGAAAGCAAGTCCTGTTTTCTTGTATGCCAGGAGATACTCAATCTAATGTTTAGTCCCCTATCCTTGGGTCTGAAAGACCTTTGATAGAATTCTTGCCAAGGGTGCTGCCGTCTGTAATGTACCTCCATTTATTGTACACAGCATGTTGTGAAGCTCATGAGAGGCCTGCTCATCTGCATGATGAAGCAGGTCAAGAAAGTGGAGACCTTTAAGAAATCACAGAGCCTAGATGACTGTCTCCATGCCAAGTACGACACCACAACTGGCGAGACGTGTGTTGGAGACCACCAGTGGGGCCACCTGCAGATAGACGCCACGTCCCTGTACCTCCTCATGCTAGCACAGATGACTGCGTCAGGTAGGTTGTACATGATTTCCCATGGATGGGTGGCAGAGTACTCTATTAGCATTATTCCAATAACCCTAAAGAGCCCAAGTCCTACAATATCTTCATTGCCAAAGTGCAGGATTGCGAAGGATTTGGGCTATTAGGGATCTGCAACACAGGAGGATTTCAAAGGGTTTGGGCTAAAATGAGTTTTTGTTAGGGAAGGATTTCGCAGGACTTTGGCTATCGGGCTGTTTTTACATAGGAGGATTTTGAAGGGTTTTAGGTATTATGCAGCTTAGCCAAAATAGGATTCTGAAGGTTTTGGGATTTTTTGACCTTTTTTGACCCCCAAACTTCTGTCTCAAAAGGATTTTGAAGGATTTGGGCTAATATGTGTACTTACAGTAAGTTGAAGGATATCAAAGGATTTGGGCACTTTAGGTTTGTAACAACTTTAATCTGAAGGATATCGAAGGATTTGAGCAGTATGTCTACCCAAGGGTCTAGTCTGTTAATGTGAGATTTTTTGATTAGGGTTGGGACAATTAACCAGTTAACCGTTTAACCGTAAACAAATGTTGAAATTTGTTTCCATGTTTCCTTATGGTGAAACAAAGCAACAGTAACAACAACAAGACTTTCCTTTTCTTTGTTGAAATGTTAGCCCCAGACACTATCCAGGGAGTACGATTGACATCCCTTTTGTGGGTGGAATGTTTCTTTTATCTTAATCCCCCCACAAATGTAATATATTTATTATTTATATTATTTTCAATCTGCAAACATTATTTTCAATTCCCTATAGTTTGTTAAACATTTTGCTTTGTACGCTGCCCCACCGTGGTTTGTGGTTTTGAGACTGTAAAGACTGGGTTTCAGTGTTCTGTTTCTTGAAAGTTTTTTGACATTTGCTCCTTCTACAGATCTGGGTTCATAGTTCTGATTGGAATTGGTAGAAACGATTAAACGGAAGTCACAAGTTCAGTTTAACCATTTTGGAAAATAAACATAAATGCACATCTCTGTTTTCTTTTAGGACTTACATATAATCCGCCATGCTTGATGATGCTGAACAGGTTCAGTTTTTAAAAACCTGGCCACCTTTTACAAAACTTTGGCTAAGTTCATGAAGAGGGTGGCGTCACACATAGCTCTTCATTGGCCTGTTGGTCGTGCAGCCTTCGCAAGGCACCCGCACAAATGTCGTCTAAATAGTGGACAGTGTAGGAAAAACCAAAATATTAGAACAGAACTAAATAAAACCCATATTTATGGGTTATCTAGACATTTCACCATTTTGACCCCTTGCAGGCGTGGATTGCACCTCCGCAAAAAAGCGCGTCTACCATTTTTCAACATTTTGGGGCGATTCCTCTGCGTACATTTTTACTCCCAAGTAGGGGGCAGGATAGGCGCGTCTGAGTGCGCTGCGCGTCCTGCAAGGGGTCAATAGGGGGATGTAATAAGTTTAGAGAGACTGGTTTCTCCAGCTTGGGGTTCATGTCTCCTTGTTAAATACTCGCTAATTTCATTTGATAGAAGATTGTTTCAAAAGTAAAGTATGATACATCTACACAAGTCTTTGTTTGAATAGCTTTCAGAATGTACTTCCTCTTTTAACATGGAAACTCAGAATGTTAAGTGCAGTTGTTGCATTATGATTCCTGCAAACAGAAGATGACCGTGAAGTCTCCTTTATTGTTCTGCAGGTTTGCAGATCATATTCTCTCTTGACGAAGTGGCGTTCATTCAGAATCTAGTCTTCTACATTGAGCATTCGTATCGCATACCGGTGAGTAATATCACCAACTGAGAATTAACTGGGACAATTATTAACGTGAACCGCATTGAGTGATTTACTACGAAACCTTCCGCACGCTAACATCATGCGCACTGAAGTTGAAGTGCAAACAATTCTAGTCATGTCGATGTGACTGATGAGAAAATGGCGGTGGCTAGTTTGTTTACGGTTTTGGACACTGTTTTTTTCATTGTTTAAATATTGTATCGTCCACATTTATTGATTCAAAAATCAAATTGGTTTCGTCATTTGTAAAGTTGCAGTCGCTGGCAGCTCTTCTTGCTTTCCTTCTGATCTTGCTTCTGTTTTTTGCATTTTTCATTATCGATTTGTTGTTGGTGTATTTTGAATGTAGATTTGTTGTTGTTGTTGTTGATTGACAGGATTATGGTATTTGGGAAAGAGGTGACAAAACCAATCACGGCTTGCCAGAACTCAACGCAAGCTCCATAGGAATGGCAAAGGTCAGTTGATGTCAATATCAAATGGTTAGGGAGGAATGCTAAATTAAACCAGCAGTAACTCGGGAGTTGAACGTCGTATAACCACAGTTCAACCACAAGTTACCACTTTGTTAACTTTGCCTCCCTCCCCTTATGATATCAATACATTCTCATATGTCTTGAAAGTCAGGGCTCACCCTTGACACTACAGGAATGCAGCTTTTCCTCGGATCAGCTGATTTCCTCTTTTTTTATTCTCAGTTTTACCATTCAAAATTGAAAAATACTGTACAAAATCATTGAAATTTTGTAATGTCCTCTTTTTGGGTGAAGTTACAGTTGCATGCCTGACACTAGCCCGGTACAAAATGTCTAGTAAAAACTGCTACAGGCCAGTAAACACCACTTCTCAACTTACTCTGTGTGCTACTAAAAGCTGTACAATATACAATGTACTTGTTTAAAATGCTCACATTTCTCTATTTCCAGGTGTGAATAATACATTTAGGAAATTTTAGTTTTTAGTGTATGATTGTGACTTCATAATGACCAATAAACTGGTTGTGATCGCTACCATGAATACATCAGAAAGATACATTTATGACAATACATGTTTTTAATCTGAGCTGCTAAGACTTACCAGGGGCAAGTAAGACGCACATTTTTTTCAGTCTGGTGGGCTACTTTACAAAAAGCTGAAGGGCAAAGCCCGACAGGAATAATGCATCATTGATTTATGAGCACGTTATTCATTCCCATCCTCTAGTTTTTTAAAAGTACACCAATCAACCCACTTGTGAAAATTTCATCAAAATAGAAAAAACAAACACCAAATATATGATACATGTATAACGGTTTTTGAATATGTGCACTTTCAGTAGGCCTATGTGTTTATTTCAATGTGGTTAATCAAAATTAGAAACTAGGGACAGTTTTCTGGCAAGTGGCAGTAATTCAGGCAAAAAAAAATTGGCAGGACAAAAAAATAGTACATAATTATGTCTTTGATAATAACAAATCGTTCAGTATATCATACCTTGATCATATCTGGAAATAATTTTTGAAATTAACAGAGAGTTTGACTTGTCTACACTTGTATAAAGATCGTAATATTGAGAATAGAAACCCTTGCATGCGCCGCCATTGCTGAGGTCAAATGGAAACGTGTGTATTTACGTGTCACACACAAACTATCAACCAACGTGAGGGTCTTTTCTTTGACCTTATTGAGGGCGCTGTTTGAGCTTGTGACGTCATATGCAAGGAGTCTATAGACTGTGCAAGTCTCGTGTGTATTTCAACTGTTGGGCTCCGTAAAAGTCACTTATTTGGTTTCCTCACATGTAAAAAAAATGAATTGTAAGTGGGAACTCAAGTTTGGCAAAATTTGTGGAATATGCTTAATTTATTTATTTATTTATTTCTTATATGTTAACTGTGTGGCACATTCAGTAGTAACCACTGGTTTTTCCATGGGTCCTATCATAGACAAAGACACAATAAAAAAGCTTGCAAATTGCATGGTCTGTTTCAATTAGGTAACCTGCTTAATTTTGTTCTCTTTTTCCCTGCAGGCTGCAATGGAAGCATTGAATGAAATAGACCTGTTTGGAGCGAGAGGTGGCCCAGCGTCAGTCATCCACGTCCAGTCTGATATGATTGCTAAATGCCAAGCAGTCTTGTACTCGATGTTACCCAGGGAATCGAGCTCAAAGGTAAATCGATTGAAAATAATAGAAAATTGCATTTGATGGGACTTGAACCTCCACAAGGGCCTCACTTCATACAGTGTAGCTACTAAGGCACACAAAGTGGCTAAGAACAAATATAATCTTAGCAGGTTAAGTTTATTGGCCAATACAGTATGAAGTGATTTGTACTGTTTGTGATCGGTTCCCTGCGTAATTTTTGTCGCCTATGCCTACTCTTCTATTCCCATACCCAAAACCCAAGTTTGGTTATAGTTAAGAGGGTTAATAATTCTTTTGTTCTAATTCTTATTCTTTACTAATACTGTTGAACATTTTTTCTTTTTTGGTTAATGTATTATTGTTATTCATTTTTGTCTTGGTTTTCTTCTAGGAGATAGACGCAGGTCTCCTCAGCGTGATCGGCTTCCCTGCATTTGCAGTGGACGATGAATCACTCATTAACTCGACTCGGCAACAGATTATCGACAAGTTACAAGGGAGATACGGATGTCGGCGATTTCTCAGGGACGGTTACAAGACAGCATTAGAGGTATGAGAAGAAATTACTCTGTTTTTTTTTGTTTTTGTTAGACTGTTGTAGCATTGCATTTTGTCATGGATTTACTGAGAATTTCAATAATACTAATAAAATAATAATGACAATTTGTATAGCGTCCATTCATGAAACATGCTCCTGGGCCCTTCATGCCTCGGCACCACGACAATTGCTGTGGATGCCCTTAAAAACCTTCAATGCAAATTCGAATTTTCCTAATTGGGTGCCCTTCATTTGGGGAAATTGCTGTGCCCTTTTGAACACGAAGTTCGAGGCCTGCAATTAAAAAAAACGAAAAAACGTTCAAATCCATACAGTTATAAAACCTTAGAGAAAATACAGTTAAAAGGTAATTATAGGCCGAACCGGTACACTAACAAATATAATTTGGTCAAAGTTGTTGTACTGTATATCACCGACTCTTGCATGCACTGCATGTGTGCTATGTTCATTGCATTGGCACGACTCGCGACGTAGTGGTACTACAGTGTGCTGAAGTAGTATATGTAAATCATACATGTAAGTCTAAGTCTAAATCTTGGACTCATGGCTTTCTATAACAATGGTGAAACCATGGTGAAGTGAAACTGTCCATGTACCTTTACTTGCTCTACACCTCAAGTTTGCACTTAACCCATCTTCAGTTTGTTGGGCGACGGATGAGTGTAGCAATTTAAAAATGTTGAGTTATGCAACAACTTGAAGGAATTTAAAATTACGCAAACTATTCAACACAACCATGTGAAACCACAGTGTTAGGACTGTGTTTTCTTTTTTTTCAGAAGGCAGAGGTTATATTCTTTCTTTCCTTTTTGCCTGTTAAGGACCCAAATAGATTGTACTACGAACCGGCTGAGCTGAAGGTGTTTGAGAACATTGAGTGTGAATGGCCCCTGTTCTGGACGTACCTCCTTCTAGACGGTGTGTTCAATGGTAACAAGGAACAGGCTGATGAATATGCAGAGGGATTGCGAGACATACTGGTACCCTCGAAAGACTCCACTAAAGTCATACCGGAGCTGTACTTTGTACCTAAAGACAAGGTATGGCTGAGCGTTTTAGTGCATCGGACTCAAGTTGCGGTGGCCGAGTCATCAGGGTGTGGGTTCGAATCCAGTTCATGACACTTGTGTCCTTGAGCAAGACACTTAGCTATAATTGCTTCTCATCACCCAGGGGTAAATGGGTTCCTGTGAGGGTTAGGGTTAGAGATGGTTCTTGTGATTGATTTAGCTTGGTGCGCTATTTACATGTATGTGGCAGCACAGGCTGTATACAGGCTGTGTACTCCCAAGGGAGTTGAGCAGTTTAAGGAATGAAATAAAGGGCCCAGTGACCAAGGGTAGTTGTGTTGGAGCACCATGTGCGTCACTGAGTGAGGGATTTGAGCACTTTATAAGAAGCCACTATTATTAACAGGAACATTACAGAATTGGTTTTTGCTAACAAAACAGTTGCTGGCAGTGTAAGCACTTTATGTAATCCACCATATACATAAACTGACAAACCTGTAGAAGTTTGAGATCGATTGGCCATCTGGGTCACGAGAAAATTGTGAAAAACCGATTACACAATTGCATGAAATCATATAGGTTCAACAAATGAATAAAACGCTCACTGAGCGATAAACTCCAATCGTAAAATTAGTTTATTCATTTCTCATCAAATATGACATTTCAGACAGAAATATTTCAAGGGATGTTTTCTACTATCATCATCATTAGATCGTGTAAGTTTTATGTAAATCTGTGATCAAAAGTATATTTTACAATTACCAATTCTGTAATGTTCCTTTAACAGGAAAGTGCATAAATGTATACTATTGTTTTCTTATTTTGGTTTGCGTTCATATCTGGCTTATTTTGATTGGGGCAATTGAACTAAGCTACAATGATGTGTGGGTTCTTCAAATGCCGTTCATAACCACTCCAGATTTTCAGCGATATCTCAAAAACGCTACCATTAGTTTGGTTGTATACATCTACATTTATATTGGATTAAAACAATCGAACAGTTAAATAAATACTTTGCCTTTAAAGGCACAGTACACGTTTGGTAATGACTCTGAAAATTAATGGCAATAAAAACTTACTTGGTAAGAGGTACAGCAGCCTTGGGTAGTATAATGAATTTTGAGAAACTTCGAAGTACTCTGGTTATGGAAAATATATCACTTTTTATTCTTGAACCTGAGAAACTCTCAGGCTGTGTATTCCTATGGTGAATATTCTTCCTGCGTGGAAATATTCGCTCCAGTTTCGGTGATATCTCAAAAACGCGACCACCTTTTGAAGTGAAATTTTCACAGGTTAGTTTTATTGTATGTACCTACATTTATATAGGATTAACACAGTCAGTAGGCTCCAATCACCAAACGTGTACTGTGCCTTTAAAGCTTTTCATTTGTAAAATCAAAATCAATTGTTGCGCTGACATTACATGCGGCTACTGTTTGCCCATGGTCTGTCATTTTGGAAGTCAAACTGCATGTAAAGACATAGTATGTGGAGAACTGAACGCAGGTCGCCTAAAATGCTCACTGCACAGTAAACACAGGGGAATCGGACTCGCAAAATGGCACAAGCAAGATTTATTGTTTGCATCAGGTGGCTGCACTCTGATCAAGTTGTGTTGTGACATTTTTTCTACACTGATGTTATTTTCAGGTGGGACTGGAATACAAGAACCCTCATAGCCAGGACAGACTTGCCGGAGGGAAAGTCCCTCACATCTGGGGTCAGGCCCTGTACATCCTTGGTCTTCTACTTCAAGAAGGCTTTGTAGCTCCCGGGGAAGTCGACCCCCTCAACAGACGTATGTCCACTGAGCCCAAGCCAGATCTTGTCATCCAAGGTAAGGTGAAAGAAGCAACAATTTTATTCGTCCAACAGAAATGTTATAATTTTCAAGTAGGCTGTGGATGAATGCAGTATCTTGAGACATTCTGTGGTCACATGCTCAAAGTGTTTATAGACACATGTCCACAAAGCATTGATTTACCAGCCATTTTGACAAGACCTAATTCCTGGTTGATTTGGTACAAGTGTTGTAGCTACGCTGGTCGGCGCTCATCTAAACGGCCAGCACAAAAAGATATAAGTCACTACCGGCACTCAATTTAAGTTTTAAAAATTTTGGATACCGCATGATTTATTTTAATAATTTTCCCAAACTGTTCTTTTTCATTTACTTCTTACTTGACCAAACATGGTAAAAGATACATCTGATACCGATCTCAATCCGATCATACAACACGCATACTACGACAGACTGCACTTAAAGGAACATTACAGAATTGGTTTTTGCTAACATATCAGTTGCTGGCAGTGTAAGCACTTTATGTAATCCACCATATACATAAACTGACAAACCTGTAGAAGTTTCAGATCGATCGGCCATCTGGGTCACGAGAAAATAGTGAAAAACCGATTACACATTTGCATGAAAACATATAGATTCGAGAACGCTCACTGAGTGATAAACTCCAATCGGAAAATCAGTTTATTCATTTCTCATCAAATATGGCATTTCAGACAGAAATATTTCAAGGGATGTTTTCTACTATCATCATCATTAGACCATGTAAGTTTTATGTAAATCTGTGATCAAAAAGTATATTTTACAAGTTTTTTTCTTACCAATTCTGTAATGTTCCTTTAACCTGCCCGATGCAGGGTACAGGATGTAAAGTAAACGTACGGCACACTTGTATTGAGCACTGGTACTCGGTAATGCTACTGGTACCAGAATGAAAACGCTACACCGAAAGGCTCCCCCACGGAAGTTGTGCCTATCAAAAACTAGCTGCCGTTGTGCACACATCAGAAAGTTTGTTTGAGATAGCGTTGATTACTTAGATAACGATTTTAAGGTAATCAATCATCATACATGTATTTGTTTATTCTGGTAAGCTATTTAATTGCAAATGTTACACTGACAACTTGTTTTGGCGGCTGGTGTCATAGGGGATTATGTCCCCTGGTGTGTATGTCCCCCATACAATAAATTAACATGGGCTGAAGGAAGTTGATTCAAAAGAGGGCGCTATCAGGGAAAAATTTCTACACAATTCGCCGTATGGGGGACAGAATCTCCTGCCTCACCAGCACACAAATGTCTCTATCTACTACAATCCTACAAATGAGGTCTCTACCAATCTCTTCTTTGAAAGTGTATCACCAGGGGTCGATTTCACAAAACTCTTCCTAACTTAGGACTAGTCCTAGGCAATGCTAAGAGATAGGACTAGTCCTAAGTACTGGTCCTAACTCGGGACTACATGTAGTCCTATCTCTTAGCATTGCCTAGGACTAGTCCTAAGTTAGGAAGAGTTTTGTGAAATCGACCCCTGTTCTGTTTTCTATATAGTAAAATGATTTCTTTCCCTGTGATTTAGTTGCGTTGCTAGCTGAGGACGACATGATTCAAAACTTCATGAAGAAGCACGGTTTTGACATCCAAACGGTGGAGGAGGCCTCCCCAGTTCAAGTCCATCCAGCCCGTGTTCTTACCCGTCTCTATAAACAACTAGGTACTAAATTGTGCTGCTTACTCTTTTACAGTGTTTTTTTTTATCACCCATGTTACAATGCTTTACAGAAACTATATGTAATTTTACCTCATGTCAGTGCAACAAGGTCGTATCTCCTAAAATAGTATTAAAGGCACTGAACACGTTTGGTAATTACTCAAAACAAATATTAGCTTAAAAACTTACTTGGTAACGAGCAACGGAGAGCTGTTGATAGTATAAAACATTGTGGGAAACGACTCCCTCTGAAGTAACGTAGTTTTTGAGAAAGAGGTAATTTCTCACTACAATATTAAAAGACTTCTGGCCAGAAGTCTTTTATTATGCACCTGAAAGCACACAAATTTGTGCAACAAGGGTTTTTTTTTTCTTTCATTATTTTCTTGCAACTGCGATGACCAATTGAGTCAAAATTTTCACAGATTTGTTATTTTATGCATATGATGGGATACACCAAGTGAGAATACTGGTTTTTGACAATTACCTAAGGTTTCCTGTGCCTTTAACGTGAAACGCAAGTTTTAGAATGTCAAGTTTGTATCTTTAACTTATGTTATTTGTGTTGTATTTTGTCTGCCCTCATAGGTCAAAATAAAAAGCTGGGTCTCTCAGGGAATGTTTCCAAGGAGAATGGTTTACTGAGTACGAGTAAACTCTACAACGCTCATGGAGAAATCTTAGCATTTGTACCTCAGGTACGATCATGCAGTCTTTTGTAAAGACACGTTTTGTTTGTCCTTTTTAGTAACTTTGCTTCATTGCTGTCATGTCTCACATAATTACAACAGTGTCTGCTCTGATGCCGTTGGTCTTTGTGTGTATCGTGGAACATTTAAGAATGATGGAGCACATATTTTGCATCTCATTACCAGCCTCTCGTCACTAGCAAGCTTGTCACCAGTGAGTTCAGTTGTCTACTAATTAGACACTTACTCAAGAATGTGAAAGAATCTGAGGTGCCTGTGGGTTTTTTTTCTGCAGAACTTAGAAATCACAAATCACATTATTATTTACAAACGCGCCACAGAGCCTGGACTTCCTGAAGACACAATTTGTACACAGCTCAAACACTGTCAAAGGAGGAAAACATTAGATCTTCTATTTTATGGAGATTGCCCATGTCACATTTTGTATCTACTTTTGATATGACGAAAGGGGGCACAACTTGTTGAGCTGTTATTTTTGTAACTCTTGAATTTATGTGGAAATTGTGACACAAAGTGTAAAATTTCCCATTCACCAGTGTAGTATCTCGACTGCCAGAAAGGCCCTGGAATGTACAAGGTCACTCTTTTTGTAAACAAAGGTTCTACATTGTCTATGCAGTGCTCATCGTGTATGGGTGTTGGGATCAAACGAAATCAAATGTTCTTTATCCCTTATGCCCATCATGTAAACTTTAACAAACAGTTGGCTACTTTTTTGTTTAGTTTTTGGATCAGCATCAGTTTTATCTTGCCCTTGACAACGATCTGTTGTCCGACATCTCCAAGACGGATGTCGCTTACCTGCGCTACAACTGGAGGGAGCTCGGCCGGCCAATCATCACCATCATCATCACCCAGAGCATGATGGGTAAGCGCAAACCCTTATTTTTTATACTTCA
The DNA here is from genome assembly GCA_032158295.1 of Pycnopodia helianthoides. Classification (NCBI taxonomy): domain Eukaryota; kingdom Metazoa; phylum Echinodermata; class Asteroidea; order Forcipulatida; family Asteriidae; genus Pycnopodia; species Pycnopodia helianthoides. The sequence goes on from CM063248.1 coordinate 17,716,685, forward strand.
CCAAATCGTCAAATCGGTCAAAATCGGTCAAATGTAAGACCACCATATGTTGATCATGTAAACAATATTATCACACTCTTGAGAAGCTCTGCATAAAAATATCATAATCTAGTACAGTTTTAGCAAGTGGAGTTTCATAAACAAGTGTCATGCAAAGGCTGTTACAACATATAAAATTAAAAAAAATTGTGTTTGTTTTTATTAGCACTCCGCACTTATGTTGTCATTTTTTCTCAAAATACCCAGCTGTCAGACAAACATTCCACCGTTTACGCGATCACGGCATCATCGATGCGCCAAACTGCACTAGTATTATAGTCAGTACACACGAGTAAACAAAAAACTTATACATTTACGAGTGCGTATTTTTGTGAATTCGACACGTTTGTCTGAGATCCGGGTACTTTTAGCAGTAGTGCAGAGTGCCATTGACATATTGAAATGAGAACTGAGATCATAGAAGACAATTTTCTCAAAAATTACATCAAGCTTTTCATGTACCATGTTTTCTTATTCCTTTGAATATGAAATGTTTTGACTTCAATGGCAATGCATGTATTTTGTAAAGCTTGTAGCCTTGTACATGTGCCTGTAATGTTGTAACTGGCTGATGTGCTTGTGTAATTGTTTTGTTTCTTTTCCACATTTTCACATGAAATCTCTAAAATCTATCCTTAGTTTTACCTGATTTTGATGGATTCAATACTGAACTAGCTAAGCAAACCAAGCAGGCTTAGACAAGATACATCATTCTCCATCAAAGTCCACGGTTTTGGTTGTTGAGTAATCGCAACCTGTGGCTCTCTGATAGATTCAGGTGAATTCATTGTAAAGACCCTGTGGTTAAAGTGAGATTTGAAGCTAAGTGGAAAATTGATTGATGGGTGATGGTAACAATCACCTAGTGATTTCATCTTGAAAGAAGTCGGAACCAGAGGTGACATGTAAGTCTGGATGTTTCAAGCGCTGAAGAAATTTAAAGAGATTCTGAAATGAAGCATCGTTCCCAGTGCAGCGTTTCTCAGATTGATCTTGGTTTTGAACTATTTTACAATGAATTAACCACAAGTGGTGAATAATGTATGTCAGCTTGGTGCATGTAATAAGGCCAGCATGTATTATTATTATTATTATTTATTCGACCTCAACAATACAAGAACAATAAGTCAATACAAGACATTCAAAGGAACAAATAAATAAATAAACAAACAAATAAATAAATAAATAAATAAATAAACAAAATATAAACAAATAAATAAATAAATAAATAAATAAATGTAGCAATATTACTGTCAGTATATGTAATGAACCACAAGGGAAACTGACTGGGTAAATTTCAAATGGTTTAGGGTTGAACAAAGACAAATTGACTAGAGCGGGATTTGAACCAACGAACTCCGGATTAACGACCTGCGCTCTACCAACTGAGCTATCTAGCCCCTATGTTGGCGGTCTTCCTATTTTGTCAATATTTTTGGACGGGGGTGCCAGTCAGAAGCCATGCAACCGTTAACTGCCGTGTAGCCAGGGATCACACCCAAGTTTACAATACAACCTGGGAAGCGGCAGCCACGGGCTTAATACAATTTGCAAAGACAGAGAATCCTAGCATTCAAAACAAAAATCCAATCCACAAAAATGGCAACAGATTTCAACTTTTTGAAATAATTGTTGGGGTAGTAGTTGATGACATCTTACTTCTGCTGTGCATACAGTACGCATCAGTTAATGAATGTCATGAGTTTAATTTATCAGTGTTCTGTCAGTGGCCGACCCTGGCACAGAGTCCAATACCTTGAATGTATGAAGCTTTTATCGCCCACCTCTTGATCTGTGAACGCCGCCTTGCTTGCCAGGTGCATGTTCCCCTCAAATTCTCTCCCGCTTCAATAAGAATCCCATCCCTTTCCCTCAACACCGCTCGGCATTCTCTTTCAAATGCTCTTTCTTTTGTACCCAATATTTCAAGTGACTGAAATGCGCACAGGCCTCAAAATTGCTATCCTAAAACCCAAAAGTTAAATCTGAGCCGTCTTGATGTGGCAACCACAAGCATGACTGCTTAGAAACCGGACTTGGCTCGTCCGTTTCTTGCACGCTTTACAACTTTAAAACCTTTTTTATCATACAAATCCTCCGACACTAACCGCTAAAGGGATTCACAAGAAGAGAAGAACTCCAAGTTCATCTGATAAGGAATCGAATGACGGATCTGAACCCTCGGAGCAACCCAGTGAATATTTCTTTGTTGGTGAGGGCAGACTTAAATCATATAATCAGTTAGTTCGTCTCTTGTGGATGCCAAATTAGAGAGATTCTCTTATGTCCAAAGGAACCGTACAGTATGGCTTTTTGATTAGGATTTTACATAGGTTGAAGGTCATGGCACAGGCATCTGCTGAGTGCATAAACTTGCTGTAAGCACAAAGGAGTTTTTCTAGTAAGCAGGTATTGGTTACCAGCTGAAATACCATGGGAATGCTCGTTGTTTAAATGAATGGTGCCTTTTGAGTTACTGCGAGGCAAATGTATACTGTTTAACAGCTCTTTGATTTAATATTGGAAATACATGTAGGTGTTTACTGTAAATTTAGTAATAGCTTTGTTGCCTCTATCATGTCTATTAAGATTTTTTGTTGTCTCACAAACTTAACCCTTAGAGTGCCAGCCTTGTTTTAAAAAATCTCAATCCACAGGCCGGCCATTTAAAAAAAAAAAATTTAAAAAAATATTTCGAGAAGTAGAATGTAAATGAACATTGGCGGCCTGTGAATGGAGATTCAGTTTGACGTTTCAGAACGTTGGCGGCGCTCGAAGGGTTCCGTGCCGGTCGTGTTTTGGCCGTTCTTTATCCACAGGGCATTTATATGTTTTTTGGGGTCGACTAGTAGAACGTATTGGAACGTTGGCGGCCTGTGGATGGATACTTTGTTTGACGTTTCAGAACGTTGGCGGCACTGGAAGGGTTAATAAGTTAGGAATAATGCATGCATTAATCCCAATTATCCCTTATTAAGTTTGTGAGACAAAAAACCTTAACCATGAACTGGTGCTACTTATCACCTGCTTTGTCACTTTGTTAGATAAACTGAAATTAAGCTGTACCTTTCGATATTCACTCACTGTATAGTAACTAGCCAGGCCAGTGGTTTGTCAGAAGTTTTCTTTGACAACCCTTCACCATTAGGTTTGTTTTGCCAGAGGTGGCCAGTCCTCCAGATTTCTATTTGTAGTGATGTAGAGAGTCCGGAAACCTCTAAGATGGAATATTCTGTATGCCTACATACATGTATACGTATGTATACATCAGGGATGAGAGATGTCAGACTGTCATTTGAATTCAGACTTTTGAAGTCAGCCCAGTGAAGGACATTTTTTCCAGAAAGACATCCTGCTCTTTGATTGCTCTACTTCTCTAGTGATGAGGACTATGTTCCCAAAAGCTCTCTAAAATCTAAACCCCCCCAGGGGTTACCAAAAGGTGGAAATGCCATCATTTCAACATACCTTCCTAAAATGTGGATCCTAGTTTCAGTAACGGCTCTCACCCCTGGTACATGTAGGCGTTCAGGGTGGCTTTTAATCTCCAGGCCAAGAGACCACTGTTACACATTTGTCAGGTTATTTCAGTTTCCTACAACCACACCCATGACACCCCAGTTTATCATTTCCAAGTGGCCTGGCTTTCTGCATTGTCTTTCATTTTGATGCAGTCACCTTGTTATACTTCTCTCTTTGAAAAAACAGTGTAGGGCCCAATCCGAATTAGCGACTATAATTTTGGCTACGACTGTTGCTAAGGGTGTTGCTGAGGACGTTCCATACATGTACCTCAACGCATGATGATGCAGCCGTAGCCGTAGCCGCCAATTTAGACACGGCCTTACCAAGTTGAGGCTGAGAGGAATAATATTAGTCAGGCTCCTTTTTGCAGGCTAAGAATTAGGATTCATAATTGCTGTTCCACATAGAGAACATAACAGGAAAAAAGGCATTTTAGTCTATTCTGAACAATGCGCTCATCAATTGCACGATCAGAAGTCAAGCATCACGAAAATTATACTAGAGGATTCAAGTTTAGTATACAAATTCCACTATTCTTTTGTAGTATGTTCAATCCTAATTGTCATTGAAATTGTCATTCAATACATCAACTAAGTTGTTTAAAACTTATTTGATGTTAAGCTTACCAGATTTGAGTGGCCAACTGCCAACCAAAATGGCCTGTGGTGTAAATGCAAAAAGTGGCAACGGCTTTTTGTTTCGACCCTTGCAGAGTCTTTCACAAAGGCTAATGGAAACTCTTAGACCATGTAGACTCTGCTAGGGTTTAAACATAAGGCCATCACCATTTTTTTCAAAAACGACTGTTTGAAAGCAAGTGGGACTGTCACTTCATTCTTAGTGATGACATTTACTTCTATGATTATTCGATAGCGGATGTTAAAAACTACTTTTTAAATCCCTCCCCTAGGTGAGCACGGCATGTTGCAGTCCGCTATGTGGTCTGTCATTCGTAAGATTAAGACGGGCTACCTTAACGGCGTGCAGGTCAAGCTGGGTCACCTCAAGGACTTCCTTAGTACTTCCTGTGTCAAACATTTGAGCTTCCTGGAGACTATCGAACAAGGTCAGTGAAAAATGCAGCACGACAATTTCTGTTACTCAGAATCTGAAACATTGATAAATGTTAAGAGTCAGAAAAAAATACTGTACAACTCTTACAAATGTATGTAAAGTTTGGTTCAGGGGTGCCATCCAGCTAGAAATTTGGGCTCTATCCATAAATCTCTATTCACACTCCTAATTATTAAGACTAAGTCCTAGGTTCCCTCTCTTTCCAATTTGCTGAGCACTGTCCAGTTACGGACCTACTTTATACCAGGGCCCAATTTCATGGCTCTGCTTACCGTAAAATTATGTGCTTATGGTGTCCTGTGAAGCACACATTTTTTGGGGGGGGCTGTAAGCCCATTAGCCTATTTGAGATTCGGTGGACACAAAAGACCGATGTTTTTTAGCCGACAAGCGCAAGTGTTGCTGGCAGCGCCGCCATTGCTGGGACGCTGGCAACGCAAGGTTTTGTACACGAAAACATGGAAAAGACGGTAGTCTTTTAAACTTTTTATGTGAATGAAGAGTCTTTCTTAACGATTTACGCAATATCTTTGCAAAAATGTTGCAGAATTTACTTATTGAGTAGTTGAAACTAAACAGAAAGTGAATACTGAAATTCTGTCGAAAAAACTTTGGCGATGTAACACGCCAGACAGTGCACTTTCTGTGTACACCACACTAAAGCTCACCTAGGCACTACTGTCTGTGCCGTTTTCAGGGTTCAGTTTCTGTTTAGCTGCAAATATTCATTGTCAGAGTTCTGTACATCATTATGTCATGTTGTCCTGTTAGGGCAGTGAGTAAATCGCTGAGAAAGACACCTAATTCACATGAACAGTTAAAAAGACGATGGTTTGTCCATGTCTTTTTGTACAAAACCTTGCGCTGCCAGCATCCCGGCAATGGTTTGAAGGAGTGCACTGCTTGTTTTGCAGATAAATTTACCCAAACCTAATAGTATCATTGTATTGTGTCCACCATATCTCAAAATGGCTTGATGAAGTTTGGCCCAGATGTTGTCAAACAGGCCGAAACTTCAGAGCAGCTCAAAACCTAGGTCAAAACATATCTGTTGAACTATAGCATTCAAATTTGAATCTGTCCGTAGGGAACTCAAGGTGGTATGTGCTAGATGCAAGAAGAGTTTTAAAGGAACATTACAGAATTGGTTTTTGCTAACAAAAGAGTCGCTGGCGGTGTAAGCACTTTATGTAATCCACCGTATACATAAACTGACAAACCTGTAGAAGTTTTAGATCGATCGGCCATCTGGGTCACGAGAAAATAGTGAAAAACCGATTACACATTTTGCATGAAATCATATAGATTCAACAAATAAATAAAAAGCTCACTGAGCGATAAACTCCAATCGGAAAATTAGTTTATTCATTTATCACCAAATATGGAATTTCAGACAGAAATATTTTAAGGGATGTTTTCTACTATCATCATCATTAGGCCGTGTAAGTTTTATGTAAATCTGTGATCAAAAAGTATATTTTGCAAGTTTGTTTCTTACCAATTCTGTAATGTTCCTTTAAGTGAAGTTAGAATGATGCACTAATTCGGATTGTTATCAGTGTTGTTATCATTTGGATTTTAATAGGAGAAGGGGCTAAGGTACAGCAATACTTGGAGCCACGTCTCAACCTGACATGCCCGAAGCCTTACCTGCCGCCAGTCGTAGAGTTCAAGGAAACTAAGCCGGAGTTTGCATCAGCACCACCTGCAGTCAGCCTGGTACAGCAACGCAAGATGTCCGTCAGTGGGATCGTCAAGCGGACGCGGTCTATCGACCTCGATTTTGGTAAGTACGTGTCACTTTCAGGAGAGCGCCCTGTAAATGTTTTCACTTCAAAGCAGAGAGAATGAACAACTATTACTTTGGATTTCATTTATTGGACTTTCAAGGCGTTTTGTTTACTCAATGTTTTTCAAGTTAAAAGACAAACAAACTTTGCAAGCCATTCAGGGATGGGATTCGAACCCACACCCTCAAGCAAATTGGAGTCATTACCTGAATCGGACTTTCAGCAACATCAGACAGAAGATCAAATCAATCGTTAAACTTTTCTGAAGCATGTTCCATTTATAGAATTCATTTATTTTCGAAGTTTGACCCTGATTAATGATGACAGCTGTGAGGTGCATGGTTCCCTGTTGTCAATTTTTTCTGATAGTTTTTTATTTCCCAGATGGTTTTTAAAAGAGTGCTTTTGTCATTAGCTTCAAAAGTTTTAAACTAAAATCAGAGCAACAAGATGGATAAAGAACTTTCTCTCAAAGATTGTCATATTTCAAGCGAGGTATTTCATAAGATGATTGTCCCTTGAACAAAACTTCAATCGCAAAGCTTACATGTAATTAATTATTTCTTATCAGGTTTTTTTTCTGACACTTTATTCCTTCAATGAAAATATATTCCGTAAAAAATACTTGCAAATTTTATTTCATTAATTTTTCTAACAAATGCACAGCTAACTTATAAATATCCATTGCCAAAAAATACCAAATTATTTTGTCAGGTATTGTTTTGAGTTTATTTGTTTCGGTCCGTTGAGAATTTTTTTTTTCTGGCACAAAATGGTACATAGATTTACAATATTGTTTGTTTGGAAAGTTAGAATTGTTTGCGCAAGGCAAGTTAGAATTGTTTTTGTTCCTTTTCCATTTGTTGTTGTGTATTTTACTTGATTGCATTTATGTTTGGGTACCAGAGTAATGGGTGTTTTATTTTAACATTCCTTTGTAGATTTGACAACTTTGCATAGAACATGTAATTTATGTTGCCCAGTGTAGTATACAAGCATAGTTTGGTTTTTTCTGATTGAGTATTAGTGTACAAATCACGTCACAATGTTCCAAGTTGTTGAATCACTGACTCAAACCCAGAACTGTATCTACAAATTCATCAGGAAAAGTAAATCTTCAGAATAGTTGTTTAAATAATAAGACTTAGTAGTCATAGACATTTTTATGGTTCCTGTGTTAGGGCCATGTTGCAAGAGACATTCTACAAGCAACTAGTTTCCAGGTAGCCTCAAAGAAAGACAAAAACGTTCACATTTCAATCACACTGTTTTCTCTGGAATAGTAAGATACTGACATTGTGATATGCCTCTTGTGCTACCAAAGTGAGTTCGTAATTTCACACTTGGAAATAATCAAAAGGTCCTCAAATCTAAGCTGGCGAAAATTAGGGAGGAAAATAATCAAACCCCGTAGATAAAGAGCAACAAATTCTATATATTTTGGGGAAGACATACAACCAATAAACTCAATTGACCAAGGGCTTCAAAATATCATAGATCACTTAATTATGAAAATTGATGCAAATTATAATAAGGACCTTCTAGCAAAGAGAGGATGACTTGTGAATATGCCAGACAATTGAGGAAACTTTGAATGCATCATTGTTTACAACCGGCGACATAAATTGAGCAAGACTGAATTTGTACCGTAAGCAAAAATGCTTATGACAAGAACAGTGAACAGTCATAATATTATTTTGTCTCCTAACTTGAGTTGTGACTTGGTTTGGACTGTGATTATGCATGTTGACGTTGAAGTAAGACTTGGGTCCAATTTCATGGAGCTGCTTGACCCGAAAATGCTGCTAAGCAAAAATAGGCGGGATACCAGTGACAGGTGGTACATGTGACATGGTATGTTGGCTGGTAACCCTATCCTGGTAAGCATACTATTGTTGTGCTTAGCTAGTTTTTGTGCCGAAGCAGTTTTGTGAAATTGGGCCGTGGGTACAATTTCACAGAGCTCCTTAAGCAGAAAATGCTGCTTCCAGCAAAAACAGGCAGGAGGATACCAGGGACAGATGGGACATGGTATTATGGCTGGTTCCCCTATTCGGTAAGCACCATTGTGCTTAGCTACTTACTTTGTGCTTAAGCAGCTCTATGAAATAGGGCCCTGGTCTGAATGAATGACTTTAGTGAGTTGGTTGAGTATGACTGAAGACACTCTTCAGTCATCTTCAAACTTTGAGATAGATTACTGGTACTACAACATGACTCTTTGAAGATTTTTTGTTTACTTTAAGGTCTTAAAGTCAGAATAATGCAAACCTGTCTGCCAAAGGCAAATCATTTATCTTGAGGGGTAGAGTATTCTTTGTACTTTAAGTCAAATTTTGGATGACAGAAAGACCAAAAAGTAGCCGATGCTGAAGAGTCATGTTGTTGAAAGGGTACATTATGCATGCATCATGCTTTCAACCCCTTAAAAAGACCAGAGGTGGCTGTATGGGGGGACAGTTAGAAGTAGCACCATATACAGCCATGTCTTACTCTAAAAAAAAAAGTAGAGTCCATTCCATACTTGTTACTTGCACACCGTTTAGGGCAAGGCATTTGAATTACCTTTTGTGAAGGGCATCTCTGTGAGGTAATGCACATTTCTACAGGAACATTTCATGGGGCACCAAGGCAGTGACCAGGGGCATGGAGGCCATTGCCTCTGTTATGAACAGGCCTGCCAGTCACAAAATAGCATCTGTGGTTGTCGCCATTCATAGTGAACAATTTTGAATATTGATCCAAGTTGTTTTGAGGGTATGATGCATGATTCATTTTTGGGAATAGCGCACTCAGCCCTGCGGTGCAGCATGAGAATCTATAAACACAAAAACCTATTCCAGATTGAAAAGCATACATTTGTTATTTTGTGACCAGTGTCAATCGTGTACATTAGTATGTATCCTACCTTTAATGCATTACAAATGTTCATGTACTTGCTCTCACAAACGTTTGCTGAAAACTAAAGTGCTGGTGTTCATTAGTTTAAAAATCCTGTTGCAAAAAAAACACAAAGTTGGTTTAGTTCACATTCCATGCGATGTTTGGAGCTACATATAGGGGCAGATTCCCTGTTGCCACCCCTGGTACGTGCATAGAATTCTGTCCCCTGTATTGCCACGCCCCCCCTGCCCCGTTCCCCCTTTCCTCCTTTTCTTGAACATTTTCCTCCCCCGCCACAGGACATGTCAGTAGAACAAGAAGCCAGATCCACAGCCAAGACGACAAGCCTGAACTCGCTAAAATTGACGAGCAAGATTTGTCCCCGGTTCCCTCTTCCGATCAGCAATTTTTGACCTGGTGTGGTACGAATCATTCCTAGAACTTCATGTCTGAATCATCTTTGTAAAACTGGTAAACCGGGGGAAAACAAGTGGTATATAGTTTACTTGTTGAAAAAGACAACCAAAGATCTCTGAAATTTGTTCAGTTCTGTTACTATTACCAACAAACTAATAATTTATTTCAGGTTTTTTAAGAAAAGCTTGAGATTTCTGATCGTCAAAAAAGCAAAATCAAATCGGGTTCATAGTTGTGTTTTGGGTAAACATTTTGTGAAATGTACCAGGATTTTCTTCTCTGAAAAACAAAACCCTGTTTCCATTTCTCAGATTTTTATATTTATCTGATTAATTTAAGATTTTTTTATTTATTGCATTCCCTTATAGTTACATGCCAAACTTGTAGATGCTCAAATTAGTATTGCTTCAAACTTACACTTTTTTCCCTTTTTTTGTACAGACTTCTATTGTTTTAAGAAATATTATTCATACAAATTATCATCGTATTTGTCAGTTCATCTGTGTGCTTATTTAACATCAAAATTCATTCTTCACCTTTTCATCACCACCCTCATTTTGTAACAGTTTTAACTTCTTTGGTTTAGCATTTCACTGTTAGCTTTTCAGTTTGGTGTTTTTTCACATTTGTATTCTTTTTTTATAACCACTCCACACTTTCCCACCCCATTATTTGATTTCCCCCCCCCCACACTTCACTAAAATCCTCCCACAGATTTTCTTCAATTTTGATTGATTTTAACCAGATTCCCCCTTTTACTTTCTTTGGTGTGGAGTTTGCTACAAATTTCAAGAGTTTTGATGGAGACGGTGAACTGTTCTTGCCTAAATGCCGAGGTCGCGCATGGTGCAATAACAATGCAATACCTACAGATGGTTTGGGTTGTGTTTAAATTCTCCCAACATTGCCTCTTGCAGACCAGCGGTTGAACCAGATACCAGTTTTAGTAGAATCCACAAAAATGGTCTAACTTTGTCGTAAAGTGTAGGATTTGTTGAATACAAGATAGTTCCTAGCAAAAATAAGTGCTGGTTGGGAGGGCGGGCTGGCGTCAAGGTAAAGAAATAGTCTAACCCCTTTTTGGTTTTAATGCAAATCTGTATTCATGTAAGTGCTTTTGCCAATGAGGAACAAGACAATGGTGGTAGCCTGATTAACATCTAGTGTTCAAGTATTTTTCATGTAGTGGTTGTGGTACGAAATGCAAAACAGTCTAATCCCTTTTTGGTATTATAACAATTCAGGGATGTAAGTGCTATTGGAGACAGGAAACAAGACAAAGGTTGTTGCTGCTTGGTTGAGGTCCACTGATCCAGTGTTTTATTCTGTTGGTCAATCCAGCCCTTTAATTCATCCCTGTGTTCATTCATCATGACAGGAAATCTGTCAACTTGTCCTCCATCACACTTCAACCTCGCTCCCAGGGGTGATCGATCTCGCCATGCCATGCGCTGCTTGCTCATAAACCCCTGGTACTGTTTAATTAACATGTGCCAGCATATGGCACATTTTAATTAGGCGTGTGGCCGATCCACTCTATGTGCACGCTCAAGTATGGTAGCCTGCAAAAGAGGCATCAAGGCATAGAGCAACTGGTCCCCTCTCATTTTTCTTTGATCTTGTGACATTTCTAACTGTATGCAGTTTAAGGTGACTGTAAAAACATTAATTTTATTTTTTTTAAATTCACGTTGAAATACTTACATTTTGACACTAGCGTCGTACAAGCGCCATACATTGTATAAGCGCTTAAAAGTTTTTATTTAGCATACGTGCAAAGCAGTCACTTTTTGGAGCCAATCAGTGTTGTCTTTCAGCACATCCCTACTAGGGTTTAGTGACGAGATATTGGTATGGCGCGCTGCCTTGGGAGCGAGGCTGATCACACTTATTGTGGTTCCTCTGATCATTCCTGGAGCATTTTTAAACAAAATTTAAAAACTGGTACAATAAGTGCTTAAAAAGTAATGGTTCAACGTTCATTCAAATAACTAGATTTCAGGAACTTGGAACTTGTCATTTAACTTGGTTGTAATAAATGAAAATATCCAGTCATTTTGTAACGATAAAGTATGAATGAAGTGCATTTGCTACCTAACCAAAATCATTTACGCTGTGGGTTTGTTGTTCATTTTCAATTTGTTCTCCATTGCAGAAGTTGTAAAATCCCCCAATAAATTAAGCTCCAAGCCGTCATTTCATCTTCTACCTGAAGATACTGCTGGGTCTCCCATGAGGCGTACTGCAAGCTGGGCCGAGGATGAAACGGTGAGACAACCCTCCTAACTTCGGTGTCTGTATTTCAAACTAGCTGATGTACTAACCCTCCTACTCTTGTTTCAATTTTTCCTGTGACTTGCCCAACCATGTGAAACCATGCGAAACCATTCAACCTCACAGGTCGTCTATGGTGGCTCAGCTGTGCACAGAACTAACCTGTTTACATTTGTGTACTGTGTAGGTGCGTTTACCGCATGATATCCTATTGCAGGCTGGCATAATGAAACCATCATTCCAAATCAGTGGATGATATTGAATGGTCAGATGGTAGGAGGGTTAAGTATGGACTGTCTCATGTGTTTGTTTAGTAAACTCACTAATGACATAATGATCTGTTGAGTTTTCAGATAATGATCTGTTGGTTTTATTTTTACCTGTTTTCGGCTTCCCAAGATGCATTGCGGTATATTTTTAAGATGGAGCTTGTGCATATCACAGCACGTGGCGTTTAGAAAGTAGCATCAAACATTAGTTTATGCTTCGCAGCGTCAAGAAATTTGACGCTGACAAACTCTGATTCCAGGAATAATTGTGATTTTGTGTCTTTATCTGTAGTTAGTGCAGATGTACAGTGGGTTGAAGTCTGAAGTTCTCTTGGAGCAGCTATCTGAATCAGTGTCACTCAGTGATCAGGCTGACATTCTGCACTATCTCTATGTCACTGAGTAAGTCACCTTCCTCCCATTCTAAAGATCAGTCAAACCAAACTGTGTCTGGAAGGGAAAGAGTCGGGCCCCGCCTTTTTGCAGGGCTCAAATTTTTACACTAGACCACACGGGCCAGAGGCCAGTGGTTGTTTGTGTCGAGCCGGTAAACTTATGATCGGCTGTCTTGTGTGTTTCAATTGAATAACAACACCTCACTGTGTAATATCTTAAACAGAAACAAGTTATGTACAAATGTTGACTTTGAGTCTGATGGATACCATTCAATTTTGTTGAGTAATGAAGTGCATGTATCAATCATCAATCATCCACGATCACTCTCTCGGTTTGGTGTTTTCTTCTTGTCATGTCTAGAGGGATAAACTGGGACACCGGACTCAGCAAGAAAGGAGAGAACAAAGTGACCGTAGAAACACTGATGGAGGAGTTGTATTACAAGGTAGGTTTAACTAGTTTTTTATATACCACTTGTTATTTAATTTTCAGACAGATTTTTTGAAGTTATGAATTATGAGACCCATTTATGTAACGCCTTGTAAGGGTAAAGAAGGTGCGTCGGCGCATTCAGCAGCTACTGCCAGAAACACCAGGGCAAACCCCCTTCTCTCAGCGATAAGTGTAACTGGGTTCTTTTACATGCATTGCACAACACACGGGACCAACAGCTTTACGTCCCATCCCGAAGGACGAAGCAATAATGGTTAAGTGTCTTGCTTAGGGGCTACAAGTGTCAAGATCGGGACTCGAAACCCACAATCTGCTGATCAGAAGCACCGGAGCTTGAGTCTGAGTTGCCCAGTGCGCTTGACTGCTCTTCCGCGACACATGTACATGGTGTTACCATAAACCTCTCCAGATTGTATCTCCACCATGTAAACTTTCAATTTCAAATCTTTATCCAGCTTAATTTGTATAGAAAGCATTCTTGCCCTGCAGAATAATTTCTTTTTAACAGCATTTCCCAAAGTTCTTTCAATGTCATTTTGCAGATAAAGTTTACTTTTTAAAATCTAAAACTAAGAAAGATGAACAATTTTGTTCTTAAAATTCATCGCAGAGTGCACACTTCAAGGCGTGGTCTGTGGTCCGACACACCGCCGGCATTTTACAGAAGAAAGTGGAGAACCTAGCCGAGTCTGTGACCAGCATACTGGTGCGACAGAAACAGGTGTCTGTTGGGTTACCCCCTGAGCCAAGAGAGAAGATCATCACAGCACCCTTACCTCCTAAGCAACTCCACAAGGTCATCAAGGAGGCGTGTGGGGAGGACAGGAGCTCTGCTGTACTTACTCAGGTCAGTTGAACTCATGGGATTAGAAAGGGCTGGATTTTTTTTAGTCACAAGCCCAGCATACAAACACTAATTAATTCAAAAACTTAGACACAATTCTACTTTGAAAAGACAGTTTTCCATAATATCAGAGCATGAAATACCCACTGGCCCACTGGACAGAGTCCAGTAATTTTAGCACTTTGGCCAGTAACCCCACAACAGCAGTGTTTCTTCGATGGGCCAGTGATCCCGCAACCAAACAATTCTTACAGTCTATTCCTTTTTCAAACATATACCTTTCAATATTTAGTCATGTATACTTCAACTTTTCAAACAATTTTTGCTTGTGTGCGTGTGTACTCTATGCTACAAGGCTTTTCTTCGCTTACACAGCTAGCTCAGAAATTTGGCACTTGCCCAGTAAGCAAAGAATTCGGCGGTAAGCAGAGCCATGAAATTGGGCCCCGATCTACATGTAAGAGACCAGTGGTCTAGTAGAGATTTTCTTGACATTTGAGCCCTGAATATCCCATACAGTCTTGTATGATAAATATTGCCTTTGTCATTTGTCTTGCAAAATTTACCAGAACTGTATTATCCCGAATGTTTGTTCGTCAATTTGATGATGTTGTGTTAATTGCTGTGTACCTTACTTGATTCCTTGAACTTTTATCATGCATTCTTGATTTAATGTACTTGTATTTTGTATTGACAATTTCTTTGAACTTTGTATTATGTGACATGTATTACATCTATTCACCTGTTCACCAAACTGATATTGTTGTTTTAATTTTTGTGTATTTTATTTGAATCATTGATTTTTATCGTGTATTCTTTATTTAATGTACTTGCATTTTATATTGAAAAATGTCTTTGTTTTAGGTGACATGTTTGCCATCTATTCTTGCATTGTACTTTGGAACTGTTTACTTCTTTGTTGTACTGCAACCATTTTACTCACGTGATGATATTGTATTTGAGTTGATTTTCTTGCATACTATATTGTACCATTTTTCTTGACTTATTTGACGGGAACATTTTATTTCTATGATGGTTATTGCACTCAGTTGATCAATCTTGATTGATATATTTTACCTGTGCCAGATTTCTTTCATTCAATATATTGCACTTGATCCAATTTCCCATACTGGAAGGAATTTTGTGTTATTTACCTCACACATAGATCCTTGTCATTTGATTGGTGGAACACGCGTCGCGTGTCATACTTTATTTTGCTATGTATTTATATGTGTATATAAGAGTCCTATATTGACAAATATAGGATGCTTGGGACACTTCGCAGCGTCGTTTCCAAAATAATCTTTCACATGCATCCAACATTTGTATATCATGCCATATTGTACTTTAGAAAATGTTCTTTGAGGATTTAGTTTACCTTTGCCAAAACGTTGTGTACATCGATTGACTTTGTCAAAATGTTTCATCTTAATTGAATACCAGAACTGTTTCAAGTCCATATTGATGTAAATAACTTCAATCATACATACCCTTGCTCAGGAGTTATTGGTTTACCTGGCAATGTTCATACGAACAGAGCCCAAACTCTTCAACGAGATGCTACGCTTGAGGGTCGGCCTCATTATGCAGGTCATGACCTCTGAACTTGCTCGCACTATGGGCTGCCAAGGTGAGTCCACTTGTTTCTTAGACATTCAACCAACCTTGAAATCGAGTCATCATGTTTGAACGGTAGCAGAGTCTTTTTCAAAGTCTATACAAAGAAGAAGAAATGAGCCTTTGAAAGTGACTCTGCCGAGGTCAAAACGTATCGAGACATTATCCCTTTTTGAAAAACAAAACAACTGTTTGTGTTTTAGTTTGTAATTATAACGATTATTTATCTTGCCTTGCCAGGCAAAAACAATCGGATAAGAATCAGACTCGTGGAGGACAGTTTGTCAGATTGTTACATTTCTCTTGACGATTGAAATCAGTACTAAATTTCTATCAACAAAAAGTGTGATTGAAAATCGTTCATTTATCATTTAAGATTGACATACCAACATGTGTATAGCCAGTGACAAATCTGCTTGCTTTTATTGAGAGTTAAAGATAGGGTCATAGATTGGTTTTTGTCAATGTAATGCTGATTTATAGGCAAAGTTATAAAGAAAGCTACAATAAAAGTCAAATGTGAAAGTTTCAGCTGAATACATTGTCAACTTGCTGAGAAAACAGCAACAAACCATCACGGTGTTTTCACACGAGCTTAAAATCTATCCATATAAAGCGCGGTGACAGCAGATACAATAGTTTCTCAAAATAGTATTTATTATAACATACCTCTTGCTAGTTCTGTATTCCGGTTGGCTGAAACACGGTCACGTGGGGTTAACTAATATAGGCTAGTGCATGAGATTTGCGCCACCGTAAACTAGACGCACGTCAAGACATCGTGCACGCATAATTTGCGGGAAATAGTTCCTGAAGGGGCAATAGAGTTAAAATTTTTGACTGGTTACAGCGCCCTCAAGAAAAGTTTCTTTTCTTATTTTATATTTTGGACCGAGGTGTGTTACACATATGGACTGGCATGATTCGGTCACTAGAGCATGTCTATCCCCCCCTTCGGGCCTGAAGTGACCCGAAGGGGGACCTATTTCCCGAGGCCGAGGGAAATAGGTCCCCCTTCTGGTCACTAACAGTCCCTCGGGGGAATAGACGTGCTCTAGTGACCTCATTGCCAGTCCATAATTATGTGTATACTATCAACAGCTGCAGTGCTTCTCACCAAGTAAGTGTTTATGTCATTAATTTCTGGATTACTTACCAATCTATGACTCGACCTTTAATCAGATCTCTCCTTTCTTTTCTACTTTATCAGGAGACAGAGCATATGAGCATCTGATGTCCTTAAGCCCCTATGAGTTAAAAGACTTGCTGCATCATATCCTGAGTGGCAAGGAATTTGGAATATCTGCAGGTAAGTAATGGACATCAAATTTAATTTGTTTCCAAACTATTATTAGATGGGATTTAGAATTACTGATTACTGAATTTGTGGCCTAAGGGCGAAATTGCACTATATCTGGAGTTCTTTTGCAAACTTGTACATATATTCATAATGTAATTGTTCTTTATATTGGTAAATGGTTTTCTCTTTAATAAAAAATGACAGATTGTCTGGTTATTATCGGAGACTTTCGTTTCAAAAGTCACCAAAACTTGCCTCTGCAGGACATGTATTTAACCCTTTCAGCCCCAATGGTGACTTTTGTCGACTGCACTGTACCCTGCTTGAGCCCCAATGGTGACTTTAGTCGACTGTCACCATACCCTGCTTGAGCCCCAATGGTGACTTTTGTCGACTGTGCACTACACCCTGCTTGAGCCCCAATGGCAACTTTAGTGGACCAAAATAACAACAAAAACTTCCAAAAGGCCATTTGTTAAAAAGCTGTAGTTTTGTCCATGTTAACCCTCCATATCCGAGCTTACTATGGTTTCAAAGAGAAAGATCAAATCTTTATATTGCTGATAAAATAAGATAAGGTTGCTATTATGCAATCCCTTCAAAATGGAGTGGAAAGAACCAAAATGCCAAACAACTGAGGAGCGCCATGTGGTTGTGTACAAAAACTGTTTGGGTTTACAGAACACACTGAGGAAACAAAGACCAAGAACTTCAAGGATTTCAATGATTTTGAGATTATATATAAGGAAAATCAATAACTGAGAAATTTGCTATACATATTTTGCTCAAAAATAAAATCATCAAGGTAATAATAGAGTTTGTAAAATTGACCTCTAAACACAAACTTTCTGTTGAGAATGTGTGGTTCATGCTTGAGTGGTCAAACAATGTGGGCACCAGTGGTTGTTTATGTCAAAAGAATTTGGTAACGAGAGGTTAAAACTGCGCAAATGTCGCATCTCGCTTTAAATACTATCCCAGATGCACAAACAAACTCAGCGGTGCCGAGGTACAATCTTTGTACACACTGCTCTCTCATGCAAGGTTAAATAGTATTTTCAAGCACAACATTTCTGCTTTGATGCAATGGTTTTTACACCAGAGTTTCTTAATGTTGTTCGTTTCCAGTGAGTTCTCGTAAGTCAACAGGAGGTTTGGAGAGGCAGTTGTCCATCGTCAGCGCTCCTAAAGATGGCCTGTCTGGTCTGTCTCGCCTCAAACGCCAAATGACGGTAATTATCATTTGAGATCTGCACGGTTCAATTTCATCACGCTGTGTCCCTATAAGCAAGATGTTACGCTAAACTCAACAATTACTGAGGGTCATGTCGCTCTGCATTAATGCTTAAAAATAGAAGCTAAGTGCCTGGATCTCAGTTTTGAAATTTGTTTTATAATAAGAAAATACCCACTCTTATATAATGCTATTCCAAAGTAATTATCATTGCACTTTGAACATTATTTCCTCTGGTCAATGGCCATTTGTTTCAGTCGTTAAACCATCCTCAGCTCCCTTTGGAGTATACAGCCTGTGCTGCCAAATATGTAGCGCACCAAGATAAATCAATCACATCTCTGCCCTCACAGGCAATTATAGTCAAGTGTCTTGCCCAAGGACACCAGTGTCATGACCGGGATTCAAACCCACACCCTGATGACTCAGCCACAAGAACTTGAGTCTGACTGTCCGATACCTTATCTTTAGGTACAAAGTACAGCTCCGGTATGACTTTAGTGGAGTCAGTCAAGGGTACCAGTATGTCTCGCAATCCCTCTGCATATTCATCAGCCTGTTCCTTGTTACCATTGAACACAGACGTACCATTGTACATCCAGAACAGCAGCCATTCACACTCAATGTTCTCAAACACCTTCAGCTCAGCTCAGCTCAGCTCAGCTCAGCTCAGCTCAGCTCAGCTCAGTTCAGCTCAGCTCAGCTCAGCTCAGCTCAGCTCAGCTCAGCTCAGCCACTCGGCCACAATGACTTATCCTGTAATTTGTCTTTAAGTACGTGTGAGCTGACGATGTCTTTATTGTATTGAAGTGTTCTGATCACTAGCTTGATTTCTTGTAGAGTGCATCTGGTAAGACGTCCCTGAAACTTGAGGATGAGGACTGGGACGAAGAGATGTATGAGGAGAAAGTGGGTCAGTGGTTGAGACGACGGAGACTGGACGGCTCCCTCAACCGAGCTCCCGCTGAGTTCTACTACAAAGTCTGGAAAATTCTTGAAAAGGTATTTACCTGTTTTGATAAGAATATTGATAGCGCTTTAGGACTCTTTTTCGAAGCCTATCCGAGCCAAATTACATAGAGGAAATCATTTTGCAAACCGCAGCAAAAACAAAAAGTGTGTCAACTTTTTTTTAGGAAGAAAATATGCACAGTATGTATCCATGTTAAATTGTCTCACCTCGAGTTATGTATATTGGATCATGCATTGCAACCTTCTCATTAAAAAGATATACATGTAGCTGCCAAGTTGGCAACAGGCAATCTGTCCTACTAGATTTACTGGCATTGGATTTACATCTGGTTGTGAACTGAATTGTGGTGACAATATTTCCTCATAGTGTTTACAATCAAATCCACAATCTTAAGATCATTATTGCAAGTCAGTCAGTCTAACCACTTCACTATCTTACCACGTTAAACTGCAGACAATAACTGCTTGCAAATCAACACAACTTTGTACTATGCTGATGATTCCAAACACTTTTCTTTCGATTTTGAAACTTTAGTGCCATGGACTCAGTATTCAGGGCTACGCCCTCCCGCATCACATGACCAGGGAAATGACAGAGCACGAGTTCAAATTCTCGCTACAAGTGGAGTCGGCCCTCAACCGTATCCCCCAGCCGGAGCTCCGCCAGCTGATGGTGGAAGCGCTGATGGTGTTGTCGCTGATCGTTGAGAACGATTGGTTGCAAGATCTGGGCGCTGTGATACAAGTTGAAGGGCTTGTGTATGACGCAAATAATCTCTTCCTTAAAGATCAGGTAATTTCTTGGCAGTTTTTATCTTTTGTTTAGCCCCTTTCTGTAGTTGGGAATGAGCTGTCCTAAACGGGGTGTGAGCTGTGCTCTGGTCATGACATGTCAAAACTCAACTGTCTAGACTTTTGTATACACTTTTGTAGTACATGTTTGCACTGACCATTATAATTAGTGTGTAGCATTTTAACCCTCCTACCGGTTTACTGTTCAATATCATTGACTGTGGTATTGAATGATAGATAAACTATGCCAGCCTGCAATATGAAATCATGTGGGGGAATGCATCTACATGTACACATTACCCCCCCCCCCATAACATAGTTAGTTCTGTGAACAGTTCTGCAACCGTACACAACCCGTGCAGTTGAACGTTTTCAAACGGCGAGTCAACTCACTGAAAAATGTTACCTCAAGAGTAGGAGGGTTGGAACACTGAATCCATCAAACTCGAGCAAAACAATCCTGCAGATTCTGGGTGTTTTTAGTTAGGACAGTTCTGGTGCACAATTGCTCACTCTTGAAATGAACTTGTGGAATTGTAATTTAAACTGAATGTAGTTTCTCTTTGTGTTTGTGATGATATGTTTTCATGTGAAGTACTTTGCTGTGATGAACATGTTATGCCTGAGTTATTGATGCATTTTTATTCCCCATTTAAAAAATGTATTCTATTGGTCATGATTGAATGAATCATAATGATAATTGTTTCAATATATGCATGTTTGCCTGAATACTATTTTATCTATGTACCCCTTAACAACACTGCAATTTTCATCATTGTTCGTTTTGACTAAAATGTGTATATTTCCATCACAATTCTTGTGCATATTGATGTTCTTTTTGCTGATTGTCTTTCCCTTGTGCACGAATGTGGAATGTCTTCTACATTTGTTGATTTTCATTTTGTGCAGAGATTGATTTTGTATTGTCAATTTTATATTGTCACTTTTGTTTCAAGGTGTCACTTCCTGAGTACATTATCGATGCATTTTGTTTTCTACATTTTATGAATAATCATTGATTTGAATTGAATTGAATTGAAATGAATTGGAGATTGTTATATTATAAAAGGTTTTTTTATTGCAGTTTTGATATATTATTTTCATTATTTGTATGCCAATTTATAATATCTTAATGTACCTTTGAACTTTTACATTTATTTTAGGCTGTCATTTACAGTCTAAACTATCAATTGTGTGGACAGTCAAATTGATTGGTTTTAGAAGTTTATTTGATTCTAAGAATTAATTAGCATTTAATGCAGTCGGTTAGCCATTCATAATACAGTGTAGAACATTAATCCTATATGCTTAAACAAATATTAAAATAATAGGCTTAAATATTACAATTTTGGAAATAGTTTGTGTAAACCAATAGATAAAGAAACTACAGCATACTTCCTAACACCTTTTTCTTCCGTTTGACTTGCACATAGCTGGAGATCAAAGGAGATGCCACCTTATGCTGTGCCAAAGATAAACATCACCTCCCTCCGCCTGGCCAACTAGAATGCGGAGGGGTGGCCGGTATCTGCAGTCATTTCTTTGACAGCGCCCCCAGTGGCCGCTTTGGCACCATGGCGTACCTGGCCAAGGCCACCGCCAACAGGTTGAACTTTGCCCCTCACACGGATGAGAACGCGGAGGTCGAGTGCAAAGTCAGCTGATGGGGCTGATGTTGCCATGGAAGCTGGATGGCAGCCTCACGCCATCACAGTGTTTACCCTACCTCCCGAAATGTGAGAGGTGCAGCTTTGCCACCCCTCTCACTTTTTTCCTCGGATAACACCACCTTGCTGTGTGATCGTCTGCATTAAAAGAAAATAAATATCAATTAGGTTACCTTTTTGTAGAAAGCCACGCAACCTGTGTGTAAAAATGTGGAATCAATGGGCATTTATTGAGTGCTGTACCGGTGCTGCCAGTTCAAATGCTGCTTAAATTTTGGTTGAGACACCAATTTTGATTCTGCCAGCTAGGTATTTTCACCAGCTAGGGGGAAACTGCAGCGTGGAGTATTAGTGGAGGACTGTGTTAAATTGCTGCATGCAGTGCAAGAGTAGCCGATATTGTGGATCAAGCTGGTCTGCCAGTGTTGACTCTGCTTTGATGTAGTGTGATGTATCCAGAAGTGTTTCTCCCCACCTCGATTTGAAATGAATCTAGAAAGAATGATGCAGTTAATGTGTGTCATGCAGTGGAGGATACAGCCTGATGCTGTGAACCTTTGAGCGTACAGTCTACTAGCTTTGTCAAAGAAGACAGTCTTTTCAGCTGACCAGTATAAGCAATCTGTTCACCAAATGAATGTGTACGTAGATTGATCCATTATTAGGCTGTGTTATATGCTGTGACAAATCTGCTATGTCAAATGATGTAGCACAACTATTCTGCCACACAGGAATAGTTGCAGCACCCTGCCACCCAGGAATAGTTGCAGCACAACTACCCTGCCAGTCCTTGCCACTCATGAATAGTTGCAGCACAACTACCCTGTCACCCAGGTATAGTTGCAGCACAACTACCCTGCCACCCATGAATAGTTGCAGCACAACTACCCTGTCACCCATGTATAGTTGCAGCACAACTACCCTGCCAGTCCCTGCCACCCATGAATAGTTGCAGCACAACTACCCTGTCACCCAGGAATAGTTGCAACACAGCTACCCTGTCACCCAGGAATAGTTGCAGCACAAGAACCCTGCCATCCAGGAATAGTTGCAGCACAACTACCCTGTCACCCAGGAACAGTTGCAACACAACTACCCTGCCAGTCCCTGCCACCCAGGAATAGTTGCAGCACAACTACCCTGGCAGTCCCTGCCACCCAGGAATAGTTGCAGCACATCTACCCTGCCACCCAGGAATAGTTGCAGCACAACTACCCTGCCAGTCCCTGCCACCCAGGAATTGTTGCAGCACAACTACCGTGCACCCAGGTATAGTTGCAGCACAACTACCCTGCACCCAGGTATAGTTGCAGCACAACTACCCTGCCACCCAGGTATAGTTGCAGCACAACTACCCTGTCACCCAGGAACAGTTGCAACACAACTACCCTGCCAGTCCCTGCCACCCAGGAATAGTTGCAGCACAACTACCCTGGCAGTCCCTGCCACCCAGGAATAGTTGCAGCACATCTACCCTGCACCCAGGAATAGTTGCAGCACAACTACCCTGCCAGTCCCTGCCACCCAGGAATTGTTGCAAGCACAACTACCCTGCACCAGTATAGTTGCAGCACAACTACCCTGCCACCCAGTATAGTTGCAGCACAACTACCCTGCCACCCAGGTATAGTTGCAGCACAACTACCCTGCCACCAAGGAATAGTTGCAGCAAAATATAATGTTTGGTGCTTTTAAAACAGATGCGTTTTTAAGTTATTTCCATGTGCTGAAATACAACTTTGTACTGACGAATATTGCTGTATTTACCATTGAGATGTACATCTAGTGGCTTTACTTCCTTGTGTGTTCTAAATTACAACCATCTCCAAAAGTAATCTCTTTTCATGTAGTAGTAAAACATGTTTTTGTGTGTCTTCTTTTTCTGTAGTATCTGCAAATTTCTACTTACTGTAGGAAATTCAGACGGAAATTCAAATGAAAAGCTAACATGTGTGCTTTTAAGATTGTTTTTACATCAGCATTCCTTCCATTCGTTATTATTATACGGTGATTATACGAGACTGTGTTGTTGTATTTCATTTGTACAAGGAAGTATAGCAAATTAGTGTCTTTTTTTAAAGAAATTTTGAGTGACTTATCTGCTGTGAGTTACAGTATTGAAAATCATAAACCCTTTGATGTTCTTCTCCATACACCTTCTTCATCCACCATTTCCAATGCAGCACAACGGCTCATCTGCGAATCTGAATAAGTTATACAAAACAACAGATAATAACTGCATTATTTAGTCTACTCACTGTAAATTATCCCTGATTAAGCTGATGCGTGGAAGTCCCACTCAATCAACAACGGAATTTTTACTGGACAGGGGCAGTCTTTAATGGAATAATCAAATATGCGATTAGTGAATCACTTTATCAGTTTCAACTCCATTGTGGGTTTAAACTCTGACGTCAACCATAGCTATTTCCCAAATTCACAATAAATCGATATTTCAATAAGTCATCGATGTATTATACATTTTCAAAAGAAACGTGAATCGAGAGCAGCCCTTTTTTTAATTCATCGAAATTAAATGGCATTCGAAAGTGAGGTCGCACCATCAAACTTACAATAGTTTGGTGACAAAAGTAACTACCGGTACGTGCTAACTCTTGTAATCGTGATTCCAGACATACCTCTAATATAACATAATGTGCTGTCTGAAAACGTCTTTAAATTGGTTTATATAAAGTGCACAATTGTGTTTGTGCGTGTCTGCCCTATTTATTGTACAATTTGACTGGCACAGTGTGTCTGGTCTCAATAGAAACATTTCTTGTATACATTTTCTGATATTACCACTCAGTATCATAGACCTAGTTCTATATCAACAGAAACGGACAGTATAGAGTATTACTTCCACCCACCACTGCATTTCACATTTACTTGATTATGAGGCAGTTCCATAATATAGACGCTTTGCAAGTTTTTCTTCTGAAGCATTTATATATTTATTTAAAAAAAAATCTTCAGTTTTCAGGTAAATTTATAGGTATTTTACAGGATTGGTAGAGCTGACAACATTGTTGCAGACAGTGTTCATGTTTTGTGTGGTCAACCGTATACATGAACAAACCTGTGAAAATGTGTGTGGGTCATAAGAAAATAGTGGAAAAAAGGTGCACAGTTTTCAGTACGTAGACACATTGTCCTTTTTGAGTTGTAACAACCGATATCAGTGTTTTTTATCCTGACCAATCCTTTATAATACCTTTAAAGTGTGTATGCAATGCCACCAATTCAAACTTAGGCACAGTACCAAAGATTACACGTGTGTGTTTGTAGAAATCAGAAGCGGCAGTGTCGTTGGTTAAAAACCAACATTTCAGAGCTACCAAAGTTCACTTTATCTTAATTTAATATGTACATCAACGTTTTGTTGGGCTTGACAAGATGTCTAATAATGGAATACAGAGCAGAACATTTTGCATGAAACAAGGCTGGAACTACAGAGGCCGTTGGCCCTGGACTTTCATTCGGTTTTGTCCGCAGACTTTCAGATTGTTTAAAAAAGAGTATTTTTTTCCCCTAGAAAATGTATTTTCCCTAGAAGGAAGAAATTGCAGTTCTAGAAAACTAAACACAATTGCCTTTAGGAATGTTTGAAAGAAATATGGGAACCTAGTTTCTACTGGTGATGTTTGTTTTTGCTCGTTTTGGGGGTTTGTTTTTCGGCTAAATTTGTGAACTTTTGGGAATTTATTTAGGAGAATGAAAACAATGAATGATTTCACATCATTTTTGTACCTTTCCTCAGTCTCTGAAAATTAATTTCTTTAAAAACCAGAATTTCCAGAAGAGACGCTCTGAAATCATAGTATTATAGAAGCGCCTTTTCAGTTCAGAATTAAATCATCTTAATTTTGAACGATTTATCTTCATTTATCTTGTATAAGTAGTTCCTTTTTTGTTGGGGGGTGGTTATCCCGGGGATAACATTTGATTGCTCTCTAATCATCAACATACATTAACATAAAAACAAAGATAATACATAAAAATGGCGTATCTTACAGCAAATAAGAATTAACTTGTTACAGTAGGTTAATCACAAAGTATAGAATAATTATTCCATTTCAAATTAAATTTCTGAGAAGTTCCATTGACAACTGACAGGTATTTCTCGCAGATGTAATAGCTCTTTAGGTCTTTTTTCAAAAGCTACAATACGTGGACGTCTGTCATTCATTTTCATTTTATAAATGTGAAAGCGAGCTATATTAAAAGAACAAGATTAAGGCATTTGTATTTGTTACCAGTAATACCAAACAACATCAACTCGTTGTCTACTACGAGACTAGCCGTAGTTCCTATATCTATCATTAATGTGGAACTTGTTTTAAGTGATGTATGTCTTTCCAGTTCAATCTTCACTAATTTGTTCAATTAATGTACTACTGATTTCGTTGCCAAATAAGTTTGTATAGCAAATAAGATCAACGTAGTCTAAAATCAGCGTACACGGTATTTCCCAACCCTGGAGAAAAAGCAAATATTTCTCCATAAAGAAGACGTCGAGAACATTGTCCATGAAAGACATTGACATTTGTAAAATATATTTTTAGTAGTTAAATTGTTCACGTGCCGGGCAGATTAACTGAAATAACGTGTGCATAAGTTTGTATGTATTTTTTTTTCTTTTGTTATATTATTTATTTTGCCGGCGAGGTTAAAGCGCAATTTTTCAGTGGTGATTTCCCAAGCGGAATGTTTTAAAGTTACAGCTGACGATAAGATATCAAGCGTAAAATCTCACAACCCATAAGCGTGCATTAACAAATATTCTGCTACAAGTGATCTTTGACATCCAATATTTTTGTTTCTTTTTTCTTGTGTCATTTTCTACATAATTTTAAGTGGGACGAATATTTGTTTTCCCAGGGCCCACAGGGAGAACAGTTCTTTGATAACTGATGGGGCTACCCTGGTTTAAATAAGACGAAATAAATAAATAAATAAACGTGGGAAATCTGGTTGAGTTCCACATTGAATCTCCGAATCGATGATGATGGAGTTTTTCTTGAGCCTTCACAATTTTCTGAAAGAAGTCCACAATTGGCCACATTGTGTCCAAACCTGGAGTTGTGTATTTCGGATGATGCACAGAGTCTGCAACCTCCTGATGGTTACAATACGGGAGGTGCTGGGTCTAGAATAGGGGAACCAAGGGCCGCAAGCAATTCTCAGGAATGCTCACATTCTTCAAAACGCCTAAGCACGGCAAGCTTTTGCTTACCGAAATCAGGTTACCAGCCAAAATACAATACTTTGTGCATGACACCGGTCCTCGACAAAATCCAGGCCTAACAGATACTATTCCTGCTTATAGCTGTGATATACACTGCCAAATAATCAGCAATGTTTATTCGATCTCTAAACCAAATCACGAAATAGAATTATCCAGTACTTAAGTGTGATATGTGAATTATCTCTTGTTGGAGGCAAAAAGATATAGAATCTAGCATTTGCGGTAACAACGTGTGATTAATCTCGGTAATGACTCATGGTTACGGGGAGGAAAATTCCCCCCAAACCAATTGGTGTCTTTTCTGAATAACCACGACTAATTAAAGAGGTTGTTGTGTTGCTGCCAAGCCTTAGGTTTTTTATGTAAACAGTACTGCCAAGCCTTAGTTTTTATGTAAACAGTACTGTCAAATCTGTATCAAATTACCAATTTCAGGGAATTTGAAATATTTCATGGTAGGAAAACAATGAACTACATGTACGTTTTGCGGCAACACCATCTAAGTAATCTCGGTAATTGGTCATTAAAATGTTCTGGGTCGAAAAAAACACCAACAATAATAGTTTAATTTTAGATTCTCCCGTCTCATTATGGAGAGGTTATGTACGGCGATACTGCAAACAGTGCTTTTAAATCTGTATCAAATTTTCAATGTCTGGGAATTTGAAATATTTCATGGTAGGACAAAAAAATATAGAAACTACGTACGTTTTGCGGCATCATCATGTAAGTAATCTCGGTAATTGGTCGTTAAGATGTTTCTGGGTCGAAAAAAAAATCCAAACAACAATAGTTTAATTTTAGAATCCCCCGTCTCAATTAGAGAGGTTATGCACGGTGTTACTGCAAACCTATAGTTTATATGTTTACTTTCAGATTTATCACAATTTATGACTTCGAAATGTGAATCAAAGTATGGACAGTTTCCGTGTAAAGGTTTTCTTCTCTAGTCATCAAAGTTGTTGCATAAATTAGAAACCAGTTGTAATTCTCAGTGTTTTCGCCTACATCAAATTGTGTAAAATAATTTATTTTGCAGAATAATATAACATTTATTTTTATTGCGGTAATTCAGTATGAGTATGTTTTGCTTACAGAATGTTACTTAATAGTACTAATATCAAAATGGGCAAGCAAATACACCAAAACTTCGCAAATAGGCCTACCTTTATTTATGTAGATACCAAAGTGAAGTGAAATAAATGGCCATTGGTATTAATTATTTACATTTTGTTTGAATGGTGAAGGTGTCGGTTTTGAAAAATGGTTCTGTGCTTTGAGGGAGTTGCGGTCCAAACTCCGGACATAGCTGCGCTGTTCCAAAGCGATGATTGCGTGTTGTACAATTATCATGGGTTTGTTTATTACATTTCAAAATCATGACTGTACGTGTAAATGTTGTTTTTGTGGGGTTTATTTTGTGTGTGTTCTTTTGCCTTGAACGCTGCGAGGGCCGGATTTTTTGTTATTATGGGATTGTTTTAAAAGTTGGGCAATCCGTAGAAACCTCGACGATTGCGTAATACATTCATGATTTTAGTTATGGGTTTCGACGTTGCGATTACCAAAGTTCTCATACATAGTGTGTGGTGTTCAGGAGAATCTAGTATCGAAATTATCATTGTTGTTGTTGAATCTGAAAATATCTTTGATTGAAGTTGGTACTAAAACCAGCTGTGCTGCGATAAGTTGTATACTTGAAATCCGATATCGGTGAAGACAACATCACAAAAGATGTGTGCACAGTTAATTTAGAAAATACAGGATTTAACTCTTATAATCATCGCTTAGTTTCATGAAACTTGGTTAGTTAAGTTGTAAGATTCCATTATTGCGTGTGTGCTATTTTTGTACACAACCCATTTCAATTTGAAGTGTGGGCTTTTCCCCACGACGTCATTGGTTGCTGTGGTCCAAACGTATCCCGTTGCATCATAATGTTGTTTACCGTGGCCATGGCGTTCATGAAACTCACCTTGAGGGAGCCCTAACTCGCCAAGGGCAGTCCAACCTTACGCACGGCAACTTGTTGTTGATTTGTCAATATCAGAACAACAGCCATTGTTTGTTGCCGTGTATAGTGTGGTGAAATCGTAGTTTTGGCTGACGAAATTCGGCACGACCTATATTCAATAGATCATGTAATTCTATTTTTAGATACAGTGATTTAGTCGATCAGACAACAACTGTCGTAATCCCCAAAAGAATAAATGATAATTAATAATAAATAATACAAATAATAGCACCAATGATTAAACAAATAAATGAACACATATATAAACGAATAAATGAATAAATACAATAAGTTATAAATAAATAAATAAAAATATAAACGAATAAATAAAAAGATACCTCGAGCGATTCAGAGTGTTCCCTGACAATGTTTTTATGTGATGTTTCACATTTCTGGACTGCACTTTTCACATAATTACACACTAATTATGAAAACTGGTCCACTTTCTCCATATCAGAGTATGATAAAAATCGGCATCATAATAAAATTGTGGGCGTGGTTTTGTTTTTAAAGAAGGGTGTGGCTATGAGTTGGTATGACCCCGTGTTGAACTGTAATGTGAAAATCCCCATGATGTGTGAACCTTGTCCCAAGTTACGGTCGTTTTTTCTTTGAATCATTTTCCTAGGATAAGCTTTGGTCCTGAAAGTAACTGTTATTACAAAACAGTGAAGTCATTGGTGTCTTGTGTAACCCGTGGCTTCCACCTTTACAGTCCGCATGTCATGGTCGCCGAACAATTAGTGCAATCCCTATAGCAACAAAGGTACACTTATATTTAGTAATGTATATTTCCTGTGCACGTTTTTTAGATCCCTGTGGTTGTAGGCCTACCCCCATGGGCAGTGGTATGAGCAATTGTACAATCATTCTCACTTCCGATGCAACAATAATTTGATTGTAAAGTGTTGGAGATAAGTCATAAGCCGAAACCGCAGAATTATGTTATTTTAACGATAATGGGTTTGTAATACCGCGGAGGGTGCGTTATTTTTGCGTCCTTGGTGTATAAGAAAGCAGAGTGCTGCTTCCTATAATGCGGCAGATATCCACGATAACATTTTGTCCTCCTTTACTAGCTGACATTTTGCGTTCACCACATGATATGTTGCAGGCTGACATAGTTTCTCATTCAAGACTACAGTGGTTGATTTTGTATGGCAGTCAGTTGGAGGATTTTGATTTACACACGGCTAATAAGTGGTATCAGTTCATCTCATCATTTGGCCAAGCAATTACATTATACTACTCTATTCTTTAATATAAGTTACTTCATCAAAAAACTTTTTTTCATGACACCCGGGGTCTTTTGTTTTGTACACAATTTTAAAAATCAATCCCATTGTTAGGGCCGACATCGCCATGGCCATTCGTCCAGACAAAGTACAGGATTACTATGGTCATCGAGAAAAGCATTGATTAATTTATGTCTGAAAGTTCACTGATTATAGAGAGTTCATACAAGCACCAATCCTTCACAGGAAGTCTGCACGATTCGAGAAAAGTCGAGAAAATAGCATTTGAAGACCCCAATAATCACCGTTGCTTATTCCGATTGCCGTTAGCACTTGTATTGTACGTGGACAAACACCCTGATATTTTGACATTTACGCTGGCTTGTTATGTGGTGTGTACTTCAAATTTTCATTATTTTGGTTTTTGCCCTTACACCGATATGTATTTAGCTTTGTACACTTTCCTGAGTTATGTGTGGGGGAAAAATCCACTGGCATGTCACTCAGATATGGTTCGAACCCACGACATATGGCCATGCTAGAGCAAATGTCTTTACCACTATTTCAAACTTGGTTGGATTTTTATTTCGCCGGTGCTTAGCTCGAGTCTTCCTCATATTGTAATACCATATTGTAGAGTGCACTTTACCAGTCACATGCACTATTACAAACCAAACAAGCAATTATGCGTGTGCTGGGGATGGGGGATGCTCAAATTCTAACTCGCGTTTTCTGCACCGAGTGTAAAACCACCGATATCCCCCCTCCCCTTTTTAAACGAACAACCTGCACAACATGCATACAACATTCTCTGTCATGATTAATGTCCCTGTCCCAACACAGCCAAATCTCTCATGCTCTTTGGTCTCTATGAGTAATTAGTTGCAACTGTTTAAGTACTTCACTAAGTAATACTACATCATTTTGAGCCATTTTTCTCAGACAGCAATCTGTCTTCGTCACATCAGCATGGTCACAGCGACAGTTCTGCCGCAGGTGACTTCCAACGCACCCACGGTGAAGTCGTCACAACTTCACCAGATGAATTACTGATTGTGTCGCATCGCTTGACCCCTTCCCGCCGTCACGTGACTCCTTTCTCACTGTCACGTGGCCTATGTTGAACCACCACACTGTAAACCAATTATCACGGCTTTGGATTTGCAAAATGCAAATTGCATATGTTGACGTTATATGCGAGTTCAACCGTAAAAGCAGAATTAGGGTGAATATGTTCCGTTGCTCTAGAATAGTACGATGTTAAGGTCAACTTTACAACACGGAGGAAGGTGTCAAATTAAGCTTACCTCACTTTAATGTGTCTCATCATAGTACAGCTAAATGTGTTAATAGTCCATTGGTGTTGAGTAGGATTGTAATCATAATATTAGTACAATTTTTAACAGAAAACAAGAAGTGAGTCTTCAATCCTTGTGTTTTAAAGTTTGGTAAACTTTCCAAAGAGGTTACAAAATCACAGAGGTAGTCTTGCTCAGAAAAGAGCAAAAGGGTCGCTCACTGTTGTTGTCAAACTTCATTTTGATTGTTTTTTTTCTGACGTGGATGTTCATGCTTGTTTTGGATGAGACATGGAGGTGTTCATTCGGTAACCCAAGGGTAGTCGTAAGTTGTGTTTGTTCCTGTCTGTTTCCAAAATTGCCTTTCACGTGGTGCAATCACACGGCATGGTGCCAGAAAGTACAAACAGAGTTCAGTTTTACACTTGTCGTTGAGTGAATCCAGTTCATTTGTTTATTTATTTTATTCCATCTTGAGATAAAGTACAGTGGCCGGTGCTAGATGACAGAGGATTTCATTCACAATTGTCACTGTTGCATGACAACAATCGGTCTATGCTTTGATGCCGTTGTATGTAGCCGTTAGCTTATTAATGCGACAGTGGCACCTGCTTATTCGTTTAATTACTAAATTGGGAGGTATTGTCTTAAAATGTAATGAAGTTTAGGCCATGATTTTAATATAGGACAGTGCCTCTTCTCGAATTCTACTAACGCTGCAGGTTGCGTGCGCCATTAACCGGCCAAACAATGCGGCATCAATGACACGATCATGAATCGAGTGGCACCCCCATCTAATAGTATATTATGTACGACTTGTAAAATCAAAAACTTAGCGCAGCTGTGACGAGGGGTTGGGCGGGATACCCCAAGCCTGCTTGTAGCTGGACCTTCGCAATCCCAATCTTAGCGAAAAGCCCCCTCCATTGGCTTGTGACGTAGCATTCGTCCCACCCATTAGTGCAATGTTTTTGGTCCTTGCTCTGTGCTTTTGCTTACTCCCGTACCATTTGAGCCAGCTCTTTCGTTAGCTTTCCAACCTCATAGTAATAACAATTTCTCGAATAGTCTTCCCCGTCCCTTCTAATTAATTTGGAAGCACCCCTTCCCCTTTGTCTATTTAATTCTTACTTTAACCCATAAGTCCCTTAGACCAAATGATTCACCTCTTGTAGCCAGATAAATGGCTCCATGGTTAACTTCCAGCCAGCTATGGATTTCGCCCAAGCTTTGTTTACGGTCTTATTGAACAAGCCATAGTCGAATTTGATCTGCTTGCAAACTAAGCATTATGCCGTATCCGAATTGGCGGCTAGGGCTACGACTGCTGCTAAGGGTGTCGCTATAAGGACGTCCTATTCTTCACGGTATGGTGACGCAGCGATCAAGTCGTAGCCGTAGCCGCCAATTCGTAATTCGCCCGTGTCTGCTGTCTGCCCTTTTATGTTCACTCATCACGACACAAGGGCCCAATTTCAAAGAGCCGCTTAAGCACAAAAAATAGCTAAGCATAAAATAAGTATGCTTACCAGAATAACCAGCCAAAATACCATGTCACATGTACCATTTGTGGCTGGTATCCTGCTCCTTTGTGATTAGCAGAAAGTTGTTAAGCAATACTTCCTGCTTTAATAAGCAGCTCTAGGTCCCAATTTCACAGAGCTTCTTTAGGCACAAAAAGTAGCTATAATCACAACAAAAATTATACTTACCCGAGTAAGGCTATACCTGCCCAAATACCATGTCACATTTATTTTCTGACCGGCATCCTGCTTGGCAAAAAATGTTTAAGGAACATTTAGAATTGGTAAGAAAAAAACTTGTAAAATATACTTTTTGATCACAGATTTACATAAAACTTACACGGTCTAATGATGATGATAGTAGAAAACATCCCTTGAAATATTTCTGTCTGAAATGCCATATTTGATGAGAAATGAATAAACTAATTTTCCGATTGGAGTTTATCGCTCAGTGAGCGTTTTATTCATTTTTTGAATCTATATGATTTCATGCAAAATGTGTAATCGGTTTTTCACTATTTTCTCGTGACCCAGATGGCCGATCGATCTCAAACTTCTACAGGTTTGTCAGTTTATGTATATGGTGGTTTACATAAAGTGCTTACACTGCCAGCAACTGTTTTGTTAGCAAAAAACAAATGAAATTGGGCCCTGATCAGCAGTGCGTGGCGATTGTATGATCAGAAGGTATAGCATCCAGCTAATGTGCTTCTACTACTATTCTCCTTGTAGGGGGGGGGGCAATTCTGCTCTGTATTGAGGCCCATTTCTGCCCTGTCTAGGGTCCATTTCTGCCCTGT
Source organism: Pycnopodia helianthoides (assembly GCA_032158295.1). Taxonomy (NCBI): domain Eukaryota; kingdom Metazoa; phylum Echinodermata; class Asteroidea; order Forcipulatida; family Asteriidae; genus Pycnopodia; species Pycnopodia helianthoides. The sequence goes on from CM063248.1 coordinate 17,750,349, forward strand.
ATTGGGGCTCATTTCTGCCCTGTATTTGGGGCCCATTTCTGCCCTGTCTAGGGCCTATTTCTTCCCTGTATCTGGGCCCATTTCTGCCCTGTATTTGGGCTCATTCCTGCTCTGACTCGAGTCCATTTCTGCCCTGTATTTGGGGCCCATTTCTGCCCTGTCTAGGGCCTATTTCTTCCCTGTATCTGGGCCCATTTCTGCCCTGTCTAGGGCCCATTTTTCCCCTAAGTTACGGACGTATTAGACTTCTGATCGAATGAAATACTTGAGTTCTCAGAGTAATGACGTAATTTACTTAATGGTTGACGTCATTGTGGAATAGATGACCTTTTCGTCTTGTTTACTTAATATTCATGTTTATTTTTTAACTTTCCCTTTAACCAAGACTGGTACACGAATTTCCCGTTCGTGTGTAGGTTATTGTACTTTTACACACACATTTTGCTGAACACGTCCTCTACATCGATATTACATCTTCAATTTCCTTGTTTTGATTACAATGCTATAGAAACATGACTTTTCAATGTCAGCGTAATCTACACCTCGACAACAAACGTGACATGGCGACATTAATGTAAATACCTTCACTTTCACTGAGAAGTAAATCTTACATTCATAGTGAATCATCAAGGTTGTGGCCCAAGGTTCTTTTACTTGTAGCTCATTACCACGTGCATTTTTAACAATACATCGTGGTTTTGTTAGATTATAAACTCTTCGGACCTTGGCTTGCTTTGTAACACTATAATGGCACTGCATTTTTGTTTAAATGTATCTTATGACTCTCTTACTGAGGATCGATCTTCTTCATCTTTATCGTGAGGAAGTTGTGATGGCCAATGTCAAAACGAACATGAGGTTTCTTTGACGGCAGTGGTTTCAACACCGCCCTTACCGTTTCGTTCATGACCAGGGCCCAATTTCATAGAGCTGCTTAAACATAAAAAGTTGCTAAGCACAACAAAATTGTGATTACCAAAATGGGGTTACCAGCTAAAATACCATTTTACATGTACAAAATGTAACTGGTACCCTGCTGAGTTTTGCTTAGCAGAAAAATGTTGAGCAATATTTTGGGCCCAGAGCATCTATGAAATTGGGCCCAGAGCGACAGTAAACCACGAGTTCCTTGGCTGGTAATTTTCCCCAGCCGCAAGCTGCTTTTATGGTCTCGGTGATAGCCTTGTTCCTCGTCGCTGTTTTCTTCTGAGAAACCTTGCTAAAGATGGAGGAATGCATGGCATCCTTTTGTTTACTCTAAGTTTATTTGTATATTTATATATTTATTTGTTTATTTATTTATCTACAAATTTTGTAATGGACTGTAGTTTCGACCCTAGCAGAATCTCTATTTATTTATTTCGACACCTTTATTCAGGGGACAGAAATCATATGTTCCTAAAACTAAACACGGCCTCAGTAATGATGATATTGATGACGATGAATTAATTTCGATGATATTAATTTGAGATAACGGAGCTTCTACTGGAGTTATGAAGAGAGCCGATAATACAAAACGTCGGTGGTACCACGAAGTGACCTATCTTGTCCACAGCACACACAAAATGTTGTGTTTGGAGAAAATGGTGATTGAATTGTTGCACTATTTTGCTAACTGCTGTTTCGGAGTCTGCTTAATACTATTTTTTTGTTCAATTTGTTAAAATAAAAAGAATGCTGACTAAACACATACGCCATTTTGTGAAAATGAAGAGAAAAAAAAGTTTTCCCGCAGAGCACTGCGTACAAACACAATGCATATGAGACCTATCGCGATAAGTCACTTCGTGAAAATATTACGCGCTTCCAGATAGGTCACTTCGTGGAAATTCAAAATGTCAGATACACGCGCCTGAGCTTCGCTGTAGCGCTTTGTATATCATACGTAAGGTGACGTATCGAGATAAGCCACTTCGTAGAAATACAAAATGGCAAATTTAGTGATACGTGGTTCATTCTAATTAGTCTAATTACGAAACAATGACGTTTTAGGTACTGAAACTTGCTGAAAATATTGACAATAGGCCTAATGAGTATATTAACAATTTGTATAAAAACCGATTTGCAAAAATGTGTTATTTTTGACAGAGTGAGATGAATATTATAATTTAGATGTTATCGATTGAGCTTTTAGAACTGAGCACTGGAGTTACGAAGAGACCAACTAACAAAAAGTAGACTTTTACAATAATGATTAACTTCTGTCACGAGAGCTCGTTCCAGGAGGATTTGTGTACAAATTGGCTATAGGCTAGATCTAGTACCAATGAGGTTTCCAAATCCCCAGAAGTTCATAGAGGAAGGATGTGTTTGTTCGGCTGGTTGGCTTTTTAATTCAGTTTGTGGTCGTCTTCGTCATTGTTATACCTGATTTTTACAGTTATATTTAGACATAGTGTACCATTAATTGGCTGTGGATTGGGTTAAAACAATGGATGTTGTGACTGAACCCAAGAATCAGACGTTGGGATATGCTTAATTGTTATAAGCCACACCCATTTGCCATTAGACCTGACCGTGACTTCGTCAAAGACGCGTCCATACAGAAACCACGGAGCTGGTGCAAATGTCATTTCAGTTAGCCAGAGAGAAATGATGTATAAGCCCCCCCCCCCCCCCAGCATTAAAAAAAAAACTACCGCGTCAGAATTGACCTGGATTCTGGGTCCGAAGAGACTTGACCCATTTCCGGGTCATTTTGACACAGATTCCGCGTTGCACTGATACAGTAATTGGTCAGGATCTGGGACCTGAAACCGTGTCAATCTTTACCCCCCTTTTTTCTTGTTCTTTTCTTAGAGCGTATAGTCGTATCTCAAATTCGCAGTGACACTGTACGTTTGACCATCCCCCCCCCCAATTTAATGTGTTAGTTTCAATAATTTTTACAACAATTTTTCCATTTACTCGCAGACAATGTATTTCATTTGTTTTTACATCCACGTCAGATTATCTTATTATTAAAAAAAAGTAAATGGCATTCTAAGAGCCCTGAAAAGGGGCTTGTTTGAGAGAATCGAAACGGAAATTTCAGCTGGGATTGGCCAGAAGTGCCCCCCCCCCCCCAGAAGAGAAAAACTGTGCCCCTTGTACCCTTGTATAGTTTCGTCGTTGTTGACAATGGCAATCACTCGTACCATCAGTCAGTCAACGGCGGCTAGCTATAAGTGTTTTCCATGTGTCTTATAATTTACCATCCAGATTGCTAGACCCCCAATAATGATGAATCATAGACGCAGTCGAGCAGTGAAGACCAGATGTAGGCATTCTTACCCAAACACCCAGCAGCATCGAAATAACACTTGAAGAAAGAAAGCCAATGCACCCGGGCATCTGTTTTAATACTGAACAAACAAAGTTGGTGTTATCTTTACGTGGAACTAGACTCATCAAAACTAAACATAATGTAAAGCGAAATTCATTCTTGTGAACAGCACACCACTTCCCCACATCTTGTTGGGGATTTTGTTACACTACAATATTATCCATCGGCATCATTTCGGTGAAGATCTTCTCAATCAAAATACAACGTTTGGCAAATCTACATTTCATTATTTGAGAAACTGATCTATTTGTGTTTCGTTCGGTTGAATTAGAGCGAAATGTAGTCCTCAATATTGGCACCCCGCAGTGAGCGGAGGGATACCGTACCGGGTAAAAGGGGGTTTATATATAAGGAGGAGCCAAGCTTCACACCCACGGGCTAAACTTAAATTCAAAAAGATTATGACCATGAAGAGACATGAAAGGCTGTATTAATACAAACAGTAGTATAAAGTACCGATAATATTACGCTATATTCATTAAAGTTTTACCCCTTGCTTCGAGGGGTTTTCTAGAGTATTTTTCGCAAAATATTTTTTTTTCTCTGGTATTTCACTCCGCAGGGGGCTGCAATACCATAGCCAGGAAAATAATTCACTATTTGCTAATGGAAATTATATAAAGGTATCTCATTGTCAACAATGAAAACTTATAACACAACAGGGTTCTACTATTGTGCTCGGTGGCCAACCCAATGCCGTAAAATTGGTGTGGTGTGTCTAGTTATTGAGAATTTCGGTCAGTATAGTTATTCTCTATTGTTTGTGTTGGTTTTGACAAGAACTGATTGTTCGATGTTTCGATCGGTATGATGTGATCGTCTTCAGGAGACGAGTGCTTACAATCTTACCTAAGAAGGAACTTTGTATTAACACTCATATTTAGTACGGCAATTGCCTTTTTTTACTTACGAGTCAAGCATGGAATTTGGCACACAGTCAGAGTATGTAACTCCATTGATTAGGACCATGTCCGTTGTAATACAGGACCGTTGACTCACCGTCCAGTAAGCACCCATGCTTTCAAACTTGTTTACATCCCCAAAACACCTAATACAAGGATGTCTCCAATCACTCCCGCAATGGGCAGCGGAAGGGGAAATATCTTTGTTTTCCAGCACCTAGTCACAACCACGCCCAGAGAGACTCTAATTCACCCCCACTCGCCCGAACACGAACAAAGGAACTCTGCCTTGTGTCATCCTAATTGGGTTTACAAATCCATCTCGTTAGTGTGTCCCATAATGCTTTCTCAATTACCGCTATAGACAATAGTTTAATCAGTGTACGCTCAAGGCCACCGTACATCCTGCGTGCTACCTCCCCCTCCCCATTGTTTTTCTATACCTTTGCAATAACACGTGTTATGATGAATTTGGTTTACAATTTTCTCTCTTCTATGTATTTCATAATTTACACACCTAATGTTTTCCCAATAACGGCTTATACAATACTTCAATATACCATGGGGACCTGTGACATCACACTTGACAAAAGAGCCACAGAGCCTGGACTTCCTGCAGGCACGATTTGTACACAGCTCATTGGAAGCGAACACTAAATCTTACGTTTTATGGAGATTGCACTGTCTGATTTTCAGCTACTTTTGATATGAAGAAAGGGGGCACCTCTAGCTGTTGCTTACATACTATCTCTTTTATGTGGAAATTACAGACACAAAATGTAAAATTTCCCGTACGACCAGTGTAGTATCTTACCTGCCAGACAGGCCGTGGATTGTACAAGGTCACTCATTTGGTAAACAGAGGTTATAGGGGTAGTGGTCTATACGCTCATAGCCATCGCAGTGCTAAACCATCTCTTTGTGGTAGAAGTCTTCTTGCACTCCATTGGCTCTGTCTCTTGTTCCCACAAAAATGACAAATATGAATGCTGGTTCTCATAAACCAAAATGGTCGGAGGTTTTTACCGTATAGCCTCGGTTTGGTTCCTTTGATTTGAAGATGGACGAAACTAGATGGCTGGGGAAAAGTCATTTAAAAAGTCTATAGTTTTTACGATGGATGAGTATGCAATGGAGATTCTGCTTTGATTTGGGACATCGTAAATTAGCAATTTGGGCTGCGTTGATGTGATTTAAATCAATTGTAGACAAGCTTTTCCTTGATTCTCAGGGGACATAGGAAGTACAATGGGTCTGAATAGTAAGACTAATAAATCAACCAATTTTCTAAATTAAACATTCATATCAATATACACGGTAATCACTGCAGCGAAACAGAATTTATCATTTGGTGCTTGATATGGGGCATGGTGGTATCCCCCCCCCTCATTGTGCTTCATTGTGTGTTTGGAATCTCAGTAATTGGATGATTTTAGGGGGGGGGGGTACTTGTACCAGAGGAAATAGTGTGTCAAAGTATGGGAACATTGGTAAGGGGTTACCCTCTGCCCCCCCCCCTCCCACGTTGGGCATGATATAGAATAAATAGGAAGCGAACTAGTCCTTGTTTGTTTGGTATAAACTGCCCACTGCTGACCGCACTATCCAAAGAACAAGACAAAGATGGCGAAGGGTGCGGCTGATTATGTTTCTATATACAAGTATTTCTAATACACAAATACTATGTGAACATGCCTCGAGTCACGTGAACGGGGAATTATGAAGACTAAATTATAATTTTCAAGGTAGTTGCATTTAACCATAATTTTGTTGAACTCTCACTAATGAAAATATAATAATAACCCATTGAGGTTTCTGGAAAGCTTCTTTAAACAAGTTTTGGCATTATGTATGTGTTCAGGATTAACATATGTTTTGTTGCCGGCATGGGTGGCTCTTTCGGCAGAGACAGTTTCTAATGATTCTCCAATATGAACCTGTAGTCTTCCCTCGTGACACAAAACATTATTGTACGCCCAACCTGGGGATTATTACCTTTTGTGTTATGGTACAGTGATAAACTCTAAATCACTCATCACCTTTAAATCAAACAAAAAACAACAGTCATTACTCTTCTACAATCTTCCTTCAGCGCGGTGGCCGACCGACAATGCGTTTTTCATTTAATACTCCGTATGATAGCCCAACCTCCTGCCACCCAGAACTCCGCGAACAGATTATGATATTAGCGGGCTTCTCCAAATTAATACACCGTACCCAGTGGGAATAATCCCGGGCACCTTCGCGGCAGGGTCGCTCCCGGTCAACGGTCCCCACCGTTGGAAGTTCACGCTGCTGGACTACCTTATACACACCACTGTTTTGGCTCGCGTCATGGAATTGTAGTTTCCGTTCGAAGATGTGGTCATGATTTTTGTGAGATTTTTTTTATGATATGGAATATTACTCCAGGGACCGGGGTTGGCAAGTTAATTGCCGCAGGTTCGACCGTGGTTCATAACCATAAATGAGCGATTATCTATTGTGCAGATGCCAGACAACAAGGTGGCGTTGTAATAGTTTGTAGAAAAAAATCAGATGGGCTTTTTATGAGGCACATGCTTAAAGGAATATTACAGAATTGTCTTTTTGCTAACAAAACAGTTGCTGGCAGTATAAGCACTTTATGTAATCCACCATATACACAAACTGACAAACCTGTGGAAGTTTGAGATCGATCGGCCATCTGGGTCACGAGAAAATAGTGAAAAACCGATTACACATTTTGCATGAAATCATATAGATTCAACAAAATGAATAAAACGCTCACTGAGCGATAAACTCCAATAGGAAAATTAGTTTATTCATTTCTCATCAAATATGGCATTTCAGACAGAAACATTTCAAGGGATGTTTTCTACTATCATCATCATTAGATTGTGTAAGTTTTATGTAAATCTGTGATCAAAAAGTATATTTTAAAAGTTTTTTCTGACCAATTCTGTAATGCCCCTTTAATACCTTAGAGAAAGGGTTACTGCTGTATATTATGTATGATGATGCTGACGGTAATGCTTATCTGCTCCGCAAGGGGAATGGGGAGGGGAAGGGGTTGGGAAGTGGGGATGCCCGGGTGTGTGTTACCCCAAAACAAAATCCAGGTTGTGGTATGAGTCCATAGTTATAGCACATGGACGTGTGGAGATCGTTTGAATTTAATATTTTGAATAGTTTGGTTGTTAGTTCTGGCTTTGTTATAGAAGTTCATCCAGCACCAATCATCCAGCACCAATCCTCCAGAAACAAACTTTCCGTCTTAAATTCTGTCAAAGTCGAGAAAATATCATTTTTAAGACCCTCAAAGTCACAGTGTCTGTTTTTTTTTGTTTTTTTTTTAATTGCTGCAATCAAAATAAGCACGTATATATATAAACAAAAATTCTTGACAAAACAGAACCTGTTTTTCGGTTATCTTCATTTCACCTAAACACGTGACAACCGAATTTGATGAAATTTTGAAAGTTCGATTTATGCTGAGTTTATTGCTAAATACCGAATTAATTTTCCTCCATTTAAACAATCGATGCGTTCCCCATTAATCCCCCAAATTTAAAAATTTTGAAAATTGCCAGAATTACTGGGGTTAATGGCTTGTGTACACAACACTGAAATTAAGAGTATGCCAACCACATTCTGTGTAAATAAGTGAAGCGTCTGTTGTTTGAGGGCAAATACCTGTTGACAGATCGGACTTCAATCTTTGTGCACATTATCGATTTACTACGGTACACACAGAAATTTTATAATTTGCTCAAAGTATATTTTTCTCAAAAGTTGTGATGAAACACGAAAACCTGACTATATACCGTAAGTACACACGACCCAATGTGGTGTGAGTATCTGCGTTTACATATTACATTCAATCTGCGGAGTTTTGTTTGTGTAAAAGATTGCTTTTATAAAACCTTATTATTTCCTGTCGCAGGCCTGGAGTTTCATTTTTAAGAGGGCAAGGCATTGATTTGCAAGGCACTTCATTGCAAATTTTAAAGTTTCTGTGAAACTTTGGAAGGGGCAGTAAGGCCAAGACGTATCATAAGTACACACGGCCCGAGTTAATGTCTGGTAGTGATAGGAGTATCGTCCGCGTTTGTGATGCACAATCATTGTGTGGATTTGTGTTTGTGTAGTGATGATGGCTTTTATAAAACTGAAGTTATATTTTATGTGGGTTTAAAACAAAAACATGGCATCGCCCGAAAGGTGGAATTGAACCACTCCGACGCTAATCGGCTACAGATTTGAAGTCTGCACCCCACACCAGTGAGGCTCATCCGGGCACTGTATGTAACGTAACGATTGGGTTTTATACACTCGTCAAAGTCACACATTCTAGTCATGGTGTGCAAATTCGAAATTGTTCATCTTGGTGTTTCTTGAAAGTTATTGCGTTTGATAACATCACTAGTTTTTTTTTAATACAATAATATATATTTAGATACTCAAACGACATAATGTGGGATTTGTGGGTAAAACTGCCACTTTTAAATAAATAGGTGTCTAACGTTTTGCATTTCAAAGTGTTAGATCACTCGTCTATGAAGCAAGGTGTACTTTGCTCAGATAAACGTTTATTCCATTACTACTATCAACCACTTGTACCATTAGTCTCCCTACGTGCCGTTTTATGAGGATCGAATCATGAAGTGGCTATTATACCGTAGTCAATGTAGGCCTATCACTAAAAACTCAAACTAATAGGGAAGGGTAGTTCGATAAATATTTAATCCAAAACGTTTATTAGGAAACGTGTTCTTTAATTCTCAATCGGAGTTTATTTGCCAAACTCAACAGATATTTCCCGTAAGGCTTTTTCTATCTCTTCTACTTTTTAAACCTATTTTGTATAAAACTCTTGTTGTATTTTTAAAAATACGATTCGGCCTTTGCTGCGATGTTTCAATGTTTTATATTGAACCCATAATAGTAATAATCAAACTGCGCGATCGAGCGACACTAGCGCTTGGCTGAGTGGGATACCATTATTTTTTAACTCGGTTCTCATCACGTTTTGTGTTTGCGCATTGTCTCCACTTTTCGTAATGCGAGACTGTGCTACGGTTCAGAAGATACAGGTCACGTAGATTTTAAAGGGACGTATAATGTTCAATTTCAACGTGATGATTGAGAATTGAGATTGAGAGAATACTTTAGCTATATACTTTAACCCAAGATTAATGCGGAAACACGGTATATTGGTCCTCAAATTAGCTTCCTTAAAACTTATAGTTAGAGTAAATAGCTCGGGGGAAATGATTTGATGAAATAGAGAGCTAGTGTTTAGAAGGAGTATTGGTGCATTGATCTATTTCAAAAATCGCATACAAATTAGATGCAGTTTAAATGACATTTAAACTGACTGATATGTAACTCTACACGGTCGATAGACGCTGCCTGCCCTGGGAGGCTTTCGTCTACTTTTGGAAATTTGAAGTGCGTATTGTCCTCAACATCAACAACTAAAGACTGAAATAGATACCCTAATACTTCTATCAATGAAACTCAGCTGAAACCGTGTATTACTGCTTGAATATTTAACACTTTGTTTTATCTTCCTCATCAACGCTCGAGAGAAATAAGTAAACGGAATATAGTTCTGTATCCACAATGTATTACTAAAATAGGTGCATTATTTTAAAAAGGATCTTTACAAAAGAAACAGATTAAGAAAGCACCCAAAATGAATCTGTCTGTCACTTTTGTCTGTGATATTTCGGACAGTGTCATCTATCTAAAGTAGACAAATTCCAGATGAGTTCTCAAACCTTTGATTGTAAGCATCAGAAATAATCTAAGAGTTGTTTTAACTGCTCCAGATAATGCCTAAAGCCTTTCTGCTGATGTGCAGGGGTAACATAATGTCTCGAAAAGCATCTTGAAGACCGGAAATATTGATTATGCTATTTTTAGACAATGCATAACATTGATACAATGGGCATGAATACATCCACACAGTTTATATCTAGGTCAGTTTTAAGTGACGCTAAGTTGAAACCGTTGTTTAGTCTGTTTTTGTTTTTCCCGAATGCGGAAATGCTCCTAATGCAATTTTAGACAAACAAATAGCCGACCAGTTGGACGCGTTTAGCTTTAAGTGGAGTGGAAAACAATAGTAAATGTGTTCCGTGACCTGTGATTATTAGGGGGTAATTTGGCCTTCCTTTTGTGGACGACAACATTGAGGAAAATGATGATGTGCCGTTGAGACCCCCATGTAATGACACAGTCTGTATATAATGTAATATCTGGCGTGGTATAATGTGAGTTTTGCTCGCCTTTTATGTCACTCTATGGCAACACATCGAGTGATTTTTTGTATGTGAGTACCCTCCCCCCCCCCCCCCCCGTCGGTAATATTCCTTCTGGTTTATTATTCAGTCGAGTATCCGCACTTATTAGATCTAGAATGTACTTATCGCTATACATTGTGGTAGTGGTGATTGCACTAAAGCATTTTTTTTTTCCTTTCTTGTTCCCGTATTCTTGGAGATGCCATCATGCATCAAGTTGTACAAGAAAAAAGTGCTAGTTTGTGTTACTGCACTCTTGTAGACGTATATAACTCCTGGAATTGCACTCAGCTACAACAAGTGGTTGTAGCTGGCTGGTACACTACTCAAATAATGTTCGCACCACCGTATTCGTAGTCACAGACGCAAATGCCACTAACTATCGAAGCTTTTCAGTGTCCCCTTTTCGTAAGTCCATCACTCGCCTTTCGAGACGGATGGAGGCCTACTGCTATTACTTGCACTCGTACTCAAGAGCTTCGTTTTGCGCTTGTCAAATTTAACAAAACCATAATTTTTACATATAGAAAGATAGACATAAGTGGTAACTATAAAGCACAATTGTTGTAAAAGGTTTGAAAATGTTAGCCGAAATATGCAGTCGTTTATTAAGTTGGCTGTGAATACACAGAAATCATGTAAAACTATTTGAAGTTTGTTAAAGTCTCAAAAGTTAGAAGGTGTATGACATAGAGTGGTTCGTGGTTCAAAGGAAAGTTTAAAACGGAAATAACAATCGTTTTTCCAGCATTTACTTCGTGGGTGTTGTTGTTGAACACCTCGATAAAGGTGATATTTTTTTCGACCAGCAAAATGTTTTCTGGGAGAGTGTTCCCCAAAGGAAACGAGTGGTTCAAGTAACCTTAACCAACGTGGAAACTAGATCTTTATCAACCCATGACTCGATTCACAGGTGTCCACATCAGTTGGCCTTCAACATAGAGCCATTGTACAAGCTCTATCCACGATTTGCAAGTGCAGCGAATTTGAAGCACTTTGCCGGCCTTGGCCAGGGGGTTGTGGGGGTCAAGAGAGCCCAAAAGTCGGCCCGGGAAATCGTCCTTTGATACTACGGGAAGGCTCATCGGGCAATGGGACTTGTTTTGTCATGACTAAACCTTCTGCTGTCTGTAAGATATGATTTCATAGGAAACGGTGCCCACCGCTACGTAAGATCATCATTAAATTTAGCTCAAAGTATAGAGAGCAACTCTAGAGTGAAATTTATGTATAACTAGGTTTCAAAACCCAGGATATATATCCTCGGTGCTTTCCTTAAAGTTAAAGGGGTGTACATGTTTATGTACAGAATTTATTTATTTTTTTATTTTTTTTTTTGGGGGGGGAGCCATTCACTTTGATATTCTGCACACCCTTCAATTGCATTTCATTCAAAATGGTATATGTCGTGTTCCCGGTGTCCCATGGCACCCACTGATACTAATACTAATACCCAATATGGTGCCAGGCTATACTCTCTCTTCCCCGCCCCCCCCCCCTCCAAAGTCTAAATACAATGCTCATTATGACTGTTGAGACTGATAGTGCTCCAAACTTTACAACGGAAAATGGAACTTTCCATCGACAGGAAAAGGCACAAAAACTTGGAACGGTTTTCAAAACTAAGAGTAAGACCTTTGATTCCGGAAAGCACTGTGCAGTTCAACAGTTCAGTACACAGAGCTGGTTGTTAACCCTTGCCAAGTTTCTTGCTTTCATTGCTGCGATTCTTGTAACCAAGCCAATACTTCACGATGGCAAAGGAAACAATGGACCTTTCCCACAAAATTAATATGCTAACTTTCACGCATGCGTACATACACTTTTGGCTGGCAAACGCCGTAGAGTTGTGCACTAGGCAGACGCACACATTGACCTCATTATAAGAGATCAGTGGACGCACAAACGCGTGTGTGCGTCACGCCACCACCGGCCCATACAAAAAGACGCAGTGTTCACCCATTTTGCCAACCAGTATAGGGGGAGCGCGCACGCGCAATGTTCAATTTACATATTTCATGGGAAGGGTCTTTTGTCTCGATGCCTCTAGCCATTGCCTCGGTGCCCTTTGAAATGTTCCAATGCACCCCCCCCCCCTCATAAATCGAGGTGCCCTTTACAAAAAAACCTGCCCTTCCCTGACAGGAATGAAGTATCAGGTTTTGGCTTAATATATAATGACAGGGCTCGCCCTTAACACTAGCCCGGCGTACATTGTCTAGTAAAAAATGCTATGGGCTAGTAAACACCACCTCTCAACTTGCCCTGTGGGCTACTAGAAACTGTGCACCTCAGATGTGAATAATTAATGTACAAAATGTGTTAATCGTTATTGAGTGTGCGAATATAACTTCATTTGATCATTAACCTGGTTGTGATCGTTAACATTAACACATCAGAACATTACATTTATGGCAATTCCTGTTTAAAATCTGGGCTACTAAAACTTCCTGGGGGCAAGTAAAATGCACAGTTTTTAGGTATTGCAATCTGCTTACCAACTAAAATGGCCTGTATAAATGCCTAACGTTCGACTCTTTTTAAAAAAGCAGACTGAGTCGTTCTCAATGACTTTGAAATGCAGCCTTTGAAAAAGACTCGGGTCGAAACGAGTCATTGTTCTATGATGATTTTCATGTGATTTACTGTCATGATCCCTGTCTACAATTACAATCGCGAGTACAGATTGTGGGTATAGAAAAAGCGCCCAGAATACAACCCTAAGCCTCAGTTTGATTCGCATTTATTTGAATGAGAGAACAAAATGGCTGTGCCATGTTTACCCCCCCCCCCCTAAATTATAAATACAAGCATACAAGTTCAGTGCATTTTGTAAAACCTATTACTTTAATCACATCAACAACAAAAAACACAATAAACACTGTACAAGGAACATTGTTTCAGAAAATTAAATAAGTTAAAATACAATGATGACTTCATTTCTAGGGGTCAATGTAATCTTGCTTATTTACTTCCCCCTACCAAACGACCACACGAGCTGACACTACAGAGATGTGGTTGGCATACCGGTAAAGGACACACCACTAAAGGGAAAGAGAATTAATTTTATGCCCATACAATAATGTTCAATATTGAACACCATCCTACTAGCCTGTACAAAATGGCACCTGCATAGTCCTGGTTAAGTTGTCTCATATAAACACGGTTTATACTATATGTATTGTCAGAAACGTTGCGCATTCTCGTACGCATGATTATTTCGATTGCAGCAATCGAAATAACCAACGTGGATTCGGCGTGACTCAAAATGTCATTTTTCTTGACTTTTTTTAAAGACCGAATGTCTTCGTAGGAAGGGTTATAGTATAACCTTAAAAACTACTAAGCTCACTGATTGACACTTTTAAGAACTTGGGGTTTTGGTTATTATCATACAATTAATGTATGTGTTGCCCGATACATAACAATTCAATTTAACCAATCATAAGGCCTGATGCTTTGTTTTTGAATGGGCAAGGGTACCCTCCTCGGTAAATGGAGCCTCTATGAGGAAATTGTCAACTTCTATTGGCTCATTTCATGGGGCACAAAGGCCAATGACCAGAGGGGCAATCAGGCCTGAATCATGGTCGTTTCCTCGATGATAATAATCGATCGTGTGCATTTTTTAAACATACGAATACAATTTAACTGATACTATAACCGGTGACAAATACTCATTTGATAACAACCTGTAGGCCACTACACAGTTTAATCATGGTTTAAACATGGTTTAATTTTGTCAATAGTTATAGTTAACAATCATAATACTAGTCAGTTGCACATGGTTGGGCCATCTTGTACTATATGCAGTTCAAGTCACCCATAAACCGTGACCAGGGTTGTTTAAACGAGTCTGGTTCTTTTTTTACGATCAGGATTAAAATACTGATGCAATTTGGTATACACAGGGAACCGTACACGCATAACTTCCAATTAATACAAGTTAACCTGAAGGGATGGAGTCAAATCGTTCGATGAAACTGAGAACATTTAAAGTGTACTCTTAAAAGTAGGCGTAACTAACGTTAATAGTACAACATATTCAGTTGACCCGTAAATGTGGGTGGGGCAGGTCGGGGAGGCCTCACTTCATTTCGACACTTGAAACAATCTAAAACCAACTTGTCTTTGTTTAAGAACTAAGACCGAACGCCGGTCGCATGTCTTGAGTACTCAGCAGCCTGCGTTGCCCCTCTCTCGCCTAGATTCATTTCAAACTTACGCAGTTCCCAACGGCGCTCATTATTGACAACAGATTTGAATTAGGTCTTGAAAGTTGAAACCACGTTAATAGCAGCAACCCATCTTGTCCATATAAAGTAACTGGACGTGCATGTGTTGATGTTGTGGACGATAAAGCTATAATTGTTTACCCGCAGGCATTTACCAGATTCAGCGATATAATGACACAGACAATTGAAATCTTTACGCGCCCGTTATCTCTTCAAGCTGAGCTTTAATTGCATAGCAGAAATTCTCTCAGATAACAAATCTTCTTTTTTTGAGATTGAGTAATGTGGAATTCCTAGATGAACTTCAATGCTCACATTGATGAAAGCATCTCAACACGGGTCCTTGCTCTTTGGTGTAGAGATAAGACTTTGTTGGATGCCCCAGATGTTTAGATAGCGAGCAAAAATAATCGGAGCATGCTACAGCTGCATTATCAATCATAAAGATATGGTGCAGCTTTGTCACCCCCACCCCCTCCCTCTTCTTTGGAGCAAATGCGAAAATGCTGCTTTAAAAGCAAGTCATTAAAACAAAGCATAGTGTAAGTCTCTCTTAGAAGTTTAATTACTGATATATAATTTGTTTTTATTCTGATTTATTTCTCTTGTTTTGGTAGCCCCATCAGTTGTCAAAGACCTGTTCTTCCTGGGGATCTAACCTGAACTGTATTTTCTTGTAGATAGTTGAGTTATAGGACGGATTACCATTATAACTATAATTGGAAACAACTTATTGGATATACCGTACAGCAAGGGATATACATATAGACATATTATGTTGCATTCCCTTGTGACATTATAACATTATAAGCCTGCACTCCATTACGCCAATACGTTGGCATATAAGTGGTTGCATGTTTCTATCTTTTGCCCATATCTACATGTGTATAATACATTATATTAATTCAACGAATGCATACACATGATCCACGGTCGTTTTGCATTACTACGATGCTGTACATTATCTTGATTCAAAGAGTGTGAGCATAGAAGGAGTTTGTCAACTTGCCTGCAGTACAATTTGCCATTAACCGATGCGTCTTACATGTTTTAAGATGTATCCAAAAATGTACATAGAAATAACCAAAGGAAAAACTAGTCTAATGGTGATCTTTAAAACTACGAGTGAGTACATTTCAATGGCCCAGAAAGCTCACGTTACAAAAAGATACCCTGATTTACAAAAGTACAAAAAACATCAGTGAACATTCACGCAAACAAAATGGTGGTCGAAATAAGTTTTGTTCAGAGAGTTTGTTGCATAGTTAGCTCTGTTTTCTGCATGGTTTTTGTCACAGAGTTGGTCGGCTGTTTTACCTGAAGACCCGTCCCGGTTTCCAGGATCTATTCGTCGATGACTTACACATTCACGAATGGGCAGTACCCTCTTTCAGTACATCTATTTTCTCAGTGTTTGTCTTTTGAGAGTGGAATTGTTTTCTGTGTCTAGTCATCGCGGCTTCCATCGGGTTTGAGAAGAACGCAAACAGCTTGACGGTTCGGGAATGGTCGACAGTTTGCAGCAGAGTATCGCCGTGATCACCTGCTTAAAGTACGGGTGCTTGGTGGCATAGATGACCGGGTTGATGCAGCTGTTGACGAGGATGATCGCCCCAGCCCACGGGATGAACGGCTCGCTCTTCGGTATGACAAGAGCGGCGCAATACGGCGTTATACAGAGGACGAAAGCACACACAACGTAAAACAGGTTCTTGGTGATCTCGACCTGCCTCCTGCTGATGCTCTGTCGGTGGCTGCTCTCCCTACGCACGGGGTGAGTGAACTGAGACTGGGTAGACGAGGATTCCGACTGCTCCGTAATATTCTTGGCATGGTTCCGGACATGCCTGAAGACAGCCACATAGCACACAACAATAGTGGTCATCGGGATGGGATAGATGAGCAAAGACTGCGCCATACTGTAGTAGTCTGACAGGTGATGGGATGTCTTATGAGTACAGGTGCCGTACTTGTCGTCGTACCCCAGCTCCCCGAGTCCGAATACCAGGGGGATAGTTGCTATGAAGAACGAAATCCCCCACGTTCCGATGACCATGACGACGAGCTTCCACTTGCTATAGTATGTCTTGTACTTGTGCATGGGTCTTGTGATTATCACAAACCGGTTGATGGCGATCGCGGCGAGGGTGTAGACACTGCAACTGACACAGGTGAAGAGGACGACCGCGGCGATGGCGCAGATCACCCCATCAATCGGCCAGCCGTCCGGGCTGAGCAACGCCACAATGTTCCACGGTAGGATAAGACTGGTGAACAAGTCCGCCAGGCTGAGGTTGACCACGAAGACGTTGGTGGCCGTGCGGAGCTTTCGCGACAAGAACACGGCGACGATGACCAGGCTGTTCCCCACCGAACCGAGGGCGGAGATCAGAGCAAACAGGCAGGCTACTACAATCCTCTGGTTCATATCGTCAAATCGGAACTCGGTCGTCATTGGCTCCAGCGTCTGAGAAAAAGAGTTGTTTCCTGCCATCTTATCCATTTCTTTTTCCACGTTAAACCTTTTTTTTAAGCAATTGTTTTCAAGTCCAGGGATGGTGGAGTTACGTTCTCTGTGTTGGCTCAGATCGGTCCACCAGTGAATTGCTACTCTTCAACAAAAATGGAGAGTTCAATACTCTTGAGATCAACAGCAACTACTGTGGCTGGCTCCTGAAAGAGTGGTATTGTGTGAAGTGCCGATAACAGACGCACAGCGTCCGTAGAAGTCCGCCGTCTGAAAGACCCCAGTGTACGGGGCAACTTCGGCTGAAATCACGGCACAGCAGGAGCCGAAGTACGGTCGGTGACCAGTGTCACTTTGATGGATGAACTCACACCTCTTGATACGCACAAACGACACCCTGGGTCCCTCTTAACGCTAAACTGTCTATCAGCAGTGGAGCGGCAACGTTTTTATAACTGCTAATCCGCGAGCGCGTCTGATAATGAACCGCAACATGTACCGTGTACACACTTACACATGCTTCTCTCACACGTGAGAGGTTGTTTCACCAGGATTGGCGCAGTGTGACCGCCCCAGGGTGGTGTGCGCAATATAACAAAGGGAGGTCGAAACAACTGTCAATCACAAATCCAGATGTCCCAGCTTGAAGTGGCCGCTTCCGTCCAATGGCATTACATAGAGTAATTGCACAACAATAAACAACAAACATATGTTTGCGCTTGCAATAACGAACCGGTTGTAATCATAGCAATGCGGCTCTAAACAACAACAGCGACCGACTTGGTGTCATCATAGAGCTCTATGGTGTCATGGTGTCATTAGGTCTGATTGGAGAAGCGTGGCCCATATTTTTGTAATGAGTGGATTTAATTGGAAACGGGCATCATCATGACGTGTGGCGTGTGCCGATGTAAGGACCAACCACGATCAAAGTAGACATCAATTAAAACTTCTCGAATGCGTAGGCTCGCGGTACACCGTAAATAATTGGTTGGGTGTCAAATGCTTGGGCATGTGATGTGACTTAGATTGGCGTCTGTTAACATGTGGAGCAGGTTTTCAAGTCGCTATCAAACACATTCTGTGAAAAACCATAGAGCAAAGAGATACAACCATGTAAAACCAAGACCCAACTACCACCATCATGTAGCTGTGCACGTGCCGTCCCAACTTTTAGATATGTCCCAACTGTGAATTGGAACCAGTAGTTTGGACGGCCCAACTGTAGCTGATGGGTTTGCATGATAGTGGTAATGGCTCTGACAGTTATGTTAGATAACCACAATAAATAACTTTTGATCTTCTTATATAAGTTTCTCTCGGCTTACATGGGGGCTCTTATGTGATACACAGTAATTATCTGGAGAAGATTCAATGGTTTGTATACATCACGTACACACAACTGTTACCCTCGCCACCTAACCACCAGTGCCCAATTTCATAGAGCTGCTTAATCACAAAAAGTAGCTAAGCGCGACAAAATAATGCTTAACAGAATAAGGTTACCAGCCAAACTACTATGTCACATGCACAATTTGTGACTGGTATCCTGCTCATTTCTGCTTAGCAGACAATGGTTAAGCACTATTTTCTGCTTAAGCAGCTCTATGAAATTGGGCCCTGCAGTGTAGTGTTGCGACCATCCAAAATGCAATGTTCTGCTGGTTTTTCTGCTTGCTGACAGATCTCTGGATCCCAGCTCAAGTTTGACGGTCCCAACTGTAACACTCGAGTTGGGGACCGGTCCCAACTTATAGTTGGAACGATTCTATGGTTTTGACGGGATTACAGCTTTTCAAAGGATACATGCTGCCAACCCAACACACTGATACTGATAGCAAGAATCACCGGTGCTTAGCAAGAGTCACCCTTAACCAGTCACAACCAAACGTAAATCTGTAGCATTTTGACTGTGCTAAGCAGTAGTTCTGTGACGATAAACGGCACGCCTGCATACCCCATCACAGACTTTTGTTCTTAAACTGAAATCTGTTTTTTCGTCTTGCCTTCAGAAATCTACAGAAATCTGCGTTTCCTTTGCCCCGTTACCAGAAACATTATGAATAACTAATTTATATTGTATCAACCTTTATGTCTTCCATGCCTTTATTTGGTCTCGTTTGTGATTCTAAAGATGCGTTACCATAGGTACCTTATTACAAGTGTGACTTTGCTAAAACAGTATTACAACAAATATTTCAATTATTTCATGATGTTTTACCACTACTACTACTACCAGTTAGTTGGCAAACTGACGTAAGAAGGAAAAAAGAACGACTGGGTAAACAATAGTATTATCATTCCGTTTTGTAATTCACTTGGACACTATTAATATTTACTTAACAAATTCCTATGGATTTTCTGGAACCGTCCCAACTAACAAGTGTATGACAACACTGTGGTGTTGTTACATACTAGTACCATAATAGTACACGCTCATCAAAGCTAAACCCATATGCTTTACTCATCAAGCCAACCAAGAAATCAAGGCTAAAGGGGGAAAGTAATGTGCTTTTAATCTAACCACGCACGCTACTCACTTGTCTGTTTTAGTAGCAATTGTTATAAGCCTACACAAGACGAGTGCGATTCTAAAAGTGTACCGCACTTTTTTTTTTAACGAATTTTGTTAAGCTGTCCTGACAGTCACATGTTGGTACGATGTCCTTGTATGTTTGCTCTGGAACGTGATAAAAGAACGGGACATGACGGGGGACGTAAATTTAGTAATTTTGCGGCAATGTGACGAAAGCAATAACTTGTGACGGTGTTCAATTTTACCGAGTGGAACTGAGTTTCTTTGATACAAAGTCTGTTGAGGTGTTGACTAGGGTCAATAAAGGAGGAACTGCGTTTTAAATTTGTCAACGATTTCAAGGGAGTTTGCACTCGCTCAGATGATGTATTTACGGTGCAAAGTTCTGGAAATACAGTGTGCTGTGACGAGGGAGGGAAGTATTTCTATAGTATTATGTCAAGCTTGGCTTGATTGTGTAGGCTGGTGTAAAACCAACTGCAGGTGGGCAATTCTACAGTCTCCATTATCTCTCCCTATGGAGACAGTGTTTTCTACGAGGGTGAAACCCGGCCGTTGTAGTGAAGTGTGTGCTGATATTAAATCCCAGACTGACTGGAAGCATACGAGTTCCTCTATGCTTTCAAGCACAAGTATACTTTACAATCCAGATTTTGTTGATTTTGTTATTCATGTTAATTGCATTATAAACATTGCAGAGGCAAAGCCGAATTGATTGAGATACACTTTAAATGTTTGTTACATTTAAAACATTAATATGCACATTTAAAACTTTGTTTTAAAAAACGTAGACATTATAAAAGAAAAACTTTAAAAAGAAAAACGTTCAACCGTTCCATGGAATAAAAAATAATAAATACATACAACTAAAAAGCCCATAAGCAAAGATAATTTAAAACATTGGTACTCTACTATTTTGTCTCATGTGGAGACGAGGTCTGTATGTATTTGGCAAAGCTTCAGCTCTCACCTTCAATAGTGAACAGAGCCCAGTCTGAGTTATATATAGAAACCTTGGGTGCCATGTTGTAGATCTCGAAATCAGTGGGTCTTCGGACCCAACTCTTCCTCCCGAGCCTAATGCAGACATCCAGGGTCAAACCTCCAACACTCCACTTCATGTTCACGTTACGACCGTCTCTCAACTTCTTAGATTCTGTCTAATTCGTTAGTTCATGGTATACTGCACCAATACATTTTTTACATAAAATAATTATCTTTTCGTCCGAGACGTTTTCTACTTTGAAAAGTTGTGTTTTGATCTGTTGATCTGTTGATCTGTTGATCTGTTGGTCTTTAACCTTTCTTGCCTTTATGGCAAGAGAAATAGGCAATATTCAACTGCATCACAATGGTTTCTTATACGGTAAACATAGCTTAGACACCACACGGCCTGTATCATTGATAGTATTTGAGGAACTAGACTGTGGATTTGTTTTTTCCCCGCATAAACCCAATGTCCCGTTGAGTTTCAAGTTAAAACTCTGCGTATAAAATGTTGTTCTATTGTTTTAGATCCCCAAATACACTGATCCTCATCATATTACAGGCCCGGTGCTTCGTTTGTGAAAGGGCATAACACCAGGGCGTTTGCTCCTCGGTGAAGGGCACTTCTATGAAGAAATTATAAGCTTCTATTCGAGCATTTCAAGGGGCACCAAGGCAAATGACCAGGGGCAACGGAGCAATTGCCTCCGTTGTCTCCGTAAAGTATAACAGGCCTTATATTAGACCATGATAAGCCAGTGTAGCGTTGCCGTATAGTTTCCCTACGGCACACGCTTTCAATATAAACGTGTCCAGAAACGTGTATAATACGCAGCTCTAACTAATTACGGTAGTGACTTCGACGTCTGCAACAACAGCACAACCTTCGAAGTACACTCACGAAAAACCTTCTATATCTTGGGTTTAACAGGGCATACAGGAATGGGTTGATGGTGCTGTTACACCACAGTAAATTATCGAAAACCTCTTCAGTGAAGCTGTTGATGGGCCCATAAAAGATTACAATGGCGTTCTTGACGCAATACGGTAGCCAACAGAGGGCGTAAACACCAACAATCAGGCTCAGGGTAACGGCAGCCTTCCGGTGTTTCCGGTACTCTTTAGGACGACCGCAAAATGCCGTGGACTTGCCGCCTTCAGCGTGGCGATCCTCACGGCGCGGACAAACTGCATTTTCCAATTTCTGTATGTCTGCAACTGGGGTTCTTGTCTCATTTACTCTTGGAGCTGTACACCTACCGACTGATACCAATGATAAATATACAGACCCCTGGACAAGGTTGAGAACTCCGTTTTGAGGTCCATCTGGGTGACTTTCCCTCCGCGTGGATAACTCGATTGCCCCCGTCGAAACTGTCGGGACGTTTTTCTCTGGGCCACGAGTCCTGACAAACCCCATGGCTCGCCTCCGTATTAAGTAATACAGCTTTCCATTTAGGTATATTAAAACCGCAAACGGTATGACGAACTCAACGAGTGTAAGAATCACATTCAGATACATATTCCCGTAAAACTCTGCTTCACAGTTGACGCTGTAATCTATGTTACGATCCCCTGTGACAGGGGACCAGCCGATTATGATCACGGGATAGAAAATCAAGCAGAAACACCAGCAACAGGAGATGGAGACCAGTGCCCGGCGTCGCGTTTGGATGGATATATATCTAAGCTTGAGGGTTACCAGCCGAAAACGGTCCAGGCTGATTAGAATAACGGCCAGCACTGACATGTAAGATGCTACGTAATCCACAATGAGGTAAATCATACAGGGTGTCACGCCCAATGTCCAGTCGTCGGTGAGTAGCCAGACGAAATTGCCGCTCATGCAGACCACTCCGATCAGCAGGTCCGCTACGGAGAGGTTCAGGATGAACACATTGGAGACCCGCCCGCGTATGGCGGGATCGCTTACAAACGCCGCGATGACGATGACGTTGCCGGCCACTGTCGCCACGACGACGGGCCCGTAGATAAGGCAGACGACGAGGACATGCTCCACCGACGTGGTGGCGGGTGTCTCGTGACAGTCATCGTCGGACAATGACGATGACATATCGCGTATTAGTACATCACATCCGTTGCGTGTTGCGGGATAATCGTCAAACTCGGTCATAGTTACTCAGCAGTTACAAGTACACCTGGTGCATTTGAGGAGTACATTTTTTATTGAGAGACAAATTAATGTACTCCTTCGTATTCGTATTCCTCCGTTAAAATACCCCCGTGGTTTTGTCTACGATATACCACACGGATGACGTGTTTCTGCAGCCCTGTTCCAGACCCATTGCGGGACTACACATGTTGTACTTGAACAGCACTCCCAATGTAAATGCCTCCAATGTTAACTGACCGTGTCTATAAATCACTTACCACTCACGGGTGACATTATCAATTATCAAAGCAGAGCAAAAGCAGTCCTTTCCCCATTTCAAGCCAGGCAGTGACGAAACGGACTTCGATCTTTCTGCTGCCCCGTTTTTTTAATGTACCGCATCTCGATGCAATTCTCCCTGAGATAAACGGTTTGACATAATATGCCGGATATCAACTCAAACTGACGTAGTAAAATAACAATAATATGAAATATCATCGTGTCAATTTCAGCTGTAATCATGACGTATCACCCCCCCCCCTTCTGTTGTACGTTGTACATCCATTAGAAAGCTTCGGAATTAAAGGTACACGTTGCCTTGAATCGGCCTAGTTGGTCTATAAAAAGGGTTTGTAAACCGTTTGTTACAAAATGTATTTAGAAAGATGTTCTAAAAGTAGAGTTCAATGATAAACACAAATATGCCTCGAAATTGCGTGGTTTTCCTTTTACATCGTGAATTAACACAGTCGGCCATTTTATGGAGTCAAATGTTTGACTCCACAAAATGGCCGACCGTGTTAGTTCGCAAAGTTAAAGGAAAACCACGCAATTTCGAGGCATATTTGTGTGGATCATTGTATTCTACTTATAGAACATCTTTCTAACCATATGCATTTTATAACAAACGGTTACAAACGCTTTTTATGGACCAACTCGACCGATCCAAGGCAACGTGTACCTTTAACGCGAGTTTTATTTACATTTGAAAATGTATATCAATAAAAAATACGAGAGTAATAAGGGAGATGGCCATCCAGACCGGACCTCCGTCAGAGGCATAGACAAGCACAAACGAAAAAATATCCATTTATCGCCAAAAAGAGGAGCACTAGAATAATGAGAAGGTATCCAGAAAAAAGGCGGGAAAATAATAGGCCTTGTCGCCTTGGTAACCGTTGACTTTATTGCATCCACGACGCGACGTACCATTGTAATAAATCAACGGTGATTCATTATTTTTTATAGGGGTCAGATGATTTTGTTGTTCTTTTTTGCAAGGAGCTTTTACCGAGATGTTTTGAGAATCAGAAATGCTTCAGTGTGTGTTCGCTTTGGTGTTGTTCCGATTGATGGTATAGTTTCTTCTGTTGTTGATGCTGATTTGACGGTCTGTTTGTTGTGAGCTAAATCGAAGCAAAAACAGCTGTCTGGAGACGAAACCAAACAAAATCCGAAAAGGTTTGACTGGTTTTTTGGAACAATCAGAAACGTTTTTGTTTCATCACAGATGCAGAGCTTTAATTTCACCGCCATGTAAAACCCAAAACGGTTCACAGCAAGTAATCAAGTGATGAGATTTATTTAAAACATCTTACACTGATATACAGTAATAATATTTTAACTCAAGCGCTCAGGAAAAAAGCATCGACAAGTCTTCCTCAGAAACACCTCAAATCAGTTTTTCCTTTAAATCTTTTAGCGTGTGACGTAAGATCAACTATCAACACTGCTCAAGTATATTCGTGTTTTATAACTTTAACTTTGTATACATGTCTACCGCAATGGTTTTATCAAATTAAAAATAACTGTTTTTGTTTTATTTGGTCTCCAGTAACCTATTACCTTCTTCGGAAAAAGTATTTTGTCAATTAACTTTTGATTGCATTATGACCAAGTTTTGACCAGTTTATCTCCGTCTTTTCTTTCTGATTTTAACATCCGTAAAGCACGTCATGTGACCAGTAGCGCTGGTCACATGACCTTTGATCAAGTCATTTTACTAGCCACCAAAACCGGTAAAATCGTCTGAAGATTTTGTAACCCCCTTTGAATCTTTCTGGGAAACAGTCAGCTGAATAACCTTTTCAGTGACTAACTTTTTTAAAGATGTTTTCTTCTTCTTCTTCTTTTCTGACCGAATTTTGACAGATAATGCTTTTTCAACACGAAAAACATACACAAACTTTCGCATTTGCCACGGACAATGCACAAAATACATTGCACACAGGGTTGATGGGCGTGTATGGGATATTGTCGGGATCCCGTCCAAACTTCATTTTTATTTTTTTAGTTATTTTTTTCTCAACTTATCAATATCATTAGCATTTTTCCGTGCAATACCTTAATTGAAAGCTGCTTAATTTCTCTAATCTATCATCACATATATTTCAAGTTTAATTTGTAAATTTTGCGGGCAAACTTTACCAAATATTGGACCTAGCACCAAATTAAATTGTTGCCCAACATACTCTGAATCCGATATTATAAGGTTGTATAATAAGCATGTTTACTTTATAATAAGTAGGGTAAAAGTTGTTAATATCTAACATTAAATTCGCTGATCTCAGTTTGACTTAAACTTGTTAAGTCTCTGTGTAAAACTTGTATTCGTTGTCAACATACTGAACAATTACAATGATTACAGCATACATCAGTGTAAATATTTTAAAGTAGGTGTAGTAATTAAAAACAGCTGTGAATAATTAGTAAAGTAAAACATATGTTTGCAACGCGTTAGGACAATTTGGGAAGCAAGGCTTTCGTACCTGTTCAAAGGGCAGATGACATACATGAAGCAACAAGACAAAACCAACTCGGAGACGAAAACGGACAAACAGAGACGAAGTCAAACGAAAAGCAAAAGTTAAATCTGACCAACGATTCATTAAAACAGGCTTGATGTAATAATAATAATAATAAAGACAACCGTACTCATGGGATTTCATCTGTTGATGGCCATTGCTTCTGGTGTGCTCTGTTGTGATGCTATACAAACCCTTGCACAACCAATATGTCGTCACACCACAGTCGCTTCTGTTTTGATTTACCCCTAAAGGGCTAATTTTGAGCTATTTTTCACTCTACTGATATAACAAAATAATGTGAAAGTTTTCAGTGCGTCGAGACGCATTTGACCTCGAGACAGATATTACTAAGCAAATAAATCGCAGTATTTCTTATTTAATACAG
This sequence comes from Pycnopodia helianthoides, assembly GCA_032158295.1. NCBI lineage: Eukaryota > Metazoa > Echinodermata > Asteroidea > Forcipulatida > Asteriidae > Pycnopodia > Pycnopodia helianthoides. Next base: position 17,776,396 of record CM063248.1, read on the forward strand.
TTCTTTGCCTTTCTTCTCCGTGTATAAACACCACGCCGGTCCAGTAGCCAGAGTTAATATGAAGCATTGTGAGTGAAGACAACTTGTCCGTTGGTGTGAATCTTCAATAATACACAATCGGTTCCTTAAAGTGAATTATCGAAAGTGCCGAATCTACTGCATACCTGAAATAGATTGAATCATACAGAAAGGACACAGAATAAAGTTAACGTAAGAGAGCCTCTTATTATTTGGCTACTCTTTTCAATCAAGATATTGTGCAGCAATCATATGAAACTGTTTGTAAAGGTGTTGGTACATGTTGAATTTACTCTCTTTGAATCAAGAGAAGGTACTGCAATGAAAATGTTTGTAAAGTGTGCTTCTATACCTCACCGCCATGGTATAATATATCGACAGGTCAAACAAATGGTTCATAAAGTATTAAAATGTATTTTCTTAATTGAATGTCCCGAAGCTTTTATTCAATGTGGTTTGTACTTAAGATTGTGTAATATGCATAATACTTTCGTTATGGCTAAGGGGTTTCTTTCGCTGTTTTCAACTCTGTGTACCCCGGTTCAAATCCCACGAAGTAGCAGAGCGTTGCAAGTGGATTAAATTTTCACTCCATACCTGCTCACTTGGATTCTCCCCCATTTAGGGTTTTCCTCCCACATCTAAAACACACACATCTACTTCATTTTGTCTTTACTTCACGAAACACATTTGGATTATTTTGTTTTATCACCAGGAGCAACAACAAGTACCGTAATGAATATAATGTTGTCTTGTCCAAACTTATAGGAAGAGTATAAATGCCCGAAACGAGCCATGTCATTTGTTACTTCTGTGTCCCAACGTAGAAATATTGAGATTTGAAGTCTAGCTGGTGTTGTGATCATTACAGTCTGGTGGTGTGATCCTCATATGAATTTCAACGACCAGGATGGGGTAGGTTTTGGCTACAAGAAAATTATAACCTTACTGCCTAAGAGAACTTGGAGGACGTTTTCGAAAGCGTTCTCTCTTGGCTTTAAACTTTGATGCTGCTATTGTAATATTCCACCTGTTACACTGATCTACCTTAAACTGTGGTGATTTGCTGTGGATGTTGGTGGTAGCCAGAGCTTGAAGAAGGGATGGGCTTACTACCCTCCCTCCAGCAACATCTCTTTCAAATTGAGCTGCTCTTGAAAAATGTGGTAATGTAAGACCTAAATGTGTTGATATTAATGCACAACGGTATCGTTCTCTGTTTAACTTACCAACACATTTATTCTCCACCATTGAGTTTGACCATTGCCCGTCTGCCTGACACGTTCTATGTCTGACTCCTTGCAACTGAAATCCGTCTCCACATTCGTAGGAACAGATCGACGTGTATTCCAATGCTGTTTCCCCACAGCTTGCAGGATGAATCGTCATGTTCGCTCCTACAAGCAGGATGGGACATGTCTTGGCTGAGAAGAGATTGAAATGAAAGATGGCGTATATAAGGGAAACCAAAGCCAACAGGAAGTCCAGGCTCTATGGTGGCTCTTTTGTTACTATGTGATGTTAGTTGTTACGGGTATGGTGGAACTCGTGCTATTCGATAGGTTTTGCTATTGTCTTACGTGCGCAAGAGTCTCCTGACTTAATAGGGGTGCCTTCATGACCAGGCTGGCACTCACAGGCATCCTGTGAAAGACTGCCCTCTACTGCTGTAGTTGATAAACCAGGACACGATGTACAGGCTTGGTTGCCATATTCAGGTTTGTAAGTACCTCTAGGGCAAGCTGCAAGAAAGAAAACAACAGAGTTTGGGAAATATTGCAGCGGAATTTTGAGGTTTATGGAACAGCAAAAGACAAACTTGGTTGTCGTCGTACCGTCGCATTCACCGACTTGACCGCCGCCCGTGTATCCGGGATGACAGGCACATCCATAGCTTCCGGTCTGTATTTCACATGAGCAGGTAGCCTGTGCATCACAGCAGCTATGCCCCCGTGAGCACACCGAGTCACACAGAGCAGAGCTTGCAGAGGGGTCCCACGATGAAATGATTTCTCCGTCTAAACAGAAAGCCAAAATATCATCCAAGAGAAACTGATGAGTACATATGTAAATGCCAACGGTTAATCTATAAACAGAGCAATATCTTTATTTCAAATGAATATGAAATAAGGATATTATGATATTTCTCTCAGGTGATGAGATGCTTGAACTAGAACAAAATATGTCCACAATTTCCAAGAAACTGCAAGAAAGTGCAACAGTATTTCCACATTCTCCAAAAGACAGAAAGCACTTAAGTATAATGGTTTGTTGACAACAGATGTACAAATTTCTGTTCACCCTGGTCTTACCTCCCATCTCACCTCTGGCCAGTCTCTGAACATCGCCCAAAAGATGCAACAGAAAGATGTGGTCCTCCGTCGGAGTGGAAGCAGTTCGGTTCATCTGATCCGAGCTGACTCCACTTCCCAGAGCGATGACGAAGATGGTGACACCTGTTGCCTTCAACGACGATGCCACTCTATTCAAATTCCGATCGTAGGTAGCTTGGCTATTAGTCAGCAGGAAAACCAACCTGAAGTAACCATGTTGGGTGAAAGAGATTGTTTAAAAATAAACAGAATACTCCCCCCCAAAAAAAAAAAACCCAACAACAACAACAACAACAAACGGATTTAGAGTGGTTTGCGGACACCAGGGGATAAAGTCTTTTACGGAGTATAGTGATTCTGCACAGAAACTTTTCAGTAACAACACTACGTTTGATCAGTATGCTCTGATTGTCTTCAGAAGAACTGAGTACGAATGTTCAGAGAGTATAGCAAGCAGACCTGACAGTTATGTGGGACACAGTTTTCGTTCTTCGTTCAAAGCAAGAAATGATTAATAAACCTTTACTTCATTTTTGGTGGAAACATTTTTGTATGTGGGGCTTTAGCAGTGTGCTCTGGGATTAAGCCCCATGCCCACCATATGGTTGCATGTTTTCAACCTCAATCTTTGTGTCCTGTCTTACTTCGGTATTGAATCTCTCGACTGTTCCAAGGTACGCCGAGCACCGAGAAGTCCCCCATGTCCCACTGTGCATGTTTTCCCGTCTCGGTAACGAATTGCTTGGAAATCGCTCCCAAAAAGGGTGCACTTATTCTTCCCGACTGGAGACGTAATGTAGTCAACGTCATAGTGGATCTGGAAGCAACCCATGTAAGTGACCACGGCGACCCGGGAGTTCTCGGCTGACAAGGGGAAGGACATGGAGACATCTCTCACGAATTTCACCTCGCGGTCGAAGTTGTCCGAATCGACGTTATCCGCCGAGTCGAGGACGAAGACGATCTCGGCGGGCTCGCCCCGGAACCTCTCCAAGACTTGTAGGAATTTCCGGGTGTAGGCGACTTCAGTCTCCGTTCGGTTTCGTTCGATATCTGTGGAAGACTGATGGAAAGAGTCTGGGTTTACTCGGGCCTTAACAACACACAGCCAAGACAAAGCTACGGCGGTACAAACTAACATACCAGTATCACAGTGTATTCCTGTCATGACTTCTACTTAACATGAGTTGGGTTACCAATGAATAGTCCAGAGACGGTATAGTCTTATCTTCACCTCTGGATTACTAAAATGGTCACCGCTACACTGATTTGACTTCACAGTGATGATATACCATACATTGGGGGAATACTCATTCATTCATTTAACCCTCAAGAAAAGAAAAACAAGTGAAGTGAAATCATGATTGCAATTTTTATTTAGCAGTACGTTTGCATGAAAACTCAATTCGGCACGATCGCAAGCAGGATAGTATAGACCTTATGCACATGACGTCATTTGAGTAGGGCGCCCTCGTCTAGAGGTCAAAAGAAGGTTGCTCATTGGCTCATTCTCTGCGCCGCGCGTACAAAATGTGTTTTTTCCATTGTTTCGTCATCGTTTTACCTCTAAGATGGCGGTGTGATGACGTCAATGCATAAGGTCTATTCATAAAGAGGGCGCTATCAAATGATTGCGTGCAAATTTGACGGCCCAATTTAAGTTGGTGGCAAGTCGCATAATCGGCTTGCTCAACATTGATAGAAATTCAACACAGGCTAAACTGTCAGATTTGTTCTCAACTGTTAAAGGTGATGTTTGGATGTTTTTAACGGAAAGGTACGGAGCCCCTGAAGGGCCAGGTAAATAACAGAAGTTGGAAGAGTAAACAAAAAAAATAATAATAATAAAATAAAATATTATTTGAAATAACATTTCGAGCGTTGATTTAACATTTACCATCCTCTTGTCCTGAAATAGGTCACTTAGGGCAGTGGCTGTAATTGCACGAGGATTTTTGTTGATAAAGTTTTCAGTTCAGTCCTAAACTTGACCTTTTATGAAACCATACTCTTGACCTGTGGTCACAAGTTTTTTAGAAAAGTCTTTAAAAAAAAATTGTGTGTTCCGATTCCTTTCTTTTACGCCTTTGTTAAACAAATTTACATGGTAATGGTCGCCTTACTGTGGTGGGGGTTGGTTGTGTTTGTTGTCCCGCCGGTGGGTCCACGCGGCCGCAAGACACTTCAACATTCTCCAAGGTACAGCCAATGCCCTCGGAGCAGAATTCGGGCATAATCTGTGCAAGTGTTTGGAATGTGTTGACGAAGTCCTCTCTGATTCCAGTGTTGTTTGTCTGGCAGTCCCCCATGTAATGATTCAACTCCCCTCCAACTTCACCGCTGGGAACTCTTAACTCTGTTTTGAATAAAGCGGCAGTTCATGCGTAAATCAATAAAGAGGACATAATTATCAATATTATGAGCCTTGAACATCAACATCAAAGTAAGCACCATTTATAGACACAGTGTTTTACCACAGCATTGTATACTTGTTATAATTATGCTATTGAACTTGGGAAATTGTTCCTCTCCTAACTACCCATGTATAAAAACAGGACAGCTGGTATAAAAATTTCGCTGCTTTAAAAAAAACAAATTACCAACGATACCAAGGGGAAAATTTTGCTTGACTTGCCTCAGTTTATAAGACTATGATTTACACCTAATTATGCGACAATAAGATCATTTCTTCAAAGTGGGCGACTTGCGTTGGTAACCAATGTTTTGTCAGGGATTGTGCACGTTCGCACGCAAGCTTAGACCTATTTATATTGTGACATATCTAAATCATAGAAGATTGGTACTTGTGTTGTGATTTTACCATCTGTCATTTTGTATGTATATTTTGATTATTACCGGTGCAATCAGGCCACGGCATTCTGAAGGTGGCCGGGCTCAAGCTAAGAGGACTTGGTCCCCATATCGCCGTGCCGCCTCCAGGAGGGGTTCTGCAGTAGTAAAATTCTTCGTGCTCTCGGTTGAAGGCAAAGTGTTCGTTGCAAGACACTCGACAGAATAGGCCCCCTAACCAAGTTTCGCAGGCCAGAGCGCCGTTATGTGGCGGAGGGTTGAAGGGGCACCTGTACTCTGAAGAAGGGAACAAAAACATGTTGAAAAAGAAATGTCAACAACCGAACAATGGTCAACTTAATGGTGGAAATTCTTTCATTTGGAAATAAAATATATACATGTATTCAGACAACTTTTCCGGCTTCAACAACTAAACAACTCGAATGGCATATCCCTAGCTCAGTATCTTCTTTGTCATGAAACACAACTTTATGAAACTTGCTTACGTTTGATTGATACTGTGAACTCACAGCTCGCAGTGTTTTCAGCCGCGTCTGTTGCTTTATACGAGACTTCTTCGGGCAAACCCCAGGAGAAAGTCGATCCAGACGGGCGGTTGGAGATGACCGTTAAGTCCTGCCCAGAGTTATCCTTAAAAACTGGTTCCTCCCAGATAATTGCGACTGAACGATTGCTGCTCTGCTTTTCAATGTCATCAGGACAGCTGATAACCTGTGGTAGCTCTTCATCTGTGGTTGAAAATATAATAACAGTCCGTGAGTTTTTAGAAATGTAAATGAGAAGTTTGAACCTTACGCAGTAAAACGATTCAGGTTAAACGTATTGGCATTATCCAAACATTTCTTCGGGCTTGCTAAATCCTTTTCCTTTTTTTCGTATTTTACTTTACTATGTATTTATTGATATAATTGTTTTTCTTCAAAATTAGTTATCACTATTGCCTAGTATTTATTCAGTGTGTGTTTCACTTAGTAGCAAGTATTCATCGCAAATGGAAATTTAGATACAAACATGAGCCAGCCATGAAGTAACAGAAGCAGTACATGAGCTTCATCAAGAAAGTGTCGCCGACATCTTTTTGCTACGACCCCGTTTTTCTCTTACCCAAATCGCATAGAGTCCAATAAGTCTTATCCCGTTTTCTAACATTAGAGTCAGTATTTATTACCATACATTGCACATGGGGTTCATGACACTTCATTGTTTGTACCTCTGACTGTAATGCTGAATGTGCATGTGCTTTCGAGTCCGGCCCTATCTCGTGCTGTGTACGTGACTACCGTTACTTCATCCAGGTAGAACCGCTCCTTGGCAGCCGAGGGAGAAGCCTCGACGGTCGGCCGTCCAATGTTGTCTCGTGCCTCCGGTTGGTCCCAGGTCGTTGTGGTAAAGTTTTCATGGAGATCGGTGGGGAGCACAATGTCATCGGGGCAGGTGATGAATTCCGGAGGCTCCAAATCTGAAAACCATTGGAAATTGTATCATCATGTCTAACCAACATTTTCAAATCTCATCTATAGTAGAATTATTGATAAGAATGTGTACACTTATCATCTGCACGCACCTCGTCTACTTCGCTGATTAACTACTACTGCTTTATATTCCAGTTTAGTGAGCGTTACCTTCCTCAGACACGGTGAACTCACACCGTGCAGTGTTACCAGCTTGGTCCTCTGCGATATACCAAATATTCTCTGGTTGACCGAAGTAAAACGAGGACCCGGAGGGACGGTTGAAGATGACCGAGACGTCATGCCCGGAGTTGTCCTGGAAGACCGGCTCTTCCCAGTGGACAACGGCTAGACGAGTGTCGGTCTTTACCGCAATGGAGTTTGGGCAGTTGGTAACTTGTGGTGGCTCCTCATCTAGAGTTTAGAAGGACCAAAATTACTCCTGTTATTCAGAAGGAACACTTTGGCTTAGCTGCCTCAGACTGCAAAGTTTCAAAATTTGAAATGCCTAGCCAAAACAAGTGCTGCTTTCTTTACCGGCCGATCGTAAAGAAATATTAAGAAAGCCTATACATTGCAGTGCTTTTCCACAAGAAAAAGTGAGAGTGTTTAAGGGAAAGTGGGTGTTCTTAAAGACTTTTAAAAACTTTTAATTCCCGAAATCTCGCCGTTGTACCAAGGGTAATTGCAGACTATTTAAAAATCTGCATCCACCAATATGTGCCAATAGGTTATCAGGCAAACGAATAAGTGCCATAAGAAAAATAACACGATATTACACACTTAAAGATTGCTGGTATAGAAGTGATGCAATTTGTGATGATACCTTTAACCGTAATACTGAAAGTACATGTGCTTTCGAATCCAGCCTGATCACGTGCTGTGTAGGTGATGACTGTTACTTCATCCAGGTAGAACCGCTGCTGCGTAGCGGACGGTGACGCCTCGACGACCGGCTCTCCATCATTGTCCTGTGCCTCTGGTTGGTCCCAGTTTGCAGAGTTGGTAGTAAAGTTCTGATGCAGATCGGTCGGGAGAGAAATGTCACCGGGACAAGTGGTGAATCCTGGAGGCTCAATATCTGATGGTGGAGCAATAAACTTTTCAAATGACTTAACTCCAAAACTAAAAAAGGAGCAATGAGGAAATCGACTGATCTTTGACTTACCGATGCATGTGTTTTGCACTGATGGGTCTGACCATGTACCATCTCCCTGACATGTTCTAGAACTAACTCCGCTCAACTGGAACCCACTGTTGCATATAAAGAAGCATTGAGATTTGTAGTCCAACTGGCGTTCCATACAGTTTGGTGGTATGATCCTCATATCCATTTCCGCTACCAGGATGGGGCAAGTCTTGGCTGGAGGAAACATAAAAGTTTATTGAAATCGTGTGTGGTATCCATGCTAGTTGGTTTGTTGGTTAACTAGTCACTGGTGGTTTAGTGGTTAAGAATGCTGGTGGTTATGGGTTCGAATTTCTTCCGAGGTGCCTGTTGACTCATATAGTGCATCATACATAGTATGACTATAGTGCATCATTCATATGCCTTTTTCAAAACCACGACCCAGGCTTGGCCTTCGGCTTCGGTTCCACCCATCTGTTTGAAGCCCATTAAGAAAATCACGCGTTTTCCGAATAGCTGACAGAGCCTAATCACAAGCCTTTGTTTCGAAAACAGCAACAGGTGTAAGGCTATTAAATCTTCTTTATCTTAGATGCAATAGTTACATTTGTTAATTGCAAGTTGTTTGCATTGTGAAACATTGAATGATATCCTTTCCTTGTAGTTGATCTTATTGCCACAAATCTTTCCAGTTTATTTTCAATTTCTTTTGGAAATAAACTTTGTACCATTGCATCTTCCACTACCCGTGGTAGACCACTCTCCGACATGCTTTGCCTCGTTCAGATGACACCATATCTGTAAACGACCTTCCGGCTCGTAGCCTTCACTGCACGTCAGGCTACAAAGTGTCCCAATCCTCATGTCCGTGGTGTTACAAGATAATTGGTAGCCGTTGCTTGGTGGTAGATATCTCTCACATGTAACTAAAGAAAGAACAATTTTCAATACTTCCTTGTTATCACTGTGCTTTTTCTACATAGGAAAGCATATAGGTGCGATTTGACAACGGTGCAAAGTCGGGACAAATCTAATCAAACTTTTGAAAAGAAAGTCGTGATAAGGAATCAATGTTTTATTAGTGTATCCCATCTTTTGAAGATGGACTGTTTTTTTCTTCATATTACGATTAAGGAGTACAGATTTCATTTTGAAAGAAATAAATAAATTATTGGAAAGTATATTCTACGACAATTCTATCTCTCAAGTCTCTGAAGCTGAATAATCAAACGAATCGTTTAAACAGTTTATGCTTGTTGATTGTGTATCGATTCAATACGCAATCAATAAGCATAAATTAATCGATTCCGTCAAAAGGAAGCAACATGATGGATTTCTCCCATTGGAATCAAGGTAACCAAATCGAGGCTAGAATCCGAATTCAGTCTCCTGGCTCATTTGCTTGTGTAAATGATATACACTCAGGTACATTAAGTTCGTGGTATTGGGGACATGACCAAAATGGTTGAAATGCACTTAGGTCTAGATCACATTTAGTTGAGTGTAAATTGCTAAACAGCAAGTACATGTTAGTATCGATGCATATATGACACTTTATAGAGTACATATTCTTTTGAAAAATAATTAATGGGCCTCATTCTTCAGCATGTTGTATTAACTCAACACCCAGACCCGTGGTTTTCGATCATTTGAACATTTTATACATTTTGAACACACACCAACACAACTGTTTTTGGCTGAAGCCTTTGTTCTCAAATCTCCAACCCTTGAACATCCAGATATGGATTTCAGGTAGACAATTACGGAAAACAATGTTACCCAGGAGGAAACAATGTAAGAGTTTATAATTCCATGTACAGCCACAGGCCAGCTTTGATCATGACGACACAGCCCCTTTAAGGGAACGAAAACTGGGCCTAGTTCTCCAACGCAACATAATATAGGCCTCCATTCATTTCGATCATAATGCTTTTACATTATTACTATAATCTGTGGTCAGGTTTGTTTTAGAATGAATATTCGAAAGAAATGAACCCCCTTTCAGAGTCTTAAAGATTTGTTATAATCAAAAGTTAGAACTTCTCAAATCAGGACCTTGGAGAGAACTTGATGGAAATAAGAGGTTTTTTCCATTCATGATACGTTTGTTTGGGATTTCCTGTGTTTGAATTTAGAATTGTTGTTAACGTTTTCTTGTATTGCCTCTGTTCCACAAAAGTAGTCATTCGGCTTATTGACGGGATATTGAAAATTCACTTGATAAATAAATAACAAATTTATATATAACAATCTGAAAAATACACACCAACACAACTGTCTCCTGTGTTACTACTTTTATATCCCTCAGCACATGTACAGATCTTCCTCCCGTTGGCCTGAGAACAGCCAGTTGATCCGTGACCACAGGAACATGCACGTTCTGTTATCAAGTAATCAAAAATTACATGACAATTAGTTAGCATTCGTATGCGTGGATGCATTGTCTATTTTAGTGAGTCTCATCCAACTCGACCTTGGGCTCTCAAAGGTTTTAGATTTTGTAAAAGTTGCAAAGCAGCCTACTCACGCTTTCCCACGTCAAACCAATGTCACTAAAAACCGAGGCTTGAATCCAATTTCAGTCTGGTCCCCTTGTTTGAATGTGAATCAATGGTAATGATGTATTAACTCAACACCCAGACCCGTGGTTTTCGATCATTTGAACATTTTATACATTTTGAACACACACCAACACAACTGTTTTTGGCTGAAGCCTTTGTTCTCAAATCTCCAACCCTTGAACATCCAGATATGGATTTCAGGTAGACAATTACGGAAAACAATGTTACCCAGGAGGAAACAATGTAAGAGTTTATAATTCCATGTACAGCCACAGGCCAGCTTTGATCATGACGACACAGCCCTTTAAGGGAACGAAAACTGGGCCTAGTTCTCCAACGCAACATAATATAGGCCTCCATTCATTTCGATCATGATGCTTTACATTATTACTATAATCTGTGGTCAGGTTTGTTTTAGAATGAATATTCGAAAGAAATGAACCCCCTTTCAGAGTCTTAAAGATTTGTTATAATCAAAAGTTAGAACTTCTCAAATCAGGACCTTGGAGAGAACTTGATGGAAATAAGAGGTTTTTTCCATTCATGATACGTTTGTTTGGGATTTCCTGTGTTTGAATTTAGAATTGTTGTTAACGTTTTCTTGTATTGCCTCTGTTCCACAAAAGTAGTCATTCGGCTTATTGACGGGATATTGAAAATTCACTCGATAAATAAATAACAAATTATATATAACAATCTGAAAAATACACACCAACACAACTGTCTCCTGTGTTACTACTTTTATATCCCTCAGCACATGTACAGATCTTCCTCCCTTGGCCTGAGAACAGCCAGTTGATCCGTGACCACAGGAACATGCACGTTCTGTTATCAAGTAATCAAAAATTACATGACAATTAGTTAGCATTCGTATGCGTGGATGCATTGTCTATTTTAGTGAGTCTCATCCAACTCGACCTTGGGCTCTCAAAGGTTTTAGATTTTGTAAAAGTTGCAAAGCAGCCTACTCACGCTTTCCCACGTCAAACCAATGTCACTAAAAACCGAGGCTTGAATCCAATTTCAGTCTGGTCCCCTTGTTTGAATGTGAATCAATGGTAATGATGGCACGTGCATAAACAGAGCATGACTGAAATGACGCACGATAAGGTCTTAATAAATAAGTACTTAGATCACCTCGACAGTCTTGAGTCTCGATAGTCTGCCATATCCCAGCAGAACACTGAGAGCCGGGGTGTTGTACAACCTTTCTGGCAATCCGCAAACGCCGGTTTCTTGACATTCGTCTATATTACAACAGAGAAAATCACAAAACATTTCCCTGGTAAAGAAAAGAATGAAGAGTATAAACTAAACAAGCAAAACATAATGAAACATTATTTAGGATATAGTACATTTGAACTTACCGACACAACTACCCACTTTGCGATAGCCTGTCTGCGATACAAGTATCTTCCTGTCTGCCTGCATGATGTATCCAACGCCACAGCTACATTGAGTTTAGGTGCTAGGAACAATTCACAAAACACACGATAAATACATGTCAAATTTCCTACAATACTTAATCTGTCACTTAGTATTTTCTCTTACACTGAACTAATTAAAAATGTTCCTTAACTAGGGGATAAAGACTGACTATACAGTTCGAAACAATGATGTATCTTTCCTTAATTGAGGACATTGAGTTATGTTTGCAAACTGTTAGAAAATTCGGCAATAATGGCGTTGTTTGCCCAGGTGTTTGTTCCTGGTCAACTTCTAATAAACCATGGGTAGCATGAAATGTTGTTCAATGTAAATTTACTCTCTCCAACTGAGCCGTCGCTCTTCGTTGGTAACCATTAAAACACTGGCAGTACTTGGGTTCTACTTGTGCTCGGACGCAATGCATGGGTACCACAGTTACAACCTTCGGAATTCTTTATTGAACGAATAACCAAATAAACTATTATTTTATGAAGTAATTAAATACTGAATAGCATGGTTGTTAATATTATACGATTCTCGTTAAATACGTATACAAATAATCTCAAATCCAACTCAGCATTTCATTGTACACACCTGGAACATCCTGTATGATGATTTGATTGTAACTATAGAAAATCATCAATATGTAACAGTATACAAAGTTAATGTGTATGGAGTTCATGATTGACAATTACTGTGCATGAAGTTCCATCTCATCGCCAAGTATGTCCATGGACACAAGTAGCATTGAAATCCCCCGTCGTGATTGACACACCGATGCGCACACGCACCACGCCCTCTATTGGAGGCACACTCATCAATATCTATCAAGAGAAGTTCAACAGTAGTTTCATTTATACAACAAAATTTGATTTATCTTTTTTAGTGTGAGAACTACCATACATGGTTGTAGCAAACTTCAATGTTACCTGTGCAACTTTTCCCATCATCTGCCAACTCGAAGCCGTCTCTACACGAGCACACAGTGCCCTGGTCGGTATTTTTACATACGTGGGCGCAACCTCCATTGTTATGTCCGCAGTGAGCTGGAAATGAAACAATGCATACTTTGTATAAATTTGCACATGACTCTGTCGTTTCCAAAACTTCTAGCTCCTGTTATTATTACAAAATATGTGTCCATTCCAATAATGCTTTCGAAATTTTCCCAAAGGTGCTAAAATGGTTATGTCAAATAGAATTCAAGTAACTCCGACATCCATACCAGCCCCCTCAATTTTTATATTTTTATTGTCGGTGTTCATTGTATATTTAATAATTGCATCGGAGATAAAGATCATTATTTTCGATCTGTGATACCTGCTGTATACTCGGTATTTTCCCGTAGTGCGGTGCGAAGAAAATCCACAGGCTACACTGCCTGTGTGGGATTGGAACACACAGCGAGACGGTCATTGCAATTTATAGACAAACATTTAACTGTACTGAGCACCTATTGTTTGCCCTTTCCCCCACCCCAAGGAAGCCCTGGGTTAATATTGCAGCAATATCCAGTTCATCGGTTCCTTCTGGAGACAAAAGCTACAAATGGAACTACAAAGCGTCATAGATTCCACAAGGAATGCTGATTACAAAATATAGTGGAGATTTTGTTTCAGTACAATGACAAAGGAAAGAACCGAGCTTCCCATTATGAACGCATTATTTGGAAAGTGTTTACTTCGTGACCGTTACGCAGCCAGCCTTTTGCGGGTGCAACATGTAGAGGTACCCATCCTCTGCTGTAGTTAATAATTTGTGTTTAGTAATAAGTGACGATTTCAGCTTGCCAATGGTGATTGATTGTTTCATACCAGTGAATAAAATTAAATAATAAGATTTCGTAATTTTTGTACGGTTACCGAAACAATGTGGAGGGGTACCGACGACGTTTCCCCCTGAGCAGTAGACGGCGTAGTTGGCGGGTTGTAAGGTGTAACCGCGGTTACAGATGAACCTCACAGCGTAGAATGTTCTCCCTAAATCATCAAGTTCTGTGTAAAATCGTAGTGCAGCGTTTGGAACATGTGGAACGTTTCCACAGACAGTACCATCTTCTATCCTGGGTGGATAGCCAACGTCCTTTTGCTGTGGCTGCTGTGGCTGCCGTGGCTGCCGTGGCTGCCGTGGTTGCCGGGGCTCCTGTGGCTGTTGGGGCTCCTGTGGCTGCTCTGCCCGCCGGCAAGTCGGCAGACTCCCGTTCCAGCTATTTCCGTCGCAAAACAGAGCTGAAGAACCCACCAGGTCGTACCCAGGATGACAGGTGATTTTCAAAACCATCGACTGTTTAATGGCAATCACACCATTACTGACGTCGTTTACACCAGGAACTTGGCATCCATCACCTGGTTTTAAACATTATGGAGAATAATGTTAAAGTATTGGTACATAGGAAGGAAATCGATTTGATTTGATGCAAGTTGTGGTTGAATGAATGAAGGTTTTCAAAATGTAGTTGGTCGTTTGGAAAGCAGGAATGTTAGAAAATAGCAACATGGCATCTTCACCTAGTTTGAAACAATACAGAGAATACATGTAAGAGCATCTTGTTGAGACTTGAAATTGCAGTTAAATTTCCTTTGTAAAAAAAATTAGGTTGAACTCATTATTAAAAAGCGATGTTTCAAAATAACGCAGTTAACGTTTTGTCCAGCTGCTAAGACCCATATGTGGAAAAATTTTGTAAAATCACAAAACTTCATACAGTTGTTATATACACCCCAAATATATTTTCTTTTCTTTTTTAGACTTGGACCCATCTCGGATTTTGCCCATATTACGGGCAGGGCTAAAAACAAAAATTGTTCGATTTTACTATATATTATCATTGATTTTTCTCTACACATTTTCTAACTGAAAATACATGGCAACTGTGGAAGATACAGTTTATAATCAATAACTAATTTGTCCCCCTTTTGTGGGCGTAGTTACATTTTTGAAAAGTGGGAGGCAAATATAATATGCCATTCTCGCACCTCGATTGTGGTACTTTTTTAAAACTGAAACAGGCAGTGGAGTCAGATGCAGGGTCTTGTTATAGCTCTTTCACACTTTCAGCATCCACTACATAAGTAGTTTTGCAGTAAGTGTATATTAACTTAGAGCAGGTATTTTATAGTTCCCTCTTACAGAGTGACAGATTGGGTGCCACAATCCAAACAGTCACGATTGTCCATCCCCAATTCAAAGGGCTTGACAGTGGCCCAGGGTTCATTTGAACTGTAAAAGCAAACAATTACTTTTGAAAGTATGTAAAGCTAATGTGTTGATCAGCGGAACTAGAGATTGAAGGATTATTCTCTAATTATTTGGTCTTATTTGAACATTAGTTTTCTTGCATCATTTTGTTACGGCATGGTTCTGCCTCTGAAGAAGCAGAAGAGCTGTATCCAGTGCAAGCTGCTTAAATTTTGCATTCAAAACTGCTGCGGCTTCAGACACCTCAAGATGAGGGTACTATACATCCTGTGCTGTATGAGTTTTTTCATGTTCTTGTAAATTATAATACATTGTCACAACATACAGTGAAAGGATTAAAAGAGAAAAACTACTTGGTTTATTGGTAAAGACTAGAATTCTTACGAGCGCACACAGCGGGCTTGTTTATCCATTGACCATCTGTGCCGCAGTATATAGTCTTGGACCCAAGTCTTGGCTGGTAACCAGCAGCACATGTATACGAAACACCTCGTCCACGGGCCGTTATCATCATCCTTGCTTTACTAATGACGGGAGGTTCCGGGCAACTACTGGGGGAGCCCTGGAAGACACACCGGGGTAATTCATTCCTCCAGCTGGTTCCGTCACAGTAAATGAATGCAGATCCCTGTCGTTCATACCCAGGATAGCATTTAAACTCATGGACAGAACCCATGCTTTGACGGGAATGGATAGCAAACTCTACTACAGGGGCTCCCTGACATCCTCGAGCTGTTCATATGAAAAAGTGTAAGACCAAACAAATAATCGTCTTTACTGGGTTTTTTTCTTCAAATTAACTCATAAAAGAAAATTGAAGGATTTATTTGATTGTGATTGAGTTGTGTTCTCAACAATACGCATTTTGACTATTGAAATAAAACATAGCACAATATAATATTTAAACAAATCTTCATGAACGATTCAACATACATTCAATATACATTTTCAAAACATTTCAATCTGCATTTGTTCATAAAGCACAAACATCACTGACGTTGCTACTTCACGATTCAACACTTTTATATTCATCTCGTAGATGTAAGATCCGCTCATACGACGACCACTCATACGATATTTGAATAAGACTGTAAATGAGGGATATTTTTGTATACGAGATCTGTGTCTTTTAATGTTCATTCTTAAAGTATGGGATTTGTAATTATCGACAAGATAACGGAGTTGTTTTATCTGAAATCTGAGGGGTAAAATATTTTCGATCTTAAATACTGGCAAAGTCGAGAAAAATAAGAGCCCCCAAACTATTATACTTTACTTTGATTGCCGGCCGTAGGCGAAACGCAGCTGATATGAACAAAATTCAAGACAAAACACTGTACAATTTGTACGTGAAGATGAAATTTTATGCAAGGTTACATGTGTGGTGTTAAAAGGGGCGATTGGAATTGATGTGTTCTTCCTTAAACCAATGATGTACTTACCTGAGCACACTTGGATAAACCCGACCCACTGGCCATCCTGGCATCGTAGTGTGTTTCCATTGGGTCCATACAATGTGTAACCAGGATTACAGCGATAGAAGGCATTGCCCCGACTCTCGTCGAGGGTGTAGACACCGTTCTCAAGATACGGCGGTCTAGGGCAGGGGTCTCTAGCAGTAGGGGACTCGGTGCTCCATGAGTACACTTCAAAATAAAAAGAAGTACGACTCAATCGTATAGTCACTCATTTGAAAATGCATGGCGAATACTGAATACATCTACAAGTCCTTGTTTCAACGCATGGTTCTAATTCCAGAACCCTAAAATCAAGTGCGGATCTAGAAACATTGAGTCTGTTGATTAGACTGAGGCCCGCTTAATGTCCCCTGGATCTTAAAGAGTAGAGCGAGTCAACCTTTGTGTCATTTTAAATCTCCCTGGACTTGTTTCCAAATGTCATGCTATGAGGGTCTATTTGGACGCCTGTGATAGGAATTTATAGACAGTTTCAGCTATGCTGAAGCCCGACGATAAACGAGGGTTAATAAAGATGCAAGGCGCATGCGGTCTTGTGGACATGGTTTAACAGTACATGGTAAATGCCTTCACTATATAAACTATACCGGGTCAGAATTGACCCAGGCTTCAGGCTGACCCGCAAACTGGTTTAAAATGGGATATTATTAGCTCGGATTCTGCGTTAGTTTGACCCATTTCTAGGTCATTTTGACATAGATTCCGGGTCACACTGACCCAGAAATGGGTCAGGCCCCGTGGGACCCGGAACTGGGTCAATTCTGACTCGGTAGTTTTTTAGAGTATTATTACAACTAGGTATTGAAAGTATTGACAGCTACCCCGTCCCGGGCTGGGACATGACTTAAGGTTGGCTACCTTTAGAAGAAACTAAAACCATACAAATAATATGGTAAATGAGTAGAGATAGTGTACATAAAACAGTCGTTAACAGTCGGGATTAATATTATAATATGTACTGTATTTACCGTCGAATGTGGTGGCTGGAGTAGGCTGCGTCACCACAAGGCACACCGTAGTCACGACAGCCAGAAAAATATATGACGTCATGGTGACTTAAAACTCTGTATTTTGTTCTGACAACTAGTTGCAACAGCTTGCCTGTTCAGTTCTCTTTATGCCACACTTCCTCTCACCTCGCTATTAGTATTACATACAAGTGTGATTCACTGCAACTGATTGGCAGTACGTGTATATCACTGTTTGACAACATTGCCAGGTCAAAATACAATAAATAATGTGTTTTAACATCTGTATAAACGATTAAAGTCCAACACGAAACCGACGCTATAAACCTTCACCTTCACGAAATCCAGTTTCCGCCTAGGGCTTAACAACACAGCGGGGTTGATATTATAATTGGCAACTGTCAGTCAAACTGGGACTAGTAATAACGTAGAGGGCGTTTCTAATTGTCTTTATCTGGTATCCTCTTAGAGGTGGAGGGTTCAAACGTAGACCAAGCTAGCTTGGTGTACCGTGTCTGTGATACTCGATACTGGCATTATTATGATGGGATCTGATGGGGTACCCACTTATCTTGGGAATCCATGGAAAGTGAATGATTTCATTATAACAGGCAATAAGCCTGTCTATGACTGAATGTACAATGTCACATAATGCCGACCCCACCCTCCTCCCCCACCAACTACCAACCTGACCCTTTTTGGCACACCTGTTCGAAAAATATACTCATCCAGGCAAACTCCTCTATTGAACAAGGAAGTTTGTGGGTCTATTCCAAGCTATATGAAATCATTGTGGCTATGATATGGATTGTTATCAAGTCTTAAAGCAAAATGGTATGATCGTTAATGTAGATCTTTAGTTTGGCATCATGAGGCGATAATTAAGTTATACTGCTCCTTTGTAATAACTGCCAGCCTGGATCTAGACACGGACTCAGGTCGTGAACTTTAACAACTTGTAGGTCAGAATTGACCCGGATCTGGGTCCCGTGGGGCTTGATCCATTTCTGGGTCAGTGTAACCCGGGACCTGTGTCAAAATGAAACAGAACTGTAACAAAATGACGTAGAATCTAACTTAAAATCCCATTTTTAACCTTTTCCGGATCATCCTGACCTGGATACGGGTCAGGCCCCCTGACAACCGGAATCCGGGTCAATTCTGATCCAGGCCTTTTTAGAGTGTGACGTCAGCAGCCCCCGATCCTGGGCCCAATTTAGTTCATAAAGCTGCTTCAGCACAACAAGTAGGTAAGCACAAGCTAATTATGCCTACCAGAATTGGGTTACCAGCCAAAATACCATTTTACATGTACCATTTGTGACTGGTATCCTGTTAATTTGATCTTAGAACAAATTGTTAATCAATATTGTCTGCTTAAGCAGCTATACGAAATTGGGCCCTAGTCTTGAAGCCCGTTTAAAACGCTCTAAAAGTGTCGACAAGATTTTTGCAATGGACTTGCCGTTTCTAAGGAGGAAATTCTAGGTCTGTTATTGCTCAATTAATTTAACCGAATGATTGAGTTGCGTTGACTCCCGTCGTCTTGTAGTCTTGATTGGCGACGCTGTTTTTTTGTATTAGCCACCGGTAGAGGGCGCTACATTGACTGTTTGGGAGTCTGACTCGGAAGGATTTTGGATTTGCTACCCGGAAAAAACCAGGCAGATCAAAACGAGGCTAATTTGCATATTTATATTCAGGCATTCAGCGACAGATATTTTGTGTATGAAACCTAGACGTACGTACCCTTTTAAAATTTCACTGTACATCACAGTGTCAAGGGTTATGCAACAATAACTATCAGTTGGAAAAGCAAACTTGTTTTAAAGTTTTTAAAATGAAACAACGTCGTAAAATTAAAATCAAGAAATAGGCCCCTGCCCCCCGAAAATAGTAATAAAAAATAAAATAAAATAAATCAGGTCTCATGCGTTGCCCTCCACGGCGGACCGACCAAAGCTGCACGCTAAAAATCTCTTGGTCGGCATTTTTTCTGTCATTCATAATTGATGAAATTTACAAATTTTCTGTACATTACATCTTTGAAATTCAGGTATTTTAGTACCACAATTATACTTCAAAATGTGAACAGCATTGATCTAGATCGTCACCGACCGCTGCACCCTTGTTGTCCTCGGTCAGCATAATAATGGGCAGACAGACGGGCATCACATTCACGGCACGTTCTTACTGGTTTTTTGACTCAATGAGCACTTTTTCCCCTCATTTTAATCAACAGCCATATAAAAAAGCTTACCTCTATTCTTCATAAATACATACATTGATTGTTTACTCATAAAGGTACAAAATCAACTGTAAACTGTCGACATTTTGTCGCCACCAGCGAAAACAAAATGGCTGACGATCTGTTTTTATTGAGAGGCAGCAAAGTGACAAATACAACGGCTGTTTGAGTATGCACACTCAAATTATTATCTCTTCATGATGCAAACACGTGGGCTTAAATTTTAATATCTAAACGGCCGTTGACTTATCAAAAACGGAAGAGGCTAAGACTAAGAGGTTTCAGATTTTACGGTGAAAAACTTTCGAAAAGTGGTCGAATTATTTTGAAAGGCTATCATAGTTTATGGTAAGTAATGGATTATTTGCAACAAGAACAGTGATATTAGAATTAGTCCCTCGAGGTGGTACCAATAATGTGAAATTTCAGCACCTGGCTCATGGACTACATAGGGGAGACAGGGGAACAGTCTGGTCACAACCTACTCACCATTGTGCGCATGCGTTTCATTTCATGAATATTCAAATCGCTGCCAGAAAAAAATGTGGGCGGGGTCTAGAGCCAAAAGCGCCAAGACGTTCATTTTGATCCAGATGTTCGTGTGATACAGATATCTCTTCTCCAGTAATTCGTGTTGAGATATCGCATACGTTAAACCAAATGAACGTCGCCAATCAAGACTAATCGTCGTGTGATTGACCGGCAATCAAGAGGAAAACAATCCTTAGGGGAAAAAGTAATTCCCACTCAACTGGATTATAAAAACTGAGAAAAAAAAACTATTTGGTTTGATCAAATGCCTGCAATGCTGGAAATCACTGCCATGCCACACGTGACACGATTCTTATAACCAGCAACCAATTACATTAGGGTAGCACCTGATTTATAAGCAATGCAAATCATGCATGTCTCAGACTCTACAATCGTACAGAGTAATAAAACAAACTTGTAAAAACATTTTTGTTCCGATAACGAAACCGAAATGTCAAACTTTCACCTTCACACGAACTGTAAGTTGTCGCAGTTCCAATCCAGGGTTTAAAAAAAACAAAACAATTTAAACAAACGCCGGGGGGCTGTTGAACACAATGGCCATCGGTTTGAATACCGGGGACTGATCAAATGTAGCAGTACTAATAGGAGCACTTGAGATGTACCGGATGGGGTATTGGTTTGTGTATGTATGTATACATGTTTTTATTACGCTGAAAACAGCCACCCAGCACAGAGGCTGTCAAGAATATACGTCAAGACCCTCCTCAAGAAGAAATCATTTACATTCCCTGCAGTAGAAACACCAATTATAAGTTATCATTGAGATAATAAGGATCTGTGGCGTATTTGATAAGGAATCTATGGTTTTTTGGTGCCTTTGTGTAACTTAGTTTACCCAAGGTACTGGCGAATTATTATGTGAGGGTAATTTGTTTTACTTCGTGGTATATAATACCTTGTTGTGTTTGGGAGTATCTGGGTGTATCTGGGTTTACCTGATTTACTGGCATATTATATTATGTGCATTTTGGGTATCTGATGGGTGTGTCTGGGTTTACCCGAGGTACTTGCATAACTCCCTCCGGTGCATTTTGGGGTATGCGTTTGTATCTGAGATTGCATAAGGTACTGGCATATCTTCTCATCATTTGGGGGTCTCTGTGTTTGTCATGGATTACCCTATAGGTACTGACAGATCTTCGAGGATATTTTGTACCCGGGTACACCTTGGTTTAACTGGGAGTATAGGTGTGTCTGGGATTACCACTACCAGAGATAGGCTACTGGCATATATTCGGGATCTTTTGTACCTGTGGGTATACCTTGGTGTATTTGTGAGTACCTTAGTGTGTCTAGGACTACCCGGGTATGTCTGGGATTACCCAGAGTGATGACATTGGCTATCTGGAAAGGAATGCGTTTCAAGATATGTCCAGGACTGTAGCTCCAGTAAATGCCGACCCACCCCTTTCCAACCAAACCTACCCCAACCATTTTAGCACACCAAATCGAACGAAAACTAAGCCAAGCGTTTATTTCTGCATACTTTCCGTAAACCCCTCTTCATATTAAACAAGGAAGTCTGTGGGTCTATATATCACCAATTAACCAGAAAATACACCGCACTATCAACGACTCGATCATAAAAAACCCAAAAAACATCAACAGCGATGAAAGTTGAATTAGTTTATATACATAGCATTTTCCTGTTTACTCTCTCACCAACAAGTTGTGTGATACCAAATTAATCAATCTCAGACTAAAAACAAAGACTAAATTTCACAATACGTCTCCAAATCAAAAGTAAAAGACTTGTTTATTTATTTGTTAAAGCATATTTATACAGGATACATATCAAGTCAGTGGCTGTTTTACTTTTGTCCTTTTCAGAACAGGCGTAAACACAGGTAAAACTTAACCTCGTGTGTTAACTTAACCATCAAGTCAGACAAATTTTACTAAAACGTTTATTAGTCTGATTGTACTGAATATATAGACAGAAAGGCACCACGGCACCAACAATCAATGCGAATGTTAAACCTCGTTTGTTAACTTAACCATCAAGTCAAACAATGTTAACTAAAACGTTTATTAGTCTGATTATACTGAATATATAGACAGAAGGGCACCACGGCACCAACATTCAATGCGAATGTTAAACCTCGTATGTTAACTTAACCATCAAGTCAAACAATGTTAACTAAAACGTTCATTAGTCTGATTGTACTGAATATATAGACAGAAAGACGCCACGGCACCAATTAGGGAATAACAGTGCGATGAGCCGGTCTTCACTGCGTGGTAATGACCGGGCTGGTGGCTGGCCGCTGTTAATGGACAGAGCCGAAGGCGAGGTCCATTAACAGCGGCCAGCCACCAACCAAGGTCATTACCACGCAGTGAAGACCGGCTCAACGCACTGTTATTCCCATTAATAAATACCTTATAACGAAAAAACTGTAAAAATCGTCAGAATTTGATATTTTTTTGGCTGTTCAACTTTTGAGTGATACCTAGTCTCTTACACATAATCAACTGTTTATACATTTTTTCAAGAACCAGACCATGACTTTGCATTATGTTGGCTTTATGCGCGTACCAGCTACCCTATTGATACACTGCCTGCGCGTTCGCGCCTACGCGTGGAATGTTTCCGCACGCGGCACCATCTGTCAAATAAAAAAATAAATACGCACAAATAAATGAGTTGATTTGATACCGGTAGTTTGCCGCACTACAAGCACATGATTTTACACAACAATGTGCTTGTTTAGGGGCCATTTATTCGCTAGTTCATTGAGCAGGTCTTTATATTATCACATGTTAATACACCCCTCGTGACCAGTCTTTGACCAATCAGAGTGCATAAACTCTTCAAGGTGTTTATTAATGAATATTAAACCTCGTAAGTTTACTTAACCATTAAGTCAAACAATGTTAACTAAAACGTTTATTAGTCTGATTGTACTGAATATATAGGCAGAAAGGCACCACGGCACCATCATTCAATGCGAATGCAAGTTTTGAATAATTATTTGGAAAACAATTACTAATAAAGGGAAAGTAAATCATACATTTTTGAAAGTTTGAAAGAGTGAATAAGTGTTCGATATCAAACACATCTTATCCAGTTAAATTATAAATATTTCATCAAAAAATGTTGTCGCGTTTTGTGTTTTGTCATGAATGTTATGCACGTTTGTCTACAATTCTTACCAAAGGTAATTGCAGGGTCTTTAAATGCTATTTCACCGACTTAAACCTTACTAGAGACATAAATATTTCTCTGGAGGATTAACTGATATAAACTGTTAATGTGAGCAATCAGGTTGAAACTTAAGTTAACACTTGTATTTATTTACTACTTTTTATCTTTTTATAATAAGCAATCCTGTTCCTTGTCTTTAACATTTATTCCATCTAATCAATTAAGTCAGACCACTGTACCAGTGCTTGCTATTTCATACAAATTACGTTCACGGTAAATTCACAAATCACCGTATTACCGGCTTGGTCCTCTGCGATGTATTGGACAGTTTCCAGCAGGCCACAATAGAATTTGAACCCGGACGGAAAGTCTGATACGACCGTCACTTCTTTGCCGGAGTTGTCCTGGAAGACAGGCTCTTCCCAACGGACATTTTCCGAACTGCCCCTGGTCTCTACCGCAACTGAGCCCGGGCAACCGACTACCTGTGGTGGCTCTTCATCTATAAATGAACACAATTGAATGTTATTATCAATACCAGTACCACAAGTTTTTATTGTTTTTGTAAACAATGTTGTAAACAACCGTCAGAGATTGCTGTAAAATCGTTAAGTAAGGTTACTGCATCCGTATATTTCACGGTGTGTTTCGACCACACTTCTATGTAAATTTTCGCGTAGAATGACTGGAATATTTTTTTCGGTGTCATCTGCAAGGGATGTTGGGGTTTTGTGAAGGCTTTGTGTGTAACAAATACCTCTGACTGTAATGCTGAATGTGCATGTGCTTTCGAGTCCGGCCCTATCTCGTGCTGTGTACGTGACCACCGTTACTTCATCCAGGTAGAACCGCTCCTTGGCAGCCGAGGGAGAAGCCTCGACGGTCGGCCTTCCAATGTTGTCTCGTGCCTCCGGTTGGTCCCAGGTCGTTGTGGTAAAGTTTTCATGGAGATCGGTGGGGAGCACAATGTCATCGGGGCAGGTGATGAATTCCGGAGGCTCCAAATCTGAAAACCATTGGAAATTGTATCATCATGTCTAACCAACATTTTCAAATCTCATCTATAGTAGAATGATTGATAAGAATGTGTACACTTATCATCTGCACGCACCTCGTGTACTTCACTGATTAACTACTACAGCTTTATATTCCAGTTTAGTAAGCGTTACCTTCCTCAGACACGGTGAACTCACACCGTGCAGTGTTACCAGCTTGGTCTTCTGCGATATACCAAATATTCTCTGGTTGACCGAAGTAAAACGAGGACCCGGAGGGACGGTTGAAGATGACCGAGACGTCATGCCCGGAGTTGTCCTGGAAGACCGGCTCTTCCCAGTGGACAACGGCTAGACGAGTGTCGGTCTTTACCGCAATGGAGTTTGGGCAGTGGATAACTTGTGGTGGCTCCTCATCTAGAGTTTAGAAGGACCAAAATTACTCCAGTTATTCTGAAGAAACACTTTGGCTTAGCTGCCTCAGACTGCAAAGTTTCAAAGTTTGAAATTCGTTGCCAAAACAAGTTTCTATATTGGCCGATCGAAAAAGAAATATTAAGAAAGCATATACATTGCAGTGCTTTTCCACAAGAAAAGTGAGTGTTCTTAAAGACTGTTAATTATTCTTACCTTCCGAAACCTTTCAGTTGTACCCGGGGCAATTTCAGACCTATTTACAAACTGCATCCACCAGTATTGGCCTATAGGTTATTAAGCAAACGAATAAGTGCCATGATAAAAAACACGATGTTCCACACTTAAAGATTGCTGTTATAAAAGTGATGCAATTTGTGATGATACCTTTGACTGCAATACTGAAATTACATGTGTTTTCGAGTCCGGCCTCATCACGTGCTGTGTAGGCGATGACCGTTACTTCATCCAGGTAGAACCGCTGCTGCGTAGCGGACGGTGACGCCTCGATGACCGGCTCTCCATCATTGTCCCGTGCCTGCGGTTGGTCCCAGTTTGCAGGGTTGGTAGTAAAGTTCTGATGCAGATCAGTCGGGAGAGAAATGTCACCGGGACAAGTGATGAATTCTGGAGGCTCAATATCTGATGGTGGAGCAATAAACCATAATTTCAAATGACTTAACTCCAAAACAAAAACGAGCAATGAGGAAACCGATGATTCTTTTACTTACCGATGCATGTGTTTTGCACTAATGGGTCTGACCATGTACCATCTTCCTGACATGTTCTAGAACCAACTCCTATTAACTGAAACCCACAGTCGCATTCGTAGAAACATTGAGATTTGTAGTCCAACTGGCGTTCCATACAGTCTGGTGGTATGATCCTCATCTGCATTTCCGCGACTAGGATGGGGCAAGTCTTGGCTAAAAGAGAAGTATAAGCTTATTGCCAAGGAGAACTTTAAGGAATTTTTCTAAAACATTTTTTCTTAGCTTTAAACTTTGATGCTGCTATTGTAATTATATTCCACCTAGTTGTACTGATCTACCTAACTGTGATGATTTATTGTGCCTGTGTTTAGCAAGGGCTTGAAGAGGGGGGGGGGGGGTTTAACCCTCTCTCCAGCAACATCTCTTTCAAAGTGAGCTGCTCTTGAAAATGTGGTCATGAAGACAAATGTGTATATAAGTATATCGTTGTCTGTATAAAAATAGTAAAACAACACAATACAGTATAAATGGGGTGACATCCAGCTTGCGGGTTGAGTCGTCATGTTCGTTCCTACAAGCAGGATGGGACATGTCTTGCCTGAGAAGACATTTTTTTTAAAGTAATATGGTGTATAATGGAAACTTAAGTCAACCGGGCCTCGGTTGGTGCACCTGTCTTTTTTATAAACATATGATGTCACAGGTATGGTCTAAATATTATTGAACTCATGCTATTTGATAGGCTTCGCTATTTAATATCTTACGTGCGAAAGAGCCTCCTGGCTGAGGGGTCCTTGGACCACAAGACACTTCAACATTCTCCAAGACACAGCCCCTGCTCTCTACACATAACCCCGGTATCACCATGCCAAATTGTTGAAACTTCTGTAAGAAATCCCGTTTGATTTCATCTTTGTTTGCCAGACAATCTCCCGTAAAAAAATTGAGCTCCAGTCCAACTTCAACGCTGGGATCTCTCATTTCTGCGAAGAAAGAAAAAGGAATGTTTTTTAATGTATCTAAAAGTGAAGGATTTCTAGACTTTAAAGGTAAGGTCATACTTTTGTAATGTCTCCGAAAAGAAATTGTGTAACTTTCATCAGAAAGCCGACTTGTTATGAAGATGTAAATGGTAGTGAGCATTCTCGAAGGAAAACGATTACTAAAGAAGCTCAAAAAAGTTATATTGAAAAAACAAATTTTTTAATACCGACGTAAAGTGGTTAAAGATGAAAATGCCAATGAAAAGAACAAACATAATTTTTGAAAAATTGCTATTTACCAGGTGTGCTAAAGTTTCCCTTATTATCGTTAAACATCTACATTGTTTTTAACACTTTACCGGTGCAGTCAGGCCAGGGCATTTTGAAGCCGACTGTATTGAGGCTAAGAGGACTAGGTCCCCACTCCCCCGCGTCCCCCCCAGGAGGCGTTCGGCAATAGTACAATTCCTCCGGCTGTCGGTTGAAGTCAAACTCGTCGTTGCAAGAGACTCGACAGAATCGGCCTCCTAACCAATTATCGCAGGCCAGAGCACCGTTTTGTGGCGGAGGGTAGAAAGTGCATATGTACTCTAAAAAGAAGGGAAAAAACATGTTGAAAATAAATTCAAACAACCGAACTTCTATTTCATGATGTCAGTTTTGGTATTATAAAATTGATATGTATTTAGAAAAATGTCTTTTCTTACTGAAGGCCAGCAATTGATTTTTCTGGATTGGATGGTTTTAGTTTTTCTTTGGCTCGTTCTCGCCTAGCTTTGAATTTGTGGTTCTTATTGAGTTATTAGTTTTGGTTTTGTTTATAGTTGAACTGTTTGTAATGACTTCATCAGTAAGTTGATTTATAGCTATGCGGATGCTGGAAGGTTTAGTTATGTGGACTACTTATGTGGACATCTTTAGTGTGTTCTAAACCCTGTTATAAACACTGGATGGCAAGTGTAATTAGCACAGTTTCGAGTATACATGCGGGACATTCAGAAAGTTTAACCATCTGTAAAGAGCAGATAAGGTATCATCTGCTAGGAGAACACGCGCAATCTGTTATTAGGCCTTGGGATGATTAGTTTTTGTTTTAACATGTGCATTACGTAAGGGCCCCCCGCTCAGAACCCTTGCCCCCTCCCTCCTTCCCCCAAGTGAGAATTCAAAAAGGCACAACAGAATGGTTTGATACGTTACATAGCCCTGCCAAAATTATGTCGTTGACCCCGCTTGCCACCCCTCACCTCCCCGAAATGAAAATGTCTGGTTATCATGCCACTGATCTCTACAATACTGTGATTGTAGGGAAGGATGATTTTGAAGGTTATAGGACATTGGTGGGGGTGGGGGCTACAAGCAGACAGGTTGAACCATTACATCATGGAAGAGTACAAACTGAGAATTAGGAACTGTGCAGGCAGGTCATAGTGGATGCTTTACATCATCAAAGGGCGAGCTGGACTCAAGTCTAGAGCAGCTAACACCAAAGGAATACTGTAACGCCATCTACTGTTACCAAAAATGGTTCCAACCACATTTGAAGTGTACATATTCGATGCTTTATAACACAGTGATGGTGCCTCAAAAAAGCGAAAGGAGAGAAGATAGTAGAGCCTTCGAGAAAGACTCTGCTAGGATCGAAACGTCAGGCCACTAACTAATTTTTTGCATATATCCTTCAACACCATGTACAGATGATGTTCTTCCCGTTAGGAACAAGACAACAATAAACACTATACTATACAAATAATATGACTCAAGTTTTTCACCTTCAATGATTCAAACCGTCTTTCGGTGTTTTCTCAGACATGTGACATCCTTAGTGATTAAATTAATAACAGTTCCTTACTACGGAATAAAGAATGGCCGTACAAAGGGGGGATTGGAATTAATTTGTTCTTCCTTAAAACAATGAGGTACAGAATACCTGAGCATACTGGGATTAACCCGACCCACTGGCCATCCTGGCACTTAAGTGTATAGCCTGTTGGCCCATACAATGTGTAACCAGGATTACAGCGATAGAAGGCTAAGCCCAAACACTCGAAGAGGATGGAGGCACCGTTCTCAAGATCAGGCGGTCTAGGGCAGGGGTCTCTAGGGGACTCGGTGCTCCATGAGTAGTCCCATGGGTACACTTCAAAATAAAAGAAGAACGACTCAATCGTATAGTCACTCATTTGAAAATGCATGGCGAATACTGATTATACATCTACACGTCCTTGTTTCAACGCATGGTTCTAATTCCAGAACCCTAAAATCAAGTCCGGATCTAGAAACATTGAGTCTATTGATTAGACCAAGGCCCGCTTAATGTCCCCTGGATCTTAAAGAGTAGCCCGTAGAGCGAGTCAACCTTTGTGGCAGTTTAAATCTCCCTGGACTTGTTTGCAAATGTCATGCTATGAGGGTCTATGTAGATGCATGTGTAGGAGTCTGAAGACAGTTTCAGCTATGCTGAAGCCCGATGATAAACGAGGGTTAATAAAGATGCGAGGCGCCTGCGTTCTTGTGGACATGGTTTAACAGTACATGGTAAATGCCTACACTATAAAAAAAAAAAAAACTACCGGGTCAGAATTGACCCAGACTTCAGGCTGACCCGCAAACTGGTTTAAAATGGGATATTAGCTAGGATTCTGCGTTAGTTTGACCTATTTCTAGTTCATTTTGACATAGTTTCCGGGTCACACTGACACATAAATGGGTCGGGGCCCCGTGGGACCCGGAACAGGGTCAATTCTAACTCGGTAGTTTTTATAGTATTATTACAACTAGGTATTGAAAGTATTGACAGCTACCCCGTCCCGGGCTGGGACATGACTTAAGGTTGGCTACCTTTAGAAGAATTTGAAACTATTCAATTAATATGGTAAATGAGTAGAGATAGTGTACATAAAACAGTCGTTAACAGTTTAAACAAACGGGATTAATATTATTATATGTACTGTATTTACCGCCGAATGTGGTGGCTGGAGTAGGCTGCGTCAACACAAGGCACACCGTAGTCACGACCGCCAGAAAAATACATGACGTCATGGTGACTTAAAACACTCTTAATAAGTATCTATACTGTATTTTGTTTTGACAACAAGTTGCAACAGCTTGCCTGTTCGGTACTTCTTATGCTACACTTCATCTCACCTCGTGATTACATACAAGTGTGATTCATTGCAACTGATTGGCAGTACGTGTATATCACTGTTTGACAACACTGCAAGGTCAAAATAGTGTTTAAAACATCTGTATAAACATTTCAATTCCGAAACGAAAACGAAGTTATGAACCTTCACCTTCATGAAATCCGGTTCCCGTCTAGGGCTTAAAAAACACAGCGGTGTTGATATTGGCAACTGTCAGGCAAACTGGGACTAGTAATAACGTAGAGGGCGTTTCTAATTGTCTTTATCTGGTATCCTCTTAGAGGTGGAGGGGTTCAAACGTAGACCAAGCTAGCTTGGTGTACCGTGTCTGTGATTACTCGATACTGGCATTATTATGATGGGATCTGATGGGGTACCCGCTTATCTTGGGAATCCATGGAAAGTGAATGATTTCATTATAACAGGCAATAAGCCTGTCTAATGACTGAATGTACAATGTCACATAATGCTGACCCCACCCCCTCCTCCCCCACCAACTACCAACCTGACCCTTTTTGGCACACCAGTTCGAAAAATATTCTTATCCAGGCAAACTCCTTTATTGAACAACGAAGTTTGTGGGTCTATTTATTGCTAAAAAACCGGAAATCACGCATCAAACAGAGACTTAATTATAAACAAATAAATGTCTATATGAAAGCATGAAATTGATACAACATACGGATTATGTTTTATTTATGGCATTTTACTGTTGTGTGATTCAAAAAACTAGAACAGAAATACATCTTGGTGAAAAGGGAAATCGTATTTCTTATTCCAAAATTTTTACTTTTGAATGAATCGGGTGTCATTTGCTTTCATCTTGTTTCTCTTCTTGTTTGTCAGTATCAGTTATTGAACAGGAAAAGTTCATACATTAGAGTGTCCGGATAATCTTCTATTTTTATGGAAATTGACTTTACTGTACTGTTAAAGCAATTGAATTCATTATACAAGAAACTTAAAATCCAAGCTATATGAAATCATTGTGGCTATGATATGTTATCAAGTCTTAATGCAAAATGGTATGATCGTTAATGTAGATCTTTAGTTTGGCATCATGAGGCGATAATTAAGTTATACTGCTCCTTTGTAATTAATAGCTGCCAGCCTGAATCTAGACACGGAATCAGGTCGTGAACTTTAAAAACTTGTAGGTCAGATTTGACCCGCATCTGGGTCCCGTGGGGCTTGATCCATTTCTGGGTCAGTGTAACACGGGATATGTGTCAAAATGAAACAGAACTGTGACAAAATGACGTAGAATCTAAGTTAAAATCCCATTTTTAACCTTTTTCCGGATCATTCTGACCTGGATACGGGTCAGGCCCCTGGGAACCGGAATCCGTGTCAACTCTGACCTAGGAGTTTTTAGAGTGTGACGTCAGCAGCCCCCGATCCTGGGCCAAATTTAGTTCATAGAGCTGCTTTAGGTAAGCACAAGCTAATGTTGCTTACCAGAACTAGAATACCAGCCAAAATACCATTTTACATGTACCATCTGTGACTGGTATCCTGTTAATTTTATCTTAGCATAAATTTGTTAAGCAATATTGTCTGCTTAAGCAGCTATACGAGATTGGGCCCTAGTCTTGAAGCCCGTTTAAAACGCTCTAAAAAAAAGTGTGGACAAGATTTTCCAATGGACTTGCTGTTTCTAAGGAGAAATTCTAGGCCTTTTATTGCTCAATTAATTTAACCGAATGATTGAGTTGTAAGATTTTCATCATAGTACATCCATTTTTATTTTATCATATTCAACGCAATGCTTCGAAACCGAGGCTAAAGGAACTAAAATAATCAGCACCCTTGATATGAACAAACAATTATAACTGTTATTACCATTGCATATACCATTAAACATTACAGTATATTAACACATATATGCATATACCATTAACATCAGTATATATACCATTTGCATATACCATTAACATCAGTATTACCATTGCATATACCATTAACATCAGTATTACCATTGCATATACCATTAACATCAGTATTACCATTGCATATACCATTAACATCAGTTGGAGTAAAAACTAGAATGCGTCATGCAAAACAGATAGAAAATTCATTAGATCCATTTTTGTTCTTAACAACAGTGTTAATTACTATTCCCGGCATGTAGGTTTCGTGTGCAGGAAACAAAGTATCGCCCTAAAAATGTCCCCAAAATTATACATTTATGTGGTAATCAATGTATGTAGTCGTTAATGCAGTATTACAACCAAATATTGTGGCAAACTTATAAATGATTATTTTTCTTGTTCGATATATCTATACATGTTATATGAAATAGAAACTAGTTCCAAACTACATGTCTGTAAACTATAAAACTATTCTAGGGTCACAACTTCGTCACAGTTTTTTTTTTTTCTTTTTTTTTGTTGATGTACGAGAGGTAGCCTTATTTCTAGACATTTACCTCTTCTGGTCAATACAAACATATTATATCAATTGCAATACACCTCAGCGAGGCTTGAAAGAAAGGCTACATACCTACTGCTTTGATGTAGTAATAATAGTTATAGCCTTGTTTCTTGAAGAAAGGTTACGGTTTACGTATACTTTGCTTTAAAATAATGAGAGTTAGCCTTGTTTCTATTCATCGTTGTGACTTCTCTGGAAAATAGATCGTAAAATACCATCCAGGTATACTTCAGCACGACTTGAGAGGAAGACTACAGACGAGCTTTAAATGGATTTGCAGTCGGGTGTCTGTTGTAAGAAATCAAAATACATGGTTCATACATAAAGCTGATTATAATGTATCCTTAGTTCCATTGTTTATAAAAACATATTATAAACTTTTGTGTATATAGAAAAAAAATACAAAAAATGCTCTGCTTCAAATGTCGACACCTATAGCCATGAAAAAGCTGTCTTTATTTGCATATTATGAAGGTCTAGTTCCTCACCTCGTGTCCATCATCTGTGGGTAGTGGTACCAGTGTTTCTCCTTCCAGTCCTTCAAGGAAGTCTGACCATGCTAAGAGGTTCCCATGTCCCTCAAAGCAGTTTCTTGAGATGGTTGAAATGTCACTCTCAGGCAGCACTTCGTCCCATAGATTCATCCTGCAAGGAAATCAATCCAGTAACACACATGGAAACCTCAAGAAAGGGCTGTGAAATATACTGCCCCAATTTTAATCCAGCTCTGATGTATTCCCTTTATTTTGAACAATTCTTCTGTTCGTTGTTGATTTTAACAACATTTTATTCATGTATTTTAAAGTGGGTGCCTGCCACGTGTCATTATGAGCCAAGAACAATTTGCTTAGATAATTTTGAACTTGAAAGCTTCACCTTTACTGAGTAGAGTTTAACTAATAAGAGTTTGAACACCGATGTGTGGCCAACTTAGTGTCTCACGTCTGGACTACCGGTATGTCTGATGAGAACTCTAACTTATTTCGACTTACTTGTATATGTCTCCAATGAAAGATTCTCTGGAACTGAACGAACCACCGAGAGAGTCTTGCTCCTGGCCGAGGGCAAACACCCCCTCTCCCGGTATCGGCTCGGTGCTCAGACCGACCCCGTTCGCGCTACGGAACCGTTCAAATACAAACTCCAATCACCGACTGCAAAAAAAGAAAAGGATACATTACCACATTATGATTTCAAGGTTAATGTGGCTTGGGTTATAAAAACAGATAGGAAGGCAGATTTCATGGAGATGGATTTGGGGTCTTACGGGACAAAGTCTCCAGTCCAGTTTCAGTTCCATCGGTCAAGTTTCAGTTCCAAAGGTCAAGTCCCAATTCCACAAAAGATGGGGCTTTAGTGTGATTTCTGTCCTTGCGTAAAGTAAGTACTTGTTGCATGGTTCGAGATAAGTGCTTCACAGTTAAGATAATCGTACGGTATTCCTGCTTTGCTATCGTGAGCATCATTTAAACAGCATTCACGTTACAGACCCTGACGTCTGGTCGTATTACTCCCTCCCTTTACCGGTCAGGGAACCACTCTAAAAAGTATAGTTGCTTCTTGCTTATTGTTTTCCCCAATTGTGGTTTTCATTGTTTTACTGAAGAATACTGCAATGTTTATTTGCAGTCAGAATTAGAATGCGGATGATTTTGAAAGCACATCCCAACCAGATGCCTTAAAACTGCTATAATCGGAATAATTGGTTTTCATTTTCCAATACTTGACATCAATTGATAAAGATGTCCTACCCTCACTGCTCCATGTAACAAGAGGCTAGTCCAATAGCCAGTGTTAACAGCAACATCGGTGTAGACAACTCCACCATTCACGTAGATCTTAAGCGAGGCACAGTCAGTTACTGTTAGTGCGTTATCAACAATGTCAGCCGACCTGTTGATTAGATAGGGTTAAAACAAAGGAAATATTGCTTTCGTTAACAGAATCAGGGTCTGAAGTATGTAATGTGTACACTGTGGCAGCATAGACTTGAATTCTAAAGTACCCATCAGTAAAATTCTGTTACAATTCAATTGTGTGCATTTAATGTCGTGTAATGCCAGTAATACAGAAGCTAACTTATGGAATATGTTCGACATAAGAATACCACAAATGAATTGAACAAGTCAGTTTTGTTTTCAGTTGTTAGTTTGATTTGAGGCTTTTTCAGGGCGATCCCTTAGGTGGGGATTCTCACCAGCACAGCGGTAGGCCTACCCCAAGGTTATACACTGATATAGTGTTTGAGTGGTTTACCCGTTTGCTGTTCTTTTGGCGGCATATGAGAAGGGCGTTCCCATGTTGGTTGCGTCGGATGACCGGATCCACATTGACAAAGTGACGGCTCGAAGCTCAGAGCCTTCTCTCTCCACGAGGGAGAACTCTGAGGTTGAAGATGTGTTGAAACTCAGACGAAACTCCTGGGACATTTCTGTCATTTAGGAGGAAACATACATTAATTTGTAATTATGTATTGAAATTGGATTTTAATATTTTGATTGTATTAATACAAACAATGATGCCATGTATGAGAACATTTTTTCTTTGAATCTGGTCTCATAAACTTACACAAACATGTCATTTAAATAAATATATGTAACATGTTTAGAAACTAAACAAGTAGCTTTCCTTTCGGAGGCAAGT
The DNA here is from genome assembly GCA_032158295.1 of Pycnopodia helianthoides. Lineage (NCBI taxonomy): Eukaryota > Metazoa > Echinodermata > Asteroidea > Forcipulatida > Asteriidae > Pycnopodia > Pycnopodia helianthoides. Next base: position 17,811,049 of record CM063248.1, read on the forward strand.
CCTTCACTTTCGTTTTATCAAACATTTTGTACAAAGGTAGACCATGCAGATGAGAGTGTCAACGGCAATATTAATGTTACAAATGGTAGGGACCATTGCATATGAAGGACTTGAGTGAACTTCCTTTTGAATTATTCATGAGTCTGCTCACCGGTCTCACACAGTCTCCCTGCAGTCCCTGGTAGGCACAGGCATTGGTAACCAGCGATGACGTCACGGCAGGTGGCGCCGTTCGCACACGGATGGCCCAGGCATTCGTCGATGTCCACCTCACAGTTCAGCCCCTCGTATCCGGGCACGCATTCGCATTGGTAACTCCCTGGAAGGTTGACACAACTGGAAAGTGATAAGAAGATTTTTAGTTGCTGATTGTAAAAATTACGTATCCTTTTGTCAGTCTTATTTTTTACTTTGGTTTTCTAAATAGAAATCTGAGTTTGAATGACAAAAATAATATACTTTCCCAACGGCCAAACAGAGCTGGTAAAGACATTGCTTCAACATTGTAGTAGAATGTAAAATGTTTAAGAGCATAGGGTAATAATTTCATTGGAAGAATTTGTCTTCAAATGCCATCTTGAATGCACTACATTTTTTTAATGTAGCCATAACGAGGCTATAGAAGGACGATGTGATCATGAAATAAGAATCATCGGTGGTACATGGGGATTATGTTAACAGAACCGTGGGTTGACAAGCTGTAGTTAGGGATCGATCGTTGTACCTTGCGCCATTCTGGCAGGGCCTTTCGAAGCACTCGTCCACCTCTATCTCACACCTCGCTCCCTGGTATCCAGCCTGGCATTGACATCGGAACGTTGAGGGCGTCTGTGTGCAGACTGCTCCTGTTGAGACACGGCTGACTGGCACAACGGTCGGGTGGTGTCTCGCAGAAGAGCCCCGTAAACCCATCCACGCAGTCACACTCCAAACGTGCAATCTGCCGGAGTAATCAAAGTGTTAGTGCTGTAAGCATGAGGACAGTTTAAACACTACCATTTTGTCATCCATTCTACTTCTACTTCGTCGTCGTTACTCGGTAGTGTCCATGAGTCAGGATATGGGCGCCATAGTTAAGTTACTTGCACCTCGTAAACTACCACTGCACCTACTCACAATACCACTCCTTGGACAAGCAGTCAGCCTTTTAGGACGATATTTATCAAGCAAAAAGCATCAAGTGTCTTGCTCAAGGACACAAGTGCAGGGACGTAGATTCGAGTCCACATTGTGATGACCCAGCCATCAGAACTTGAAATAAGCGTGCTACACCGCAGCTTGGCCACAGACACTCCATTGTTCAGCGTCATAGGCGCCCGTAGTAATTGAGTTTTTAAGGGTGGGTTTGATGTCTTTCTTAGCATTAACACTTTGCAATCTGTTTTGTTATTAAGAGAGGCCCAAAGTATTTTTTAACACAGATGTCATTCCTTTGGCTGGGCTTTTTTCACTGTTGTAATGTTTTTTTCCCAAGCATATCCACAACAAGTACCGCTTTTTAAGTTCTGCCTCTTTTTTCAGTAAGATAGTATACTATTTTAGTGTAGTCGAAATAAATGTTACATTGAATTGATTGAATTGAATTTTACAAAACGGTGTGTACCGGACATACAAATGTTGTTATTTACCCGGTCTTGGCACTTAGCCTCGTTCTGGCAGGGGTTGGATGAACACTCGTTGGTTTCTACGCCACAACGGGCGCCCTCATAACCGGATGCGCAGACGCAGACGAATCCGTCAACTTGGATAGAAAGATAAAGATAGATAGCTGAATGCCATAAGCTATAAACTGTGTCTTAGTTCTGGTCCCTGAAGATAATCACAAATGTAGAATTTTACTGCTTGATATGCTCGAATTGAGTTATAGTAAACAACACAGCAGAAGAACAACAAAAACAACAACAGTAAAGAGCAAGCAATCATAAACAAATAATTACAAACGAAGGACATTCTCTCAACAAACAATAACAACAAGAAAGAAACGAAAACAACAGCAGCAGAATCGAGACACCGCACCTTGATCAACGCACGTAGCCTGGAAGAAACAAGGTTGTGACTTGCATCGTCAATCTCCGTCTCGCACGTGTTACCAGCGAAGCCTGGTGCGCAGCCACAGTGAAACGTGCCACCATCTCTTACACACAGTCCGCCTTTTGGCACGGGGCAGATTCGCAGGCATTGATGTCTGAAACGAAATAATATTTGGGTAAACCATTAAAGAGTATGATCTAATAGTTATAAGGAATACACCAAAGTGCTCGTAGGAACGCACACTTTATTCAATGAAATGAATAAAGGATGCCTTATTATTTGTACGGGAAAAGATTTTGTTTTTTCATTCGTGCCGGGCTTCGATAGGTATCGGCAATTCAACAAAGCTCTCTCTGTGCACATTGTCTAGTAAGATGTGATTGTGTTTATCTGTCATCACATGGTTATTTCTCGTGTTTTGTGAGTTAAAAGTGTCATACCGGTTTTGATGACAAAATTCTTGAGGTGATGACGTCACAAACGGAAATATTTCGTGGAATAATAATCATAAAATCGGTATCGACTCTCGAAGTACGCTCTCCTATTACACACAAATTTGCCAATGACCATCAAAATGAGCAAATTTTTATGCTAATCAATGATTTCGAAGATTTTGATCACTGGTGACAGTATTGTACCTCTGCATTGGGACTCTGATGTAGCGCCCTCAGCGGTTGTCATTTGGTTGTCTGGGCACGGTAGGCATTCAGTTTGATACTGCTCTGGCTGATACATTCCCAGGGGGCAAGGCTTACATGGAAGCAGTCCGGTAACACTATACTTCCCTGGACTGCAAACAGCTGTGGGGTTGAATCACACTTTCATTCATGAGTTATCATTTATTAAGTTATTAATGTTCCTTATTAACTACTCAAGTTATGTGTGAATTGAGGAGTTAAAGGATAAATAATGCATGTCATGCTCTCACCAAGTTGCCGAACATTAAAGTGCCGAACATTAGTTATTAGACTTGCCTCGGCAGTTCTTCGATGATCTGGACCCTTTTGCGGACGTAGTTGTGCCCTCTCTGCATGGTAGGCATGCTTGTTGCTTGAAGGCGTGTTGGTAAGAGCCTATTGGACACGGTTTGCACGTTGATAGCCCGGATGGGGAAAACGTACCGGGGTTACACTCAGCTGAAAACGAGTGGATAAATCAGTGATTGGTGGTTTGCCAGCCTTGTTCACATTGTAGCATTGAGTAAACGAGTCTGCATTGAATTCGAAAATATACTATTAATACTAATAATGGGTTCTTATATATTGCTCCATCACACCCCTAGGGGCGTATCAAAGCGCCCATTATTTCTTTCTCAACTGGATATTATTAACAGAGCTATGTTTCTAATTATGAGACCAATTCATGTAGCACCTTCTAATGGTTTACAAGGTGCTGCGGTGCATCCAGCACTACTGCAAGAAACACCGGGGCAAACCCCTTCTCTTTGCGATAAGTGCAACTGGATTCTTCTACGTGCATTACACAACACACGGTACCTACGGCTTTACGTCCCATCTGAAGGACGAAGCAATAGTGGTTATTATGAAAGTGTCATGCCTACGTACACAAGCGTCAAGACCGGGACTCGAACCCGCATTCTGCTTGTTCTCAGGCTGTTCTATCACGTGCCCGCCTCATATTGCCTTTGTTGGCCCGGTTCGAATCTCACCTCGAACCAGACCATCACATTTAGAATGGTCCATCTTGCTGGTATAAACCGTTTTGTGTTTTCCTTTCATATAAACTGAACATTTTTCTAACGGGTTTGTGCAGGCTTAAACTGAAAGAAATTGTTGGAGATTCTTTGTTTTCCTCACAACAAAGATATGAAATATTAAAGAATAGTTTGGTCACATACTCCGGCATTCACTGATGTCCTTGGCCTGTGTCCCTGCGGTCCAGGTACCGGGTGGGCAAGTCTTGCAATGGTCCTGTCCTTCTTCATCCTGGTACGCTCCCTCCTCGCAGACTCGACATTCCTGAGCAGCCGTGTCCAAGTAAGAACCGACGGCACAGTTGACTGTGGATCGGGGTCAATATAGTAGTCCAATATTGAATCCTAAGCTGCTTAAAGGGACACGTTGCCCTGGATTGGGCGATTTGGGCTATAAAAAGCGTTTGTTATTTAATGAAATGGTTGGAAAGTAGAACATAATGATTCAAGCAAATATGCCTCGAAATCGTGTGATTTTCCTTTAACGTTGTGAACTAACACGGTCCGCCATATTGTATAGAAGCCAAATTCTTGACTCCACAAAATGGCGGCGAGTTTAGTTTACAAAGTAAAAGAAAAACCACACAATTTCGAGGCATGTTTGCGTGGATCATTATGTTCTACTTTTTCTGGTCATATTAATTTCGGATCGCTTGTTATAGCCCAAAGAGCCCAATCTAAGGCAACGTATGTGGCCCTTTAAGATTGCCATATTACGTCTCAGTTTCACAAGGCATTGTGCACCTCATTCTTGGATCCATTTGTGCCATACACATTTGAAGGAAAATATAACGGTTAAGGAGTGGGGACATTTTATTTGAACCTCAATATTGTATTGTGTTATACCTACTTAGGAAAAAAATAATAATAGTTTGTGCTCAACTGTGAGCTCCTCGTGAAGTGGATTTGGAAATTTACATTTTCTGAAAGCAATCTTGAAACTACGTTTGTGGTAACATTGATGGTGCTAATACAGCATTCATTTCTGAACTCTTTTTCCTGTGCGACGATACCCATAATATAAATCAGTTGTCGTCGTCGTAGTGTGTCATAGACATTGCTTTAGTTTCGTACTCACTGCATTCTGTGTCCAACAGCATCGATCCTGTTCGACAGAGCGGGACGGTTTGATTTGCAGAGAATGAGCCCTCAACGACAGGAAGCGTCTGATTGTCAACGACGAGATGTAGTTGACCCGACTCTGCGAGTTTGGCGAAGTCGCCCTTGATTTGCTCGAGTGTCTGCGTGGCATTCTCAAGCTGAGCTTTGTGTTGGCTCTTGTCCTAAAACAAAAGGTGGCAAAATCGACTTTATACACGGGTTCGAATCCCATCTACGTAAATTCTCACCGTCTGGCCATAATGTTTTATATGTGTTTAATTTCCCCCAAGATGCAGTATTATATAAGATTGGTTGAGCTGACAAAATAGTCCCAGACAGTGTTCATGTTTTGTGTGATCAACCATATCATGCAATCTGTGAAAATTTTGGCTTAATCCGATGTGTGAGTCAGGACCGTTTTCAGCATGTAAACACATTGTCTATAATTTTGTTTGTAACAACCGAACTCAGCTGTCGCATTTTGTTTATGTTTTCAGCTACAGTTTTCACGAATGTGACTTCAGGTCAGAGGGAAATATTTTACAGAAAAAAATTGGTTCTAGTCTATGCATAAACAGTGATGTTTTTCATCATTACCAATCCTTCATAATACCTTTAAAAAGTATTCAAATAACATGGGTTTGAATCCTATCCTTCCATTTTGTTTGATCGCACATGTAGGACATTCCGAATGTTACTTTTGTTGGTTTGTCCTGTTGGTTTTTCCGTACATTGATAACGAGCTATCTCACTTTGATTTGGCATTTGAACTGGTGGTTTTTTCATAATTGCAAAGTCCTTTACTTGATTGATGAGTAATTTATATATTTACCGGTGATCGTATTTGTGTGGAGACAGTAAAATCTATTGTCACGGTGTAGTTCAGCTCTATGGTGCCGGGACTTCGTCGCCTTCTCCTCTTCCTTTCTTCATCTATCTCACCGCAGTAAACTGTCACTTCATCCACCCTGAACAGTCGATTCGAATCAAAAAAGTCAATTTCTATCTAAGACTTACGGAGCTCTGGAAGTGACATCCGACATGTTGAGATCCTGAGATAATTTACTGCAGTATATGACGACCTCCCGAGATGATATATTTCAGGATGACGACATCCTGAAGTAAAGATGTCATCTTCCCAATACATTGTATCTTAGGATGTCGACATTATAAAAAAAAGTAAGATGTCGACGTCCAGAGACAAATTATCTGAGGTTGTCGACATCCTCAACGTAGGAAGTCGACTTCCCGAGCCTGAAAACGTCGAGAACCCAGGATAGATTAACTTGGGATGACAACATCCTACTTTCAGGATGTCGTCATCTTACATTCATGAAGTCATTGTCCTGCAGTAAAACTATCAAATGATCTCAACTTGTCGAATGGCACTTGCAGAGCTCCGTAACGACTAAAATACAAAGCACTGTCAATAATTATTACAACCCCAAAATTGACAAAGGTTCTGTTGATATATAAAGAAATAACCTTTGCTCCGCTGTGATCCAAAAGAGTTATTTCGGTTACTTACAAACAGGAGTTCTCTGCCATACACCCGCCGGCTCTACCAAACATACTCTTCTGGAAGTCATCAACGAAAGCCGCTTGGATTGCCCGTTGTGTCTTTCCATTTGTGCAGTCTCCGGCATAGTACTGTGTTTCCATACCCAGTCGAGCTCCATCCGGAACATGTGTTTCTAAGCAATAAGGCAGAAAGACTGTTGAAAGAGATGCATTATTTCGTGAAGAGCCGAGAGAACATCTACTTCGGCCTTTGAACTGGAAGGTGGCTCTGCAGAGTATCGGTATTATTTAGCTTGTCGTGGTTTCCATTTATATTTTTGGCTCATCCAAACCAATGTACTCATATCGAGGCTGGATGGCAAAGAACCGTTCTCACAACACGTGAGCAGCAATGCAACAAGTTCGATTCGAATCCATGAGACTCACTGTCGCTGAGTGAAGTCTCGGTTGTAATGAATCATCTCGACGTTTCGACGAGCTGGTGATTGGGTCGTCAATTTTCTACACAGATGATGGTGTTAGCAGTTTTGTACCATATGCATTTCATTTTAATTTTCTATACCTGCGTAGGTACAATAATTAATCATTAGACGCATAAAACTGTTACTACACAACAATTATGGAACCTGACTAACTTTTTGAACTCATGATAAACATTGTATAGTTGGTTTGATCACAGACGATTCGATCACTCTGCTTTGAAGTTTCCATCTTTTTCATTTATTGCAAGTCGGAGGCAGTTTTTCTTGTCAACTGAAGTGTTTTTTACTTCAAATGGAGCTCGCAATGGCTGAGTAGTATTTGTCTTTTCGACGTTTCGATGTTGTGGTCTTCAACTCCTTGGTTGCAGTTTGCTTCTAAACAGTGCAACAAATTCGTTTCGTGTCTCAGGAACGCACTATCGCTGAGTGGAGTTTTGTTTTTTAACGGATTGCCTCGACATTTTATTGTGGTCGACTCTTCAATTTTTCAAAAACAAACGATCATGTTATAGTAAAGAGTACCGCAAAATCAGCCAGATGTGTAATGCACTCTTGCCCTTATCACACTCACTCATGGTCTCGACGTTTCGACTAACCTGCCAAATTGTGGTCTTCAGTTTTTGGACCTTCCATTCTCAACTAATTAGACTTACCTGAACAATCCGGCCATGGTATGGAGAACCCGCTGGGATTGGTGGTCCATCTTCCCTGGCCACATATGTACCACGGGGCCGGCTTCTCGGCAAACTCGAAGGCCTGGTTGCAGAAGACACGACAGAACGTTCCGAACAGCCACTGGTCACACGCCCTCGCCCCGTTACGTGGGTCTGGGTAATGTGGGCATTTCGTAGCTGCAATGCAATAAAGCAACCCTGTCAGCATTAATTGTAAAACATCGTTTTGCAAACTTAAAAACTTGAAAAGAGTTCTTTGGTTTTCAGATTTTTAGAACAGAGAAACCCTCAGGACCTTCGAAAATCAAATAAGATGTGTATTTTTATTTAATTCTTATGCACATAATTATCAAATAACTTAATTTAACCATGTACATAAAGTATCTTTTTTTTGTCACAGTTGTCGTTTTGTTTGTGTTGTTTGTTTTTAGATAGGTTTTTGGTTTTGGGTTTTTTGTTTTTTTGAGAGGGATATTGGTGATGTTTGTCTTGGTTATACTAAACTCACGTCCGATACGAATTCTGAATTGGCATTCTGTCTTCAATCCGGCAGCATCTGTTGCTGTATACGTCACGATATGTACTCCCCAAGTTAGCTCCACGCCGGGCTCATGTGTCTGAAAAAAAATGGCAAACGATAATTATCTGCTTAAATTGCTACATTATGCTCGCCAGATTCCAAAGCTTGTCGTACAGATTGAACTTCTTTATTCGCCAACAATTTCATTTTGGTTGAAAATTATGAAGAATTTATTGACTCGAGGATCGACGGAATAATCCAAAACAACCCTATCTTTATCTGTGTTGATGTGTTAGCAGCAACGTCCTGGCCGAGCAATCACAGTGCACTAAATTCAAGTTCACAGAGTGTAGGTCTGAATTCATGCTTGGCAGGCGTAGGTGGTTGTGTCCTTGAGCATATTGCTTTGTCCCTCGGATGGGACGTAAAGCCGAAGGTCCCTAGGATAGTAGTGACCTATACCCAGAACACTTCATTTTAATGTGGAAGAGTAGGAGTTAACCCCGGTGTTACAGGTTTGTTGCAAGCACCCTTGTTTACAAGTTTCCTCGGGCTTCCTTCAATTTGGTTTCACTACCAGAACTTAGTAATAATAATAAGCAGCACGGCGTGGTAGTCTATACCACAATCTCGTAGGAACTCCATCCCTATTTTGTCAGTTCAGAAAGAATTTTTAACTTCAGACGCATTTGGTTTCTTCTTGTAAGCGCTTTGTATCCCTGAATAAAGACGCTTTACCAAATTCTCAGCGGTTTTTTTTTCAAATCTGAATACCGTCAGTAGAAACTGCATGTCCAAAAACTAAGCAAGCCATTAGCATTGTCTTACTTGAGTCAAAGTGGGATCGTCTTTAGAGTTGTCAGCAAATCGTGGTTCCTCCCAGACGACTGCTTGGATTTTTTCAGGCGACGTAATATCTATTTCGTCGTCCGGGCAGTTTTCTACCGTGGGTGGTTGTGTATCTAAAGTGGAAAAAAAAAACTCACATTGACATCACGACAAGTGAACAGCGAGGGAGGTGCTTAATGAGCTCCGGGTATCTGTGACTGCGGCTACGACTTCACCACTTGGCTTATTGATCACTGTCTGTTGTCTGCAGTTCGTTCACCATTGGCGCTGAAGTTATAAAGTTAACAGCCAAAGCCAAGGTCGTTCAATGACGTCAATACCTTTATTGCTAACAAGTAACAACCTTATGCACATGACGTCATTTGGGTAGGGCGCCCTCGGATAGATCATTGGCCCATCCTGTGCGCTGCGCGTACAAAGATGTGCGTTTCCATTGTTCCTCATCGTTTTACCTCTAAGATGGCGGCGTGATGACGTCAATGCATAATGTCTATATAGAAGGGGTGACAGAGCAAGAGCCGCCTGCATCCCACGCTGACTAATTCTTGTTCATGCGTATTTCTTCACGGGATTCTTCAATATAGGGTAATACAATGTGATACACTTAAAACCATAATTGATTCTCTTCACCTAGGAAGAAAAACCATAATTGATTTTCTTCACCTAGGAAGTGGGCACCCGTGAGGGGTAAATTTGGTTCCTTGGATTGATTTGTCTTTCTTCATACATGTTGCAGGAGATGCTGCATATTTCATGTGGAGCCGAGATAGTTTGAGAAATGAAACTGCCCCAATGACATTTTTTTGTGTGTGAGCGTCCTACGGGTAATGTCCGTTATTGATTTCGTTTTTGTGCTTGGGGTCGAGTTGTTTCATTTGTGCTAGCAAGATCCTCGGAAAATACTACTAGACAAGGAAAATGTATACAGAAATCGATGAATCGATTGTCATGGATGTTTCTATATCTCAAACTTACCTTGAATAACCACCTTAAAGTAACACTCCGCACTCAAGCCACCTGTGTCCGTAACAGTATACCTTACACGAACAGATCCAATCTGAAATCGATGAGGTGATTTGAGTCCAGCTGGATGAACGTCGACGGTGAGGGCGCCTGTACCGTCTAAACTATCGCTGATTTCTGGCATATCCCAAGTGGCCTCGGCCGACGAGAGTCCGGGTTCGGCGTCTTTAACAATTGATTCTGGGCAGGTTATTTCAGGCGGTATGGCATCTAGAAATTAAGTTTGCCATTGCAAGATTAGTATCAGTAGCGACAACTTAAACAAAGTATTCATACGAATAATCCCGTGTACATTATGCATTATCATATTCATAATTTGGTTTTGAAACATTTGTTGATTTCGCATTCATGTGTGTGCAGTTTAGACCATGTGTATCCGTCATTTAGAAGGAAAAAAGTACATTGTATATGTCTTAAGTTACATGTGACTCTTGCTGACCCTTATGAGCTGAATTGACCCAAGTCTTTGATAAAAGGACCGCTATGGAGATAGGCGATTCAACTCAAAACATCTTTATAAAAGGAATGGTAACAAAAGCTCTCAACTGCGAAGATAGTACATGGATACATGGAGTCACATCGGGGGACAGGTACCCGAGTATTCATTATTTCTTACCAACACACGCGACCTGTTCGTCTGAAGACCAGTCTCCACTGGTCTGGCACTGTTTGAACGTAGGTCCCTGCAGTCTGAATCCTTCGTCGCAGTTAAACGCACAGGCCAGCTTCACCTTTTGCCGCTTGTTGCCACACGTTGCAGGTTCAATGACACCATTACTTAAGAGAGGCAAAACGGGGCACGTAATAGCTGAAGGAAGGCAAAAACAGATGCGAAAATTATCAAAAGTTACTTTTTTGTTACCACCTAATAAAGTCGCGAATGGAGTTCGCCCTTACCCTTTTTGTAACCATAACAACATTATCAGCATGTGAGTAGGGCGCGCTCGGCTAGGTCACATACATTTATGTGCATTTTCCATTGTTTCATCACCGTTTAACCTCTAAGATGGCGGCGTGATGACGCCAATGCATTAGGTCGATACAGTGCTTACAACTACAATAGATGGATTGCAATAGATATCATCGGCCGCCATCTTTGATGAATTGTGCACGCGTGGAGAGGTATCATTTGCTGAGAGTCGTGCGACGCGTACACGCGTGCACTTTTCCATTGTTTTACATCAAAGATGGCGGTCAATTACTATCCATCTATAGCATTGGCCGCCATCTTTGATGAAACGTACACGCGTGAAAGGCTACCATTGGCTGAGAGTTGTTACACGCGACACGTTTCCATAGTTGTTTTTCATCAAAGATGGTGGTCAATGACGTCATGTGCAATCCATCTATAGTCACGCCTTTACCTCTGCATGAAAAAGGTTCCCCGGACCACTCTCCTGTATCGGTGCATTCACGTTCTCTATCTCCGACCGGGTTGAAGCCATTGTCACATGAAAACCTTACCATATAGAAATCAAATGAAGGTTATGTTAACTAATATAACTTTTCACAATACGGAGCTCCGGAGTGCCATGTCATTTATATCGAGATAACAACATCATTTTTGTTATTCCACCAAATTAGCTCATTTAGTTTGTCACTTCTTGAGCCCCGTACGCATGTTCTCCATACACTCCAACATTAATAACAATTTCAAAAAAACTCACACTCGCGTTATAACAGTATAATTCCGTTCTCAAATGCATAATTTTGATCCCCCCCCCCCTCTTTTTTACAATCGGAACTCATGGGACAATTTCAGGTATTCGATTTGAACTTAATTTGTTAACTAAAATTCTGGAAAAAAACTGTTTGAAATGTTGTCAAGTTAGGTTGTGTCTCAGCATAAGGTGGTCATTGTCCATTTCCGGGTCAGCGTGGTCCATTTCCGGGTCAGCCCATGACCCATTTCCGAGTCAGCATGACTCGGTCAGTCGGCCGAGTCAGTCATGTCTAGACCTAGAATCCGAGTCAGAGACGCATTTAAGTGACCTCGGTTATTTGTAAATGCTGACCCCTCTGGCCCTCCTAAGACCCAGTGTCATACCCTTGGGGTATCAGCCTCCATTGACCTTAATAACATGGTCTGGAGGAAGTTGAGTCAAAAGAGGGCGCTGACGGACGAAATGTTTACACAGTTAGTAGCCCGAACATCTGACGTCACACTTCGAGGCTCATGTTTTACAGAGACCGGCTTCGAGCGTTTGGAGGAATCCTGACAAACGCACCTTTGACCTCGCATCCCATTGCGGCCTTGCGGATAGGGGACCAGTTGGACATGGGACCAGTCTAGCAGTGACCATCTCTTTGATTAATAGACCGGTGCCTGTCCTTATCCTTGCGGATAAGCGGACCAGTCTACACAGTTCGCCGTTATGGGGGAGCAGAATCTCCTGCCACACCGGGTGGGGGCAGTACTGACCCGCAGTGATTTACCCCCTTCGTGCGTCAGAAACTAACCTGCAAGTAGTTCCGTATACATTGGTATCACCAACCTCTTGTCCTGAACAAAACACACCACCGTTAGTTGGTATTGCCATGTCGTCACATTTCACCTCTGGATAAAAAAGGGGGGTCAACAAATTCAAAGTAGAGGTTTATGATCATTAAATCAAATCTTTAATTAATTATTTGTTATTTGAATCTTGTTCAATTAACATCTTTGCTCAGACAAAAAAGTGAATGATTGCATGTTATACCGTATTTACGGTTGTGGACAATTTTTGTTTTCATAAGATGAAAGCGACAGGGACGACCTTTGCTCATAAGCATATTTCACGTCCGCGGATAATAAATATAACTGAATCAACGTAATAGGTTTTTTCTGATAACTGGTCCTCTCTTCACTGGGCTACTAAAAAAGGCTATTGGTAACCAGTGATGCGACTAAGCCCAGTTGGCTGGTTACAAATAGTCGACTAGCGTAGTCCAACTATAGACCTTTCCATTGTTGATTAGCAAACCGCGCTGGTTGGCATGGAAGGCCGAATGTTGGCAAAACATTCAATCGTGTTAACAGACACAAACTCAACAGTGTTTTTGAATATTTATGTAACATTGTTACAAACTGTGGCTATCTGATTTTGCTTTGCATTTATGGCTTTCCATAGTTTTTCCAAATTTGGTTGGCAAAAAGTCGGGCTATGACGTTGCAATAGAAAGGTCTATTGTCGACCAGACAGAGTTCGGGCTATTTAGTCGCACTATGGCCAACGGTAGTTCTTGCGCGAACATGGCCATTCATTACGCAGTTTGGGATAAGCTTACGTTTCGGAAAACATTCGAGATTGACCTTGTGAGTGTATTTTGACTATTCTGACCAGATTCGAGTTATCGGCGTAAACATTCATCAATGAAACAATTTCCGAGCGCTAACGCAATAACTCGTCAGTGACCAGAACGAGTTCGTGGTGTAGGTTCATTTCTTGGAAATGAATGATCTAAAAAAATAATCTACGGTATTTCTGTTTGTTTTCATGATCGTACTCTTCAAAGTTTTATTAACATCATCAGAGTTGTATGCTTCGGCGTTAGTTATTTTCAAATGTTTTTAGCCGTCACTTTTTGCCAGTTTGTAAAATCCGCCATCTTGAAAGCCTGCCTAACCGAGCTTACGGCCGTGCCCGAATTGGCGGCTGTAGCTACGGCTACGGCTGGGTCGTCGCGATGGTCATGCGTTGACGTTTAAGGCGTCCTTAGCAACACCTTTAGCAACAGTCGTAGCCGTAGCTGTAGCCGCCAAATCGGATACGGCCTTACATCTCGGTACGGTTGAAACACAGGTTATTTTAACCACTGCAAGCTGACAAACGCGGTCGGTAAGTCTGCTGCCACCAAGCGGCCCCAAAAAATGTGAATTAAAATCAATTTTAACTAACTTTGACACTGTGCTCTGGTTCCTGACCATACGGTGTCGGCCTGACATCGGCGTCTGGCTGACGTAGAGGGTTCAATCAGCTCGTAGCCGAGGTTGCACTCAAACGAGCACAATGATTGGTAGATGTTGTCACAGTAATCCTGTATAGTCTGACCGTTGGGTGGTGCGTACAATCGTGCACACCTTTTCACTGTTTTAAAAGGAAAACATGTTTGAACACAACAAAAAGTTACGGAGTACCCTTTTTTGTGCAGAAACTTAGTGAAAGTGGGGGAAATGTGTAGTTTTGTTTTCCAATAATCGAAAGTTAGTATAAACTATAAGTCAGATTGTATTTTCAATTATCTAAACATATTTAATAACTTTATTTAATTTAGTTGTTGCACTGTTTTGCCGAAAAATATGGTTATTATTTTCTATTTCCTTTTTTTTACTTGTAAAAGTTATCTAGCAATTAAAAAAACAACAACAACAACAAACGTTTAACTAATATTCAATCGTAATTTTCTCAAAGGTGGAAGCTTTTTCACACGAAATCCGTCCGTGGATTGAGAAACAAACACGACACAGTGAATGGTTCTCAGAAAAGATAGAACACATAATTATTAATCAGATGTTTGGCTTTGTGAAGTTCAGATTCGAAAGATCTTATCTAATCTTACCTTTGCATCCACCATCCCTGAACGGATCACCTTTGTATCCCTCCACGCACTCGCACGCCGACTGGGACGTACTGCCCTCTGCCGCCGTGGTCGAGTCAGCCGGGCAAGGGGTACATTCGCTGACCTGTGCGTAGTTCGACTTGTATGTACCCCTCGGGCACGCTTTGGAAAGAAAAGGGGAAACAACCATAACACATTCAATTTCAAACGTTTGTACATTGCTTGGATTGCTGATAAGTTTTTCTTGTGGAGTAGTTTTTACGAGTACAGTAATCGCCAGAAGCAGGAATACTGTACACCCAACAGGTTTTGCTTGCGTTCGTTTTTTTTTTTTTTTTTTTTATATATATCCTTTTCTCTGTATGCTTTCCCTCGATGACCAGAGGCAAAGGACTATACTAATAGTGTGTCCTTCAAGCCTCGGTTTGGGTTAATCAACTTATTAAAATAATGGAAGAACACTGGGGCACATCTTTTTGAATGACAGTATTTTACTATTGTTGTCATGTTTATTATTATTATATGTTTTTTTTAATTATACTTTTGTCCCTCCTCTGCTTAACAAACTTACTTTAATAAAACTTGTTGTTGTTGTATCTTTCCAACAATTTAAAACAAGACAGTATTCCTTTAACTGCCATTGTTTGTTTTTCCTCTTTTTTTAAAAGATGTTATAGCAGATTACAACTTTCAAGAACAATCTCTGTTTATCTCATTTTTGGCGGGATGTTGATCCGCTTTCAGTTCTTCCTGTCGCTTCAGAGGGACCCGTGGCGGGGAAGTCCCCCACGCAGCCCGCACCGGTTGCTTCCACCGGCGGCTCCCGGACGTTGCTTAATGGTGGCCCTGACCACAAGGTGAAACCGTATACGTGCTCGTCACCCACCCACTGGACTATAGCTCAACCTGAGCGTTTTTGCACAAGCCGGTGAAAGTTTAACAGTTTATTTTGTTTTCTTCTTGAAAATAAGCCAACTTTGTTAAGAGTACAAGCTACGACTTGTTCTATTTTTGGAGGTCGTCAAAGGATGTACAGAGTAGAGTGAACTTTCAAGTTTTCAAGTTATGAACTAAACTCTTCAAAACCGTGAGCTTTAGATGTCCCCTCCTCCACCCCAACTTGGTACTTTATACATTGACTGTGAAACTGCTTGATTTCAGCAACAGAGTCAACATTGAAGTCTAAGTATCAAGCGGGCTGAAACCTACATGCCGTATACGTGGAACCCTCCGGTGGCCGACAGGTCTGCAACCAATAGACCGAAAACCACATTTCCCTTAATTACTCGTTCATTCTTCGGCAACAAAAAAAACCCTGATTGATATGACCTATGACCCTTTAGGCAGTATGACTCATGGACTCCGAACCCCCAGTTATAAAACACTTTCTAGATAGGGTAGTGTACAGACAAATCTGGCCCCATCGCAGTGTGAACACATCATAATTAACAACAACAAAATAACAGTAAATGTTTGTTTTTCTTTCGCCAGACTATCTCTACAACGTCTGGAAAAGTTATTAGCTCTGAAATAAAGTATGCAATCATTGCAAAGGAGGTATACACGTTTTCTCAGCGGATCGCTGTGTTAAAAGGTATTTTAACATGAGAAAGTTAACCTGGTTTCGTTATAGTTTCCGAGATTGAAGGTAAACCTATGATGAAGTTGAAGGGCGAAGCTTATTCGTAAAAGTACAACATATTAGATGGGAAAGTACATGCGCCTCCCCCCCCCCCCCCATCGGATTTGGTTTATAGTATTCTCCGGAAAAATGGTTAACTGGGCCAACATACGAGAAAACATTCAAACAACTACAAGGACTTCGTATAGGCAGCTGTACATTTTATGAATTTGATTATGAAAGCCCTCGACGTTTCAACTAGTAAAGTTCAGACTGTCTTCTTTCTCCACAAAAATTTACGTGTTTTAAATGAACACTCTAGTCTGTGAATGGTGTTGGTATTTAAACAACATCGTGAAAAGCTTTTTTTCTCAACTATAAATTATCTGCATAAATGAGATTGTTTCAAGTGTTGGTAGGAACTAGTTAATGTTTGTTTGGGGTTTTTTTCTTTTTTTTCTAAAGCTATGAATAAATTATCTTTTTTACGCTCACCTTCACACTTTGTATGCCATTCATTCCAAAATGGCCGGGTCCGCAAACGCAGTCATGGCGCCCACCTACGAGAGAGCACGTGCACCTGGCGTTCTCGTGGCAGCAGCCGTGGTTGGCTCGAGCACGCCCCTTGACGCATCGGCTGTCGCAGAGGCTCTGGTCCACCAGCGCGTCAAACTGGTTGTCTCTGGGATCTGTGTACAAAACCGTAAGACAATGAAAGCATCAACAAGTCGAAGAAGTCGTCAGAAATTGATTTTTGGAATCCAATCGAAATAATGAAGTCAAAATGAAAATGAAAGTCGAATCAATTATTTTTGACATTATTTTTGTTAAAGCATTTATTTTATTTTATTTATATATGTTTTTTTTCCTCGGGTTTTTTTTTTTGGGGGGGGGTTGGGGGTGTTCTTCCTGTTTTCCCATAATCAGTTCAACAAGTGCAAGATCAAGAAAATGTAATTGTTGGTGTAGGTTGATCGGAGTTTGTTGTGTGCCCGGAAGACGGACGTATTAAAGCTACGCCCTTCTTCCGGCAAAAAAGTACCTCCCCCCCCCCCGTAACAGAAGGTCGTAAGCACTAAAATGGCTCCTGACAAAAAAATGAAATTACTGTTACATTTTTTGTTGCTAGTATTACCCCAAATGAGATATTTCCCATTCCCATGCAGAGATTAGCCTTCTTATAGAAGGACTTATGAATGGCGGAAAACCAATCAAACTTTCCATCTCAGTTTTGTATAGTAACACAATTTTACACATTTCCCTTGCTTACGCCCTTTCTCCGTAACTTTTCGTTACGTCTTTCTTCTGGCCACAGCACGAGTTGTTCTGTATAGATGGAATGCAATAGACGTCATCGGCCGCCATCTTTGATGAATTATGCACGCGTGAAGAGCTATCATTGGCTGAGAGTCGTGCGTATAGCGCGTACACGCGTGCACTTTTCCCACTGTTTTACATCAAAGATGGCGGTCAATGACGCGTATTGCAATCCATCTATATAGTAAGAAAGTCATAATATGGAAACAAGTTTGCGTGCAAGTACCTCCACGAATTCGGTGTGCAAGCGTATTGAAGTCATCAAAGTTGTAATAGACGAAGAAGTGGCCAGGTGAGTTGGCCAGGGGCTGGAGCTGTGATCGGTCGAGAAGGCCCACTCCTATGGTGTAAATCTCCACACCACGCTGCCGGAGTTCCTGGGCGTCACTCGCTGGCGATTTGCCGGTGTTGGAGACGCCATCACTCATCAGAATCAACACCTGTAGGTTTAATAGAGAGGGCTCATGAGTTGAATGTCTGCCCCCAATGGGACCGGGGAGGCGTAGCATTCGTATGAGGAAGGGAGACTGATGGGTAGGGGACCGGTTCTGTGCATGCAGCCCAAAATTATTGGCCGACCTATTATGACCCCCAGCCCATGCCCACTCCAAGCGTTTCAACGAAGGATGGACATCTAATTCCCCCAACACACACACACACACATACATTTGATTTTTTGCATCCCTGTTTTTGTTCTTTCCTTTGTCTCTGTAGTTAAGAATCTCCCTAGACTTTGTACACAAAATTCCTTGTGGAGCAACCCAGTCTTTAGAATTTCCCTATGGAGACCCTTTGTTATCCCTTTTCTGTTTTGTTCTCGGTCTCCATAAGGTAGTGAAAATGAAATCATTATGTTTGTTAATGGTGTGAACCGAGGACCCCCTTTGTTCTCCCGTTGTTTGGATTTTTTTTTTTTTTTTTTTTTGGGGGGGGGGGACTTTTTATTATTTTTTTAGCGACGTCCTCATTGGTTTTGTACACATGACTTTGGAGCACCTGGATCTCTTTTGTTAAAGTTCTTGGTTTCAATGAGTAGACACCCCACTTTTTTCAAATTTTGGTGTGGCTCTTGAATTCTGCCCTCTTTTTGGCCCGTCGCAGTTTGTGTCCTGTCACCGTCGTCAGTATTGGTCATATTTTCTACTGCTGTTGTTGTCGACTGTCTTTGAGGAATGCATTTTCCTCGTCTGCTTGTTTATTTTTATTATTATTTTTTAAAGGTTAGTTTTCATGTCTTTATTTATTTGTTTATTTATTTATTTTGTGTGGGGGTATTGAGATTCGGTTCACTTACTTTTTTGACATCTGCTTGCCGCTTCGTGGGCTCTCTGCGAAGATCTTGCCAGCCTCTCGTAGAGCCAATCCGATGTCTGTGGCACTACTCCCTCATATTCGATGCCTTTGACTTCAGATAGAAAGTTGCATTTGTTGTCCGGTGGGCCGGCTATATAATCAATTTCCCGCGTCTACGGAAGGCAAAACAAGTCATCATCATGCAAAAGTAAAATTATTCTACCGATCGCTGATTTGTTTTTGCACCGATCAAAGTCAGAACACCACATTACTGTTTCATTTCATTCCAGTTGCATGTCCCAATCTACACCGAAAGAACGTTTTTTTGACAGATAATGCTGTTTCAAAACCACAAAAACATACAAAACCTTTCGCATATGCCACGGACAATGCACAAAATAACATGTAAGATAAGATCGGAATCCTGACAATTATTATTTTTGTCTTTTATTATTTTATTAATTACCACCTAATATCATTGGCGGATTTTGCTTCCATGCTTTACCCTAAATGCAAGCTTATAACTTTCTCAAATCTATGACTACAAATGTTTGGCTCAAATCGGCCCCAAATCGGGCCTGGCATCTGAAATTGCGAATGAAAAAAAACAAACTCTGCTTTAGTATATTCTTTGCATTGTATGTAGGCCAACACTCTTATTTGTACATGACTATGAAAAGTCACCTGGTAAAATTCTCTGCAGTTTTGATTGTATACTATCAAAACATGGAATGAACTAAAAAGAACTCTGTACAAAAGTGTGCCGACCATATTTTTGAAATGTGACGTCATCGAACGTTTGGGGATTTTGACAAAATTTTCACTTGAATGGTATTAAACATTAGGTATACACCATTTTAACCTGAGACTAGATACTCGTAATTTGCTTGTCCATTTTCAGAAGGGCTCTATCTATTGGAATATGACTGGATAAAAACAACAACCTGAATTGGACCTCTTTAACCATCTTTGTCCTTCGGATATAGGACGTAAAGCTGATGTAGTTATGCTGTGCTGTGTTGCACGCACCTTTCTATCGTTTAGAGAAAGAGTGCGCCCCCAGTGTTTCCGGCGTGGTTACTGCAGTTTGCATCGCATCACCTTGTACAACCCTTACAAAGTGATAAACAAATGGGACTCGGGACTCATACTCAAACTTAGCACTTGAACATCCATTTAAGAAAGTAACTAACTGTGTGTGTGATGCAAACTAATTAGAACAATTTTATGCAATTTTTAATTTGTATTCTCTCGTTAATGATCGTTTATATTGTATTTGTATACAGTTCTTTGTCAAGGCCATTTTAATTTCCCCAGTGAGGGGAAATTAAAGTTTTAATCTAATATAACCTGATCTAATCTAAATCGAATCGAATCGAATCGAGTCTACTCCTGTGGAAAAAAAATAACAACAACCTACCACTTTTTCATTGTAGCTGACTATAGCAACGCGAGTAGCATTCGTACCGATGCTGAACTTCATCAGCAGGCTCTCTACGAAGAACAGCTGGATGCCGAAGTCCGCCTCCCGATGCTCCCGGAGCTATCCAGGAGGAAGACGAGCTCCGACTTCACATGGAGGTAGACCTCACTCAGCTTGGAGTCGATGATACCCCCGGGGTCTTGCTGGCTGGTAGGGTGTGGGATGAGCAGGAGGAGGAGGAGGCTAAGGGCCACGTAGAGTGTCATATCGAATCTGGGTCCCCCCAAGGAAAACAAGGTACCAATGAAATCATGCATCTTCCCGAAAAGCATTGAAATTTGGCTTTCAAAATCTGCATACTTTTAACATTAGGGCTAGATAGCTCAGTTGGTATGGAGCGCCGGCGCATTAATCCGGAGGTTGCAGGTTCAAGTCCCGCTCAATTTAATTCTTCTTTGTTCAACACGAAAACAATTTTTTTTTTAATTTACCCGGTCAGTTTTGCCAATAATTGTGCTATACTATTTAATATTCAAGTTACTTTTTGTCCCATCAGTAACAGAAGATGGTAAGCAATAGAATGGCTCCTGACAAAAAGATTACAGTTATTACATTTATGTTGCTCATCGCCCCAAGGACATGCTGTCATGGCTACGAGGCTACGGCTGCGGGTGTTACTAAGGGTGTTGCTAAAGGGAATCCTATGTTTCAATGTATGTTCACCTGACGATCAAGCCGTAGCCGCAGCCGCTAGCTACCTGGGTCACGGGCTTAGTTGTTAATCGTGGACGAGGACCAGTTGTTTTTTACAATGGAGCCTAGAGTTAGGTCATCAAGACAATGACTAAACTGTAAAAAGAAACTGTTTGATAATTAACTGATACAAGTTGTATAAACTTTTTTCACCCATTTTCCTCTGTTCTTTTATTACTGTACAGTGGACGCATCACATACATTAAAACCCATGTATTTCAATGAATTAATCAACTAGTAGTTTTTACTAAGAATGTGTGGATGCCCGTGTATAGCTGCGAACGCCGAAAGGAAGAGTACTCCCACCCATGGAGGCCTTTCCCCCCCCCCCCTAGGTACCCACCGACGGCCGATGTAGATCCAGGCACCCAGGTTTTACACCCATCGGTGTCGCAAGAGTGTGACCATCCCCCCCCCCTCCCCCATAAGCATGTTCCAGGGCTCGGTTTCACAAAGCGCTAAGATACATCTTAAGATGAGTTGGGATTTGTGTTGTGACACCACACTTTGCTTAGCAGTTAAGATTGATCTTTAGCTCGATGTGCAATCAAGCCCCAAAGCTCCGGATTTTCCACCCCTCGATCGGTATAACAGAGTTAACGTCACCCCACCTCCTATTTTTATCATAACTGTTTTGATTGGTTTTTTTTCCCAGGTCCGGACAAAATGTTCTTCCTTGTCAAAGAGGATGTTCCTTATTGCTGTATGTTAAGGTTCAATGACTGTTTTTGTCTGCTATTGTTATCAACAAGTTTTCTACAAATGTACTTACGACTATTGCACAATTTAATTTCGGGAGTGTACAGTAACCTTTTCGTTGCTGGCAAAGCCCCCAAAATATTGGACTTTAATGCAAGAAATCAGATGAACGGTATCCCAAGTGGGTAAAGTCAAATTGAAAACCGTCACTCCTTCCCCCTTTGGCGATTAAATTGGTTCTCGAATTTCAATTGTTGAAATTCTGCAAAAGTAGACAGACTGTGGTTAAAGATCCTGTTACAGGTGCTATTACTTCACCTAATGACGTCCCAAACACTGCATCTACCATTACGTCGTGCACAACGTTCGTCCAAATTTGTGGTTGATTTTGGAACATCCTGCTAAAAACCAGGGCCCAATTTCATAGAGCTGCCTTTAAGCAGTAAATGGTGCTTAACAACTTTCTGCTCAGCAAAAACGAGCGGATACCAGTCACAGATAAGACATGTGGAATGGTATTTTGGCTGGTTAACCTTATTCTGGTAAGCATAATTTCATGTGCTTAGCTACTTTTTGTGCTTAAGCAGCTCTCTGGAATTGGGCCCTGTACTGAGTTTTCCTTATGGGAAGTCATAATACCGCATTTGCCATAAGACGTGCATAAACTTTATGTCAAAATTATTTTGCAAATAGCGAGATAACCATACGTCATTGCTGTTTCATCATGACGTCACAAACACCGCATTTGCCCTTACAAAGTGTGCAAAGTTTGTATCTGATTTTAGAACATTCTTGCTTATTGCAAGTTGCCGCAGTGACGTCAGGAAAAAAAGCTGTCTGCCGTCACAACGTATACAAAATGTGTCCGAATGTAGAACGTTTTGCTCATAGCGTTTCATCTTCTTTGATCCATTAACTCTAGAACTGACGACATCACCTTGGGCTTTCCAGACCCCCCCCCCCCCCAATCTCGCTCCCTCGAGATTTTTATTGGAAGTTCATATCAGTTAATCTTGAGGTCGCAGGTTCAAGTCCCGCGCTTGGCATTTTGTCTATGTTCAAATTGGATAAAATGTACCCGGTCAGTTTCTCATGTTTTTTTTTTCACCTCAAGTACTTAATCCCTTTCATGAATCAATCCACAAGGGAAATAAATTGTGAATGAGGCGCACAAGCGAGGGGACTGACTCGGTAATTAAAGCAATAGTCCACGGGGTGAGTATGCGTGGGTTCGACTGCCGTCCAGGTCGGCTGTATTATCCGTGGCCTAAACAAAACACCTACTGTTCGCACAACTAAATACAGATTCAGGTGAACAAATTTGAGCTGCAAACTTCAGTATAGATTAACATAATGAATGCACCGTCTGAAAAAATATGTATTAATTATTTAATAAAAGCAAATAGCTTACTGAAAATGATGGAGCAGCATTTTCTATTGATGGTTTGGCCGTCAACTGAGATTACACATACTGGGAACCATATATATTTTTTTTATCAAGAGAGGAAAACAGTTGGGTAAGGGAATCTTAATTGGTATAGATAAGGCTAGCATTGAGGTATAGTTCAAGCAACATTGAACCTGTCAGTGAATACAGTGATTTTTTCATTCTTTCTTCTTCTTTATTTGTACAGGTTTTTGATCATTGAAATAGAACTTACCAGGATAAAGCTTCTCGCCGACCGGTTCCTCGAAAAGAAAAGCTCCGGGGAGAATACTTTTTGAGCCGGCTCACTCGACTTACAACCTCTAAAACAATCCTCAAGTTCGATTGCTCCCGCCGCTTAAATTAGTGGCCAGAAGGGGAAGCAGATATGGAAACTGCATTCATGCCACCCTTGCAGAGACTGGTTTACGGGCCTTAGTAGTGACAGTGGTGAACCAGTGAGTGCGAAACAATGAACGTAGACCATCCGGTTCCTTTTTTCTCTGTACCGAGTTCCGGGTACAGCGCCTGCTACATTTGTGGTACAGATTCAACTGCTATCGCACTCAATTGCTTGTTTCACACCAGCATCGAGTTTCTCCTTGCGACGTGAGCCAAAAGATTCAACTGAAGAGTTGGTGTGGTGTTTTTTCCTTCAATTGCTGAAATAATCTCGTCGGTGCAGAATAGACTTGTCGGATAGGTGTAAAGTGTTCTACGTGAGCAATGACCTTGTGGGTGAATCTGGTGGTCGTGATGGCCGTGTGTTTGATCAGAGGACCACTGTTGGCCTACACAGACGGTATGTACATGTACATGCATTTCACTATTCAGTACTATGTAAAAAGGTTTTTGGCGCGTATTCCAACAGTTTGGGGAACCTTTGGAATTACAATGTACGTTTCTTTGTGTGAAAATGGGGAAAACAAATTGCGCTCTTTAAAGGTGTTGAACGCTGGAATATTCAAGAGTCTTAGTCTGTTATCACCATTATGAAATGACAATAGACACTCATACAATCAACAATGTTGTTATGAGGTATAGACAGGAACAAGAAATATTGACGTTAGTTCGAGTAATATCTTTGATTTTATTTAGTCGAGCACAATAATTCGTCACTGATGTTCTGTGTCAAGTCTGTGAGGGCTCTATACGAACAACAGTTAAAACGAAGTTAAACGAAGTGTATGTTTGGTCATGTCACATGACTATCCTCCATAAACACGTGGGTTGGGTGGGGGGGGGGTCGGGAGGTTGTCATACTTAAAATACCTAACGATTTAAATTTAAATGCAAAAGGCATGTTTAAGATGGTTTTAAACAGTGTGTCAGTTCGCCTTGCATTGTTACTAGCCCTTTTACATGGTGGTTTAAACCTACCTAAAACCATCTAGACTCCTTAGGAGTATGCAGCGCCGATATTCAGACTGACCCACGAGATATGTATTGATTTATGATGAGGACAAGTCCAGAGAGATTTGAAAATAATTATTCAAGTTGACACCCACTCTCCAAACTGTAACACTATTGGCTAAGTTCATCAATGACACATAAACGTGTGTAATGTTATTCGGGGCATATCGTACAGTACCTAAGATGCAGGGTCCATAAAGCGACCCAAATTTGTTGAAGCTTAGCACTGGATTTAGTGTTTCTGAGATTAGAATTATGTGGTGAAACAAGATTGATCAGTATGTCTAAATTATCAAGTGGCTGACCGTGCGCCCTGTATTTCTATTTTTGTGAAGGGTACGACTCCGAAGAAGTGCAGCAGAACTCCAGGTCCCCTGCTGCTGCTGTTGGAGACCCCTGCCCCAGCCCGCCTAAGCTTGAGAACGGTGTCTCCACCCTCGACGAGGCCACGGGCAATGCCTTCTATCGCTGTAATCCTGGTTACACATTGTATGGACCAAATGGCAATACGCTACTATGCAACGAAGGACAGTGGGTTGGGTTTATCCCAGTGTGCTCAGGTGAGTACATTATTCATAATTATGCGTCTCTCAAAAATATGACAAAAAGATGACTGTTTTGTCATGGATGTTATTCATCATCAATGTTTTTGTTACGGATATCGAAGTAAACAACAATGATATGGGGGCTGTTACGTAAATATAAATCACTAAAAAAAAAAATGAATTTTCTCAAATGCCACAAAGAAATCCAACAAGGTGACACTGATTTAAAATCAGAAAGTGATTTAATAACGAAACTATTAACCACTTCAAGTATCGACTGGGTTTAGAAAACGTACAATGATTAGGTTCAACAACCCCTAATCCACGTCCATATTATGTAAATATAGGTTTCAAATATATGGTCGGCACTGTTTTTAGTTCATTCCACAAATATGTGCGTTTCCATTGTTTCATCATCGGAGGCTTGATGACGTCAATGCCTAAGGTATATTGCTGAAAATCTGGTTAGCAAACACAATGTATGGACCCGAAGGCAATACACTGCGATGCCAGGATGGCCAGTGGGTCAGTTCCATCCCTGCGTGCTCGGGGGAAAAACGTTGTTTTAAGGAAAAGTCAATTTAATGCCCATCCTCTGGTTTCCAAAAAGCACACCACACCAGCGACCTTTTATAATTCTGTCAAACAGTGTTCACTGTTCGAACCGGTGCGTTGTTTTATGAGGGAATTTGTACTTGAATGGGTTGTGGCAATCCAAATAAGCAACAGGATCTTTTACATTGTTTTCTTGACTTTGCCGTTCAATGCGACGGAAACATTTCTCTGTGAGATTTCACAGTAGAACGAGGTTTGAAAATGACTGATCTCGTGCTCAAAATATCACTCATTTAGAATGTAATTCAAACATCACAAGGTGTCAAGAGTGGTCACCGTATGAGCGGTCCTCACACCTATTAAGGCCAAGGATATCTGAGCTGAATTGTGAAGCAGTAATGTCTAGTGCTGTTTTGGTTATGAAAATACATACGTAAATATTGTTTTTAAATATGTGTTGTGGCGAGTTTAACATAGCAACAAATGTCGGCAAGTTAAATCTAAACAAGCAAGACAAAACTGTCTTAATTGATGTTTTCTTACACTTTTTCATATGAACAGCTCGAGGTTGTCAAGGAGCCCCTGAGGTAGAGGTTTCTATTCTCTCCCGTCAAAACAGAGGTACTATCCGTCAGTTTAAATGCTATCCTGGGTATGAACGACAGGGATCTGCATTCATTTACTGTGACGGAGCCAGCTGGAGGAATGAATTACCCCGGTGTGTCTTCCAGGGCTCCCCCAGTAGTTGCCCGGAACCTCCCGTCATTAGTAATGCAAGGATGATGATAACGGCCGGTGGACGAGGTGTTTCGTATACATGTGCTGCTGGTTACCAGCAAAAACTTGGGTCCAAGACTATATACTGCGGCACAGATGGTCAATGGACGAACAAGCCCGTTGTGTGCGCTCGTAAGAATTTCAATCTTTTTAAAGAACCATTTATGTTCTTTCTTTCCGATATTTCTTGCATTTCAAAAGTCCAACTTGATTATCAAACATCCTTTCATAAGTTTAACCTCGTGTTTTTTGTAATGAAATTCAACAACAATTCTAAGTTAAAACATTTACGCTACTATCCCTGTATATCTCATCCAGGTGATGGATGCCAAGTTCCTGGTGTAAACGACGTCAGTAATGGTGCGATTGCCATTAAACAGTCGATGGTTTTGAAGATCACATGTCATCTTGGGTACGACCTGGTGGGTTCTTCAGCTTTGTTTTGCGACGGAGAGAGGTGGAACGGGAGTCTGCCGACTTGCCGGCGGGCACAACAGCCCCAGCAGCCACAGCAGCCACAGCAAAAGGACGATGGCTATCCATCCATGATAGAAGATGGTACTCGCTGTGGAAACATTCCACATGTTCCAAACGCTGTACCACGATATGACACAGAACATGATGATAGAGGGAGACCATTCTACGCTGTGAGGTTCATCTGTAACCCCGGTTACACCTTAAAACCCGCTAACTACGCCGTCTTCTGCTCAGGGGGAAACGTCGTCGGTACCCCTCCACATTGTTACGGTAATTACGAAACGTTATTATTTAATTTTATTCACTGGTATGAAACAATCAATCACCAACGGCAAGCTGAAATCGTCACTTAATACTAAACACAAATTATTAACTACTGCAGAGGATGGGTACCCCTACATGATGTACCCCCAAAAGGCAGGCCGCATAACAGTCACAAAGTAAAATACTTTGTAATTAGCATTCCTTGTGGGATCTATGACGCTTTATAGTTCCATTTGTTGTTGTTTTTTGTCCCCAGAAGGTACCGATGACTTGGACATTGCTGCAATATTAAACCAGGGCTTCCTTGGGATGGGGGAAAGGGCCAACAATAGGTGCTCAGTACAGTTAAATGTTTGTCTATAAATTGCAATGACCGTCTCGCTGTGTGTTCCAATCCCACACAGGCAGTGTAGCCTGTGGATTTTCTTCGCACAGCACTACGGGAAAATACCGAGTATACAGCAGGTATCACAGATCGAAAATAATGATCTTTATCTCCGATGCAATTATTAAATATACAATGAACACCAACAATAAAAACATGGGGAGGGCTGGTATGGATGTCGGGGTTAACTTGAATTCTATTTGATATTACTATTTTAGCACCTTTGGGGGAAAAACATTTCGAAGGTCAATTGTTGGACACATATTATTTGTGTTAATAAAAGGGGCTGAATGTTTTAGAAACGACAGTGTCATGTGCAAATTTATACAAAGTATGCATTGTTTCATTTCCAGCTCACTGCGGACATAACAATGGAGGTTGCGCCCACGTATGTAAAAATACCGACCAGGGCACTGTGTGCTCGTGTAGAGACGGCTTCAAGTTGGACGATGATGGGAAACGTTGCAAAGGTAACATTGAAGTTTGCTACAACCATGTATTGTTGTTCTCACACTAAAAAAAAGATTACACTAAACATTTTTTTTTTATGAAACTACTGTTGAACTTCTCTTGATAGATATTGATGAGTGTGCCTCCAATAGAGGGCGTGGTGCGTGTGCGCATTGGTGTGTCAATCACGACGGGGGATTTCAATGCTCTTGTGACCATGGACATACCTTGGCGAGTGATGGAACTTCTTGCACAGGTATATTGTCAAATCATTTAACTGCATAACTTGATGATTTTCCTAGTGTACAATCAAATCATCAATACAGGATATCAGGTATGACAATGAAAATGCTTTGTTGGTATTGAGTATTTATATACGGTATTTAAAGGCCCTGTACACTATTGGTAAGATCGAAAAACACAATGTTCACAGATTCACACATAACTTACATGATTTAAAGTAAGTAATGGTAGAAAGGGGTCCTTAAAATATTTCTGCCTAAAATGCTATCGTTTCTGAGAAATGAGTTTTTATCGCGCGCTATAATAAACTCGATGTTTGAAAAACAGAAAACACAGAAGGTCTCTTTTCATTATTTTCTCGTGACCTCGAGGACCAATTTAGCTCAATTTTTCACAGGTTTGTTATTTCATGTATGTGGTTAATCACACAAAACATGAACTTTGTTTGCGACTGTTTTTCAGCTGTACTAATCCTGTATAATACCTTTAACGAGAAATCGTACCATCAATATCCATGCTTTTGTAGTATTTAATACTTCATAAAATAACAATGTTTTATTCTGGCTATTCGTTCAATAAAGAAATTCCGAAAGCTTGTAGCTGTGGTACAAACGGGCATTGCGTCGAAGCACAAGGTAGAACTCCAAGGTACTGCCAGTGTTTTAATGGTTACCAACGAAGCACCAACGGTCTCAGTTGTGAGAGAGGTAAATTTACATTGAACAACATTTCATGCTACTCTCATTGTGTGTTTGATTAGAAAGTTTGGACCAGGAACGAACACCTGGGCAACACAACGCCGTTATTGCTCGAATTTTGCAAACATAAGTCAATTTATACCCTCAATTCAGGAACGATACGTCATTGGTTGTTCGAACTGTACTGTCAGTCTTTATCCCCTTGTTAGGAACTATTTATAATTAAGGTGGTCACGTGTTTGAGAAAATACTAAGTGACAGTTTAAGTTATTGCAGGGAAGAACTTGAGTCATGTATTTATCGTGTTCATAGCACCCGAAACTCAATGTAGCTGTGGCGTTGGATCTACATCATGCAGGGCAGACAACGGAGATATAACTTGTATCTGCAGGACAGGCTATCGGCAAAGTGGTGATAGATGTGTCGGTAAGTTCAGAACGGTCTATATCCTAAATAAATATCATTTAATGTTTTGCTTGTTTAATTTATATCTTTCTTTTTTTTTCATTACCATTAATGTTTTGGTGTTTTCTCTGTTTGTAGATATAGACGAATGTCAAGAAGCCGGCGGTCTTGGGGATTGCCAGAAAGGTTGTACGAACACCCAGGGCTCCTACAAGTGCTTCTGCCCGGGAACATGGCAGTACCTATCCGGAGACTCAAGGACTTGTCGAGGTGATCTGAAGTACTTATTTATTATAGACCTTAATCGTGCAGCTACAAATTTCAGTCATGCTCCCTGTTTATGCACGTGGCCATCATTACCATTGATTCACATTCAAACAAGGGGACCAGACTGAAATTGGATTCAAGCCTCTGTTTTGTGTGACATTGGTTTGACGTGGGAAAGCGTGAGTAGGCTGCTTTGCAACTTTTACAAAATCTAAAACATTTGTTAGCCCAAGGTTGAGTTGGATGAGACTCACTAAAATAAACAATGCATACACGCATACGAATTCTAACTAATTGTCATGTAATTTTTGATTACTTGATAACAGAACGTGCATGTTCATGTGGTCACGGATCAACTGACTGTTCTCAGCCCAACGGGAAGAAGATCTGTACATGTGCTGAGGGATATAAAAGTAGTTACACAGGAGACAGTTGTGTTGGTGTGTATTTTTTTCAGATTTATATGTAGTATATTTTTTTATTTATCAAGTGAACTTTCAATATCCCGTCAGTAAGCCGAATGACTACTTTTGTGGAGCAGAGGAATTACAAGAAAACGTTCACAACAATTCTAAATTCAAATACAGGAAATTCAGACAAACGTATCATGAATGAAAAAAAACACACGATATTTCCATCAAGTAGGAAGTTCTCTCCAAGGTCCCGATTTGATAAATTGTAACTTCTGATTATGACAAATCTTTAAGACTCTGAAAGTGGGTTTATTTCTTTCAAATATTCATCCTAAAACAACCCTTTAAAACTGAAGTAGTAGTTTATTAAGGCTTTGTTTTCATTTGACAGATCGAGACGAATGTTTGGAGTCCACACCTTGTGAAGGATCGTGCGTTAACACTCGAGGCTCCTATCGATGTAGCTGTCCACAGTCGGGGTACCGACTCGCACAGGATGGACACAGTTGCGAAGGTTGGTAGAAACAAAAGGCAGTGTGTAGCAAGTCCGTTAAACCTGACTACAGATTATTGAAATCATGTAAAAGCATCATGATCGAAATGAATTGAGGCCTATATTATGTTGCGTTGAAGAGCTAGGCCCAGTTTACGTTCCCTTAAAGGGGCTGTGTCGTCATGATCAAAGCTGACCTGTGGCTGTACATTGAATTATAAACTCTTACCGAGTTTCTGCACGCGCCTATGTACAGCCACAGGCCAGCTTTGATCATGACGACACAGCCCCTTTAAGTTAAAAGTCAGATAGGCAGTCTGTTTTAGTTGAACAATATCCTGCTAACTTTTTACGATTTACGTTTGTGTTTTATCTACATTCACATGTTTCCCTTTTCTTAGTTTGTCATTTTTTGTGTTACGCCATTACGCCATACTTCAAATGAGTCTTTGTCACTGGTTGCAAAAAGAAACAAGAAACAATTTCGGGGACTCTGCCATGATTTTATTTTTGCAAAAAGGGTGGTGCACGATCTTTCATTTTTACCCTCAAAAGTTGTTTATCCTCCAAAAGACGAGATACAACAAGTGAACTAAGATGCTGAACTTTTAAAATGTTTTTCTCTATTTAGATATCAACGAATGCCAAAATGACAGGTCAAATCGATGCAAAGACTTATGCTTGAATACACGTGGTAGCTACCGTTGTGACTGCTCAGCAGGAAACATCCTAATGCCTGATGGGATATCATGTAAGGGTAAGTGCGCCCTCTTGAGAATTTCACTGTCCAATGATCCTAGCATCAACTCATAAAATCCTGAAAATCAAAGACACGTGGAAGTAAAAGTATCTCCTTCTTCTTCTTCGTGAAGACATCAAATTATTCAGACCGAAACGTCGAAACCAATCCGTCGATTTTTTTTTTCAGGACCACAGAATCCGTTTGGGAAGATAAAGTGATCACATTTTGTAACTGCAAGCCTTTAGTCTCTAAAATCATATTGCCTAGAGAGACATTAACACAAACCTGTTGGCTGGTAGATTATACTTTACTCATACATAATTGTTTGTGTCAAAAATGAAATAAAAAAAACGTAGTGATGTTGAATCGAAACAAATAATTTAGAATCTTAACAGGTGTGTTTGTGAATTTTGACATATGTGTTTCCTCGCAGATAAACCGAAGTGAAAAAACATACCGGATTATTTCTGCACCGTATTTAAGTAAGGTTAAGCCTACTTTGATGTCGTAATGCTCTGGTTTTTGCCACTTCAGTGTTTTACGTGAGAACATAACATGCAGGGCTGGAAGTGATGACTTTTGCGACAGATGTAGAAATGACAAAATGTGGGGTTTGTTTTCTCGTTTGAGCAGACACATTGTCTAATGTTAGAGTACAAGTTACAAAAATTAACCGGTTGATTTCAAATCTGAAGATTTTCTGCAATTAGCAGTGTTTGGAAAGTGCTTTTTGTCATTTCGAAGTACATAGATATTTGCAACATTGGGATATTAGCGAATTGTTTTTAAAAGGTAAGCATTGGAACTTTGGAGTTGAAATTGTTTTAAAGCAAATGTGACTATCTTTGCTTTCCACAGAATGCCGGCCCAACTCCTACCGTAGCAGCACGTCGAACGAGTGCGTTGAATGCCCACAATATTCGCGCACGATTGGCAAAGCCAAGGCAACCATTGACGACTGTCATTGCTTATCTGGATACAGTGAGCACCCTGGCGAGGAAATACTGTGTAAAGGTAAGAGTAAGAGTAACTATAAAAACTAGATATGCTGTCTGAAAACCACATTGTATCTACGAGCTAATAATCCAATAATGCCTTAAACTCGTTATGCATTTCTTGGTGACAACTGAAAAAGGGAACACATGTAGGCCTAGTAGGAATACCTGAAAATCTCTTGAATAAATAGTTATTTCAACATCTGTTAATTCATGTTTTTGTGGGTAACATTGTTTTGCGTAATTGTCTACCTAAAATCCATATCTGGATGTTCAAGGGTTGGAGCTTTGAGAACAAAGGCTACCGAATAGCTTGCCTTGTTTCACGTCTAGTTTGTAATGAACATTAGTTTTGTACACATCAAATAAGCTGCTGAGCTGTTTGTTTCAGGACCATACCATACCTCACACTAATGTTGCTCATCTTTCAGATAAAGATGAATGTCAAGTAAACAATGGAGGCTGCGAACACGACTGCATTAACACGCCAGGAACCTTCTATTGCGCATGCCCAGATGGATACAAACTGCTCGACAATGGGAGAGATTGTGTTGGTAAGCCCAACCTACTATTCCTCTTATGGGAAAATATGCGCATCTTTATATAATCTTACAGTAATTATCTTGATTTTAAGGCTAAACAGTGTTAAGGGTTCATAGACAATGTGTAGACTGGGCAAGTCTCGTGCATTTTGAATGATTGGACCCGAGACAGAGCGGGATTTTGTGCACGTGAAAGCATATCCAAGGTTTCCAAAATGTACTAATAAGTGCAAAGCTCGCCAACTTGCGGTTTGGGTATCATGATATCGTGTACAGGTTTATGTTTAGGAGACGAGACTCTATCGACAAACACAACCTCCAGGGGAATTAAGCGGGCCGTTTTGTCTCTTATGGATATAAACAGTCTTCTATATAAAGTTAATAAAAGTAACAACGCAAAGGCTTTGAAATGATATAAAATGTGAACATTGATAAAATATTGCAGACAGTTCATACAATTTTTTAAACCAATTCTCAGATCGTAACGAATGCTCTCAAAGTAATGGCGGCTGCCAGCACAACTGTATCAACCTTGACCGAAGCTTCGAATGCACATGTAATGAAGGATACATGGTAAACCCAAATGACTCCTACCTGTGCGCAGGTCAGTATGAATATTCATTTGAGAGGGGAAAAGAGTAAATGACAAACGAAGAGCCACTACTGTCTTTCTTCCGAAGACATTGGTGCACTTGGGAGTTTTAACCTCCTGATGCTACTCTCTACCTGTATAAGACAACAATACATCCCCTAATGGAGTAGGCCTACTGTTGTCACATTTGGGATGGAGCTTCTGTCTGCCATTTATCTTTATTAGATAGGGAGCAGAAGCGTATTGTTAATCTTATTGTTAATCTTGTTCGTGGAGGGTTGGGATCAACGTTACAACCTCTTTCCCACCGTAGGTCTGTGGCCAGCCTATGTTTTTTTTCACAAATATTTTCATGGTAAATGTGCCCCCAGTGTGTCCAACCTGCCTCATATTAGGGTGTTTGAGCGTGAAACCAGGCTTTCTGCTTCTTCTCACCCACACACTCTTGCTTTGTAGGACAAAGAGCCATTCCAGCAGCTTTATTCCACGTACTGCATCTCTTAGGAACTCCTTACCTGGTGCACGTTTCCCTGCATCCTACAATCTAGACTGTTTTAAGAAGAATTTCAATTCCAACCTTCAGCTCCCTTGAGTAATTTGGAAGGTTTTGAAAAGTAGTTTCTCAATTGCAAAGAACCCTTCCTTTCTTTGTGTATCTCATGGTTTTGAATGCAAGGTTTTGAAAAGTAGTTTCTCAATTGCAAAGAACCCTTTCTTTCTTTGTGTATTGACATTAAGATGTGGACGAGTGCAGCAAGTCAACCAACGGCTGTGAACAAAAATGCGTAAACTATCCCGGCAGTTACCACTGTGAATGCAACGACGAATCATTACTCGCTGAGGACGGCAAGTCATGTCATCGTAAGTCATAAAATATATCAGATGTTATGTTGAAAATGATTGAATATGTCATTCAGTCGTCTGTTTTTGGATCAGTCCACTGTAGCAGACAATTCTACATGTACAAATCAATTTTTTAATTTCAAATCTTAAGGATCTGCAAGCGTAACCTTTTCGACAGTAGCAGCGTTTACAGCAACAGAGTCCAGCATTCTCCTGAAGACGATCAGAGCATGCTGATCGTAACGTCGTGTTAATTAAACCCCTTCTTCTTCTCAGAACCACCACAGTTCATAAGGGATTTATTCATTCGATTTTCAGTTCCTACCAGCTCCTCACCAAATTTACTTTTTTAAATCGAAAATAAGAAATATTGATGCTTGCTGCTGTTGTTAAAATGGAACAGAATTGTGTTTGGACATTGACATTTGATGGTGTTATTTTTTTATTTTGGTGTATTCATTTAGTTATTTAGTTATTTATTTTAGGGCATCTGTATGATTATTTAAAGTTTTGTCAGTTTAATTTGTATTAACTTGTATTTGTTTGCAATTTTGTGTTTGTTTGTTGTTTTCATAATTGTAAATGTTCCAATGTGAATAAGTGTGACGTAACACACGGCTACAAAATATGTATATATATATATATTAAGTTTGAAGCCGGTTAACCCTAGATGTGTGTCCTTCCCGAATGCATAATTTCTTTGATTAAACAAATTTACAATTTGCAGTTTCCATGCCATGTCAATGCTCTTCCTTTTTTTCTCCAGCTATCACATGCAGCCCGTTGCTCTTGCCTGACAAAATGAAGGTGTCTCCAAGAAATCTGTGCCTCAGAACTAACACGACAAAAGACATTGTAGGTATGTACGCCAAATGTATTCTGAAGAAGACAAAAATCGATTTGTTTATGATCTTAAAATAATATTAGACTAGAAGAGGACTATTTGAGGGTTTTTTCATTTTGTGTAAATACAAATTACAGAGTGTCTTGATTCAGGAGCTTTCCAGTGGCAGTGCCGGATGGAAAGTTCACCCTGAGTAAAACAAGTACGGAAGCCAGACGAAGCCATCAACACATAATTACGTGTAAAACTTTGGCACTATCTGCAAACAACACTTTACGACCGTCGGTAAATTCTCTGTCTTATGTCATTGTACATGATGATGCACAAGCCGGGAGAAGAGAGGGGGGATTGCCAGTTTGAAGACCCCAACAGTCTCAGTAATCAAACTCAGTCAGTAATATTTGTTTCTGTTTCCATTTTGCAGTTGGTACAACCTGTAGGGTAGATTGTAGGAGGGGATATGAACTGAGAGGGCCTGCGAATCGTACTTGTCTCAAGACAGGACTGTGGTCAGCCCAGCCAGCATCTTGCATACGTATGTTCTTATTTTCATCAGTTGTAATTGTTTTGGCCCACTCTTCGTGAAAACAACAACAACAACCATGTATGGCAACAACAACACCAACAGACAAACAACAGACAAAACAAAGAACGTCTCGGCAACAAAACAAAACATCACCAATGTCAGCATGACAACATCATCGTCAACAACATCAACTGACCGCCATGAAAAAATCATGTAGCAGCAGCAATATATTACCACCACCAAAAAAATTAACAATCAACAACAAAGTAATAACTAAAACAACAACAACAACAAGGACAGCAACAATAGCAGATAAAAAGGACAACAACAGTAGCAGCAACAACATTATCAACACAAGCAAAGCATCATACAGCAACAATAGTAAACGACTGACACTCGGCAGTAACAGAACTGTTTATGATTTTCCGAATGTTGTACAGTCCGTTAAGTTGCAACCACTCTGGCTTTTGTTGGACCTTTAAATCAAAAACACCACATCCATGTACATCTGCTACTCGGATTTTAGAGTGGGTTCCAAGGACATACGCAATAGAGATTTAGTTTGACTTTTGAGGTCATTTTGTGAAACTGCCAATTCATGTGTTGACTTTTCCATGAGGAGCAGCTACATGGTGTAAAGTTACTATTTGAAGCTTTGAATGGTGTGGAAAATAGGAAATAACTATACCTAGTAAACTTGCGTGTACAACCGTGTGTACAATGTCTTTGGAGGAACGTTGGCTCTGCATTCTCGTGAAGACGAGCAGAGTATACTGTTCGAAACGTCGAGACCACACCGGCTCTTTTCTCAGAGCCAACACTCCTCCCAAAAGAGATTTACACATGGTTGTACCCGCAAGCTTACTAGTTATATTGTTCATAAAACCAAATGATAAGTTTGTCTTTATAATGAAGCCAAACCAACTGTTTCATTATGCGACGACGCCTCATAAAAAATAGAGTCACTCATGTTTTTCTACTCCAATATAGACAGTTTTGATTGTCAGTTTATAACTAATGCCCGGGGTTGGATTCAGTTTAACTCTCGCTCCCTACATAGCGATCTCAACGGGCTGATGACAGTTCCCACAAAACTAAAATGAAGGGAAAGTGAAATCAAGGTTTTAGGACAAAATAAACTTTCTCTTCCTCCGAGATAAACAAACCTCCTCACAACTTCCTTGATGTATTGCTGATACGAGTGAAAACGAAGTTTGCTTCCTTGTTCTTGTTTATTGGACATAAATCAAAGCATATTGAAAGCCGATTATTTCTTGAAAAATGTCACAAGCATCAGCTAAAAACAATCCTCCTCCTGACGGGAAAAAAGTGTAGGAATCAGAGAAATTAAAAAATAAATGTGTACACATTCTAAAAGTGGTTAGACTGCAAGACTTGCACTCACGAGGTCGTGGGTTCGAATCCGGCCAAGCTAACCGCTGATTTTCATATTGACTAGTCTAAGGATAAGTATTGATGTCTTAGTTACTGAATCACAATTTCTTGATTAGTGCAGTTCATAATCATCGACACTAAGCCAATGTTTGTATGAGAGAGATTGGCTGTTGCCAGCTTGGCGTTTTTTTTATATCCCCTTGTGGGAGCTTTGCCGAGTTCCCTTTTCGGGAAGACCATCAACCCCCCCCCCCGAGAACTTGTCACATTATTCACTGCTGTTTGATTTTGTGGTGTTTTATGTTTAATTTGAATATGTATGTTTGCACAAGATGAGAACCTTTTTTCAGGTAGATTTTCCCTCTCTTATGGTGCGTTTTTTAAATTTAGTCATTCGGATAAAAGCTTTTCACAAACGGGAAAACTTTACAACCCAACTTCACAGATGCGGTTTGTGGAGTCCATCGACTTGTTGCTCCTTTTTGTTCTTTTTTTAAAGGAATTCACCGGTGGGGTGTGAACATTCGTTTGGCAGCTTTGTTCCAATGGGCCCTAAAATGCCTGTGCGTAACAGCCCAATTCCATCACATGAGACCAACTTCATTCTGAATTTCTGATTTCCTTTCAGCCATACGCTGCCCTGCCCTCCAGAACCCCAAGAACGGCCAGGTCCGCCCACCCTCGTGTCTCTTGAACGACAGTAACGCGTTGCAGGGATCGTGCGTCTACTCATGCGACGAGGGGTACGCCTTGATGGGGACCACGCTGACCAGCTGCGCGAGGAGCGGGGTGTGGTCCCTGGAGGCACCCATCTGCAAGCAAGGTATAAGGTCCGATGTCCACGCGGACGCCATTCTCGAACGTCCATCCATGTGGAGTTGTATTCTGTCAGGTTTCTGACAGAAACGTTTCTCAATTCAAAGTTTGTGGGATAAAAACTGACAGCTTTTTCCATATCCACATATCTTTGAATTGAAATATTTCTCAAAATACTTATCATCGAAAGTTGCTGTACTTCTAACCAAGTAAGTTTTTTATTGCCAAACATTTTTAGAGTGATTACCAATCGTATACCTTCACTTAAAGAAAATTTAAAAAGTAAGTGAAGTTATTTTTATTTGTTGGATGATCTCATAGGCTATATACTTCATATCCCGTGAACTTGTAAATCTCTGCCAACAGGAAATCACCCCATTTGCAGCAAGCAATCAAAACAAAGCGAGAGAACAATGCCGTGTAAAAACAAAAGAAACATTTAGTGTGTGAGGATGTTCCTTATTGCCACACTGTCCTAGATAATGACCTGTCATTGTTATCACTGCGCAGATTTTTTGACTGAAGTCCAAGAAAGACCAGAGTTGAGGGTTCTTTTTATTGGGTAATTCTGTTGTAGGTCGTTTACCTTCACTGTACCGTTGCAGGTCGATGTTTTTCCTGGCCAGTTTCCAACGATTCCTAAGCCAGGGGTGAGGGAAATGGCATTGACGTTTTAGGGGTATAGAACTACTGTATCTGTGCACTGGTGTTTATAGGACTTGCCCCCTGTTCATTCTTGATCGTTATTTTATGTTGTCAATTCATGTTTGTTTTAATTATTTGTATCAATCATTCTCCTTGTTATGTAAATACCACCCTCACCACTGTCAACTACCAAGAACAAAGCGTCCAACAGCAGCAATCTATCGCCATAATTAAAATAAACAACAATAACACCAACAACAACAACAACAACACCAACAACAACAACAACAACAACAACAATATAAGCAGCGACGAAAACACAACTGTAACAATTTCAGCACAATGCAGGAGAAAGCAACAGAAAATCCACTGCAAAAAAATTTGAGTGTTAAATGGGACACCATAGGCGTTACTTTTATAACACTTTCAAAGTGTCATCCGAGGAATACACCCATGGGTGTTAAATATTTATTAATTTTATCAACACCCAATTTGGTGTTATTTCTGCACTTACTAGTGTCAAGCAGTAAACACTGCTGGGTGTTAATTTATCTCTTTATTGGTGTCTCTAGATGATCGCACCCAATGGTGTTGATGAACACTAGACTTTAGTGTAAAATTTTTACACCAGTATTGGTGATAAACAAACCACAAGCAATGAATTCACATGAAATGTATCTATCTTTTATTAAACCATTAACAAATTCCATCTTCAATGCATAAATAGCAACACGGGTTTCTGACAATCTAAAAAATATTCCAACACCAACATTAACACCATAAGCTTAACACCTGCGCCGTGTTACATATTTAACACCCATAGTTTTGCAGTGTATCAACAGCAACAGCAACAACATTGAATGTGATAACAGCAGCAGCAGTGACGACAACACAAACACATGAATCGTAAACAACACTTATCAGCAAACAAAACGCAGATAATGAAGTAGCTGAATCCTTCACCCACCTCCCTTTTTCCCCCTTCCCCTTGTCTCAGTCTCTGAAATAACTTGCCCACAAGACGTAACGAAGGTCCTAGAACAAGGCCAAGCGCAAGCAGTTGTGGACTTACTGGAGCCAGTGCACTCCCTAGACAAGATTGAATCTAGTGTACCTATGAAGGGACACGCCTTTGATGTGGGGACAACCGAAGTGGTTTACACAGCGTTGAGTAACACGTCGGACTCTTCCACCCAGTGCTCTTTCAATGTCATCGTTAAAGGTATTGTGTGTGTGGTGTGTGTGTGTGTGTGTGTGTTTTTTATCTGCAGCGTGATCTAAACTGATTAAAATGTTAAACTTCAGGTTTTTGTTAAACCCCCAGTTCTCTTGCAAACTCGAGTCTCATAGTGTTGTTGTCTCAGCAGTGCATGTAACTGTTTTGAATTGTGCAGGTAAATTTTCAAAAGCTTAAACTTGACGATAACAACATCTATTTTAGTTGTAATGTATCTTCAAGAGATGGAAGAATTGTGTGCAGTTATTCATACAGTACGTTAGTATTCATACAACCTGGAGATTGGATAGTGCCGTACAATAAATTGGTACTAATTAAATAAAAAAAGATCCATTTCAAACAGTTGGACATCTTATAACTATGTTTTTCCATCTTACAACGTTCTGACCTAAATATCAGTGCAAAACCATCGGGTCTAGTTGAAATCAACGGCTTTGATTGGTGTGCTGACCCACCCAGGCTCCGTTAACCGAGGCCGAGTCCTTTCCTCGGGTGGTGGCTTTAAAATGACTGGCGCAGCCGAAAGGTCGTTTTTAGGTCTGCTTGCAAAGTTCTAAAAGCTCACTCAACTTGTAATTTAAGACAATCCATCAGTATCAGAGATTCTGGATTGGTATAATAACTTTTGAATTTGGGCTGATGTTGGGTATAGATATTTCAGATATTGATATGTTTCAAAAATTCAGACGAAGAACCACCAGTGTTCCTGGTCTGCCCCGAGTCGTTCACCGAGAAGACCGCCGAGCAGTACCCGTCGGTGAGTTGGGTTGAGCCTGTGGTGACCGACAATGTTGGCGTGGTGGGGAACACCACTCGAATTGTAAGTATAACACGACTGTTTCATTTGCACCTTTAACAATATGACTCTTTTTTAATAGGTTTTGCATGATGAAGTTTCCAACTTAGCTTGAACTGGGAAGTGGCAGACTCTTATCACACAACATCAGAAACATTTTTCTGTGGCTTCATTTGCAGCCGAACATAATGCTAGATGAACAGGGCAGTTTTTCTTCAAAGATAAGCGCACCTGACAAATCAGATCGGAGTTCAAAACGCAACTCTCTTGCGATTTATACTTAACGAGACTTCCTTATGACCTTCTACAGAAGTATTTACTGATACTTTTTTTCATGATGCAATGTTCAGTCTCCAGACAGACCCTTCACGTGGGGAACTTACACTGTGCTAATAGACGCCCGTGATGGATCAGGCAACACTGTCACGTGTCAATTCTCCATATCAATCCAAAGTAAGTCCGTATTTTGTTTTTGTATTAAAGGCACAGTACACGTTTGATAATTTGAGCCTACTGATTGTGTTAATCCTATACAAATGGAGGTGCATACAATAAAACTAACCTGTGAAAGTTTCACTTCAAAAGGTGGTCGCGTTTTTGAGATATCACCGAAAAACCGGAGCGAATATTTCCACGCAGGAAGAATTTTCCCCCTAGGAATACACAGTCCTGAGAAGCGTTTCTGACAGAAACGCTTCTCAGATTCAAATTTTGGGGAACAAAAAAGTGATATATTTTCCATAACCGTAGTACTTCGAAGTTAAAAGTTTCTCAAAATTCGTTATACTACCCAAGGCTGCTGTACTTCTTACCAAGTAAGTTTTGATTGCCATTAATTTTCAGAGTCACTACCAAACGTGTACTGTGGCTTTAAGGATTTGTTGTTGTTGCACAACAGCCAGCTTGAATGTCCGCTTCAAATCGCTGTGACCAAATCGAGGCTGGAAGGAAAGACAGACAATATCCTATTGTATGAGATCAGAATTTTCATCCTTTTTGTCTTATGTTGTATATAGGACATCCTGAACAACATCAGTAATCCCAAGGAGTCTTTATATTGGCGCATAGCTCTTCTTGTAAACGGTTTTAGCAAGCACCTTGTTTCTTGTGTTGCAAATTTTTTTCAAGAATCGGTTCTTTTTTGTACAAAACTATGGAGAGCCTGCAAACAGCCATGTCAAAGGCTGAGTCACGAACAAACAATGTATTGTTTTTTGTTTTTTTAGACCTTTCAATACACTTTAAAAACACCTGGGTCAGAATTAATCCGGATTCGGTCCCAGGGGATCTGACCCATTTTGGGGTCGTGCTGACCTGGCAACTGATTAAATATGGAATTCTGCTTCAGTTTGACCCATACCTGGGTCATTTTGACACAGATTCCGGGTCATACTGATCCAGAAATGGATCAGGCCCCACAGGGCTCTGAATCCTGGTCAATTTTGACCCAGAAGGCGTTTTTTAAAACGCAGCAGTAAATGATTGGTTACAAAAATTAAATTAAGTAAATCGAATTTAACGAACAATACCTATATTTGGGGGAAGAGTATAACTCTTTTGTACCCTTTTGTTTTCAATGAAAGCTTTAAAATTTAATGAACGGTGTCATTTTAGTGAAACTAACAAAAACACTTTTCCATCATTGCTTATTTTGTTTTTCTGCAATGGTAACTAGTAACAGAAACAGAGTCTTCAGTTGCTATTCGTTGAATTTGAAAGTATATCAGACGACAATATTTTCTGAGAGGAGTGGTATACCGGTGTAGACTTTTTTTAAACCAGTGGACTCGAGATTAAATCATTTTTTTCTACGATGAATTTATTGCATTATTGTTTTGTATTTTGAAGCCAAGGAATGCGGCACTCCGGTTGATCCCGCCAATGGACAAATCAGCTGCTCTGATTGGATGTACGGCAAGATCTGCGAGCCGTCATGTGACGAATCGCATTACTTCTTTGACGGGCCCCCTTCAAGTGTCTTCCTGTGTGGTTTTAATGGGGTCTGGTCCCCGTCGTCTGAAGTACCAGACTGCAGTCGTAAGTACACACAAGATGGCCCCTTTTCGAACCACGGGTCCGGCTTGCGGGCTCCCGGTGGACGGTGCTTCCTAAGCCGGAGCCGAAGCCTAAGCTGGGTTTCTGTACTAATTAACAATTTGTGTTTGACTTCAGTTTGAGCTAGTTTTTAAAAAAAGTTCTTTCCAAAAATTATAATAAGTAGTGTTTGCATTTCCAAAAAAGTGAACAAAAACTAGTGTATTTTTTTTCAAAATCACACCAATGTCAATTCTCAGGTTCAAAACAGTTCGGGTGTTACTGGAGCTTAAATTTTATATACAAAATAATGTTATTTTATTCACAGATTATACGCCGCATTATCCAGAGATTCAGTGCTCAAGCGGCACAGTACTGAAAACGTTCCCTGCTATTGAGGGGGAAATATGCAGTAAGTGCCATCTTTAATAGTTAATTGAAATACTCTGTTTCCATTTAAATATCATTGATATTCTAAGCACGGCATCCCGAAGTTCATACATTTCTATGCATAACTTTCTTAAAGGAAACACAGTGAGGTGTTCCTCCAGTTTCTTCCCACTTTATCTCACTTTGGAACCCCTAAAAAATAAGAAGAAGAAGAAGAAGAAGAAGAAGAAGAAGGACATAAACTAGTTCTTCTTACAAAGTACATGTCACAATGTTCGCTCAATTCGCTTTACATTTAAAAGTGGCCTTGTCATTGGGCCAACATTCACGTTATCTTTCTCAGCTCCCAGGAGAGTATACAACCCTGCTGCGATGGCGCTCTTTTTAAAACCATCGTCAACCTCTACCCTCGCAGGTACCCATTTAGACCCCCTTACCCGTACCACCTCTTTACCGGCACTACCCAGAATCTGACCTACTGTGCGATGTTCTCTTGTAATGTTCAAATTGTCCACCCTCTTCTGTAGCCCCATTT
Organism: Pycnopodia helianthoides; assembly: GCA_032158295.1. NCBI lineage: Eukaryota > Metazoa > Echinodermata > Asteroidea > Forcipulatida > Asteriidae > Pycnopodia > Pycnopodia helianthoides. The sequence goes on from CM063248.1 coordinate 17,854,352, forward strand.
AATGGTTCTCATACAACACACGACCGACTAACAATTTGTCTCGTGCCTGTATAGTTTCTTGTCCGCGCGGGACGTACTACGGAGCGGTCAACTCGACCTTTGCCTGCCTGCCGTGCCAAGTGGGGACCTACCAGGACCTGTTCGGCCAGGAGTCGTGTAAACCATGCGAAGCTGGTCAAACCACTGATACCCAGTCATCAAAGACGAGCGACGACTGCCGTGCAAGCGAAGGTAAATAGCCAGTCTTTGTTTCTCACTGTTTTCACTCAGTCGATCTATTTGTCAATGAATCATACCAATTCATTTATACACTCTAAAAACTTCCGGGTCAGAATTGACCCGGGTCAGAAATGATCCGGATCCGGGTCCTGTGTGACCTGGTTCATTTCCGGGTCAGTATAACCCGAAAAAAGGGTCAAAATTACCCCCAAAAAATTGTCAAACTGCCGCAGAATCTGAGTTAAAATCTTTCCGGGTCAGCCTGACTCAGAAACGGGTCAGGCCCCCATGGGACCCGGGGAATCCGGGTCAATTCTGATCCGGTAGTTTTTTTACTTCACTGATCGAGTGTCATTGTCACATTGTTGTTTCAGTTTTTCCAACGGCAGTTGTTGTAGAGGCACCGACCACTTCTGTTGAGATGGCATACAATCAAACCAGCCCACAAAACACTGAAGTAGTTGACCAGACTAATTATTAGTTTGCTGTGGTCTTTCCGCATTAATGTTAATCGGCACAATTGAAAAATAACAAACGTCCTCATTGATATAGAAGTGTACTATATGGATAACGAATTTGTACGTTTGGTAAATTGTGTATTAATAATTATACCCACAAGTTCTGTACATCGATATGACATTATAAACGGTCGAAATACCTTCAGTTTTAGTTTTTGTTGCTTCAAAGTTAGTGATTGTAGAATCCACATTTTATGAGAACTGTAGAAAGAAAAAGTTTGTAACTCGTACAGTCCCAGATGATAGACTTTCGATTTGGTAACAGTCCTCTTTCGACCGTGAAGTACATCGATAAAAATGTCTTGAGCCTGACTTCAAAAAAGGCTGTGACCGATGAACAAACTGTCATCAACATTAAGGTCCTCTTTTAAACGAAACAAAAAGTATGTTCGCCAAGCATAAAATAACAAATATTGTAGTCTCTATTTCCGTGTTTTGAATGTTTATTTGAATAACCTCTTACAGTACAATGAGTAACCTTACAATTTTTTGAATATATTTACCAACTCTTTTATACCAATTAAACATGTATATAGCTTATATGTAAAATTAGTTATTATCCGAACTCTTTTTCGTTTTTCGAAAAAGCCACTTTATTGCAGTTTTTTGGTAATTACAACCGTTTGTAGTTTTCAAGAAAAACCCAGCTTGAAAATCTCGCCCTACATTTGCTTAAATAATCAAAACAAAACAAATGTAGAAATTATCTTTAACATACAACATGTTTAGTCTAGTTATTGCCTATTCATTCATCGCTTAAGTTGAGATTATTTCACAGTGGAAATATTTCTCAGGGTGTTTGAGGTTTGTTCCATTTGTTAATCAAGTGAACTTTCGTTATAGTTTATAATATTTTGAAATGAGTAATCGCACCTTTAAGCCATTGCAGCGTAATGTACAAAACATTCACTTAAAGTATCAAACATCGCCGCCATAATCACTAAAGCCACGAGGTGTTGCAATCATTGTGCGCGAGGTCTGGAACTCCCCCCCCCCAACTCAATTCCCACCACACTGTGTTCCACATCCTTGAAAATGCACACATTTTGGCGCTAATGGAAACAAAAAGTGTATTGCAGAAACTGTCAAAACGTCCGATGTTTAAGTGATTTGGGCCTTCTGTGGTGTATCGTGGGTGCGTTCTTTCCCACCATTATAAGCGACAGTTCGGAAGAGTACATGCGTTCCAACCTATATGCCTGTGGGTTTTTATTTTCACAGGACTCGGGAGTATACAGTGATTTATACACACGTTGCGGTGTATGGGTAAAAACCAAATAATATTCTTTATCCCCGATGCAAATATAACGTCTATTATATTCCTACCTATAGTTTCCAAGAACACAAACCGGGAAAGTGTTAGTGTATAACAACCTATAACTGTTATATTATGTTGTTTAATACAGACCTTTATCATGGTGTGACCGTCTTGATTTTCTCCCATTCTACTCAATGCAATCAAACTGAGGTTGGGGGAAAATAGTCTGGTTCCTTTTTGTATAATGAGTATTAGCATCCATTACTAAGTACAGGTAACATGACCAAGATGGTGACATCTTGATTAAGGTCTATACTATGGCGTTATGATAATACGTGGATGTATACTTGTGACAAATACATTATTGGCTATTTACTTTTCTCTATATACTTTTTTCAATTTCAAAGCTTAAAATGTAGCATAAACTCTGAATGTAAGCGGTCAATGTAGAGATGAGCAAACATGCCAGCTTGGCCCTCCACTGGACAAGTTGTTGTCTTTTCACATAACATAATGTGTGAATCGTAGCAATGTTAATGCTTTGGGAAATGGCGGGAACTAGGCCTATATATAAGATTCTAACACCCCGCCAAATCTGAACATAAAAATTCACAAAAAATGTCTGGTGATGCTTAACGGAAAGCCTTGGGCCAACTTCATAAAACTGTTCACCGGTAAAGCCAACTGATTATTGGGCTTTGCAGAAGAAGCAGAAAAAGAGCGAAAGCAAAAGTGTGTTTCACAAAAGTGAAAAACCTCACGCGATTGATTGCTTAGCCACTGTCTGCTAAGCAAAAATAGCAGGATACCAATCACAGATGGTCCATGTGACATGTTATTTCAGCTGGTAACCTTGATCTGGTAAGCGTTGTTTTGTTCTTAAGCAGCTCTGTGAAATTGGGCCCCGAAAACGTCTGCTTAGGGCCTACACGCTTTATGAAATTTTCCCAGCCTATTTTATACTCGAATAACTTAAACTTGCATGCCTTTAGTAGTTTGTAATCCTATGACAAATAATAAATTGACATTGCTCTTCTCAACAAACAATGACTGTTGTTTTTGTTTGGTATTGGTTTTGGTTTCGGCTAAACCTGTTGTACCTTTACAAAAACGTTGGGTAAAACAGTTGGGCCCTTATGATGAATGGCGATTGGAGAAACCCAGCTATAGGGAGCAATGTGTTTCCCCCTCTGTGGTAATTATTACTGAATTTAAGGCACTTTCCACATGAATTTCTTTGGTTTAGTGGGTCTCATTTCATTCCACTTTCAATAAAACGGGGCAGGGACAAGAATTGTAATGTTTGTTACAGGACGTCACGGCCGACAAAACCTTGAGATGTGTTATCCTTAACCTGTGTGAAAATGAAGGCCGTGAAGTACATTAAACTTAATTGCAAAGTTAGCCTGGTGACCTTTGAAATCGAGGTTTAAAACTACAAGGTTCAACAGAATCCCCAGTTTTATTTTTGAAAAAGCCAAACCTGTCCCTTCAAAACTACACCACTAACAAACCCTTTTCTATTGTTTTGCATTGTAGTCCTACCGTGCTCTATGGTCCACGTACGTTTTATGGGATCTGGAAAGTATAATTATTGTACATTAAAACCGTCGATCGATTACTTCATGTTTTTAAAATCATTTATAGCCTATGTTTATAGGCATGATGAAATAACTACCAGAAAGTTAAAGGGCTAGGCTTATCGTACGCACACACTGAAATACAAAATATAGCCGCTGTAGACCAGATTGATCAGTCAATCGATGCATTCTTATCAATGAATGAGTTATCGGATTTTTCTACAGCTATAACTTTGGACCAATCAATGTAGATCTCTTGAACAAAAGTTAACTCTGTCTCAGAAAGAATGGAAAGTGCAGCCAGTAGTTAGCAAACTCTCTGAACCAATCACCAAAGAGGGAAATCGGGCAACAACAACAAGCCAATCGTTAGCGTTGCATCTGGGGGATTGTACCACGTGGTGTAATTTACATATAAACAGGATATTTCAGCTAGCTACCCTGGGAGCGAGGGAATTCCCCCAAATAGTTTCGACCACCCACCACTGGCCTGTGTTGTCGTCCGGTGCGGATGTATAGGAAGGTGATATCTGCGAGGACTATCAGGAAAATCCTGCTCATATTTTTTATTTGGGGACATTAAGGAAGCTGTTATTCGAACAAAACCACACGTGCCGATTAGATAGCCCTTATTAAATGCTTTATTAAACGAAATGATGGGACAGAGAAGTATTCGGGCAGCGGCCACCGTCCGTGCACGAGTGTCAAGTTACCGGGTGAATAACCTCACGTGATTGGTTGCTGGTTTTTGAGGTTCGTGTGACGTCAGACACGGCAGTGACTTTGTTACACTTTACAGCACACATAAGAAAACACTGGCAAAGAATCAGTAGCAATGCAGACGACATTTTGAGATGCGACTAAAGCGTCCTTATTGGGGGTAGTTGCAGTAACCGAATTCAGTTCGGCAAATCAGTTGGGCTTGAAATTACCAGTCTCTCGAAATACTTTCCAATTGACGGTGGCCTGCAGCTTGCCTCTGTTGTTCGGCAACACTATGGCAGTTGGCGCTTGTAAAATTATTGCTGGGGCTTCGTCACTCTACGTGGTCACAACTTTGTTGTGGCTGAGTAGTTTTGTCCAGTCACAAGTGTACCCAGAGTGTCCTCAAATAGTGAAAGCTAGTGAGGTGGACCGAGGCGTAATCCAGGGCACCAGCGCACGGTTCTTACGAGTCCTTGAAAAATTCCAGAACAAGCCAGCCGACATCGTGTTCGTACTCGACTCCTCGGGCAGTGTGGGAAGAGCTAGCTTCGGCTGCGAGGTACAATTCGTCAAGCACTTCTCCAAGCTGTTCAGCGTGTCAGAAGAAAACTCCCGGGTTGCCGTTGTCACTTACTCCAGCTGCCATAGAGTCTACACTGATGTCGACTACATCACGTCTCCAGAGGGGAACAATAAGTGTACCTTCCTGGGCAATGATCTACCTGCATATGTAACTTACAGAGACGGGGGTACGTGCACCATTTATGGGCTGCAACGTGCACAAGATATCCTTGCCCAGTCGCGGCCATCAGCAACAAAGTAAGACTCGAGCATGTTTCCTGTTCTTAAAGTTATTTTTGTATTTATGAAAATACATCATTCATACTCACATTCACAAGCCCAAACTCCATGTTACAACCACTGTAAGGTTAATATATATTCGGTTTACGGTAACACCATGCACCATGTGTATAAATATCTACTTAATTAAAAGGTAAGTAAGGTTGCTCTACACATTGAGCAAGCTCTATATAGTACAACCATGGAGGTAGAATGCAGAGCCACTGTCCACAGCTACCATATAACAAGATTTAGTAAGACTAAGAGTGGTAAAGTGTACTGAATGTTTCCTGAAGGGTTGTTAAGAGACCATAGCTCACACAGTAGTTATGTGTGTGCTCCAAGCAAACAATTTCTTTTATCACCCTAAGGATTAAAGGCCTTATACTCGGCATAATACTAATCTGTCTCCGATTAACGTTGCATCACAGCAAAATGTCAATAGCTTGCGATTGCCGCGCGCGCCCTCACTCGGGCGTTGCAGGTAATGCAAAATTGTTTTGTTCTTGCGCTTCTGCTTAAAGCGTCAGATCAGAACATCACAAGTTTTGGGGGCTAGATATCTATTTTCGACTGTGGTATTAATTCACAACATATTGTTATTTTGTTATTATTGGAGTCTGAGTATAATGCCAAGTCTTGCCTATAGACTTGAGTGCCATGAATTGGATTCAAAGCCACTCTTTACCGTTTGGCCATGCATGCTAAAATCTAGCCACATATAAATAGTGCCAATACACTGGAATCCCTACCCCCTGCTTCTATTATTGGCACTATATAGACATAGGCCTAGTATTTATGGGGCTAGCTAAGTCTCGATTAGTAAATGTCAGTCAATAACATGATAACTGATAATTATACAGTGTTGTATAGTTGGGTACAAATTTAATGTTAGGGTGTAGTACTCGGGCATATGAGTACTTGGGACTTCCGAGCAAAAGTATCCAAGTACCAAGTACTCTAAGTCTAATCTCTGAGTCTAAGTCCAACAGCTGAGTACCAAGTACTTGAGTACCTCAAAGGTATTGTACACTTTTGGTAACAGCTCAAAATCAGTGTCCACATTTTGTGTGATTCAACATATGCACGAACAAACAAACCCGTGAAAGTTTGAGCTCAATTGGTCATCGAAGTCACGAGAAAATAGTGAAAAGAGATCTTATGTGTTTTTTTGAAATTATCGCGTGCGATAATTAATAGCATTTTAGGCAGAAATATTTTAAGGAACCCTTTCTACCATTACTTACTTTAAATCATGTAAGTTATGTGTGAATCTGTGAACATTGTGTTTTTCGATCTTACCAATAGTGTACAGGGTCAAGTAACGGGTATGGACTTGAGGTATAAGGACTTGCCTAACCGCGTATGATTACAAGTCAAATTGATGCTCAACTAGTACTCGGGTACGAGTACAAAGTACAAGTTCTAGGCCTACAACACTGATTTAAATATAGTTAAAAGTCATACACAGCCTCTGACCCCGCTCCCCCTGTTGTACTCGTTTGTGTGAATGTGAAAATATTAATAACAAAGACAACACTAACCCTAGAAAAAGGGCGATTGCAAGGCGATTTACAGGCAAACATCTCCAAGCAATCTCAAAGAAAAAGAAAAATTCTTGGAGAAAGTAAGACAATGGTTGAACAATGTCTCTTGTACCACCAAAAGGGTTTCATTGTGACACAATATTCTCAAAAAAAAAATTATTAGTACGGAAGCTCCAAAAATAATATTGCCCAAAGCCACCGTAAAGATTTGTTAACACCCACATGAAGTGGTTATAAAGCGTCATAAGATATAGATTATTAAGACAAATCCGCCGGAAAAAATGCCATCTATCACAATGAATTTGACAAAGCAGCAAAATGGTTATATTAACTTTTAGTACTGTTTTTTCCCTAGGATTGTTTTCCTCTTGACCGACGGTCAATCAAATGACGGTGGGAGTCCACTCACTGTTGCCCAGACCATGAAAGACAGCGGTATCAATATCTTCACTGTCGGTCTGGGTGATGGCATCAGTGTAGAGGAGTTGGAGGCCATCGCCTCCACACCGACTGACGACTACAGGTTCCTCCTTGATGAACTGACTGACATTGAGAGCCTCGCTACAAAACTGAGAGGAGGTAAGAGCACGGACAGCTAGTAACACTGTAAAATCACTGAAATCGGTTAAAGGGTGTGCACAAAATTGGTGACATACATGCATATTATCAAGAACCAGACTATGAGCTCTGAAAATTAACAACGCTATATGGAAATACTTTGGTTGGCGTTCAGCTTTATGCTTAGCATTACGTTGGAGTCATGTGTGTACCAGCTACCCTAAATTGATACATTGTATGTGCATTCACGCATTCGCTAGGTATGTGCTTGCACGCATGGCACCATCTCGATCTCCTTGCCAAAATTTAAAAAACAAAAATATGCACAATTACAAAGAAAACAGTTGATTTGATATAGTTCCCCCACACAACATGCTTATAATATATTAAGTGCATACAAGCTTAAACACAACAATGTGCTTGTTTAGAAGTCATTAATCTGCCAGTTCACAGAGCCGGTATTTGTATCACGTGTTAGTACACTCCCACATGACCAGTCTTTGACCAATCAGAGTGTATAAACTCTCTGATGTATTTATCAATATGATGTAAAAATTTGCACAAATTGGTTTGAGTGTGACACCATTAATCCTTGACCACTTCAAACTGGATGACAGGTCAAGGATACAGGCACAGAGGTCTGATAAATCACAGTCCGATTGTCCTTTTTGTGTTCCGTGATTGACGCATGAGTGCAATAGTGGTTGAACTGATAGCACGCGGGGAAAACTTATTGTGTAGCGTGCACTGTGAATGCACTCACCATTTCATGCTCTGTTGACTCGGTACAGACATGGAGAAAAATGCTGAGTATAGCGGAAAGATTTTGGGAATCCTGGTCCAAACTGGTTTAAGTATAGTAAGTAGAATGGTGGAGATATTATTATTCATTTTAGTTTATCTCAAAAAAACAGTTGGTTTATTGTCAACATTTCAACTATAAATAGTCACTGTCAGAAAAAAACAACTGAAGTCAACTGCGTGGCTGAACATTCTCATTTGTTCAATTTAAGTGAATGCTAACTTTTGGGTGATTTTCCATTTTTGTAGATGAAGGCGACATGGCGTCGTGGGATCGTAACGTAAGCCCTGTCCTATGTGACTCAGTGTGCTCCCAGGGACAAAGTTGTTGTGATGTGCGTGCTACCTGCTCATGTGCAACACAGACCGGGAGCTATGGATGTGCCTGTCATCCCGGATACAGAGGGGATGGTAAAGTCGGAGAATGCCAAGGTAAGTTACAACCAAACCTACAGGTCATTTGCACGTCAGTGTTTGGAGTCAAAAGCCCTCAACAATCCGAGACCAGGACCTCATCTTCCGAGACCAAGACCAAGACCTTAACCTTATAGTCCGAGACCAAGACCTCACTGTCCAAGACCGAGACCTCATTAAAAAATATTCAACACTACGTAAGACCTCATCTTCCGAGACCAAGACCAAGACCTTATAGTCCGAGACCAAGACCTTACTGTCCAAGACCGAGACCTCATTAAAAAATATTCAACACTATGTAGGCCTGACAAAATCCAAAACAAAAATGTCCCTCAGCTTCAGCCCTATTCGTACTAAACTTGATGCCTTTATTAAAATCAACAACATAGAAGTCCCAACAATTATTTTGCTTCATCCGTTTCAACTATAGTTCTGTTGGTTCAAGGGTAATATTATTAGTCCTGAGAAAGTAGAGTTGCCTTTATGTTCTTTACTTTGTGAACACAACTCACAGATCTGATGAAGGCTGAACTTGTCCCTGCCTGTTCAGTGATGCGATCTGGTCAAAAATAAAACCTTGGGGGGCTTTACACTTTCCTGTATTGGTCACAAACTCTTCATGCTTCTTAAAAGTAAATTGAATGATCAAGAATTTGCTTGACATTACATGTATGTCTTATTGTTATCAAGACTGCAATGTATAAAACTGTTAAAAATGCAAACTTGTTTTCTTAAAATGTTAGTAATAAACTGTTTCCAAGGTTTTGAGCGATCTGGATTAGTTTACAACCTGTCAATACGACTATACGTATGCAACCTGCCTGTTGGTTATAGCCTTAAAACCAAAAGCGGTCAATCCAATAATCAAACTTCAAACATTCTTGAGTTTTTAAAGAAACATTACAGAATTGGTTTTTGCTAACAAAACAGTTGCTGGCAGTGTAAGCACTTTATGTAATTCACCATATACATCAACTGACAAACCTGTAGAAGTTTGAGATCGGTCGGCCATCTGGGTCACAAGAAAATGGTGAAAAACCGATTACACATTTGCATGAAATCATTTAGATTCAACAAAATAAATAAAACACTCACTGAGTGATAAACTCCAATCGGAAAATTAGTTTATTCATTTGACATCAAATATGGCATTTCAGACAGAAATATTTCAAGGGATGTTTTCTACTATCATCATCATTAAACCGTGTAAGTTTTATGTAAATCTGTGATCAAAAAGTATATTTTACAAGTTTTTTTCTTACCAACTCTGTAATGTTCCTTTAATGGGACTCGGGACCGAGACAAGACCAAGACCTCAAAATTGCTGAGACCTGAAAAGTATGGTCTTGTGACCGAGACCGAGACCTCAGTCGAGACATCCGACACTGTTGCACGCCCTGTTCCTTTTTTTTATCCCCCACCATTACTGGGTTGCATATTGCATACTACGCATGCAGGGCCCAATTTCATAGAGCTGCTTAAGGAGCAGACAATTTTGCTTACAAATTGTCTGCTTAGCAAAAGTTGTATTTTGTGTTGCATGGTGCAGAGCGAGACGCTCATGTCGTATGATACAGTGCATACCCACATGTGTCGCATCTGCTTTGGTATACACAGGTTAAGCTTATGGCGTGCAGTGGCCGAGCGGTCTAGTTCACCGGACCCAAGCTCTGGTTTTGTCAGCAGCACAGTGTGGGTTCGAATTCCAGTCATGACACTTGTGCCCTTGAGCAAGGCACTCTTAAAACCATAATTGCTTCGAAAAAAGTTGGGGAGGAAGTGCATTCTGCTCTACCAGCCAGGTTTCTAGCCATACCCATGCCTACGTCCTTAAGGACCTTGAAGGGGTAACCCTGTTTCAGCCCCAGGAGTAGGGGGCAACGTGCCCCTGGTGACAGTTGATTTGGGTCGACGGCCCAAATCACTTAAGTGTAGCCATAACCTTGAAGTGGCCATCCGGCCTTGTGAGTTAGGCGATATCTTATTTAAAAAAGAAATAGAAATCAGTCCATAATTATTTCCCAACTCTTGTTTTTCTTCCCTTCCAGCTTGCCCAAGAGGTACATACAAAGTTGTATATGGCAACCAAGGTTGTACATCGTGTCCGGATTCATCAACTACAGTAGTAGAGGGCAGTACTGCACAGGATGCCTGCGAGTGCCTGCCTGGTCATGAAGGCACCCCTAAGACAGGCGGCTCTTGCACACGTAAGAAAATATAGTCTCAAAATTTACTTGAATATGGCTCCAACCACAAGTGCATCGTGGCGTTTAGACTGATGTAACCCACGACATCACATGTTTACAAAAGATCAGCCATAGAGACTGGACTTCCTCCAGGCACAAATTGTACACATTAGCTCAATGAAAGAAAGCATTATATATTATTTTATGGTGATTGCAGAATGGGGCCACATCTCTTGTTCAGATTCTTTTTTTTTACAGTTCTTAATTGTATGTGGTAATTATACAATAAACAAAAAAATGAAAACTATGTCATAAATGACCTATGTCATATCTTGCGTGCCAGTAAATGCCCTGGAATGCACAAGGTCATTAATTTTGTTAACAAGCTAGGTGATGTCTGTGTTTGTATAAAACTGCACTCACTTGTGTGTGTAAATGAAAGTTGTACAATGGAAATATTCGCAGCTATAAGCAGGTTTTTTGTGCTAACTTTCCTTGGTGGACTTTTTCTTTCCACAAAAAGCCCAAACTGCATGGTATCTGTAATTACGCTAAGAAAACTGATTTCATTCTGGCCTTTGACACAGCTATAAAATGTGGCCAACTGACCTTCAGCGAGGCGGCTGGGGTCTTGGTTGTCCCGCCCAACTGCGGCAATCACTTTGGTGTGGAGTGCCACCTGCAGTGCAAAGAGAACCACCGAGCTGAACAAGGTATGGCAGACCTGGAATGTCTGGCCACAGGGCAGTGGTCTGCAGATCCTCTCAGTTGCACACGTGAGTACTGCGTTCATCCAATGGAAGTAATTTATTGAGTAGAATATAAATTTCCAGTTCAGGGAATGGCAAACAACAAGTGGAACAACTCTCAAATTTGTCAGCACTTGCAGGGCACTTGTTGGGTGCCTAATTAGTACGTACTTGTCAAAAATGCAAGTATTTTAGATGCAAACCACCTCAAATGAAACATGTTTTTACATGGTCACCCTAAACTGCACCCAGATGTCAAAAGAGCAAAGAAAAATGAGAGGGGTACAGTTACTCTATGACGTGATGCTTTTTTGGGGGGTGGGGGAGGCTGCGACCATTTTGAATGCAAGCGTAGAGTGGATCAACCGCAGGGATTTGGACAGTTCAAAGTTACACTTCCAGGTATTATGATCGAGCAATGCATTCAAGGTAAAAAAAAAATGGCGCTGGGAGATCGCACACCACTGAGAACAAGGTTGATTCCAGTTTTTTACTGTACCTCATACTTCTCTATCTAGTTTAGGCATCATTGAGCTCGGGAACCTGCGGATTGATATTAACACAAGCCAAGTATCCATTGTTTGTCCCACTTTGTTGTAGGGTAAAAGCCCCCAAAATAACATATGTACCTTAAAAACTCGTAGATAATGTTGTATTTAAAAAAAGCATCTGACTTAAAAATAACCCATTCTCCTCATTCTTTCACCCCAGCTATTAAATGTGAGATATTGCCACCGCTAAACAACGGGCAGCTGTCATGCGACCCAACGGACAGGAATATCGGAACGGTGTGTAACCTGACATGCAGCGAGGGCTACGAGCGGGAAGGTAGTTTACAGACACGGTGCGACCGGAACTCGCCACAGAATGTTGGACGGTGGTCCAACGTGGACGGTAGATGCAATGGTATGTGTTCCTTAGAAAAACTGTTAGAGATCTGAAATGCGTTTTTGGCAGACCCCAACCAGAAACTTGTTTGAGCTTTGGTCATTGGTTTAGCGTTTTTCGCGTGTTCGGCTGTTTTCCGACAAAACCATAACTGACTTGTTGGCTGGGTTAGCCTTGGTTTCAAGACGGCCAACTCTAAAAACCATTTTTTTAAATTCAATGGAATTCTTTTTAAAACGAAATACCCTGAAGCATAACAATAAAATAATGTCGGTAAAATTACAAAGACTAAAGTTCCATTACTTGAAAAAGAAACGAAGGCTGTATATTTTCAGAGCATAAATCTTCTATAGATGTACCTACGTCGTGAACTGTTTCTGGTTACCGTCCCGTTTTCGCGAAGCTCTCGAAAATTGTTTTGATTAGTGAATTTAAAATCAGAAACTTGTTTCCGGTCATGGTTGCCAAAACACGCCCCATCTATTTAGCAAGTTCAGACCGATTTCTCCCCCAAAACATCCAATACCACACGATATTAACTTATAAACACCTCACTTGATAACGTATTTAACATAGGAAAGGGGCGCGTGTCACGTGATCGCGCATGCGCGAAGATAGGTGGCTGTTCGTGAAACGTGAAAAACAACTTTTGCTACATTTTACGCTCTTCTGATACAACGTATTGCAATGCATTTTCGGGGCCGATGGCTGTTCGTGAAAACTTAAAATTCATTTATTGAGATAAAGGCCCCTTCCTGTAATAGTCAATAATTTGTCAATAAAAGATAGGTGGCTCTTCGTGAAAACGGTGACGAAATGTCCTATAACCTTCAAAATCATCCTTCTGCACTCACGGTATTGTAGAGATCAGTGGCATGATAACCAGACATTTTCATTTGAGGGAGGTGAGGGTGCAAGCGGGGTCAACAAATTAATTTGCGGGGCTTTATGAAATGTATCAAACTATTCTGTTGTGCCTTTTGAATTCTCACTTGGGGCAGGAGGGAGGGGGCAGGAGGGAGGGGCAGGAGGGGGGCAGGAGGGGGGGCAGGAGGGAGGGGGAAGGAGGGAGGGGGCAGGAGGGAGGGGGCAGGAGGGAGGGGGCAGGAGGGAGGGGGCAGGAGGGAGGGGGCAGGAGGGAGGGGGCAGGAGGGAGGGGGCAGGAGGGAGGGGGCAAGGGTTCGGAGCGGGGGGCCTCCAGCCCCCATGCCCTCTCCCTTTCTGGTTTTCGCCGCTGCATATATAGACTCTATAGAGACTCTATGTAGATACCATAATACTCTGCTGATACGACCCAGGAAGCTAGAGTGAAGCTGTACATGTTTATTCCATAGCTGTCATTCTACAGTAATCCCCCCATACTGACATTCATCTCGATGTTTCCTTTCTCTTCACAGCCAAGACATGTCCCATCCTGCTTGCAGGTAAGAACATGAAGATCCTACCGAAACCCTGTGAGAAAACGGCTTTAGAGTACAAATCGGTCTGCTCCTACGAGTGTGGAGTCGGATTCAAAGTGCAAGGTGTCATTCTCAAAACATGTGGGGCAGACGGGCAGTGGTCAGATAAAACTGTGGAGAATACATGTGTTGGTAAGTCAAAGAGAGGACGAATCTTAAACAGCTATAATTGAGCAGCAAAATTCTTAACGTTAATGCTATATAAACTTGTGTATTTGGTTTGCGTATATCTACTTTGCTGTGTAGATTTTTGTTACTTAGAGAACTTGTCTTGTTATTTGTTCTTCTGCCGCGGAGTAGATTTCTCAGTTCTGAAAAACTGTCCTGCTTATTAACTACTACCTGGGCTGAAGGTAGGAAATCTGCCGGAACTGCTACTTTCGCTTAGTGGATCGAGGGGACTTCTCGTTATTAACTTCACTGCCGCGGAGTTAGTTCTTTTGGTCTCAATGTTTCGACTAGCTTGCTTTAGTCATCGTCAGGAGACTGAAGAGTGTGAGACATGTTAGCTTATATATAAAGGCTCAGAGGTTTCAGTGTAGAGTCAGTCACTGCTCTGATTGGTTCTTCTAAAGAGAACTGTTGTTGGGGGGCTCAGAGTTATGGTCCTGTGTAGTGGGGCGTGTCGGTAAACTGTGGGATATCACTAGAGTAGGGTGTTAGGATTGTGTGCCAAATGCTGCTGATGAAGTAGCCCTGGCGGCCTTTCACTTTCGTATTACACTACAGTGACGTCCTGGATATCAGGTACCATTTCTGGGGTGGAAAAATTTCAAAGCTTCATACAAAAATCTTACCTGCAAGAAGCCACTAATTTCACCGAATTCACATTCCATGGCGACGAACATTTTTTGCGGTGGGTTTTGGACGTCATACATTCCTTATAAATTCATAATTTTTTTGTGAAATAATCCAACTACTTAAGAAAGAGACGGCGAACACCCATACACAAGAATGTGTATGGCACAATTCTGGTGCCAGGCTATTGCCCATCTGGAGGAATTGCTATTGTCCCCTTGCAGGACCCGCAGCGCACTTAAACTCGCCTTTCCTGTCCGCCATTTTGGGAGTCAAAAGACTGCCTGACCTGACCTGGAGTCATGAGTTTACTGGCCTGATGCTAAAATCACTGGCCTATGATTCAGTGTTAATTTCCTGTTCTGTTGTTTGTGGTGAAGACCACTAAATGGAACCTCTTATACAGTTACATATTCATTCAGTCATTAAAGGCACAGTACACGTTTGGTAATTGGAGCCTACTGATTGTGTTAATCCAATATAAATGTAGGTACATACAATAAAACTAACCTGTGAAAATTTCACTTCAAAAGGTGGTCGTGTTTTCGAGATATCACTGAAAAACTGGAGCGAATATTTCCACGCAGGAAGAAGATACCCCACAGGAATACACAGTCTGAGAAGCATTTCTGACAGAAACGCTTTACAGATTCAAATTTTGGGGAATCAAAAGTGATATATTTTCCATTACTTTAGTACTTTGAAGTTAAAAGTTTCTCAAAATTCCGTAAACTACCCACAGCTGCTGTACTTCTTACCAAGTAAGTTTTTATTGCCATTCATTTTCAGAGTCATTACCAAACGTGTACTGTGCCTTTACCACTACTGTCAGTTAAACTTCACAACTTGTATTTTTGTTGCATTAAATGTCAATGTGTTTCATTTTTACCATCAGATATTGAGCCACCAGAATTCACGTCTTGCCCTAATGACATTTCTCTCCCGACCGATCTGCGTCAGAACTTTGCTACCAACCCTGAAAACTGGGACCAACCGGTGGCAGTAGATAATGATGGAGAGCCGGTCATCGAGGCGTCACCGTCCCAACGCAGGAACGGTTCCACCTTGGTGTAGAAACCGTCATCACATACACAGCGCGTGATGAGGCGGGACTCGAAACCACCTGTACTTTCAGCGTTACAGTCACAGGTGTGTTTGTCTATTAGGGATTTTACATACACACTCCCCAACCTATATATACCATGCTGCTAAACAAGAGAAAGCAATTGCATAACAGTGCTGTGAATAAAACACGGGGAATCAAAATGCGTTGAAGAGGTTTCAAACTAGTTGTCTAAACACGCTGACACCCGGTTCTTAATTGGTAGTTTTACCGAGACAAAGTCTAGGTAAAATTATCAAGAACCAGGCCACACCGTGTTTAAACAACTTGTTTAAAACCGGTTCAACACACTTTTATTCTCATTCATAAATACTTTTCCGTTAAAAACAAAAAAAATCCTGTAAAAGTTGAGAACAGATCTGACACTTTAGCTGCAGCTCTCCTCGACTCTGTGTTGAGTTTCTTACATGTGTTGAGCACTGATAGTAGCCCCTCGCGCAAGTTTGGAACTTGCGTGCTTAGGATTCAAACTTGCGCAAGCCAAATATGCGATCTACCAACTGAATTCGGGCTGTGAAGTTTGGCTGCTCTACACAATCATCTGATAGCATCCTCTTTCGACTTAATAAGGTCAGGTCATACTCATCACTTTGCACGTTAAACCATGGTTAAACCATCAAAATGGAGAAACTGTCTCAGGTATTTATCAATGTGCTTTCAAACTGTCTTTAGATGCATTGACTGCCCATCCAGGAAAATTGTTCTTGAGTTGCGTCAATTTTTACCTCCACACAGTTTTAAAGATTATTTCTGTACCGACTGTTCTATTTTTTTTTTCGATCGCAGATGAAGAACCACCACAAGTCATCAGCTGTCCCGAAGACATTGAAAAGCAGAGCAGCAATCGTACAGTCGCAGTTATCTGGCAGGAACCAGTTTTTAAGGATAACTCTGGGCAGGACTTAACGGTCATCTCCAACCGCCCGTCTGGATCGACATTCTCCTGGGGTTTGCCTGAAGAAGTCTGGTATTTAGCAACAGACACGGCTGGAAGAATTGTGAGCTGCACATTCACGGTGTCAGTCAAGCGTAAGTCTGATGTCTAATTTAGAGCTGACAAAATAGTCGCAGACAGTGTACTGTTCATGTTTTGTGCGATCAACCTTGTACATGAAATAACAAACCTGTGAAAATTTGGGCTTAATTAGCAGCGGCCAGCCACCAACCCGGTCATTACCATGCAGTGAAGACCAGCTACCAGCACTGTTATTCCCTAAATATCAGTGTGAGCTCAGGAACCGGTCTTCCCTGCATGTTAATGACCGGGTTGGTGGCTGGCCGCTGTTAATGGACCGAGCCAAAGGTGAGGTCATTAACAGCGGCCAGCCACCAACCCAGTCATTACCACGCAGTGAAGACCAGCTACCAGCACTGTTATTCCCTTAATATCAGTGTGAGCTCAGGAACCGGTCTTCCCTGCATGTTAATGACCGGGGTGGTGGCTGGCCGCTTTAATGGACCTCCCCTCCGGCTCGGTCCATTAACAACGGCCAGCCACCAATCAAGGTCAATGCGCCGTATTTTTGACCGCGTGAGGGCGCTCTAAAAAATAATTGTATCACTTCGGGGGTATAACTTAAGGGAATTACCGTCTGCTCAGGGAGCTGTGTACAGTTTTAACATTGGCGTTCTGTCACTTCTGTGCGCGAGAGAGTTTAGTCATTGCTTCTAGAATCTAAGGTGGATTAATAACGGCTCCTTAAAGAAATAAAGAGCCCTGCATCTAATCTTAAAAAACATCAGAACTTGCAGTTCAGCGTGGCTCATCCTTTCCTCTTTATACTTATAGAAACAACACTGTTCTCAGCAAACAAAAACTGCTTCAAATACTTCCTCAAGACAGTTAAGGACTGAAACACATTACTACCAGACGTCATATCCATCACGGAAAATAAGACCTTTAAAGGAGCCGTTATTACCTTAGATTCTAGAAGCACTGACTAAACTCTCTTGCGCACAGAAGTGACAGAACGCCGATGCTAAACTGTACACAGGTAGCTGAGCAGACGATAAGTTATACCCCCGGAAGTGATAAAAATGTTTTTGAGAGCGCCCTCACGCGGTCAAAAATACGGCGCATTCCAGGCAGTATAGACCATGCAGCCCCCACACTGTTATTGCCATTCACCACTTCATGTCGGTATTTAATACACCCCCATGTGACCAGTCTTCGACCAGAGGTATTTCTTTATTTCTCTAATATAAGAATGTCAAATTTCAAAGTTGCAAATGCTTGGATAGACATTGATGAGCGGACTTCTCTTGCATATTTGGTACTTGCATCAAGGAGGTGAAAGCAAGTAAAATGAACAAGAACTACCTTCTTGTTGTTCTTCATGTATTTACCCAATGTAAGACACAACACAATTTGTCAAGTAAACTACAACTTCTGATAAAAGTTCTCAAGTGATAGTCTTGTTTTTGTTTTTATATATCCCTTCTTCTTTTTAGAGTATACATGCACTTTCTACCCTCCGCCACAAAATGGTGCTCTGGCCTGCGATAATTGGTTAGGAGGCCAATTCTGTCGAGTCTCTTGCAACGACGAGTTTGACTTCAACCGAAAGCCGGAGGAATTGTACTATTGCCGAACGCCTTCTGGGGGGACACGGCGGAGTGGGGACCTAGTCCTCTTAACCTCAATACAGCCGGCCTTTAAAATGCCCTGGCCACAATGTTCAGGTAAAGTGTTACAAACATTGTAGATGTGATTATTAGATAACCTGGTAAATAGCTGTTTTTCCGTAAATCATATTTGTTCTTTTCATCAACATTTTCATCGTTAACCACTTAAAAAATTCCATGCCCACCCATGGGGACTTTTTATCTCGCTTCTTGAGTAGTAATTTTCCTTTGAAAATATCAATGCCACAATCAAAACCCTGATTTGACAAAGGAAAGACAACAAAGATGCTCTGCTCTGTGGCGTGTCGTGGCCGAGCGGATAAGAGCACCGGACTCAAGCTCTGGTGTTTCTGTTCAGCAGAGTGTGGGTTTGAGTCCCGGTCGTGACACTTGTGTCCTTAAGCAAGACACTTAACCATTACTGTTGCGTCCTTCGGATGGGACGCAAAGCCGCACGTCCCGTGTGTTGTGTAATGCACGTAAAAGAACCCAGTGCACTTATCGTAAAGAGAAGGGGTTCGCCCCGCGTTCCTGGTTTGATTGTTAGCATATTGCGCCAGCACCTTGTAAACCATTACATGGTGCTATGTAAAGGAATAGGTCTAATACTTCAAAACGTAGCTCCACATATACCTTGCAGGAAAATACTGAATGTTGAAGCGCCTTGAGCGTCACTGAGTGACGGATATGAGCGCTATATAACAAGCCACTATTATTATTATAAATTGAGTAGTCTCTCGTAGTGATTTCAGCATTAAAATACGACCGCGTAAGTCTGTCCAAAATTAGTTTGCATGTACAGACGTCATCCGACGTGAAGTGATCATCGTTTGTCTTTTTGCTGATTTTCAGGCAAAATGATCAAGGAAGATATAATATAAGTCATTAGTTGAATAAAACAGCAAAAAAATGTATTTTTATCAAGATTTTTGAAACCATCGGTGAGGTGATAGCGGGTACCCTACACTGACACTACAAAAATTTTGTAAAAAGTCACCTGCAGGGGATCTTTGGAGATTAAAACTGTTGACATACTTTTATTGATTTCTTATCAACGGGGACCCTTCAGAATTAATTTCACAGGATGCTTACAACCATTTACGCCTTTATAACAAGTTGGCTTTCCGATGAAAGTTACACAATTTCTTTTCGGAGACATTACAAAAGTATGACCTTACCTTTAAAGTCTAGAAATCCTTCAGTTTTAGATACATTAAAAACATTCCTTTTTCTTTCTTCGCAGAAATGAGAGATCCCAGCGTTGAAGTTGGACTTGAGCTCAATTTTTTTACAGGAGATTGTCTGGCAAACAAAGATGAAATCAAAAGGGATTTCTTACAGAAGTTTCAACAATTTGGCATGGTGATACCGGGGTTCTGTGTAGAGAGCAGGGGCTGTGTCTTGGAGAATGTTGAAGTGTCTTGTGGAGAAGCGGGCCAACCGGAGAGACGTCGACGACGACGACAAGCCAACAATGTCTTGTCCATTAAGTTCACTGTTAAGGTTGATGCACCAGAGCAACCAGTGGATCAGGTGCAGGTAAATCTCTTTGCGTTTGTTTTCAATGAAGGAATAAAAGAGTAGTGACAAATCTAATATAGTCATTTAAGACCAGGACCGAGCCAGAAGGTCACCTCTTTATCACACAACCACGACCCTACCGTCGCGAAGACCCGACAGGGTCTCAACTCTGTGATTAAAGACCAAGCCGAATGTAAGGTCTTTTGTCCTACAGACTCCTGTAAATAAAGTGTTATCAGTAGTATTGTATACTACACTTACAAATCCTTGTCATTTGATTGGTGGAACACCCGTCACATGTCATACTTTATTTTGCCATGTATACTGTTCCGACAGTTCAAAATTGAATATAGGAGTCCTATATTGATAAATATAGGACGCTTTAGCAGTAACCTTTTGGTGTACAAATAGATTTTACACCGAGTACCATATGTATTAATTGCATAAGGCGTTATAAGCGCGCGTAAGCTTGTGCGCAAACATGCGCATATCTATGGGCGCCGAACTCGCTTTAGCCAACCAGTCTTAAACAGCTCCAACTATGTCTTTATCAGCCGTTTAATACTTAATCATTAAAATAAATTATAAATTGTTCAAAACTTGTTATTATTCTTTACTGAAATCAATTATGAATTATGTGAATTATATCAAATGACAATATGATCTATGTAAGAGGTAAATAAAACAAATATAGGATGCATTTTATTCATACAATATAGCAGCATATAATCACTCGTTGAAATCTGGACTGTTCCATTTTCACTCGGCTTCGCATCATGAAATGGAACAGTCCAGATATCACCTCCTGATTATATTCTATTGTACTCATATGCCTCCAATATTTAGCGCCATGAGCACTTTGATGGATTTGTGCGCTTTGTAAGTTTTCATTATCGTTATTTTCATTACTATTATTATTGTTTGTATATTATTAGTTTTGTGTCTGATTTTCCAGTCGCAGAGCAGCACGTCATCCACCACTTCTGAGGCTTCAACTCCATCAGCATTTTAGACAACTTCATGGAAGCCATGGACAACATCGTTTCGACCGGACAGTTGAACATAACTGCCGGGGAGGGGGATGCTCTCACACCGACCGGTCCGCTCAACGTCGTACGCCCAGTGGAGCTCTCGTGTGATCTCGGTGAAGTTCTACGGAATAACTCCTGTGGTAAGTATATAGTGTTAATGTCTTTTGTGGTTATAGGATGGGGAACCAGTGTAACAAAATAAAGGTTTAGTGATGGGGTCCATTTTATATTGCAAGGCATGATATTCTTCTTGCTTTAGTCTGATTTCCAAGTTGTTTTTTTTTGCCCTTGGGAAATTAGAAAAACTGAAAAGTCTATTAAAGCCTATTACCAAATGTACATAGGTCAGCCCTTGTACTCCTAAAAATGATCCTACTTTTTTTCCCAAAGGACCAAATATCATGCCTGATTGCACAATGTACAGTGGTGTAAGGGGGGGGTGGCTGGAGGGAATCCTTTAGCCCACCTCTTGCCCCAAAATGAAATTTAAAAGATGCACCAATCTATGGTTTGATACATCATTCATTTTTAGTCAGTATTTTAAATTAAAAAATTACCGTTCCCACCCACGGAAATGTTTTGGGGAACTTTTTGGAGCTTCATGAGTACCTTAGAAACCGTTGCCACGATGAAACACTGACTTGACAAAGGAACAAAGGAGAAAATTGAGTAGGCACTCTCTGTGATTCGCAGAACCTCAGCGTTACACAGCACACAGGACCTATACAGCTTATCGTCCCATCCAAAGGACACAAGTGACACAACCAGGATTCGAACCCACGCTCTAACAATATCCGAACTCAAGTAAATATACACTCCACAAGCTTATCAGAAGCACTTTCTTGATGCAGTGAGCTAGTTTTTTCTTTCCAAATTCACGCAAGAAACTATTAAAGTCAACTTACCTGTCACTTACAATTTTCAAAGACTCAAAGTTTCAATATCAATTTGTTTAAATAAGAATAGTAATTCTCTAAAAGGAGGGGATTTAGGTTATGAGCAAATGCCAGCTTTGGAGCTGGCTGTTACACCAAAGTGTGTGACACATTGACTTACAAACAATTGCTATCTGCTGAAGAACTTTGTAATGAACACTATATGGAAACACCACTCTGATAAACTTGATTGACTAATACTCAAGTGTAATTATATTCCTTCAAACTATCAAAGTCGCACAGACACAAATCTTCGTTATGCTAACACCATCTTTGCCATGTCCCCTGTGTTCCAGTATTGATATTAGACAGTGGATCCCGTTCCACCATGAGAGGCTCAGACTATGATGGCCCTTCCAGCCTCGGTAGGCCTATAGTTGCATTGAATTTGGACAGGAGAGAATCAAAATGGCCGCCTAATAAAAGCCTTTACAGCTCTAAAGCAACTCATTTCGATTTGCCGATACAATTAAACTTTCTGAGATTTAATTTTCACCGTGCAAAATTTTTTTGTATCTGAATCTTGTAAAAACAGTTGTTTGCCCATCTGGAACCTTTCATGACGTTGAGGGCGGTATTTGTCGCGACTGCAGTGTGGGTTATTATCAAGACACGGAGGGTCAGCTTGACTGCCAGCGGTGTCCACAAGGAACTTCCACTCGACGTACCAACACCGTATCGCTCGAGGGCTGCAAAGGTAAATCTGCTTGATTTTAAAACGGGATTAATAAACATAGTATAGTTCGTATCTAAAGTTAATTGCACTATACAAGCACCTCATTACTCGTTATTGTTACCACACAGGTATGCAGAGCTATGTTTGAATTATGAAACCCATTTATGTAGCACCTTGTAATTAAGGGTTTACAATAATGATACCAAGCAATCTGTGGCCAATCCCATGACAGAAACACAGGGGCAGACCCGATCTCTTAGTAACGTCAAGTGCATGGGTTCTTTTATGTGGGTTACACACAACTCGCAGGACCTATGGCTTAAGAGTCCCCACCGAGTTGATGAAGCAATTATGGTGAAGTGTCTCGTTTAAGGTGTCTGTCTCATACTGATTGCCTCAAATTCTTTCGCTGTTGAAAACGAGGAAAGTTGCTTTTGCAGATTGCTGACAAACCAAAAGCCTTTGAGAAAGACTCTGTGTAGGGTTGAATCGTAAGGCCATTAGGGCCGGGTATACTTTTGGTAATTGCCAAAGACCAGTCTCCTCACTTGGTGTATCCAAACATATGCATAAAAAAACAAACCTGTGAAAAATTGGGCTCCATGGTCATCAAAGTTGCTGGAAAATAATAATTAAAGAAAAAAACATCCTTGTTGCATAGAATTGTGTGCTTTCGGGATGCCTGTGAAAGGCTTTAGACTTTCTCATATTCGAATTTGGGGAGAAAAAAATTACCTCTTTTTTTAAAACTACAATTTTTACATTACTTAAAGGGGGTTGTTTCTAACAATGTTTTATAATATTAACCGCTCTCCAGTTCTCTTAACCAAGTAAGTTTTTATGGTCATAACTTGTGGAGTAAAGTACACCCTGCCTTTAACAAAAAGAAGTCTTTCCATTTCACTAAAAATCATCACTTTATTTGTCCAACGCAGGTTGTTTGTAAGGTGTATTATTGTAAACTTGAAGTTGGAAAATAACATTTACTCTTTCAAAAAAAAACAGCAAGGTACTTTCTTTTAAAATAGTCGTAAATTTCCTGTTTTTTTTTAAGAGCCATGTCCCAGGGGGACTTTCTCCTCTTCTGGTCTACAGACGTGCAAGGCATGTCCAAGGGGTTCCTACCAGCCATCCACAGGGTCAACCTCTTGCCAAGAATGCCCTTATGGACTGACAACCTGGACTGAAGGTGCTGTAAATGCTGATGAATGTTCAGGTATTAAAACTCTTCTCTGTTCTGTTTTAGTCATACGCAGTTCTTGCGTAGTGCTTTATCCCACCCGAGGGCGTCTTGAAGCGCTCACTATTTTTTTCCTTACAAAGTATGCAGAGCTAATCAAAATGTACGAACCATTTATTTATTCATAGCACCATGTAATGGTTTTTCCGAGGTGCTGTGGCGCAATCGGCAGCCATCCAAACCAGAAAGCACCGGGGCGAACGCCCCTTCTTAATAGTTTGTTCCTAGGTTCTTTTATGTGGGACCTACGGCTTTTTTACGCTCCATCCGAAGGACAAAGCAATAATAAGTGTCTTGCATAAGGACACAAGTGTCAAGACTGGGAGTCGAACCCACATTCTGCTCTCCGAAACATTCACCAGTGTTTGATGACTAATTATCAAGTCCAAATAAGGAAGTCATATTTGTTACCTCAACAGGTGAATGCCCGTTTGGAACCTACTCGGGTACCGGCTTCTCACCGTGTAAACCCTGCCCGGTGGGTACCTATCAACCCAGCTCCACCCAGACGTTATGTATCGAATGCCCAGATGGGTTGTATACACACAGACAAGGTGCACACGATCTGGCTTACTGTCAAGGTATGTGATGTTTCAGGCCCAGCAGGATGTGTGGCGTACTATACCTTGTCCAAATGCCATGGAAAAGTTTGTCAAGTTGTACCCCCTTAAGGTGGTCCCTTGGCTGCCGCTTCCCAGGTTTTCATGTTTGTTTGTTTTTTGCAATTTTTACCATTTTAAAATCATGTAATTTTGTATGTATGTACAATTCGTTGCAATTTTGCCTCTGGCAACAAGTTCGAATTTTTAATAAACCATGAATAATAATATCGTAAACTTGGGTGTGATCCCTGGCTACACAGCAGTTACAGGTTGAATGGCTTCTGACTGGCACCCCCGAACAAAGATATTTAAAAAACAGGGAGACCGCCAATATAGGGCTAGATAGCTGAGTTGCTGGACTGCCGGCACGTTAATTCAGAGGTCGTAGGTTCAAATCTTACTATAGTAATTTTTTCTTTGTTCAATCCAAACTTAATGAATCAGCTGAAAATATACCCGTTATTTTCCCCTTGATAATTAAAAACAAAAAATTAATTTCATTTAAAAAAATTGCTCATGGGCAACACCAACACAAAAAGGCTTTTTTGCTCATGATGTGACTTCACTGTTTGAACAAGAAACGGAACCCAAACATTTTAACTTCATTTCTACCGTACAGTTTGGAACTGTTGTGGTAGCACAAGCATTTCTTGTTCCACTAGTGACGTCTGGTAATACATCATGATCACCAGGCTTGTTTTTGTGGACGTTCCCTGAGTGCATGATTTTAAATGAAACAAATCTGAAATTGGTCGCATCAGGTAAAAATTTAAGCTGATTCATTATTATTGATGACAAACTTTGACATTTCTCAAGGATAAGGCGGCACACATCCTTTAGTATTTATGAACGCCTGCATTCTGGTTATTTTCTTATTGCCCACACCATGGCACAGCTTCAAATATTACGGAGGTATGATCTTTTTCTATTTAAATCTGATTTTTTATTCTTTATAGCCCTCCGAATATCAGTAACATTGCTTGAAGCACCTATTAGGAGCGGACCTGAGTTTGCCTGTGATGACAAACTTGGGTCAGTTTACTCACTGGTTTGGGATGGAGCAGTTTTCGACACAATCTCTCTTATCTGATCGTGTGTTAAAGGCACAGTGCATAATTAATGGCAATAAAAACTTACTTGGTAAGAAGTACAGCATATTCCCCAAAATTTACACAGTCTGAGGAGCGTTTCTGTGAGAAACGCTTATCAGACTGTGTATTCCTGTGGGGAATATCCTTCCTGCGTGGAAATATTGGCTCCGGTTTTGGCAAAAGTGTCAATAGTTTTTATGCAAATGTCAAGTAATAAACCAAAAGGGAAACTGACTGGGTAAATTTTTAATAATTTGGGATTGAACAAAGAAAAATTGACTAGAGCGGGATTTGAACCAACGACCTCCGGATCAACCAACTGAGCTATCTATCTAGCCCTATGTTGGCAGTCTCCCTAATTTAACTCCAACTTAAGTTTTTATGCAAGCAAAAATGTGCATACTTTGCCCTTAATTATTATTATTTTTTTTTTCTACTTGCACAGTTATCAATGAATGCGAGGATGACCGTTCTGAGGAAGGGTTGTGTGGGCTCGATGGCCGGTGTGTGGATCTACCTAAAGGGTATCAGTGCATCTGCAAGTTTGGTTTCACCGGCCCGGACTGTAAGACCAACATTGACGACTGCGACCACGACCTGTGCCTGAATAACGGGACATGCGTTGATCTGGTGGGCGAGTACAGGTGTGATTGCGCATCCGGGTTCGCGGGTGTACACTGCCAAGAAGACATTAATGAATGCGAATCGGGTGAGTCCTTTTTTTTTGAACCAGTTATATCGCTGGAAGACCTGCTAACAAGCAAAAGCTTTTAACACAAACGGACGACACGGAGGTCACATGTTTACAAACAATTTTCATGGATGCCCTCAGCACTGAAACTTGTTAACATGCCCGAACATTTCATTGTGTAGCGAGCACAGTGCATGCACTTATCATGTGTTACGCTTCATTTTCCCCAAACCTAAGAGGGACAAAGGGTACTGGAATTCAATGCTTCAAATGTCCCTTTTTCCTGGGATTATTGTGGAATCCCCAATTCCCAATTTGTTGGGGAAAAAAGAGGATCATGAGAGATTGTATTTGGCATGGGAGGCCATGGCCGATTATCGGCCATGGTTTACCCCCAAGGTTTGGCCGATTCACGATGAGCCACATTTTCTTCAAAGGGAAATAGAAATTAACTTTTTTTGTTGTCTTAACATAGTTATGTCATGGTTTCATTGTAACAACGATATTTCTGAATTCCCGGTAGTAACTTGTTCAAATAAGCTACTATTCTTTTTTTTGTGAGGAATGTATATTATTTTGGACACATATTTCATTTACACAGATATCAGATAGTTCCTTTAATTCTCATCATTGGGCAGAACCTTATAATGAGGTCTGTAGTATAAGCCCACTTGATCAGGGATAAAGAATTTAATAGATGTTAACTTTGCATTGGGGATAAAGAAACCTATTTTGTGTTATGCCCTCACACTGATGTGTGTTAAGCACATACTCACTACTTTCACAAATCCTGTGAAAAAAAATACCCAGGCATATCACTCGGTCGAGATTCAAACCCACGACCTTTGCCGTCGGTCTAGCTCAACAGTCTAGTGGTAAGACATCTGCTCTAGAATGGCAACGGGTCGTGGGTTCAAATCCCACCCGAGTGATATGCCTGTGGATTTTGTTTACAGGACTCGGGATAGTATTGAGTATACAGTGCTTAAAGAGGGTCAAAAGGACTCTGTCTATTGGAAACCGATTGAATCACAACACTAAATTTGACCTTGGAGCCCCTCTTTAAAGGCACAATACACGTTTGGTAATTGGAGCCTACTGATTGTGTTAATCCAAGATATAAATGTAGGTTCATACAATAAAATTAACCTGTGAAAATTTCACTTCAAAAGTTGGTCGCGTTTTTGAGATATCACTGAAAAAACGGAGCGAATATTTCCACGCAGGAAGAGAATTCCTCATAGGAATACACAGTCTGAAAAGCGTTTCTGACAGAAACGCTTCGCAAATTCAAATTTTAGGGAATAAAAAGTGATATATTTTCTATAACCGTAGTACTTCAAAGTTAAAAGTTTCTCAACATTCATTATACTACCCAACGCTGCTGTACTTCTTACCAAGTAAGTTTTTATTGCCGTTCATTTTGAGAGTTATTACCAAACGTGTACTGTGGCTTTAATACACATCATTGTATGCCTAAAAACCAAACAATATTAGGGTTAGAGAATACGATTTTGGTGTTGCCTTCACCAATGTCTCATTTTTGGGGGCTGGTGCAGATCCGTGTTTCAATCGTGCTGTGTGTATCGACGGTCAAAACTCCTACAGCTGCGAATGTGCACCGGGTTTTACGGGAGACTCCTGTGGGGTGAACTTCTTTGACTGTGCATCGGACCCTTGTCTGAATGATGGAACATGCGTCGATCTAGCCCAGGTAAGATTATCAAGTCATGAAGATATGCGATGCGATCAAGCTAAATGAGTCGTTTGTCGGTAAACGCATTATTGAATAACAGGCCAAAATAGGTCGACAGGGGTCTACATTTCTATACATCTGTTGGGGTTTCGACTTCCATAACTTTTGAAGCAAAGGTGGTATCAACTTGGGGTTTTCATATCCTTAAAGCTGAGATTGTACTACTTTCAAAATAGATGAAAAAAAACTAAAGTTGACAAGGGTCGACAAAAGACTCATTTAGCTTGATCGCATCACATATGTACTTGAAAGCAATAGTAAAATGTCTTGTGTTTTGTGGTGGCCAGGCACGCATACCACCCGCAGCCGCCCTTGTGAATTTCCGAGCCGCGTTGCGGAGTGAATGTCTCTATGCTCATTACGTGTAAGCTTGGGTGATATCCCTTTTTTTCAGCCACGATATATCGTCGAGAATATATCGCGATATTTGATATTATCGCAATTAATTTTTCTACAAATCTCACTGTGTGAGTTGTGGCTATGAATCACCTATTCTTCGGGTTTTACTCTAAACCTATGGTATGAAAATGTGGGCCTATCACTTACACACATTTAATGTGTTAACTGCGCATGACAGACTGTTCTTTATGTGTGCATAACTAAGTAGATCACGCTACTCGCACGTTCGCAACACGCACGTGATAGCGCATGTGATAACACCCGTCTGCGTGAGACCGCCGATGTTGGTTTTTTCAAAGATTAAACCCCGTCGGATCGGATCTTTTGGGGAATTTTGCGGTCGCGGTCTGTGACTTGCAGCTCTTTTGTTGCAGCAAATCGTCTCGACTAGGAGATTTATTGTTGCAAGATCGTCTCGGCTAAGAAATACATCGCGATACTTAACGACATCACGATTTACCGATATCACGATTCTAAAAAACGTGACCCGATATCGTAATCGTTTCTGAACTAGTATCGCGATATTCGATAATATCGTGGTATCGCCCAAGCAGACCCAAGTTTGCCTATGACAAACTCGGGTTGGTACTCAGCGGTTTGGAAATGAGCAGTTTTCAACCTGATCTTTCTTATCTGATCAAAAGTTCATGAGGCGTTATAAACATGTGATTTAGGGTGTCACTGTTCTGTGAGTTTACTGACTCAAGTATCGACAACATTTCACAGGTTCTTGTTCAAAATGTGAAGTATTGGGAAACAGTGTTAAATGTTATCATGGAAGCAACTTTGAATCATAAAAATCGACCAAATATATCTTGAGAAATTGACTAAGAAACAGTTGGACCTTCTCTCTGCTCTTCAGCATTTTGGTTATTTGACACCAGTAAGTAGGCTTGTGGGTCAGGATCACTTGCCTTGGGAGGTGGGTTCCATATGTTTAATATTACAACTACTTTCTGATAACAGCTGATAAGAGACAAAGTGAAACCTGTGAGTAGAATTCAGAGATTTGGGTTAATGGGAAATTCACGTAATTGTAAAGGGTTGAACATATATGACTGTTAAATTTGTCCAAGGCATTATTGTGGGTTGGAATCATTGTGGGTTGTGAATTGTGACCATAACACTTCACCACTTCATGACGGTATTCAAAAAATCTTTACCCTGTAATATTTTTTTTTTTACTTTTCGGAATCAAAGAATTTGTTTAGGTTTTTTTTGTTGTTGATATTGTTGTCACAATGAAACCCTGACTAAATGAAGTAAAGAAAAAAACATGTCATAAATTGCACTGGGATTTTTGGTTCTCTTTTGAGAAATGATGAACGTCTTCACTGTGACTTAGGCCAAACCTTGCACGTGAGCCACAGCCAATGATCAACCATGACTGGAATCTTGGTGACAAAGAGGCTAGTTCAAATCCTGTAATTAGCAGAGGGGGGGTGGTTGTCATGATTTGGTATAGGGTAAAAACAAAAACTATGTTCTTTATCCCCAGTGCAATTATTTTATCTATTAATTGTATTATTACTATTATATCACTCATTTGTGAATTGTAGAATTTCACATGCTGCTGCCGCCCGGGCTATAGAGGGCGTCTGTGCGAGACTATCGTGGACCATTGCGACTCGTCGCCCTGTATGAATAACGCCACCTGCAGAGCTAGTTTCAACTCCATCTCTTGTACCTGCCAGAAAGGCTTCACGGGGGAAAAGTAAGTGTCCCAATTTAAAGAGGGGCTCCGAGGTCAAATTCAGTTTTGTGATCCACTCATTTTCCATTAGAGAATATGAAAATGGGGGGGAAACTTAGAAGTCTCAGCTAAAACAGTGTAAAATGCCACTGTGTTTGACATCCTTCAGATGTCACATTTCAAATTTGCGGTCTACGTTTTTGTAGGGAGAATTTTTAGGTCATTTCTGAACTTTGATGATATTCAATCAAAACAGCATTAGGTTTGATCTTTTGATGACTTGGTACAACGACAATTCCTCTTTGTGTTGTATATACAGGTCCCATTTGTTTTTGCTGTTTGGTGACGTCACATTTCAATGAAGTAGGCCCCTATACTGAACATTTTGCAATATTACCATGCATGTGTGTATAAAACATGGCGTACCAAAATGGCATCATCACTTGACCATGAAATGGTCTCACACCACGGCCCAATTTCATAGAGCTGCTTAAGCAGAGAGTTATGCTTAGCAACTTTCTGCTAAGCATAAATAAGCAGGATACCAGTCACAGATTGTGCATATGTACATTGGTTGGTAACCTTATTCTGGTAATAAGCAACATTGGTTTGTGCTCAGCTACTTTTTGTGCTTATAAAGCAGCTCTATGAAATTGGGCCCTGATTCGCACGGGTAATGACCCGGCCAGCGTTCTCCGGGTTCTACTTCAATGATTGTTATCTTTTTTAATATATGATTCAGATGTGAAGTAGACATCAATGAGTGTATCACGGAGGAGGTGGTGTGCCGTAACGGCGGAACTTGTCAAGATGTCCTCAACGGTTTCAAGTGCAACTGTTACCCTGGTTACTCTGGAACTTTCTGTGAAGCAGGTACATGCCAATGGTGTTCCCCCCCCCAAAAAAAAATAATTAAATAAAATAAACTTGTGAAGTTTCTCATTTGTTCAGTTTCTACCTACAAAAAATTGTTTCGGTCAGGAGGGTTTTTACCTACCCCTCAGTTAAATGTGAACATATCTTAAAGTTGTGCTAATGCTGTAGTTAGAATGGGTTAATCACTCCAGACAAAAAATAATTTTATGTTTCAATCTACTTCAACTCAGCAGTGTCCGAGGCCACTTTTAAATGGGCCCAGTTTCGGACTGTGTTGGCAGGGTTGATTGACCCTCTACTTGTATTTGCATTTGGATTATTTGCAATACACCATGGCATTCAGGTTGGCTCATGGTTTTTCCCACTGCATTTCACCTCTATGGATTTATTTGTATCCCGGACTGGAGCCTTGCATGTGGCGCGTCGTGGGCCGAGCGGTCAAGGGCACTGGACTCAAGCTCCGGTGTTTCTGATCAGCAGAGTGCGGGTTTGAGTCCAGGTCTGGATACTTGTGTCCTTAAGCAAGACGCTTAACCGTTGTTGTTTAAACCTTTGGACGGGACGTAAAGCCGTTGATTCAATGTGTTGTGTATACTGCACATATAAGAACCCAGGACACTTATCATTAAAAAAAAAGGGGGTTCGCCCCAGTGTTTCTGGCAAGGTTGGCTGCATTAAGTTCATTTGCATTAAGTTCAACCGAAATGCGAGTTTACTTCAAACGTGCGCCGCTTAAAATTGGGCTGTATAATTTGCACGCTGCGTGCAATCATCTGATAATGCCCTCTTTTGACTCAAATCTCCTCAAGCTATGTTTAAACTCTCCTCACCTTGTTATATCGCACTTTTAAACAAGGCCAAGTAATCTCCTCTCGTCCAATCAGAATGGACGAATTATATATGAATGTGTGATAAGCACTGTAGACTCTGTGCTTTCCCAAGTCCTTTAGAAAAAAAATCCACAGGCATTCTTCTCGGTGGGATTTGAACCTACGACCGCCACATTCTAGAGCAGATGTTTTACCACTAGACCACTGAGCGAGCCCGATGACAAGAGGCCAGTTGCCTTAGCAGCAGTTGCCACAATAATTTACTAGATTTAATAAATATACAAATCCGCTGATCTTACTGTGAATTATGTAAACCTAAAGTCATTTATTTTTTTGTTCTTTACATTTGTTTTCTCTAGTGCTGGTGGGTGACTTTGATCTCACCTTCCCTGGGGCCAGTACTTCAAACTACGTCATGATGAAGGGGAGCCTACCGGGGTTGTACGCCTTCACGTCACATTCTGGATGCAGACCCCGGACAGCGCGAATGCCGGGACGCCACTCTCGTACGCCGCGTACAACGCCGACGGCACATTGCAGGACAACGCTCTAACACTCAGTGACTACAACAGCCTCGCTATCATCATCAACGGCAAGTTCATTTACACGGATGTGAAGCTGAACAGGTGAGTCGTGGGTGGTTTTTTTTGTGTGTCTGAGCAGAAGACTTTTTGCCAAACTAGACGTTGTCTTCCCTGTTCCTGAGTTGTTCATGTTCGTTCACAATAAAAAATTCAAAGGACCAGATAGACGAGTGTGTTACCCCATTGTCATACTCCATGAGGGTTTAGTATTGAATCTAAATTTAGACAATACAGTGCATCATACTGTTAGGGACCCCCCAAACACTAATAGTGTCAATTCTATCCGAAAGCTTACTTGCTATACTATTTAGTTTCACCATTTCACCGATGTGTGTAAAAGCACTGTATACTCAGTACTTCCCAGAGTTCTGTGAAAAAAATCCGCAGGCATATTACTCAGGTGGGATTCAAACCCACGACCTTTGCCATTCTAGAGCAGATGTCTTACCAATTAGACCACCGAGATTACCCGGTAGCTAGAGGCAGTTCGAGTTATGTGCCTGTAGATTTTTTTCACAGAACTCGGTGAAGTACTGAGTATACAGTGCTTGACACACATCGGTGAAATGGTAGAAACAAATAATATTCTTTATTCCCGGTACAAATTTAACATCTATTAGCTTACTTGTTATAAAGATGGTAGTGGCAAGCATCTTGTGACATTATTATCATCATTATTTGAATCTGAGAAACGATTCATGCATGAATTGTTTCTCAGATTTATGAGGGTTGGTGGCCGTTCGCCAATGCTGCAGCCAGAGAGGCGGTTGGTACCCGCTGTCGCCTCGCTAAGCGTGGACGGATTCAACATTCTTGATAAAAATACCAGGGCAATTTTATTGCCGTTTTCTCAAGAAGTAAGCAATGTTGAAACTTTTACTGGTGACTTTTGTTGGTATCTTTCTGAAAAGTTTTGCTCATAAATCAGCATTACCTTGGATGGGATTCGGAACCCGAACCTTCTCAAACAGATTAGATTTCCTAACCACTTCACCGCTGATCTTGCCCAGCGATGAGAGGTGGACTCATAACTCTCAGACATTGTGTCGGGCAAAACCAAATAATAATGTTCTTCATCCCCGATGCAGTGGAAATTGTCAGTATGAAAGACACCCTTTCCTTACCATAGGCGACTTTAGTCGACTGCACACATACCCCCTCCTCATTGGTGACTTTAGTTGACCAAGCTTACACACAAAAAGCATTCAAGCCTGAGCGCAAAAGCCATTAGTAATAAATGGTTGTGTACAAAAAAGTGTTTGAGATTACAGATCACACTGAGGAAAGAAATACAAATAACTTTGTCTTTTATTGGCCGATCTCAAAGTTTTTTGGATTTTTTGAAAGGAACTTTAATGAGAAAGAAACTTTCTTTTGCTGTAAAACAATATCTTCAAGGAGATTATAGAGTTTGTA
Organism: Pycnopodia helianthoides; assembly: GCA_032158295.1. NCBI lineage: Eukaryota > Metazoa > Echinodermata > Asteroidea > Forcipulatida > Asteriidae > Pycnopodia > Pycnopodia helianthoides. The sequence goes on from CM063248.1 coordinate 17,887,962, forward strand.
AAAATGGCCTTTGAACGAAAGCTTTCTGTTTTGTAGAATGTGTGCTTCAAGCAATGCGGTCAAACATGCGGTCACCAGTGGTCCTTCATGTCCAAACGATTTGGTTAAACGTGTGTTACTTATTTTGATGCAGCGATATAGACTGGCATCATGTTGGGGTAACCTGGGCAGGAAGAGATGGCCAGTGGGCACTCTACGTAGACGGGATGGTCAAACGATCCGGCAGTGACTTCCAGACTGGGTCATTCATACGAGGCTCGGGGGCCTTGATCCTGGGACAGGAGCAAGACAGCTTCGCTGGTTCCTTCGCTCAGACTCAGGCGTTTGTGGGCAGCTTGACTCAGGTAATTTGGCCGAGTGATGTAAGAACAAATATAATACTAACACTTAATTCTTATGGTAGAGAACATATCCTAGTAGCTAGATCAAGGTGGTTTTACGACATTATTATCCCTGGTCATCGGGCATACTTATAACATTCTCAACTCTTTGGGGAGCATAGAGGTCGTTCAGACACAGTACTAAAGTTGGTTTTAAGGCAGTTTTAACTTGATTGGGTTTATCTTTGTGAGTCTCTGGAGGCTCTTAAAACTGAACCGAATCGAGTTGAACTCGAATGAGTTAAACCGGTCGGTGAGGGTGGTTCAACGCTAAACCACTTTGGGTTTATCTTCTAGCACGATGTGTGGACAGAATCAAGTTGACCACATTCGGTTTTAAGTCCTCACTGGTGACTTGTCAACCCAGGTTGGTTGCGTAACACGCCATAAATTGTGAAAGTGCGCTTCTTTTGTACACGCTTGTTTGTGTAAATGCAAGATTTATGTAGAAGTAGCGGATGTTGTTGTGTGTTGGGTAAGGGTTCTGTTTGACCTCACAAAACCTAAGATAAACCGTATCGGGTTTAACTTTGAGCTGTCTGAAGTAGCTCTATTTTTACGACCAACCCCGGCTGCTCGTAAAGTTAAACCGGTTCGGGTCTAACTCTAGTACGCTGTCTGAACACGACCATACAACCAAGTCGCTTAGATACACTAAGGGTGATAATCCAGAATAATATTTTTTGTTGAGCCTCTCATGTTTTCCACTATTATGCACCTCGGTAGAAGAAGCATTATTTTTACGACCAACCCCGGCTGCTCGTAAAGTTAAACCGGTTCGGGTCTAACTCTAGTACGCTGTCTGAACACGACCATACAACCAAGCTGCTTAAGTTGCCAAGGGTGATATTCCAGCATAATATTGTCTGAGCCCTCTCATGTTCCCATTTATACACCTGCGTTAAGAGAAGCAATTATGGTTAAGTGCCTTGCCTAAGAACACAAGTTTCATGACCGCTTGCATCGTACCCACACTGATGATTTTAGCCACCAGAACCATATCTACCCTCACAAGTACCAATTTACTCCTAGGTGAAGAGAAGCAATTATAGTCAAAAGTATCTTACTCATCAAGCAAGCAAGTGTCATGAACAGGATTGGAATCCACACCCAATGACTTTGCCTCTGGAAATGATACACCACAATAAAAACTTACCACTAGAGCACAACCTGATCCCAATGCCGACTTACATTATGCTAAAAGTGCATACTATTATCTCCTGGTTCAATCCAGAGACTCAAAATGAAACCAATTTTGTTGTTGATACAGTTGAATATTTGGGACTATGCCATGACTCAGGAAGAGATTCAGCGTGTGTATGCGTCTTGCACTGTGCCGGGTAACATCTTGACTTGGTCCCAAGTCGCGTCTAACGTCCATGGTGAAGTCATTGTCTCACCGACCTCCTATCTCTGCCAAGGTGAGATTAAAAAATTAAAAATAAATAATAATTTTAAAACTTTCCATTTTGAAAAATCTGAATTGATACTGTTTACAAAAAAAATCATTGTGTACCAGGCCAAAGGACGTAAGAGAGTTTATCTTGTCCCATTTTCATAGAGCTGCTTAGGCACAAAAAAGGAGCTCAACACCAAACAATTTTGCTTACCAGAAAAAAGGTTACCAGCCAAATATCATTCCATATGTTACTGCATGTGACTGGTTTCTGCTAAGCAGAAATTGTTCAGCAAATTTACTTGCTTATAAGCAGCTCTATGAAATTGCTTCCAACAAATTTAAAGCAATTTATTTTCAAAAATTGTGTTTTGAGAAATGGTGCTGAGAATAAGTTGAATTCTTCGTAAAATATTTAATTGTAAATTGTAAGAAATTTTGATTCAGCTCACATGAATCAAAAGGTGTATTTGTGTTGGGCAACATTTAGTTCCATTTTGCATTTTTGTTGGGAAGAAAGTTTGCACTAAAGCGTTCCAGTGAACGATTGTAAGAGCTTCACGCCCTCTACCCCCGTGGTTATCAAAGAACTGTAACTTCCACCTTCATTGTTTACTTGAAAACCTTTTTACTCTTTATAATATGTTTTACTGTATTTTTGCTGTGTTTCTTTTATTTTTACTTAACGCAAGTAAATAGTTTTCAAGTTATTCCCATGACAGTAGATTGTTAATTTTGAACTGATTTGTATGTATCCATTTGGGGTTTTTCACCAAAAAACCTCTTTGCCTGTTTTCCATGATTGTTTTTCCGAGTGTGCAATATAAAATGTACTAAAAACTATTTTATTTCAGAACTGTTGTATTGATCAGTGATATTCTATCAAACTGATTGCTATTAGATTTATTTTTGCAATCGTAAACTGAATGCTTTGCTGTATTTTTTTGTTACAATTGTTTGACTCTGTTTCCTTTTCCTTTTATTTTAAGCTCTTATGGATTTTTTCCGAGTGTGCAATATAAAATGTTCTGAAAACTATTTTATTTCAGAATTGTTGTATTGATCAGTGATATTTATCAAACTGATTGCTATTGGATTTATTTTGCAATTGTAAACTGAAAGCTTTGCTGTGATTTTTTGTCACAACTGTTTGACTTTGTTTCCTTTTCCTTTTATTTTAAGCTCTTGTCAATATTTTTTCCGAGTGTGCAATATAAAATGTTCTGAAAACTATTTCATTTCAGAAGTGTTGTATTGATCAGTGATATTCTATCAAACTGATTGCTATTGGATTTATTTTGCAATTGTAAACTGAAAGCTTTGCTGTATTTTTTGTCACAACTGTTTGACTTTGTTTCCTTTTCCTTTTATTTTAAGCTCTTTTCAAGGTTTGAAATGAAGTTGATTTTGTGTTTACTTATCTGTTTTGGTGCACAATGGTGTGCTGTGTTTGGATGTTTTTAGGATTTTTAACCATTTTATTTGTCAATTTTAAATTGTTTACAGTAAATGCCAGATTTAAAATCCCCAATTTTAAACTCTATTTTATATTTTGTACACTATATTTATATTTTACCTCATGTTATTCATGTTGAAATTGTTTTCCCTAATTCGGCCCAGCAGGATTGGGGGGGATGGGGCTTTGTTAAATCTCCCTCCCCATCCAGCCTACGGGCCTGCTTTGAGCTGAATGGACTGAAGTGTAACGTTGTTTCTCTTGATTATTCCAGCTAAAACTAACTGTCAGTCGTCGACGTGTAACTACAACGGAGTCTGCACAGATCTCGTCGACTCGTTTGAATGTCACTGTTACCTGGGTTACTATGGGACGGGCTGTGAGAACATGGCTACCTTGTGCTCCTCAGGGATGTGTCTTAATGGTGGCAGTTGCATAGTAACGGGTCGTTGCTAAATTGCTCATGTGCCACGGGTTATACAGGTAAGGGAGAAGGGGGAATTTCACGAAAAGAGTGCCAATATATAGGGGCTATAGGTAGCTCAGTCGGTAGAGCATGGTCACATAATTGTGCTCAAATTCCGTTCCACTCAATTTTGTGTTGTTCACCTGCAAAATATTATAAGCATCAAAAGGATGTAAATCACGGTAAATCACAATGTGGCCCAATGTGGCTCAAGGACACACAAGTGTCATGACCAGGATTCGAACCCACACCCTGATGACTCAGCCACCAGAATTGAGTCGGATGCACTAAACCGATGTCCGATGCACTAAATGTACACTGTGATTTGTATTTTTCTTTTTCCAACCCTAGGGGGGCGTTGTGAATTCATGTCCAATCCCTGTCAGTCCATGGCGTGTTTGAACGGAGCCAGCTGCGAGAGTGTTGAACACCAACCAAAGTGCAGCTGCCCGGCAGGCTGGAAGGGTCGGCTGTGCGAGTACGGTAAGAACTCAACATTTGTAAACTACACTTCTTAAATTAAATTACACAAAAAATTGTGTGCACAAGAATAAGAAAAAGACACCCTAATCTAGAAAAAAAATTTATTATTTTGATACTACTAGTTTCTGTATGTGCATTCAAGTTGCAAGGCGAAAGTGATAAATCATCCACTTTTTCTGCTTGCTTAAACAGCTACTTGAGCGAAAAATGGTGAACGGGACTGCTATTTAAACTTGTTTATAATGTGCTTGTTCATCAATTAATTGTAACTATGATATTTTTTGCCACTCTTTTTTCGAAAAACACCAGAGAAGGGTATTAAAAGTGATTGGGTGTTTTTTTTCTAATTAAAATGTGAACTCAGTTTCCTTATGAATTGAAAACATTCTAAATGCATTACAGCAAAGATCACTTGTTGCCGCTTTTGTTCAAGCTGGTCTTTAAGCGTCCCAACCAAGCAAAGCAAGAGCTTTATCCATTGGTTGTTTATTCCACCGTCCTTATTGGCTCACTGTTAACATGATATCACTATGTGCACAATACAAACTGTAGTACATTTATATTTATATTTCTTCTTCTGCAAATAGATTTAATAGCAATGGTTTCTTGCCTGCAAAATGATGATTACCTAGATTTGTAAGAATTTGATCCCTTCAGTGCCTTCACGAATGTGTGCCTTAAAGCACACCTAAGTCGTGTAACATTTTATCAAAAAGAGTACAGCTCGATTGGGTGCCGGTGTGGCAGGAGTTTCTGTCCCCCCGGAGATTTGTCCCCCATACGGCAAACTGTACAAACTTTTTCTGATAGCGCCCTCTTTTGAATCATCCTCCTTCAGCCCATGTTAATTTCCCGTATAGGGGACAGAATCTCCGGGGGACAGATTTCCCTATGACACCGGTGACATAGGGAAATCTGTCCCCTGGAGATATGGGAAATTAACATGGGCTGAAGGAGGTTGAAGAGGGCGCTATCAGGAGAAAGTTGGACACAGTTCGCCGTATGGGGGACAGAATCTCCTGCTACACCGGCATGACATGAAACACCCATTTATCTGTGTATAAAGCAACCGATAAAAATTAGATAATTAATTAATAACCTCATCAGGTCAATTTTTTGTTCTTCAATTTCCATCCAAATGTAAAACCTCTCTCAAGCTGGCTTGGGCTTGCCGGGAATCATTAAATTGTTCTTGATTGTCTGTTTGATTTTTTTGTTTTCGTTGGTCAACAGACATTGATGAATGCGATAGTAATAACGGAGGGTGTGCACATCAATGTAACAACACGCTAGGTTCATACCACTGCCGGTGCTCCGATGGATATGCGTTACAGTCGGACAGTCACTCTTGCAATGGTGAGTCCAAAACAGGAAGAACGGTTGTCTCAATCTTTATTATATAATTCATGTGGACGATCGACAGATAACATTTGTAGACTTTTTTAAATCTTTCACCAAAATACATATTTCAAAGTTCGCCTTCATTAAGTGCAACTTGGGTTTTGGCGTGGCTTGGGTTTTGGGTGTTCTAACTTTTCTGCACAGCCAAGTGGTCCACCAACCAATCATGCAGGTTTGATAAAACTCTGGCATGCTGCATGTGGTATTTACGTATAGTAATTGTGCGTTCCAAAAATGATTACCAATGCCCGTAAGGATGGCCGACATTCACACCGTGTGGCTATAATGTTCCCTGCATTTTGAAGCCGTGTGGATGCACTCATGTACAAACCTACAATGAAAGCTTGAAAATTTGTACTGGTGTTTTGGGGCTGTGCATATCATCAGTGCATTTATTCCTTTCTGTGCATGATAGACCCTTTGAATAGGATTCATGGCCCATTTTTCTTTCTTTTTTTAAGATGGTACGATCTATTTACTCAGGGGAAAATTATTAATTAAAGACGCATTTAATCCCTTTGGTTTTTTTTTGTTTTTTACCTGTACAGATGTTTCATATTGCACTCATGAAGGAAGATTTCATTTGGTAAGTTTGATATTGCTAATCTTAGATAAGATTAAAGCCCTCCTTCATTTTCTATTGGCTCGGGTTGTGTATGGTGGCCATAGAAATAGAACACAGAGAATGCTGAGCTCGATTGTTGTCTGTGTCTGCTGTGCACGCCCTCTATGTCAACTGTGGACATAGAGTATCAATACCATGTGACATGTCTGTATGGCAAAATTAACCACATCAACCAATGGGAAAGCTGGAATTTGCCATACAGCTAAAATGGCAGCGCGCATGACTTGCCTCAAAGCAGATAATGCATTGATAAGCACACATAGCATTCTCTGAGCTCTATTTCTATGATGGTGGCACAACTGTGCACAGAATGGGTGTACTCTCATGTGTGTACAATGAAATGAAATTCCAACATGACATCATTGCTGGCTGACGTAGCTTATCTATTGTGCAAAACCACAGTGGATGATGGTGAATGGTCAGACAGTAGGAGGGTTGACTGTGTACTGTATAGATGCATTCAACTTATTGATATCACATTGCAGGCTGGCATGTACAGTTTATCTATCATTAGAAAACCACAGTGAATATCATTCGGAATAAAAAAAGTAGCATCCCCTTAAGGTGATCCCGTGGCTGCCGATTCCAAGGTTGTATCATAAACTTGGGTGTGATCCATTAATGGTTGTATGGCTTCTGACTGGCACCCCTGAACCAATCAGATATTGACAAAATAGGGAGACCGCCAACATAGGGCTATAGCTCAGTTGGTAGAGCGTTGGCTTATTAATCCCATTCAAATCCCGCTCTAGTCAATTTTTCTTTGCTCAACCCAACATTAAGAAGAAGAGCCATAATATTTGAGCCTACTTGTACGAAGTCTTTGCACTTACATTTTTGTCCACTGCTGTTTCATGTAACAGGCAGATGCCGAGTGGAACTTTGAGTGCTCCACATGCCACTGTGAGCAGGGAACAGCCGTCTGTGAAGTCATGAAGTGTCCAGAATTGGAGTGCAAAGAGGTATGCAGATTCATATGATACGTTTATTGCTTGAGAAATGAAACTTCACTGCCCTTTTTGTCGTTGTATTGTGCCACAACTGCTACGGTGTTCACAGTATACCAAAGCTTACATTGGAATGACTTGACAAGGCTGAAAGGCAGGGTATATCTTTGGTAATTACTCCAAAAATTAGTGACTATATATAAAACTTACCTAAAGTATAGAAGCACTGCAGCTGTCGATGATGTATAACATTTCGAGAAACGATTCCCTGCTAAGGACTGCGGTTTTACAGAAAGGGATTTTTTTTTAATTCAATCTGAGAAAACAGTTCATGTTTGAACGTTTCTCAGATTGTGTATTCCAATTACAGATTATTCTTCCTGCGTGGACATAACCGCTCCAGATTTTTCGGCGATATCTCTAAATCTCTACCACCTAGTTGCCACATGTATTTAATATACTTTTGTTTACATACTATATGCACATTTCCAGCAACAATAGCTACATGGTACTTTGATGTTGCCTTAATGTCCACAAAATTAGGATACTACTTTTTATCACCTGGAGACAGTCAGAGCATACTGTGTAACCACAAACCTTTAGATTGTGGCGTGTCGTGGCCAAGCGGTTTAGGGCATCGGACGCAAGTTCGGGTGGTTAAGTCATCAGGGAGTGGGTTTGCATCCCTGTTATGACACTTGTGTCCTTGAGCAAGACACTTTAACTAGTCATCAGGGAGTGGGTTGGAATCCCGGTTATGAACACTTGTGTCCTTGAGCAAGACACTTTAACTATAATTGCTTCACCCAGGGGTAAATGCGTACCTGTGAGGGCAGAGGTGGTTCTTGTGATTGATACATCTTGATGCGCTACATATTTGGCAGTGCAGGCTGTATACGCCCAAGGGAGCTGAGATGGTTTAAGGAATGAAATAAAGGGCTCAGTGACCAGGGGTAATAATATTGGATCGCCATGAGTGTCACTGAGTGATGGATTTGAGTGCTATTTAAGAGTACACTATTATTACTATTATTATTATTATTATTGTATCCCCACCATGCAAAGTTTCAAATCCTATTCATGTACATGATGTTACCACAAACCTTACTAGATCGTATCTCCACCATGCAAAATTTCAAATCATATTCATGTGTTACTGCAAACCTTACTAGATTGTATCTCCACCATACACAGTTTAAATTCCTACTAGTTATTAGGGCTGTAATGCTTGTTGAAGTTGTCATTATAAAAGTACCACTTGTACACAGGAATTTTTCCTCAATTGTATTGTTTTGTGTGTTCGTTTTAGAATGAGCAGATGTTTGAGGCTCCTGGGGCTTGCTGTCCAGAGTGCCTGCCAGGTAAGTGTTGAATAAAGCTTCAAGTCAGACTGTATTTCAAGACAAAGTACAGGTTCCTGCACTACAATAAAATATATATTAGTTTAAATCTCAGATGTTACTTATCATAGAAATGATCAATATAAAACTTCCATGGAAATATTTCTGTCTAAAATATTGTCAAAGTTGAGGAAAGTAGCATTGGATGATCCCCTGATCCACCGTTTCTTATTTCAGTCGCAGTAATTGAAAGAGTACACAAAAACAGACAGAAACTCTCAGACAAAATTTTAACTTGTTTTGGGTTAACTACAACCTGAACACCCAGGCTGGATGAACAGGTCTGATACTTCATGGAGGCAACAGAGGCAACTGCTTCCATGCTCCCTGGTCATTGCCTTGGTGCCGTTTGAAATGTTCCAGCACGAAGTTTCATTTCCCTTGTAGAGTTGCCTTTTTTTACTTAAAAGGCGCATACAACCCAGGGGGCAAGGAGAGGTCCCAAATTCGGCCAAAACAGTGGGGAAAATTCAGGCACAGCAAGAAGAAAAAAGTTGTACAGAGAAAGTGAAAAGACTGTTCACCCGGTGTTAGAAATTGCTACTTTTGTTTTTATCTGTGTAAAATTTGGTGCAAATTATCCCCTTCACTCCTTAACCAAAGAGTCCCCATACTCCTATGCTTATTACTAATGAAAAGTTGCCCCCCAAAAAGCGTCAGGTCTGGACAACTTGCATAAAAAAATTATATTAATATACTATGCCGTCAATAAAAGCCGCAAATTTGTAAATTTAAAAACTTGCTTTCGTTCTTCAGAATCCAAGACGTGCTCTGTGTCTATCCACGGAAAGTATGTAACGTACGACGGCAACAAGTTCGACAACACCGGAAACTGCCGCTACATTCTAAGTCAAGACTGCGTGGGCAGCCAGTTCAGCATTGAGGTCCAGTACGAGGCCAACAAGAAGAAGTTCTTCCGGCGTGCTGTGTTCCTACGGTTGGACTGTGTGGAGGTGGAAGTCAACTTCGACGGAATGGTGAAGGTAAGAGAGTATACATTAAGACCTGTGTTTTTTGTACTGCACCAAGTCCCCCTGTCTCTTTTCGCAAAACCTTAAACTTTGACTAGACTATTTTAAAGCGCGATTTGGTTATTGACCCAATTCGCCTGGCGTCATGACCACACTGTAAGTAAACACAATCCAACCAACCTGTTGAAACTTCACAAAATGTAGGTGATCAAGTAATTAGAAAACATGGTATGAATGTGATGCGATCAAGCTAAATGAGTCCTTGTCAGCAAATGCATTATTGAATAACAGGCCAAAATAGGTCGACAGGGGTCTACATTTCTATACATCTCTTGGTGTGTCGACTTCCATAACTTTTGAACCAAAGGTGGTATCAACTGGGGTTTTCATATCCTTAAAGCTGAGATTGTACTTCTTTCAAATAGGTAAAAAAAACAAAAGTTGACAAGGGTCGACAAAAGACTCATTTAGCTTGATCGCATCACGCATGTTTTGAGGCATTGCACAAGCCTGGAATTACGCGGAGGCCATGGCCTCTGTTGCCCCTAGTCTTGGCCTTGGTGCCCCTTCAGAAGTTTCCAATAGACTTTACAAATTGTCCAATGGAAGTGCCCTTTTGCAAAATGAAAATGGCCTTGCCCTGCCAAAGATGAAACTCCAGGCCTGATTGCGTGGAGGTATCAATATATTTCTGGTTTGTCGTAACAACACTGTGAGTGTGAGTGAAGTTAATCCTGAGAAGTGCTGTCGATCCACTCAGCTAGAAAGTAGGCTACGGTAATCAACGCCCAATCGGAACATTTCTTTTCAGAACTGAGAAGTTCCCCCAACTTCGAAAATCTACTTCGCGGTAGTAGAATAACAGCAAGACAAGTTCTAACAAGAACAATCTACACAGCTAAGTAGATACAATCGCATGGTGTTACCACATACCAGATGTATACTGTATAATTGATATATGTGTATATATGTAATAAATTCAGAATATGAGTTAAACAAACTCTGGCATATCTCTCTTCTGGACAGACTGTTTCGTACCATAAGGCACTCATCAGCATATATGTATATATATATATATATATATATATGTGTTTTGTCAGTGATTTTGTGTGCATTAATACATGACTGTATTGATTTGACAAATCAAAATGAGAAACTAGTTTCAGGGGACAATTTTCTGGCACACAGCAATTTTTCAGATTGAAATTTGTGTCCAATTACAATTTTTACTTGTAGCAATTTCTTACTTAAAGGAACATTACAGAATTGGTAAGAAAAAAACTTGTAAATCATACTTTTGATCGCAGATTAGCAAAAACCAATTCCGTAATGTTCCTTTAAAAAAGTGTTCTTATTGAAAACTTTCAAAAAGGTATTGAGGCAAGTATCATACCTTAAACATTAGCCTCTGACACAGCAGCCACTATAATTGAACTCAACACTCGTGTTTAACATCCACGCTTACATTTACCCCCCAGGTTACTGGTGTGCCCGTAGAGCTGCCGTACACACACGCCGCCCCGATGAATGTTCTAATCACCCGAACAAACGCGTCCGTAGATGGGACCGGCATCACCATTAAGACCAACCGTGGCGTCGTCATCCGGTGGTCTAAAAGTAACAACATTGAAGTGTCCGCACCGGGAACCTTCGCGGGGGCGCTCTGTGGCCTCTGCGGCAACATGAACGGCATCCGCAAAGACGACCGTACGACGCGACAGTTCCTCCCGAGTCGGTCGGCCATGGAGTTCGCTCACAGCTGGAAGGTGGACGGCTACAAGCACTGCTCCGTGGCCCAAATCCGCGGCAGGACTCGCCGGAAGTTCGGCGCCATCTCCATCAGCAACATCCCAGTCTGCGCCGGGAAGAGTTTCTTCGTTCTGAAGGACGTCAGGAAGAAATGCAGTTTGCTCCGCCAGAGATCTTTTCAGGTAGATATTAATCCGATTTGTTTTTTTGCCCTGCATTGTATTATACTCAGTGCTTTCCAAGTCGTATTGAGAAAACTTTACACCTTGTGTTGCATTCGAACCAATCTCCTTTACAGCTCAATTTTCCTCATGCTGTTTATTCTGCTTGTAAAATGTTGTGCCTGCTGTCGTCGCTAGAGCGGTCCTCCATGATTTGCTTGTAATTTGATATGTTGAGATTTGTCAGTGAAAGGATCGCGCAATACAACATATCAAGTCACAACACTCATACAGGAAAAACCATAACATCTGGTATCTGTAGTAACATGATTCAACATGTAATTGCCCGTTGACAAGATTTGGTGGCAGGCATTCATCATCATAATGGATGCTGTTGCGTCCATTTCACAAAAGAGCTTCAGTTGATCTTTAGATGTGCATCATTCTTAATTGCTTTCTACTCATCTTATGACGATAAGTGTTTTGTATATAAATCGAGTATAGAAGCAGCCAGCAAGCACGCATGCCGTTTGCCAGCAGTGCCCCGAAATTACCATTGGTACATTTATGTAATAATGGGCTTTTTAAGATTCTAATCGTTCTCTTCAGCCTCAATGAATTGTGATTGTTTTACTGTGTCACAATGGAAGGCTGCAGATTTGTGTATTATTGTTGTTATTTATTCACAATTGATTTGCATTTGTTGTTTTATCATGTGTTTTGTCAACAGAAAAATTGCTTTTCATATTCTTTGATTTTTCCTCCCAGTGTTAACCAGAGTGTTTTTTTTGTTCAATCTTTTTAAATCTATTCTGATTTATCTGCCATTTTTATTACTTGCATGTATTGAACATAATCAGTTTGGACACTCTGTTGGCACATTTTTTATTTGTTTGCCAATCCGGACATATTTTTTCCCAGATCCCGGCAAACACAGTGTTCGTTATTTTTCATTGTGATGTGAATATTTTGATTTCCTCCTGTAGTTATTGCCTTTTTACCTTCCTGTCATATTCCCTGTATGTTTTTCATATTGATGAATTATTACTTTTGCTTTTGTGATATTTTTCTTTCACATTTGATTGCATATTTGTATTTATATAAAGCCTCTAGGAAAAATTTCATCCAACATTTTGTGCATGTTTTATTTTGTAATTTTCTCCCAACTTTGGTTGCCTATCTTGACCATCCTCCTGCTTCAGCCATTTTGTTTTCCCCTGCAGTTCCTGCCACTGTATGGCAGTGTTCTAATTGGCGGCTGTGGCTCATGGCTGCAGCTGTTGCTAAGGGTGTTGCTATGTATTTCCTATGCTTCAATGCTTGTTTATGTGACCTTTAAGTCATAGCCGCTAATTTTGACCTTTTGGCCTCCTGTATTAAAATGATAGTTACAACTATGGCCAAAAGACCTTGACCATGCGGGCATCATCTTGGTTATGTTCCCCTTCATCCAATAACAGTAATGAATGCGAATGTTCATTGCACAAAAAAGGAACCAGTCTATATTGGTTTCGTCCAGCCTTGGTTTGGCTACAGTGATTTGGAATGTAGACAAAACCAAGATGGCCACCTCATGATAAAGGCCTATTGATATACAGGAAACTTGACAAACGTAGGCATTTGATTTGTCAGGATTTTTCCTGATTTCAGGATTTCTCAAAATATCCTTGAGCCTTTAAACTTTCTTGACGGAAGTCAAAGCAATCACCAAAAGGTTGAAAGAAATAGTCCAAATTGTGTCGGCTGAACCCATAATTTTTTTGACTCTGTTGATGCACAGAGTCTGTAAACCTCCCGAATTGTAACAACTGGGAGTTTCTGGGTCTAGAATAAGGGGAAACCCAGGCCAGCAAGCTATTTTCGGGAATGTTCACGTCCAGCAAAATCTCATCCTTGCAGCCATGACTGTCTAGCTTAATATTTCTTTTAAGGAAATACAAACTTTTTAGCTGCTCAGTTTAAAGAGATGAATTTGTAGACAATGATATATTTCTCTTATTGCCGTAGGCCACAAATTTGGAAATAGACAGCTTATTTATAAAAAGCATTTAAATTGAAATGAATTGATTTAAATTGAATTTTATTGCTATTTGTATACTATCTGTAGTGGCTCCATGCTGAAAATGACATTAAAATATAAATACATGTATATCTTAGAATTATGAAATACAGCAATATATTTGTACTTATTATCTAGTTTAAAATTTTAACTTTTAGTTTGCAGTAGGCTTAGAGTAGAAATATCTCGGAAGAGTTGAGGTGGCTTTGCTATTCCACTTCTTCTCAGAAAACAGAGACAGCATTTATTATGGCTTATCCTCCCGAAATATATAAGAAATTCATTCTGATAAATGAAGTTCCCCCCCAAAAAAAATTTTTTAAATAATAATAACAATAATGAATGTTATCATTTTGTCTTTAGATGTGTCACTCTGTGGTAGATCCCAAACGATATTTTGAATGGTGTATGCAGGACGCTTGTAGCTGCCATTCCAATGAGCCGTGCTACTGTGAAGCCGTTTCGGCCTACATCCTGGAGTGCCAACGAAACCATGTGGCTATTTCATGGGCTGAAAACAGTGCCTGTAGTGAGTGTTTGTTTGGAATAACAAAGCCTTTTCCTTTTTTTTTTTTTCGCAATCTGATATTGAATCTTTTAAGACAATTTCGCTTTGGAGGTCGCACTAACACACTCTTACGCAACACGCAGCGGTGGTCTTGTAGTTGGCATTTTGAGTTGCTGCGCGTGTCGGCGGTGGTCATTTCAAACAGGCCACATTGGGGTCAAGACATCGTGGGGGGATTGCTCGTACACTATATGCAACTGCTTCACAGAGTCCCTGATGAGGTCATATGGTTCGATGGCCCCTGGTCAAAAGGCACTGCAAACATTGAACGGATTACCTCTTTGCGTGGATTTGTGCCTCGTGCCTTTTATATGGAAGAGCAGTTCCTTTGGAATGACAGCCAATTAAAGACGGTTTCTCTCCCTGGGATACCATCTGTTTGACCGTGTATGGGTTGAGGATTGGCCGTCAGTGGCGGCGCCAATGCCCCCCCCCCCAGTTATTTTTTTTTGCCCCCCCCCCCCCAGTTTGCCCCCCCCCCCCAGTTTTTTCCCCGACGTCGGAAAATGAGTTAAATCCCAAACCATTGCACCCAATTTGTTACAATGTTGTTTGCGCTGTAAATAATAAACTCAATTTCATCCATCATAATTAGCTGGCACCATCAAAAAAGCCCAATACACTTTCCATCTCCGGCAATGTTAATAAAATGTGGATTTATTTATCTGTACAAGCTTGGAAACTTGCTATAAATAGAAATGCATTGTCTGCCCAAAACCGTAAGCAGCCATTGTACACGCAGTTCGCACATACAGTGCAAAATCATATTTCTAGAGTGAATTGTAGGCTTATACAGTACATTATAGATTTTGTTTGCCCCCCCTAAATTTAAGTTTGCCCCCCTCTTGCCCCCCCCCAGATTAACAGGTCTGGTGCCGCCGCTGCACATAATGGCTTCATAACGGTCTGATTGCGCTTCAGAAACATGACCGTAAACAAAAGAGGGCCATTAGAATCTGTAAATGTCAATGAGAAAACGTCCGTCATTGACAAAACAAATTATTAATGGCGAGTTTTTAAAAAAAGAAAGAAAAAAAAAGCGACTCGTTCATTCCTTCGTCGAAAACATACGCAAAGAAATTTACCTGCATCTGATCCACTGCTTGCTCTGGTAGATCAACTTTTCCCAGTGGAAAAAATTGAAAAATGGCCTTGCCCTCTCCAAGATAAAATTCCAGGCCTGTAATTGCATGTTTTTCTTCTCGGCAGCTTTGTAGTGTTTCGGCAGATATTATTGTAGATATCAAGCTTTATAAATGGATTCATGAGATTCATACTTTTCATATGTTTTTTGTTTTTCCCTCTCCCTATCAGATATCCGCTGTCCCGAAGGCATGATCTACGACAATTGTGGCCCAGCCTGCCTGGCGACGTGTCTCAACCCAAAAGTGGATGCTGCAGAGTGCAGGACAACGGCCTGCGTGCCTCGATGCCAGTGCCCTGCGGGCACCGTCTTTCATGAGAACTCTTGTGTCCTCGCTAAATATTGCCCGGCAATCACATCCAAGGATTAAAGGCTCAAGCTCATAATCACTGGCCTCAAGCCTGCGGTCCCATGTAGATTTCGAGCCCTGTGGTATCTTAAGTCTTAGTGTTGAAATGCAGATCTCGGTGACAGTTATTTGTGGACAGGTTTTCTGCAGGGGGGGGGGGAGGGGTGGCTAGTAATGCTGTTGTACATACATTTTTTGTAAGTATATTTGTATTTGTATATTGCAATAATTTCTTTGTGGGAACAAGTTGTATCTTTGTTCAATTTGTCTTTCGTATATTTTACTGGCAGCCAGATAAGAGGGAGCATGCCAGATAACCAAACTGTGACTGACTTTCCACAACCCATGACATCAACTGTACACAGACTGTTTGCTCTTGTTTCTTAAAATCATTTCAATGTGGCTCGATAAAGCAAAATACAAGCTGTAAAAGTTACGCTGAAATAACATTATCATGAAATAAAGCAATTTCACACTCTTGAGTGAAACTTTTGCAGCTGTTCATTTAAGTAATGACAACGTTATAGAAATGTTTATTTTAATAGGCTTTAAATTTGACCAATTCAAAATTGTCAATTTAAAAAAAATATAAAAATAAATTGCTCTTTTGAAATTAACCATAGGAAAATAATAAATAAACATTTGTAGAGTTATGGACATTTTTATTAGGCTTTAAATGTGATCAATTCAAAATTGTCAGGTTTTTTTTAAATTAGTTTTTGTAATGGCTCTTTTGAAATCAACTAAAAGAATTTAAGATATATTATATACATTTTAAAAAGTTTTACGGCTGTTCAATCAAGGATTCAAATTTGTTACATATTTTTATTTTATCAAATCAAGTAATTTAACACTGTTTTTTTCTTATTAGGGCATTACCTTGTTTGTCAATTCTTTTTAATAAAGCAAAATAATTTGTTGTTTTAATTATAAAAAGTGCTTCAAACGATGCAATAAGGGCATCAGGTTGGCTCAGTGGTTTCTTTCCCTGCCTTTCCCCCATTTTGGGTTTCCTCCCACTTCTAAAACTAAACGTTTTTCTTCTTCAGGCATGCAACTTTTCCTCGGATCATTTTTATTCTCAGTTTTACCATTCAAAATTGAAAAATACTGTACAAAATCATTGAAATTTTGTAATTTCCTCTTTTTTGGTGAAGTTGCAGTTGCATGCCTGCTTTTTGATTCCTGTTCACCATCCTGTTATTGGGTGTGCAATGAAATAAATAGCTTTTGCTCTCAAATTGAAACCCAAATCACAAATTTGGGCACTCAAAATGCACACAACACAAACCAACTTCATGATTGTTGTAGGTTTGCAGCGGGTTATAAATCCTCATCATCATTGGTTGGCCAAGGCCAAAGGAGTGTTGGTGAGCAGCCTCCACTAGGCCTTGTTCATTACGAATGGCTGGTATGCCTTTTTCTACATCAAGGCTTCACACATAAGTCTGATGCATGGTTGTTCCTTAGTCTCCATCCTGTTTTGCTTTCTACTCTTGTTTTGCTTTCCGTGGTTGTTTTGCTTTCTGTGTTTGGATGTCATTCATACAATCAAAGCTCAACCAAGTCTAAAGGGTTTGTAAGACATGTGTAAGAGTGGAAATATTATTGTGCACAGATTTGCACATAACTGATATTGTACAAGGACGGTCATGGCGGAAAACTTCCCTTCCAATCTATCTGCTTGAAATGATGTAGTTTTTGAGAAATGAGTTAACGATAACTTCTGATTTTGTTTGTCTTAAACTCAATGTTTGAAACAGTGAAAACATACCAGTTTTTTTTTTCACTATGTTCTCGTGACTCCGAGGACCGATTGAGCTTAAACTTTCACAGGTTTTTTATTTCATGTAATATTGCCCACATAAAGTTGGGATGCTGGTCGTTGGCAATGACCACTGTTGTCCAAAGGCTTGATGCAAAGACATGCACCGGTATTTTTTCTCAATACTTGTATGTACATAACTTATTCGCAACTTCAAAAGTAAAAAACTGAAACAAATTAAAAGCGTGTAAATATTGTTAAAATTAGCTGTGAGTAAACAAAGAATTCGATATAGCCACATTTGCTGAAGGTCTGTTTCCCCATTTACTAGTCACAAGTGCTTCCTGTCTAAATTTGAAAAAGAAATTTAAGAAGAATGCTAACTTTATTTGGAATAGTAATGTTTGTTTCAATAATTTGGTGTATAAAATTTAGTTAGTATTGCCAAATTTGCGGAAGGAAAAATATTAGCTCCTCCAAAAGTCACAAACCTCACGTTTATAAAAAAAGGGAAGTTTAACATATCTTTTTATGTAAGAGTATATGATCCTTTATTTAAGAAATATATCAAACCTGGGAAAAATTGTATTGTTGTAGCCACTCAAGTTGTCTACAAATTAGTGGTTAAAGGTTTGTGGTGTCGGATAGTGATCGTTTGTGGGAGGTCCTGGGTTCAAATCCCACCCTGCAGGATCGGGACACACTGAGTATATAGTGCTCATCACACATTAGCTGGTGTCTTTTCCCTGGTCCTCCTGCATTTTGCCAAACAGAGGCCAGCAGCGAAGAATAGTCGGGTGCCATTTTTTTTTCTGAACGGAGAGACAGCATTCTTGATTGTTGTGGCCTAACTGCAAGATATGAAAAATACATTAACCTCATAGGGACTTATTAATGTAATGAAACCAGTATTTTTTCTCTCCAGTAATCACAAATAATAATTTCTAGATAAGTATCTTGTCTAAATCAAATTGTAGAAAATGCGCTAAACCCGCCGACTTAACATTTTGACTCGAGTTTTAAAGTCAAAATTAACGTATTTCTTTATGAAAATAAAATATTAAAGTTTCTTTGTCAAGCAAAGCATCTTTGTCGCATTATTAGTTCATTTAAAATTTAGGAGAAATTTCTAACCTAAAAGATTCTGTGACTTCCTATTAAGTTACCCCTGTGCCCCCCTCCCGCCCAGCCCACCCATCCCATTAAAATAAATAGATATAAACATGTAAAAGACGCCTCAAAACTACCATGTGAATATTTTTGGGGCCCACACAGTAAATCTCCAACTTCGACTCTTTTTATTTTAATTTCACCAATCCTCAACTACTAATTAGTGCTTATTTGTAGAGACTGACGACTGTTCGAATATTTGTCATCGAGTCATTAAACAGTCGTTGATGACGACTGCCATGTTGACATGTTTTGTGTTTAAAAATGCCGACCGTTGCCTCGCGCGGTTGTGGAGCGGTGTTCACCACACGCGTTTTTACTATCCTATTATTGTTTGCGTGCACATGCAAGACAATAGCTTGTTGTGTGGCTACCTAGTCTATTGAACACCTTGGACAGTATAGCGGTTGTCTTCGACGAGTATAGTTCAGGAGACCGAACAATTAGAATCCCCCGGGGAGAATTTGGTTCAACTCTCGCGGTAGAACTCCATTATTATTATTCTTCGTGTGCATGTGTAGCAGTTATTGAAACAAGCACACGGCGGGGCATTCCCGATGCAGTAACGACATTATGGTGAACACGATGAACATACACGAAGCCGGTAAGTCAAATTTGTTTCAGTTTTTTTTTTCACCCCGTGAAGGAATTTTCTACATCCACGGGTAGTTAATAGCAAATCTCAAGGCTGATTTTGAGTGCCTGTCTGTCGGATAATTTATTTTGCCACCGATAAAGAGACGTCGCTGAAGGAACATGCTTCAATAAAATATTATATCACACGGCGGGAGGCCAATGTACATGTATGTTTTGTTATCTCGCTGTTCGATCTGCGAAATTCATCTCCAATTGAACATTATTTTTAAGGTAGCCCCCATAAAATAGAGCCACTCCACTTCATGGCACTATTTATGGGGGAAGACCCAGTGACTACGGCACTGTATTCCTTTTTACAAAAAAAAAATATATATTGACATCTGCGGTCGTAGGCCTATAGCACAACCGCAGATGTCAAAATTTTTTTTTTTTTAAACTGCAGTGGGGTCTTATGGGGCCAATTTTGAGGGAGTGCAAAGTTCATTTCAATTCTCTGGTTTTAAATAAACAAGCCAAATAGGTATACCCACAGAACCTATGACTAACATTTCGTGAACTAAACCGGTCACAACACGAAACAGCAGATAACAGCGGATTATGTAATGTAGTTGTCAGGTTTTTGTGTGGGTATGTGCATTTTTGATAATATGGTTATTTGGATACTTGGTACTTGGTACTTGGTTGGTTGATGAGGCATATCAAAATAAGAACTGAGTTTAGGGAACATTTCTTGCACCTGGCAAAATTTTGGATGGAATTATTACACGGGGGGTGGGGGGGGGGGAGAGTTGGTCTGGTATGAAATTTTTACACAACACAGGGATGAGTGTCACTGTCAGACTTGGATGGATTCGGAGTGTTTAATCTCGGACATTTTAATGGCTGCTTGGTGAAAAGGGGGGGGGGAACTGTAATAATCTCCACATAATAAAGAGATCACAGTCTTTGATCTACTTCCAATATTTCCAGGGGTTATCAAAAGGTTGAAATGCCATCATTTCAACATGACTCCTGAAATGTTGACCCTAGTTGCAGACCTCTTTCGGACAGCAATGACGTTCACCCCCAAGGAAGAAACAATTTTTCAACTTAATGTAAAATTTGTTCAGTCAGAAACAAACATTTTGACTTTTCGATCATTACCATTTATTAATTTTATTTAGATTCCAGTGTACACTTTAATCAGACAAACAAAAAAGATTCTCAGATTTTGCAACACTGTTCCCGTTTTAAAAGCAGGAATCATGAAATCCAGTTTGTCAGGTACAAGAGGCACTAGACATATCTTGATGAACCATGCTGTATATTCTACACCTGTTATTTATTTATATTTATTTATTACAATGACAATTGACAGCATCTTTAAAATTTAAAACTAGTTAGGTTTTCCCAGGCAACTTCTGCAAAAAATCATTCAATTTCATCAAACACACATTTAAATTAATGCCTTTTCCCCTAATTCACTCAAACTTTAGGGTTTCCTTATAAATGCAATGATTTGATTTAGTTTTTGTGCTCGCATTGTTTCGTTCTTCTCATATCAAGATCCGTTTTATGTCATTTATAGGCACTCAAGACTATACACTTTCACTAGCCCGTAAATCAAATTTAAAACTCATTTAAGCGCACATGAATTTGTTGCTAGTTTAATGCCTTTTCCCCTAATTCACTCAAACTACAGGGTTTCCTTTTAAATGCATTTGATTTAGTTTTTGTGCGAGCATTATTTTGTTCGTTCTTATATCCAGATTCGTTTTTGTCATTCTATTTCATTTATAGGCATTCAAGACAACACTTTCACTACAGTCCTTAAATCAAATCAAGACTCATTGAAGCGCACATGAATTTGTTTGCTAGTTTGCGCTTTCTTTTTCATTTATGGGCAATGAATTTCAGTTTCTGTGCGCGCGTTATGGCTCCCGGAGTAAGCTAGCAATAACTCCTTTACTCCTTTGCTGGCACTTGAGCCGTCACTTGAGTTGTTCTTTGTAAGATGCGTTTCCCTGTTGTTTGCATTTCTTTTACATCCTGTGTTTGTTTTTGTTTCCCATATACTTAAAGGAACATTACAGAATTGGTTTTTGCTAACAAAACAGTTGCTGGCAGTGTAAGCACTTCATGTAATCCACCATATACACAAACTGACAAACCTGTAGAAGTTTGAGATCGATCGGCCATCTGGGTCACGAGAAAATAGTGAAAAACCGATTACACATTTGCATTAAATCATACAGATTCAACAAATGATTAAAACGCTCACTGAGCGATAAACTCCGATCGGAAAATTAGTTTATTCATTTCTCATCAAATATGGCATTTCAGACAGAAATATTTCAAGGGATGTTTTCTACTATCATCATCATTAGACCGTGTAAGTTTTTTGTAAAATAGTATATGATCAAAAAGTATATTTTACAAATTTTTTCTTACCAATTCTGTAATGTTCCTTTAAAGTTCAAGCCTGTACCCAATATCTACACATAGAAACCTGTCAAGTAATTATTGTTTGAACCTTTGCATCACGGTGTGGAAAAATCGGAAGGAACTATAAATAAATAAATAGTAAACTTGCAGGTACAACCATATGTGTTGTACCCCCAATTTCACTATTTATTTATACATGTAGTTCCTTCCTGTCAAGTGAAGTTTGACAATTAGTTACAGTCATAATATTGAAATGAAAACAAAACATTTTGCTATAGCCTTGAGATTGTTCGCCCTGGTGTTTATGTTGTCTTCTTTATTTCTGCTATACAATTTGCAGTAAATCTCTTGATGCCAAGAGTGTCTGCTACATGTAATTCGAGGTAGTCAGCATGGCTGTTCTCAAAATGAATGAATTTTTGTTGAAATTGGCAGGGAAAACCTATATTATTATTTTTTTGTTTTGGGGAGGGGGTAGTTCAGAACAATGTGCATCAACTAGAAGATATTTTGTTAAAAAGTTTGAATTTTTTCGACCACAAAAATGTTTTACCAAATTAAAAAAAAACATAAATATTAGGTTCTTTATTCAGGTGACCAAAAATACTGACGCAAATGACAAGAGTGTTGATAAAAAAATACAATCAATCAAGTTTGCCTTTATGCTGAATCTCCACAGTCGATAAAAATCCTCACGGTGCGATCGGAAATGAAACATAGTCTCAGCGAATAATATTTAACTGTGATTTTCCTGCATTATTTAATTTGATCTGCCATTAGGCAAAGTTCAAAGCCGGCCCCAGAGCTTGTGTTTATCATAATCCTTTCTGAAATATTTACATACGGGATGACGTCTGAAGACGAGTCAATTTTTTTAATTTGTGTGTTTCTTTACGAGGTTGATGATGGCCAATTTAAAGGGCCAGTGATCAGCCATTCTGACGTTCACATTAAGACGGATATGAATTTGTAGTTGGATTGAGCATGTCCCTTTAAAGTTAGGACAAGGGACTTGTTATGAGAGTATCTATTCACAAGTATTAAGTTCATACCAGTACCGATCCTCCAGAGAAATATTTCCGCCGGGATAAAGTCAAGATATTGGGCGTTTTTTGGTAACATTTAAAGACCTTGATTTAAACGCGCTTACTCCCTAAGCCCACTTGGTGACAAGGGTAACCGCAACCCTCCAATATCCTCTCCCGTGTCACTCCACACCAAATTGTTTGGACTTAGATAATATTAGAATGCCTGACCCAGTGATAAGAGTATTATTTCAGCCCTCAGTCCTTCTGAATCCTTCATTTTGGTAAAGCGGGTACAGAAGGATTGGGGAGGGCAAGGGTTTTAAAGAATGATTTTTTCTATTTTTATTGCTTCAATCAAAATTAGCATTGGTGTGGATAACTTTTTACTTCAATTTACATGTTTGGTTATTTCCAATGAAACCTCACAAATTATTATACAAGTCTGTTTATTTTGTAAAATACACAAATTCTGCATAGAAATGTCTGCTTACACTGTGTTAACTATAGCATTTAAATAGGGGCGACTCTGCTCGTGCATTTACTGCCTGGAGCGCTGATGTCATTTATTTTATTTCTTTCATTGGTTGCCTGGTAACAGCCTTCAATGGTGACTACAGACAGTTGACTGTTGCCCTTGACAACGGTCAGGTAAGTGAAAACCCTCTAACACTCAATTCCGTCTTGTTTACGAAATGGTATCAATTCTTAATGGTATCATGCACCATTGTTTGTTTTGTTTTTTTGTTAGTATGATTTTAAGAGGATAATCAGTTGTTATTAGTAATATAGTCACAGTATATCTCTCTGGTATAAATAAAACTTAAATATCAGTGTAGGAAGCAGTGATGGAACTAAGAGGGGCAACATTTGTATTTGTTTTGTTGAGAGTATAATTACATTAGTATTAAGTATAATACTGGAGTCTAATATAGCGCACGCATCTACTCAAGGAGCTTGAACAAAGAGAAACATTTTTAAGAGAGGGTGTTGAAATTTGGAATTATGAGACCGATTTATGTAGTCCCTGTAAGGGTTTACAAGGTGCTGCGGCGCATTCAGCAGCCACTGCCAGAAACACCGGGGCAAACCCCTTCTCTTAGTGATAAGTGTGACTTGGTTCTTTTACGTGCATTACACAACGGGCGATGCAATATAAAATTGTGGAGTGCCTTGCTTAAGGACACAAGTGTCAAGACCGGGACCGTGAACCCAACGCTCTGCAGATCAGAAACACCAGAGCTTGAGTCCGGGGTGTGCTTCAGACCGCTTGGCTGGGACACGCCACAAGGTAGTAGTGGCTATCTTTCTGGTATTAAAAAAACCTACAGTGTAGAAACCCTCAAGCTCAAAGAAAAGCCCCCCCCAAAAAAAAATAATAAAATAATAATAAATAATAAATAAATAAATAATAAATAATAAAATAAATAAAATAAATAAAAATAATAAAAATAAAAATAAATAAAATAAATAAAATAAATAAATAAATAAATAAATAAAATAAATAAAATAAATAAATAAATAAATAAATAAAATAAATAAAATAATAAAATAAATAAATAAATAAAAATAAAAAAATAAAAAAAATAATAAAAAAATAATAAAAAATAAATAATACAAAATTATATAATAATAAATAAATTTAAAAAGTGTTAAGTTGCGGGTTACTTTTGAAATAGGGTCGGTAGGTCAGGATTTTTTTTTCTTCCTGTTTTTCTTTTATAATTCTGATAGGTTTGACTAGTGTGTAATAATGCCCTACTTAGGTTATTCAATCCAACCCAAAAATCTGCTCCAAAATCCATCAAGTCCATCATAGGCGAGTGCACATCACAAAGGCTACAGCAACAGGGTGGGATCCGAAACAGTTTTTAAAATGTAGATGCTCTGTGATGCATTCTAAGTCTTTCTGTGTTTAAATTTTGTGAGCAGGAGAAGTTTGAAATTTTGAGTGTTTTTTTCTTCTCTTTACATGAGCTCTAGCTTTCTAAAATAAGTATGTAAAAATAGAGACGCATGGACAGTGAATCCTACCTTGACATGTGGTCCACTTTTTAAGGTCCCACGGAAAAGTCTGAAGATACTATACTCTTTGTTGCATTTCTTGGTTATCTTTTTAGGCAAAGTAGTGGAACTGGAAGTGTGTTTTTTCTCTCTCTCCCTTACTTTTTTTTTGGGGGGGGAGAGTCAGAAAAAAGCATCCTGCACCTACTTCATGTGGCCCAATAATATGCACAATTCAAAAGCATTTTTACAGTATCCAGTAGAATTATTCCGACTATTAATTTCATTATTAGAATGAAGTATTGAAATGTCCACAATGCGTATCATTTTGAGGCAAGTTGATCACTTCCTTCACATTGCTGCTTTTTTGTTTGGTTGGTTGTTCTCTTTTCTAGCTCTTATTGTGCCAACTTTTCTTCTTTCTTTTTGTACCTCATGGGAAAATCTGAGGGTGATCGCACCCCCTGTCCATGTTTAACCAGTAAGTGGGGGGAGGGGGTGTGCCCTTTCCCTTGGGGATTTACTCCCTAGCCTTGGCTTTTATGAGAATTCAATTTCCGGCTATATAATATGTTTGCTGAACCTCACCGCTGTGGCTGAGCGTACTGTATCTGTTTTCGTTTGCGGTCTGATAACCCCGGACCTGAGGTGTCCTGTCTCTTGCCGGTGTGTCGTATGAGTGCTCAATCGGGATGTCGTTCCCGATGGACTCGTAGATGAAGACCTCGGACGCGGTGCCTCCTCCACATCCCTCACTGGGTTTGCTGTTCAGGTAGAGGTACCAGCGGAGAGACGGAGAACCTCACCGCTCTCTCTTGATCCCTGAAGTTACGCCTTTGAAGCTTTCTGCTGCACAAACACAAAATCCCAATCAAAACGAGGCTAGTTGATTTCAAAAATGCATTTTCTAACATGTGCATTTCAAAATATGACACTATCAAAGCACAAGACTGAATTTTCTGAATTTCCATTTTGTTTAAAAGGAAAATCAATTATTAAAGACATCAATCGAAGATTTGAACTGTTGACTCTGTAAGGCAAGATCAAGATACCATATAAGGGCTGGAGTAAAATTAGACTGGTCTCTGGAAATTGAACTCTTAGTCGAGCATGAATAAGAAAAAAGTGGACCAGACTACGAAGTGGTTATATTGAAATGATTGTGCACCTACCGGGCACAGGCTATTACAACATGGCGCATCAAAGAAATGATCAAAACACTGGCCGTGATGACGAACACTCCCAGTAGGGCGGTGATGATGCCAGATGGTAGCAACTGCAACAGTGAACCTTCATCCGTAGAAACGGTCGGTCTGATAAGACTACCGGAAGTAGGCCCTGCCATTTAAAGATTTGAGAGAGAGAAATACAAGAAATGTTTGTAATTGTTGAACTTTTGAATATCATCCATAAGAGTTTAATTCAATAGTTTGCCAATACGAATGGAAAAGTTGAAGTGGTTTTTTTTTTTCCCCTCCAGTGAAAATTGTTAACAACATTTCTTTTCAAGTACACTTTATACAAATTGAACGCATAGAAAAAAGTTTTTAAACCTGGTGTTGTTGCTTCAGGGGAGGATTGCCCAGCTACGTCGTCACCTGCAGAAACCATGTAGCTCTGCTGTTTGAGCATCATTCCAGCTGGAAAAGCACTGAGAATTTTACTCATCTTGAAGTACTGAATCTGCAAGGAGAGGCGGCTCCGTGGGTCCGTTTTGACTGTCCATGTATCTTGCTGGAACTCATCGTCAAGGGTGACCGCACAGTAGGCCTGGGTTTCATCCTGAAGACGCTCCGAATCTTTGAATGCCTCAGTGGTTTTTCATTGACCAGGATCAGAGACGACTCCTCAGCACAGCGATATACAAGGGTGTATTGCTGTGCTACACCTCCACTGCCGGTCGTTGCGGCAGCAACTGCGCTGTCCGTGAACTGTTCTGTCGGCACAGTCAGAACACTGGCACTCGACTTTCCGCTCGCAATGTATTGGACTACCATGACCGCCCTGTCGGCTGTTAACATAACCATCTTTCTAGTTTCCAATTGGTAGTCGTACCATATTGGGTCATAGACAGTGACTCGTGTGACGTGGTTGTCTCTGAAGGTCAGAGTTGTGTTGGGGAAAGGCGCAAGGATCCTCCAGACAGACGCTAATGAGGTCGTCATGTGGGCAAGAACAAAAGAACGCCCCCAGGTTGAAACAGGCGGCAACTGCTCCACCAAATAAGAACAGTAACGAAAAACCAGAAGGGTATCGGAGCAGTCGTTGCCGGCTACCAGTGCCACCGCGTGAGTTGCTGTCACCTTTGACCCTGTCAGGTCACCGGAACTCTGTATCTGGGCCGATTCAGACCAGTGCAGTTCGAACTCGATTGTCTCTCCAGCCTGGTATGAATTATTGCCAAAGGTGGCGTCTGTTCGGAGTTCGACGAACACCAGCGTCTCATTCTGTGTTGCTGTTATAACGAATTCAGATCGTAGGCGTTCTTGTTGATGTCCCAACGATTTGTCTGTATAATATGTCACAACGTAGTATTCTTTGTCGAGAGCGTCCACCGGAATAGCAAGAAATCCTTCAGCTTGGGTACCCCTGACAGTGTCAACCCTGCAGCTGACGCTAACGTCTTGACTGGCAGTGACTATAACTGCGCCATTAAAGAATCCCGACTTCCTTGCCACTGCCTTGGACATGAGTTGAAAGGACGCCACTTCGCCGTAGCTGATATTCTGTTTGGAGGAAAGTTCGAAGGCCGGCTGCTCCACGCTGATCTCTGTCACGCCGTGTGATTCGCTTGTTACTTCGACGATTGGTATTACGTCTGGGGCCTCGCTGTGATTAGGGATTGCAAAGATAAATTCACGCCCTTTGCTATCCAATGGAGGCCCTGTATAAAGACAAAGTACAGGAGAACTTATTATCAAGAAAAAAAGTGTTGTAGTTCCAGCCTGAAAGCTGAGTATGAAGCTCATGCCCATACCAATCCCCCAGAGAAATAGTTCCATCTGAAGTACTCTCGAAGCCAAGAAAAGGGCATCGGTCTGAATTCCTCCCCACCACAGTTGCTTATTTCAATAGCAGCAATTGAAATAAGAATTTGCATAGAATCCCTGACAAAAGTTTAAACTCCTTTGGAGTATGCATCACCGGCAGCCAAGTTGGCGCACAGGCTGCTAATTATTACATCATCAATCTCTACACTCGCGGGTACTCATCTACTCCTGGGAGATGAGAAGCACATATGGTTATGTGTCTTGCATGTGTTAGGTGACATCATCTGCACACATGACAGAAATGTACTTCCAAGTTTACTACAAAATAACTTAATAGTGACTGAAGGTACACTATTAATCCCTGCCAGTGAAATCATTTCACCAGGTATTGTTTCATTATTCAAGAAAAATGCACTTTTGTATCATTTTGAAGGATGAGCGGCCAACCATCGTTTGAACATTTGAGTTTTATCAAGATATGTATGTCACCATTTACTTTACTTTTTCTCGGCAGCCACAGACTGACAAATGTAAAAAGGCAGTTGGAATGATAATTCCTTACTATATTCAGGCCCGCAGGGCTCAAATTTGGGGGCAAAATCTACAAGATCGTAGGACTTGTGCCTCAAAATGTTTATTTGACCAGAGGTGGGTTTTTTTTTCAAGACATCAATCAAAATGAGAAAACAAAATACTGCACAGTTTACCAAACAAACTGTTTTTTACCAAATAAACTGTTTTGATTTGAACAAGCACTAAAAAAAGGTTTATCACACTTGTCAAACTTGTCAAGCGTATATCATGTGAGTTGAAATAATTAAGGATGCAGCCCTTTGCAAACAAAGTCAATACCAATTGGAAACATAAGATAACCAGTTTAACTGGCCCAGCTTGCCCTTGGGCCAGTGTAAATATCTAGCCCTTTCCCACAAAACATTTTTTCTTGAAAAATAAAAACAATTACCAAGGATGTAATTTCGGATGGGGGCATAAAGCCATAGGTTCCATGTTTTGTGTATTGCATGTAAAAGAAAAGAAACCCAGTTTACACTAAATCCCAAAAGAGAAGGGGTTCGCCCCGGTTTTCCTGATAACGGTTGGCTGCAGATTATGCCATTCCTCACCTTTAAACCAACAAGGTGTTGTATATATAAATGGGTCTCATAATTCAAAAAACCTTGCAGGCCTGTCATAAACTTAATTTAGCAGCACTTTGAGATGTCTGTAGATAAAGCGCTATAAGAGCTGAGTATTATTTATTGCCTGTGTCCTTCAGACAGGGCATATAAAGCCCTAGGTCCCGTCTGTTTGTAATGCCCATGAAAGAACCCAGTTACCGTACCCTTATCCCAAAAGAGAAGGGGGTTCACTCCGGGGGTTCCTGGTATGGTTGGCAGCAGCTTGTGCCACATCACCTTGTAAAACCTCACAAGTGTTATGTAAACAGGTCTCATAATTCAAAATATTTGCGTACCTATCTGAAACATAACAAGCGCTTTGAGACACCTGTAAATAAAGCACTGTTTATTAAAGAAATTTGTATTATTATTATCTTCTTTTTAACGTATTTCATTAAAATTTAAGAAAAATCATCGAACTCAAGAAAATGGGGGCTCAAAGGTGAAATTTAGTTTTGTGATGAACTTATTTTCCAATAGATGGAGACCTCATGAAAGTGGGGGGAAAAACAAGTCTCTTTACTACACGTTAAATGGTGTAAAATGCCATTTATTTGGTACTCTGTCAGAGCAAAATTTGAAACATGACATCATCGGACATCCAAAACAAATGGTCTGTACATTCTGCAAGGTATTTGTGCACCAGTCACAGGGTCATATTCAATGCTTTTTGGATTGATTATCATCAGAATTCAGGAATAAACTAAACAAACGTCTGTACAAAATGTACAAACCATATTTTTTTAATGTGACGTTATGTAACACTTTTGGATTTTTTCACAAAAATTGCCACTTGAAGGGTATCACACACGGTGGCACTTTACATTGTTTTTAATGTGAGGTTTAGAGACTTGTTACTTTTTTTTCCCCATTTTCATGAGGACTCTATCTTTTTGAAAATGGGTGGATCACAAAACTGAATTTGACCTCGGAACCCCTCTTTATGTACAGAGACCTTAATAACAACAAACCTTCCACGGGTCCCCTGCGCTGGCCATTTTGAGATGAGATCCCCAAACTAGAAAGACAAACACCAGTTGTCTCAGATCCATGCTGTGCTCTGGTTGGAGATTGTAGAAATTAAATCCAACAAAAACACTGTCATTCCTTTTTATATCCGTTAATGTAGATTCTGAAAGAGAAATTTCGCTGACAGCAGAATTGAGTCAAACTCTTTATTTGGGGATATTTGTACTCGGCTTTATTTGTTTTAGTTTTGTTTTTGTTTTTTTCCACCCCCAAAAAATGTTGAATAAGTTCAATTTTTTTTTGTCACAGTTTCATCCTTGTCAAAATATAACCAGGAGTATAGATTCTGAAAAAGAAACTTCTGACAGAACTGCATCATCAACTCTCTGTTTCGGGTTATTAAAATCAGATTTATGTGTTTGTTTAGGGGAGGTTCCTAAAGTTTTTTAATAAGTTCCAATATAATAGTCATCACAATTTCATTCTTGCCAAGGTCATTTGTGTTAAACAGTTCTTGTTTAGAAACGCGATGGTTGACAGCAGATTCTGCTGAAGTTCACTTTCTCATTTAGTGTTCATTAAAGGAACATTACAGAATTGGTAAGAAAAAAACTTGTAAAATATACTTTTTGATCACAGATTTACATAAAACTTACATGGTCTAATTATGATGATAGTAGAAAACATCCCTTGAAATATTTTTGTCTGAAATGCCATTTTTTGTGAGAAATGAATAAACTAATTTTCCGATTGGAGTTTATCGCTCAGTGAGCGTTTTATTCATTTGTTGAATCTATATGATTTCATGCAAATGTGTAATCGGTTCTTCACTATTTTCTCGTGACCCAGATGGCCGATCGATCTCAAACTTCTACTTGTCAGTTTATGTATATGGCGGATTACATAAAGTGCTTACACTGCCAGCAACTGTTTTGATAGCAAAAACCAATTCTGTAATGTTCCTTTAAGATTCACATTCTCTTTGTATCGGGTATCCTAACTGCATGCCCTCAGTGTTTTAGAGAGTGTACCGAGTTATTACACACTGATAAAAGGTAACCAGTAGCATCAAACTTACTCTCATTAATATTCATCCCCATATGGGTAAAGCAATGAGTAACCTCCACAGCTTGCGGCTAGCAGAACACATTGAGGGCCTTTGTTTTATTGTGACTAGATTATTATGTCCTCTACAAAGTGGAATCGGCTAGAATGTGCTTGATCGACTCCAGTTTCTCCCAACCCAAACATCCATGGGTTTTAACCAGGATTTGCTATAAAAGGGTGTCCAAACTTGCTGGAAATTAAAAAATCTGGGTGTCCAAATTGATCACTTACAATACATTTACATATAAATGACAGATAAAACAGCTAGGGTGTCCAAATTTAAAACAGGGTGTCCAAAAGACACCCAACAACCCCCTCTGGCTAACACTATGCAAACGTCGCAGCTTGACTTGTGTTTGCCCCCCTCACTCTCCCCACCTCCCCTCGCTCACTGTCAACCTACTCCACTAAAACACAAACTCCACTGGCTTTCTGCATCCCGAGTTTTCACTACTCATCTTCCAATCGCTCATGCACTAGACTCCCCTGCTGCATCTCTACCTGTTTGGATTTCCGCTTCCCCCTTTCACACAATCCAAATTATCTGGGGCATATCGTTGTTTATTAGGGTTTTTTCTTTTCAGTTCAGAGTTAACTTTTTTACACCCTTTTTTTTAGTGTGTTTATTACCGCTCACTTTTTGCCTTAAATTCACCCAGTTCACTTGAATTTCATCATAATTTGTGTGCGTTGTAGTAGTAGCAGTAACAGTATATCACTAGCAGTAGTAGCAGTAGTAGCAGCAGCAGCAGTAGCAGTTGCAGTATAGCACTAGCAGTAGTAGCAGTAGTAGCACTAGCAGTAGCAGAAGTAGTAGTAGTAGCAGTAACAGTATATCACTAGCAGTAGTAGCAGTAGCAGTTGCAGTAGTAGTATAGCACTAGCAGTAGTAGCAGTAGTAGCACTAGCAGTAGCAGAAGTAGTATTAGTAGCAGTAACTGTATATCACTAGCAGTAGTAGTAGCAGTAGCAGTTGCAGTAGTAGTATAGCACTAGCAGTAGTAGCACTACATAGTAGCAGTACTACTTAGCAGTAGCAGTTGCAGTAGTAGTATAGCACTAGCAGTAGTAGCACTAGCAGTAGTAGCAGTACTACTTAGCAGTAGCAGTAGTATATTTTCTGTTAATTAGAGAAGTAATTCAAACAGTTTCCTTATTTCTTCTAGAAACCATGTGACAAAGATAGCACTGGTTCATCATCACTTCACAAGGCAGCTGCCAATGGCCACTTGGAGTGTCTCCAGCTGTTATCACAGCGTGGAGGCGAGCTGACACTACCGGACATCACTGGCTGTACGCCGCTGCACTCTGCCGCCAGAAATGGCCACCTAAGTAAGAACAGTTTAATCCAAATTACTCTGGAGTCAGCCATATTGTTTTGCTTTCATTCGAATCAATGAAACCAAATCGAGGCCGATGTGGTAAAACACACCAGTAATTGTCATTTAGGTTTATTCCCACATGGGCTTTATTTATTCCCAGGAAGACTTAAGAAATTTCTGATCCAGTTTCCAATTAGGCTTTTGCTCTACCGATTTGGGTTCATGAGCAATTAGCCATTAATTTACAAGTTCGGTTTGAAATGGTACTACTACTATGCCTCATAGAAGGCACAAGTGAATTCGAATTTGGAATATCTCAGACAAAATCCAGGATGTGGATTGGCTTCTGTAGCTACTGGGCAAGCTAGCTGCTCTGGTGGTACAACATCTCAGTGCTCCAGAATTGCAGAGTTTGCCCTTAACTTTTTTTCAGTGACTAGCCATGGGTGACCAGTTTAGATTGTCATTTCACTAGTGTGCCAGCTCTTTCACTGGTCCATGTTCTATGGTTCCCTTCCAATACTGTGGGACTTGCAATCTGAAGCAATATGAACAATCAGTGATTTACATGTAGCAGTGAGAGCTCAATAAACTAGCCAGCCGGACTAGTTGGACAGAATTTTGACTGGTCCTTAGCTGTTTTAACTGGCATTGGCCAGCCGACCACTGCTCAAGGGAGAACACTGGTTCTGATGGGTATTACTTTAAGCAGGTTGCTAACCTCCAGATCAGCAAAGTCTGTTTTCTTGTGCAACGTTTATTGAAATTGTGTGTATCAGGTGTCTGTTTGTCTCGTTTGTAACATTGGCCCTATACACTCTGAACATTCTAATAACCCTTTCTAAACAACAATGTGAACAACTCCATGTAGACACGTTGGGCGGGATTGATTTTCTTGGAAATGTTGCTGCAAGGTCACTGCAAAGTGCCCAAAGCGTCTTATATTTATCAATATAGGACTCCTATACTAAATATTGGAGCATCACACGTCACAGTAAATACATGGCAAAATCGAGTATACGAAACGTGACACCTAGTTCCACCAATCAAATGACAAACATCTGGTTGTGTATTTAAAACAACATTAAATACTATGCGGAAGACATTTAATTGTATGATCCATTAAATAAATAATTTCAGTTCTAACTCTCTCTTTTTTTAATACATTTTTCAGAAACGATCAAGTGGCTTGTTGATGCAGGCATAGACATTAACATTGAATCCCGTAAAGGCAAAACAGCGAGGGATGTGGCAAAGGCGCAGGGCAACTTTGAAGTCGCCAAGTTCCTCAAAGAAGCCGGTAAAACACCTTGATTCTTGTTCCAATAAGCCAGTGGATAGTTAACCCATAGGATATTTATGCCCTATACCTGTCCATTAATGAGCCACCTCTCTATCGAGCCCCTTTCACACTTCGCACAATTCCCGGCAAACTCTCGGGAAAATTGAGAACACGAAAAGTAGCTAAGCACAACAATTATGCTTACCAGAATATGGTTACCAGCTTAAATACCGGCACATGTACACTTTGTGACTGGTATCCTGTTTCATTTCTGCCTAGCAGACAATTGTGAAGCAATATTTTCTGCTTAAGCAGCTCTATGAGATTGGGGCCTTCTCTGTCGGGTAGTGTAATTAGATCCATTTATAAACAAACCGAATCAGGCACATCTCAGAAACGGTGAAAAAAGGATATTGAAAGTGAAGACTGCCGAAACTAACAATCTATATGAGATCTAATATAGGCCCTAATTAGGTGGCATTTCAAAGCTCTTACCATCAATTAGGTGGCATTTGAAAGCTCTTAGCATCAATTTGATGAACAAACAAACCCAATTTTTAGTTTTGGCAGGAAGTGCCCTGTAAATTTGTTTTGGGTCTACGTGAGATCTAATATAGGCCCTAATTAGGCGGCATTTGAAAGCTCTTATCGTCGGCTCAGTGCTATAAGGTCGTTAATTGCAGTTTCAAATCCGTAATGATCAAAAGGTCGTTAAGTGAAAAATGCAAATAAGTTTGAAAAAAACAACTCAAAAATTCACAAGTAAATCTTTTCTTAGAAACTCAATGTTTCTTTTTGCCAAACTAATATTTGGAGACCACTCTTGATCAATAAACTCATTTTAACAGGAGCTCAAAAAATATGCAAAACCAATATGATGAAATCCATACAAACTGCCCTAACGACCTTATAGTTCTAAGCCGACGTTGTCATCAATTAGGTGGCATTTGAAAGCTCTTTTCATCTTTTTAATGAACAAACAAACCCTGTTTTTAGTTTTGGCAGGAAGTGCCTCATTTTCTGTCGAAACATCATGCCTTATTCATTAATCTATGCCTCTATTCCCAAGTGTCCGGATGTTATGTTCATTTCCCTTTCAGTTTTATCTCCTGTATTTATTTTCTATAAATAGATCTGCAAATATTTCTTCTAGGGGGCCTCCCAAAATGTCATGGACATGTAAAAGTATTAGTTTAAAAAAGATTTAACCAGTCAGTTTCCCTTGTGGTTAATACTTGATAGTTGAAATAAAAAAGTTGCATCCCCTGCCCCTTCCCAAGTTGTATCGAAAATTTGGGTGTGATCCCTGGCTAAATGGCAGTTAAAGGTTGTATGGCTTCTGACTGCCTACCCCAAAACAGGAAGGCCGCCAAAACATAGGGTTAGATGGCTCAGTTGGTAGAGCGCTGGCACTTTAATCCGGAGGTCGTTGATTCAAATCCTGCTCTAGTTGATTTTTCTTTGTTCAACCCCAAATTTAACAAACTTGACAAGTATGAGGGCGGTTGATCTAAATAAAAAATCGAACTCTCTGCACCAACTTAAAAATGTCGGAAACTTTGGACATATTCTTGTAAAGTTTGTTACACTTGTTATGTTAATAAAGGAACAAGGTGAATTTGAATATATTTATAGAAATCTGAGTGGGAATGAGATGCCTTTCAATTCAAATATACTTATACTTTTTTACTTATCTGTTGCCCTTGCAACTTATTTGATTCTGTTTCCTTTTTTCTTCTGTTTCAGGCCGTGAGAAGTTTGACTGGGAGATGGGAGATAAATATGGGAAACTCAACTATGTGACTCACTGAGTGAGTCGTTCCTCGTTATGGCTCACTGTTGGCCAGTCACCTTAATAGTGCAACTCCCTGAGTAATTACGTTTTGAGACTGACTGATCTGATTACCAATCATGTGACTCTCACTTGTAATTAGTTACTTATGTTACTCACTGAATCAGTCACCTAGCTACTAATCGTGACTCACTGCGTCAAATGTTTACATGACTTAGTCAGTCGCCTATGTAATTTCCCTTGAGTTGCTTATGTGACGTACTGATGAGTCGGTCAGCAAGGTATGGCCCTGTTAAAGTGACTCACAGAGTCAATGTTTACATGACTTCGTCATTCTTTACCCATGTTACACCCTTGAATTGCAGCTCACATTGAGTCCACGTCTATATAGGTGTGTCTCACGTAGCCAGCCCTGTTAAAGTGACTCACAGAGTCAATTGTTTTACATGAATTAGTGAGTCATCAGTTACCCATGTTACTCCCTTGAGTTGTGGCTTACATTGCTTGAGTCCCCGTCTATAGGT
Source organism: Pycnopodia helianthoides (assembly GCA_032158295.1). Lineage (NCBI taxonomy): Eukaryota > Metazoa > Echinodermata > Asteroidea > Forcipulatida > Asteriidae > Pycnopodia > Pycnopodia helianthoides. The sequence goes on from CM063248.1 coordinate 17,923,666, forward strand.
GTGTCTCACGTAGCCAGCCCTGTTGAAGTGACTCACAGAGTCAATTGTTTTACATGAATTAGTGAGTCATCAGTTACCCATGTTACTCCCTTGAGTTGTGGCTTACATTGAGTCCTCGTCTATATAGGTGTGTCTCACGTAGCCAGCCCTGTTAAAGTGACTCACAGAGTCAATTGTTTTACATGGCTTAGTCATGCATTCATCAGTTCCCATATTACACCCTTCGAACTAGCTCACATTGAGTCCACGTCTATATAGGTGTGTCTCACGTAGCCAGCCCTGTTAAAGTGACTCACAGAGTCAACTGTTTTACATGAATTAGTGAGTCATCAGTTACCCATGTTACTCCCTTGAGTTGTGGCTTACATTGAGTCCTCGTCTATATAGGTGTGTCTCACGTAGCCAGCCCTGTTGAAGTGACTCACAGAGTCAATTGTTTTACATGAATTAGTGAGTCATCAGTTACCCATGTTACTCCCTTGATTGTGGCTGACATTGAGTCCTCGTCTATATAGGTGTGTCTCACGTAGCCAGCCCTGTTAAAGTGACTCACAGAGTCAATTGTTTTACATGGCTTAGTCATTCATCAGTTCCCATATTACACCCTTCGAACTAGCTCACATTGAGTCCACGCCTATATAGGTGTGTCTCACGTAGCCAGCCCTGTTAAAGTGACTCACAGAGTCAATTGTTTTACATGGCTTAGTCATTCATCAGTTCCCATATTACACCCTTCGAACTAGCTCACATTGAGTCCACGTCTATATAGGTGTGTCTCACGTAGCCAGCCCTGTTGAAGTGACTCACAGAGTCAATTGTTTTACATGACTTGGTCTATCAGTCACACATGTTACTCCCTTGAGTTGTGGCTTACATTGCTTGAGTCCCCGTCTATAGGTGTGTCTCACGTAGCCAGCCCTGTTGAAGTGACTCACAGAGTCAATTGTTTTACATGACTTGGTCTATCAGTCACACATGTTACTCATATTGAGATGATTATGTGGCTCACAGAGTCTAGTCACCTAGGTGTGGCTCACTTATTAAAGTGACTCACTAAGTCAATTTTGTCAGTCGGCCATTTTACTCATTTGTGATATGCTTATGTGACGCCTTGAGTCTAGTCACCTAGGTGTGGCTCACTTACACAGTCCTGTTAAAGTGACTCACTAAGTCAATTTTGTCAGTCGGCCATTTTACTCATTTGTGAGATGCTTTTGTGACGCACTGAGTCAGTCACCAATTCTCTCCCAGGGAAAGTCATCGCACCTATAGTTTGTATAATTATTAGCGGAGAAAATGTGCAATAATTACTTATCTATCAGTTAATTAGTCCAGACAAGCAATAACACAAGGGTCTTTTGCAATGTTGTATTGCAGTTTGTAGTGATGATACAATAACACTTGAGACGTATATGAAATATATTGCTGCTGTGGATTTTTTTCGATATTACCCACCAATGTGTTGAAAGGAAAATTTAGTTTAATGTTCTTATAGTCTGTTGGACTTTCTTAGAAAGCCTGCTGTGGACCAAACCAGTGTGGATGTGTAATTTAAAACTTTGAACAAATCTGATATATTATTTAGAAATATAAAGGGTGCCTTTTTGTTTGTGGCAGTTTGAAGTGGTCATGTGACTACAGTCACACCTTGACTACTCGCATTACCAGTGTAAAATACCATTATTGTTTGTTGCATTTAGTGAATTATATCAGCCTCTTTTGAGGCCTAATCTCTGTCAAAAAGAACTGACATTACTTTGTATTCGGGGAAAACGAGAGAGGTCTTAATTGCACCATGCAGTGACATTTCAAAGTACACATATACGTTTTTGTCTAGTCGTCTGCTGTCAGGGGTGGTACAAGATCGTCAACAGAGGGCGCAGTCTAATTTTTATTGACGGCTCGTTCGATAGTTTACCTCACGATGAGGTTGCATTCAGCACATGCCCGGCCGGACCCTTAAAGCTGATCCTCAATATTGCGCGGTGAATAAAAATCCCCTGGTAGCCAAGACTAGATTATCGACACACATTTGGCCTACATTATTGTTTCCTCACATTGGCTGGTGTACTAACAACCCCCTTGAATTTGTATCAAAAACAAACCCAACGAAACAATAACTATAAAGATCATCCCAAAGCGATACATTCTACAAATTACCATTGAATTGATTACTCTTCTTCTCCGAAAGATAACCCAGATAGGCTGAGAAGTGCACAAGAGAGCATCTTCATCGTCACAATTTGCACGGGGTCTGAAACGGGTCCCTGTACTATGCCTTTCTACCCTCCCACTCGCATAGTTAGGAGTGTACCCGTAACCGCCCCTGATATCATTTTAACAGTAAGCTTATGTCACTGGTAAACGCAAACAAAATTTCGAAATTATCCGCCAACACGAATGTGCGCCTGTGGTTCAAAGACTCAATGTAGCGACGTCCGTTGAAGTTTGCAAGTAACGAATGTTTTTGTCGAGGTCTCGATCGTCTCACTGTCCTAAAAGCTGCTACTGGTAAAATTGAACTCTCTGGAGATTACGAAGAAGACCAGTGTCAGCAGCATATATTAACAATTGTATTTGACTTGTACACTCTAATCACTTCTGTGGGTCAGTGGGATCTGACCCATTTCGGGTCAGGCTGACCGGAACCTTTTTTTATGTTTTTTTTTAATTTTATTTCGACTCGGACTCGCGTCAGGTGAACACGGTTTCGGGTCAGATTGACATAGATTTCTTGGCTATACTGACCCACATGGGTCAGGGCCCAATTTCATAAAGCTGTTTATCGGTAAGTAAATTTTTGTGCTTACTGTAGCAGAAAAATGTGCGTAAGCATAAGCGTATTTCACCATGATTTCTCAAGTTAGCAGAAAATTTCTTGGCGCGCATGCACGTTCACCAAGGATTTGCATTGTTATGTCACTTGTGTGCTAAACGCGGGTTAGCCATCATTTACCCTTGCTTACGGTAAACAGCTTTATGAAATAGAAAATTCTGCTACGGGACGCTCCGTAAGCACAAAACGGCTGCTTACATGTTTTATGAAACTGGGCCCAGGCCATCACGGGATCCGGAACCAGGGTCAATTCTCTCACCTGGGAGTTTTGAACGTGTATCCCATCCTCGCTAAAAGCAAAATGTGTATCTGTTTATAGAACATGTGCTCTTTCAGACAATGTATCTGATGGGGGCAAGTTAAACCACGGAGGAAAGTAATTTCCTTCCTGCATGCTCGTACGCAGTTACGCCTGGAGTATCGATTGCTGGAAAACGTGACCGGTGTAAATATCACAAACCGCTGTATAATTGCCCGCTGGTAATGGCATCCCGTCCTCCGTGCAATGAGGGCGAGCAAATATTGGAAAGTATGATTTTCATTTGATCCTGGGCAAGCATTACATGGGAAGTGTGGAGCGTTTGTGCGTCTGCCTAGTGCACAACTCCGCGGCGTTTGCCAACATAGTTGTCCATTGTTGTCCTGTATGTAATTTCCGGCTACAGTAGGAGCAAAGTTTACCGTAAACCAGACTCATCATTAGGGCCCAGCTATTGATATTATAATAGCATTGGACTTTCCATTAATTGAATTGTATGTTTGCTATAATGGCGGGCCGTTTATGACTAAATGAGCAGGTATTGGCTTATAAATTACTGGTAGCGAGGGAAGTAGTGGCTTCGGGAAAGGGCCTTACATTTACGTAATAAACCACAACGGCAACAGTATATTAAAAAGTAATAAAAGCACTTGTTTAGAAAGAAAAAAAACAACTCAGGTACAGACAGATCAATCGAGGATTATTAAATGATATTGTGTTATCAATGATATTTGTCGAGTTGTCAATTTAATGACGCTGTGTTCAGTCAATCGCCTAAAGAACTCTCACATTAGGCGGCGAGAGTTTTATCGATAGCGTCATGCACGGTCAATTTACCGATGGTCAGCGGCTAGTTAGTGCGAGATTGGACATCTGAGATTGACGGATAATTCAAGATCCCCATCATATTCCAAAACAAATTTGACATTTATCTCTGAATTAATTCACCAGCCTTCTACATTTGCGTATTACTTTGTCGTTGTTTTTGTCCGTTTTTTCCTTCACCGGCCGTTGTTAAACATGCAGCAAAACTCTCCTACTGATTAATAGTGAGGCGTCCGGTGCATGGCTGTTCCTGCAGATGTCGTGTTTTTGTTTCGTTTTTTTTTTAAAGGCACTGGACACTATTGGTAATTACTCAAAATAATTTTTAGCATAACAAATTACTTGGTTAGACGAGCAATGGAGAGCTGTTGACAGTATAAAACATTGTGAGAAACGGCTCCCTCTGAAGTAACGTAGTTTTTGAGAAAAGGGTAATTTCTCACTCAAATAATAACAGACTTCAGCTGAAGCCTTTTATTATGCAACTGAAAACACACAAAGTAATGCAACAAGGGTGTTTTTTCTTTCAATATTCTCTTGCAAATTCGATGACCAATTGAGCCCAAATTTTCACAAAATTTTCACATTTTCGGATACACCAAGTGAGAATACTGGTCTTTGACAATTACCAAAGGTGTCCAGTGTCTTTAATTCTCTACCCACATAATTATACACCCCGACCAGGAACATTAATATCTATTGACTTTGTCGCATGTGACCCAAAGCCACATTACGGCAGAGTGGTGGCCTCTCGGGGGTGGAGTGTATACACGGAGTGAGCTGGAACAATGTCACGATGGCAACAAGAAAACACTTGTATACAGTCATTTCAATTAATTTGATTTTAGTGTGTGGTTCCACACCCGCTGCAGTCCCACTGCCTAGAGGGTTTTTAAAGGCAGGATGTACTTTTTGTGTGGTATATTCACTTGCTGTATCCAATCATATAGGCCTATTACATCAAATAAAACATGTGAAAATTTGGGCCCATTTGGTCATCGAAGTTGCAAGAAAATAATGAAAGAATTGTTGCATAGAATTGTGTGCTTTCAAATGCCTGAGAAATGCTTCATGCTTGAGGCCTTTCTCAGATTCAAATATTTTACTGAGAAATTACCTCTTTCTCAAACACAACATTACTTCAGAGGGAGTAATTTCTCAACATGTTTTACACTATCAGCAGCTCTCAGGTGCTCCTTACCGAAGTACATTTTTATGGTAATGTATTTCTTGAGTAACTACCGAAAGTATCCAGTGGCTTTAAAGCGCTGAGTTCTGTTGTGTGTATATTAACTCTCTTGGTACCAAATTTTGAAGCGCTTTCCAAATTGAATGGTACCTCACCTTCTCATTTATCTGCTATGCAGTAAATCAACACAAGATGCTAGAGTTGATTCTTGGGAGAGAACATAATGACCGTGTCCGAATTAGCGGCTACGACTATGGCTGGATAGCTGCGTTAACACCCTTAAAGCAACAGTCGCAGCCGTAGCTGAATTCGCCCACTTTGGACACGGCCTTCCAATGCTTCAGGGTTTTTTTTCAATTAAATATTGACTATTAAATATTTATTTTGCAACTTCACAGCCTTATCGCCAGCCTTGTTTAAATAACGGGCAGCCTTCATTGACTTCATTATTCAATAATGCGATCAAATTACCCACATCTGCATCAATGTGCTACACCCAAAATGGAAAGTACATTTCTTTTTTTTCTCCTTTTTTTAAGGGCTGAAAGGTTTTTCAACTTAGAGTGCCAATTCATTTCAACCATTACATTGAGTGATACTCAATTATTGTGGTCAGACATTATCTTTCAGCCATTTTTGGTTGTTGAAAATGTGAACGGTTGCTTTGGAGGAAAGCCCACGGCGTGGACAAGCAATAACGGACTTTTAATTTCCGCGCAATAATAGTTCATACAAAATATTTCCTTTCTTACGAAAGTGTTGTCGTGTGTGTTTATGAAATTGATTTTTTAGGACGGACGGAAATGTATTGTCAGCCACGTCGGAAAAGATTGACGTTTTTAATCAAAACCGTTCGATATTTTTAAGCTGAAAAGATGTGACCTTCAAAAGTTTATAAAAGGGTTTCCCTTTTTGTACATGTAATGTTGGAGCAAATGATTGAATGAGCATCCGTATTTGACATAACTGAAATGAGATAAATGTCAATGTTTTAAAGGATGGTTCCATCTGGCAGCTTTTCGTAAAAAGGGTTAGCCATTGTAAAGTATAAAGAAAATGTATTTAATACATTTTTCAATTTTGAGTGATAGTAAATGAACGTCCCATGTACAGTATACTGTACCGCAAACCTTACGAGATTGTATCTACACCAAGCTAAGTTTCAAATCCTACCAAGCAAAGTTTCAAATCCTACCAAGCAAAGTTTCAAATCCTACTAAGCTAAGTTTCAAATCCTACCAAACAAAGTTTCAAATCCTACCAAGCAAAGTTTCAAATCCTACCAAGCAAAGTTTCAAATCCTACTAAGCTAAGTTTCAAATCCTACCAAACAAAGTTTCAAATCCTACCAAGCAAAGTTTCAAATCCTACTAAGCTAAGTTTCAAATCCTACTAAACAAAGTTTCAAATCCTACCAAGCAAAGTTTCAAATCCTACTAAGCTAAGTTTCAAATCCTACCAAGCAAAGTTTCAAATCCTACTAAGGAGAGTTTCTAAATCATACCAAACAAAGTTTCAAATCCTACCAAGCAAAGTTTCAAATCCTACCGAGCAAAGTTTTAAATTCTACCAAGCAAAGTTTCAAATCCTACTAAGCTAAGTTTCAAATCCTACTAAACAAAGTTTCAAATCCTACTAAGCTAAGTTTCAAATCCTACTAAACAAAGTTTCAAATCGTACCAAGCAAAGTTTCAAATCCTACCAAGCAAAGTTTTAAATTCTACCAAGCAAAGTTTCAAATCCTACTAAGAGAGTTTCTAAATCATACCGAACAAAGTTTCAAATCCTACCAAGCAAAGTTTCAAATTCTACCAAGCAAAGTTTTAAATCCTACTAAGCAAAGTTTCAAATCCTACTAAGCTAAGTTTCAAATCATACCAAGCAAAGTTTCAAATCCTACTAAGGAGAGTTTCTAAATCAAACCAAACAAAGTTTCAAATCCTACAAAGCAAAGTTTCAAATCCTACCAACCAAAGTTTTAATTCCTACTAAGCAAAGTTTCAAATCCTACCAAGCAAAGTTTCAAATCCTTCTCGTGTTGCCGCAGACCTTAATTACTAGATTGCATCTCCACTCGCATGTTGTGGTGTTCATCATGCACTTCCTATGTTGCCATGATGTAGCAACTTCGTTTATGAATATTCATATTGGTTCTCTGAATATGAATATTGAACGTGTCTAGATTTAACTCCCTGACCGAGCTAAGTTTCGAATCTTACTCATGTATATGGTGTTGCCGCAGACCTTAATTACTAGATCGCATCTCCACTCGAATGTTGTGGTGTTCATCATGCACTTTCCAATATGTTACCATGGTGTAGCAACTTCGTTTATGAATATTCATATTAGTTCTCTGAATATGCATATTGAACGTGCAATACCATGTCTAGATTTAACTCCCTGGTCATTTGAATTTGTTATTGTATTTCCAAATAAGGGCATATACCGATTCTGAATGACATGGTTTCACTTTCTGTGTGTCTAAGAAATTTCAAGCAGGATTGATCATTAACGGGAAAGGGTTTATTTTAATCTCGAAGCTCTCCTGGTTGTTTCATTCCAATACTACATAAATACATGTACTGGACTTCTGTCAATGTCGAGAAAATAGCATTTCACTACTTCCCCAAATCTTGCTCAATTGCGCTGCGGCAATCGTAATGAGCACGTTTATAAACTATCCGTACAAATCCACGACCAATCATAACGCGCTGCTCGGCGTTTTCACTAATAACTTGACCACCGACTAAGTAAACAGGCGATGAAATTTCGACAGAGTGCCTTGTTATTGGACACTATAGGATGGAACTGATTTCGAGAACCGATAATGCACAATCCCTCAAAAGAACCCCCCAAAAAACAGAAAGGAAATTAATTAAGTGAACTTTCTCAATATTTGTTCCCATCACATTGCTCCGGATCGGGCGGATAGGTCTCTACTTCAACAAGCACGCGTTCTTATTGAGTTGCTGTTTGAAAATATACGTTTAGATTTGTTTGCCTTGTCTTAATAATATTACCCTTTTGTCCAGCTGTGCACAATTTCACGACGCTCCTCAACACGAAAATCTGCTAAGCAAAGTTATTTCACTAAGCAAACAGTAGAGAGAAACCATTCACGAGTATCATACAGCATCTTGCGGTTTTTTTTTAGCTAAGCAAGTTTCCGTGATTTACAGCTTCATTAACTCGCATCCACGATATCTTCACAGGAAATAATACCAGCACAATTAAACATCAGTCCCGTATGCCAATATGAACAATCTGTCTACTAATAATAAGTGGTGTTTGGAAAGGCAAGTCGTGCTGGTCTGGGTGTATCCACAATAAATGAGCAGGCGTAGGAGGAAAGTACTCTCGCTGCAGAGCTATGGAGTCAATTAAAGAGTATGCATATAGCATATAAAAATAAGATTGAAAATACAAAATGTTCCCAGATTTAGTATAAAGATAGTCATTGTGAAAAGCTTCCCTTGAAATAGTGTTGCCTGAAGTGCTCTAAAAAAATTGAGAAAAATAATGAGTGAAACAATTATGATTTTTTTTTCACAAGAGTCGATCTCACGAGACCGAAATCCCAAGTTTGAAAACGTGTATTCTCCTGGCGCCAGGGAACGGATTGAGCTTAAAGGTATTATACAGGATTGGTAGAGCCGACAGAATAGTCGCAGACAGTGTTCGTGTGGTGTGTGATCAAACCATAGGCCTATACATGAAATAACAATCTTGTGAAAACTTGAGCTTAATCCGTTTTGGGTGAGAGTCAGTTTATGTTTTCAGATACAGTTTTCTCGACTATGACTTCATTTCAGAGGGAAATATCTTACAGAAAAAAAATGGTTCTAGTATGAACTTCATTATCGGTAAGCTTTTAGACTGAAATTTATGCAATTACGTTTTTTTGTCCTATACCAATCCTGTAGAAAAATACCTTTAAACTTGCACGTGTTTGATACCTCACTGCTGGGTCACACAGAGTGCAGACAGCAGTGTTTGGCAATTTACTTATGTTGGTCGTGTGCTTTAAAAATGAAACGCAATAATTATAGGCCTGCCATTGCTCTCTACCGTACATGAAGGCAGCGGCGAAACTAATACACTTTGAAAACTCCCGGGTCAGAATTGACCCGGATTCTGGGTCCCAGGTCAGCCTGACCCATTTACGGGTCAGGCTGACCTGGAAAGTGGTTAAATGGTGGGAATTTAACTCGAATGCTGCGTCAATTTGATCATTTCTGTGCCATTTTGACACAGGTCATACAGACCCAGAAATGGGTAACACTTTATATAGGTTTGGGTAAATTTGTCTGTATACACCCAAACCAAACAGTGCACCATAGTGTCCACCATAACTCAAAAAGGCTAATTCAGATACTGACGTTTTTAGAGAGTATAGGTTCCAATTTGCAAGGGCGGGGCAGTGGGGGGGTTGTGTGCTCCAATTTGTCCGAGGATTCAGGGTCTTATATAGGAATTGTAAAGACTTTGTACAATTAACCCCGTTTTCTGAAGTCTTGGCAGTAAGTGCAGGTAGCTCCTTTGATCTTGCTCTCCTACGGTGCACTTACGTAGTACAAAGTTCAACTTGACTGTTGTATATTGATCAACCATGAACTCATTTGCAGTTTAATTTTCTCTGAGCAGCAACTCGCACTTGACGCCAATCCCTCGGGCATCAGTTCGTTTTTGTGTCTCGCCGGATAGGGTACAACAACCCTTGAATCAAATATTACAATTATATAGACACATTTAAACAAATAAAGTACAAATAACTCATGAAACAGCAGGGATGGGCACATAAGATGAAGACGAGCAGAGTATACTGATCGAAACGTCGAGACCGCGACGGCTCTAATGCAGAGCCAACACTCCTCCCTAAAGAGATTTTTACACACACGGTTGTACCCGCAAGTTAGTAATTACTTCTTACTTTCTTTGTTGCGTGTTTGATGTTCTTATTCCATCCATTTTCAAGAGTAATTCAAAATGTAAAATTTTGTAACTCGGCCTTCGTGCTGCGAAGACATTTTTATTTTAAATAAACCGTTGGATCTACCTATTTGCCTGAAAAGAAACTGCCGCATCGAGATTGCTTATTACTTTGTCTACGCATTTTTTTTTTTATTTTTTTTTACTTATTTACTTCTTCTTCTTCTTCTTTTTTTTTTTTTTTTTTTTGGGGGGGGGGGGTACACTTGATTACCTTCAATAATGTCCATGACAATTTGTGAGGTTGAGGGAAAGTAATACAAGTTTCAAAACCTGCATAAATTTCAAAGGAAGATTTGATTTTCATAGAGGTAATATAGTCTTCGTTCGAGTAGTTTTTCTCGTGTTCAATACGAGTGGATACTGGCTCGGTCTTTTCCATCACACGCCCAACCATTATTATACCGCCATAATGACGCATTGGCCTTTTTTATATATTTTAAACTCAGAGTTAAAGATGGGCCCAATTTTATAGAGCTCCTTAGAAGCAGAACATGTTGCTTAAAATTGTTACTGCTTAGCAAAATAAAGCAGGATACCAATCACTTAATAGTACATGCCATTTTGGCTGCATGGTATATCCTTATTCTGTTTAGCATAATTGTGTTATGTTCAGCCGTACTTGTGTCTAAGCAGCTCGATGAAGATGGGCCTCAGGTGATCATCGTACCAAGAAACTGCCCAATAAAGGCATTAGTGTCGGGTATTTCGTGCATGTAGGATTATTTCGGTTTGGTAATCGAAATAAGAAACTGAGTGTAGTTGGTAGGCTTATATTAACAGAGAGCAACTTTGCCCTGGTAAAAGTTGAAAAGGTAATCTTTCACATTTAGAAAAGTTTCGAATGGCGTGTGTCTCCCCCCCTTTAAAAGCCATAGAGTTAAAGCTGAAAGTGTTTGCATTCGAGGAAAATCAACCATAGTGTAAAAATTAATCATAAACTACTCTGGGTGAATTTATCACAATTTATGCAAACAGCGGCGTGTTGAAGGTCGAGATGGCATGCACGGGCACAGAGCTGCATATTATGTGCAGTTGATTTGTTAACAGATATCTGCAATGATTTGACATTCAGTTGGATATTAAAGTGATTGTGGGCTCGATGCAGACAAGAACCGCGACCATACAGAACGTTCGTTGCTAACGTGTGGACAGCTTCTCCGAACCCTAATCCCGTTCAAACCAATGTCAACATCCAGACAACTGCACCACGCGTGTCCTGAATGGAAATTAATCAACATCGGACGACGTTACTTCCTATAGAATACAGCATCAACCCTTTAATTAAAATGAAACCCCTCGAATGGTGTAGTAAAAACAGGAAATACTGACGCTTTGAAACCTCATCTTCTCATTCGAAGATGTTTATTTAATTCAAAACTAAAATCAATTGGCCACTTTTGTTCTTCTCTCACTTCGTAAAACAACTCGTGACAATTTCACGCCACTCTCCCTTTTATTGTGTGTTTTTCTTGTCTATACTCTTAACGGAGTTCGTTCACTTTTACCGGACGGGTAAGAAACGGCTTCACCGGTCGTTCACCCCCGTCGGGATGGCACGCTGTATCGACACAAAAGAGGGCTTGTTTGTCTTTAAACTACAAAGAACCATAACGGAAAACTAATAATGAGCAATATCTCAAAATTATGAGCACAGCTCAAACTTGTACCGAGTTGTTGCGTGCGTGGATATAGGGGGCCTACGGGATAAAGAATACTCTTGGTTAGAAGTATAGCAACTTTCGATAGTATAGAGCATTTTTTTGTAAATATTTCAATTTAAAATAATGTGGATATGGGAAAAGATGTCAGTTTTTATCCCCCAAAATTTGAATCTGAGAAACGTCAGAACCGTTTCTCAGAGTGTGTATTCCTAAAGGGATTATTCTTCGTGCGTGGACATAACTGCTCCAGATTGTTGGCGATATCTCAAAAACGCTACCACCTTTTGAAATGAAATTTGTACAGGTTTGTTTTATTGTATTATCTACATTTATATAGGATTAAAACAATCGAACGGTTCCAAAAAAAACAAAGGTATACTTTGCCTTTAAGTTTAAACTTGTGTGTGTCTGATTAAAAAGGTGGTGTCACACTTTGGTGAATTCCCCGAAGAGTAATTTTGTATAATTTATATCCGAAAGCTGACTTGCTATAAAGGTGGTAATGGTAGTAAGCATCCTGCGATTGTATTTCGTCTGAAACGCCCCCCGTTGATTAGAAATCAATAAAAAAGCATTTGAATCTGAGAGGTGATTCATGCATAAATCGTTTCTGGAGGGTTGGCGTCCGCTCGCAAATGCTGCGGCCAGAGGTGCGGCTGTCACCTCGCTGAACGCTAATGGATTCGACGTTCTTGTAAAAAAAAAAAAAAAAAAAAAATACAACGACAGGTTGTTGCTGTTTTCGTAACAAGTGGACACTGTATGCAGCTGAAACTTTCACATACAAAAAATTTGACCTTTTAGATTGAATGTATCCGTCTTGATAATTTGGCCTATAAATCTTTGACAAAACCAATCGATGACACTATTTTCACCTACTTAAAAAAAGCAGTTGTTTGGTTTTGAATTGGTATGTGAACTGTGCCGTCTTAAAAAAAAAAACATCTTCATGTAGTGATTGAAATCCATCCGACTGCGAAATACGTTATTTTCAACAAAGTTCCTTACAACAACAAAAAATCCCTGCAAGTCAAATGTACTTGATCAATATTAATTTTTCCTCGGATCATTCCTTAGCCCAATCGGTGTTGCATGACTTATATTTGTTCGTAAAGAGAGATTATCATTAGAAAATGAGCATGTTAACTGTGAAACAAACAGCTGTCAGTGGAGGGATGCTCTTCAATCTTAACCGAGACATGTGTATGCACAAGCTGTCATTTACAGTCATTTGTTATTAATTTGTCATATACAATCACTTAATGTCATCGAAGGTTTACATTTCACACCGTTGCGAGAAGATTATGCAAACAAGCGGTCGGTTTGAAGCGTGCCTGTCGTGCTAAACAATACACAATGATAGACTTGACTGCATTGTCTTCTAAAGCACATGCATCCACATTTCGTTTTTTAATGATTCTGAAAGCTTTTTGTAATTAAGTGTTGACATGAAGTTAATGTTAAAGGAACGTTACAGAAGTGGTAAGTAAAATTTTCTTTAAGATCACAGATTTACATAAAACTTAAACGGTCTAATGATGATGATAGTAGTGAACATCCCTAGAAATATTTCTGTCTGAAATGCCATATGTGATGAGAAATGAATCAAACTAATTTCCGATTGGAGTTTATCGCTCATGAGCGTTTTATTCATGCATTGAATAACACATGCAAATTTGTAATCGGTTTTGCACTATTTTCTCGTGACCCAGATGGCCGATCGATCTCAAACCTTCTACAGGTTTGTCAGCTTATGTATATGGTGGATTATATAAAGTGCTTACACTGCCAGCAACTGTTTTGTTAGCAAAAACCAATTCTGTAATGTTCCTTTAACACCAGGTAGGGGGCGTCTCAAAAAGTCAGATCGCTTGGAACGTTCCAGTGAGAACGTTACAGTCAGTGTTCCCGGCTGATCGCGGGCACAATATTCCCATTCGGACGTTCTGCTGCCGATGCTGTTCCCGCACGTTCCCGTATACGAGAACATCGAGCATTCTCCTTGAACGATGGCACATTCTCGCCCAATTCAGAATTCGTTCTGTTTGCGAATGTCAAAGTGGAATTGCAATCGAATGGGAATTTTTTGTAAAATTTTTCTCTGAATGAATTTTGAAAGATAATGCCGTTTCAAAAACGATAAAACACGCACAATTTTACTTATGCCACGGACAACGCACAAAACACATGTACATGGATGGCCGATGGATGTCAGGTAATACCAAGATCCCGTCAATAATTAATGATTTAGTTTTTAATTAACTACCTCTAATCATCGGCGGTTTTTTTTTGTAGAATACCTTAATTAATTGAAAGCATTCTTCTCCACGGCACAACGATTACAAAAAAAATATATTAAAAGTAGCTGACTGTTTAAAAATGCAAGTATAGTTTCCGAGTCATATCGCCCAAAGTTCGGACCTATGTAGCATTCTGTGTGTAACGTTAATCCGCAATCACAGATTGCGTTAATTTCATCATGAAAGAGCAGTCGACGGCTGCGTCAAAACCGTGACGATCGTTCAGTGCAACGAAACTGGGACTAAGAATAAGGTTACCAGCCAAACTATCATGACACATAATGTAATTTGTGGCTGGTATCCTGCTCATTTCTGCTGAGCAAGAAAATTGTTCAGCAATATTTTCCGCTTAATAAGCAGCTCTATTAAATTGTAGCCCAGGTGCTAATGTTCCCACTTGGATGTTCCAGTGGAACGTTCCGTTCCCAGCATTGAACGTCCACGAGAGAATGGTTCGGGAGGAACGCGGTTGCGTTCCAACGGGCACGTGCTCGCGGTCCACTACATCAAATGGGAACGTTCCACTTGGACGGTAAATGTTCCTGACTTCTGAGATTGTCACAAAGGGACAATGTGGTACGTTTTGACTGGTTTTAGAAAATCAGATGACGCCAAAAATCCGCGGCCATTTTGGTCTTGTCCCCTCTATTCAATACCAATCCCAAATACTAATGTTTGAAGTAAACACAGTTACATTGAAGCACCGTACCTTTTTTCCCCAAAACCATCCTCGACATGGTTACATTAGAAAGACGTGAAGGTCTTTCTCTTGCTATACCACCATATTGTGTCGTGAACCCTTAGTGCTCTAGGGCAACCATGTTACCGATACTTATTATCGGCAAACGCACCAGACTATTGTTTGCTTACGGCCTCGGTTCGGTTACATTGTTTTGAACGTGAACACTGCTAAACGGCTCTTTTATGATTAAAGTTCGTCACAGACGAACCACCCTAAAATCTTTGATTTTGCTACAAAACTGAAATTACAACAGTTGAGCTGATGGGGGAAAAAATCTACAATGGGAAAATGCCAATGCATTAAAATTTGATATTAAAATATTGTCTTGACAACTACACCCAGTATTACAAATTACAGATAAGTTAAGTTTAAGATCTATGCTCTCTCATTTCTAATCAGAAAAAAAATGAAAAAGTGGATACTTTTCCAAATGTATGATTCAGAAGAAGCGCCTATACCCTAGGCCTGACCCAATCATTCCAATTATATGGGCTTTTTATGCAATGCTATACATGTCATGGTGAGTGCCACAAGTTATGTAAGGAAATATTAAAGCAACACTCTGAAACTCCTCTAGGGTCAAAATTGACCGCCAGACTCAGGGCTCCCGTGGGGCGTGACCCATTGGTCAGCCTGACCCAGAATTCGTCCAGGTGCCCTTGGAACCGGAATCAGGGTCAATATTGACCAGGGATGTTTAAAGTGACGCAACGAAAATCCAACAAGTAAGCATCTGACATTTTGACGCAATTTGGGGAATTTTTTTTGCATTCCAGCGGCTGTTGCATGTCTCGAAATATCAGTATTTAACTTCAGTTTTGGTTTCCGACCGCCCGGTTATGCTCGTCGTTCAAACTTAAGGGATGGTTCTGTCTACTTCGAGACGGTTCTGCATCCACGCGATTATTTCGGGTTAGGAGGAATGTCACTTTAAAGGCGTGTCTGTAGCCTGAGTTGACCATGCCGTAAACGAATGGATTGATAGCCGAGTTGACGTAGGAGAGGAGCCGGCACACTTGAAGACCCAATTGTTGTTGGCTGTAGTTAATGATCTTGCGGTCCTCGGCCAGCACGTGGTTGAACGAGAGCAGCAGGGAGAAGATCTCGAACGGGGATAAGAGGAGGAAAAACAGGGTGCCGCTGACGACCAGCATCCGCGCTACCTGGTTGCGAGTCTTGACGGCGCGGTCCAAGAACCGGCTGTTGTCGCTCTGGCCGTGGGGGTGGTCGACCCGCTGGGTCAGCCGCCGCACAATCAAGGTATACATGGTCGCACTGAGGACAAACGCGGTGAAAAACGGTACGGTCTGGATCGCATTGGCATAAGCTTCTGTCCAAAGTGCTACAGAGCCACAGTATGCGTAAGCATCGTGTAAATGTGCGAATAAGTCACCAAGAGGCCACGTGAAGCAATAGTAGTTGAGAACACAGTAGCTCGGTATTTCGCTCGCGGCAGCCAGCAGGGATATCAACCAGGCACAGACCGTTAACTTGACCGTTCGGTTCCACCCGCTGACGATGCGGTGCTGCATCGGCCGACAGATTGCGTAGTACTTCTCAAGCGACACCAGCGTCACGATGAACAGCGTGGCGAAGTACGACAGACTCACCACGGAGTTGTTGACGAGGCAGCTGAACAGCCCGTTGTACACCGGGTGGAAACTCACCGAGGACGCCCCGTACTCGTGGATCTTGGTGAGGATGCCGAACGCCAGGAACACGGAGTCCGAGACGGCAAGGTTGGCGAGGTAGAAGTTGGTGACCGTCCGCATCTTCGGTACCCGGTACAGCATCAAGATGAAAGAGGCATTACTCAGGACACCGATCGAAAGTATTATCGGCATAAGAACAGTAATCGCCACATCGTCAAACTTGGTGTATAGTTCCTCCAGAGCGGCATTCACATTATCCGTGTAGTTATAGTAATAGTCGTCGACACACCTTTCATCCATCGTGTAAAGTAAAACCGACACGACGGAACACCTGTTGCTGAAAGTTAGTTCGGATTGCTTTTTTTGTGGGTACTATAGATCACAACAGAAAAGCGAATTCACGTCGACCAGCCCATAAAATAAACTCGAGTCTGAAATGCAACCCGATGTGGCAACCGTCCTCACCGCGGTCAATCTGATTTCCAGCTTAGTCTGGTTACGCATCAATTTTCCCCGCTCAATCAGATCAAGGTGACATTTAATACTACCGCGCACAGTGCTCGGCTCTGCTGTACAAGTATTAGCCTTATATGCCTGCCATATCACCGTGTATTTGCCAAACCTGGCTACGTCATACCGCAAACTGCATAAGACACAAATCCGTCATCTTCAAACGGCACGATAAAAAAAACCTGTAAGCTCGAGGGGAACTGATCGGTAGTTGTTTTCTTTCCCCCCGTGTTAAGATGCAAGACCGAAACACTGGGCCCTCCCCTCATCATATTGACCCGATTGCCCATTTTCATCACCGTGCGCGCATATTAGCCAGCGCTTATACCGTTCACATAGCAGGCCCGTGTGTGTACCCAATCAATCATACGCACTTTTTCCGACGACCAAAGCCAGTGCATTATAATAACGGTCGAGCGGTCTAGCTCGACAAGCATGCAATGGACAGTCAACACTGGGTTCATAAGTGACTGTATAAGACCTTTAATTTGCTTAAAGCTCAATCCATCAGAAAGCCAGCAGAAATGGACATAGCCGTGTTTAATCAGCCGTGGAATGACAAATTGATATGTAGACCTTTTTCATTAAGAAGCCATCTTTTTTTCCCCTCATACTCAAACCACTGTAACCAAAGCGAGGCTGTGTGTTTAAATAGTCTTGTCCTTTCTTTAAGCCACGAGTTGTAACAGTCAACCTTGGTTGACAAAAGTACAGGCGGCCGTCACTGCAAATTTTAATTCGACACAATATTGCTATTAATTTTATATCATTGATGAATCCTTTATGATTGAAAATAATGTTTTATACAAAAAAAGTGAACTAAATGTCTGTCACCAAAAGACAGATTTCTAAAAAGAAAGGGGGAATAACTTAAAGGTCGTTAAACCAAATCGGACTAAGTGGCTCATGTTGAAGTTGTTGTTGTTGTTGTTGTTGTTGCTTTTTTTGTCCTTTTTTTTGGGGGGGGGGTACTTCCTTCCTCCATGCTGTAACAATCATACAGTATACTTAAAGGCATGGACACTGTTGGTAATTACTCAAAATAATATAAAATAAAATATTAGCATAAAAACTTACTTGGTAACGAGCAATGGAGAGCTGTTGATATTATAAAACATTGTGAGAAACGGCTCCCTCTGAAGTAACGTAGTTTTTGAGAAAGAAGTAATTTCTCAGTAAAATATTTGAATTGATTTTGAGACCTCATGCGTGAGGTCTCGAAACCAAGCATCTGAAAGCACACAACTTCGCGGTGACAAGAATGTTTTTTCTTCCATTATTATCTCGCAACTTCGACGACCAATTGAGTTCAAATTTTCACAGGTTTGTTATTTTGTGCATATGTTGAGATACACCAAGTGAGAAGACTGGTCTTTGACAATTACCAAAGGTGTCCAGTGTCTTTAATTGTAAACGATGTAAACAACAACTTTCTGAATACCGCCCGGGCTTGGTCTAAGGGTTGTTGTGCAAACAGCGGTCCTCTGAGATATCGTACATTATGAGGATTCACAGAACAGACACGCTTACATAAAAACCTAAATGGTGCTGTGTCGTTGGCTATAGGTACGGAGTCCTTGCAGCGCCATACACACTATGAAAACTCCCGGGTCAGAATTGACCCGGATTCAGGGATCCCATAGGGCTTGACACATCTCCGGGTCAGGCTGACCCGGAAAGTGGTTACAAGACGGGATTTCAACTCGGACTCTGCGCCAGTTTGACCCATTTCTAGGCCATTTCGACACAGATTCCGGGTCACACTGACCCATAGAGGGGTCAGGCCCCACGGGACCCGGGTCACGGTAATTTCTGACCCGGAAGTTTTTTTAGAGTGTACACCTTGTGTCGACTTTTTGGTTATCATGGTTCGTGGGTCAATACGTCACACGCATGCGCATCCGCTGTACGCACAAATACATCGCATGAGATACATTGTGTGAGCATAACGCTGTCAGTTTACTGCAAGGGACTCTGGGCACACAGCGGGGATGTTGCAGGCAAGCTTGACGCAGCAGTCATAAGAAATACATTTGGGCTCAGGGGTATTTCTTACAACAGTGTCTCAATGAATAAATAAATAAACATGTTTAGTTACATTTATGCACATATACAAATATTAATTGTTTGTATTCGTTTGTTTACTTCTTTTTTGATGCATTCGTTTGTTTATCTTTCTACTTACTTACTTCGTATACTTGTTTGTTGATCTATTTATCTTTTTATTCATTTATATATTTAATTATATAATCATGCTTTCATTTAGGTATTTATTTTATTTATTAAGAAATTAACAGTCACCACATGCACAATGAGGCTTATAAGAAGTTTAGCTTTGAGATCAAAAATTAGTCTCACTTTTATCTTGACTACTCTTCAATCTTGACTATTCTTCAAAGCTCACCCCTCGATTGTATTAGCAATTGATGCACCACGTCTTTATAACATCCAACCCCGAGACATGCGAGTGAATGTCACCATCTCTTCGTCGTATACGTGGCTTATCTTGCTCCGTGGGTATACAATCCGTCTCGAGTAGGAGTTAAAAATTGCCCAATAAAACTCCACAAAAAAAATCACATCAAATGGCAGTTCTTGTACGTGTTTGCGTCAATGCTTGCTCTATTATAAATTCACAAAAATTGGGGGGAAATTGAAAAAAGAAGCATATCCTGAGTGCTAAATTTTCCCTTTCAATTGACTCACTTTCTTCAGACCGAACTTCTGAAAAAACTTGAGGGACACTTCCTACGTCTTCGTTAATTAACTTCCGTCAGTACAGCTACGGTATTTCGCCCTTTTGTTCATTGACATCTCCAAACATTTACAGAAGATCTCGTTGGGGTTTTCAAATCAATTTGAAACATTTCTTACGTTTCACCGCTGATAGTGCGGGGATATGACGCAATGATACAGCGATATATCGCAATACTACGGTGATGTAACGCCGCAACAACAGAAGTTCTTTATAGGAATGGTCGAATGTGAAACACAGTACAATTCCTCACATGTTCTTATTTTTTTGAGAAAAACAAAACAGGAAGCCAAACCACAGTCTACAACCATATTATATGTATGGTTGTGCAGTGTGCACTACTCCCCTACACATAATCCGTACCCATCCTCCCAACCTGAACCCACCCTCCAACCCTATCCCGCACTCACAGTCTCACACACCCAATCTCAACCCCGACCCACACCCCTTTCCATACTCCCTCAGCCACACTCCCACACCCAATCCCACACCCAATCCCACACCCAATCCCACACCCAATCCCAACCCCTTACACACAACCCCTACCCACTCACCCAACCCCTACCCACACTCCCTCAGCCACACTCCCACACACAATTCCAACCCCTTTACACACAACCCATACCCACTCACCCAACCCCTACTCACTATCCGTCACCCACCCAACCCTTTCCCACACTCCCACACCCAATCCCAACCCCTTACACACAACCCCTAACCCACTCACCCGAACCCTGCCCACACTCCCTCACCCATCCAACCCCTACCCACACTCCCCCGCCCAATCCCTACTCCGCTACACATAACCGTCCCAACCCCTACCTACACTTCCTCACCCACCCAACCCCTATACCCACGCCCCCTCACCCACCCAACCCCTACCCGCACTCCCTCACCCACCCAACCCCTACCCACACTCCCTCACCCAATCCTAACCCCTTACACACAACCACTACCCACTCACCCAACCCCTACCCGCACTCCCTCGCCCAATCCCTATACTCCACTACACACAATCCGAGCCCATCAAGAGATCTCCATTGTTGCATCCCCCTGTGGAGATTTCTCTTCAGATTGAAAAGTCCCCTTATCTTTCACCAATCATTTTGTCTCTAAACTTGTAAGTCTTCAAACTGATTTCCCAAGCGTGTTAATTGGTACACATGTGCGACCTTCCTTTAATACTGATAGCAATTGCTTTCAGATTAAAACATATCGGGGGTTTTCTTTGTGTGTGTATAACAATCATTACTCTTCCCTGTCTTCAAGTTGATTTCCCGAGAGAGAAAAACCGTCTGCCGCTGGTCTGAACTTTAGCTATAGCTTTCAGAAAAATTATCATCTTCGCAATATCAATACCAATTCCGGTGCGCCACAAACCTTCCAGGATAGTAGCGCTTTAGAAACATAGTATTAAGCGCGGTGTAAATGTGAAGTACAATATAATTTGTCTTTCATATGAACTGGTTTCCCGAGAGAAAAAAAACCTTTTAGCTTTATGTAACATTCATTGCCTTCACACTGAGAATTGTATTATAGGATATTATATTTTGTAAATACAATAAGGCTGATTTCTTGCTGAGTTTGAAGGAAAAGTACATTTGAAAACCAGCATGAGCACATTTCCATGTTTGAAAAAGTAGTCAGGTTTTGAATCGTGGACCATAATACCTTTAAACGAGGCACGTCGTCAGCACATGCTGACATATTTTAAGATTTCCATTGTCTTAACCACATCGTACACACTGGTCAGCTCATATGCCATAAGATCAAAAGCTGGACCATACCACTCGGCCTAGAGGGCGTGTCAATCAGCAGTGGTTAGTGATTTGGTTAGAAAGGGCAGGACACAACTCTGCCAACATCCCTTGTGAAAAAAAATCGGTCTGTCAATAATTGTCAATGGTAGATGACCCACATTATGGAAATTATTAAGCCAACAAGTTAGCTTAAATTTACCCAGGCAATAACTGGTCATGTAAACAACATACCTAGGTAAAGAAATCGCGGAGAAAATTCAAAACAACCCCTTTTAACCTACAGAAAACCTTGTCCGTACGTGCTGATATTCGTAAAGCATGTACGAATTAGTCCCAAACAAGTCCCTTGCCCTTTGGGGAAAAAAGACATGGCTTCCCAATACTCGACAATACATCGTTTTCTATAGCGACTTATTTCGTTTAGTTTGGGCAGCTTTTGTCAGCGCTGATGACTGCTCTATCTACCATGCACACAAAAGGTTGAGTCAGTAATTCCACCACCGTCAAGCTAGATTAAATTTTCATCTTTTTCATGGTCTTCATAGTAGAGCATTATTTGTCGTTTTTAGCCACGTCATTCAGAGTATATCTCTCATGACACTTGACGTCCAAGTAGCCTTTACTGTAAATTTAGAGGGAGATTTTGCCAATTTTGTAAGAACGATATAAGCCAAGCCTGCAGAACGGCCGAGTTGGTGGGGAACCTTCAACCCTATGTGAGCTATCATTTCTGAGTACCATTGATTGCTCTCCAAGTGGTCTTGATGTCATTTTGGGCGAGGCAGTTGCGGTGGAGTACACGGCACGCCTCATTTAACACGCTGGACGGTCGAGTTGGGACGTTTCCCGGCCGGGCTTAGCTAGCTAGGAATTGTTCAATGCATCACCCTGGAGAGCGGCGCGTTCTCTCCATCAGCACACAAAAAACATTCTGGGTAACCCATTAATGGTTTGGTAAAGCCTGTGCTTGGCTATTCCTTTTATACTTTTCACCCCCCCCCCAAAAAAAAACAACAACAACAACAACAACAACAAACAAACAAACAAACACCCCAACAACAATTACAATAAACAGACGAACACCCCCAACAACAACAAAACACAAAGCAAACAAACAAACACATTTTTTTACAGGTTTACTTCTTTCTGTTTGTCTGCTTATTATCAAAGATGCTTTGATTCTTCACGATATAATGGATATTTCAGGGTTCTGTATTATCGTATTTTAAGGCAATCGTCGACGTCCCCCCCCCCACCTTCGGTGGTATTTTTGGGGTGTGCCACTGTCATTAAAAATTGTAACTTGGTTTTCTCCTTTGGCTCCTTTGTGTCGAGTTATGGAGTGTCGCGAATAATTTCATTCGCATGCACCGAGTCATGTTCACCCACAAATGAAGCTAATGGCGTTTTAACGTCTGAGATGTACCACTAAAGGGCCTAAAGGGCGCAACGCCAATCATTTTTACACACAGCAGCGCCCTCTGTTGGCTCTCCTTTCTAAAGATTAAAAGTCACCGATTCATCTTGGCAGACATTTTTTCATGCGATGTCCCGCAATACGGGAAACAAAACAGAACAATGTTAGAAATGTAACGATACTACCGCGAAGTACGTTTGTGCACACACTGTGAACATATTATAAGATTCGCTTCGGTGACTGCAATAATAATTGTGTCAACCCTTGTGGCGGAAACAGTTCAATTATATTCCTGAAAATAAAAAACACGCACCTGCTGGGTTGGCTGATTTGATTTCCTTGTTATTGTTTTTTTTTTCCATATAATAATAATAATAATAACTGAAAGAAACAAACACTGCAGCACGTTTTATTGCGTTTCTGCTGGGTTGTATCCATTTTAAGGTTGGCATGGGCCAACCGTGAAGTTTGATGCAGCACGGCATGATTGCTCGGTCATCCGGCGTGCCGTAAAGTGAATCCCGTAAAATGAGATGTCTGTTTGTTTTTTGTTACTCGAAGGAATCGAACAATGTCAAACGCCACTGGCCCGGGAAAGTTATTGTCTATGAACCCAATTGCTTCGATACAAATGTTCATTATAGAAAATATTTATTTATTTTGTCTGTCTTTGTGAAGTTATGATTCTCCATTTGTTTCACATTCTAATAGCTGCATCACTTTATACCTTGCTTTATACTGACAATCCACAAGAAAATAATAAAGCTAAAAAAACAACAGACAACTTGACTTTAAGGGAAATGGATATATATTTATCGTGCCCCTTAATCCTGTCCTTTCATGTTTCCCGCTTGGTCCAGTAATCCTCCCTTTCACTGACCATCCTTTTGTCCCCACCACATAACTCTGATTGGTTCTTGGCCGCCCCATTGTTTGTAAACTAATAACTTTGATTGGCTATAATTTTCCGTCCTTTTTCTGGATACCATCCCATTGTTCTTTGCCTCTCTTTTTTGCTATAAATGGATATGTTTTCGTTTGTTCTTGTTTATGCCTCTGACGAAGATCCGGTTTGGATCGAAAGCTAAGGCCATCTACCCTACAAATTTTATATGTATATATATATAATTTTTTATGTATACAGTTTTTGACTCTGCGAAATGGCGGACCGTATTAGTTTACGAAGTAACGGGAAAACCACACAATGTTGAGGTGTGTTTGTGTGGATCCTCATATTCTACTTTTAAAACATCTTTCCAACCATATTAATTTCATAACAAACGCTTTTTGTACAGCCCCAAAAGCGCCCAATCCGAAGGCAACGTGTCCCTTTAGGCTCATTAGCTCACACTCGATGTCAAGCGAGGCCTAGACTGGTACGCTGTCCTTATCCGCACGGATAAGGACAGGCACCGGTCTATTAGTCAAAGAGATGGTCACTGCAACTGGTCCCCTGTCCAACTGGTCCCCGTATCTGCAAGACCGCAATGTGATGCGAGGTCAAAGGTGCGTTTGTCAGGATTCCTCCAAACGCTTCAAGCCGGTCTCTGGCGTTAAACACGAGCCTCGAAGTGTGACGCCAGATGTTCGGGCTAAGCGAGGCCCATCTCCTCCCGATTGGTTAGAGCCCGTGATGGCGTCTCTCTTTATTTTCTCTCTTTTACAATCCCCAAAGGAATTTCCAGATCATGTGTAGTCAATTTTCTCGATTAGGTCTCCTGTGTATATATATGAGATAGCATACTGCATACGTAATTCACTCCCAGCGTAAACAAGAGTATTGACAATGCCGACTTCCCCGTTGTGTGAACATAAATTACGTTTCGACCACTAATTTGTCCAGTGTACACTGCATTTTATAATTCGGGGATTCCATTTATCTGGGGGGGGGGGTTCCTCCACCACACTTCCAAACATGATACCGAAAACTTTAAAATTATTGTCCCAGCTGAAATTGCAAGGTTAATCTTTGTTCTGTTTTTCCAATGCCCAAAACCACAGTCCCTTTTTCCACATTTAATTTGGTGCCACTTTCCTTTTGCAATAGACCTCTAGAACATCTGTGATAAATCCACACTTCATTATTATTACTGACAAATATAAACTAGTATTATCATCGTGCTGGATATGCCAACTACTGCATTCTCCTTTGGGGCAAGATATAATATACCTTTAAGTTTAGTGTTGTTGCTAATTAAACTTGCGAGACCTTCAGCACAAATAATAGCATACGAAGATGGCATCATTGCCTAATCCATCTCTTCAATTGAATAGGAAAGCCAGTACAATGGACAAACCCCAACACCTCCCTTCCAGGTCATGGGTGTGGGCAACCCCAAACAACCCCTTTCCTGAAATGGGTTTGGACAACCCACACAGCCGGTCAGGTGGGCAACACAAGCCCCTCCCCGGTCATGGGTGTGGACAACCCACAAACGGAGGTGGCACCCCTCCCCCGGTCATGGGTTGTGGGACAACCCACGAACAGCTCCCCGGTTCACCCGTCCCCTCTCATGGGTGTGGACAACCTACAACATTCCCCCTCCCCTTCTCGGTCTGTGCCTCATTGTCTTCGTTTCCTCGCCATGGTGTGCTTAAATTTCACTCTTCAATTTTGGTAAAGGGTATTCTTTTTCTCACAGATTTTATTCCAATTAGACAAGGATATTAGTTTGCAACATTGACTTGCAAACTAAATAAGACAATACTATTTCTCCCGTCTCTTAAAGTTAGGGTTATACTAATATAATTACCGAAATTATTTCGTCTGAAATGACCCTGTTGATTAGAAATCCAATACAAGTTTGTCAACAAATTTGAAACTCTAAAGATCACCTTGGGTGGACTTCTTGAGATTCAAAATATTCGTGGTGTCCGTTCGCGAATACTGCGGCCAGAGATGTGGTTGGTACCCGCTGGTCGTCTCTTTAAACGTGGATGGAGTCGACGTTCTTGATGAAAATAACCTGACAGTTTGTTTTTTTGCAGGTTTTCTTTTATACACTGTATTCAGCTAAAACTTTCAGAGGCGACTGTTATCGTACCTATTTGGCCCATAAAATCAGCAGTACGTTGGAGAAATTTATATTGTAAGCCTCAATTGAATCAACATTTCTATTTCGATGAAAGGGGTTAATTGTAAAATCAAATTAGTTTCCACGATTGTGTTTGATTTCGGAGCACATTTCGAAGCTCAGTCTGCTGTCAAACTTGATAGTTCTTCCCCTTGCGGCGACATCTTCAGCATTCAACCACACTTCCATGCGTATGACAAACCCACGTGACTTGTCCAGGTGATCCAGGAAAGGACACTTTTCTCAAGACAAGTGTGTTTTTGCATCTTCTGAAGAAGAAGAAGAAAAAAATCAACTTGCGAAGTGATATGTCTTTCATTTTGTGTGCATTATCGCAAAGGTAGATACGCAAAGTGAATGATTTCAGACAAGAACGTATTTTTTGTTTGCACAGAGACGGTGGAGTTTGTTGTTGCGTTTGCAATGGAAAATATTATTTTTCTTCGGATACTGAAGACTATTGTGGGGTCGTTCGGCATCCTCGGGAACTCCGTTGTCTGCTTGGTTATTTATAAAGTGAGCTTCATGCACACCTTGACGAATGCACTGATTTTCAACCAAGCGGCGATCGACTTGTTCGGCTCTGTCGTGCTGTTACTGGAGAGCAACGTCCCCGTGCCGACGAGCCGCTGCAGGACACCCCGGCCAACTGGATTCTGTGCCACATCTGGCTGGGAAATCTACTCTTATGGGGTGCGTTTAACGCGTCCACGCTCAACTTGCTGTCCGTGACGCTGGAGCGGTTCTTCGCCATCGTGTTCCCCCTGCGGTACTGCGGCATCTTCACCCGTCGCGTTGTCATCGTGCTGGTCGGCTGCTCTTGGTCTATCGGAGTTTGCCTGCAAGGATTGTATATTTCCGTAGTCCACGTCTTCACCGAAGGCAAGTGTTATTTCGAGTCCTCAGTGCGAACCCAACTTATCGGGGCAATCTTTATATGCGTCAAGTTCTTTCTCCCAGTGTTTATCATGATTTTTGCCTACGCCAGCATCATGTTTGTGTTGAAGAAGGGCGCCCAGCGGATCGCGGAGGTACCCCGGGTTGTTTCGGTCGGAGCGGGGTCGGTGACCGCGACAGCGCCGGTCGAGACCCAGGAGCGGTCCCTCCGGCGCGCTCGACGAAACACCTTCAAGACGCTGCTGGTCGTCTTCATATCCTTCTTGGTCTGCTGGGCTCCCAACCAGATCGTCTTCTTTCTCTTCAATCTGGGCTGGCCGTTGGACTTCAGCGGAGCCGTCTACGTCATTTCAGTCTCCCTCGTCGCGGTCAACTCGTGCATCAACCCGATCATTTACGGGATCAAATATAGGCGGTTCCGAGAAGGGGTACGCAAACTGCTTGGACGTTTTGATCATGAAGAATCAAACAATTTCACCCATTGAGGCTGAACTAAAGAGTAAACTAAAACATGAAGTAGAGACTTTAAAAATAGCAATTAAACTGTACCCTTGTGTGTGTTTACTGCTCTATTTTAACTATGGTTATTTTGCAAATGTTATGAAAGGGCGTGACAATTATGTAACAAATTAATAGTGCGGGCTTGAGTTTGCGAACTACCCATAGTTTGCTTCCAAATGCCAAACAAAATGCACTTTTCTTGTGGGAAAGGTATAAACTGGGACATATAATAATTATGAGCTTATTTTGAATCACACACTCGATTAGCGCTTTTCTTACTGGATTTTGTAGTGCAAAAACACCCTTTAAAAAGCAAAATTTGTAGTTGTCAATAACCAGAGTCCGCACTTTCGCTTAACGGCAAATAGTACCTAAGGGAAATTACACCGTTGGTAAATATTGTATTTTGTGAGAAAATTTGGAATACTTTGGTAGGATTTTTGTTGAAATATCGTTTGTCACCGACGCCACGAACTGACAAACGGTGTACAAAATCACCCTTTTTCATTTTTTTCATTTGTAAACAATGATCACCGAGACCTACACATTCATAAAGTTTTAACGCTTCAGGAGCTTCACTTTTTTTTAAATTACGACAAAAGATGGAGTGGACATGACGTCATTGAACGCCGTCTTTGATGAAAAACCAATTGGGGTCAGTGTGCACGAGTGTATAGTACGCGTCACGCACGACTCTCGGCAAATGAGACCTCTTCACGCGCGCAAGTTTCATCAAAGATGGCGGCCAATGCAAGACAAGTTTCC
This sequence comes from Pycnopodia helianthoides, assembly GCA_032158295.1. Lineage (NCBI taxonomy): Eukaryota > Metazoa > Echinodermata > Asteroidea > Forcipulatida > Asteriidae > Pycnopodia > Pycnopodia helianthoides. The sequence continues at coordinate 17,951,801 of CM063248.1, forward strand.
GTCACGATTAACTTATACCAAGGTTCAATTAACCATTGCAACACACGGTGCGCACCAACCTCAAAAGTGTGAAAAAAAGGAACACGTTTCCACGAACTGACACCAACCTTTCTTACTTTATTGCTTATTAATAATTTAGGACGAAACACAGTAGAAAGCACCGTACACAATGAAGTTCAAAACATCAAATTCCACTCCAAGAAAAACTAGTTTTGAAAAATACCCTAAAGGTTTATAGGAAAGCTTGACTTTAAAAAAAACATTCAACGTTAAATGATGCCGTTTCCCTCAGACTGCTTCTCGTTACTGGCGTCTACGTGTGTGTTTAGTTCGTGGCGTCAGTGACGACTTCAAAAAAAGATACATAGTGGCATTTGTTTTCTCCCAAAATGAAATTACACCTGGCGAAACGATTTCACTGGAGTGGATACATGGGAATAATCATGTGCTGCAATCAGTCAAATAAGTTATTTTATGGCATCTTGAACGTGAAATTTGTGCAATTCAGCGGGGGGGGGAAATGATGTTGAAACCTCCCTTTAAGTTTGACGTCATGTGAAGACGCACTAGTGCCTTCTTGGGAATTCTCTGCCGTGGCGGAAAGTTGCGCTGACGGTTCACAACACTTTGCCGAGTTTCTCCAAGATGCATGAGTTCTTTCAATGAACACATCGTGAGAGCTACCCAGGGCGATTATCCGCCGTGTTGAGTTCATTAGTGACAAAGAAACTGACATGGTTGTATAAGAAACCTTCAGAATTATACAGAAGACGATTATGTTTTTACCAATTCGGGTTTAATTTTGTCTGAATTCTTGAAAGTTCACAGCGTCTTGAATATCATTTGTTACTTTTAAATCCGCGTTAATACTGACAATCTCGAAAATCGTCTTGTTGTGAGATTTGTAGGTTTTTTTCCCCCAATAATGTTGAGTACTTTGTAATTCCCCAGAAATGTTAGACAGCCTTTAGAATCGTATTGTTCGGGTTTGTGTCTTGATATTTAAAAGTCCAGACGTCGTTTTAGCTGTCAATTATCAAAACTGTCAATAAATTATTTGTTTCCATCATTACATTGTTTTACCTCAATGGCGAGCAGCCAAGCTTTGTCTTTTATTTGCAAACACAGTTTCCAATGCCAGTACATTGGAAGTAATGCCTTCTTTGAAAGGTACATTGTCACTATGGAAACCATTATGCTGTTCGTTGACACTGAGTCTCATCTCGAAACACAGCTGGTAATACGGCACTTGAAATCAGACATCTATATACACAGGATGGGGCAATTTTTTCTTGTTGATTGCGCGATTAATCGAGCACCGGCAGAGGGCGCGCTTTTTGTACTGCAAGTGCACGTCATCAGCGGTGACCCAAACACCTTTTTCACACACGTTTTCTGCCTGTCTAAAGCCCGATAATCTGAATCAGGTAAGCTGCGCTTGTCAATGATAAAAAGGATCAGTCGGTGCATCCCCACCCCCCCCCCAAAAAAAAACCCAACAAACACCAAAAAACAAACAAACAAGCAAGCTCCAACAAAAAAAACTTCAACAGTTGTTGAAATACCGTAACATGATCATTAGTTTCAAGAAAAAAGGGGAAAAACAAAATTGTACAATCCCATTGAACTGCGTAGGAAGCCGTGTCCGAATCGACGGCACCTGGTCACCACTTCACCTGTAAAACAGGTGTACAATTTGTGCGGGTATTGACGCCCTTGCAGTACCCACTGCCATCACCAAAGTCGCGCAAAATTTGGAGACCGCTAAATGTGCATAGCGCCCTCTGTTGTTAAATCGTAACAGCCTAAATTAACTCCGGATTCTCGGCAGGTTTTTTTGAACCGTGTACCGTAGGCCCAGTTGAAAAAACACGAGCTTTAATACACGATACCCAGCCAAACTCTAGGAAGGGCTCTATATATGGTACCGGTAGATACATCAGATGTTATTATTGGCCTAGGAGCATTTTGATAAAATTGACTTGCTTTATTATGTGAGCGTAATATTAATTTTGTCACCATAATTTCTAGGTATCTATTCAATATTGTATTAATATAACACAGTGCGTGCAATTGGTACGATTGTAAACACACTTTATCTATTACAATACAATAATTTACCATTATAATCGGATGTTGTTACAGTAACAACAAAATAAAGACTCAGAATTAACGGAAAACAGGTCTACAATTTTTTTTTTTTGGTATATCAATCGGCCTTTTTGAGATTTAGTGAACACTCTGTCATGATGAGGCCACTCTGATTTTTCCCCATTTAAATTAATGTAACCAAACCGAGGCTGAAAGAAAATAGTCTGTACGTTCCTTTTTTTCATTGATTGTTAGCATTCATTACTGTTATTGGATACAGGGAACATGACCAAGATGGTGGCAGCATGATAAAGGTCTATAGGAGTGCAGTGTTTGGCATGGATGCATTACAAACAGATTCACCCAAACGTATAGTGTCATAGTGTTGTATCCACAGTATCTCAAATTGTCTTATAGAATACACAATCCCTATTCAACACCGAAAATACTAACGGACGACTTAAAATCGGAAGGCAGTACTTTTTGCACATTGCAAACCTTTACATAATGTTACATAATCGTTTTCTGGTATGCAAATTGTTCAGGAAAGCTTGAGATCAAGCCAAAGTTTTGTCATCCACAAAAACATGTGTAAAAGCAAAAGTGACTAACTGGGCGGGGCTTATTTTCCACTGGCAATTCCAGGGGTCAATTCTAAGCAGGTGTGCAAAATTTACAATTGGTGCTCGATATGGGGCAGAGGGTAACCCCCACCCATTGTGTCTTCATTGTGTGCTTGAAACTCAGGAATTCCTTTGAGGATTTGGGGAGGGGGGAGTTCTATATACAAGAGGAAAATAGTGTGTTATAGAATGGGAACATTGGGGGACCCTCTGCCCCATGGAGTCAACAGTTAAGGGATAGGCTGTTCTTCCCTATCCCTTAACTGTTGACTCCATAGACGACGTTGCTGCAGAACATAAATTTGCTCTCAGGCAGGCTTTAAAAATTTGGAGACCGCTAAATGTGCATAGCGCCCTCTGTTGTTAAATCGAAACAACGTGACTTAACTCCGGATTCTCGGCAGGTTTTATTAAACCGCGTACCTCAGGCCCAGTTGACAAAACACGAGCTTTAATACACGATACCCAGCCAAACTCTAAGAAGGGCTTTATTTAGGGTACCGGTAGATACATCAGATGTTATTATTTGCCTAGGAGCATTTTTGTTTTTCCCAGACAGAATAAAGAAGGCAGGAATGATTGTGATACATTATTTGAGCCAAACTAAGTTTCATTCCCGTACACATATCGCTGATCTTATTTCTCAAAAATTAATAATCTATGTTTTTTTTTCAAGGCCATTAATACTTAAATATAGATTTCTTTACGTACGTGGATATTTCTCTGAAAAAAATGTATGACACTATTGAAGGGGCAATCTTTCTTACAACAATATATGTATAAACAAAATTATTGGATAAAATTGACTTGCTTTATTACATGAGCGTAATATTATTTTATTCACCTTAATTATTTGGTATATATTCAATGATGTGTTAATAAAACACCGTGCGTGCAATTGGTACGATTGTAAACACATTTTATTTATTAAAAGACAATAATTTACCATTAAATAAAAAACGAATGTTGCTACAATCACAACGAAATAAAGACTCAAAATTAACGGAAAACAGGTCTAAATTTTTTTTATTTTTTTTAATCAGTTGGTCTTTTTGAGATATAGTGAACACTATGTCATGATGAGGCCACTCTGATTTTCCCCCATTCAAATTAATGTAACCAAACCGAGGCTGGAAGAAAATAGTCTGGTTCCTTTTTGTACAATGATTGTTAGCATTCATTACTGTTATTGGATACGGGGAACATGACCAAGATGCTCTATAGGAGTGCACTGTTTGGCATGGGTGCATACATAGTGTTGTGTCCAACGTATCTCAAAATGGCTTATAGAATACACAATCCCTACTCAACACCGAAAATGCTAACGGACGACTTAAAATCGTAAAGCAGTACTTTACTGCACGTCTTTACATCACGTTACATAATTGTTTTTCTTGTATGCAAATTTTTCAGGAAAGCTTGACATCAAGCCAAAGTTTTTGTCATCCACTTGTGTAGAGCAAAAGTGAGCAACTGGGCGGGGCCTATTTTCCACTGGAATTTCTAACCATTCAATTGACCGTAATTTTGCAAACAGGTGTGTTTAACGGGCAGGTTTCCATTGTTATGCAAATGAAGTGCTTTGAGCGGGGTTGTCGAATGCTCACTTTTGGCAGAAATATTCGCCATTGCCCGAAAAGTCTCAGTACGAAGAGAATGTGCTGTAGCTATGTTCTAAATTCACATGGAAAAAGGTGGTGGTTTTTTGGGAGAACACTAAATTTAATGTGACTCGGGCACTTGTACCACCCTTCCACCGGCCAGGGGACAATGTTCTACTCTTTGGAATTAATTTGTTGCTCAAATTTGGGCCAAACTTCTGTGTTGAGTTTGCAACCGGCTTTGAGAGATCTACACAGGGTTGGCACGGACCTTCAACAATTCAACGAGAACAACACCACGAACTGCAACTTGAACTTACAAACTGACCAACTTCGTTGTGGAACTCTTGGCTGCGATGCGAACTCCACTGAGTTTAGCCTGAAGACTGTAGCAAACAGATGGAATAACTTCAATGTCGTGCTTGCAAGTGACTGCAAGAGCTCTGCTCAAATTTGGGCCAAACTTCTGTGTTGAGTTTGCAACCGGCTTTGAGAGATCTACACGGGGTTGGCATGGACCTTCAACGAGAACAGCACCACGAACTGCAACTTGAACTTACAAACTGACCAACTTCGTTGTGGAACTCTTGGTTGCGATGCGAACTCCACTGAGTTTAGCCTGAAGACTGTAGCAAACAGATGGAATAACTTCAATGTCGTGCTTGCAGGTTACAGCAAGAGCTCTGGGATGATATTTAATAGGATAACCGAAAATGCCGAAAAACTTGGCTGTCTTGCGAGATCCTTTGAGTCGTCCCCTATGGGCCGTGTAACCACAGGAGGCATGGAGCCATCCGAACCGGGGAGGAAGGAGACGGACAGGGAGGAAGGAGACAGACAGGGAGGAAGGAGACAGACAGGGAGGAAGGACACACGGATATCTTCAAAGTATCTTCAAGTACTGGTATGCTGTAATTTGTCTAATGAGCGATTTGTCAAGATAACAAGTGTTCAAGCGAGAAATCTTCATTGTACTATTTTTTTAAATTTATTTTGTCCAATGAGCGAAAGAAATCTTCAATGTGTTTTTGTTGTCTAATGAGCGATTTGTCAAGATATCAAGATGCTAGTTTTCAAGCAAGAAATCTTCAAGTACCTCAAGATACAAGTGTTCAAGCAAGATATCTTCAATGCGTTTTTTGTTGTCTAATGAGCGATTTCTCAAGATACAAGTGTTCAAGCAAGAAATCTTCAATGCGTTTTTTGTTGTCTAATGAGCGATTTCTCAAGCTACAAGTGTTCAAGCAAGAAGTCTTCATTGTTCTATTTCCTCCTTTTTTTATCTGAACTCTCGGCCTATATGAACTCTAGTGCCTCACCAAGGAAATGTGGACTGAAATTCTTTTTTTTTAAAACTCATTCTCAGCCTGTATGAACTCTAGTCTACAGGTCTAGTGCCTCACCTAGGAAATGTGGGCTGAACTTTTTTTATCTGAACTCTCGGCCTATATGAACTCTAGTGCCTCACCAAGGAAATGTGGACTGAAATTCTTTTTTTTTAAACTCATTCTCAGCCTGTATGAACTCTAGTCTACAGGTCTAGTGCCTCACCTAGGAAATGTGGGCTGAACTTCTTTTTTTATTTGAACTCTCGGCCTATATGAACTCTAGTGCCTCACCTAGGAAATGTGGACTGAATTGTTTTTTTTTTTTTTTTTTAACTCTCGGCCTATAAATGAACTCTTGTGCCTCACCAAGGACATGTGGACTGAATTTCCTTTTTTCTTTTTTTTTTTAACTCTCGGCCTATTATGAACTTTAGTGCCTCACCAAGGAAATATGGACTGAACTTCATTTTTTTATTTGAACTCTCTGCCTATATAAACTCAAGTGCCTCACCAAGGAAATGTGGACTGAACTTAATTTTTTTCTGAACTCTTTGCCTATATGAACTTTAGTGCCTCACCAAGGAAATGTGGACTTAACTTAATTTATTTCTGAACTCTGCCTATATGAATTCTAGTGCCTCCACCAAGGAAATGTGGACTGAATTTTATTTTATTTATATGTTTATATATATATATATTTTTTTGGGGGGGGGGGGGGCGACGGGAACTCTCGGCCTATATGAACTTTAGTGCCTCACCAAGGAAATGTGTACTGAACTTTATTTTTTATTTGAACTCTAGTGCCTCACCAAGTAAATGTAGACTGAACTCTTTTTTTTTAGCTCTCAGCCTATACGAACTCTAGTCTAATGCCTTACCAAGGAAATGTGGACTGAACTTCAATGTTTAACTGAACTCTCGGCCTATATGAACTCTAGTGCCTCACCAAGGAAATGTAGACTGAACTTCTTCTGGGTTTTTTTTTGAACTCCCAGCCTATATGAACTCTAGTGCCTCCACCAAGGAAATGTGGATTGAATTTTATTTTATTTATTTTTTTTGGGTGGTGGCGGGAACTCTCGGCCTGCATGAACTTTAGTGCCTCACCAAGGAAATGTGGACTGAAATTCTTCTGGGTTTTTTTTTGAACTCCCAGCCTATATGAACTTTAGTGCCTCACCAAGGAAATCTAGACTGAACTTTCCTCCATTTTTTGTTAACTCTCGGCCTATATGAACTCTAGTCTAGTGCCATACCAAGGAAATGTGGACTGAACTGCAATGTATAACTAAACTCTAGGCCTATATATGAACTCTAGTGCCTCACAAGGAAATGTGTACTGAACTTCATTTTATTTATTTTTTAACTGAACTTTGGTGCATGAACTCTAGTGCCTGACAAAGGAAATGAGATCTGAACCTCTTTTTTCTCTATTTTTTAAAAATTTTATTTGAAAACTGATAACTTAAAGCTTTGGTATATGAACTGTAGTGCCTATGCTTTTGTTCAACTAAACTTTTAGAGCCTTGCTGTATGAACTCTACTGCCTGACCAAATGAACTCAATGCATAAATTATTAATCCACAAACTGAACTCAAAAACACAATTTGTGCAGACTATTAGTGAAGAGACTTTCTTCAATGAACAAGTTGAACACTTTCTTGCATGCTGTGCATCTGCTGTATTGTCTATGGATCTGTGGTGTGTGTGTTTTGTCTATGGATCTGTGATGTGTGCATTGTCTATGGAACTATTGTGTGTGCTTTGTCTATGGAACTATTGTGTGTGCTTTGTCTATGGATCCTTTGACGAAGAGGTAAAGAAATCATCAGTTGGTAAGCTCGCTAATTTCAAGATTAAAGTGGATGGAGGTAAGCGAAGATCTAACCCTTTGTTTCTTCCCAATTTTCTCCACCTTTTTTCAGGTTTTTATTTATTTCTAGGTACTTGTTGATGTTGTCATCGTTGTATTTACTTTCATTGGTGATGATGCCACTACCGCAGCTAGTTCCAAGGGTCTGTCTTGTATTGCATATGGTCATAGCCAGTGATGCAAACATCTTAGCTTAATTTCTTGGCAGAAGTTTCCTCGGGCTGTAAAGGACCAATGGTTGACATGTTCAGTTTGTACAAAGTAATAACTTCAGTAAGGTATAAAGCCAACAAATATTTTAATTTATATTTTGGAAACTCTATACTTGTGGAACAAAACCCCACATCATCTGTATAGTATTGCCGCATTTCTTTTACAATCTTCATGTGGTAAATGAAACATTACGCAGATTGATATTCAGGAACAAGTATTCTTTAAATCAGCTTTTTTATTGAGACTGTTGACTTTATCTCCAAATAAATATATTAAACATTTTAAACACATGGATTTTTGGAAAACTGATAGATAATTCACATAAAATAGAACAATAATCAGGTTTATGTAACATTAAACTACCTAATTAATTTATTCTTATAGACACCACCATAAGTTTGTAATGAGTTGCGGGAAATTGGGACATCAAACATAAGCACCACTCATGTCAGAATGCAAATTAATTATAAGTTCTGCCATAAAAAATGAATTTAAAAATTTAATTCTAGGGCCTATATCATGTTTTCTAGCACATCTGTGTTTTGTAGTAAAGCTAGTTGTAATGAGCAGCGGAAATTGCATCAACATGAGCATGCCCCTATTGTCTGATGACAATAATAAATAAAAGTTCTGCCAACTTCTAAGGCTGTATCATGATTCTAGCGGCTGTGTTATGTAGTAAACCTAGTTGTATGAGCAGCGAATGCATCAAACATGAGCATGCCCTCTATTGTCAGAATGACAAATAAGTAAATAAAAAGTTCGGGCATAAAAATTAACTTCTAGGGCCTGTATCATGTATTCTAGCGCGTCTGTGTTTATTTAGTAAAGACTAGTATTTATCTTTGATAAATATTTCCACAACATATTAACTGATTAATTTACTCTAATAGACACCACCATAAGTTTGTAATGAGTTGCAGGAAATGGGACATCAAACATAAGCACGCACTCATTGTCAAAATAACGAACAAATTTTAAAGTTCTGCCATAAAAATAATGTTTTTTGTAATTTAATTCTAGAGCCTATATCATGTATGCTTGTGCGTCTGTGTTCATGTAAAGTCTAGCTTTTATCTTTGATAAATACTTTCAACAAGAATATTGAATAGTTATATAAATACCTGCAGTATATGCAGTTTCCTCCCTTGTAAATTACAGTAAAGATTTTTGAATCTTTACTTTATTCACTCCTATGTGAATCATTTTCACCAGTTTAGCTAGTTTTTTAGTGCAGTGATAGAAACATTGTTTAATTGCTGAAAAGAAATCACCTTTAGTGGATTTACCTAAGGAAAAATATTGAGTTTAGGGACAGAAAAAATATATAAACGCTGCGAAATTTCAAACATTGTGATCGCTGCGACAAAGAATAACTTCAGCAAGAGGATGCATGAAGAACCTTGAGAAGCAGCTCTCATTCCAGAGGGTACCATGCATAAGCCTAGTCTTCTGCTGGTACCCGATTGTTGAAGCCTTGACACATGATCAGCCATGGAGGAACCAGACGTTGATGCCGTAGTAAGGTTTGTATGAGTGGTAAGAATCACATGAAGGCCTAGTAGTAAGTCGTAGGCTTAGAAAATATACAAAACTCTACTCTCCCCTATTCAGGTTCAAGTACATGGTTGGTGTTGGTTTTACTTAGTCTTGGTTCCAAAACTCTCCTTTTCGGACTGAAAACTAATACGAAAATTAAGAACTTTTGGACCCAAGACAAAGTATTACTATACTGTCATCAAGACGTGGAAAGATGCGTGACCTGAGGTTGGCAGGGTTTGGAGTGAACAACACTCCATGGCAAATGTTCCAGTATAGCAGCAATGGTTAAGTATCAGGTTAAGTATAAAAGTTTGGTGTGGGTTAAGGTAAGGTACAGGAAGCCAACTCATTGTGAGGTTTTAACCATGTTTTCTCGACAGCTTTAACCCTTTTCTCCGTAGCTTAACCATTTTTTTCTCGACAGCTTTAACCATTTCTTTCTTGACAGCTTTAACCATTTCTTTTTCAACAGCTTTAACCAATTCTTTCTCCGCAGCATCTTAATTTTTTCTTCCACAGCCATAACCTTTTTTTGTTTTCATATACAGTAAAAGTGGTATTGTAACTACAACAATGTGTGTCTGCAAATGGAGTTTGGTAAAGTATGTGGTGAAAGAATAATTGTTGCTATTTGTCTGGAAAATGAGTTTCATTGAGTGATGAGGTAAAAAGAATAATAATAATGTGTAAATATAAACCAGGGTTTAACTATCTTTTTCTTCCACAGCCATAACCTTTTCTTTTTTTTCATGCAGGCAACTTCTTCTTGAGCTAGATACAGCATTGTGGTCACTCTGGAAATGGAGATTTGGTTAAGTATGAGGTAAAAACAAACAGTGTAAATGTTAACCAGGGTTTAACTATCTTTTTCTTCAACAGCCATAACCTTTTTTTCGTTTTCATGCAGGCAACTTCTTCTTGAGCTAGATAAAGCACATGTGGGTCACTCTGTAGGTTACTCTGGATGTGGAGTTTGGTTAAGTATGAGGTAAAAACAAAAACAGTGTTATTGTTAACCAGGGTTTCTTCTCCTTCCACAGCCATAACCTTTTCTTTCGTTTTCATGCAGGCAACTTCTTCTTGAGCTAGATACAGCACTGTGGGTCACTCTGTGGGTCACTCTGGATGTGGAGTTTGGTAAAGTATGAGGTAAAAACAAACAGTGTAAATGTTAACCAGGGTTTAACTATCTTCTTCTTCCACAGCCATAACCTTTTCTTTGTTTTCATGCAGGCAGCTTCTTCTTGAGCTAGATACAGCATTGTGGGTCACTCTGGAAATGGAGATTTGGTTAAGTATGAGGTAAAAACAAACAGTGTAAATGTTAACCAGGGTTTAACTATCTTTTTCTTCAACAGCCATAACCTTTTTTTCGTTTTCATGCAGGCAACTTCTTCTTGAGCTAGATAAAGCACACGGGGGTCACTCTGTAGGTTACTCTGGATGTGGAGTTTGGTTAAGTATGAGGTAAAAACAAAAACAGTGTTATTGTTAACCAGGGTTTCTTCTCCTTCCACAGCCATAACCTTTTCTTTCGTTTTCATGCAGGGAACTTCTTCTTGAGCTAGATACAGCACTGTGGGTCACTCTGTGGGTCACTCTGGATGTGGAGTTTGGTAAAGTATGAGGTAAAAACAAACAGTGTTAATGTTAACCAGGGTTTAACTATCTTCTTCTTCCACAGCCATAACATTTTTCTTTTATTTTCATGCAGGCATTGTCTTCTTGAAAATGGAGTGAAGTTGATGAAGGTATGGTCATAATTAGGTTTGACATAATCCTCATATTATTATATTAACCTTCTTTGGTCAGTTTTGTTTTCTTTGTTACAGCTACTAGATTTTCTTCATTATTGCCGATGTCACAATGTGCAGCCATGGTTTCTCAGGGACACTTTACTCTAGAAGTAACACAGACAGTTTGGTAAAGTATCACCAGCTTATCTGTACTTGAGTGAATGCTTCTAACCTTTCTTTATTATTTCTTTCATTCCCTTTTTAGCAAGATATATTTTCTCGAAACTTATGAATTACTTCTACCCAATGCCATGATCTGATGAGTGGAACATCATGTGTGAAAGAAATTGGTAATGCACCGGTTGGTGCAAAACTCTAAATCTATCTTTCAAGCTTTTCAAAATACTTGATTTTATCTCAGCCTGCTCAATATGAATTTCTACTTTTCTTTACCCAAACAGTTGAGCGGTTCCTGTGTTCATATCCCTTGTGGACATGTAACAGAGAGGTGACTACCAGGCAAAAGAGTAAGGTATCTGTTTGAAAACTACCCCTCACTCCCGTTACATTAATAGTGATTAAGAACCTGTCTTAAAATCATATCATTTGAATTTTTGGGACATGCCTTAAGGCCATCATGGGTGTTTGGGACCAGCATGTTGTACTGGATAAATCAATCAAAAACGGACATAACCAGGATTTGAAGGACATGTGAATTGGAGTCAAAGAAAATTGTCCACTTCCACAGACATCCCAGCTAAAAACTAATTTGAATTCTACTGACAAGGTATTTTTCTGGAGAATTGAAAAATACTAAAGTTGTCATGTTCATGTAATTAACCTTGTGAAGAAAGGTGAATTACTTTAAAGACAAGGAACAGGATTGGTATATATCTTTTTTAAACATGATCAGAAAATCAGAGGGTGGAAATGAATTTATTCTTACCCAAACCAATAGTGTATTATTAGTTCTGTAAATTATGAGTTAAACTTCAAAAAGAGCTTTCAGTATGACTTCTTACAGATGAGTCTCTGTGGGTGTGATGAGGACACTGCCAGTCAAGAGCCACTGATGTTAATGATTCAAGACCCAGATGAATCTCCACAAGTTGGACCCTCTGTCAACATGATTCAGTAGATAGAGTGCCATAGAGACAACCAAGTTGATCATCAATACATGTAGTTACCATCAATACAGTTACCAAGGACCTGCTTGGAAGGTACTGTGCACCATTTACCAATATACCCCTCTCAGTAGACTTCACTATGTTATCTTTTGCCATGCTGGAGTACTTTAAATGTAAACAAGTTTTTTGTCTGACAGTGACCATAGTCCTGTTAACTGGTATTAACATACCAATAAAAAATAATAAGCATTTAAACCAAGCTTTACAAAAATCTTTGTGCACAATATAACTGATCCATGAAGTCCCCCCCCCCCACAAAGAAACTGCCAAGCAAAGACATGCTTTGAATACATGTATCTCTACCCCTCAATTATCAAGTCAGCACACTGCATAACATAAATAAAATGTGCACAATCCAGCCATCCAAAGAGTGACAGACATTGAGTCTGAAAGTTGTCATTAGTCTCAAAGTGATTGGAAACTTGTGTCAAAATCTTTCAAATTTTAAAGCATGAAGTTTTCCTCTCATTGCTGGCTTTGATGCATCATCTGTCAATGTTGCTGCCAAGCACTTATCTCCACCTATTGGCCCATTTCACAATGCGCAGCGGATATTTGGGAACAGCAAGAAGAAAACAAATTTGCCAGAGATAACCCCAAATGTTCTTTTATTCCGGTATTAGAAATCGAGACTTATGTTTTTACCTGTGTCAATTTTTGGGATAATCAATCACAAGAACCATCTCTGCCCCCGCAGGTACCCATTTACCCCTTTGTGAAGAGAGCAATTATAGTGTCTAGCTAAAGGATTGGGATTTGAACCCACACCATGATGATTTAGCCACCAGAAATCGAGTCCATGATGCACTAAACCGCTCGGCTTAGACACGCCACAAGAGTTTGAGATTAGTTGTTTTTGTCGTTGTTATTTTTTTATTACATTATCCTAAACCCAATGTGTTCTGTCAATGAGCTGTCCTATTTAAGCTCACCACAAAGATTTTCAGATTGGTGTTCCTGGCCTGATACAAAGTTTAGTTAACTTGTGCTCGTAACGTTGTCCCAAACACATTGTGTTCTAGCAATGAACTGTCCAAGATTTTCAGACTCTGGTGTTTCTAGCCCCATGTAAAGATTATAGTTTTTGAACCAAATCAAATTCAAGCACAATCATATTAGCTAGATTATAAAAGATTTCTTTAAGTTATAATCAACTTCTCTTCTATTTGCATAGGGTAGACTTGGACATGTGCTACCTTGGATCTCGGAAACAGAAGCTTATCTCTTCAAGCTGTGGCGAAGCATAAAAATGGACCATCTGCTGGGCTTCAACTTTAACCACGAGGTATCTTCTAGAAAACAACATGATTATGCTTAAAGATAAGGTACTGCATTGGACATGTTGCCAAACTGGCTATGTATACTTTAATGGATTTAAGACAATCCCATCAGAGCTTCTTTAGGAGAGCGAGGTGACTTTTGGTTCACCTGTTTAACAAACGCCTAGTGGTAGGGACAATCTGTAACAACCGTTCAGCCAACATGGCAATTCATGACAGATTTTGTATCGGATAACCAAGTCGTAGGCCAGTTGATTTGAGGTATGTTTGTCAAGCAACCACCAGTCCAGAAGTTATTGCCTTCCTGGAACCTTCCGCAGGTTCTTGAGGTACTATCAAAGTCTCCCTTCTATAACCTCTAGGCCAAGTTTGGCTCACCAAGGTTTCAACCAAGGTGACAACTACCGCAATAGGTGGGAGTGAGCTCCATTACTGTCAATTGAGCTCGGTCACATACAGTGATTGGAACAGGGTGAAGTAAGTGGGTATCTATACCAAGAAGCAATCATCGTTTTTCAAACCACCACAAATTTTTGTGCCGGAACTGAAGTCCATTTCATCAGTTCTGGAGGACAGACTCTGGTGCTCTGTGTGTTGACTAATGGTACTTAAGCAAATGTCCCCCCTTAATACTTCCTAAGCCCCCCCCCCCCCCTCAAAGAAAAAATATTTTAAAAAATTTGATCTCAATTTTTTCCCCACTGGCAGAAATTGCACTTATAGTCGCATTGTAAAATAAACTCAATTTCATTCTCATCATTGGAAAAAATTAACACTGTAAAAAATCCTGAAACAGTTTGAATGTAAACTTAAGATATAATCATCGCATATTGACTTTTCTAAAGACTAAGACCATTGCATCCAAACAGTCATACGATGTTTAATTTCCAGAGACACATCAAAGCCACAGGGCACATATTAAGAACAACAATCCTGCCCATTTATCTTTCGATAGGCACCCAGTCGTCTTTTTCTCACACTCTTCCTCCCTTCTGTCCTCCCCCCCCCCCAGACACACACAAATTTATGTTTTTTGTGGTTTTGCATTATTACGTTGGTTTTGTTTTCCACCGTGCAGCAACACTTTCCTGATTGTGCAAATGCATTGCACTCTCCCCCCTCCCATTTCCAAAAGAAACAACCCTTCCTGTATACCTTTTCCCTTCTTCTACAAAGAACCATATACATGAACTTTAAAAAACACATTTGAGGCTTTTCTTTACTTGTTTCTCACAGGGAGAAGCTTTGTTACTGACAAAATGTTAAGCTTTTTGAACATCTTGAGAGCGTTCTGGTCCTATAATTTTTTCGTCGCATGTCCTTCAAAAAAATCCCTCCATGATGCATTTAACATAGTGGTCTCACTATGGTCTCATCTCTAACTTGCTTCCACAAGGCTACATGTATGATTCCACTCTTCTGTCCATAAAATTATCTTAAAACAAAATTATCTTAAAGATTAATGTTTGGCTCCCCCTTAAAATTAAGCTTCCCTCCCTCCCCCCCCCAGATTAAAAGGTCTAGTGCCCCCGCTGCCCCCACACTGGCCAGCTTTAAAATATACAATCACTTGTTGGATCTTGAAAGCAATTCGGGCAGCGTCAGGGGGTAACTGGCAATCCCAACCAGGAACTTCAGCACATGCTCATAAAGTTAGAGCCGTGACCAGATCATGGGCCTGCTTTAGAGAGGTCCCCATCGATGACATCTTGCTCATCTAATTTTCTTTTGGTCTGAAAAGGGGCCTAAAACTTGATATCTATCTTGCATTTCCAACCTGCCTGAAAAATTGATCGAAGCATGAGATTTTCTTTTAAATGTTATTGAAGAAGGACTTCATCTTTTCACGAAATGCAATGATAAAGTTTGTTGTTATATTTAAATCTTGTTGTCTCGTCTCTATTTTCCACAGAGCAAGATTTAGCGGCTCACCAGTTCTCCGATCAAACGATGGCGTTAAACATGGCCCGAATACCAATTAAAGCAAACTTTGTTGCCGTTGAGTAGCAAACTTCTCACTGAGGTATTTATATTTTAAAAACTTCATGCTGTCTGAATGAGTCATCTCGCAAGTTTGTTTTTACAAGTTTCTCTTGCTGGCTGGCCATTCAAATTTGCATATTAATTTCTTAGATCATACATGTAGGTGACTTGTGTCAATTTTACCAACACATAGTTAAGTCATTTAATTCATATGTCACACGACAACGATCGTAACAACAGTTGGTTTATACAAAGTTGTAACTAGCATATCCTATCTGGAAAATTACACAAAGTCAACTGTCAGATAATTGGTTCTCATATGGGACAACAATAGACCCTTATCATGCTGCCACCATCTTGGCCATGTTCCTTGTATCCAATAACATTAATGAATGTTAATGTTCATTGTACAAAAAGGAACCAGACTATTTCTCCTTCCCGCCTCGGTTTGGTTACATTGATTTAAATGTAAACTTTGCAAACTGTACGAGGGCATGTAGGGTTTTGTATGGTCAAGATCCGAGATGCATGTATATCACCTCAGTTTATTCAAAACAGTATAAGCTGGTATTAGCTGTTGAGTTTTGTCAATTAGAATTGAGCCAAGCAATATTATGGTTTATTCAAAGAAAGCAAACTTTGGTCTGTTTTAAAATTTTGGGTGTTCTTAGTGTGCTTAAAAAGGGATAATTTTTTTTCCCAAGTGACATGCTGTGTGCATTTTTGCTTGGGTTGGCCCTCATGTCAATACAAAGAACAGAACCAAACAAATTGGTCAATTGGGTTTTCCCTGCGTTGGTATGTTTCAGCAGTTTTTGTTTTTTTAATGTCTACCTGTTTTCTTTGCGCATGTGTAGAACAAAAAAATATGTGACATTTTTTCCTAGGTGTGCATTAATGCAAATACAGAAAACAAAAAATACTAAAAGTAATGAGGTTGGGTTTATTTTGTTAGTGATTTAAAGAATACATGGGGGCTTTTTCTAGTGTATGTGTGACTGTTGTGCAAACATAATTAATTTCAATTTTTTGTTTTTTTCCTTTGTTTTTTAGGTGTCTTTTTGCAAATTACCAAGGATTTGTGCCATGTATACAGCAATCAAGAATAATTGCCATCACGTTTCAACTGCCAAGGACTCACCATTTGTGTAATTATGAAAAATGTGTGACATTAACTTTGAACTGTCGTGGATTTGTGCCATCTATGTTCTATCAAGAATTTTATGACAATAACTTTGATCTTCCGTGGATTTGCGCTACTGACCAGCTATCAAGAATTTGTACCATCAAGTTTTAATTACCAAGTATTTGTGCCATGTACAACAATCAAGAATGTTTGCCATCATGTTTCAACTGCCGAGGATTCATGCCATTTGTACAACTATGAACAATTTGTGGCCTTAACTTTGAACTATCAAGGATTTGTGCCATCTAACATCTATCAAGAATGTGTGCCATCAAGTATAAACTGCCAAGGTTTCATGCCACTTATGATCTGCCAAGAATTTGTGACATTGACATTCAATCATCAAAGGATTTGTGTAGTCTATGGAGCTATCAAGAATTTGCTCCATTGACACAAAATTATCAAAGCGTTTCTACCGTTTATGGATCAGCTATCACAAACTTGTTAAATTAACTTTGATCTTCCAAGGATTTGTGCTACTGACCAGCTGTTAAGAATGTGTGCCATCAAGTTTCAACTGCTAAGGATTCATGCCATTTATGGCACTATTAAACATTTGTAACATTAACTGCAGCCGAGTATTTAGGCCATCTATACAACTATCAAGAATGTGTGCCATCAAGTTTCAATCACTGAGGATGTGTGCTATCTATACAACTGTTAAGAATTTGTGGCAAACACTTTGAACTGTCAAAGATTTATTTCATCTATACATCAATTAAGAATATGCAACATTGAGTTTGGTCCACAAGGATTTGTGTCAACAAGTTCAAGTTAATAACAAGACTGCAAGAACTGTCATCAAAACTTGATTTCCTAGTAGAATTCAAGTGAAAACGCAGTTAACCACAAGAATGCAGGAGATCAGAACTAAGTTTAGACAAGGACTTGATGGATGAACGGTCATCAACTGTTTCAGTTCCAGTATTCTTCTGATGGTAAGTATGAAGAATGTTGTTGACCATCCTGGTGTTTTGATGTTAGTAATAATGATAAAGCAAAGCTAGGTTGACTTTCTCTTTGGAATTTTCACAGATGAGCACTGAAGGAAAGCCACTTTTTGTCCGAGATGAAAAACCATCAATCCCCTGTCTGCGTCTCTGTTTTTCCCCTGCTGGGAGTAAGTTGTGCTTACAGGGTATACATTGTGGGGTGATTTTTAAGTAGAAACTGTACTTGTGGGATGTTTTGACATTGTGGGGTTCACCCCACAATGTTTTGAACAGAAAAGATTGAAGAAAAGGGATCAAAGACAACACCTGGGGAAAGCCTACAATGTTGCTCTACTGAACATGTCTGGCAGAATATTGGTGAGAAATGCACAATCGTGGTATTTTGATGTCAAAATTAATCAGGTTAACTTTTGTTTCTCTTTCATAGTTGGACACACTGAAGGTGACTGTCTCTCATCTGATGGAAAGGACTTTCAACTACTCTGATGTGGCTGCATCAGCAAATCAGCACAAGATTCTTTGGGGACCTGTAGCTGGGATAATGTGACTTGCCCAAGGAGGAGGTGCTCCTCGGTCAACCTGATGTTGATTATTGCTTCTAGTTACACCTCCCTTATGCTAGATATGCTACTGTATTCTTGATCCTTGGAGGTAGGAATCAAAATAAAGAAAGTTGTTTTTTATGCCCTGAGTTTTTATGGAAGGGGCATCTGTGTCAGACATGTCCTTGTGGGATCTTTTCCATGATGGAACAAAAGGCCCCACAATGTTCAACTTGGAACTACAGAGGAATTCTTTAGAAGAGGGAATAATATAATAACAATGGCAGGACCCCACAAACCGTAAGATTTGGTTTGTGTGTGTGTGTGTTAAGCACTAAATAGGAAGTGTAGACCTGAGAATAAATAAAAGAGGTCCACATTGAAACACTCATGTGGACTTGCACATGTCCACACAGTGTTTTTTACAGTGTTGAATGATATGTTTTTTTATAAGTGCACAGAACAAAGGACTGTCCACAGAATGTATGCAACACAGCTGTGTGTATGTATGCAATCATTGACAGTCAGTCCGCAGCACCCACAGAATCCGTTCCTTTTCTTTGCGCTGTATGCATGGCTCTGACATGCGTGACCTCTCTTTGAATATTTAATGAGCTGGAACCGTTCGTGGAATGTGTGAAGTTTCTCACTTTTTAGACGTAAATCCACCAAAAATATTTCCACAATTGCTAAGATAACGAGTATATCGTTCATTTTGCTTTGAAAATTATTGACGTTACTGATATCCTTGTGGTGTATTTGATCGTCAAATTTTGTTTCAAAACGAAACGAAACCAACACAATTCCACTGCAATATGTCCCTCTAATACATTCTCCCACACGCGAATTCTTACAGTAATGGATAGGAAATTTCATATTCTTTCACAAAATAGTTGATTTCTGGCCTAACTTAGTTTAGTCCAGTCAGGGCGCAAAAAATGCTGACGGTAGTCCAAAACGTTGTAACGTAAAAAACGCCATGATTGCACATGTGATTCCTGCATTCTGATTGGTGGAGACGCGCGGTGAGACCTGGCCCGGATGTACAATCATAACAAGTCCATACTTTTGTGAGGATTGGTTTGCCCAACAGTAATTTCACGTGGTGTACATGCACACAAAACCTGATGACGTCGTGAACATGTCCATGGACAACGTTTAAAATAGCAAAATCACGCAGATAATACTCGCCCGGAAAAGGCTATGCCACGATGCACAGTGGCTCCCACATCGAAAAAATTATACCAAACAATAGCTTAAACATTCATCTATCTGAATCGTCAGTTTTTCCTGACAATTTTGTGTAGTCCAGTCAGGGCGCAATGAGTAAAATGCCTCCTCAAATTTACCTAGAGATATTACCCTATGTTTGACAGTGAATAAAGTAAGCTAAACTATATCAAAAATGTCAAAAAAATTACATCGTTCGAAAGATAATTTCACACTTCAAAACACTTACTATGCCATTTTTGACACCAATTACTCGTGCAAAGCGTCCCGATGCAATAAACAGAAGCTCCTCGAACTCTCGTTGTTTCTCGAAAACACTCTCACGCGCTCGGTTATCTCTGTGCAAAGAAAATTTGTGATTTGACCTCATTAACGCGGGCGCTGTGGACTGACTGTTGACCATAACTCAAGAACAACAGCGCACCCAGGTTTATGTCTTGGGGGGATCTCCAACCCCCCCTCGGGTGCTCAAGAAGCACTTGGCATTTCAACTCAAAACTTGTTGTGTGCAATGGTCTTGGGAATCCATCACTAGAGGCCTGTTGTTTTTGGACCCCCTAGGCCAAATTTCAAAGTGATTATGGCTAAAACAAAAGACATGTTGTTCGAGTGATAACTCAATGGTTGGCATATTATCTCCGAACTTGATGCATGGATTGGTCTTGGAATCCCAAAAAGCCCTTTTATTTTTGTACCGCCAAGGTCAAATGTCAAGAAACAGACTGCAGTGCATTTGTGGCTTGCAGTGCATTTGTGTTAACCAAACGTGACTTTTCTTGTCTATACATATTTATTTTTATTATGTTTTGCCTGGAAATTACTCATTTGAAAATTACTTCTTTATTTTATAGCACTTCTGCACACGAGGCTACGATGATGTCAGTTATCCAAGGAGGAGGTGCTTTGTCGACCTAATATTGATGATGCTCGCTTGTAGTGACACCTGCCTCACCAAGAGGGATGTACTACATTATATTGTTGACTTCGTCGTCATTGAAGGTAAAAGTCAAGATAAACAAATTTTCGTCATATTGAGTTGAGATGAGCGCCACCTACCTGCAGGAGTAGGAGAGGAATGTACAATAGAATGGGCACAATCATCATCCTGACATATATGCGGAGCGGGAATAGTCTGCACAATCGTTCACTTATATGATACATCTATCTATTCAAGTTTATCTCTCCCAAAAATCACGACAGTTCACGACAAATCCATGTGGTTACTTTTATCAATTTAGTTAGTGATCTGCATTTTCACGATCCCCACGCTTAACCATGCAATGGCTCTTGAAAGAACCTGTAAACAACACATTTTTTAATCGCCTTGTATGGCCGAACGATTGGTTGTGGGCAACTAGTGCATTTGACTCATGAATATTTATGCATACTTGTTCATATTCCATAATAATCTTCAATAATTATTTGAATTTGTGTGGGTACTTATGCCTCTGAAGTTTTTTGTCATTCTGGTTGTGCTCGATCACAGTACACAATACACAGGGATCATAACGTGTGATCTGATTGGCTGTCGCGCAAAGTAATGGTACCCTCTGTTGCCCACTGTCATGGTTAGGAAATGAGACGCTCAACTCAATATGTTCTCCTAAAATGTTTTGTCTCTGATCTGAAAACCATTAATGGTTTCACAACAATGTCAAAATTGTTTAATGGTGAAGCCGAAAGAAAAACCATTGTTTGTATGTGACAACAATACCGTCAAGTAAAACAATAAAATATATTTATTTAAAATATCAGTAATAAGCCACAAGGAAACTGACGCCCCTGAAAAATGATATTGACAAAACAGTGAGACCTCAAACTTAAGTGCCTAATAGCTCAGTTGTTAACTGGACCGCACATTGAGAATTCTTTAAAAAAGATAATTTTGTACAACCAATAAATGTAACAATTCCCAGTAAGTTTTCGTGTGGCTTATATCGTTGATATGAGAAATTTGCAAAATGGATCGCGGCTATTTTGACAGAGTAAGGATGTCTCGCTTCACTTTGTTACAAAACCTTACTAACAAACAAAATTAGTACCAAAAATTGGAGACAAATAG
Organism: Pycnopodia helianthoides; assembly: GCA_032158295.1. NCBI lineage: Eukaryota > Metazoa > Echinodermata > Asteroidea > Forcipulatida > Asteriidae > Pycnopodia > Pycnopodia helianthoides. The sequence continues at coordinate 17,973,231 of CM063248.1, forward strand.
TAGAAGTCCTTAATTTACAGATTTACAAATGTGTGTCCGTGTGTATCGTTGTTACTTGACCCACAATCTTCAAAAAGGAATTTAACCTTAACATGACCATTGCTGTAAGATGTGTGTCTGTTATTAAAATTGTACTTTCTTAACTTCCATTTTTAAGGATCAGGCGGAAACTTAAGAAACATCATTGAACATTTTTTCTACTTTCTTTTCCATTACAGCAACTTCCGTAATTTCAGTTCAACTCGTCGAAGATGAACAGTTGATCCATACCATCTTCTCCATCTTCTCAGTTGATTTAGTGTGGCCAGCTGCTTAAAGACCTACCTGGAGCAAATAAAAAGCTTGATCGCTCTTTTGAGGGTCGGACGAGGAATTTCCAGATTTTTTTACCCAAAAGGGGTTTTTATTCTGGTTTTCGCCTCTCCCAGGTAAACTGAAGCACTGTGTACCACTTTGGTTACTGAACTGAACTTGACTATTTCCTCAAAGTCATTTTGTGCCTGTCTTTGTCTTGAGGCCAAGGAAATGAAAACTACTGTTGAAACTTTCAAAAAGTGAGAACCAGCAAAATAAAATTGCCATTAATTGTTCTCAAAATGTTATTAAAAAAGAGTAGTTTTAGGGAGTTAGGTTAAATGATTAAGAAATTAAAGATAATTTTTATAACAGATTTAATGGTAATGCATTAAAGGCACTGGACACTATTGGTAATTACTCAAAATAATTTATAGCATTAAATACTTACTTGGTAACAAGCAATGGAGAGCTGTTGATATTATAAAACATTGTGAGAAACGGCTCCCTCTGAAGTAACATAGTTTTTGAGATAGAAGTAAAATATTCAAATTGATTTCAAGACCTCAGGTGAGGTCTCGAAATCTAGCAATCAAGCATCTGAAAGCACACAACTTCGTGTGACAAGGGTGTTTTTTCTTCCATTATTATCTCGCAATTCGACGACCAATTGAGTTCAAATTTTCACAGGTTTGTTTTTTTGTGCGTATTTTGTTGAGATACACCAAGTGAGAAGACGGTTGGGCTTTGACAGTTACCAAAGGTGTCCAGTGTCTTTAATACAGTAATAGAGACCATGTAAAAAGGTGTATGTGGCCATTTGAGACTGCAATTAGTATATTCTAAAAATCAAGCTTACTTACACAAAATGCTTGTTACTGCAACTGAAAATCTAAGTTTCTATTAAATCGTATTTAGAATTTAGACAGACCCATTTTATAACATTTACAATTCTTGATTAATAACAAGAATAATTGAGAATGTTATTAATCTATTCCAAATGTGGCTTTTCTGCCAATGTAATAAAATGTAAATACTTATTCTAGATAAAGAGACGGTACAACAACTTTTAAAATAATCCAGGAAAAGTACCCTACTCATAAGCTCACAAGTCTTGAGATAAGTTGGTTAAAAGTAGGTCTTGCTAAAATAATTACAAAAAGTGTTATTTATCCTTTGAAAAACTAATGACCAAAGTAGTGGCTAAAAAGGAAAATTGTTTCTTTACATACTCTTTGGTTTCTGAATCGTGGCACCCATTATGGGAAAAAATGTTTTTATTTTTCTTGATTTTGAACTAATATAGTTTCTCTTAGACAAACGTACCATCCCTTTGACGTTCTTAACACACTAATTTAACTCTAAAATTAAAGTTTTTCATTATATCAAGCTTTATTGAAAAGCAGAAGTAGTTCATGTGAAAACTTGTGGATTACTTTCATCTTTGTCCCTTCGGGGCTCAATTGTGCAAATTTGTTTTTAATTTCAAAACCTTAGTTCTTATAGTGTTTCCTTTAATTAATGAATGTCTTTTCCTTTACATTAGTCAGGTTATGTGTACAAGTTAATTGCAATGTGTCCCGCCAAAATGAGATTTAACTTTTCATTTTCTAAAACTCTTGGGAGAGATATTTCTAGTGATATCCCAAAGTCATCAATTCTCATTTTGTGACTTCATTCAACGGAGCAATGTTGTAATCTCCTCATGCTATGTTTTGTATACATTTAACTATAAAAATTATGAAAGAACACTAAGTTAAAAGTAAGAAAGGTATGATTTTTAAACCTGTTTATTCAAGCGATGCTGCACTCTTTGGTTATATCTGTCAATGAAATGTATATTTGTTGGAAAATGATCATTACAAAAAATAATAAAAAGTAATGTAAGAACATGAATAGAGAAGAGACTCAATCTTGTTAATTATTTAAAGTGACTGTTGGAAGCACCCTTTATTTCATGGGATGGCAATACATAAATTTAATGCCTTTTTTAAAACGAATGAACTGTACATGTTTTTAAAAAAATAAAATATCTTTTGATTTGATATTTTGGAATAGTTTGCCATCCTATTAATATTAAAGTGTTTCTCAGTTCTATAAAGTCTGATATTGGTAGTTATGGGGATATGAATTGAGAAGTATTTATCTAAAGGCTCACTGATTATAAAGTAAAGAAAAACAGAATTAGTGTTGCAAACTGCTTACCAACCAAAAGGACCTGTGGTATAAATCCAAAAAAATAGTTTATAGTAGCGTGACGTTTCGACCCTAGCAGAGTCTCTCGAAGGCTAAATGACAACACATATAAATAGGTATACAAGTGGAAATACATGAATAGAGAGAGAAGCAGAAAGCACACCTAAAAAGCAAGGTGGTAAACAATGAACAAGGATACAAGGGGTGGAGGGAAGGGGCTGGTTTGATTATGAAGTTCATACCAATTCAAAACATTCAGATGAATTTTGCATCTGACATCACATGTCAAAGTCAAGGAAATGTCATTTGAATTCCCTTTAAGTCACTATAGCTGTAGCCTATTGCTGCACTTCAAAATAAGCCTAAATAAAGGTGCATAAAATCCCTAACAAAAAAACGTCAACCATTTTTCGTAGTTTTCACCTCGACTCAATTTGATTAACATAGATAGTTTATTCCACACGTTTTTTTTATTGTTTTTTTTAAGTATATAGAGGGAAATAAAATATACTGGTACTCTTTCAAAAAGCAATTTCCCTCTAAGGTTTTTCTCTTTTTTAAATAGATAGTACACAAATTTTCTCAACTGCAGGGGCAGGATTGTTTGCGGGCGCTTTGGTAAAATAAATAACCACCTGAAAATGACATCAAGTTGATCATTACCAAAGAAAACAATTACTAGTACATTAAAAGAGAAATTATAAAAATTTAGTGTTAAAAGGTGCACTGTGATCTATAGGCATGTAATTCATTTACTGTTGGGGTGTTGGGGGTGTTTGTTTGTTTGTTTGTTTGTTTGTTCTTTTTTTAAATTTTGTTTTGCTCTTCTAGAAACTAATTGGCATACTCATTTTTTTTCTTCAAAACGCCTCCACCGTATCAATATGTTAGGCATTAAGTTACCTGTTTTAAAAACCAAACAACTTTGCAAACAAAACAAATTGCGCCACCTGTTGTGTATAATTTGGTCAGGCAACCAAACAAAGTTTAAGTCACGTGATATATACGGAAACGTCGTTCTGGAAACGAAGACTGGTCCATTATAAAATAGGGGTAATTTTAAATTGATGGATATATTTAAACAAATATACTGCAGGCTCGTTATAAAAAGAAGCATAGCTATTTACGTAAACATGAATAAAATACATTTTTGGCTTAAAAATTACCTATGGTTTGAAGGCTATGGGTTGACGGGGTGCAGGTTTTAACAAATTCTTCGGTTTTTACCCCCTCTTTGAAAAGTGGAACATTCCAAAAATCTATTATCACAACTGCACTTGTTGCACATGCACACGGACGTAACGACACCGGGCTACAGGCAAGGACTTGACGTTGATGCATTATTTAGACAAAATACAGGTGCAGAATGTGATATTTCTTCCTCAACTGGACACTTATGACTTATGCCATGGACGTCAAGTTATACTTAACATTTGAAGTTGCAGCTATGAGAGGCTGAACATGAAAAGGACATCGTGTGTCACGACAACTGTCAGGTATGCCGGCCATGAGGGAGAGTGACTTGGCTGGAGATTGACTTGAATTCACTGACTGAGTGGAGTTGTGCCAAGCCTGTGTTGACAACTAGAACTATGCACATTGTTCATGATGTATGACTGTAATGTATGACAGTGCATGTAGACTGAGCTAAAACCATGGAAAAACACGCCGTAGGCAGGATTTCTCAGCAGCCCAATTTCGAAGGGGACTTGAAGGTGTTAAAGAGATCCAAGGTAAATTGTAGTCCGAGTTACTGGACCCAACAACGTTTTGAACAAACATTCCCCAGAATAGAATGTCAGTGTTATAAAAGCATTGTGAATCCAGTATTAATACTAATGCTATTACTAATTTACTCGGTGGTAGCTTGTTCCACCTCCATGGTTAGTAAGTTAGAATGATTTATTTGTGTACTACCCTGAAACTAGTCTACCGTATTTTGTAAAGTAACTTTATAGTAGGGCTATGCCTATGGCCTAGGTACATTAGGTGTGACTGTGAGACCATAACATTGACAAGACGAAAGCTTTAGACTCGATAAACCCGTGAGGGTGACGCAGGTAAACTAGAATAGTTAAACATCAAATGTCAGCAACAGAGTGTGGGTTCAAAACCCTGTCATGACACTTGTGCCCTTGACTTGAGCAAGGTTGAGCATGGCACTTAACCATAATTGCTTGTAAAAAGTTGGGAAGGTTTAGCATTCTAATCTTAGAACTATGACTGAGGTTCGTTCCGCTATTGTCTTGGAGACGATAGGAAAAGGATACAGCGGCAATTGGGCTGGGTAAGCAGGGTTTACGGAAGCTAGTTGCGATAATTGTAACCCTAGCAGACCGGAGGGTTACGAGACAACAACTGTAAGAAATCACTGTATTTGCAATTTTGACCATTTTTGTCAGACTAGTCACTAGATGGGTTAGTTAAGTAGGGTATACGGCAGCATACTGGGTTAGCAGAGTTTAAGGTGGTATACTTGGTTAGCAGGGTTTAAGGTGACATACTTGGTTAGCAGGGTTTAAGGCGACACACTCGGTGTTCTCCACCATACTTTTTTGTTGTGAGGGCGGTATGACGTGATCCGTTCGGCAGACATTGGTATGACGTCATCGGACGGTGAACACCGTCAGTCAGTCAGTCTGAACGCTGACAGTCATGATGATTGCAAGGGGGTTCAGGGAAGTCCCCGTTAAAAAGACACTCCGTTGATTTGGTACGGCAAAGAGCTGAGATGTCCCATTTTAAAAGATAATTGAAAGTATCAAGAAGATTTTTTTTAAAGTACACTCAGATGAGAACAGAGATGGAGAATTAAATTTACATTAATAGGCCTATAGCTCACTAAATGATTTTTTCTTGGACCGATTTGAGAAATTTGGGAGCAAAAACAAGATTTGCCCATTATCGCGACTATATGGGTTAGTTTAGTAGGGTTTACGGCGGCATACTGGGTTAGTAGGGTTTAAGGTGGCATACTGGGTTTAAGGTGGCATACTGGGTTAGCATGGTTTAAGGTGGCGTAGCCTACTTGGTTAGCAGGGTTTACGGATGGCATACTGGGTCAGAAGGGTTTACAGTGGCATACTTGGTTACATGTAGCAGGGTTTACCATGGCAAACTGGAATTGCAGGATTTACGGCAGCATACTTGGCTAAATACTGAGGGGAAATACTCATGATTAACGGGTAGTAACAAATAGCATTACACTTACAGCTAGCCCACCTTGTTGGGCTGGTATGGCTCTCTTTTAACATCGGTCTTATAACACTCACCATTACACTTACAGCCCACCATCTATACATATTGTAACACGTAAACTAGGTGTCACTAATAGATAAATATAGAGCTGGCCGAAGATATATTTAAACAACACACATCGATGAATCCTTATCTTTGGGCTTTCAGAAGAATCGGTTTATTACAACTCTGGCTATGACAAAGATATTAGATGTGGGTGTTTAAAGAAGAAAGAGTAGAATGCTTTTAAAGAGAATGGAAAACAAGACATTTATATAATGGTTATTTGGTCACTGCATAGAGCAGGGACTGGTCACTGACATGGTCAGTGCATGGAGGAAGGGTCAGTGTAACATTGTCAGTGGGGTGGTCCATAGGTCATAAAAAAAGTCACATAAATCCTTCAAGTTCTAGACAGCCAGTCTAGACACTGGTCATCTGGGTGGGCATTTAAATGATTACCTCTGTCTGCTTGTGAGACTGGGGGTAACAACATTTCAAGCTTACAATATCTTAAAATGCAAAATGTGTAGTATCGCCACCTCAGATGATTTTGATTGCACATTTCTCCCATTTCTAAACATCCCATACTATTTAAACCTACTCATATTATTCCTTGCATTTCCAGAACTACCAGAATAACAAGGTGGGCTAACTTGCAGTCCCCTAAGAGGACACACAGTTAACAAATTAGGGGAAGACAATGACCAAGCACACCATAGAGGTGTCCAAATTCTTGGGCGAGCTACGAGGGCGTTTTTGGTAATGCACGAAATAACAAATTTAGGATAAAATAAAAATACTTGAAGGATTACTTACAAGTTTGGTAACCCGAACCGAGCTGAACAGAATCAGGAAACAATGATTCGAAACTCCCGCACTTGGTGCACTCAGATAGGGAAGACACACCCCGTTAGTGATTTAAGAAACATTCTTTAGATGCCAGCACAGGATTGGCAGAGGACTTGCCATGGCATAAACCTTGACATAAATGCAAATGAGTTGATAAAAATTACATATAGGAAATGTATACAAAACATACACATCGATGGAGATGATGACACTAGGTCTATTCTACTATGCACTTCTACAAGTACTAGCCCTATCCATATAAGGTCTATCGCAAATACTGGGGTTGTTCTAAAACCCCCTCGACCCCCTCGACCCCCACGACCCCTCGACCCTCGACGTCCGCCCCGTAATCGAAACGTGTCCCAATTCCGAATTCATAAAACATCGCTGTACGGCGGAGTAAGAATTAAGTCCCCGATTTAGGATTCACAGCGTGTGATCCAAAGAACAGGCGACGCGACTTCCTTCCGACGACCTGCTGACCAACACACGTAGTACACACCGACCAACCGCACGTCACGTGCACACCGATCATGCTCGTTACGGTGTACGAGCTCAGTAGGCCGGGGGTAGTGTGGGAGACTGACGAACGCCAAAACACGTGTGATCGTACTCGGGCGGTAAACGTAGGTTCCCAGTTGGGATATAATCTTATTCAGGCTCGGGTCGGCCAAGAGATACGCGTGGAAATGCCGCGATTTTTTTTCTGTACACCAAAATTGCCACAGGACCCGATCTCAGCCAATCACGCGCAGTTTGCTTCGTGTGCATTATGTACGTGTGGGAGGCGCAACTCGTACGCTGTGTGATCGATGTGCGAGGCATGGTTAGCATACAACATTTTGTGCGTGATTGGCTGAGATTGTGTGCTGTGGCAATTTTGATGTACAGAAAACAAAAATCGCGCAAAAATCGCGCAAAATGCGAGCATAAGTCGAGGGGTCGAGGGGGTCGTGGGGGTCGAGGGGGTTTTAGAACAACCCCAAATACTGCCTGGTTGATTTTGCAGGTGGGGATGGAAAAAAGTGCGAGCAGTGTTCCCTTTTCCTTCCCGCAATGTCTTTCGACCAATGTGCAAAATCAACCGGGCAGTATTTGCGAGAGACTGTCTTGTCATACTCATACCTAACCCTAAGTATAAGAAGTGCCTGTAGTGTACGGTGGACTGTCTCCGCTTCTTGGCCCTAGCCCCACTTAGCATCAGGAAGGGTGGTGATCTTTCAAATAGAAACTCACGTTTTTTGCTATATTCTCCCCCCCCCCCTCCCTCGCTGGTTGTTACTTACCATTGCCTAGTTATAGAGTACATTAAACAGTTTTTGTGCTAGCTCGATTTAAGGCTGTAAAGGGAACCCGGGTACCCTTTGGCTCGGTCCTTATCACACGGCCACGACCCTGCCGGTTTTAAACGGCCGGTTAAGACCGCGTCACTACCCTTTTATTCTCTTATTTAAACATAGTCGGCGCCATGATTTACAACAAACTTGGATGGGTATTTTTATTTTCAAGATTTTTGTATTCTGAATAGAATTTTAAAAAGGATTTGATTTTCATAAAAAAATACCGTCTTCGTTTTAGGTTTTTTTTCCTTGCTTTTGATTAAAGTAAGTAGAAAGCAATTCAAAAATGCGTTGGCTTTAAGTTAATGCCCACTCTAGTGACCCACAGGGACGACAAAAAGAAACTATTTAGGAATGTGACAAATTATGCTTAAAATATTGTTATGACATGAACAAAAATCAGAAAGCTCTGCCTTTCACACAATTGTCTGCATCTGGAAGCCATCAACAACATGGCCCAATTTCATAGATCTGCTTAGCAACAATGAGCAGGAAACCAGTCAGGGTGATTCATGTGATTTTGCTGGTAACTTATTCTGGTGAGCAGTAGATTTGTTGTGCTGATCCCACTTTGTAAGCTTTTTTTTAAGCAGCTTCAATGACAATGAGCACATAGGGCCTACTACGTATCACTCCAGAAAAACTGGCAGCTCAAATGCCTCTAAGCCCTGAATGGAACCTTCTAATCGCAATCCTGGAATTTGTTGTGATCGGCTATTATTGCATTCAGATTTCAGCGCATTCTTGCTGCATGATTCATGTTGGTGTACCACCAGTCTAAAGCAAAGGGCACTTCTTGTACGAAGGTGCTGTGTTTTGGCTTAGCGTGAGTTCACTCTTGACTACTGTCTCTGTGTAACTTAGCAACCCAGATAGACTTTCAGGGACTGAGGGACTGTCAACAGGGCCCAATTTCATAGAGCTGCTAAGCACAACAATTTGCTTAGCATGAAATGTCTTCCTTGATAAAAACAGGGTTACCAACCAAATTTCCATGTGTTGCATATTGCTTGTTACTGGTATTCAGCTGTTGTTTGCTCAGCCTGAAAATCACGCAGAAATTTGGTTGGTAATCCTGTTTTTATCAATGAAGAAATTTCATGCTAAGCAAATTGATGTGCTTAGCAGCTCTATGAAATTGGGCCCTGGTACTCTTTATTGAGGAGTTCCCTAGTAATGTAGAAATTTAGATCATGCTTGTGAGATTCATGATGTTCAATCTAGCTGTATTCAGTGAACTCTTTCAAGGTTTAAGCTTGGTCCTTCCTTCAGGCAGAATTGTTTTCATAAACCTCTTTCAGCCCAAGTGTCAAATTCCAGATTTAAGCTTCTTGTGTACAGGTGTGCACTAAACAAATACCAGGAGGTTACTGAAGTGGCTATTGTCAACAGTGGATGATCTCCTGTGGGTCCATTGCTTGTTCTAATCCTGGTGAATATGAGACCTTTATCACGAATGGCCGCCATCTTTATGTCATATTCCCTGTGTGCAACAAGTAAATACGAGTACCGATTTTCATTTGTTAAAAAGGGGATCAGACTAGATGTATTTTCTGCCCTCCTTGCCTCTGTTTGGGTACATGGATTTGAATGGAAGAGAAACCAAAATAGCTGCTCCACTTTCTCGGTGTATGTATAGATTTTTCAAGGCTAAGTTGTCCAAATTGTCGGCTGTGGCTGCAGATTTTGCTTTATGTATGGGCACCCTTTGAACCAGCGCATGCCCACTTGACGTTTCACTTGCAGGTGCATCCGCTAAAAAGTATGGTCAAAATTATTTCTTGTATATTGAAGAGGATGTTTTCACACTGTTATGTGTAGTGTACTGTATGTTTTAAAATAATTACATTTTTGTCACTAGTGCTAAGCAATGAAAGAACTCAGTACTGCCAGTCATTGGGCACTGTTGTGTGGATTCTCATTCCCCAAACTCACTTTTTTTTTCTCTCAAAAATACATGTAACCCCCTTTTCTGTAGAATGAAGCCTGGGCAAATATGCAAAGCAACCTAATGTTGTGTTCAACCAAAATACTTCACACGATTGGCCTTGAAAATGTAGTAAAATCTACTTTCATTTACTAAGGATTAATAACAATTAACCATGGGTCTATCCATACCCCTCCCATTTCCAACCTGTACACCGCCGGCAGTTTAGTTTCTAAAAGCCATGCCTTTTTCTCAATGTCAACATCGCCTGGTAACCCACTCCAGTCTGCATTGTGATCTGCTATATTATATAGGTTGGCGGTGTATATATGTCAACACTAGCAGGAGTTTATAAAGTGAAGCAGTATACACAAAAGAAGAGTTGACATTGGAATATGGGGTTACAGTTTGCTGACCAGCATTGCCTAGAAACACATCAAATGACATTCAGTAGTGTTGGTGTCTCACTCCTCTGGTGTTATTTTCGTCCAAGTTTTTGTGTCAATAGACCTTATGCATATTGATGACATCAATGCATAAGGTCTATACATCGTGGAGTTACTAGGCCTAATAACAGTGCTTGTTTAACTATTTAAAAAGTATAAAGTGTGATGCAGTTGATAATTGTATTATATTTTGTCAAATTTGCGATACATGTAGCACACAATACTAGTACTTAGATATAATCAAGGTGCATTTAATACCACATTGTTATCACTGTTCATCAGGCATATTCTGATCAAATGTGGAGGTTTATTTCTTACCTCCACGCTTAGAGGTCATTCAGAACAACAAATTGTTTTGACCAACCCAAACACCCCAAATTTAGGTTTTTAAATATTAGGACGAGGATGCTTATTTGGAAACCCCATTTGCCAATCATGTACGAATTTGTGCGAACATTACATCGTAGGTCAGGCCTGGAATTTCATTTTGTAAAGGGCACTTCCATTGGAAAATCTTACAGTCTTTGGGAAAGTTTTGATGGGGCACCAAGGCCAAGACCGGGGCCAAGACCAGGGCCATGGCCTCCGTGTAATTCCAGGCCTGATAGGTTTAAAGAGAACATGAGACTGTAGTTGGCCAAAATTTAAATTCTTTACAAGTAACCAGAAACGGAGGTCAAGTCTTAATTTCTGGTTTTCTTTATTGATATGTTAAATTTATTTTATTGTCATATATTTCATGGCTAAATTATACTTTCCCAACGATACCATATAAGTCATAAACTGTTGTGTATTTGTCAGCTAGACACTATGGAGCGCCTAGCTGACAAATACACAACAACTGGACCAAAGGGCAGAATTGTGCTTATACATTGTGGATACTAAACATAGCCTACTAGGGAGAGACTGGCTCCAAGTAATAAAACTTAATTGGAGAGCAATTGATTTCACAGGCACAGAGTCAGATGGTGTAACCGTGGTGGAAAAAGTTAAGTCAATGGAACACTTAAACCATATTTTGGAGAAACACTCAACACTGTTTTCTCATGAGCTTGGTAAAATGAAACATATCAAGGCAAAGATAGCGGTTCAAGAAAATGCACAACCAGTCACTAGTAGACCGTACAAGGTACCATATGCCCTAAGACCACAAGTAGAACAAGAACTCACCCGTCTCCAAAACTGTGGGGTTTTAACCCCTATAACACACAGTCAGTGGAGCACTAGTATTTTGGCTGTTCCGAAAAGTGACGGCTCGGTGAGAATTTGTGGGAATTATAAGACCACCGTGAACCCCGTGCTAAAACCAATAGCACCTCCGAACGTAAATGTTGAGGACATATTTGCAAATTTGTCAGGAGGGGTGACATTTTCTAAACTAGATCTTGCTCATGCCTACAACCAGATGGAATTGGATGAGGAATCCAAACAGTACCTAACCATTTCGACTCACAAAGGCCTTTTTCAGCAGAATCGTTTGGTTTTTGGTATAACTACTGCACCGGCCATATGGCAAAACACAATAGAGCAAGTGTTACAGGGGTTGGCAGGTGTACAAGTATACTTGGACGACATACTGGTGACTGGACACACAGAGCAAGAACATTTAAAGAATTTAGAAAAGGTACTTGCTCGCCTAGAGGAGTATGGTTTGAAGCTCAAAAATAGCAAATGTGAGTTCATGCGTACATCCGTGGAATATCTGGGACATGTCATTGACAAAGAAGGGGTACATAAGACTACCAGTAAAGTTGATCAGATTCTTGACATGCCCATACCTAGGGATGTGACCTCACTAAGGTCATTCTTGGGTATGCTAAATTACTATAGGCGGTTTATACCTAACCTTGCAGCAGCGATTACACCTCTTACTGCGCTACTTGAAAAGAGTCCTAAATCATTTGAATGGTCAAGGGAAGCAGATAAGGCATTTCGCAAAGCGAAGCAGTTGCTGCAAGACTCGGGATTTCTGGTACACTTTGATCCTGAATTACCAGTTACCATAGCAACAGACGCGAGCCCAACTGGCATTGGTGCTGTGCTTTCACACATAACGCCCAATGGTGAAGAGCGCCCAGTGCAGTTTGCATCACGCTCATTAACCAAGGCGGAGAGGGGTTATCCACAGATTGAACGCGAGGCCCTTGCGATAGTGTATGCTATGAAGAAGTTTCATATGTTCATATATGGAGGGCCTGTGTTATCAGACACTATGGAGCGCCTAGCTGACAAATACACAACATAAACTACGTTAAACTGAAGTATTTGAAAATTGGAACCGCGCACACGTATTTAAAACTCAATATGGTTGGGACCAACTAGGTCTCAAAATTTCAAATACACACAAGACTGTACAGTCTTTTGTGTTCAAATACAGAGGGGTAATTGAAGTATGTATAATTTGTTAACATTTTATGTTTGATTTTTGATCCGACTTCAGCTCTACAGGAACCATGAATACAATGCCCTTGTCCAGGCAGTGGAAAAGTTCAATCGAGAACTCAAGTTGTCTTCACTGCAATGCAAGGATCGTAGTCAACTCAGCCAGCAGTGGGAAGACCAACAGTTCTTCCGCATACTGGTCAGAATGATGCATGAAGTCACCACGTAAGTTGCTAGCTTGTAGCATGCTTGTAGGGTTAGTTTAGGGGTAGCCTTTTGTCAAGGCCTTTGTGTCTTGGAGCTGCGGTCCCAAGCGACTGAAATGGGAGACCAGGCACTTGAGTGGCGAAGCCACGAGGGCCTTTTCCAACTTGTTTGCGGTTTCTTATGTGTTTCTTTATAATCTTGACTTTTGCTACCCAAAACGGTAGCAAAAGTCCAAACCAATCAGAAGTGCATAACGCATGTTTCATACTTCATGAATAATTCATTACAAAAACCGCAAACAAGTTGGAAAAGGCCCTCTTGGCTTCGCCACTCGTCGGCTTGCGCGCTTGGTCTCTCGTTCCAGTCGCTCCACTGTTTACAAAGCTGTCCAAGCCACGATGGCCTTGACAAAAGGCTAGGTTAGGGGTGGACATGGGCGTTTGGTGGGTTTTGGTGTATAGAATAGGAATGCAATAGTTGTTGGAGTTTGGGTAATTGCAAGGGTCACAGTCACCTCAGCCAGCAGTGAGAAGACCAACAGTTCTTCCATGTACTGGTCAGAATGATGCATGAAGTCACCACATAAGTTAGTAGTTTGTAGATGGGGGTTAGGTTTGGGATGGACATGGGCATTTGGTGGGTTTTGGTGTAGAGTAGGAATGCAATACCTGTGGAAGTTTGGATAAGTACTGTGCAATGGTTACAGTCAGCTCAGCCAGCAGTCGAAAGACCAACAGTTCTTCCGCATACTGGTCAGAATGATGCATGAAGTCAACCCTTAAGTTGCTAGCTTGTAGCATACTTGTAGATGAGGGTTAGGTTAGGGGTAGACATGGGCATTTGGTGGGTTTTGGTGTAGAGTAGGAATGCAATAGCTGTTGGAGTTTGGGTAATTGCAAGGGTCACAGTCACCTCAGCTAGCAGTGGGAAGACCAACAGTTCGTCCATGTACTGGTCATAATGATGCATGAAGTCACCATGTAAGTTAGTAGTTTGTAGATGGGGGTTAGGTTAGGGGTGGACATGGGCGTTTGGTGGGTTTTGGTGTAGAGTAGGAATGCAATAGCTGTGGGAGTTTGGATACAAATGTACACTGCTATGTTTACAGTCGACTCAGCCAGTAGATAGTTCCCAATAGACGCCATCTTTACGTGCAAAATTGCACGTTATTAACAAATTATTAACTGTTCACTAACCAATCGTGTCTGAATTTTGTGAAATGTGTGCGTGCTGCACGTTGTTCTCATGCAAAACGCATGACTGTGTGTTCCAAATTGTTTGTAAAGATAAATTTACATCGTGTTGCAACCTATCTATCAGCCTTCTGGTTAGAGTAATGCATTGAAGTCACCATGATTAAATTTGGTGTGTTGTAAGGGGGAGGTGTTCGGTCAGAGGTTATAGGATGGGGGATGGTTGATGAGGGCAGTGGAGGATGGCATGTGTAGGGGTCTGGTGCTTAGGGCGCTGTCACCCAAGGAACGCAGTAAACTGAGCCAGCTGTGGGAAGACTCCTTATTTTGCAAGCTTCAAAAAACATATAAAGTAAGTTAGTAAGGAATACATTGATTCTATGGAATGCCAAAGAGGCATGAATTCCGATCAACACATCGTTCGGTATTTAGCATCGATCAAGCGGTCTTTTGCATCGAACAGATCGATTGGTCTAACTTGTTTTTTTGTTCTGTGTATTTCTTTGTTAATCTTGCTCTGCTTGTCTGTTGCTCACTGTAGAACCGCAGGGATGAAACAGAAAGAGGACTTGAAGAAAGTCTACCAGTGGTATCAGACCAACAAGAGCGTACTCCATTCACAACCTGTAAGTTCCATCACATTTATCCATTGCAAAACCATTGCCATTAAATTGCCCAAATGTTTGTGTCGATAGGCCCACTGTTTGGTTTGTTGTAAACTACGCCAGGTTTCATTGGTTTCAATCAAGTTCCATGCAGTGGTTATGATTTTGTATCCATGATTAGTTTTTGGCATTATTGTCATTGTCCACTGCTAGTGTTATGCAAGAAAATATTAAGTTTAGAACAGCCACAGTCAGCATTTCATCTGTTGTTGAAAAAGTGGCGGTACAAATCTGTTTCCATGGAGGGTCTGAGAGTCATTTGGGAAGTCAAGAAGCCCTTGAAAACTTACTGCAAAACAGCAAACTGTGCAAAACTTGGCAGGCCTCTTGGAGCTAAAGCAGATTCAAGGAGGCGTCACAAATTTGAAATCCTAACTGCTCACTTCCTGACAGATTCTAGCTTACTCTCTAAGTTCTAAAATATTATTTGTGCTTTTTTTTCCCTTTTGCCTTTTTTTGACACACGGAGCCATGTCGTATTATCATTCTGATCAGCTGTCCCTCAAGACATTTTTGTTATCATTTGGTGGAAGTTATGCAAAAATATATTGTTTGAGCCAATGTTGTCCAGATACAGTGAGATTAGAGACTGTTAATTTTGTCCACTTTCAAAAGGATTCCACATGTTTCTTTTGGGAAAATTATTGCATCACAGAACTGAATTTGATCTTGGAGCCCCTCTTTAAAGGCCCTGTACACTTGGTAAGATCGAAAAACACAAATGTTCACAGATTCACACAGGGTTAGGAATATTACTGGCCCAATGTTGTGTAATTTATCGCACGGCTACGACCCTGTAAGGTTTTAAACCAGAGTCACAACTCTTTTACAAAAACCCTGTAAACGTTGAGAACAAACCTGACAGTTTAGCCTCAGCTCACCTCGACTCCTCGTTGTTAATTTCTAGTCGTGTGTTGAGCAGAGAGTACCTCTTTCATTGCGCAAGTTTTAAACCTGCGTGCTTCTGTTTCAAACTATCGCACTATACCAACTTAATTTGGGCCGTAAAAATTGCACGCTCTGCGCAATCACCTTATGGTGCCCTCTTTTGACAAAAAGTTGCCAGTTTATTTAAGCTTGGGCGATACCACGATATTATCGAATATCGCGATACTAGTTCTGAAACGATTATGATATCGGGTCACGTTTTTTTAAATCGTGATATCGGTAAATCGCGATATCGTTAAGTATCGCGATGTATTTCCTAGCCGAGACGATCTTGCAACAATAAATCTCCTTGTTGAGACGATATTGCAACAATAAATCTCCTTGTCGAGACAATTTGCTGCAACAAAGAGTTGCAAGTCACAGACCGCAACCGCAAGATTCCCCAACAGATCCGATCCGATGGGGTTTAGTCTTCGAAAAAACCAACATCAAAGCCTTGGCGATCAGGCGGTCTCACGCAGACGGGTGTTATCACGTGCATTATCACGTGCGTACGTGCGAGTAGCGTGATCTAATTAGTTATGCACACATAAAGAACAGTCTGTCATGCACACATTAAATGTGTGTAAGTAATAGGCCCAGGTTTTCATACCATAGGTTTAGAGTAAAACCCAAAGAGTACGTCATTGGAACAACTGTATGAGTGATAAGTCATTCACAGCCACAACTCACACCGTGAGATAGTAGAAGAATGACGTCATCAAAAATTAATCGCGATAACATCGAATATCGCGATATATTCTCAACGATATATCGTGGCTGAGAAAAAGGGATATCGCCCAAGCTTAAGTCTATTGTTTTAACACTCTGACCTGTTTATGTTACACGTTTAAATGTGATTTCCTCTAGGCCAATCAGAATGGATTATAAACAAATTGGTTAGGTTGATGTACTATAAGTTGTTTCGGCTTTGTACAGGTGAGGGAAAGGGTGACGTGCCAAGAGGTTTTATCAATGATCTAGCCTATTTTCAATCGTTGCTTTGGAATGCCTGTGGCATTGTTTAGTCTAACAAATCATTGGATTTCAATTCATGTTCGTGCGAGAACACTTGAAGTGTTTATGAAACCAGTGGAGTGTCTATTACCTGCACCTTAGCAATACTATTTGCTTGTTGGGTGCAATGGGAACCTTAAAGGGATAATGTCAGATTCTAATCGCGCATCACACAAACTTGCTTAGCAAGACAGTTTACTAGCCACCTTAGCAATACTATTTGCATGTTGGGTGCAATTGGAACCTTAAAGGGATAATGTCAGATTCTAATCACACATCACACAAACTTGCTTAGCACGACAGTTTACTAGCCACCTTAGCAATACTATTTGCATGTTGGGTGCAATGGGAACCTTAAAGGGATAATGTCAGATTCTAATCGCGCATCACACAAACTTGCTTAGCGAGACAGTTTACTAGCCACCTTAGCAATACTATTTGCATGTTGGGTGCAATGGGAACCTTAAAGGGATAATGTCAGATTCTAATCGCGCATCACACAAACTTGCTTAGCAAGACAGTTTACTAGCCATGTTGCATTGCTCCTCTCTAGTCTTGACTATAGCAATCTTCTTTCAGTTGGTGCTACATCATGTGAATTAGTCTGAGTTCAAAGATGACAAAAATAGTACAGATTGTTTGCTATGTTTCACACCAACATATTTTTGATCTGAAGTATATATTTGAATTTGATCTGAAGTAAAACAGTATTTCTTTTTTCATATCGGCCCCAATTGGCGTGTACTGGGCTACAATTCGCGTGTATTGAGCTACAATTTGCGCATATTGCCCTGGTACACTAGCTTAGTGCTTAGGGAGTACCCTGGACTGAACATGTAAAATATTTGTGCTGGTTTATTAGTGGCACCTTGTAGTAGGCGTTGAGCCAAAATGTTAGACTTGAATCACTTATGATTAAGTTTTTCCAACTTAAAGGCCCTGTACATTATTGGTAAGATCGAAAAACACAATGTTCACAGATTCACACATAACTTACATGATTTAAAGTAAGTAATGGTAGAAAGGGTTTCTTAAAATATTTCTGCCTAAAATGCTATCGTTTCTGAGAAACGAGTAAAACAATAGTAACTATCGCGCGCGATAATTTGAAAAAACAGAAAACACATAAGATCTCTTTTCACTATTTTCTCGTGACCTGGATGACCAATTGAGCTCAAACTTACACAGCTTTGTTTGTTCATGCATATGTTTAATCACACAAAATGTGGACACTGATTTTGAGCTGTTACCAAAAGTGTACAATACCTTTAAGGCAGTTCGGTTTTAGATTGAAATATTTCTAAACTTTTTTATCACCAATTTGCCTCCGTGTAGTTCCATGGCCTGATTTATGTAATAAATGTATTGGGGATAAAGAATATAATTTTGGTCTACCCCTACACCAGTGTGATAAGCATTGTGTATACTCAGTGCTTTCCGAGTACTGTGAGAGAAAATAAATCCACTGACTAATCGGGTGAGATTTTATCCGAAGACCCTGCATTACAAAAAACTGTAGCAATAAAAAGAATAACAATGTATCATTCTCTCAAAGCACATCCCATGAAAGATGCAGAAATGCAGCAATTAAACAACCGGCATGTGATTCCTCAGGATTTTGTTTTCCTGATTTCAGGATTTTCTCAAGATCCCCATACAGCCTTTGTAGATTATCTTGAAAGAAGTAAAGCAACAACCAATATAGCCTTCAAATTTTATTGAAAGAAGTAACGCAACCACCAAAACGAGAAAGAAACCGACCACATTGTGTCCAAACTAGACTTATGGGCAAGCCGTTAAATGTTTGTCGCGGTGTCACCACGCAATTATACTGCTCTCATGATAGTTCTGGCCCCCCTGACTACTGCCCCCGTTTAGTCGTGAGGGCAGCAGACTCATGAGAGTTGTGTTGCCAAGAGAGCCATTACGCTATCGCCGCAACAACATTTTCCCATGTCTATGTCCAAACTTGTCGTTTTGGACTTCTGGTAACGCACAGAGTCTGTAAACCTCTTGAATTTTACATCTTGGAGGTTCAGGTTCTGAAATAAGGGGGGACCCAGGCCAGCAAGCCATTATGCAGGGATCTTCACAGACATCAAATTTCATTGCATCCCTGAAACATCCATTAAAAAAAAAAACACACACACACTAAGATTAATCAGTCAAACAGACTTGACTGAAAATGACGAACGAGTTTGGAAACGACACTCTAATGGGTATCAAAGTCCTTTTGGCATTCTGTGAACTCAGAATGTGTGATTCCTAATGGTACAATTGACATTAATATGATAAATGAGGATGTGTGCTGAAGTGCCAATCACAGTGAAATGTTGCATGATGGCCATCCCCCTCCCCCTACATGTATTGAGCCACACCATGGTTAATCTGTTTTATTAGCTAATCTAACATTTATTCACTTGGGTTATTCATTTATAACGTACATATACTCAGTCAGTTTACCTTAGTGATTTATGTATGTTTGTGTGTGCGAGTTTTGGCGAATGTCAGATTTAAAAGTGCTTATTTTAGAATTAAACTTGTGAAAAATGGGTTTGTCATCTTACATCGTCGAAGTCTTTCACGTATTCAAACTTCTGAAAGTTTGTCCTAATCATATGCATGATTCAAATACTTTAGTTTGATGAGTTTATGGCTATAGAACTTATATCATATTATTTGCAAAAAATTAGTTAGTGGCCTGACGTTTCGAACCCTAGCAGAGTCTTTCTCGAAGGCTAAATGACAAGACAACACACATACATGCATACAAAGGGGACAAAAGCAGTCAAGTCTTGTTTTTCCACTTGACTGCTCTTGTCCCCCTTGTATTTCCTGTAAATGTAAGCAATTAAGAATTTTACCCAACTGACGTTCATATTATCAGTAAATCCAAGTAATGGTACCAAGTTATTAGAAGGAACTATAACTACATGTAGTAAATGTTTCGTGTACAATCATGTGTAAATTTCTTTTGGGAGGATTGACTTAGAAAAGAGCTGCCGGTGCGGTCTCCACACCATGCAAAGCTTCAAACATCATGTCCCAAGTTTTAATTTTGTTGAATTGTTAATTTCAACAAAAATACTTGTATCATATGTTTATGGAAATTGTATTGATAACAAATTGCGATGGGTACTTTATGCGTTGTTTTAATAGTTTTGAAAAGAAGACTTGATTTCATGGAACAATATAGATAGGTTGCAGTGTGACGTAAATCGGCCATCTTTACGGGCAGTTTAGAACAAACAGTCGTGCGTTTCGTGTGAGAATGGCTTGCAACACGCGCGCATTTCACGAAACTCATTGCAGGATTGGTCAGTGAACAACGCGGGTGCGTTAATAAGTTGAGCGTTTGACGCACCTGCAAGCCAAAATGCAATTTGCCCGTAAAGATGGCGTCTACTGGGAACTATCTATAGTATTTGTTCAAGTTGTTTTCTCGTTTTGGATACATGCAAGACTTGCACAGTCTATTGTGCGATAAGTGGTATCTATCCTCGCCCTCCACCATCTAGGACCCTAGCTCAAACCGGCAACCCCTGCCAATGTCTTAACCACAAGACCACTGAGCATGCCCAAAGACAAGATGCCAGTTTAAAGGCACACTACAGAATTGGTAATTGTAAAATATACTTTTGATCACAGATTTACATAAAACTTACACGGTCTAATGATGATGATAGTAGAAAACATCCCTAGAAATATTTCTGGCTGAAATGCCCATATTTGATGAGAAATAAATCAAACTAATTTCCGATTGGAGTTTATCGCTCATGAGCGTTTTATTCATGCATTGTATAACACATGCAAATTTGTAGTCGGTTTTGCACTATTTTCTCGTGACCCAGATGGCCGATCGATCTCAAACTTCTACAGGTTTGTCAGTTTATGTATATGGTGGATTATATAAAGTGCTTACACTGCCAGCAACTGTTTTGTTAGCAAAAAACAATTCTGTAATGTTCCTTTAAGTCTTGTAATTAGCAGTTGGTGCTTTAACAATTAATTAATAATTGCTTATAGAGTATCATTTTTGTTTTCATCCAACACCATTGTGTGATAAGCACTGTGATACTCGGTTCTTTCCCCCCGAGTCCTGTTGTTTTTTGGAGGGAAAAATTATAAAGAAAAGCTTATTTGATTCTGAACTCCTTCATTTTCGTTGCAGCATTTTAAAGGAGCATCATCCAAAGAAATCTACAAGCGTCCTGTACTGAAATTTGCCCCCGACGCCCTCAAGTATTACTCCACCCCTTCTGAGAAGAGGAAGCACAAGAAGGTGGCCTTTCAGGGTGATGGGAAGGCTCGGAAGAGGCAGCAGGCCGGTCACAAGGAGGATGAACACCTACACGAGGAGGTCGGGGGCGTGTCTGAGGACGGGAGAAGAGGTGGGCAGAGACCTGTCACTGCTCCTGCCGGGCTACACAGACCTAAGGTACTGCACTCAGAACTGTATCCAAAAGCTGGAGATGTTGATTTCAGAGTTTGCCTGAATGATTGCATCATGCCTACATAAGTCTTCTTTAATCCTTTAGAGACCGTAGCGGCTGCAAGCAGTTTCTACGAAAATGATCACAAATGACTAAAGGGTTTGACCTATTTACACACACTGTACAATAGTCTCGGGTTCGAATCCCACCCGAGTAATATCAGGCATGTGATTTCTCAGGATTTTTTCTCAAAATCCCCATACAACCTTGATCTTTCAAGTTTTTTCTGAAAGAATGTAAAAGCAATCACCAACAGGGGAAAGACATAGACCACATTGTGTCACAATCTTTCTGATGATGCACAGTGTCTGTAAACCTCCTGAATTGTAACATATGGGAGGTTCTGGGTTTAGAAGAAGGGGGAACCCAGAAGAGCAAGCCATTTTCAGGAATTTTTACATTCGGCAAATCTCAATCCTGTAATATGCCTTGGCGCGGTTGATTTTTTTTTTCACAGGACTTGGGAAAATACTGAGACCACACACTGAAAATATACACTTAAACAAACCTGACAAATACATTTTACGCTAAACCAAAAAGGTTGAACAAAAAGGTCATGTCATGAGTTAACATTTCCAATGTGTCCCAGGTTAAGATTTATTCATTCATTCATAGTGATTAATTAATTAGTCAAAAGCTAAACAAGTACTCAATTTACTGTAAAACAAACTAGTTACAAGATCAAATAGACATTAAGAACAGCTGAAACTGCGGAAGTACAAAATACAGAAATCAAATATTCATTCAGAAATTGCACTAAAAAGTCAAGTAACTTACAATAGTGAGAAAATAGAACTAGCTGTTGCAAACTTCTTACCAACCAAAAGGACCTGTAGTATAAATGAAAAAAATTAGTTAGTGGCCTGACGTTTCGAGAAAGACTCTGCTAGGGTCGAAACGTCAGGCCTCTAACTAATTTTTTGCAACATACAATAGTATCTACACATGTACGTAGTCTACATTTATACATTTTTTTCTGCATTTCAAAAACAAGAGAGAATGCCTGTTTCCTATTACTTTTTACAGACATTTTTACTGAAAAAAATGCAGTTCAAGTCTGGATGTATGTCGATGGGAGTGTAGTGATCCCAAGTCCTTGATGATTGGGGAAGAAGGAAGAACGATCGTCTATTAAAAGCATTCAATAAAATTCACAAATAGAACATAATCTCCTGCACTTGATTTTACTCCGCCAAATACGGTAGCTAGCCGACAAAACTCGTACAATGCGTGATAGCACAGCACAGTAACGAAGGTCAACACGAGGCTGGCTGCTACACTGATTCAACAAGATTCAACTGATCCTCTAAAATATATATTTCTCTGGCCAAAAGATTCTCTAAAACACAGAGCAATACTCACAGAGAGTTCTAGGATGTTATCTCACCAAGATGAATAGCAATCGAGACAGAGTTATGCTCCTTACAAAATTAACAGAGTATTCTCAGAAAATTGTGTGGTGCTCTCTCTTTTGCAAAGCTAAAATGGAAATGAGGACGGTCTAAAGGTTGCGAACACAAACTTTAAGGTTTTATAGAAAATATGTAAATAAGAAAGTTGCATTTGTCCTCAAGAACACTGAGGGCGCACTTCAAATCCAGTAAGAAATAAAATTGTCTCTTTAGTGCTTTAGAAGGGACAATGAGTAGTCAATGATTCACACTGTTTTAATACAATGCCATAAATCGATTTTTCATCTCTTTCTATGATCTGTAGGTGACCAACAGTCTACCCAGGAGCATCCCTGATTCCTCCAGACCAGGGAGTGGTTATAACGACGCGGGTTTCACTGCTGGGTTTGTCAGCGATCACATATCACCTTCATCACCTGACCTGCAGATGATGCAGAGGCCTTCATCAGCGCTGGGCATCATGAAGCAATCTCAGGCCAATGTAAGAACGCCGACTGTCATTCTTTAAATTTGGGTATTAGTTTAATTTTAGGTGTTGGCAAAGATATTGACAAATAGAGAGACTGCCAACATAGGGCTAGAAAGCTCAGTCGGTTGAGAGCCAGCAGGTTCAAATCTAGACTGGTCCGCTGTCCTTATCCGCAAGGATAAGGACAGGCACCGGTCTATTAATCAAAGAGATGATCACTGCTACTGGTCCCCTGTCCGACTGGTTCCCTATCTGCAAGACCGCATGGGATGCGAGGTCAAAGGTGCATTTGTCAGGATTCCTCCAGATGCTCGAAGCCGGTCTCTGGCGTAAAACACAAGCCTCGAAGTGTGACGTCAGATTTTTGGGCTAGTTCAAATCCAGCTGTAGTCAATTTTCTTTATTCACCCCAACATTGATGATGACCTAGTCAGTGGCCCTTGGTATTTAAAGAATAGTTTCATCCACTTAAAACCCTCGGGGAAGCAACGTGGTGAAAAAATTCTCCACATATTCCAAATATGGTCATAATTTTTTTTCAATGGGCCAAAAAAGCCACGATTTTTTGTATTCGACACCCCTTGTATACACCACAAGCCTGTAGACTCCCATTGGCCAGGCTATAACCACTGCCGAGTAAGAATTATTGAATGACAGAAGTCCCAAGGGACAGCTATGCCCTTGGGAATTGTAACTTGATATCTTAGTGAGCCAACTCCTTGTGCCATTATCTCTTTGTGTCAACCCTGTACTGCCCAGAGCTAAAACAGGTCGTAAATAACACACACTGCTGGCCCAGACAAAAGCCCTGTGGAGATTAAAATTACTTTTTAGGGGGGGCATTGACCTAAAAAACTGGGTGGTGAAAAAATTCTCCACCTGGATCCACCGCGTTTTACAGAAGGGCCCGCTGCTCCGAGAGTTAAGGTGATCCCCTTAAAATGAGCTGCTTCCCAGGTTGTTTTGAAAAATGGGCTTGGTCCCTGGCTATATGACAGTGTACTGTTGTACTACTTCCGACTGTCAACTCTGAACAATGATATTGACAAAAAAAAGGGAGCCCGCAGCCAACATTAGGGCTAGATAGCTCAATTGGTAAAGCACCAGCATGTTAACACGTTGACTGCCGGTCATTATATTCGTAGTGCGTTCCAATTTGCCATGTGCGATGCTCATGCGCGCATACCAATTAATATGCACATTCTAAGGTCGATGTCCTCACCACTGCCAGGACGCAAGTGTATTTAAATAACAATACAAAGCCCTTTCATTCACTACAAGTATACTCGTAGTGTCTAACCTGTCACTACGAATATACTCAGAGGCGGCAGTCAACGCGTTAACCGGGAGGTCGCAGTTTCAAATGTCACACTGGCAAAGTTTAATGGGAGCCTTTTGAGACGATAGTTAGGCACCCCAATCACTGGTCCTATTTTATTTGATCTCGTTGCTGAGAACAATGGAAAGGGACTGGTAAGTGTGACACCTGTTAGTGCTCAAAAGTCTCCTATTAAACAAAAAAAATTGGTTATACCTCTGTCTTGAATGCTGTTTTTTCATGGGCGCAGAACGATCACATAGGGGGCAAATATCCATGTACCACTCTCCTCTCATGCGCGCGCGCGTCGTACAACTTACCGAGATTATCATCGTTTCGATGAAATTGGAGTCCTTCAGATGAGGAAAATATTACTTAGAATTCAAGACAGAGGTATAACAAAACAATTGTTGCCTGCTGTGACATGGTCCATGGATTTTGTACACCCGAGGGGGCAAGAGGCACCATTTGCCCCTCGGGTGTACAGAACACCATGGACCATGTCACCGCAGGCAACAATTGTATAGTGTATTTACACACTTTCTCTTGACATCACATGTAAACAAAATAGCCCTATGGCCTTGACTTCCAGCAGGTAGAAAGGTCTTTTACTCGTTGGAAGAAACCTTGACATTGTACATTTGATGCAGATGACAATGTGTGATTTTGATTAAGTTTCGAAGCAAAGAAAATGGGCATTTCTTTTAACTTCAGGTCTTGAAATACCCCTGTGGCCCCCCCCCCCACCCCACCAAAAAAGTCCTGGCTACCCCACTGTATAACATGGATAATTTTTTGACATGTTTCACTCTTGCAGGATCTGGAAAGTACAAGTGGAGATCAAGCAGTCAGTGACACCGACGAGGGCTCCCAACTTACCTCTGCTCCGTCCATGCAGAGCCTTACCTCCGTCTCTGTCTCTGTCCACCTCCCGAATCAAGACGCCCCGCCGGACTCCGCCGGGTCCAACTCCGACGGCCAGAGCCACCTCCAGTACTCTCACTCCGAGGTGGAGAGCAAGTCCCAGTCGTCCATGATGAGTGGAGACGGGGAGCCAGACATGACGGCCATCTTGAAGTACAAGCACCCTATATCCAGTCTCGTTAATCCGGTGGCTAGGATGCAGTTTGATGAGGAGTTGTACGATGGTGGGCCGTCCCCGGACCAGAGGAGTAGATCTCCCATCAAGCTACACATGCATATTGATGTACCAAGTATGTTGAAAACACATGAATATTTCCCTCCTAGTTTTTTAACACTCTATGCATGTCAAGCAATAAACCACAAGACACTTAACCATTATTGCTTCGTCGTTCGTCCTTCGGATTGGACGTAAAGCCGTAGGTCTGTATTGTAGCGTTGACCGGGGTTTGCGATGCACACAACTTTAAATGACACAAGAAGACTAATAACTGGATTTTCTGTCCCCTTGTTTCTGAGCGTTTATTTTACTCAACAAGTCTTTACTTTTACACGAAGAAGAAGGCCGAAGCCAGAGGACGCCCTCTCTGGAGCGGGTTTCCCCGATCGACCGGCAGGAGCAGCCAGCAGTGGAGTCGTGCTGGCGCCCCCTACCGGTCGATCGGCACCGCCTCTACAGTATGTTAAGTGAAGCACATAAAAGAATCCAGTCCACTTATCATTAAGAAAAAGGGTAAACTGTTACATGGTGCTATGTAAATAAATGAGTCTTCTTGCAGAAGAAATAATGTGCGCTTTGATATGCCCTCGAGTGTTCAAGTTCTGTAAAAAAAAAAATTAATAGAACTAAACTAACTGAGGTATTTATGAATAAAGCATACAAATATCCCATATTCATATTTATAGAATCCCTTCTGTATTAAATAGTTTCTCAATATTTTGTTCACAGCTGATAGTACCAGATCTTCCCGCCCGCCTACTGCGGAGGAAGACAAGGCGGACAACCTGCAGAAATGGAAGGACTTCCAGGAGAGGCAACGCTACGGCCAGGACGTCGCTGCCAAACAGTCCTTCTACGGCCACGGCGGGTTACCGACCAACGTACGGTACGCCAGCCACGACGGCGGCGAGATGCCGGAGTTTTATACGCAGGATGTGATATCGAGCTACGCAGAGGAAGACCGATCCAATTCACCATGGAGTAAGTTTGTTAATAGACCCCGAGCCCTCACAAATCGGCCAGAATGCTATTCAGGGAAGTTGTCTGACTTTGTAGGATTTGGGTTTGTGTGCTCAAAAGAACAATTGCTTAACACAGGGTTAGGCATACCAGTCTGAACATTTGGGTGTTGAAGGATGTAGGAGGGTCTCCAGCCAAAAGTGCCAGGGTGTAAGGTAGTCACTATTGAGGGGGACAGGGGGCAGGTGTACCCCCAATTGATGTCCGTGCCCCTCCCCCCTGGGTGCCCCCTTTTTGAAATCTTGACTTTTTAGATTAAAAATTAACAGAGTAAAATGTTACATTTTATTAGCTTGAACGTGAAAATTTTCCAACTACTTTTCCATTTACACTCAGACAATGTATTTGTTTTTACACTCACGTCAGATTATCTTATACAAACTAGTAAATGACATAACAAGAGTGCTGAAAAGGAGCTTGTATAAGAGAAATGCAAACGAAACGACAGTTTTAATTGGCCAAACTTCTGTCACGCTACATACTGGAAAGTCGAGATGGATATGAATGTCAGCCATCTGCTGTTTGCAAAACAAATTAAAGGAAAATCGGCAGTTGTTCGGCGTTCAAAAACGTCTGTGTAAGTCAGGGCCCAATTTCATAGAGCTGCTAAGCACAAGAATTTGCTTAGCATGAAATTTCTTCATTGATAAAAACAGGATTACCAACCAAATTTCCACATGATTTTAGGATAAGCAAACAACAGCTGAATCCAGTAACAAGCAATATGCAACACAGGGAAATTCGGTTGGGTAACCCTGTTTTTATCAAGGAAGAAATTTCATGCTAAGCAAATTTTTGTGCTTAGCAGCTCTATGAAAATTGGCCCTGTTGACTACAAAAAATCATCCGATGTGAAGTGGTTAAAATGATTACACTACTTTATTTCTTTTTTTTTCATTTCTCCCCTGCCTTTCAGTGTATCAGCAATCCATCAATGCGATAGCTTCTCCTTCCCTTGAGCAATTCTATGAGATCACTGAGAGGCACAGCCCTCAACCCCGCCCCTCCTCTCGCTCCGGAAGACAGTCGGATGCCACCAGGAGATCCCCAGTCAGAGGGAAATGTCCCTGATGAGTTGGCAGAGGTCATGAGGAGCAGGTAGGCACTTGAAGCATGCATCCACCAGTTCATTTATCAACAATGAATTCTTGTGCCACTTTTACAAAGTGACAATTAATTAAGTCCCCGCAAGCCAAAAAAACAGGACATTTTCCAATTGATGTTTAAGGACCTAGGCCTTTTCGAATTCACGGCTTCGGCTCAAAAATCGGCTCAGGCTAGCTAGGCTCCTCATTTATTTTAACTTATGCATGCTTTGCGGTCAGGCTTCAGACAAGAAATCTGGGCCTGAAGCCCAATCCGGAGCCGAAGCCGTGGATTCGAAAAGGGTCTAAGCCTGTGCGTGTAGGGTTATTTTTTGTAAACATCTAACCATTTCTGAAACGGGTTGGTTACCTGTTCATTGTTGTCTCAAACAAAAAATGTTTATTTAAAAAAAGATTGACAAAATAGAACTAGCTGTTGCAAACTGCTTACCGCCCAAAAGATGGAGTCGATTAGAAAACAGGAAAAATATAATAGATTACCTTAAGGGGTTTCAGACTTGTGACCATCTTCTCCACTAGAGACCACTGACTATCCTTTAATTCAAGCATGCAGTATTCGTTGGGTTTGGTCATTGTCCTTTCACTCGGGACAGCATATCTGAACCAGCGTTGTTCTTGACCCTCTCCATCATATCGCACACGCTGTCCTGCAGTTCGTCGTCTCGTCCAAATACATCCCCTCGGCTTTCCCTTTTTTTTCTCTTGACTGACTGGACAGCGCCTTCACACAAGAGACAAAACAAAACCACAGCTGTCAGGAGTCAACTTGCAACTCAAAAAAGTTTCAATGTCGGCTTTTTTCCATTGATGGTTGAATGCACATGCGTACCCTCCAGGGACCGAGCTCTTGATGAAGAACTTCCTTGGAGTAAGAAGTGTTGCAAATTTCCTTTTTTTTTATTACCCTTGCGTGGCTCCAACCTGTGTTCCTTGATTAGCAACTACTGGACAATGAATGCCTATAATTCAACTCGGACTGTAAATAGCAACAAACCTCCACTATCAAAAAAATGTCTTACAAAAAAAGTAATTTGTTATCAGCGATGTTGAAATTTGCAGTCTTAAACATTAACAAGAAAATAGCTTTGCCTTTACCACAGAACCTTTTGATCAACATTTTTTTCTGATTATCTGAACCACAAAAATGTGAGCGTGTAATCGGATAAACTGTAGGGTAACCGTGTAACCAGATAAACAGTCTGTTAATTGTACAATAGGAAAACGGTCGGTTAACCGTGTAACTGTGTAATCGGGTTAACGGTTGGTCGAATTGTGTAACCAGCTAAACGGTCAGTTAACCATGTAACCGGGTAAACAGTTCGGTTAACTGTGTTAACCGTGTAACCAGGTTGGTTCAATGTGTAACCAGCTAAACAGTTGGTTAACTGTGTTACCGGATAAACAGCGGGTTAACCCTGTATAATCGGGACAGGCTTATAGGAGACTGCTCGCTATTTTTTCTTGTAAAGTTCACTACCAAAACAAAGTTGAATTTTTCAGTCATACAGAACTGTAATTATTCGATCAATCTGGCAACTTTTTTGTTGAGTTATTAATTCCAAAATACATTTTCACTTCCTGAAAAATACAAAAGACATACCAGCCTGCAAAGCTCCGTGTTCAAACCAATGCAATATAGGTTCGTCACTTGGTAAAACAAATGCTTAACGATTGTATTCGTCACTTCGTAAAGAAGCGAAAGTCAAACCAAGCCTTTTGTGGCACCGTGCCAGGGCTATGTAAATCAACGGATAAAGTGGCTAATTTTGACTCGTCACTCTGCTTGCTCTGTAAAATAATATAATTTGTAATACTAATAAAAATCTTTGCAATATTTTGGGCTTCAAATGTCGACCAACTTGAAAATACAACTCAACAGAATATTGGTTGTCGGGGTTTGACCTTACAATTGTATGTTGTGACTGAAGTAGTTCATACAAGGTTGAATCCAATAAATTTAGCTTGAAATTTGGCTTCTACCAGTTAACAAAGACAGACATTACACCACAGACTTGTAACTGTGCGTATGGGTCTTTTATATTCTGCTTAACATTTCTTTACAATTGTACCATGGTTGGTTATTGTTACTCAATAATGTTTAGATTCCTCTCTAACGCAACGTATTTCAATGACTTGACCGTTTTACTCCATTCTGTGTTTGCAGCAATTCACCTGGCGGTAACAAAGAGAAAACGGTGAAGTTTGAGGCAGTGGTCGACCTCGCCAATCAAGTTGGGGACCAGCTGGCACTTCAGAAAGAAAAGGTAGGAAATTCATTTCCACCTTTTCCTCTCCCCATTCATTACGTCTGACAGGTGCATAAAAGAAATACATTCATATAAAATGATATCATGTTTTATTATATAAAACCAATTAATTCAACTTACTGTCCACCTGTACGCATTGAACTACCCTTTACACCTTTACTCATGCACCAAGAGATGTGGGTCCTGCATCTTTCAACCTGTTGTCCCTTGCTGAAGAATTTCCATGTGGGGACCATTGTTCTGTTGTAAGGACCCCACAAACCTTACTAGATTGTGTCTCTACCATGCAAAGTTTCAAATTCTACTCATGTACATGGTGTTACTGCAAACCTTACTAGATTGTATCTCCACCATGCAAAGTTTCAAATCCTACTCATGTACATGGTGTTCCCTCAAACCTTAACTAGATTGTATCTCCACCATGCAAAGTTTCAAATCTTTGTCATGTACATGGTGTTACTGCAAACCTTACTAGATTGTATCTCCACCATGCAAAGTTTCAAATCCTACTCATGTACATGGTGTTACCTCAAACCTAACTAGATTGTATCTCCACCATGCAAAGTTTCAATCCTACTCATGTACATGGTGTTACTGCAAACCTTACTAGATTGTATCTCCACAATGCAAAGTTTCAAATTCTACTCATGTACATGGTGTTACCTCAAACCTTAACTAGATTGTAGCTCCACCATGCAAAGTTTCAAATCCTACTCATGTACATGGTGTTACTGCAAACCTTACTAGATTGTATCTCCACCATGCAAAGTTTCAAATCCTACTCATGTACATGGTGTTACCTCATACCTTAACTAGATTGTATCTCAGCCACCATGCAAAGATTCAAATCCTACTCATGTTCATGGTGTAACCCAAAACCTTACTAGATTGTATCTTCACCATGCAAAGTTTCAAATTCTACTCGTGTACATTGTGTTTCCGCAACACTATGCAAAGTTTTGAATCCTACTCATGTACTTCGTGTTCCCACAAACCTTACTAGATTGATTTTATGAGACAAAGCAACCATAACCCAACACCTTGCAAGGTTTCAAGGTGAGGTGGTGTATCTTGCTGCCAGATCATGCCATAAACATTGGGATAAACTCTTTCCTTTTTTCGATAAATGCACTGGGTTCTTTTACGTGCAGTACACAACACACGGGACCTACAGCTTTATGTCAGATCCGAAGGATGTAGCAATAATGGTTAAGTGCCTTGCTTATAAAGACACAAGTGTCAAGATAGGGAATTGAACCCACACTCTGCTTATCAGACCTTGAGTCCGGTGCGCTTGACCAGGCATGCAACTTTTCCTCGGATCAGCAATTTCTTCTTTTTTTAATCTTAGTTTTACCAATCA
This sequence comes from Pycnopodia helianthoides, assembly GCA_032158295.1. Taxonomy (NCBI): domain Eukaryota; kingdom Metazoa; phylum Echinodermata; class Asteroidea; order Forcipulatida; family Asteriidae; genus Pycnopodia; species Pycnopodia helianthoides. Next base: position 18,004,503 of record CM063248.1, read on the forward strand.
AAATGAAAAAATAGTAATCAAAATCATTGAATTTTTGTATTTAATTCCCTCTTTTGGTGAAGTTACAGTTGCATGTGTTGACCGCTTGGCCGCTACACGCCATATCAGCGTGTTTGTAACATACTTTGAATGAATTTGCCCTCTTTTTATCCCAACAGCTCACCCCTGAGCCCCGTCATGGCTACAGACAGCCAACGCTGAAGGTTGCCCATCCCCGGCCCCAGTCTGCCAAGACGGCTTCTCCAACATCACCTCCTCCTCCTCCTGACAGAGGGTCAGTACCTCTACCCGTCTCCCATTCGGGCGTGTCTCTGGCTGACCCATCAAAGGTCTTATTTGCACCTCCAAACAGTAGCAGGCAGTCAACATGCAGGTAGGTTCAAGTTATATGCAAAGCCTGGGTGAAGAGATGCATGCTAGTTTAAGTGTCTTGCTCAATGACACATGTGTCATGGGCGGAATTCCCAAACCCCACCCTGGACTTGCCCACTAGAAGTTTGTTCCAACTTGTACACTACCAATCGTACACCAACTCGTACACCAACTCATACACCAACTCGTACACCAACTCGTACACATACCACTATACACCAACTCGTACACCAACTCATACACCAACTCGTACACCAACTCGTACAAATCCAACTCGTACACCAACTCGTACACCAACTCGTACACATACCAACTCGTACACAACCAATCGTACACCAACTCGTACACCAACTCTACACCAACTCGTACACCAACTCGTACAAATACCAACTCGTACACCAACTCGTACACCAACCGTACACCAACTCGTACACTACCAACTCGTACACCAACTCGTACACCAACTATCACCAACTCGTACCAACTCGTACAAATACCACTCGTACACCAACTCGTACACCAACTCGTACACACTCGTACACCAACTCTAACCAACTCGACATACCACATACCACTCTACACATCGTACACCAACTCGTACACCAACTCGTACACAACTCGTACACCAACTCGTACAAATACCAATCGTACACCACTCGTACACAACTCGTACACCAACCTCCACACTCGTACACCAACTCGTACACAACTCTACACCAACTGTACACCAACTCGTACAATACCACTCGACACCAACCTCGTACACCAACTCGTACACCAACTCCGTACACCAACTCCTACACATACCAACCGTACACCAACTGTAACCAATCATAACCAACTCGTTACAACTTGTACACATAACTACTCATACACCAATCACACAACTCGTACACTACCAATCGTTACAACAACTCGTAACCAATCTCGTACCTACTGTACATCAACTCGTACACAATCGTACACAACTCGAATACCAACTGCACAATGTACATCAACTCTACACCAACTCGTACCCAACTCGTACACCAATGTAACAACTCGACATCAACTGTACACCACGTACACCAACTCTCACCACTGTACACAAAAGCGTACACCAACTCGACACCAAAGTGTATTTGCAGCCAGAGGCCAGATTAAAACATTTGAACTTGATTGCAGTCAAACTATAATGACAAAAACAATTAGGTTAAAATAACGGTTAAATACAATTGCAATAAATTAAAGGGGCCATCTCTTCCTTCTTTCAAATAAAATAAAATGAATGAATGAATGAATACTGCATAAGCACAACCCAGCACAACTCCCCCGATTCGGCTCACAATTAAACCACATCAATCTGGTGAAGCACACACACGGTTCCATGCCAGAAATGCTTAACGAGATGGACCCTTTAAGCAGATAAACAAGTAAGGGCACATTAAGTCCACTGCACCTGCACTGCTTGGCTACAACACACCATAAAAGACCAGTACTTGCATTGAAATGGTTGCGTAGCTAGCCTCAGTGGCTAGTCTGGGATGATTTTCCAAACCTCGGCTCTAGGCTCTGGCTCCAGGCTCTGTTTGATTTTGAAAACACCCTGCAAATAGCTCACTGCTCCAAAACTGATGACGGAGTCCAATTTGGAGCCAGGGCCCCAGACTAGGTTCAGAAAAGACCTAGATGTTCCCTTCATGATCAATGGTCCATGTTCACTATTGTCACTCTCTAAACTTTTGTCCTTCAGTGACATATCTAATCTGTAGCTTCTTTAATACTTTTATTATGAACCTAGCACAATAGAATGATCTGTTCAGCTCTGCCCCCTTAATTGACCAGTCTCAGAGCTTCCAACTTTCCATAAATCTGCAGGAAGTTCCCTGAAAATGAACCAATCGTTCCATGTTCTGATGAACACATTTAGAATTCTCCCTAATTATGGAAACCCTGTCCCTATTTCGTTGAATGTAATTCTAAATATATCCGAGATTGCTTTACAAAATCTCCCTAATTGCAAGATGCAAATGTTGGCTGCTTTGCAATCGTACCCAAAAATCCCATTACAAAAAGGAAAACAACTTTCCACCATTTTGATTGATGTGTTGTTTCTTTTGTGTTTGTGGCACAGGGCAGAGCAAGACGCATCTATCGTATGCTCTACCCATGTGGGTTCGGTTGACAGACAGTTGCTATGTTGGGCGGGGCTTGATCACTCTACTAAAGATAGATCCCACTTGACCTAAACACATCTTGACGGGCAAAGATAGCTTTTTTTTGTTAATGTACAACTGTGCGCTATGCGTAAGTAACGTGTGTAGCACATGAGAGTTAAATTTCTTGCATGATTGGTCGGTGAATTACTTGGCTGCATAGAAATATTAGAACACTTTAAGCCCAAAGCCCAAACCCAAGTTGCCCATAAAGATAGCCTCAATAGCTGTAGAGTTGAACACTCAACACAGCCCAATTAGAAAACTCAACACGGCCCAAAGCCCAAACCCAAGTTGCCCATAAAGATAGCCTCAATAGCTGTAGAGTTGAACACTCAACACAGCCCAATTAGAAAACTCAACACGGCCCTAACCCCAAACCCAAGTTGCCCATAAAGATAGCCTCAACAGCTGTAGAGTTGAACACTCAACACAGCCCAATTAGAAAACTCAACACGGCCCAAACCCCATACCCAAGTTGCCCATAAAGATGGCGTCCTCAATAGCTGTAGAGTTGAACACTCAACATGGCCCAATTAGAAAACTCAACACGGCCCAAAGCCCAAAGCCCAAACCCAAGTTTCCCATAAAGATGGCGTCCCCAATAGCTGTAGAGTTGAACACTCAACACGGCCCAATTAGAACACTCAACACGGCCCAAAGCCCAAACCCAAGTTGCCCATAAAGATGGCGTCCTCAATAGCTGTAGAGTTGAACACTCAACACGGCCCAATTAGAACACTCAACACGGCCCAAAGCCCAAAGCCCAAAACCAAGTTGCCCTTAAAGATGGCGTCCTCAGTAGCTGTAGAGTTGAACACTCAACAGGGCCAATTAGAACACTCAACACGGCCCAATTAGAACACTCAACACGGCCCAAAGCCCAAAGCCCAAACCCAAGTTGCCCATAAAGATGGCGTCCTCAATAGCTGTAGAGTTGAACACTCAACACGGCCCAATTAGAACACTCAACACGGCCCAAAGCCCAAAGCCCAAACCCAAGTTGCCCATAAAGATGGCGTCCTCAATAGCTGTAGAGTTGAACACTCAACACGGCCCAATTAGAAAACTCAACACGGCCCAAAGCCCAAACCCCAAACCCAAGTTGCCCATAAAGATGGCGTCCTCAATAGCTGTAGAGTTGAACACTCAACACGGCCCAATTAGAACACTCAACACGGCCCAAAGCCCAAAGCCCAAACCCAAGTTGCCCATAAAGATGGCGTCCTCAATAGCTGTAGAGTTGAACACTCAACACGGCCCAATTAGAACACTCAACACGGCCCAAAGCCCAAACCCCAAACCCAAGTTGCCCATAAAGATGGCGTCCTCAATAGCTGTAGAGTTGGGCATTTGATTAACTTCAAATTATACATTCATGAGTGTTTAACATATACTTTAGATTCTGCAGGATGTAATGGTTATACATAATTGTCATTGACCATGAACGTTTAGTCTTGCTCCCTATAGTCTTACTGATTCTCATTCTATTGGAGAGGTAGGGACCAGACTGCATTTCACATCCAGCCTCAGTTTGGTTTACATTGATTTCAGTGATAAAAAGGCTTTGCTAAGATCTTTTAAAATGATTCTTTTTTGTTTTCGTCTTCCTCAAAGTTCTGGGGATTTCACACCCCGCACCAAGAGAGGCGATCCGATCATACTACTCCCAGAGACATCTCAGTATACAGTGCACTTCAGAAAGAACGATCGACACGTCACGGACCCCTACATTCCCTATGCAGTCAACAGGCAAGGAGAGTGCTACCAGACCAGCAACGATACAAGTAAGTGGCTAGACAGATAATAAATAAAAAATTCAATTCTACCAAATCTGACGATTAGAAAATCTTGGAAAATGTGTAGTTTCTGTTTTTGAAATGGGTGCATGTCCTTTAAAGGAACATTACAGAATTGGTTTTTGTTAACAAAACAGTTGCTGGAAGTGTAAAACCTTTATGTAATCCACCATATACATAAACTGACAAACCTGTAGAAGTTTGAGATCGATCGGCCATCTGAGTCATGAGAAAATAGTGAAAAACCGTTTACACATTTGCATGAAATCATATAGATTCAACAAATGAATAAAACGCTCACTGAGCGATAAACTCCAATCGGAAAATTAGTTTATTCATTTCTCATCAAATATGGCACTTCAGACAGAAATATTTCAAGGGATGTTAATCTACTATCATCATCATTAGACCGTGTTAGTTTTATGTAAATCTGTGATCAAAAAGTATATAGTAAGTTTTTTTCTTACCAATTCTGTAATGTTCCTTTAATCCAAGCCCATTGCTGCATTCATGGTTTTGAAAACGTTTTTTGGCTAATTTTCAAAACCACGACTTAAGTCCGGCTCATACTTCCTGCGAATGCGAAGCGAATTTTGACGTCACAAATTCGCAACGAACAATTCGCAACAGTTGAGATGTGCTCAACTCCTGTGAAACTTTTGCAGCAAAAAACAGAGCTGTGACGTCAAAATTCGCAGGAAGTGTGAACCGGGCTTTAGGCTTTGGCTCCACCTGTTTTGAAGTACAGAATTGGTACATTCTAAAAAATTACTGACAAAGCCCAACCCATGGATTCCAAAAGGCCTCCGCTGAGAGAGAGGTTTAAATAAGTATTTAAAGACTGATAGCAGTTTTGATGATATGATACAGTCTTTTAGACGAAAAGCTTTTGGGCGGTTGGGTTGGCGTGGCAGTATCTTTCCTCACCTTCCACCTTCGGGATTCTGGTTCTAACCCCCCCCCCCCCCCGACTATGATAAGACCGATGTTAAAAAGAGAGCCATAACAGCCCAACAAGGTGGGCTATTGTATCCCCTGCAGTCACCTGATTGTGATCGATGACAGTATTGCACTGTCACATCGACTGTGATTGGCATGGGGGCTAGGGTTATTCCATGTTCCGATGGGTTTGGATGGATTCATGGTGATTCCTGACTGATAGGTCTAAACCCTGGGAAATAATTAGAGATTTGCAGTGTTTCCCAAAAACACATATCGGGTCAAAATATGTGCTGTTGCAAGCCTCGATTTTCGCCACGGCACCACAGCAGTTCAAATTTTCCTCATTGGGTGCCCATCATTTTGGGGAAATTGCTGTGCCCTTTTGATCACGAAGTTCGAGGCCTGCTGTTGTAAAAAGTCACTGAGCAACTTGCGAGTTGGATTTGAATGGTGTCTGGTACAATGCCTTGTTTGGTCACAAGTGAATGCTCAACTTAAATTCCTTAGACTAAATTCACTGCTGCTACGTCGCATTGAATTCTTGAGATCAGCAAATACTAGTATCCTTGTGCAACACATTTCATTGAGAACTGTGTATAGGTGTTTGTCGTCTGTTATATAAAAAACGAAACAGATTGCCCCGAACAATTTCACAAAGCCAAACTGGATGTAGTCTGAGGAATTCAAAGTGAGCATTCACTGCTGGCAGAACAAGGCGTTGAACCCGACATCATTCAAATCGAACACGCAAATACATTATTTCGTCGGCTCAGTGCTATAAGGTCGTTAATGGCAATTTCAAATCCGTAACGATCAAAAGGTCGTTAAGTGAAAAATACAAATAAGTTTGAAAAAATATATCAAAATCCACAAGTAAATTTTTTCTTAGAAACTGAATGTTTCTGTTTGCCAAACTAAATTTTTGAGACCACTCTTGATCAATAAACTCCATTTACCAGGAGCTCCAAAATATGCATAACCAGTTTGATGAAATCCATACAAAACTGCACCAACGACCTTATAGTTCTAAGCCGACGATTTGTGAGAAAGTTTTCCTGTCAAGAAAGCAAATTTAAAACGTGAATTTTGATGATGAAACCAGATGGAGAGACGATGGCTTCGGCAACCCAACATATTATCAAGTCCGCAGGTAATTGGATTCATCACACCACTGTTCTCTTTGTGTTTGGTTCGGGCTCTTTGTCTTCACGGTCTTGTTGTTTGGTGATCCACAGATAAATAAGCACTCATTAATCTAAGCCGACGGATTTGGGAAAATCAGTTGTGACTCACCAAATAGTTGAATAATAAGTTGTCTTTTATAACTAGGGAAAGAATACTGGGCTTAGTTTCATAACGGTCCCAAGATTCCAGCTAGCATTCGCAGATTATCGGCCGTGGCGTATGTTCGAGGATCTGCGATTCACAATGAGAACCTTTGTTGTCTTTTCTGTGGCAAATCAGGGTTTCATTGTGGCAACGGTATTCTCAAACTCCAGAAGCTCAAAAAACTTTAGAAAAAATAATTTTGCTGTTGAGCACAGACAACTTTTCCCCGAAGTAGTTAAACTGGTGGGGTTGCATTGTTTAAACACAGATGTGATACTGTATTATGCAAGAGGTATGTTTACAGACCTTAAGCATTGATGTCATCCTGCCGCCATCTTGGAGGTTAAATGATGATAAAACAATAGAAGCACACAGCTATGTGCATGTGGCTTACCTGCTGGGCCATCGAGCAACCCCCATTGGACACCTTCTCTAGTGATGTCACGGTTGAACTGAAAGTATTTGATGAACTGTATAACTGTGTTGTGTGTGGATACACTTCATAACCCCAAAACACTTGCACCTTTAGTGTGTCTTATTGCACATTGTTTTTGGCACAGTTTGACTAATAAGGGAGTCGTCTAAAGATTAATCTTACATTGATTACAATTGTTTAAAGCCCCCGCCCCCTTCCCTCCAAAGTAGTACATATCAAAAGTAGCTGTCAATATCGATGTGCATCAGTATAATGTTCAAAATAGTGTTATATTTGGTGCCTCACTTATGCTATCAGAGCCCAAGAAGGGTTGCTTAACACAGAATGCCGCATGGTGCAGCTCAGTCCCTGGTCACACCCCCTCCCCATCCTTCCACACTCCTTCCCATCCCATCTTTCCCCCATCCCACTCCTTCCCCCGTCATCCTCCCATCCCACCTTCCCCCGTCCCACTCCTTCCCCCATCCCACTCCTTCCCCCGTCCCACTCCTTCCCCCATCCCACTCCTTCCCCCGTCCCACTCCCTTCCCCCGTCCCACTCCTTCCCCCACCTCCTTCCCCATCCACTCCTTCCCCCATCACACTCCTTCCCCCATCACACTCCTTCCCCCATCACACTCCTTCCCCCATCACACTCCTTCCCCCATCACACTCCTTCCCCATCACACTCCTTCCCCTATCACACTCCTTTCCCCATCACACTCCTTCCCCCATCCACACTCCTTCCCCCATCACACTCCTTCCCCCATCACACTCCTTCCCCCATCACACTCCTTCCCCCATCCCACTCCTTCCCCCATCCCACTCCTTCCCCCATCACACTCCTTCCCCCATCACACTCCTTCCCCCATCACACTCCTTCCCCCATCACACTCCTTCCCCCATCACACTCCTTCCCCCATCCCCCAATGCCACAGCATAATGATAATGATTGCTTGCTAAATTTTAAAGTAATTTTTTAACAGCTTTTTCTCAATGTTGAGTCTTCTATACAAGTATCAACATTGTACAACATCTTCCAAAGTGGTACACAGCCTCTGCCCCCGCCCCCTATGCTCTATGTATTATTAAAAAATGATTAAAACTCTGGACGGCCCCTTATGTGTGCACATAAAAGGTAATGGGATCAATAAAAACACAGTTAATACATTAACAATTTTCTAAACAAGAGTACAATTTATAAGGTGCAGCATTTTCCACTGTGCCCCATTATAACCCATGCATTTTAGAGCAGATGGATTCAATGGGCACGTTGCCTTTAGATTGGGTGCTTTTGGTTATAAAAAAGTGTTTCTTATAAAATGAATATGGTTGGAAAGATATTCCATTTGATCGCGTTTGCGTGCGCGATCAAATGTATTGTACACTTCGACACACAAACATTGCTGGCGCCCTCCTACCATGATTGGTCAGCTTTTATTAGAATGTTATCATTTACACAAATATCCCTTGAAATTGTGTTGTTTTTGTGTAACTTCAAGACAGAGCACAGTCCGCTATTTTGTAGAAGAAATTTTTTGACTCCACAAAGTGGCGGACCATACGTTCCGCTGGTGCAAATTTATGTTTTTAATCACTACTCACAAACTACAACACACTGTAGGTGTCTTTGTGCACGAAAAAACCCTTGAAAAGGATAAGGAGCAATTCCAATTAGCAAAATTTTGAGATGTGTAGGTAATGTGCCCCCTGGGCAGAGTATGCCAGTTCTTTCAGCTAGTGTATAGGGGCTATTAACTCCATGACAATTTTAAGCTGTGCGTGTTTGGACGCACAAGTTTTGCAGTTGAGTTTTCTTGTTTAATATGTTTGAAATCAAAGCGGGTTTTTAAGCTGCGACAAAACAGTCAATTTTGCTTATATAGACGTGTTCATTATTTTACCGCCCGAGTATAACCACTAGACCACCGAGCATGCCCGGTAATGAGCATACCTGGCTAGTTCAGATCCTGTAATTTGCTGTGGGTACTCTAAACAATTACATGGATGTAAGGACACAGTAAAAATCCAAATAATATTCTTTATCCCTGATGCAGCTATCATCATAAATTAAAGCGATATGTCTTGCAAGCTGTTGCAAATAAGAGTTTGGGCAAGCTTGGAGAAAACAAGTACACTCAACGATGTCATTTATCACTGCAAGTTGTTGCCCTGAACTAAACAAAGTTTTGAATGTTTGTTTTTTTAATAGTCGTGCAAGCAGTGCACCAGGGAACCGTAATGTGAGATCAGCAGGGTCAACCTCTGCCGGGTACCGTCCAAGAACTGCCACTGAGCCCTCCGACAAAACATGAATGGAGCAAACCAAAGGTCAGTAGTGAAGACATTTAACGAGATCTCACGTGAGTGGAGAATTTTTCCGTCCATGGTGGTCGTTTTTTTTTTTATTCCCTCGTTAAAATGGTACTTTGGACTTAGATGAAAATGAATGGTTTTGTTGGCAGTTATTTTGTGACATATTTACTTTGGTTTGCTGAAATTATCAAAGGTGTTTTAAACTATTTGAAAAGAAAATTTTTAAAGATGAAAAATGATGTTTGTTTTGCCTTCGTTAATGAATATCAGGTGTTCATGAATCGGTAAATAAAAAAGTTGTTTTAGCGATCAAAATGAACTGTTTGTTTTGCCTTTGTTAATGAAAAACTGGTGGGTGGCGAAGAAAAACATTATGTGGGCGGCCAAACTTTGACACGAACGCTAAAATTTATGATCCTTCCGTCAGCAACAAAGATTGCATCACAATCGATCTATCATCTCGAAACATGGAATTTTTTCCTTAACTTGTTTGTATCAGTTCAATGTAAATACTCATAAAAACATAATCAAAATAAACTGCTTCAGTAAACAATTTACTCCTGTTGAGATAAGCCTGTTTTTCGGTAATATTACCTCTACTGTAGGGGGGGGTTCAATTGGCCAATGAGCGGCAAGTAAGGCGTGGTCGAGTGCCTGAAATGTTCCTTGGGTTGATTGATTACATCTAGCGGATGTTCTCTTAAAGGAACGTTACAGAATTGTTTTTTTTCTAACAAAACAGTTGCTGGCAGTGTAAGCACTTTATGTAATCCACCATATACATAAACTGACAAACCTGTAGAAGTTTGAGATCGATCGGCCATCTGGGCCACGAGAAAATAGTGAAAAACCGATTACACATTTGCATGAAATCATATAGGTTCAACAAACAAATAAAAAGCTTACTGAGCGATAAACTCCAATCGGAAAATTAGTTTATTCATTTCTCATCAAATATGGCATTTCAGACAGAAATATTTCAAGGGATGTTTTCTATTATCATCATCATTAGACCGTGTAAGTTTTATGTAAATCTGTGATCAAAAGAATATATTACACTTACCAATTCTGTAATGTTCTCTTAATAAGATCATGGAGGAGATGATAAGATTAACCCTCAATAAAATTAGTACTTTGTACTTTGTACAAGCTCTGGTGTTTCTGACTGGCAGAGTGTGGGTTCGAGTCCCGGTCTTGACACTTGTGTCCTTAAGCAAGGCACTTGGCTCATTATTCCTTCGTCCTTCGGATGGGACGTAAAGCTGTTGGTCCCGTGTGTTGTGTAATGCACGTTAAATAAACCAGTTACACTTAATGCTAAGAGAAGACATTTGCCCTGGTGTGAGTGGAGAATTTTCCATTGATGGTGGTCGTTTTTTATTCCCTCGTTAAAATGGTACTTTGAACGGGGCTTAGATGAAAAGTAATGGTTTTTGTCTCCAGTTATTTTGTGACATATTTACTTTGGTTTGCTGCAATTTATCAAAAGTGTTGTTGAACTATTTGAAAAGAAAATTTTTTAAGGATGAAAAATGATGTTTGTTTTGCCTTCGTTAATGATTATCAGGTGTTCATGAATCGGTAATAAAAAAGTTGTTTTAGCAATCAAAATGAACTGTTTGTTTTGCCTTTGTTAATGAAAAACTGGTGGGTGGCGAAAAAAATCATGTTGGCGGCCAAACTTTGACACAAACGCTAAAATTTATGATCCTTCCGTCAGCAACAAAGATTGCATCACAATCGATCTTTCATCTTAAAACATGGAATTTTTTCCTTAACTTGTTTGTATCAGTTCAATGTAAATACTCATAAAAACATAATCAAAATAAACTGCTTCAGTAAACAATTTACTCCTGTTGAGATAAGCCTGTTTTTCGGTAATATTACCTCTACTGTATGGGGGTTCAATTGGTCAATGAGCGGCAAGTAAGGCGCGGTCGAGTGCCTGAAATGTTCTTTGGGTTGATTGATTACATCTAGCGGATGTTCTCTTAATAAGATTAACCCTCAATAAAATTAATACTTTGTGCTTTGTACTTTGTACAAGCTCTGGTGTTTCTGACTGGCAGAGTGTGGGTTCGAGTCCCGGTCTTGACACTTGTGTCCTTAAGCAAGGCACTTGGCTCATTATTCCTTTGTCCTTCGGATGGGATGTAAAGCTGTTGGTCCTGTGTGTTGTGTAATGCACGTTAAATAAACCAGTTACACTTAACGCTAAGAGAAGACATTTGCCCTGGTGTGAGTGGAGAATTTTCCGTTGATGGTGGTCGTTTTTTATTCCCTCGTTAAAATGGTACTTTGAACGGGGCTTAGATGAAAAGTAATGGTTTTTGTCTCCAGTTATTTTGTGACATATTTACTTTGGTTTGCTGCAATTTATCAAAAGTGTTGTTGAACTATTTGAAAAGAAAATTTTTTAAGGATGAAAAATGATGTTTGTTTTGCCTTCGTTAATGATTATCAGGTGTTCATGAATCGGTAATAAAAAAGTTGTTTTAGCGATCAAAATGAACTGTTTGTTTTGCCTTTGTTAATGAAGAACTGGTGGGTGGCGAAGAAAAACATTATGTGGGCGGCCAAACTTTGACACAAACGCTAAAATTTATGATCCTTCCGTCAGCAACAAAGATTGCATCACAATCGATCTTTCATCTCGAATCATGGAATTTTTTCCTTAACTTGTTTGTATCAGTTCAATGTAAATACTCATAAAAACATAATCAAAATAAACTGCTTCAGTAAACAATTTACTCCTGTTGAGATAAGCCTGTTTTTCGATAATATTACCTCTACTGTAGGGGGGGTTCAATTGGCCAATGAGCGGCAAGTAAGGCGCGGTCGAGTGCCTGAAATGTTCCTTGGGTTGATTGATTACATCTAGCGGATGTTCTCTTAATAAGATTAACCCTCAATAAAATTAGTACTTTGTACTTTGTACAAGCTCTGGTGTTTCTGACCGGCAGAGAGTGGGTTCGAGTCCCGGTCTTGACACTTGGTGTCCTTAAGCAAGGCACTTGGCTCATTATTCCTTCGTCCTTCGGATGGGACGTAAAGCTGTTGGTCCTGTGTGTTTTGTAACACACATTAAAGAAACCAGTTACACTTATCGCTAAGAGAAGGCAGTTGCCCTGGTGTTTCTTGCAGTGGCCACTGAAAGCGCTGCAGCACCTTGTAAGATTGGGTCTCCTAATGAAATAAAATAAAATAAAATGGAGGGTTTTAATTTTAAACTTGAGGGGTTGTTCCTTTCGGTAAAGGAGTAAGGGACCGTCCAAACTATTCAATATTTTTCAGGTCGTACGGAGAGCACCATTTTTTTTTAGGATCCCTCTTCAAAGTAGTACTTATCAACAACAACAAAAATCAAATTTGATGCACATTTATTTGAATATCAACATTTTTACACACCTTTTAAAGTCGTACGTGGCCTCCGACCCCCTCCCTCCTTTATGCTCTTTGTATGACTTTGAATGTTTTTTTTTTGTCTTCAGGTCGTACGGAGAGCACCATTTTTTTAGGATCCCTCTTCAAAGTAGTACTTATCAACAACAAAAATCAAAGTTGATGCACATTTATTTGAATATCAACATTTTGACACACCTTTTGAAGTCGTACGTGGCCTCCGACCCCCTCCCCCCTTTATGCTCTTTGTATGACTTTGAATGTGTTTTTTGTTGTTGTCTTTTTCCCTCTTTCTGTTTTAGACTGGTGACACTAGTAAACAGAGAGTTCCTCAAGCAGCAAGCCATACCATGGTATCCATTGGTCCTCATTCACTAGCCTCTATGATGATGATTCAACACCTAGGGAATGACAGCAGACGGGAAAGGTACGGTTTGGAAATCGCAAAGATTTAACTATACCCTCATTCATATTCTTGATTTGAGAACTGAATTCTCACTGGTTCATTCGCCATCACGTGCCAGATTTTTTTTTCTTTTTTTCTTTGGCGGTTTACCAAGCGTGTGCCAGCATTCAAGCACAGGGTAGATAGGTATGGAAGCATCAGGCATGCAACACTCAACACTCAGCTTTGTATAAGTTAGGTCTGAGCATGCGTGCATATCACATTGAAAATTAATTTCAGTTTGCTGTCGTACGGCATTTGCAACGTCTTCCATTGATGCTCCTGTCTGTTGTTGAGGTGTATCTTTTCAATGTATTTTTAACAAGAGTTTGTTACTTTGTTTTTTTTTCAGGACGAGAATGGGCGGTCCTGGCTACTATTTGGAAGAGGTAAAAAATCTTTACGGATTTGTAACTGTAAGAAATTACATAAAAATTGCCTTTGGATGATGCCATTTTTCCGCCGATCAGCTGACTTCCACATTTTTAGTTTCTCAGCTCTAGCTGCCATTTAAAATTGAAAAACACAGTACAGAGTCTTGCTGTGCTTGGCACTTTCCTCTTTTTTTTCTCTCTCTCCTTTTTTTGAAAATCTGCAGTTCACATGGTAGCTAATAAATTTTGTTTAAATTCAGTCATTTGATTTCTCTGGATACATTTCCCGATTGCAGGATATTCACAAATTCTCATTGAGCCTCCATACTATCTTGAAGGAAGTAAAGCAATCGCCAACGGGTGAAAGAAATAGTCCACGTTGTGTCCAAACCTGTAGAATAATATTTCTGGAGACGCACAGAGTCTGTAAAACCTCCTGAATGGTAACATCTGGGAGGTTCCAGGTCTAGACTAAGGGGAAAGCTAGGCAAGCATGCCATTTTCCAGGAAATTTTCACCTTCATCAAATCTCATCCCTGTAAATTAATCCCAAGTTAGTGCCAGTTTTTGACATGGAATCAGCATAAAGTCTGTTCCAGCAACCAATGTGCGTACTGTAAGTATTTTTAAGCACATCTATTCATAGGAGAGGAGTGATTGTTTTCATTATGTCAAGTAACGGACCACAAGGGAAACTGACTGGGTAAATTTCAAATGGTTTGAGGTTGAACAAAGAAAAATTGACTAGAGCGGGATTAGTTGGTAGAGCGCTGGTACATTAATCCGGAGGTCGTTGGGTTCAAATCCCGCTGTAGTCAATTTTTCTTTGTTCAACCCCAAATTGTTTTCATTATGTTTACAGGTGTCATCAGATTCACTTAGCTTTTGTTTATCTCGTTTATTTTTCTATGTTCTTGTCAAATCTACAGGAGTTTGAAGCATCACCTCCGTCTATGGAGTACATGTCATTTACTGGACCTGCAAAACTGACAAGTGAGTATGGAGTATAAATTCACATCTATAATAATAATATTACATAACAATGATTGTCATTTATATAAGGTGAATTGTGATGCCCTTGGCACACATTATCACAGTCATTGGGCTATTTATTTAAACCATTTCAGCTCCCTTGAGAGTATACAGCCTGTGCTGCCAAAATTTGTAGCGCACCAAGCTAAACCAATTGCAAGAACCATCTCTGCCCTCACAGGTACCCATTTACTCTGGGTGAAGAGAAGCAATTATAGTCAAGCAATTTGTCAAGTGTAACTTTTTTATTGGATATCATAAACATTTGGGAATGAACTAAAATTTCCTGTAGACCCATATAGTTGACCTGAACAATTTTGGATGTTGGACAAAATTTGCACTAGAAGGGTATCTTTAAATACAAAGGCATTTCACACTGTTTTACAGTGAGATTAGAGACTTTTAATTTTGTCCACTTTCAAAAGGATTCTTCATGTTTCTTTTGGGAAAATTATTGCATCACAGAACTGAATTTGACTTGGAGCCCCTCTTTAAAGGCCCTGTTACACTATTGGTAAGATCGAAAAACACAAATGTTCACAGATTCACACATAACTTACATGATTTAAAGTAAGTATTGGTAGAAAGGGTTCCTTAAAATATTTCTGCCTAAAATGCTATCGTTTCTAAGAAATGAGTAAAACAATAGTTTTTATCATGCGTGAAAAAAACTGATGTTTGAAACAGAAAAACATAAGTCTCTTTACTATTTTCTCTTGACCTCGATGACCAATTGGTTTTTGTTTGTTTGGTCATGCATATGTTGAATCACACAAAATGTGGACACTGATTTTGAGCTGTTACTAAAAGTGTACAATACCTTTAAACCAAAAGGTGATCAAGGCCAGTTACATATTTTACCTTGGTCTTTTTGCTTGTATCAAATCACACCCTTGTTCAAAGTGCACTGTGGTAATGTATGATCCTGATCATTAAGCTTTTCCCTGCTTTTATTTCTTCAGCACGGGGCCAAGGCGATAAGCCCCTGAGCATCCCAACGGACGAAAGTCATCTTTCAGATACAACCGCCCTGAATCCACCCTCGCAGACATCTCAGCTGAAAGCCTCCCCAGTCAGGAATGGTTCAAGCAGGGCAGCTCAGGGGAGTAACCGAGGGTCGGGACGTACCATGCTCCTCTCAGGGGTATGCCGACTCCCTCAATGCCGGCAGCGAGAGAACGGATGACCAGTCGCTGTCCCAGGATCTGGGCGATATTGACGACATGCTGAACGACTCTCAGAACTCACAAGACTTGGGGTCGGAGATGCAGTCGTTCGGAAGCGACTCGGGCAACTATGATCACGGAGACATCTCTGCTCACCTGGACAGTGAGGATGCTTTGAATCCTTATGAGCAAACAACGCATCTGATCCTCAACATCAACCTGACATTGAGGGCGCTCATCCTGATCGCCAAGATGCGAATTCGACCAACATGATGAAACACTACCAGCCGATTTTGCGGGAGAATTTGCAGAAGGGGATAATCAGAACGGAATTTGCGAGGATGGTGCAGCGGATGACGACCAATCGGTGAATGGTCAATCTAATGATCATGAAGAGAAGGACCCAATGTGAGAACGGCGCTCCTCCTGGCGACCTCGTTGAGGAAGATGCTCAAAGTGAGAAATCCTCAGATGCAGAGTTCCAAACTGACATTCCGTCCGAGCACAGTTTGAATATTGACGAGGCCGATGAGTTGCATGCCACTCATGAGGTCCATTTTCAGGAGGAAATCAATGGTCACCAGGAAGGAGACTGTGATGAAGAGATAAGACAAGGTACCGATGAACATTAATTAGCACAACGCTCCACAGTAATCCTAGATTGCATGCTGCACCCAATAACCAAAATGACAACCATTTCATGCTGGCTCATTGTAGATTACTAATCATGTTGTAGTAATTATCACATGTAGACCTTAATTATCCTGCTGTCGCCCTCTTGATTTCCATTGTAGTTAAAGGTTTTCTGGAAACCACGCTTGCTTGGCTTCCGGCTTGGGTACGGCTTAGTCTGTCGATTTTTGGGTTGCTTTTTGAGGGATACATTTTCTCGGACACACAATCAGGGACCGTCTAAACACGTAATGTTCTGTGCGTTGAGAGCGGTTGACGTGGCTACCCGCTCGGAATGTCCTGTGTGCGACAAGTTCAAAAGCGGGTGATGTATTGACTTGTCGGACGGTTCATCGTGCACTATGCATGATGGGGTGTCATGCTTCGTTGGCTCGGCACAAACAGGGACAAAAGGCGCTGGAATCAACGATCAAATTTACTCTTTATCGGGATGTTTGTGTAAATCTGTCTGAACTACCAGAATTACGATTGATCGAATGGTTGCCACGCTTGTTTCCATTGTTCTCAGCACTGGTTACAAGTGCTAGAATCCAGCGTGCCATGGCCGATTTTCAGCCGAACGAAGGGTTTTGAAAAAGGTCAAAGGAACCAAACTTAGGCTGAAGGAACATATAGCCTGGTACCTTTGTTGTCTAACGAGGCACAATATTCAATATCATTCTGGCATACAGTGACCTTGACCCCAGGCAGCAGCATGATAGAATTCTAATGCAGATTCTATTGCAGATTCTATTGCTCAAGCCAATGTTTAGATGACTGTTAGATAGAAAATAAGGTTCATAAAGTTAATCTGCTTATTACAAATTACATTTAAAGATGCTTGATCCAAATTTTGCAGATTTGACTTGAAAATTTAGATGTAAATTTTAAATAGCTTTTTGAATAGATTTGAGAAATCAAATCATCCCTTAGGGTGATTCTTAAAATCCCAGGTTGTATCTAAACTTGGGTGTGATCCCTGGCTACACGGCAGTTACAGGTTGAATGGCTTCTGACTGGCACCCTAAAACAAAGATGTTGTCCAAATAGGGAGAGACCACCAACATTAGGGCTGGATAGCTCAGTTGGTAGAGCGCCGGCACGTTAATCTCGCTCAGTCAATTTGTCTTTGTTCAACCTAAAATTAAATTTATAAGTCTTCATTTAAGGTATTGCAAGAAAAAATCTGCCAATGATAAAAAAAAAATATTATTAAAACAAAAAAATGTAATTATTGTGGAATCTTGTCATTATCTAACGTGCATCGGCAGTACGAAGAATTATGCATGTTTACTTTGCATTGTCAGTGGCATATGCAAAAGTTTTTGTAGTTTTTGTTTTGAAACAACATCATCTGTCAAATTGGTGTTGACAAAAATTTATTAAAAAACGAAATTCTTTCACAAAATCAGCAGTGCAACTTAATCGAGAACCGGTCACTGTAGAAATTTATAGCAATTTTCTGTGAAATCAGTTTCTGCGCGCAACTTCTATATGACTTCACTCAATTGGCAAATAAAGCACTCAATCAAGTATTGTTGTTATACCACGGTAATAGATTGTGAATTTGTATTGGTAGAGAACCAATCATGTGATGTGCTACAAACACGCATGTACATGGCTCAGGGGAGCATGAGTGATGTACCCCACGGGGTACATTACCTACATCGTGCCCATCGTTGGTCGTTTCCAGCCCCTTGTACTATATTAGAAATAGTAATTACACTGCATAAGGTAAATTGATTTACCTTCCTGTGCAATGTGCCGTAGGGAACAGTGAACAATATTTATATCGACGACTGCCACTGTTGTTTACAATTCGTTCGCCACTGCTCCTCTGTTTTTTTTTAACTGTGCCTGTTTCGTTGCAATAATGTTGGAAGATGAAAACAGATCGCCCCAAAGAAGAGGGAATATATTACCATGGTATAACAAAACAATTGTTACAAGCTCTGTGATGGGGTCCATGTGTTTTGTACACCCTTACAGGGCTCGAGTTCGGAGGGAAAAATTCTCAAGATCGTGGGGCTTGTAGCTCAAATTGTTTTAATGAACCAGAATTTGTTTACAAGACCATAATTGAAATGGAAAAATACCCCAAAATACATCGTTTTAATTTGAGCGGGTACTAGAGGCCTATAAGAAGATTGATCTCATTTGTATTGTGGGTAAGAATTCTTAGATACTCAACAGAACTGACAGAGATTTACAGACTGGAAGTCAACATTTGAACAAAAACACAAGACTGCTGGCTTTTCAAGTCATGAGTTTACTGGCCTGATGCTAGAATCACTGGCCTCTGGCCTGGGGTCCAGCTTAAATTTCAAGCCCTGCTCAGGGGCAAATGACCTCGCTTCGTATGATGTGGAACAAGGGCACTTAGACTACAGTTTAGTCATCGTGCTAATCAACAATAAATATTTTATTATTTTTTCATTTTTATAGTAGGTTGACTTGCCAAAATTGTTCTTTGCTTCAACATTATATATCTCTTACATAGATCCTTGTCTTTCTATATTTTCTCATATAATTCATAGTTTATTTCAACAATAAATAATTCAAAGTTTGAAGAGTTACACAGTTTAAGACCTATTTCAACAATAAAGTATCATGGCTGATAAAGACACATAGCTGGAACTGTTTAAGTGCGGTTAGCTAAAGCGCTTTTGGCATTCATAGCCATTTGGTCATACTGCGGCTTATACACTGACACCTCAATCTTGTTTTGACAATTCCTGGGCACTGCAGCATTTTCACCTGGCGGCTTTCATGCCAAAGATTACGATAGCTGGGCGCAAGCTTACACATGCGCATGCTGTACTTAATGTACAATCTATTAGTACGTGCGAATGTGAGCTGTAAATTTTTGGAGGGTTTGAACAGTATACACGGCAAAATAAAGTTTGACACGTGACGCATGTTCCACCAATCTTGTTTCTCAAAAAATAACGGTAAGATAACGGAAAGCCAGAGCTGATTGATTGAGATTTGTTGGGTTTTCGACTAGGAATGTTATTTTGAAAGTTTAGTTTTGTTTTAAGTTTACACCTGTTATGCTCATTGTTAAGAAAGGTTTTGGATCACAGATGTTTCATGATCGTAAAAGATGACATTAGAAATTAATTGTATTTTAAAAACAACACAAATCATGAATAGGATTAGAGTCTTATTCGCCCTTTGCACGGTCAGCCATTTGCGTGTAGAGCCTCAAATTACAGCAGTTAAAAGAAGCATTATATAACTCTGTATTCTCACGATAATGTAATCATTAAGGACGCTTTCATCCAAACAGCTACATAAATACAGGCCTCGAACTTGTGTTCAAAAGGGCACGGCAATTTCCCCAAAATGAAGGGCACCCAACGAGGAAAGTTTGAATTTGTATTGAAGGTTTTTAAGGGCACCCACAGCAATTGCTGTGGTGCCGTTGTGAAATTCGAGGCCTGTAAATACAATACAAGTGAAGCATGACGTCGAGGCTCTACACGCACACGGTGGATCCCTGAAAGTAGCTAATAAACAGCCAAGTTAATAATGGTTTAATATACAACTTGATTATATTTAAAATATGATTTTGTATGTTAATTATGGATTTAATAAATGGAGTGATAAACATAAAACAATTTATGTTCAAACTTTTTGTTTTGCGTCAAAATTAAGATCATGTTGTCATTTATACTTCTGTATTTTCTGTATAACCTAAAAGAAGCACCTAACTTTTAACTGTGAAGCTTAATAAAGTTTTTGACTTTTGAAGCTCACAGCCATTTCTAACATAAAATCTTCACACAACATCTGTTTCATATCAACACCCATAAAATTTGTAATTTTATGATAAGCTCAATATGGGCCAATAATTATGCACCTTTAAACTGAGTTATCACTTGTTATTAATTAAAATATGATTGAACATTTGATCATTCTGAGTGAAATGGGAACTTTTCAGAATAGTATGTGACGCCCCGCTCCACAATCAGACACTTTTTGGAAATAGTGAGTGAAATGGCATTGAATAGTGGAGACAACCGAAAACATCAGCCAGGATGATATGAGGTCTCAGACATCTTGTATGAGAGAGCTTTTAACTGAGAGTAAAAATCATCTTTGTCTAACACTCCATACTAGAGGTAAAAGAGCTCAAAGTTTGTGAAAGAACATTAGGTCAAAAGTTCAACACCGGTAACTCACAATTCACATGACCTCAAACACTCAAAGTTGTCAAATTTTAGCAAAGTTTGGGATGTTTTGATTTGAAATGGAATGACATATATTTTGAAAAAATACGTACCTGTTAGTCCCTAAAGTGTTATTTGAAAGCTCTTAAGCCCGGTTCATACTTCCTGTGTATGCGAATGCGAAGCGAATATTGACGTCACAAATTCGCAACGAATAGTTCGCAGCGGTTGAGCTGTGCTCAACTCTTGCGAACTATTCGCAGTGAAAACACGTCAATATTTGCTTCACATTCGCATTCGCAGGAAGTATGAACCGGGCTTTACTCTCATCTCTTTGATGAGCAACCCTAGTTTTGAGTCTGGTAAGAAGGAAATGTCTGGTTCTGGCAAGAAGTGCCTGGTTTGGGAAAGAATTCCCCAGCTTGGGCTTGGAGCATCACATACACACCTCCTCCATCTTGGTGTCTTCATTTTTTTCTCATCCATCTTATTCATCTCTTAATCTTCACACTGCCTCATCACTCCCTCAGATTGAGCTGATGAATTAGCCTTCCATCGCTTCTACTCTGCAACTTAGCACGCCCTGCTCTATCTATGCACCTACTCTGCACTCTCTTCAGCAGCTTCCTGTAAGATCTCTCCTTCAAACTTAATCAGCTTTATTATTTTTTTCATTAAACTTTGTTCTTACATGTAACACCTAGTGGAGTTTGTATTCGTGTAACTTCTTTGTATATCTCTTTAAAGGCACTGGACACTATTGGTAATTACTCAAAATAATTGTTAGCATAAAAACTTACTTGGTAACAAGCAATGGAGAGCTATTGATAGTATAAAACATTGTGAGTAATGGCTCCCTCTGAAGTAACGTAGTTTTTGAGAAAGAAGTAATTTCTCAGTAAAATATTTGAATTGATTTTGAGACCTTATGCGTGAGGTCTCGAAATCAAGCATCTGAAAGCACACAACTTCGTGTGACAAGAGTGTTTTTTCTTCCATTATTATCTCGCAACTTCGACGACCAATTGAGTTCAAATTTGTGCATATGTTGAGATACACCAAGTGAGAAGACTGGTCTTTGACAATTACCAAAGTCGTCCAGTGTCTTTAATGGTTAAGATTCTTTTCCCAAAATCACAGTTGCTTGTTTTGATTGCTGCAATCTAAATTTGCCTTATCGGACGTGCACAAAATACACTGACTATAAATTAACTGTTTTTCATCTGTTTTCTCCACTAAAAGTGTGGTCAGGTTGGTTGTACTTTTCGGTCATTGAGAACTTGATTAGTTGAACGAATCTACTCTTCAAAAAACTAAAAACAACAACAACAATGATGTACTTTGCTTTTAACTTGAAAAGATGCCACTTCACAACAAATCGTGTGAATATTTTGTGTGCATTTTCCCTTTCAAACGAATCCTGCTCCTTTAAATTACATAACTTCATACCAATATGCTGTCCATTGACATTTTTTAAAGTAGTTCGAGCCCCATGCATGTGGCTTGAAATATTTATAGACAGTGCATCTTATAAACGGTTTTACCAAAGACTATGTATAGAGCGATGGAGACTGGAGCTCTGTCTATTGTTTGAATGTGAAACACGCATGGGCGCCATTTCAGCAAGCAAATGTTTTGTCATATCGTTGAGTGCACTGGTCACTGTCTGCAATGATCTATTGCTGCGTCGGGAGAGTTGCTCGCTGAAATGGCGTCCAGTGCACATTTCACATTATTGTGCCTTCGGTGCTCTAATATCTTTGGTTTTACTCCTCTATAGTGGCAGTCAGTGGCATCATTTCGTTTTTTTCTAAAGATAATCTACATTGGTGTGTTAAAAATTCTCTACTCGCACACTTTCATGCACTCTTTTTTTTCTTTCTTTTCTTGTGTGGGCCAGCACCTGACCAAATTCTGAACCGCCACTTTCTAGCAGTTACCCGCGACAGCATGAATCGACCCAAATCGGCCAACCCAAGGCTGTACGGCCAAGGCAAAGAAGGCCAGAACCGTTACGGTGGGAAGGGGAGGCCTGCATCAGCTGAAGTGGGTGTGCGTTCCGTTTTTACCATTGAGATTGATGGCTCAAGTGGGAATCCCTCTTCAAGATCAATACAAACTGTTCCAATAGGTAAAGTCTAATTTTTTCATGATTTTGTTTTATTAGTCTAAGCTCAAGAGTTTGTAAAGATTAGAAGATGTGGCCTAACCCTTTTAGCAATGCTCTGTTTTTAAATCGGTGTAGTGCAATGCATTTTAAAGACAGGCTCCAACGTCAAATTCAGTTTTGTGATCCACTCATTTTCCAGAAGATAGAGATGATGAAAACTAAATTACATGTCTCTTACATTAAAACTGTAAAATGCCAAAGTGTTTGATATTCTTCAAGTGCAATTTTTGGCAAAATCCAAAAACGTTCGATGTCGTCACACTCCAAATATATGGTCTGTACACTTTTGTACAGAGAATTTTTTAGTTCATTCCTGAATTTTTATGATATTGAATCAACACAGCGTTGAATTTGACCTTTTGACTGCAGCAAAATGTTCTCTTTAATTTACAGTCTTTTTTTGTTTTTGACGTTCTATGGTGTCACGTTTCAAATTTTGCTATAAATGAGAATCAAATAAAATGGCATTTTACACCATTTTAACGTGGGCTAGAGACTTGTAATTTTCCCCCACTTTCATGAGGACGCTATCTATTGGAAAATGAGTGAATCATAGAACTGAATTTGACCTTGGAGCCTCTCTTTAAGCATCAAGCTACTACTTTTTTTTAAAGACATTTTTATGAAAATGAAAATTCTAGAAACAATGACAGCAATCAAAGCATAGGCCTACACAAGTTCAAAGATGCCTTACCAAACTTGATTTTGGTCACTAATTGAACTTTTACATGGATAGTTTAAAGGTCATGTGGTGTGGTGTAGCTAGTGCGTTATAAACATGGACAATATTGGGCTGAAAATTGGAAGGATTTTATTGGCCTTGGACTGCTAGGGTTAAGGAATGTAATTTCTAAGCAAGTTATAAAACGAGGGAACCATCATAAATATTCAATGTTGTATGACATTTTGGGCTTGCAATCTGTTTTTGCTTATACTTTCTTCTTTTTTGGCTAGCAAAGTTGTATGCTTAGCAATCTGGATATTGAAATTTGGCTTACTATGGTGTTCTGCATTTCAATAATTTTCTGCTTACTGAATTTAATTGAGAAACTCTGTGCTTGCTATAAAGGCAGCTTATTTCTGCTATGTTAAGCATGCATACAAATACTCTTTTCTAGTAAGGTTTGCAATAACACTGTGTACATGAGTAGGATTTGAAACTTTGTATGGTGGAGATACAATCTAGTAAGGTTTGCAGTAACACCATGTACATGACAAAGATTTGAAACTTTGCACGGTGGAGATACAATCGAGTAGGCCCTAAAGGTTTGTAGTAACACCATCTACACAAGTAGAATTTGAAACTTTGCATGGTGATGATACAATCTAGTAAGGTCCGGGTAACACCTTGTACAAGAATTTGTTTTAAATTGAAATCTTATCAAAGATCCAACATTCTTTCAATTTGAATTCATGGAAAGTGTTATCAAAGAGGAATTTATGAAACCTAAAATCATTCCTCGAAAAATATCTTTTGCTTGTTTGTTGCTTATCATCATGGGTTTAGAATCACCCAATTCCTTTATTTGTTTTGAGTTATCAGACAGGTTGATTACAATTTTTTTATAAAAGCCACAACACAAAGACTAATCTGATTAATGAACGTGCTACCTAGCTGAGGCCAAGTTAAAAAAATACACCAGTTGATCATCCTTTTTTTCAGAAAGAAGAGAATGAAGGTTTTATTTTTATTTTTACTATTTCTTTCAAGGAGGAAAGAGTCAGACTAAAAAGTTGCTGACTTTATAGAATTTAGAAACCAAACGACGATTGTGCTAAGATGAAATGAAAATACATGAAAAAATTAAGTCTTTTTGGAGACAAAAAAAAAAAGGATGCGGCTTCAAAAATGGATGAGGGCAAGGACAATCAACCGGTGTTTATTTTCTACTCGGCCTAAGAGGTAGCGACTGGTCATGCAGGTTGATTACAACTTGCTGATTATAGAAGCCACAACAAGGGGATTAAAGTGATTAATATGATAGCTGTAGCTTGTTTGGATGCGCTACTACCTTATCCATGTGCAGTGTATCCATGGCATTGCCCCTGTTTATCTTCAGAGTTTAGTTTAGGAGTACAAACCAGCTATGGGGAATCTTCTGTCTTCACATATAAATCCCTTCTGACTCCCCCCAGTTATCAAAAACCAAGTCGTATGGTTCCCGCTCTTCCCAATATGCAGCAGCTCAGTTATGGAACAGTCTTCCAGAGGTCGTTAAACAGGCCGAAACATTAGAACAAATTCAAAGCTCGGGTGAAAACATACCTGTCTACTTTGTACAACTGTAACTTTCCTCATTACAGCACAGAGGGACCTCACTGTGATATGCGCCATATAAGAATGGACTTTTTATTATTCTTATCATCCCCTTGTTCGTATGCCATGGGAAAGTTTGTCATTAATAAATAATGAGTGGTTTATTACTTGACATTTAAATTAAAAAAGTCGCATCCCCTCAAGGTGATCCCGTGGCTGCTGCTTCCCAGGTTGTATCGTAAACTTGGGTGTGATCCCTGGCTACACGGCAGTTAACGGTTGTATGGCTTCTGACTGGCACCCCCGAACAAAGATATTGACAAAATAGGGAGACCGCCAATATAGGGCTAGATAGCTCAGTTGGTAGAGCGCCGGTACGTTAATCTGGAGGTGGTTGGTTCAAATCCCGCTCTAGTCAATTTTTCTTTGTTCAACCCCATACTATTTGAAATTTACCCAGGCAGTTTCCCTTGTGGTTTATTACTTGACACATAATAAATAATGAATCAGCTGAAAAGATACCTGCTACGATTATTTCACGTTTTGAACGTAACCAAAACATAAGTTTCATCACGGTTACTGTTGTGGTAGCAAAAGCATTTCTTATCATTTTTAATTCCATTAGTGATGTTATTTAGTACATCGTGGGGCCAGGCCTGTCTTGTGTGTGCGTTCCCAGAGAGCACGATTTTAAAGGTAGTGTCATAGATTGGTAAATACTCCAAAAATGAATGACCATAAAAAAACTTACTTCGTGGGAAGCGCTGCAGCTGTTGATGGTGTAAACTATTTGAGAAAGGATTCCCGAAGGATTCTCTTTGAGGTAACCTGGCTTGGATGATTTTCACCAAAAACATTTGAATCTGAGAACGACTCTGATAAAACATTTGAATCTGAACGACTCTTGCATGAAAACATTTGAATCTGAGGAAACGACTCTTGCATGAATCGTTGCTCAGATTTCTGAAAGTTGGTGTCTGTTTGGGGATTGCTGCAGTCAGAGAGAGGCGGTGGTACCCGCTGTCACCTCACTCTAGATGGATGTGACGTTCTTGTGAAAACACTGACATGTTTTCTCAGCAAGAGGATTTTGTATTTAGCTGAAACTTTTACATGTGACTCTTGTTATATCTTTGTTTTGTAATTTTGCCAGTCTATGAGCCTACCTTTACATGAACTAAATTGAGGGGGGGGGGAATGAAAAAGGGGTCGCATCAACAGGTATATTCTCAGCTGATTTATTATGATTAATAACAAACGTTTGCATGGCATTTGGGTAAGTTAGTATAGCACACAATCATGCTTTAAGCAGCAGCTCACCAGGCAAGTTTATTACAACATGTGATTAAATCGCAACATGGAGATGGAGCTCTACTACAACAAATACAGTGCTGGACCAGTGTGTATATAAAGAATGCAAAACAGAGATAAGGTTGTCTAGCAGATCTTGTCTGGTTGTTTTCTGACATTGATACAAGGTATATAGGGTGATTTAGGATAACAGTTATTCACAACCACGGGATGACACAAGGTTTTAATGCCTCAAAACGAGTTGTAGTTCACCATGGCGAATGATTATGCTGTTTGGACTCTGTTCCCTCCCAGACCTCTCGTTAAGAAATATGGTTAGTTTTCTTCAAAGATTATATTCAGACATGCAACAGATCAGCTGAATGCTTCTCTTTTTGTTGTGTGATAATAGTGCCGTAGAATACTTAGGTTGAAAAAACTCACTGTAAAAAGTTATATATGTTTGGCCAGTTTCTCTTGTTTCAAAAATTACAAAGTTGCACGTCTGTTTATGAAGTAATTTGTTTGTAGATTTTTAAATGATTATTTTAAGGAAGGTTTCAGGACGGGACAAGTTTATGTGTTGCTATCACACTTGAGTATTTCTGGTTGTTAGTTTAGAAGTAATTCAATGGTTACTTGCGTTATATTGGCATTTAGATTAGGAAATTTAGTCTTATGTAGCACCTTACAAGGTGCAGCAGTGCATTCAGCTGCCACTACCAGAAACACCGGGGGCAAACCCCTTCTCTTAATGGTAAGTGTTCTGGGTTCCTGCATGCATTACACAACACATGGAACCAACGGCTTAATACATCCCATCCGAAGGACAAAGCATTTATGGTTTAGTGTCTTGCTCAAGTACACAAGTGCCATGACCAGGAACCTAACCTAACGACAACGCCAGAACTTAAGTCCGGTGAACTTGAGTGGTCTGCCACGACACTCCACAAGCATCAAGTTCCAAGTCGGGAATATTTTTCAGAACAGTGGTTCGTCAAAGTTGTGACACAAACTGCAACAAATATTTACTCCAACTTTGCCAGTAATTTTTGTATTGTTCTTGATACAGCTTACATGTCCCTCAGGGATGACCACCGGAATCAATTGCAACAACGCACACTACCTCTTGTCGACCAAAGAAGACCTCACTTTAGGGGTGCCCCGCCGATGTCCCCAGCCATCAGAAAGAAACCACTGACACCCCGTGGTACACCGAGGCACAGCCCTACGGTGTCGCCCAGGGGAAGTGATAATGGTGGCTCCCCTGCTCCAAGCCGGGACATGTCACCAGCCGGAACCAGAGACAATTCTGTTTGTGAGTAAACTATTCTGTTGACTAAAGCGGGTTGATGCCACACTTTGAGTTTTTTTCCATGGTCACATATCTCACAAGATGGCTGATACAGTAGTCCATTAAATGCTATCAACTGTGTCCATGAGTAACAATGCTGCTGTGCATTCTTCAGCAGCCAGCATTACTTTCTCACACAGACTGTTGTTTGATTGTTGGTCATGCAATTACGGTTGTGAATGGTCAATACATTAAGTGACAGGACTTAATGGATTTGGGGTATTGACAAGCGTTCCAGTCACTTATTTACAGTAGGGCCCTACTTAGTTTCTCTGTTTTTTGTTTTTTTCACATCAGATTCTGCGACTGGAAGTCGTAGCGACAGTCCCATGACTATTGTTCTCCAAGCTAACCTGGACCACCTGCAGGAGACTGGGAGTCTAGAGGCCACAATGCCCAACTTGATGCAGATGTCCCGTTCGTCGGTGTGGAGCGAAGGACCTCCCGAGCCTCCGGCATCTCTGGACGATGGGTACGTTGACCAAGCCAGCATACTGCAGTACACTCACAGTCTACTTCACCATACTTACCCGTAGAGCCACTACTAATGCATTTTCCCTAACCGACAGGTTCGATTCACAACAGGCACCTTTGAGAGAACAAACAAAATGGACACTTTTGTACATTGAGAGCTGAAGTATTTCCAAAAGTCGCCTGCAGGCGTTGTTTAGAGATTCTAATTTGGTGACGTATTTTATCGACTTCTAATCGACGGGGGCACTTCGGACGAAATCATTTTGCAGGATGCTTTTGACCATTGTTCTACCTTTATGTAACAAGCAGGCTTTCGGATAAAAATTACTCAACTTCTTTACCAAAGTATGCCCCTGCGAGATTATGTATATTACAAAACTATAGTGTCTCTACAAACCTACATCTCATTGAGTAGAAATAAAGCAAACATGAGAGATGAAACCAACCTCTTCGGACACATGTTACTAATTGATTCCATTCCTTTTCACACCAGCTGGAGTGACATCCACGAAGCCACGTACGGAGAAGCCAGTCCAATGTACCACCTCGCCCCTCCTGAAATACAAATCCAGAGACCGAGCTCGGCCCCTACCTCGCGGTCGTCGA
This sequence comes from Pycnopodia helianthoides, assembly GCA_032158295.1. Classification (NCBI taxonomy): domain Eukaryota; kingdom Metazoa; phylum Echinodermata; class Asteroidea; order Forcipulatida; family Asteriidae; genus Pycnopodia; species Pycnopodia helianthoides. The sequence goes on from CM063248.1 coordinate 18,033,288, forward strand.
GCTCCCTGAGCCCCGCTGGCTCGTCGAGGCCGTCCTCGGCCCGGGTCAATCGTAGGTCGAGCGCCTACACGGAGAAGTCTCCCCTGGCAGGGATGAGCTCTTCTAGACCAAGGACGGTCAGTACGTCAAATGGGAAAGAGTGGAAGGGGAGACCCCTGCCGATGTTTGGTGCGGCAAAAGATCTGGTGAGTAATTCTTGTGTTTATTAACTTTTATTTGTTTTTGATATTTATTACAAAAACGAACACAAATCGTAGCCTCAGGCCAAATTGGATTTGGTCTTACAAAAATGTTAAAAAGGTACGCTAAATGAGTCGTTAGTTGGTAAATGCATTATTGAATAACAGCCAAAAGAGGTCAACAGGGTCTACATTTCTATACGTCTCTTGGTGTTTTGACTTCCATAACTTTTGAACCAAAGGTGGTATCAACACAGGGTTTTCATATCCTTAAACCTGAGATTGTACTTCTTTCAAATAGATAAATAAATTTAAAAATTGACAAGGGTCGACAAACGACTCATTTAGCTTGATTGCATCACATATGGTCATTTTATACAAGGGAAACTGACTGGTAAATCAAAAAAATTTGAGGGTTGAACAAACAAAAATTTACTAGACCGGGACTTGAATTTGCAACCTCTGGATTAACAAGCCTGGCTATACAGCAGTTACAGGTTGAATGGCTTCTGACTGCCACCCCCGAACAAAGATGTTGACAAAATAGGGAGACCGCCAACATAGGGCTAGATAGCTCAGTATGTAATAATAATAATATTTATTCGTGCAAAACATTCACAAGTACATGTACAAACATTTAGAATATATTAAAAACTTACGTTAGACAACAGTGGGATGCCCAGGAGAGCATAAAAGTTACGCCGGCACGTTAATCCAAGGTCACAGATTCAAACTCATTTAGTCTTTTTTCAAAAAAAAAAAATTTCAGGAGTGGGAGGCCAAAGCAAACCAGAGAGCTCAAGAGGCTAAAACATCAGTAAACATCAGGGAGCTGTTCGGAGGCTCGGCCACCAAGGAGTATCGTAAGGAGCTGGAAAGGCAGGAACGGGAACGGTGGGGGAAGCAGCAGAGAGATTCCCGGAGCATGAGCAAGTAAGAATCCAATGCTAGTTTATTTTAGTCTCTTCATTGTGCTATGCTCATTTGAGGAGAGACGTTGGTCTGGATGCACAGAATTAAATAGGTCTTGATAGACGCCATCTTTACGAGCAACTTGGGTTTTGGGTTTGAATCACGTTAACTCTTTTACACAGCCAAGTGCTTCACCGACCAATCATGCAGGCAAGGTTTTAGCCAGGATTCGGTAAAAGGGTGTCCAAATTTGCATGAAGTTTAAAAACTGGGTGTCCAAATTGCTCACTTACAATACATTTACATGTAAATGACAGATAAAACTTGGTGTCCACATATAAAACAGGGTGTCCAAAAGACACACAGACACCCCCCTCTGGCTAACACTATACATGCAAGGAATTTCATACAACTCGTGCATGCTGCACGCGGGATTTATGCATAGTTGTGCATTCAATTTGCCCATAAAGACCGGCGATGTTACACTGCATTAAGTGTGAACTATGTATGTGACATTGTATTCTGGCTGTTTGTTAAAACGCTTGTGATTGGCCCATGGTTATAATGCTATTAGAATTGATTTTGTGTACTGTATTTGCATTGATTTTTGCTTTCTAATACTGCATGTGTACCTGTCTCGTGTCGGCCATTTTTCTTGTTGTCTGTCCAGCAAGGAAGAGAACAGGCGTTTTGCTTCACTCTTTTCCTACAAACCGACTTTAAAAATGAATGTACTCATGCATTCCCCTTTTCATATGTATATCTATGTACATGTATATCTATTGCATATGTGCTGTCATGACTGTATATAAATTGTTGAACATTTTTGTACAACAGTGTTTTCTATTTTGGCTTGTTGCTATTAGTATGGAAGTTAATGTTTCTTCGATCATTTGTGTTTTTATATTTGGGATGAAATTTGACATAAACCATCCCAGATCATATTTGTTATTATGTTAACCCCTGGTAATTTGCTGCAACTCTTTCATGTGGTATTTATTATTGTCTTGTATAATTGTTGACACTGATTGTTGTTTTTCTTTCAGCCTTATCTTTATATCTGATGATTGGTATATTTTTCAGTTGTTTCTTTTGAACTGTTTCCTACAATTCACTTGAAATTCTTATTCTTGTGTGAATTTTTCATATTTGTTTTGCATAGTTGTTTTCTTCCTGCAGTGAAATATTTGCCGGTTGTTTTTATCACTATGCATTATTTAAGTTCTGTGTGTACTCTTTGCATTATTGTGATATTACATGATTGCATTGTTGATGTATCCATTCCACCGGTATTTATTGCTGCTATAATTATGTGTCAATTTATGGACAAAGATTTTGTTCTCACGAAACTCAGTAATATTAATTGTCATCTCTCATTTTGCTGTTATTCTTTCCAGTCTTTTAGATTTTAACAGTATGTTTCTTGAGGCTCTTGAAAGGCCTACAAGGGTTTCCCTTCTTTTTTCCCCAGCTTGACTCTAGAAAACCTGACCCTTGAGTCATCGCCAAGATCTATCACTTGTCCACTTGTTTTCTTGCGAGAATTTTATTCTCTGACAGCGTGCTGGTGAAACCACATGCAAGGGCAAACAAATTTATAATCTACGTTTTTGTAACTTTGGTAGATCCTTGTCTATGTTTCTCGGCAAGTACTTCAGTTTGTAGTTGTGGTTTCATTAATTGAATGCGTATTGTTGTTACCACAATCTTTCACACGTTTATTTTGACTGAAAAAAACTCAATTTTGTCTACAAAGTTTAAACTTAGTGGACAAACTTCACTTTAAAGTAACTCACCTGTCACTGTTTCACACACATTTGGCGGGTTCACCTTAAGTTGAACTCTGACATGATACTTGCTCTACCGTCTAAAAAGAAAAACTGTGACAGATTTGTTTAGATTTTATCATTTTGCAACATTGTTTTTCCCGCCTTTTTAGGTTTTATAAGGATCATCTGATGAGGAAAGAGATTGCAATGATTCAGCGGGAGGACATCTTCAGTCGAGACTGGGAGAGAAACTATCTGTCGGACAAGATGCTGAAAGATCGGATGCGACAGGACAAGTGGAGTGAACTCATGAGGCAGTAAGTTCACGTCCTTTGTGGTGTCGTCCATTTTTTGAAAGTCAATGTCTGTAAAACTTAATATTTGTTTATATAAACATATTCCATTCAATTGTGTGAATGGGTTGTGTGATTATTTATTTGTTTTCCTTTTTGCAACTTTTCAGCTGATCAGCAGATTTATTTACTTTTTTTGTTCTTGTTTAGTAACATGTACACCTGAAAAACATTGTGCAAAGTCTTGTCTGTTGGGCGCTTTACTCTACTTCTGTTTTAAAAAATGAAGTTAAATGTCCGTTTTTCTTTTTCATATAAATTTGAACAATAAGAATGCAAAGACTTTGCTCCCAACTTTGTTCTCAGGGTTGATCGATCTTGTTGCGCTGCTTGCACGTAACCCCTGGTATTGGCTACGGTATTTAAAATATGCCAGTATATTACACATTTTAATTAAGCCTGTGGCCGACCCTTTCTAGGCACGTGTATGGTAGCCCGCAAAAGAGGCATCAAGTCACAGAGCAGCTGGTCACCACTCATTCTTCTTTGATCTTGTGACATGTCTAACTGTACGCAGTGTAGGGTGACCGTGTAAAAACATGATTCTGTTTTTTGAATCGTGTGAAACTTGCATTTTGACACACCCGTACTAAGTGTCCTACAAGCGCCGTGCAAGTGCTCGATAGTTTTTACCAAACGTGCCAAAGCAGTCAATTTTCAAAGCATCGTCTTTCAGCACATCCCTACCCACATCCCTACCAGGGGTTAGTGACGAGAGGTATTGATACGATGCGCTGCCCATGGTAGCGAGACTGTGCAATCTGGTAGAACTCATTGCAATAGGTTTCGTATGCTGCAACCTGACATTTTAAAGTCTCCAGTTTGGCCCAGATGTACCTTTGATAAGTTGGTGTTTTTTTAACATTTTCTTTCGTCATTAAGAAAATAATATAACAACAATTTGTCTCCCCTGTACAGACAAGCCCTGGACAACAGAAAAGCCTTGGGTCTGCTGAAGAGGATTGGACCAAGTGTAGATATATGGGAGTAAGTATCTGATTCCACTGTTCAATCTTGTTGTTTGCAAATGTCATATCGTTTTTGAAATCATAGCTTCAGATTAGGAAAACTGAGCTTTCTTAATTAGTTCCGTACCTGTGGGTAGTATACAAACATAACATGGTTTGAGGTGGACAGTCCCGATAGCTCCCTGAGGTGTTGGAAGTTAATAAACTAGTTCCTGAGTGAAGCTGAGGGAACTAGTTTGTCAACTTCCAATACAGAGTTTGTCAACTTCCAATACAGAGTTTGTCAACTTCCAATACTGAGGGGAGCTATAGTCGACTGTCCATCCGAAATAAACCATGTTATATATTTTTTTAACTACGGCTCAATCTTCTCAAGTTAGGCATCAGTTGAGCTGCGGAAATAGCCGAGTGACATTCACTCGCTTTTGTTGCTCCCACTTGGGACTCATTCAAACAAGATGTTTCAATGGAGGGTTACTTTTTATAACGTGTACCTTTTAGTCGTGTGTAGCTTGAATTGTTGGCTGGTGCAGTTTGTGGTTCAATATTTTACATCATCTGTTAAAGGAACATTACAGAATTGGTTTTTGCTAACGAAACAGTTGCTGGCAGTGTAAGCACTTTATGTAATCCACCATATACATAAACTGACAAACCTGTAGAAGTTTGAGATCGATCGGCCATCTGGGTCACGAAAAAATAGTGAAAAACCGACTACACATTTGCATGAAATCATATAGATTCAACAAATGAATAAAACGCTCACTGAGCGATAAACTCCAATCGGAAAATCAGTTTATTCATTTCTCATCAAATATGGCATTTCAGACAGAAATATTTCAAGGGATGTTTTCTACTATCATCATCGTGTAAGTTTTATGTAAATCTGTGATCAAAAAGTATATTTTACAAGTTTTTTTCTTACCAATTCTGTAATGCTCTTTGATTATTTCACCGATTTGTTTGGTGCTGTTTTAATTTGTTCAGTCATGGATGTAAGGCGCTTTATAAGCAGAATTTTTGATCGTTATTATGGTCATGAGCAGTCCCCCTCTGAGTGCTTTTTCAGAGGGTTTAAACTTTCAGTGTGTCCCATACGCAACTGCACAAAGTCATGAAAACGTACTATTTTTGAAGCAGTTGGTCATTGCACAGTCCCGGATAGGTTTGCAGTGTTGTTATTACACGCTATCAGAATGCTCTTTGCTAATTTTTGTCATAACTTGCTTAATTTCAGAAACCACAGTCTGTTTATATTGTACTCTTCATTTACGCTATTGTCATGTTATATTATAAAATGGCATTGTTTGTTTTTACAATTCTTTTGCATTGCGAATATTTACTACCTAAAAATGTATTTGAGAGAAAACAATCCAAGATATTTCGTCAAAGGTTTATTGATAATTATTATTAAAATTGCTTTGATTTCAGTTTATTCCATGGGGGAAAGAGAGGCGTTACTAAAGCACAAATGAAGAAGGCGGCCATTACCATCCAAAAGTAAGCTTTTTGTTTTCTAATAATTTTAGGGTTGCACAAAGAAAAATTTACTAGAGCAGGGCTTGAACCCGTGTCCTCCGGATTAACGTGTCAGTGCTTTACCAACTGAGCTATCTAGCCCTAATGTTGGCGGTCTCCCAATTTTGTCAATGTCTTTGTTCAGGGTGCCAGTCGGAAGCTATTGATACTTTTTGAAGAGTCCGACTTGATTCTTTTCAATGAGCTATGATTCAAGATGGCCTCTCATCACTTGGCAAGCTAATAGTGGTTATGGGTCTCTGGATTTGGAAGGTCTTTTAGTCCCCTCGTCGTTTGTATAACTGTTCCCGAAATCAAACTGGTATACCAGAGTTCCTTAACCACACTGAAGTGTCATCGTTGAGTTTGACCAGGGGCGTGTTTTCGTGACCCCGACCAGGAACATGTTTGTGCTTTGTTCATTGGTTAAGCATTTTTGCAACAGCAGGGCAGACGGGTTGGCTTGATATATGTTATGTCCTATCCCTAAGTAACTTAACGGGATGCAGATGTACGTTTTAACATATTTATTAGTCCAAACTTCTGGAGCACTGAAGGTGTGGAACTTACTCCATTGTGGTTCTTAATCATTAATGGAACTTCTTATAACACAACTGGAATGCGCATGCGTAACTGTTAAAATGGCAGACGTGATTAAAGTGAATACACTACATTATATCTTTTCTCGCCTTCCACCTCCAGGACCCCAGGTCAAATCCCGCAAGGGGCTCTATATGGATAGTGTTTTCAGTCCATACCTGATTGCATGGGTTTTCCCTGGAACAGTTCTCTGGGGTTTTCCTCCCGCACCTGAAATTGAAACTTCCTTCCTTGTCTTCTCTCCACGGGGTTCTTGGCTAGTATAGTGATTAAGCTCGCTTTTCTGAGATTCCTTGGCTTCAAAACCAGAATTAATAGATAAGTGCAGTGATGCAGCTGTTCCAACCAAACTGTAACCAAGTTGTTGGCCCAGTTAGACTTGGTTTCAAGATGGCGGATTCTACAAACCAACAACAAAATGTCAAAGGAATTCTTTTAAAAATTAAAAACCTTGCAGCATACCAATCCAATAAAGTCCGTCAAAATAGGGAGACTAACTTCCATTGCTTGAAAATAAAATACGGGCTGTATGTTTTGTGAGCATTAATTTTCAAGAGATGTGCGTATTACACAAACTGTTTCTGGCTAATTCCAATCCATTTTTGCGCAGCTCTCAGGAATTTTTTTTGGTCAATGAATTTTATGTCAGAAAATTGTTTCTGATCTGGGTTGCCAAAACACACTCCTGGCCAGCAGAACCTTGAGGCGGCTTGGATACTGGGTACACCTACAGGATGTGCAAGATGATCTGCCCTGACTGACAGGTTTCAAGACCAAGTCTTTCTGCAGCCTGCATGAAGGCAATTCAACCTGACTGCAGGCTTTATTGAGGGTTCTTTGATGAGTTCATGAAGCGTGGTGTTTAATCCCCTGACTTACGTTTTGAAATTTTCATCAGGTCTAATGTGCTGTAGGCCTGGTACTTCATTGATGCAAGGGCAAATATTTTTGTCCTTAGTATAGGACTATGACTGATGGAAATGGAAATCTGTAACATTTCAAAGGGCACCAAGGCAATGGCCAGGGGCATGGAGGGGGATTGTCTCCGTTGCCTCTGTGAAGTATCAAGCTTAGTGGGTATAACTTTTACGTAGAGAAAAGGTGAACCTAAAAATAAAATTATTCCTTTTTCCTTATGCTGTAAAGGTTTTTCCTGTATCTTGTCTGTGTAAAACTTGACACGTTTTCTTACTGTGTGCATCATTCAACGTTTTGGTTAAACTTCAGAAGGTCTATGGTTTTTAATCTCCTGGCAGGTCTTTGTCCTGTTTTAACGAAGTAGATCAAGGGCAAACCAAAAGTAATTCACTATTTTTCTTAGTGCATGTTTAATCTCAGAATGTTAATGATTTAGGTTTTTTGTTTTGTGTTCAGGTTTGTAAGAGGTTGGGTTGTGAGGTCCATGCTAGAAAAAGTCAAACAGAAGGTGAGTTGTGTTTTGTCGTTTCTTTGGTTTTGATAAGTTTAGCTGGAAATGTGGAGTTCAGAATATTTTAAACTTAATAAGATCAGAAGCGTTGATCAATATCTGTGTTGGGATGTCATTGTAGAAAATTCTCCATCATAAGAAATAAATACACTTTGCTTTTGTTCCCTGCTTGACAAGTCTTTCTTTTTTTATACATTTTTAGTCTCGAGTGCACGCAGGTTCGTTCAAGGGTTTCGTCAAGTATTACAACCAGCTAATGAAGAAAATTGCTCGCTGGCATGGAGTCAAGAAACCAGTGATTCATCTGGACCTGTGGCAGATGGATGCGTTTATGGATCGCAAGAGATGTAAGTAGAACATCTATCAAAGCATAGAACAGCCACAACCAATTAAAAAAAATTTAAGTTACTCTCTTGCCCCGGCGAGTAAGTATCTCTCGTCGCAGCGAGTTACTATCTTGCTGCTAGTTACTCTCTTGCCACAGTGAGTTACTCTCTTGCCGCAGCGAGTTTCTATCTTGCTGATGTTACTTGGTCTTCCTCAATGGATTCAAGTCAACTCGGTCCCATGTCAACTCGGTCCGAGTCAACTCGGTCTGAGGTTAACTCGGTCCGAAGTCAACTCGGTCCGAGGTCAACTCTCCTGTATTATTCAATGGCCTAGTTCCCGTCCCGTTTGTTTTCAGTTGTCGGACGGACTACAGCCCTTCTAAGTTTTTGCGGGAGACTTCGGTCGAAATCAAATACAAGCAAATTTTTCATGTTGTAAACTATTGCAAGTGAAGGTTGGTGAAGGAAATTATGCCATACCGAAGGCACTGTTGTGGGGGAAGAGCTTTGTATAGGATACTTGCACTTATTGGAATTATTGAACTAAATAAACTCAAGAAGAAGACAGTTGCTCTTGAGGGATTTTATTTAATTTCAAATGGTAATTTTCTTAGTTATGAGAAAGTTACAAGCCTTCATTTCAGGTTTTGTTCCATGATCTGTATCGTTCAGAGAAAAAAATATGAACACCGTGTCGTGCAGTTTAGGCTAACTTCGAGTTGACTTCGGACCGAGTTGAATTCGGACCGAGTTGACTTCGAACCGAGTTGACTTCGGACTGAGTTGACTTCGGACCGAGTTGACTTCGGACCGAGTTGACTTCGGACCGAGTTGACTTCGGACCGAGTTGACTTCGGACCGAGTTGACATGGGACCGAGTTGACTTTGGACCGAGTTGACATGGGACCGAGTTGACTTCGGACCGAGTTGACTTCGGACCAAGTTGACCTGAACCCTCCTCAATTACTGCTGCCCAGAAGAAGACTCTGGAGCATCTGCAAAAACGTGCATGCAGAACCATTTTGGCACAGCGCTATACTTCGTATGCAGATGCAATGCAGCTTTGCAGGCTCGAGTCTCTTGCTAATAGGAGGAAGAATCATTGTCTCAGCTTGGCTGAAGGACTTGCCAATTCAGAACGTACAAATTATCTTCTCCCTCCTACCAGAGGGGAGTCTCATGCCTGCAACCTGCGTAATGCACATCATTATTCCAACTTACTCACCAGGACATCATGATTCAAAAACAGCCCAATACCCTATTTTATCAGCTTGCTGAACAAGTAGAACATTTTGCTCTGTGACCAGCTTTTGATTATCTTTTTTATAATTAGTGCCACCACAAATCTGTGCAAGATTATTACTCGCATTTTGATTAATAATAACAAAATAGCCCGTGTAACTTTTTACCAGTTATCTAAATTAGTGTTCTCTGTGAGCAGCTTTTTTAATTTTTCAATGATTTGAGGCAGACAAATCTACAAGTATGTGCAATTGTACTAATTTTATTTTTCTTGAGTCTTAACCAACCCATATGGGCTTTTCTTAATTTGTTTAATTCATGTTTTCTGTGATTTTGATGTATTTAATATTGTAAATTATCATGCAATTTGACCTTTGGGTTACATTGTGATAATGTGAATAAAATATACCATATACCATATACCATCTTGCTGGTAGTTACTCTCTTGCTGCAGTGAGTTACTTTCTCGCCGCAGCGAGTTTCTACCTCATCGCAGTGAATCACTGTCATGAATGCGGGGGGGGGGGGGGTATTTCAATACATATATACTACCCTCCACAAACAAATCACTACCTCCAGAACTGTCAAGAGGACCAAGGGTTACAACTGTAGGGAGGATCAAGGATAACAACCATAGGGAGGACCAAGGGGTATGACCCTAGGGGAATCGAGGTTTAACGGTTACAACCATAAAGAGGATCAAGGGGTGCAATCGTAGGGAGGATCGAGGGTTACAATTATCTCTGCTAATGTTGTGCATCACCATTCCTAACTGTTTCAGACTATGAGTACGTCTTTGCCAAGAGAGCCCAACCTAGTGACTCCATTACCATCAAAGATCTGGACGGGTTCTTCAAGGAGTGTGATCACTTCCCGTCCAAACGAGAGATATTCAACGCCATCTCGGGCGCCACAAAGAGTAAGTCCTAACATGATGTCTGTAATTTTTTTAAATTTTTTTAATGAGATATCGCCCAACTCACAAGGCCGAACGGCCACTCAAGGTGAGGGCTACATTTAACTGATTTGGGCTGTTGACCCAAATCATCTGACACCACTGGCACGTTGCCACCTACTCCTGGGGCTGAAACAGGGTTACCCTCTGCACAGTCCGTAAGATTGTAGGCATGGGTATCATCCACTAGGAGCCTGGCTGGTAGAGCAGAATGCACTACCTTCCCAACTTTTTACGAAGCAATTATGGTTAAGTGCCTTGCTCAAGGGCACAAATATCATGACCGGGTATCGAACCCACACTGTGCTGCTGACAACACAAGAGCTTGAAAATACCTCAAGACGGTTGATGTAGTACTTGCATCGGGGAATAAAGAATATTATTTGTTTTTTTACCCTTACACTGGTGTGTGTATACAGTGTTTAAAGCATTCGGACAACATTGGTAGCTGTCAAAGACCAGTGTGCACTGTATGTGACCCAACATGTACAGGAAATAATAAACCTGTGGAAGTTTATGCTCAAACAGCCATCGGAGTCACAAGAAAAATAGCGAAAACTCATTTCTCAAAAACTATACCATTTCAAAGAAATGTATTTCAAGAGAAGTTTTTTAACCATGACCTTCTTGATATTATGTAAAGTTTTGTGCAAATCTTTGACCATTCATATTTTCAATCTTACCAATGGTGTGCACATTCTATAAAACATCGGTGTAAGGTTCAAATCAAAGTCATATCAATATAGTCCCCACATTCTTCTAGAGTTTTCTTATTGCTATGCTTTCATTTCCAACTGTTTGATTGTAGATTTGTTTTTATTTACTCTTGATCTGTTGTTTATTGGTGTATTTTACTGGAAATGTTCAGGAAGTTCAAAGGGAATTTACTTTATCATTTGTATGTGTTGAGATCCATTGCCTTGTGTTTACCTCCACTATATGTAACCCACCCTTTTTTCCTATCCCGTACCTACCTCCGCTAAATTGATCCATCTTTCCAAACCACATTTCTCTCATCCTCATATGTGCTTTAATTTGCAATGTTGCTTTTAGGTACAGGCAAAGGGGTAGTCCCAAACTTCATTTCACTTGATTCCAATACTGTTATGATTGTACATACCTATTGCATGTTTGTATTTGGACTCTAAATCGAATAATAATCTTGATAATAATTATAACATTTCTATTACTATCATTTTCAGATTCTATTTTTTCCCCACCCAAAGCAGCCTCTTTTTTTCCAGAATATTGTTTGGAAATTGTGATTTGTATGTTTTATTATTTCAAAGTCAAAACTGATAATTTGTCGAACTAATTAATGATTTGGCCTGCGTGTGCTTTTCTCTTTGTGTGATGGAAATCTATTGTTTCATTTGAGATTTTGCAGAATGCTTATTCTTTACTGTGACATTTTTAAAAGGGCACTGTTGACATTGTTTGATCAGCAGTGCTTTTTATTTACCTTGTTGTGTATACAAATACTTAATTGAATATCCAAGCATGCTCCACCATTGCTTCATTTCTATGTGTATTTGTTTGAATGATTTCTTTTTAAGGGTAGGTAGTCTTGTATTACATAACTGTTTTGTTTATACAACTAATTCATGCATTTGTATTAAAGTGATTTTGCCTCTTCAGTCGAAACTATCATTCAATTTCACTTTGAGCCAAGCAAATTTATATAGCATTATGTTTATTTAAAGTTATAAGGCGTTCGTTTTAGCCATGCAAAATTGGCAACTATGATTGTTTTGGAGTGGATTGTTAAATTGATTCATACATTAATATTATGATTTGAAATGAGGCTTAAAGATATTTCTTTTTAGGTAATACTTAGTGTTAATAAGTTTCTAGGATGTATGTGTGCTTTATAAGAAACCATTAATAGGCGTCATAAGTAACAGTGCTACCTAGTGGCCTCTAACATCAATTACGAATCTTAAATCTTGATTCATCATGAGTAATACACAACTCATAGATCAGAAATATGAATACCTTGTTTTTGTGATGTCATAAACACTTAAGTTCTAGTTATTATTATTACCTTTTCGTCGTACTACTCCCTTATCTTTATACTGTTTGTTTGGACAGAGGATGGCAAGAAGTTAGACAGTAAGCTGACAGAGAAAGAAGTGATCGAGATAACCTTCATGATCTATGTGCCTCAGGGGAGTAATCTAAGACTTGAAGACACTCGGAAATCCACCTGGCTTAATCCACTTGTAGATGGAAAGGAAGCTAAGAAACTCATGGGTAAGAGACCTTACAGTTTCTCCTAAATGTAACAGTTTATATCGCCATCAAGACAAATCATTCAACTTTTCTGCCATTTAAAAAAAATTGTTTGTATGTATTTTTCCATCAATGGTGTCATTTGTTTGGTGATCTAAATTTGAAGCCATATGAATACTCTAAGGCCGTATCAGAATTGTTTGCTGAATATTGGTGTGAAAATATTTGTTGTAAAATTGTTTGCAATGGCAGGGGACCTTTATACCCTGAATTTCGTCTCATTTGTATGCAATTTCTGCCTTTTTTGTTTTGCATTTGTACACATTTTAAAATGTCCTTTCAAAATTGTTATTTGTATGATGACTTGAATTTAAAAACCATTGGAATAATCTAAACAGTGATTTACATGTAGCTTTGTCTCTTACCAGCGGGACCAGCTATTAGCTTGTCATTTCATATTTCATGGCATTTTTTTATTCTGGCCTTTACCTTCGATAGATTGTCAAGGTGGCCGAGCGGTTTAATGCTTCAGACTCAAGTTCTAGTGGCTAAGTCATCGGGATGTGGGTTTGAATCCAAGTCATGACACTTGTGTCCTTGAGCAAGACACTTAGCCATGATTGCTCCTCTTCATCTACAATCCCGGCCAAAATGCTTGGGCCACCCGTTCCTAACATTACAATAACCATACAATAACCATTCCCTGTCTCACAACAAACATTCTCTCCCCCGTCCCCCCCCCCCCCCCCGCTCCCGCTCAATGTTGACGTGCAACAATGTGATTCAACATTGAAAGGGGGCAGGGGGGGCCAACGAGATATGGCGGGATTGTAGGGGTAAAATGGGTACCTGTGAGGGCAGAGATGGTTTTTGTGATTGATTTAGCTCGGTGTGCTATATATTTGGCAGCACAGGCTACATATACTCCCCAGGGAGCTGAGATAGTTTAATAAATGAAACAAATGGCCCAGTGACCAGGGGTAATAATGTTGGAACGCCGTGAGCATCACTGAGTGACAGATTTGAGTGCTATTATAAGAAGCCACTATTATTATCATTAAGGTGCCTGATAACTTTTCCTAAAAACTTATGTCATTTCTATATCAACCTTACCACTTTAAAATGTACATATGATAGGCCTAAATTGAGTGCAGTTGCTATGGTTATAAGTATGTTTTACATATGCGCATCTATTTAAAATGGGTAGTCTAGTCTCACTCTCGGTTGTTTTTCTTTCTTTGTCTGTCCTTGGGAAAGTACAAAAGCCATTTGCTTAGCTTTTTCTACATTCTGAGTCGTGTTACACATGTTATTATATTATGTCATTAAATAATACCTGCTTGATGTTGTTATCAATATTTATAAACCTTTATACAATTATGATTGCAAACATCGAATAGACATCCTCTGACATTTGATGTGATTCTAGCAGAAAATGTCAACAGTTGCTTAAAGGAACATTACAGAATTGGTTTTTGCTAACAAAACAGTTGCTGGCAGTGTAAGCACCTTATGTAATCCACCGTATACATAAACTGACAAACCTGTAGAAGTTTGAGATCGATCGGCCATCTGGGTCACGAGAAAATAGTGAAAAACCGATTTGCATGAAATCATGTATAGATTCAACAGATGAATAAAACGCTCACTGAGCGATAAACTCCAATCGGAAAATTAGTTTATTCATTTCTCATCAAATACGGCATTTCAGACAGAAATATTTCAAGGGATGTTTTCTACTATCATCATCATTAGACCGTGTAAGTTTTATGTAAATCTGTGATCAAAAAGTATATTTTACAAGTTTTTTCTTACCAATTCTGTAATGTTCCTTTAACATCGATACGACAAATGTTTAGCACTTGACAGAGATGTGTAGTTTGATCTGTATTTATTATTGTTTTTGTTTGTTTGCACAGGGAGTGACAGCGTAGAGAAAGCAGAATACGCCAAGTCTCTTCAAGTTGTGTTTGCTGCCTTCCAAGAGAGGCAAGAAAAAGAGGCGGCGGTCAAGAAACTAGAGCAGAGGAAGAGAGAGGAGGAGGTGGCTGGTGGAGGTGCAGCAAATGACAAGAAGAAATAACAAGCAATGTCTTGGGAGGGGGGAGGGTTCCTGTCTGCATCCTGAGAAGCTTTGGTATTACCAATTCAGTGACGGCCATTTTTTGCTGTACGCACTCCCATGTTTACATTAACCCTATTCCCCCAAAACAAAAATTGTCTACATCCTCTTTGCTGAAATGACAGATTCAGGAGGACTGAGGGCTGTTGGCCCAAATAACAAATGCTTATCACTGGGTCAGGCATTCCAGTCTTATTTATGTCCCAACATGTTGGTGTGGAGTGACTTAGGAGAGGAAGACATTGTAAGATTGATGTGACCTGTAGGCAAGAGGGCCTATGGAGTAAGGGTATACTTATAACTAGTTTTGATATGGCGCTTTATCTAAGGGCATTTCAAAGCGATTGTTGTTATTGTTTAAGGACAGGTTTGTGAGGGTATTTCTTCATTATGAGACCCATTTATGCAGCACCTTATACGGGTTTAACAAGGTGTTATGGTGCATTTAGCAGCCACTGCCAGAAACACCGGGGCAAACCCCTTCTCTTAGCGAGAAGTGTGACTGGGTTCTTTAACGTGCATTACACAACACACAAGACCTACAGCTTTTTTAATAATACGTGCATTACACGACACACCAAGACCACTGGCTTTACGTCCCATCCGAAGGACGCAGCAATAACGGTTAAGTGTCTTGCTTAAGGACACGAGTGTCAAGACGGGGACTCGAATCCACACTCTGGCTGATCAGAAATATCAGAGCTTGAGTCTGGTGTACTAGACCACTCAGCCATGACACACCATTATTACATCACACTATGGAGACATTCTTTTGTAATTGTGATGCTCAGGAAAAAAAATACATTCTTAAAAACCTTCTTAAAAACAGGGCCCAATTTCATAGCGCTGCTTAACGGTAAGCAAATTTTCGTGCTAACTGTAGCAGAAAAACTTGCTTAAGCATAAGCGTATTTCACAGGTTAGCAAGAAAAGGCGGTCATCTTGCACGTTCACCATGTATTTGCATCGTTACGTCATTCATTTCCGTGCAGTAAGCATCGGGAGGTTAGCATGCCTTTTCGTGTGCTTACGGTTAGCAGGGCCATGAAATAGAAATCGTGCAGTAAGCACAGAATCGGCCGTTAAGCAGCTCTATGAAATTGGGCCCTGGTTTCAAGTTCCATTGGAGCCGATTCCTTTAATAGACAAACAACCATGTTTAAGAAAATGTTTAGTTTTTCATGAAATTAATTTGTTTCTGATTCATGAAAACCTTGTGTGGACTTGTACACAACCTCTCAAGATCATGCAAAGGGTGTCGTCTTTTATACCCCAAATTGGTTAAGACATCTGCTCTAGAATGCAGGGGTCATGGGTTCGAATCCCACCTAAGTAAAGCACCGAGTATACAGTGCCTATCACACATAGGTTAGAGGGTAAAACCCCCAAATCATAATTTGTATCCCCAAAGAAATTGTTTACATCAGATTGTTAATCAATCAGTACTAGCAGTTGCTAATTGCAAGATTCAAAATCCTTGGTGATCTTGAATGCAGGGTTCCAATCGCACTCAATAGTAGGCTGGAGAGAGCACTAAGTAATATAGTGCTTATCACACATTGGTGAAAGCGATATAAACCTCATTCTGTAGATTCTTTTGCCGAAAAGGGTAACGGTCAAGTTCCAAGTAGCTGTATCTGGTGTCTCTGCTGCCAATTACAGGATTCAAACTGGCTCTGGACACTGGGCATGCTCAGTGGTCTAGTGATTAAGACATCTTCTCTAGAATACGAGGTGCGAATCCCACCTGGTCTATTGTGGAAAAGGGTAAAAGTCAAGTTCAAGTAGATGTATCTGGTGTCTTTGCTGCCAATTACAGGATTCGAACAGGCTCTGGAGATCGTGCACGATAAGTGTACTAGTGATTAAGACATCCGCTCTAGAATGTGGGGTTCGAATCCCACCTGGTCTATTGCCAAAAAGGGTAAAGGTCAAGTTCTAATAATATCTGGTGTCTTTGCTGCCACCGGGCAAAAAGGGTAAAGGTCAAGTTCTAAGTATGTCTGGTGTCTGTGCTGCCACCGGGCATGCTCAGTGATCTAGTGATTAAGACATCTGCTTTAGAATGTGGGGTTCGAACCCCACCTGGTCTTTTGCCTACAAGGGTAAAGGTCAAGATCTAAGTAGTTGTATCTGGTGTCGGATGATTGGACTGCTCATGTTTCCTCTCCTCTCTAGGCAGCTATAAGATTTTCCCAAGTGAGAGGGCATACCTATTTAAGACTGCTCGTATCTACTGGAAAGGTGGTCTTAGTAATGCCCTCAAATATGAAATACAAAGGTACAACTTGTGGCCTGTCGCAGTCTAGCGAGGAAGTGCACTAGACTCAAGCTCTTGTGTATTTGTTACGGTGTCACGCAGGGTTAAATATTTTGGCATTAACACGGGGAAACGTATAAAACAAGAAAGATTGATCTCATTTATTTAGAGAAAGTGCAAACTTGTGTTCATTATGGTCTATTAATGACGGAAGAATGTTAGGACGCCTCAAGCAACATGTAAATTATAGCTTACTTGAAGAAAAATGAGAGGGTCCAGCTATCTTAAGTCAAGACTACAACGGGGATGAATCTATTCCAATACATCAAACTAAAGCCAAGTCCACCTAAGCCAATTTGATCCGGTCTGAACGTTACAGAATTGGTTTTTGCTAACAAAACAGTTGCTGGCAGTGTAATTACTTTATGTAATCCACCATATACATAAACTGACAAACCTGTAGAAGTTTGAGATCGATCGGCCATCTGGGTCATGAGAAAATAGTGCAAAACCGATTACAAATTTGCATGTGTTATACAATGCATAAATAAAACGCTCATGAGCGATAAACTCCAATCGGAAATTAGTTTGATTTATTTCTCATCAAATATGGCATTTCAGACAGAAATATTTCTAGGGATGTTTTCTACTATCATCATCATTAGACCGTGTAAGTTTTATGTAAATCTGTGACCAAAAGTATATTTTACAATTATCAATTCTGTAATGTTCCTTTAATGCAAGACACCATTATTGCTTGGTCCTTCGGATGGGACCTAAAGCTGTAGATCCCGTGTAGTGTGTATACACGTAAAAGAACCCAGTTACACTTGTTGTTAAGTGAAGGGGTTTGCCTTTGTGTTTTCTGGATTAGTTGGCTGCAGATTTCACCACAACTCCTCTAAACCATTTTTCAATGGTGCTAAGTAAATACTTAGGTATTATATTTTGAACATAGCTCTGAAAACCTTGTTGAAATATAATGAGCGCTTTGGGACGCCCTCAGGTGTGATAAGGTGCTAAAAAAGATTTATTACACTATTTTTATCTTTATTAAAACGGTGATAACAGTTAAATCTAGTGACAAACTTTCGATTTGAATCAAGTTCAACTTGTACCTTTCTTTGAAATAAATGTTATTACATTTTGAAATATACTTATGTTTAAATCTGATTAAATTAAGAAAATACCTGTAATTTATAGTTCAAATGAAATGCACGCACTATGATACAAATAATTATGATACTTATTTTGATTATACATGTAAATACATTTATCTCTTTTTATGCAATTGTAATTAAACTGATGTATTATATTTTCTTCACATAGAACATTTTATACATAAGTGTTTCTACACTTTTTTTCCTTCTAAACAGGCAAGAGTGAAATGAACGTTTGAAATTTAACTTCACCGAACGTTTTAGCTAAAAAGAGCACACTGACTTGTAAATATGTAAATACACAAGTATTTAAAACAACATCAATATTTAATGCATTATTTAATAATTCAACATGTAATGAAATGATCTTTGGTTTCATATCCTGTTCCCTGTGTCTTAAATCACAAGAAGATTGACATTTCACTTTTTACAGGTATGAGCTAACAAATTCCAAATTCACACGTAAGACTTTCAACAGCTGAGGCCTTCTTCATAGCTAAGTCGGCTCACTACCAAAGCTTTCTAATGTTGTAACAGGGATTGCTCTATTTGCATACATACAGCTACTCATGTAAATACACAAGTATTTAAAACAACATCGGTATACTTAATGCATTATTTAATTATTCAACATGTAATGAAATGTTCTTTGGTTTCATTTCTTGTTCCCTGTGTCTTAAATCACGAGACGTTTGAAATTTCACTTTTTACAGGTATGAGATAAAAAGTTCACATTTGTGCCTAAACTAAGACTTTCAACAGCTGAGGCCTCTTTCAAAGCTGATTCGGCTCACTGCCAAATCTTTCTAATCTTGTAACGGGGATTGCTCTATCTGCATATATACAGCTACTCATGATGTAGAGATCACATCTCAGCATCTCTTTGCAAAATTATTTGCTGCAGTTAATAATTTAGTTCAATTCAATTCATTTAGGTTTATTATTCAATTACAAAATTACATGACAGAAGTCAAAAAGACTAAAATTGACGTGCTCACATTATTAAAAACTTCAAAATTGTGTAAATTAAAAGGAAAACACCCGTCAAGTTATAAAACCTATAAATACTAAACAAACAAACAACAACAAAAAATGAGATAAAAAACAGTGGAGCTAGATACTAGATAGCACAAAAAGCATCGTACAAAAAAGTTGCTGATGACTAAAATTAGCCTAATAATACAAAATTTAAGCAAGCAAAGAATTTAAAGGCACTAGACAGTACACCTTTGGTAATTGTCAAAAACCAGTATTCTAACTTGGTGTATCCCATCATATGCACAAAATAACAAACCTGTGAAAATTTTGACTCAATTGGTCATCGCAGTTGCAAGAAAATAATGAAAGAAAAAAACACCCTCGTTGCACAAATTTGTGTGCTTTCAGGTGCATAATAAAAAGACTTCTGGCCAGAATTCTTTTAATATTTTAGTGAGAAATTACCTCTTTCTCAAAAAAACTACGTTACTTCAGTCGTTTCCCACAATGTTTTATACTATCAACAGCTCTCCGTTGCTCGTTACCAAGGAAGTTTTTCAGCTTATATTTGTTTTGAGTAATTACCAAACGTGTCCAGTGCCTTTAATAATAAAAAAAAAAAACAGACAATGTATTGTTTGCACATACACAAATAGTTCCCATTTGCACCAGACACTCAGTAAACTGTGTAACTATTGACACATCTTACCCACACAGGTCTGCTGCTAGTAATTTAAAATGTTTAATTATGGGGGGGGGGGGGCTTTGAAGTACCTGAGTTTTCCGTTTAGTCATTTTATTTAACTCATCCCTACCAAAGATTTGATGCAATAGTTACGCTGAAATTTTCTTTCAATCCTTTTTTTTTTTAATAGTTGCTGATTTCAATTATTTTTGTACCGATTTTCAGTTGTTTTGTTTTTGATGTCTATATATTGTAAAATGAAAACTAATAAATACAGTGAATTATTTTACCCGGTGTATTTTAACATGGTGCAAACAGTTTTGCCATACAGGAGAGTTCTAGGTACTGCACTTGATGTCATCACATGCCTAATCTAGCTGGCGCCATTTTGGGAATCGGGGGGCTCAATTTCATAAAGCTGCTCAAGCATAAAAAGTAGCTTAGCAACACAAAAATTGTGCTCAGCATGAATACGGTTACCAGTCAATATACCGAGTCACATGTACCATGTGACTGGTATGCTGCCCATTTTTGCTCAAAATACAATTTACACCATTTTTAATGTGAGGTTAGAGACTTGTAATTTTTTCCCCATTCACATGAGGGCTCTATCGATTGGAAAATGAGAACATCGCAAAATTGAATTGTTCATGTCTCTTCCTCTATGAAATTGACACATCAGTGTGTTACTGCAGTGTAGTGCGCATGTGTAGGCGACGCGCGCGGTTTAGACGAGCACTTTGTCTTTACATGCGATCTGACTCCCAAAATGGCAGACTGTTTGAGCTTCTTGTGACGTCAGTGGAAGGGGTCAATACTCTATTATATTAATTGCTAATAAATCAAGCTGCATAATTTGTCCAAAAGTTCTCGTGTATATTTATTTGGTTAGTCATTAGTTTCCCGATGAGAAAGTTGAAATGTCGTGACCTATTTCATTGTTGTTTACTGTCACATGACCTTTAGAAGTGTGTTCACTACTTTCGGAATTGTTTACCAACATGTGTTTACACCTGTATACTTTGTGGGTAGCGGAATGTGTTTATTTTCTCACTTGTTAATGTTTTTATCTGTTAAGTTGCCGTTTCTACTAAATAATGGCCCTTTTGTTTATTACAAATTGCATAAAAAAGTATTAAATTTATGGTACTACCCGCAAGGCATGATACATCAACATTTCAAAGGACTTATCACCTTTGTGGAAACGTTATCATATCAGGGTTAAGTTTTGCAGAAAACACAGACTAACGCTTCGTCGGGTCATTTGTGCATGTCTTATTTCGATTTTTGCAATCGAAATAATTAGGTATTGGGTATAAATGAGTAATGAGAGACAATGTTCACACATTGTAGTACTTTGACAGTACTTCTCAAAACATTTTGGCCGTGGTGCCGAGTTTATCACCTTTTAGCTTCTGCTTTTTTTTGCGAAATATTTGTTTGGATCATTACCGGAACAAATTATGCGTTATTTCATTCAAGCGCTGAGCGGAGTCGTTCTTCTTCGAACGCTAGGCGGCAGTAGACCTACCAGATAAATCCGTAGTTCTCGGCAATATGCGCATCCTCGGAATTACGTGGAAAATGAGTCCAATTTTGTTCCCCTGGGGTTGTTGACTTTCAACCTGGAGCATTTGGGGGTACAGCAGCCCTCTAAACAAAATTCAGGCTTTTTAAGTCGTTCAGAGGTGGCTTTTATTTTGGATGAACCTATAGCTCTAAAGCCAAAAGGTTAGCCTACCAAAAATTGAAAAGAAAAATTAAGTTTAGTTGTCAGAAAATATATCTGGTTTGTTTTCAAGAAGCTGAGAGACTTTTAATTATCTTTTGAGTATTGTTGAATATTTAGCATTTAGCATTGGTTGCTACGGGGAGTTACTTAGTGTGGTGCACCCTTACTTGGTAGTCTGCTGCCACCTAGCGACCGTATGGTATCAAGCGGTCAGTTTGTCGCAGAATATCCAGTCAATCGGTGACCCTTGTCCGGCAGATGCTGCACCAACATACCGCACGTTGTTGATAGGAGTGGGATCCTGCCAGCTCATAAAGGCGTCGTGCCCCGGCTTGCCGACCTTGATGGAGCCGTTCTGGTAGCGAAGCCACAAGTATGTAAAGACCGCCCCGTCCAGCATATCCCCGCTGCTCTGAACGGACTTTTCGTACTTGCAGTTGATGCATCGGCGTATACCGCTCTTTTGCTGTGCGCCATCCTCTAAAACTGCAATAAATCGCAAACAAATTATGAAGTACAGATCTAATCATGAAGTGGACATCTTTGTCAGGTTCCCTGTGTTCACAGTGAACATGACAATTGGAAAATTTAAGTAATCAGACTGATTTCCCCCTGCAGCCTCAATTTGGTTTTATTGGATCGAATGGAAGAAGAACGCCTTTCTCTTTTTCAGTTGAACAATATTTTGTAATTTAAAACGCTCGCTTAATTTTACAGATAAAAACTGTCCTAATGTCGTTTAAGTGTGCATGCCCTCATCTAAACCGATAGCACATCCTTGCTTTCTGGTGACACTGCCACCATCTAAACACATTTTTATTGATTTATTATAGTTACACATAAATACGAAATGTTGACCCTACCGATTTCATAGACGCTGTCCTGGTCACCAGCATTCGTGGCCGCTAGGAGAAGCAGGGCACCGTGCTCTGCACGCACACCGAATTTGATGTACTTCTCAACGGACGCGTCGAATGTGGCAAACGGGTAGGTATAGATGGGGCCGTATGTCGTGACTGATGTTGTGGCCGTCCCACACGAAAGCCCTGAAAGTATCATTTGAAACAAATAAGGAATTTGAGCGCAGATTCGTAGTGGCTGTATTAAGTCAGACAGTCGATCGTCAGTTGATAAAAAGGTTTCTCAAATAATGATCTGAAGCGTTGAATCGATTTAATTTTAATCAATTTAATTTTAATCAATTTTGTTTCAACAGAAGAGTGTGGAGCTTTAATAGTCAAAGTCTCTTCAAATGTAAATTTGAGACGACCTGGCTCGTTTTTTTAGCGCGATCTGTCGCGATGAAAAGACCAAGTTTACCGTTGCTTTGCGGGTTTGCTTTTGGCGTCTGCGCCTTGTTAGCCTCCGTCGCAGTCGTCTCATCCGATGCGGGAGGCGCGGCGTCGGGGCACTCTACCCCCAGTGCTTCCCTGACGCCCGCTACACCGTACACAACAAGCGGCTGCGGAAACTCTCTGGGCGCGAAACTCCTTGACGGAGAGACTACGTTCAGACCGCCAGGAGCTATACTGGTGCAGTCACACGTGTCGTCGTAGGGCAACACCCACCGCGGTCCTCCAACTCCCGTCTCTTCGTGTAGTTCTTGACCGATGAAACACGCGGAGGCTGTGAACACTGTGATATAATACATTGAACCAAATATGGGCTGCAGTGCATTAAAACTGCTGGTTTATCAATATAGTCAAGGTAAAAACAGACAAACAAACACCCCAACACCCCAACAAACAACACCCCCATCACACAAACAAACAAACAAACAAACAAATACAAAACTAAAGTTTCAACTATATGCTATGCGTTAGTTAACTAATTTTGTCTCCTCTAAAACAAAAACTACTTTGTGAAACAAAGTTCGCAAATAATTATTAAGCCCCCCTTTTCTCCCCTTTTCCACTTGTTTGTTTTACAGGAAAATACTGGGATTATAGGTTTCGACTATTCGAAAATGGTATGTGTCTAACAAAATCAAATAAAAAAGTTGTAAAACAAAATCAAAGTAGAATACCGCTGCACTAATGTCAAATCTTGAATCTGTGATAAGCTTAGGCTTGTTTAGCCTTGTCCATGGCTACTAGCACGGTACTAGAAACTGCAGTACAAAGTACATTGTACATTGTACATACTGTACTTGATGTATGTACAATGTACATGTACAGTATACCGTGGGGTCGAAGCATGGTTTTCGAGGTTTTTCAACCTCGTACCAAAAACGAACGAGCTTGAAAAACCTTGAAAAACCTTGAAAAACCATGCTTCGACCCCACAGTGTACTGTACATGTACATTGTACAGGTACATACATCAAGTACAGTATGTAAAATGTACATTGTACTGCAGTTTCTAGTACCGTGCTAGTATTCAAAGCGGAGTGCTTGCGTAAAGAGCCTTGGCCAAGGCTAAGGCTTGTTCGGTGCATTTTAAGTTGTGTGTTTTGTTTTTTGCAATGGGGGAAATCAACTGCGTGGACTGTCACCAAATGTAGCAGAAAACGTTAACCGCACGACTTAAAGTTAAGCATGGTTCGTGAAGGATCTTTTCTCTAAGACGGATCGTTAACAATTAAAATAACATGTGGATGTAATACTAACAGGCCAACTGTTTTCACGAGTGCACTCTACTGAAAACTCTACCTTGTGATTTTCTCAAAAATCTCCTCGAGCCTTTCAATTTTCTTGAAAGAAGTGAAACAGTCACCAGAGGGAGTTTGTCCACATTGTGTCCAAACCTGTAATTCTTCTTATTGTGGTGATGCTCAAAGTCTCTAAAAAAACCTCTGTGGAGGTTCCAGGTCTAGATTAAAGGGAGGAGGGGGAATCCATGCTTACAACTTTTCAAGCCAATTTCAGGAACTGTTATATTGGTCGAATCCCATCGCTGGTTGGGTAAACTGGGGGTGTGGTATGTGGAAAATTGAAGAGGGCGGTAAATGCCAACCACCATTTCACCCAAAGTCCCACCGTCTTCTGGTCTCTTCACCGCACAGCCGTTACTATATCTATACTCGGTTATGTCTGTGCAGCCATTGTCCTGTTTTGCATGAAGCATGGTGTTACCTTGGCAACTAAACGCCGTAATGACAACTATTCACAATTTAACCCAGACTGCAATTTGCGCGGTATACAGAAACCGGACGTGACCAAAGTGTGCTCGAAACTCCCAGAGGAGAAATTGTAACCGATCGCAATTTATTTTAATTCTCTCCCTTCCCACTTTCGTGGATATGAAAAAAGGAGAGATCGTGCGAAAGTGACTCCGTCTCCATTTTGCGGTAGAATAAATAAATAAACATAGCAATAACGGGACGGGGAGGTAATTTTGTTTTTGTCCTACGTGGTTGGTTAACAAGGTTTTCCGTATCCCTATTGTATACTTCTGTCGGGTGAAGCGTGTCTGTACCGCGGAGGACGAATTTGTTTCTGGAAAATAATTGAACTCAGAATATAATTTTCTCCGGTATAAAGAGTAGGGTATAATAGTGAAAAAATTACACTTCAAAAATTATACTACTCTCCCCCCCCCCCCCCTCCTCTGATGGGCGCTGAGCTTGACAAAAATAACCGTCTGCGTTCTATCTTGTTTGAATTGTACGTCAAAGTGGTTGATTGTCGGTTAATTAATACAGCGATAGTTGTTTGGGAACTGTAATCAAATCAACTGGACTTGCTGTTTAATTTATTGTGGCAACAGTTTCTCGGCGTCCTATACCGGACGCATCATCATGCCGACTGATCTTGTTTCACAATTGAGGGCAAGTTCGGGTGGATAGGGTGACTAGACTAACCAGAAACAGTGTGACAGTGTGTGACGTAGCTCTCGAATAGACTAGGGCCCAATTTCATGGCTCTGCTTACCGCGGAATTCTGCGCTTACGGAGCCCTTGTAGCATATAATTCTATGATACGTATTAAGCGCAGAAATCCACGGTAAGCAGAGCCAAGAAATTGGGCCCTGATCGACCATGCCGCAGTGCATGGTCGATCTAGCCAATCTCCCTGTGCTCTATGGTTTCTGGTAAGTCTAGTCCCTCTAGTCGCCCAACCGAACTTGCTCTATAAAGTAGTAAGTCCAGTTGATTTGATGAGATCATTCATACGATTAAGTATAATTTATCTGGATAATGGAGAACGTCCATAAATACACTGTGGCGATAATTACTTTGTAATCGAGATACGTATGTATGTGGCCATGGACTTTGCAGAGGGCTGTAGAGGGTCGAATTAAAGAGTGCTCGTGAAAGTGGGAAACAGCTACTGCAAGTCTTTAACCTCGCTTTCAAAATGGTGTAAAATGCCATTAACTTTGATACCCTTCCTGTTCTGCAAATTTGGTCAACATCCCAAAACATCGTATTATGACCTCGCATTTCAAATGGGTCCGTATACATTCTTGTTCAGGAAATCGTTCAGGTCATTCCTGAATTTCGATGATATCCAATCGAAACGGCCTTGATTTGAACATTGACCGAGGCAAACGTTCCTCTCTGAATTCGTACAGACCCATCTGTTGTTATCGTCCGATGACGACATGTTTTCAAAATTTCGCTCTGAAAGAGTTTCAAGTAAAACGACGGTTTTGCACCACTTTAACGTGAGGTTGGAGACACGGTATTTTCCCCCGATTTCATCAGTACTCTATCTACTGGAAAACGAGTGCATCGCAAAACTGAATTTGACCTTGGTGCCACTCTTTAATCTTTAATTCACGAGTTGCAATCAACAATTTACTTATGATGGAATTGTGGACGATGGGAGTACTTTATAGCGAATACTTTGTTTGTGAACTTGAAGCTTTAAACGTTCAAAGACAACCACGAATGGTAATTTCGTGTGGGAATAAGTCACCGTGGTAAATTCCAAAGACCAGTCCATATCAAGTTTCTAGCCAGGATTTGGTAAAATGGTGTCCAAATTTGCTGGAAATTAAAAACAAAAACAAAACTGGGTGTCAAAATTGTTCACTTACAATACATTTACGTGTAAATGACAGATAAAACAGGGTGTCCAAATTTGAAACAGGGTGTCCAAAAGACACCCAGACACCCCTTTGGCTAACAAAATGGTTCCTAAGTGGAAACTGGCGAGAGAAAAAAATTACGGGAGAGTAAAATACGTTTCACTCTAGTTTTCACTAAACGCAACACTCAACCGATCAATGAAAGAATCATTAACTAATTCGGTAGTCACGCTAATGGGGAAAACGAAATGAAGAACATGGTTGAGGGTCAGTGTAGGGAGGGGGTGGGGAGGGGAGATTTTTTTTTGGGGGGGGGGATTTTGCCAACAGCATAATATCGGGCTTACTGTAATTGCGCCAATCAAAATAATCAATGGTGTTGTGATTTTGGACATCTTAGCTGCTCTTGACGGTATATTTCAAACTTGACAATTTCTCACGTGGGTTTGGTATGGTATGGTAAAGTACGAGTAATAATTGTGAGCGGTGAGGTTTCAGATTTAGGATTTGCTTATTTTTACCAATTTTAAAAGTAGAATCGAAAATTACTGATCTGTTATTTGGGATCTTTATTCTTTCCAATTTCAATTACTGTGATATACTTACTTGGTGTTCCGAAAAGTAGAAACGCAAAATATAAGAGCGGCATTTTTGGGAGATGCTGATGTCGAGATCTTTCTGCAAAAGTAGAAATGTTAATTTCAGATTCGACGTAAAGTAGTCCTAATTATTTTGTTCTAATTTCGTCTCGTTATGATAATACGAATGCTTGGTTTTTGTAAAGCACACAAGTCACAATCATAGCTAGATCAAGGCGCTTTACAACACTATTGTGGACCTTATATATGCTGATGACGTCATTTGATTAGGGCGCTCTCGGCGAGATTTTTTTTTCTCCAAACTACTGCTTTCTTTCGCTCGTCCCCAGCGCCTTGCCTTAAAACCAAAGGCGCTGGGATGGGCAAACGTATCGTTAACGTTAATGCTCAGTCCCATATGCTCAGTCCCATCATGCATCACACTCACACTGCAAGCACTGCACGTATGACGTACTTCCTGAACAAGAATCTGTGCAAGCTGATTAGCCCATCCCAGCGGTCCTGGATAGGCCGCTGGGGCCGAGCGGACTGCTTTCTTTGCGCCGGGCATGCAGTGTTTTCCATTTGTTTCATCATCGTTTTACCTCTATAGACTGTGCGTATTCGAACTTCCGGGACCAACTTGGTCCCAATTAAGCACATTGTGCTTTACGTGTGCGCGATTCTGTTTCTTCAAATGCTTTTAAATGCGTAGTTTATGGCTTTACAAAATTATATCATTTTGATGGGAGCGTACAAAAGTCAAAGCGCTAAGGGTAATTGATCAAGCATAACGCCGTCTTCAGTCGTCTCAGGTTCCCATTTATACTCCCGTGTTAAAGGCACTGGACACTATACTGGTAATTACTCAAAATAATTGTTAGCATAAAAACTTACTTGGTAACGAGCAATGGAGAGCTGTTGATAGTATAAAACATTGTGAGAAACGGCTCCCTCTGAAGTAACGTAGTTTTTGCGAAAGAAGTAATTTCTCAGTAAAATATTTGAATTGATTTTGAGACCTCACGCGTGAGGTCTCGAAATCAAGCATCTGAAAGCACACAACTTCGTGTGACAAGGTGTTTTTTTCTTCCATTATTATCTCGCAACTTCGACGACCAATTGAGTTCAAATTTTCACAGGTGTGTTATTTTGTGCATATGTTGAGATACACCAAGTAAGAAAACTGGTCGTTGACAATCACCAAAGGTGTCCAGGGTCGATTTCACAAAACTCTCCCTAACTTAGGACTAGTCCTAGGCAATGCTAAGAGATAGGACTAGTCCTAAGTACTGGTCCTAACTTAGGACTAGTCCTATCTCTTTATAGCATTGCCTAGGACTAGTCCTAAGTTAGGAAGAGTTTTGTGAAATCGACTCCACAGTGTCTTTAAGAGAAGCAATTATGATTAGTATGTTCCTTGCTCAAGGACACAGTTATATACCATGACCAGATTTGAACCCATTATCCCCATCCCCCCCTCTACCCCTTCCCCGACTAGGCCATTATATATAACGGAGTCCGATGATGAGCTATATAGAAGGCTCGGCTACCACATGCCGGTTGCCTTTTGCTCTTGAATGACGACATTGTCTGTTATGACTATTGTCGTTCATTGTTTTTAATGAGTTTTCAATATAGTGGGTGAAAAGGGCTAGAACATAAATATTATGCTAATTATATACTTCATGTTTTTAGTGCATAGCCAAGGACGTGCCTTAAATTCAATATGGGAGACAGCGGGGAGGACGAAGACAGCTCAAATTTCTCGAATTTTTACCACTATTTTATTCAAAATTATAACCCGGGGAAAAAAACGAAATTAACAACATTTTCTCTAATGGAAAAAAAACGCACTACACCAAACAATACAAATGGCAAACTCAATTTCCTCACCACACTATGAGTATAAATAGATCTGTCATTTCGACAATTTATTTAAACATTTCTAGAAATAAAGACTGACATTGTAAGATCTGGTGAAACTGGACGCTTCGTGAACGCTACAAATGTTGCCACAAACCCCCCTCTTTAAAAAAAAAAACTTCTTTTTTATTTTAATGCAGAGAAAAACATATCCACACAAAATTCGAAAAGAACTCAAGAAAAAAAAACTCACCAGTACAGTATTTTTGTGTCACACAGTCAACCAAGCAACAGGATGGAATGATTCAACCAGTGGTTTACAGTCTATTGTTTGCGATGCTGGCTTCACGTTTGCTATATATAAAAAACACGAGCCCCTTAATTTCAATTGACCTTCCTGTTTCATAAACGAATAACGATTTGTATAAATACTCAATTCTAGTAAAAAATCGAAGATTATTTTCACAAGATATTAACAGGAAGGTTGTGTCCTTGTTACGAAATTCAAGGGTGGCCTCTAAATACACCGTGAAGGGAAGATGAACAGTTTGAAGTGATCATTAATTAAGGGAAAGTTTTACCTTGTTTTTTTTTTTTTTTTCGTTGTTTTGGCTTGTTTTGAGGGTGTTCGTTTATTTGTTTATTTTTTTTGGCTTGTTGTTTTCTTGCTTGCTTGTTTACTTGCTGGTTTGCTTGTCTGCTTACTTGCTTTATTGCTTGCTTTATTCTTGCATGATTGCTTGCTTGCTTGCTTCTTGTTTGCTTGCTTGCTTGTTTGTTTTCTTGTTGCTTGAAAGTGCTTGATTGCTTGTTTGCTTGCTTGTTATCTTGCTTACTTGTTTGTTTGTTGGGGTGTTTGTTTGTTTGTTTGTTTTTGCACTTGGACTGATGCACTGTACATCCGGGACAGCAAGTTTTGTTTTTAATAATGGTGAAGTATCACCGTACTACGGACCAATCATGTGAGAAATGCGTGTACTCGTACTCAATTTGCGCATTTTATTTTCATATTGGGTCAATATTTTATAGTTCAGATCAGGACAGCGCGTCGCACGTTGTCACCAATTATGTATAACAGCTCATTAATTGGGGACCTGGCTGGCAATAGACAACTGAATTACATCTTCGCAATTACGTACAGTAGGCTATACCATTGGAGTAACATATATAATGGTTGATTAGAAGTCATTACGGCGTAAATGTGAGCGTGTGTATTGAAGGTTGCTGTCCACCCATTTAAGCATAACTCAGCATCAGACGGCAACATCGGTGGGCAATATTTCTGTGTGACATTAATACCAAGTGGTAAGGAGACACAATAGTGGAGCGAAGGCGTAACAAATACAACAACTTGATGTGCCTAACATCGCCATGGCAACCCACTATCAAAACCAGAACGGCGCATGATGGCTCACTAATCGGAGTGGTACTATCATTTCAAGACGCAGTGCAGTTATGTCTTCGTATCGTGACACGGTGACGTGATTTGCCGACGTAGAACCACATGATAGAACACACTACTAGCATGCAACACCGAGCGTACAATACAAGGGGCCATGCCCGTTAAATAGTTAACCACCGTAGGAAAGCGTGTGTGATATACGCATGACATATGCACATAAACACACCAGCAGCATCAAACGAGGCCGTGCAGGCGGAGAGAGCAGCCACATCTCGGCGGAAGGGCTCTACCCGTCACCATGTCTAAGACGGTGACGACTACCAGCGACACCGACTTGAAGACGTTGATCATCGGAGATTCTATGATCAGAGATATTAGTGAGAGGGGTCTCAACAACGTGGTCGTGAAGTGCCTCCCGGGAGCCCGCATCAAAGATGTAAGCCACGAGGTGATGAGGACATGCCGTAGCGTGCGAGATTTCAAGAACGTCATTTTACACGTGGGTACGAACAACTGTTTATCATCGAAGAGACTGGACCGCGCCGAGTCGGACTACCGTCGCCTGCTTCGATACCTCGGGGAGACCCTGCCGGGAGTCAGGGTGGCGGTGTCCACGATCTGTCCGCGGACGGACGTGCCGGATTACCAGGTCAGAGTGAACGAACTCAACCAAACCATCAAGGAAATCGCCAATCAGGAAGGGTGCGTCGTCATTGATAACGACAACAACTTCAAAATGAAGGACGACTCGGCCGATCCGTCGTGCCGGGATAAAAGTGGGGTGTATCTCACCCAAGCCGGTACCGTGCGTCTCCTCCGAAACTTTCATCGTGCGGTGCCGATCATCATGCATTTAAACGGCATTAACAAAAGCAAACAAACGCACGAAACAAAGACTAAGAGTCCGTCTGTCGTGAGGAAGACGAACGATAGCTACCGCATCAGGCATCGCAGCACCAGTAGGACTCGTAGTCTCCCCACCAGTCGTCATCGTTGTCGTGACATCGATTATCCGCCCCGGCATCAGATTTTTGATGGTGCGTGCAAGTACTGCGGCGAGAGGAACCACCCAGCCAAAAGGTGCAAGTTTGAAGAGCCTCTGGTATGTCACAACTGCTTCGGCTTGGGACATAAGAGTTGGATGTGTACTGTTAGAAAAAAGATCCGTCCACGACGAGACTATCGAGTGTACTAAGAGCTTGGATTTATTTTCTGGGTGCTGGGATGGAGGCGAAACTGTTTTTAGAAAAAAATTATCTTATTATCTATGATGAAAAAAAAAACATGTTATGGAGAACTGTGTGACGTTTAAAACTACAATGACATACCAAGTCAATCAGAGATTTGAAGTAGTAAAACTTAAACGGATGCCGTAACGTGAGTTTTTGAATAGTAATGAGCATGAAACCATATTTTGAACCCAAACTGCACTGTACAAATTTGTTAGTAAATTTGACTTCAAAAAAATAGTACAGCGTTGTGTGACACGACAGGCAGTGGATTCTTTTGACGGAAATCTCTCGAAATAAATTACCATAAAAACTTAATTGCTTAAGGAGCACCTGGCAGCTGCTGCTAGTATAACACATTGTGAGAAACGACTTCCTCGTATAAAGTAATGTAGTTTTTGAGAAAGAGGTAATTTCTCACTAAAAATATTTGAATCTGAAAAAGGGATCAGGCGTGAAGCCTTTCTCAGGCATTTGAAAGCGCACAATTCTATGCAACAAGGGTGTTTTTTTCTTTCTTTCTTTATTTTCTTGCAACGATCCGATGACCAAATGAGCAAATATTTTCACAGGTGTGTTAT
The DNA here is from genome assembly GCA_032158295.1 of Pycnopodia helianthoides. Lineage (NCBI taxonomy): Eukaryota > Metazoa > Echinodermata > Asteroidea > Forcipulatida > Asteriidae > Pycnopodia > Pycnopodia helianthoides. The sequence continues at coordinate 18,065,340 of CM063248.1, forward strand.
TTAATGCATAATGTTGGGATACACCAAGTGAGGATACAGGTAGTCTTTGACAATTACCAAAAAAGTATATCCTGCCTTTAAGAGACAAGTTGTGTCTGAAAAACTGGACACTATTGGTAATTACTCAAAATAATTGTTAGCATAAAAACTTACTTGGTAACGAGCAATGGAGAGCTGTTGATAGTATAAAACATTGTGAGAAACGGCCCCCTCTGAAGTAACGTAGTTTTTGAGAAAGAAGTAATTTCTCAGTAAAATATTTGAATTGATTTTGAGACCGCACGCGCGAGGTCTCGAAATCAAGCATCTGAAAGCACACAACTTCGTGTGACAAGGGTGTTTTTTCTTCCATTATTATCTCGCAAATTCGACGACCAATTGAGTTAAAATTTTCACAGGTTTGTTATTTTGTGCATATGTTGAGATACACCAAGTAAGAAAACTGGTCTTTGACAATTACCAAAGGTGTCCAGTGTCTTTAATTAAGGCGTTCATTACAATAATAAACACAGAGTATTGGAAGTTGAGGAATGAGAAATTCAACATTAAAGTTTCTGAAAACTCAAAGGAAGATAGAGAATAGTGTGGCTCAACGGGTTATGTACCTTTTTGCTGAATGGGTTCAGCTTGTTTGTGTGTTTTTTCAAACGCAGGTTTTTTTTTCTTCAATGATTGTGTTACACAGTCGAAGCAATATCTTTCTGAAAATTGACCTCAATGTTTTGTGGATTGTTTCGTTAAGACAAATTTAATCCAAAAGATTTTAATCATACATTCTGGTTATTATCGGGTAAGTTTTACAAATATTTCATTTGCATCATCGGGGGCTCAGTGTGACCCTACAAAAGCATCATTCTTATCTCACTTGTGATTAATGATTTCATCCAGAGAGACGATGCTTCTTCCACGATGATATCCTATTAAATGTAAGGGCATGGGTCACATTCAAAACACATTTGCAAAGTAGACTATAACAGTAGTTGTTAAAGTAGAGTGGTTGGCAGCAATCCCATCAACGAACACATCCACCTCCCGAATTACTGGTAATGCTTTTACTGTGCATTAAAACAAATTAAAAAAATAACCACATATAAACGAAATCAGCATGTGTTTTTTTTTAATATATGTACTTTTATCCCATCTCAAGGGCGTCGGCCAATTATCAGTCATTTGAACAATAATGAAGCTTATTAAGCTAATGCACATCCGTCTTAAAACTCTTTAATTATAAGGACTTGGTGGACAACCCCATTGCTGTCTGACGGTCGTGTTTGTCTTTTAAACTTGCCATACCGGTCTGAAGCCAGTAGACCGAAAACACATTTTAGTTAATTGCTCGTTCAGTTTTTAGCCGAAACACGTGAAACAACCCTTTAAGTTCTATCCTCAGACAGGCCCGATTGACATGGCCTATGACCCTTTAAGCAGTATGACCCATGGACTCCGAATCCCCAGTTATAAAACACTTTTTATACAGGGTACAACAACAATCGCGGTTTCACAATGTAAAAACATAATAAAAATTCAAAACATATATATCTATTTTCTTTTGCCAAACTATCACTACAGCGTCTGGAAAGGTTAATAGCTTTGAATCAATATTGTAATTGAGGTATACACGTTTTCCCAACGTACTGCACGCTGCAGTACCTAACGGCAATCGTGTATTTCTAACAGGGTTTTAAAAAACATAAGCCCAAGCACATGGTATAACAAAGAGGCAAGGCACGCATAGGCGATGCCCTTGCCAACCAACCGTTTGTACACGCTCAGTACCAACACCAGTTTCTGTTAAAATAATAAACATTAATGTTAAACAATAAACATTAATTAGGGATTAACAGTGCGATGAGCCGGTCTTCACGGCGTGGTAATGACCGGGCTGATGGCTGGCCGCTGTTAATGGACAGAAGGCGAGGTCCATTAACAGTGGCCATCCACCAACCAAGGTCATTACCACGCAGTGAAGACCGGCTCATCGCACTGTTATTCCCATTAATAAATGCCTTATAATGACAAAACTAAAAATCGTCAGAATTTGTGGTTTTCTTTCGCCGTTATTTTTAGAAATGTTCTACTCATGTTCAAGGGCCACTCCTTTGGCTGTTCAACTTTTGTGTGGTACCTAGTCTCTTACACATAATTAACTGTTTATACATATTTTCAAGAACCAGACCATGACTTTGCATTATGTAGGTTTCATGCGCGTACCAGTTACCCTATAGATACATTGTCTGCGCGTTCAGGCCTACGCGTGGAATGTTCCCGCACGCGGCACCATCTGTCCTGCTAAAAAAAAAAAAAAAAAAATACGCACAAAGAAATGAGTTGGGTCATTCGTTTTGGACAGTTTTTGGCTACAAATGAGCGTAATGGGTGGTGAGAGCTTCATTATTGAACATTTTAAACAAGTCAACTGTGAAGGGGGAACGTTAATAATAATCTATATAAAGGATCGCCATTGACTCGACCAACGCGTACCAAAGACCATCTAGTTGGATTTAGTTGTCAACGTTTGATTTGTACAAACACAAGCTGGTGGGCGTTTCCTCCTACCGCATTGTAACGGTGTATCGCCTTTTGGGCGGCTGGGCGTTCCAGTGACTTAAAGGAACATTAAAGAATTGGTTTTTGCTAACAAAACAGTTGCTGGCAGTGTAAGCACTTTGTGTAATCCACCATATACATAAACTGACAAACCTGTAAAAGTTTGAGGTCGATCGGCCATCTGGGTCACGAGAAAATAGTGAAAAACCGATTACACATTTGCATGAAATCATAATTATAGATTCAACAAATGAATAAAACGCTCACTGAGCGATAAACTCCAATCGGAAAATTAGTTTTATTCATTTCTCATCAAATATGACATTTTAGACAGAAATATTTCAAGGGATGTTTTCTACTATCATCATCATTAGGCCGTGTAAGTTTTATGTAAATCTGTGATCAAAAAGTATACTTTACAAGTTTTGTTCTTACCAACTCTGTAATGTTCCTTTAAAGGTGAAGGCAGATTTACTCATTATTTAACTACTTATACACATTCGCCATACTTGCACAGTCTATAATATTGACTTGCGAGTACAGGCAGACTTTTTGGAGCCATCACTAACAAAATCGCGCGCTCAAAAAGCTGGAATATATTACAATGTAGACTCGAGAATTGCACAGCCCGTAAAGAATGTGTCGCATATCCGAGCCGTGCATAATTTTTCTACACGAGGTTGATGATCATCAGCTTGCAATTTTTTTTTTATAACACAACCGCAGACATCGATTTCGGAGAACGTGAACCGTGTACACCATTCTGATATTTAAAGTCGCCATGGTATCGTTTTTCCGACCCTTACGTCATTTGGCGCAGTCGCCTACAACACAAAATCCTAATTGATTACAACTACTTCACCCTTTGCAATAATATTCCTAGTTTCAACACCAAATGGTCCTTCAATGATGCCATCTTCACCATCATCAACGACAAGCTAACATGGTTGATCTAGTCTTCTCACATGACGTCTCTTTTTAAATGTTGTATATATTCGTAAATAACCTTCCTTTATTAGTACAACAATTTGTTCACTCCTATCCAAATGGTGTTGTATCTCTCGAGGGGGGAGGCGGGATTCGTGTTCTTCCCTTCCTTTGATCGGGCTTTGTGGTGTCGAGGGAGTCTTACATTCTGCGGTCGTTGCTCCTTATGAGTGTTAGGTCTCTACCACTTCCAAAGGGTGTCTGGCTCCTTCGACACCTCTCCTGATTGGGGAGGGGAGGGCGTGGGTCTTGCACCCTCTAGCGGGGAATATCTTCAGTAATATTTTCCCTGCCACGTCTTATATGTCTTAATTGCTCTGTTTTTCTATTGTTCTAACGGAAATGTTCAGTAATTTTGTAAACAATAATAAGTGAAATCTTTTGTTTGCAATAAAGTTCTCATTGAAAAGTCAAAAAAAAGTCGTCTTCTTCTTCTTCTTCTCTTCTTTCTTCTTCTTCTTCTTCTTCTTCTTCTTCTTCTTCTTCTTCTTCTTCTTCTTCTTCTTCTTCTTCTCTTCTTCTTCTTCTTCTTCTTCTTCTTTCTTCCTTCTTCTTCTTCTTCTTCTTCTTCTTCTTCTTCTTCTTCTTCTTCTTCTTCTTCTTCTTCTTCTTCTTCTTCTTCTTCTTCTTCTTCTTCTTCTTCTTCTTCCTCTTCTTCTTCTTCTTGATTAACAATGCAACTCACGAGACACTGGAACACATGGAATGTGGAGTGTATTTGGGCAAACATCCTCAAGAAGAAATGTGACATGAATATATGGTGATGATCGTACTGTGGTTCAATCACATGCAGCAACCTGGGTAACGTAATGCGCCACACAGGTCGGCGTCTAGTAACTAGGGGCGAATTATAAGGGACCTGGCTATCAATTTCTCTTCCCGACATGACGTCACGAACAGTGCCTCCGTGCGGGGCGGGAACAACTACTAAAAGTGGGATGCATTTTTACAATGACAAAGTGCAATGCTCGTCTATATCGACACAAAGTAGAAATGTTGATAAATGTTTTACTGATATAAAAGAACAGCATGAATACACACTTAGCTGTTTGATTTAAATCAATGACAGTGACTAGTCTTGATCCAACTTCGCTTACATGTCCACACTAATAACACATAGAGCTCTGTCTATATATATATATGTATAAATACTGTGATCAAAGCGTGGATTTACTTTTAATGTGAAACGCATGACATAGCGTTGTCTCGTACTGAGTTATCAGATAAGAATATTTTTGAAAAGAAACATTCATAATGTCAGTCAACTTTACTCAATTTGGCGAGATGATTATCAAAAGTGTTGACTTCTTAGTTTTAGTAAGTCATTTTGGCTGTATACATTAATTACTCCTACGTTTTAGGGCGTCTTGGCGAGACAAGTGGGCGTCTTCTTCGAGTTTTGGGACAGTCGTATTGGCGAGGTCTGTATCAGGATAATTGGTGTGGCACATGGTGAAGCTCCGTTCCAGACGGCTGGATATAAGCCTGCTTCATGCCCGGAATCCTGTATCGGGAAATTATTCTACCCAAAATAAAGTACCCACCAATGGTTACCATGGTTACCACTGTCCACCTTTCCCAGCCAAGGCCAATTGTTACTATAATTAAATTACACGGTTGGTTATTTACGAATGTGCAACATTCCACGGTTCTCTTTGCGCATTAGATTACTTGACTCCGGTCTTTGAGAGCAGGTGTGTTTTTTTCTTCAAAGAGTCGGAAGTGCGTTTCATAATTCCCTTTGGTTGGAGAGCGCACGGGAACGCACATCGCTTCAAACGAGCAGCCTCGCCTGAATTTGGACTAAATTGTAATAACAGATGACTGGTGTGTACTAAGGCATTGTAAGACTAAATATTGATAACAGTGGCTTCTTATAAAGCGATCAAATCCGTCACTCAGTGATGCCCATGGCGCTCCGACGTTATTACCCCTGGTCACTGGGCCATTTATTTCACTCTTTAAACCATCTCAGCTTCATGAGGAGTACATGCAGCCTGCGCTGCCAAATATGTAGCGCACCAAGCTAAGTCGATCGCACGAACCATCTCTGCCCTCACAGGTACCCATTTAGGCCTACTCCTGGGTGAAGAGAAGCAATTATAGTTAAGTGTCTTGCTCAAGGACACAAGTGTCATGACTGGGATTCGAACCCACGTCCCGATAACTTAACCACCAGAACTTGAGTCCGATGCACCAAAACCGCTCGGCGAAGAAAACTGAAAGAGACATGCCGGCGTAATCATTATAAACACAATTTAATATCACCGGGAAATCGAGCAGGCCAAAAGGGTAAGACATTTTGTCGTCTAGAATGCTGAGGGTCGCAAGTTCAATTCCAACCCTAGGTATGATTCTTTTCCTTCATGACTCAGCCACTGAATAATGTCATATATAGAGCAAGAAGACTTGCTGCATGGTACTACAGTAGGGCAGTAAACTAAATATTAAATGTACCCTTTTCCCCAAAGAGAGGTAAAGCCCCCCTTTAAGGGCGTGGCATCCCAGACTACATCCCAACGCTCGAAGGTTTCAATATTTACCTCCACACCATCCAAGATATATTAAAAATGTTTCGCAATATTTTGTAGGCCTACTTATCTATTTAAAAAAGTGACTTCTGTACCGGTACATGCCCAGCTAGTTTCGAAGATGATTTGAGCCTGATTTCCCTTTATTTGTTCTGTTTTTAAATAGTGATAAGAATAGATTGCTCCAATTCTCAGGGGGTTTCATCGGGGTAGGTCTGTATTTGACGTGGGATATTGCACTAAACCATATGACTGCAAAACATTTTTCCGCCCACGAAATAACCACAACTCTGTGACCTGATCCCCCTCTTAGATATGTGGAATGGTCCTGTCTAGGATATCAAGGAGTTTTGCTCCCCCAGGTCATTGCACTTTTGAGAAACTGGCGAACTTCACAAAATGTGTTATGATTAGTGCACATGCCCTCAGTAAAAAATGGTTAAAAAAAGAAGCAGTATAAGGTTTCAGAGAAGGAGCCATTGCTCTATGGTACAGTGTAGGGAAGTAGAGCATGACAGTAAACTAAGACTTACATATATTATAGCTTTTTTCCCAAAGAGATGTTATGCCCCCTTCGAAAATTATGGCATTTTTTCTTCCTCTGAGGTTCATACCGAAACAATGGACCATAATAGATGAACGGGTGACCTCATCTCCTACTCTAAAAAAAAAACAACCTAGTAATTCCCTCGCAATGATTTAATGACCCGGTAAATTACCTTCCAACGACCGTTATTATCAGTCAGCTATACCATCAAATGTTCATCACTTCAGTCGGAAATTCGTACGAGCCTTTCTTTCATCCCGACTTCACCCTCGCCCATTATTTTGGGTTGTATGGGACTTCGACTTCGTGGCCGCACTTCAAGGTTCCCAACGCAACCCTTAAGCTAAAATGAGGTCACCTCTTCTCCGAGTATAGTTATGACTGTTCATTTTGTGATTTTGTTAGAGTTTGCTTGCATTTTCAAGGGCTGGGATTCCTTTGTAGATTTTGAATGGATTGCGAGTCTAGGACAATGGTTTTTTGGGGGGTATCTCGTCTCTTTTAGGGGTCACAATGTTGACACAATCATGAGAGGTGCATTGCATAGGGTATAGCATGCCTTTGCAATCTTCCGTTAGTTTACATTTATTGGTAGCCAGGTGACATCATTCAACTTCTGACACATGGTCGTAATTCATTTTCGGTAATGTTCCACAAAGTTATGTGACATTACAGTTTGAATGTGTTCTGTGATCTAGTTCATGTCAGTTCAATCGGAGAGTAAAGACAGTGGGTGGTTCGATGGTTCGATGTACCCTGGCGTGGTGATACTGCACGGGCGGGAACCAATCCGTGAAACTCAGTTCGTTCGTGTGGGCATTTTGGTTGCGGTTCCACCGAAGCCAAAAGTTGTATACAACTATTCTTGATGCTTTAATGGAGACCCCAATCCACATGGATGTTGCTCTTCATTGAACGTCCCCCATTATTTCTAACTTTAACAACCGGAAAGTACCGATGCCCAGCGTGGGCTTCCGACCCAGACCACCGCCAAGAAAAAATGCTCCTAATCGCCCGTTGATGGATCGGCTCCAAGGAGCTGGGGACGTCCAGTGGTTACCTTTTTTTAGCGGAAAGGTCGAGATTAGTTTAATGCGTTGTCAAATCATATAAACCAACAGGTGAGACGCCGGTCATCTATCACTGACATCACTGTATCAACTCCAAGAGCATATCCCGCATCAGGCTGAGGTAATTAATCATCGTTTGTTTTAATGATAACAACATCGTTTACATAAAAAGCCTACTCAAATTCTAAAAAACACGCATTTCCTGGGAGCGCATTACCGTCCTACACAATAGTGCATGCACCGTTACCAACTTTCAGTACGTGGACTCAGTTTTAAAATATCTCTATTTAAATATACAGTCAACTTTGAGAACAAACTGTGTGCATGCCGCCACTGGTAAGTTTGCCTAAGTTATCTGTATTACTGTGCTCCAAGGTCTTTGAAAGTATCGTGTGGCGTGAGAAATTGTTGATCTTCAACAAATAAAATTAAAGAAACATTACAGAATTGGTAAGAAAAACACTTGTAAAATATACTTTTTGATCACAGATTTACATAAAACTTACACGGTCTAATGATGATGATGGTAGAAAACATCTCTTGAAATATTTCTGTCTGAAATGCCATTTTTGATGAGAAATGAATAAACTAATTTTCCGATTGGAGTTTATCGCTCAGTGAGCATTTTATTCATTTGTTGAATCTATATGATTTCAAGCAAATGTTTAATCTGTTTTTCACTATTTTCTCGTGACCCAGATGGCCGATCGATCTCAAATTTCTACAGGTTTGTCAATTTATGTATATGGTGGATTACATAAAGTGCTTATACTGCCAGCAACTGTTTTGTTAGCAAAAACCAGTTCTGTAATGTGCCTTTAAGTTTTGTTCTTCTTTCTAAAACGTACGCCTAGGCCTAATTAGGAAACAGTTGGTGCTATAGTGACGAAATGAAATAGTATTCGGGTTTGCAAATTTAGCCTACAAATCTTCAGTTCTTTTGCCATGCGAGGCACTAAAAATAAGACCACGTGAACGAATCTTAAGAAAGGCCCATGTGTGTTCAACCTAGATACATTATTTCGCTGTTTTCCTTTTTTCAAGTCTACCAATGACACTTATATAGGGCCTATGTTAAAATATTTTTGAAACTTGTTAAAATAATGTTATTTTCTGTTTTGTACATACACTGCAAGTATATTTTGCTCTGTTATTCTGCATTGTTTGTTTTCTTTGTATCTTTGTCGGTTTTTGTTTGTTTGAAATATTTATATTATGCATCTTTTTGCGAACAACGAAACTCAAAGTGTTATCAGTTTAGTAGTTGCTATCAACGACGCTTGCTCTGTTGGAACACTTTCACAAGCAAATGTGAGCGATGAACCCTTACGAAATGTAGCTATTTGTCTCAATGTTTGGTTCCCTTTATATATAATGAATGCAACATTCTAAATGCCACACCTAAAACAGGTACCAGGTACCATTTTTCACGTCACCATCGAATCTGTTGTACATTGATTCGAATGGGTGGAAACAAGATGGCTGCGATTAGTATAAAAGTTGCATAGGCCTATATAACAAAATAAGTCCTTTCAAAAAATTAAAGAATTGTGTTTCACATCCTGGAAGAAAAACTTTGTTAACACCTCAAAATGTTTTGAACTGTCGTATATATATTTTCCTGGCTATTTTGGGAGCATGTAATTTGAGGCATTGCATGTTGGAGTCTTGATAATAATTCGGTTTGCGGTAACACCATGTGATTTTACTGTGTAGAATTGTTGTTGTGAGAACGCTCTCCTGCTGTTTAAACAGTGCAACGGAGTATAGATTGCATCGAGAGACTACCTAGTTCAGATAAGAACTTTGTCCTGCCGTTTGATCGACACTGCCCCGGAGTAGGTTCGTGAGACGACCGAGAACTTATTGAACTCGGTTTCACGGTTCCTAAACTACTCCGCGGCACAGCTGGGCCCAATTTCATAGAGCTGCTAAACACAACAATTTGCTTAGCATGAAATTTCTTCCTCGATAAAAACAGGGTTACCAACCAAATTTCCATGTGTAATATTGCATATTGCTTGTTACTGGTATTCAGCTGTTGTTTGCTTATCCTGGAAATTTGGTTGGTAATCCTGTTTTTTTCAATGAAGAAATTTCATGCTAAGCAAATTGTTGTGCTTAGCAGCTCTATGAAATTGGGCCCTGGGGTCGATTTCACAAAACTCTTCCTAACTTAGGACTAGTCCTAGGCAATGCTAAGAGATAGGACTAGTCCTAAGTTAGGACAAGTACTTAGGTCTGGTCCTATCTCTTAGCATTGCCTAGGACTAGTCCTAAGTTAGGAAGAGTTTTGTGAAATCGACCCCTGGACAAGTTCCTCCGTAAGCACACTAGATGTCGCATGGTGTTATCGTCAACCGGATATTGATTTCGAACATTTTTTTTTTTATATCGTGACTCTAAATCTACATGTAATCGATACATTATAAGACCATGCGTCCTCCATTCCCAGTTAGGTCTAATATATTATTCTGCTCTTGGGGAAGAAATATAGCGTCAAAATATCGGCCACATTACCGATTTGATATAATGGCACGGCATGTGTAGGGTGGCCCTAAAGGGACATCGAACAGATAGATTTACTGCGTAATCATTTACGGAATTTTCACAATTTGTGTCTCAAAATCGCAAACATTCTCGGAAATATTCAAATCTCGTGGCCCAATAGCCCCAAATCCCAAATATGACGTAAATGTTTACGAGTTCAGCCGTGTCGCAAATATTTACGCGAATAGTCATAATTTGTGCCCCTTAGCCCATTGCAAATATTTACGTAAAGATTCACGATTTGTGCCCCCAAACTGAAAATATTCACGTGAGATTCACGATTTGTGCCGCCAAGTTAAAATATTCACGCAAATATTTACGATTTTGGCCGTGTCGTAAATATTTACGTGAACATTCGCGACGTGGCCGAAATAATTACGTATAGTGTTCGATGTCCATCCAGTGCCACCTTGCATAATGTGCAACACTACGGCCCGCGCATGCCTAGAAATAAACAAAACCACATCAAGATGGGTATCCTTCACCTCTAATTGGATGGTCGAAACTCTCTCCAACATGGCTGATTACCAAACTCATTAAGTTGTCTAATTAGTGTTTTTTTAAATTTTTATAAAAGTAAGAGATCGTTTTATTCACTGACTCTCCGTGGATCGTTAGCACAAAGTAAGGCACGCAGCCTTCAATAATCATATTCACCGGTTCGTCTGTTCGTCTCGTCATTATGGAAGTTTGTGAATTGAAGTGAGAGAGCAACTCTAGCCCGGAATTTGTTTTAAAGCAATGTTGCACAATTTTAAAAATCATGTTTTGTGAGGAGGACATTTTGACAGATGATGCTGTTTCCAAAACGAAAAACCACACAAACACTTTCGCAAACACCACGGACAGTGTACAATATACATGTAACAAGCAAAATTGATTGAGCATGGCTGATGGATGTGAGATCCCGACAATAATTATTATTTTTTTAAATTTTTGTTTTATTGCTTGCCATTTAATCATTGGTGGATTGTGTTGTGCAATACCTTAAACGAAAGCTTTAACTTTCTCGAATCTATACAAATAGCTATTTAAAAAAATTATATAAATTTTTCTGGTCCAATCGGCAAAAAATCGGACCCACATCTTTAGAAAATTGGTTTCACTTAAACAGGGTGTTATATCCAATTGTGTTTTGTTGCAACTTATTTAAGCGATAAACCAAGGTTTATATGGGGTGGGGTGGGGATGGGGGGAAGGCCATCATTCTTGAAAATTATTCACCGACGAAATTTCCGTTTTATTTCCAAATCATCATCTCTTAACCTTAACTATAGCTCTCTTTAAGCCCGGATGCAGCTCGTTCCCCCAAAGCCTGCCCGTTCAATGCTGGTCGATCGAGGGGGGAAAAAAAATCACCGCATCACTGCGCGAGATGACTTTGATCGATGCACGGGGCTATAGTCCTGTGTTTGTGCTGGATTTTCCGCGTTTCTACGCAACAGTGTGTTGAGTTTTTTTCACCGAAAGTGGTAGAGATAATTATATATAGACCATGTTACCTTTGTTGACAAAAGGAGTGAATTTGTACGTTTCATAGCCTTTTTATGGCAGGCAAGATACTGCACTGGTCTTGGGGGAAATTTTACATTTTGTGTCATAATTTCCCCATTCATTCAAGAGTTATTAACAAACAATAGCTGAACAAGTTTTGAGGTGAGCCGCCTTTCTTCGTCTACTTTTTTGTACTTTTATTAGTTTTTAAATGCAAAAGCCACTCTTGGGAAAGGGGCTTCAAGAAGAAAACAGTTGATAACAATTTCTGCAATCTCCAGATTTGGTGTTTTCTTCCATTGGGCTGTGTCAAAATATTACATGCAGGAAGTCCAGGCTCTGTGGCTCTTTTGTAAACGTAATGTCGCAGGTGTGCATTAGGGTCAATGGAGCTGTCCCAGGTACTTTCAAAGTCCAGCAGTTCGTACCCAATAAGATAATATTATCAGGGCTCGAATTTGGGGGGAAAATCCACAAGACCACAGGACTTGTATCTCAAAATGTTTACTGGACCAGAAATAATTTTACAAGACCAGATTCAAACTGAGAAAAGACTTCCTTGCACAGTTTAATTTGCATGTAATTGAACAAGCACTAAGACATATAAGAGAAGATTTACCTCATTTGTCTTTTAGTATAATTCAAATCATTACTCAAAGTCAACATTTGAACATAATTTGTTTCTGTTCAATATGTTATAGAGTGAGGTACATGAATTGTTATTGAAGTGAAAACACAAGACCGCCGGACTTGTCCGGTCATGAGTTTACTGGCCCAATGCTAAAATCACTGGCCTCGGGCCTGCGGTCCACTGTCAAATTCGAGCCCTGATTATGTATACCTCAACCGGTGCAGTACCGAATCCACCGAATCCACGTAAAACCGTGTATTTGGCTTTGGGTAGAACGTGGTTAGAACGGCGTCCTATATACCGTTTATTGATGCACACTTCTTGCCGACAGCGTGTACATAATGACGCTCCATAATGACATGATGATTTCCATCAATGAATTCTTGTTTGCACTTCTAGCCAGTAGCCTAGAAACGTGTTGCTGTCCGGACAAATTGAAACCCCAAAAGTGAATAAAATAAAACATAACGTAGCACTGATATATGCTTATAATTATAGTCTGTGTGGAACTCGAACATAAACTAAAAGATAAAACTGCAGTTTGATTTACAAGTGGTTGGAAAAAAAACGGCAGCCGCCATACTAAAAAATATATCTCTATTTCTGATATGTTTTCATAAAGAAAATACAGATTGTTCGCTTACACAACAACAATACAGTACCCCATACATAAACACAAAACATGAATACTGTTCTTGTTATTGGCAAGAATAATGTTCCGGACGATTTCACATATAGAGCTGATATATGAATCATTAACTGCGAATTAATATTAATTGCTGAGGCAAAGTGTGATGTCACACTACAAAACACTGGTTTAAAACAACCGGTTAGTAGTTTAAAGGCCCTGTACACTATTGGTAAGATCGAAAAACACAATGTTCACAGATTCACACATAACTTACATGATTTAAAGTAAGTAATGGTATAAAGGGTTCCTTAAAATATTTCTGCCTAAAATGCTATCGTTTCTGAGAAACGCGTAAAACAATAGTAATTATCGCGCGCGATAATTTGAAAAAAACAGAAAACACATAAGATCTCTTTTCACTATTTTCTCGTGACCTGGATGACCAATTGAGCTCAGGTTTGTTTGTTCATGCATATGTTGAATCACACAAAATGTGGACACTGATTTTGAGCTGTTACCAAAAGTGTACAATACCTTTAAGTTATGGTCGCCCATCATCGTCATTTGGTGTCATCACGCAACGGCTTGCCGCATAGTTGGGCAACTTGGGGTGCGGTGACATTGTGATTTACTGGCGACGATAGATGCACGCCACACACTGCATCCATCGTCACCCATAATAATAACTGCGACATCAAATTATGCGTTAGGCTGGTAATATTATCAATACAATTGACGGAACAGTTGTCAGTTTTTTTTTAAAGGGAAATAATTGGAGTTGAAACGGTAGTGAAACCTTCGAGAGAAAAATGTGTCTCAAATAAATTGCCTCGTCAGGCTTCACGCGAGCTCTAGTTAAATACAACTTATCAACGATGCGAGCCCCTATATTGCAATTGAATTTACCCTTTATTATAAACTTCGTACTTAATTTATAAAACTAGACTATGAATTAATTGGACTGGTTTGGTGTGGATATAGACCCCTTAACTTAAAAACGCGCAACCTTGTAATCAGTTCAGAAGTACCAGCCACCTTGACAATGATTTATTCACACAAAAATGACTGAATAAGCCCAATTAAAAACGGTGTTTTTTTACGGCAAGTTAGAAAGTTTTGGATGAGTACGCTCTGGATTGTAATTACTGCACGCAGTGCGTGATTTAGTTCACTTTATGTGAGCCAGGCATAGGCCTATGTAAGTTAAGTAGTAAGCATACTGCAGTGCGGTGTTATTCGGTTGATGGCTTAGTTACTACCCTACCAACGCGACGTATTCGTTATTTCACCTGTGAATAATATTGCAATAATATTCATTCGATTTCAGATAAAAGAGTTCACTTTGAAAGGGCCCAGCGTTGCGTATCGGGTATGGATGCACGGCGTGGCTCGGGCGGTGTGCCCGCCGCAGGCGACGCTCCACGGTTGTGCAACGGCCCAGCACGGCCACCGCTCTGTGAACAAATTAAAGACAATCCAAGCCCAGATTTGGGGTACAACATGTGCGAGGTACCGACACGCGAAACTGGGTCATCACCGCACACATCGAAAAAGAAGCCCCGAGTTGCTAGGGGAGGCGATCCGACGGGTCGAGGACTGGACAATGCGATCAATGAAACAGACAGAGATGTGAAAGTGGTCATCAATAATTCACCCGTTGATCCGCGCTGGAATGAGCGAGACATTCAGCTGGTTACCGGTGTTGGCACTACACACGGAGCACAACACCAGCATTCTAAAACTAACCCCGCAGGGTCGAGTTCGGAAAGTAAACACTCTTTCGACTCAGCCGTTTTCAAGAACCGAACTGACTCTGTTTCGTCACCGGAGAGGGACATCCATCAGAGAAATCGTGGACAGGCGTTCGGTGACGAGTTGAGAGGTGGGTACCGGTTGCTTCAGACCCCCGACCTGCCGAAGGCCGGGAGACGAAGTCCGAACCCGAAGAGGTGGAGTTCGGAGGCGGATCAGGCCCCGCCATCAAAAGACAGGCAGAGGGTCAAGAGTCTCGGTAGCTCTTCCCTGGTGAGTCGTCCGGAAGCAGACGATGTCTGGAGCAAGCTTTCTGGCAACAGGGCACGCAGTCGCTCGGATGTGAGGTTTGATGCCTTGCCTCTACTTGACAGCGGTGAACTAGATCTTCAATCGTTTCGAGTGAGCCTCACTCAGAGCACCCAAGAGTCTGCGCTCCTTAAAGACAACCCCAAACCCGAGCCGTCCAAACGGCTGAACAACACATCTTTACCGAAGAGATTTTCCCAACCGAGTGAGAAACTTTACCCCCTTCCGGAAGAGCAAATATTTGAAACGCCCTGTGGACTAAACAAATATCCAGGACACAAAGAGAGCGAATCCGGCGATGAGCAGCAGCTTCACACCCTTGGGACACGAAAGGACCACTTCAAGGACCAGTGGCAAGGCGACGACGCCGAGACGTACCGTGTCCACCAACCAGCCAGCCCGAGGCATCAGCGCCGCAACGCCGTTGTGGACATCATGGATAACTTGGTGATGGAGCGGACCCGCTCCGAAACGCTCCGTGCCGAGCGGAACGCGGCCGTCGTCCCGGAGGACACCTTCGCCCGTCCGCGGCGGGACTCGAGCTCCCTGAACCCCAACGTCCTCCGGTTCAGACTGATCAGGGACTCGGTGTTACCGAGGAGGAGGAGGGCGTACTCGGACCTTTCTGGAAAGTTGTCAAGGAAACTCTCGATCACTTCTCAGCAGCGATTGATTCGAACTCAAGTGGTAAGTCAACATTGCAATGAAGAGTCAACAGGAAGGAAAAGAAATAAGTTAGAGATCATGGGTTTTTTTCCACTGCGGTGTTTCGCAGATCTTTACAACATGAAAGAAAATATGTGAACACGAAACCTATAGTTGCTAAACCCTAACACCTTTGCTGGTTGTCGATATCGTTTCATGTTCTTCAACTTCTTGCTTTTTTTTATCTCTTGTAATAATAATAATAATACACAGTTCTTTTATAGCGCATAACACATTACAGGATAGCATGTTCCTATGCGCTTTACATAGAAAGGAAAAAATTACAAGAAAAAGTAATGCAGCTAAGAAAATCCACTTAGAAGCAAAAAAGTACATGTAGTGTTGGACACTGAGTTCATGGGTGTACACTTTTAACATTGAATAAATACGTTTTAAGAGAAATCTT
Source organism: Pycnopodia helianthoides (assembly GCA_032158295.1). Lineage (NCBI taxonomy): Eukaryota > Metazoa > Echinodermata > Asteroidea > Forcipulatida > Asteriidae > Pycnopodia > Pycnopodia helianthoides. The sequence goes on from CM063248.1 coordinate 18,081,500, forward strand.
AAACTTGTTTAAATCATTGTGATTTCTCATGGAATCTGGAAGTGCATTCCATAATTGTATTGTTTGTTTTTGTTCCTAAAAGATGTGTTGATAAACTGTAAACTGCGTTTTAAAACATTGCCCTTCTTGAGCGTTGTCCTGTTTGCCCTTTGCTGGCTAATTGGCTATGTTGGTTTCATCTATTTAAGTTTGGTTGTGTTATAAGATTTTGTTCACGTTAGCTATTTTGTTCCGAGCATAGACCTATGACGTCATTTGAGTATAGGGTCCATCGGCTAGAGGTCAAAAGAAGGTTACTCATTGGCCGGTTCTGTGCGCCGCGCGTACTTAGATGTGCGTTTGCCGTTATTACGTCCTCTTTTTTACCTCCAATATGGCGGCGTGGTGACGCTTTTTTCATAAATGCTTGTTTTCGTATTTAGGCTGTTTTAAATTTAGTTATTAAATAAATCGACCATTTGTTCAATATGTGATTCCATAGTTGTCCTTGCCCATAAGTTAAACTTACAAATGAAATGTTTTTAAATTATCTGCGTGTGAAACTTTCTCTTTTTAATGGTATCGGGAAAAAACTTGTGTTCTCAGATTTTTTACTAATCCATGCACAATGAAGCTCTTCTCGTGACCTGAACACAATTACCCGTCACAGTGTGTTATTTCGTTATTTCTCGAGAATTTTGAACCCTTTGAAAAAGTTGGCACCCATTCAAAAAAGTTCCAGGGCGACCAGTTACACAAAATCGCGTGTAGTTCTGTATTGAATAGCTGTGCTTATATGCTATTTGAACGGTTACAAGTAAAATCTACCTTCCAAAAAAACATTGCCCGAGGTGCTGCAACTTTGAGTTGATGGTGCCAGCAATTTTAATTATGGACCGAATGAATAAGTTCTTTTATAATCTCAACTGACTCACCAAGCTGACTTGCCGAGTCATCATAATTTCAGTTAGTGCAAATTGGTACGGTTCCAATGTCATTGAGAAGCTGGGCTGAAGATGTTTCTGAACCTACGGAAGCGTAGATGGGCCACACCAAAAAATTCAAGTTACCGTCTCGCCTAAACTAAGCCACCAAAAGAAGGTCAAAATGATCACAAAATACCTGCACCCTGTTGTCATTGCGGCTACTTCTGACTTCGTTCACCCAAGAAACGCACTGTGAGCTACTTTCTGGCCGAGGCGAGATACGGTGCCGCAGAGGTAACTTGAGTGGGACTCGAACCCACGACCCCTCTCATCTCGGGAAGTCATGTCTAGTGGGGGTCATGGGTTCAAACCTCAACGGTTGATCATTTCACTCAGGTCTCGGGGAACACTTGTATATATTTTTCTATACTTCACTGCTTTATCAAATTTGACCTGGGCCCAATTTCATAGAGCTGCTTAAGCACAAAAAGTAGCTAAAAACAACAAGATTATGCTTACCAGAATACGGTTACCGGCCAAACTACCATGTCACATGTACAACTTGTGACTGGTATCCTGCTCATTTCTGCTTAGCAGACAATTGTTAAGCAAAATTTTCTGCTTAAGCAGCTCTATGAAATTGGGCCCTGGCCTCGGCCAAATTTCTTTGAAGTTGCCTATAGCACACAAAAGCATTTTGTTGAGAGCAGAATCTCTTCGGCCCTGTTCGATCGAAGCAACTTCGGTTATGGCTATGTCCGTTTTGCTTCAGAGATGAAGTTGAAGAATATGTATCTTTGTACGGGTTACAGTGCTGGTCACTTTTAAGGGCCCCTTGGTTTTGTTACCAGAAAGATTTGATTGTTGTTTTATGCCTTCTCGGCGAACCGGCCGAAGCCACTTCCAACGCCATCAAATTCCCGGACACGGCCTTGTCTTATAGTACAAGCAGGATACCAGCTAACACACCATCTGATGTGTGGTGTTTATTGTTTATGACTGGTCAACCAATCGAAAAGTCCGTAGCTCGTGATAGTTTTTTTTTGTTTTTTGTTTTTTGTTTTTTATAAACAAGTTGAGAAAAAGCAAACTGTCGTTACCCTGTCGTATTACATCCCAGGGTAATCAGGTAGTCTGGTAGTTATGTAACTTAGTATAGACTTGTACATTCCAAGGCCTTCCTGGCAGGCAAGACACCGCACTGGTCATTATGGGAAATGTTACATTTTGTTCCATAACTTCCACATACATTCAAGTGTTATAAAAGTAACGGCTGAACAGGTTTTGAGGTGTGCCCCTTTTCTTCATATCAAAAGTTGATAAAAATCAGACAGTGCAATCTTCATATAGTATCAGATTTAATGTGTTCTTCAATTGAGCTTCGCACAAAAATCGTGCCTGCAGGAAGCTCTGTGGCTCTTTTGTAAACATGTGATGTCACAGGTCACGTGGTATAGCCTATAGCAGACCCAAGTATTGATGCAAAGGGTAAATCGGAAACAGAAACCACTGTCCTTCGAAATTGAAAACTTACAAGTTCAGCGGTAAGCTGAACCGCGTAAACTGCCTGTAATTTCGGCGACTAAAGTTTCCATGCCTCATTGTGTTTAGGTGTCTCCATTCTGGTAATGGAACGCTCTCTCGAAAGCTGTTTTTGTGGAGGTAATGTTTAGGAGTGCGTATTGGGTTTTGTTAAAGGTATGGTCATAGATTGGATTTTGTCAGAATGCTGATTATTTGCAAAATGATAAAGATACATTAAAAGTCATATGTGAAAGTTTCAGCTGAATACAGTGTCTACTTGCTGAGAAAACAGAAATTAAACTGTCAAAGTATTTTCACAAGAACGTCGAATCCATCCACGTTGAGCGAGGTGACAGCGGGTACCAGCCGCATCTCTGGCCGCGAATTCGCGCACGGGACACCAGCCCTAAGAAAATCTGAGAGGCGATTCATGCATGAATCGCTTCTCACATTCAAATGTTTTGGGGTGAAAAAATTATCCAAACCATATCACTTCAAAGGGAACCTCGGTTTCTCAAAATAGTTTGCATTATCAACAGCTGCAGTGCTTATCTATACATGGTTGTTATGGCCATTGGTGTTTTTGTTTAACCAATCTATGACCGTACCTTTAAGTCATGGATTGGAGTATCTAATGGTACACTGTGACGAGAAGTCCTCATTGAGAATCTTGAGTCGCCCATGTGCGGATAAACTTTTATTCGGCCGCCCGTTTTTGTAGAGCCGACCATTGCCATCTTGTCATCTCCATCTATGAATCTCGCCCATCTATACACAATCGGTACTTTTATCTGATCAGGTCTACTTTTTAGTAATTTTGTGAGATGCTATTACATTGTATGTTCAGTGTGTGGTAACACCACGTGATGAAGTCTACTTTACCGTGTAGAAATGTTCTTACAAGAACTTGTCCTGCTGTATTATCTACTGCTGCATGGTGCATTGGAATCGAGAGACTATCGAGTTTAGATAAAATACTTGTACTGCTGTTGATCTACTGCTGTAGAGTAGATTGGGAACTGAGAGACCGAGTTCAGATAAGAACTTTAGTCCTGTTTGTATCTACTGCCGTGGAGTAGATTATGGACAAACCTGGAGACTTATACTTTAGTTCTGATATGAACTCGTCCAGCCGTTGATCTTTAATACAAAGTGGTTTAATGGATTGGGAACTTTTCGTATTCTGTCTTTACTGCCGCGGAGTTAAATGATGTTGTGAATGGGCGGAGGAGTTAGCGATACTAAACAGTGCCTTTTCGATTGAGAAACCAGATTTCAGAATCCAGGTTTGAGTTGATCTTGGAATAGGTTTTGTGTCAACGCCCATCAGCTCTCTTCTTGAATCTGATTAAAAGTCTCATTGCACAATAAGTTACTGATTGTGTGTGTTATACACACAGCGTGAAGCTCGACCAAGGTTCACCCAGGCGTCCGTGTGCTGACCGTGAACGTTCGCATGTTCACGGCGGAGGCTGCAGTTCGGAGAGGCACGACTGGATTCGCTGCCGAGGTTAAACGAAATTAAACTTGGAATCAAAAGCCGGCATTAAATCGCCCCTGCATGAAATTGATCTCCGTGGTCTATTGTTCGCCGCGGGAAAACAATGCTAAGGTCACGTCTAAGTGTTTAGGATCAACTGACATTATACCCATAGATCGAGGAGTCCTTGCTCTATACCGTAGACACCAGTCTGGCCTTGGTGTGGCTATTAACTGTGCACACTTTCTTGGGGGTACACAAGTTAACCGTATAGCATCGTGATTATCAAGTTCTGTCTATTGTTGGACTTTGAGATTTGTCGACTGGAGTCAAGTTGGGCACTCTGTAGTATAACGAATAAGTATCTTTCAACAAGCAGTTGATTGAAACGTTCGTAATTGACATGTTTTCAGAATCATCAACACTTACAGTGTCGAGAACAATTATAATTGGCAACGAGTCACACGAATACAACTATGTTGATATTTGATAACTTTAGCAATCGCCTCTAATCGTGTTTTGATCGTGGGTGGTATAGTGTTTTGGGGGATTTGACAAAAGTATAAAAATTATGAACACAGTAACAATTGAGTGCACGTGAGAGACAGGCATTGGGTTTGAACTTCACTGATTTTAAGTTGACCCTTCGGAAACGCTGACCTTTCTATGGTGCTTTAGGCTGATGACCTTCGCCATGCTGACAGTCAAATGAAATTTAATGGAACCACCAAAACAACAGCGATTTTGATAATACGGCATGACGTTGATGAATTCCTGAAGGGGTTTTGTGTTTGTATTCGGTGAATCCACGACCGAAGATGTCAAGGTTCCAGAGGCGAAGTTCAGTGGCGTGCCACCGAACTGAACAGTCCGGTGAGCGGGTCGCAGTCAAGCGGTCGCCTGAAAGATCTTGCCGGTTACCCGCCATTAAGTTGGACAGTGCAGGGGACACATTCACGGAGGAAGAGGAGCTCCGAACGATGAGCGAGTGGAAAAGAGGGACGTTTGTCTCCGAGAGGAGGAATACTCTCGGGCAAGATCGGCCGCATCCTCCACGGACGACGGCCGTGACCGGACGGCGTGGAAGCTGCCAAAGGGGGCCCGGGGACGGCGTCTTGCCGGACCGCGGGGCGTTGCCGCCCATCGTTCGGAAGTACCGGAGGTTTTCGCTGTTCACCGGCGCGGGGAACTCCAGTGATGGGAGACCGGCAGCCGATGGACCCATGCTCCGAGCCATACAGGAGATCATCCGAAAGAAGAATCGTCAACAAGTAAGAATGAGTCCAAACTACAACAATATATTGATTGTAAAACTTGCTTTTGCCGAGTTCTGCGTGTAAACGTTCTGCGAGTTGTTCTGCGTGTAAATATCAAAAAAGGCTGCTGAGTTAGCCTATGTATATTGTGGAAGCATACAATTGAAGCATAATAATGTTTCCCTATTTATATTCTTCTCTTATTTGTCAATTTTAAGGGATCCTATATTCAAGTTTTTAAATGTGTTGAACTTTCTATCGTCTCGTAGGATTCTTGGAAGTGGAAGGTCATCCTAAAGGATGCTATATCCGCAGTTGCGTAACCAGAGGGGGCTGGGCGGTGGCCAAAGCCAATCCCCCCCCCCCCCCGCTCAATCTCCCCTCTGCCCTTCCAAATGAGATCGAAAAATTCACAAGTGAATAGGTTCGATACTTAATATCCCTTCAAATCATGTAATTGCTCCCACATGCACCCCCCCAAAAAAAAAAAACAAAAAAAACAAACAAACAACAACATCAACATCAACAACAATCTGGTTATGCCACTGTTAATCCCTGACCATCTTTGTCTGATTTCTTGCTTTTTACCGCAACTTACAGCTATCATAAAAAAATACTAAAAATATGAATAATGACTTCACGCAGTTCTTGTTTAATGGCACTCACCTCATTCGATGGCCTCTGACAGTGTTCGTCTTGTTGTTCTTTTATACAACAGGTATGCCGAGCTATATATAGGTTTAAATAACGAACCCCCCTTAGCCCAGCGTAAGAGTTGCTCGAGGTGATCCGGTGCCATTGGCAGCCAGTCGTGAACATGAGACATTAACACCAAGTGAGCATAAAGTTTGTTTAACTTAAAATAATAATAATAATGCAAAATTCATGGTATGACGCAAAATGCATTGATCGGTGACATTTATATAAAACTTTAAAATACAGTTCCGGTGACAGAACGTGAAATGCATCACAAGAGTAAAGGGAGTTTAGAAAGGGTAAGGCAAACAGATACACAAAGAATGGAGGAAAAAAGACCGACGTACTGAAGTGACAAAGAAACAAACCAAAACCTGAAAATATATTCCTCGAGGGTAAAAATTGACGGTACACATGATTACCAACCCATTTTACATGGCGACAATGGCACTTCAAATTTGTGTTTGTAACCAACCATGCACCGGACTGTAACGATAGCCATGCAGGCTCGCTTTCGATTAAAGGAACATTACAGAATTGGTAAGAAAAAAACTTGTAAAATATACTTTTTGATCACAGATTTACATAAAACTTACACGGTCTAATGATGATGATAGTAGAAAACATCCCTTGAAATATTTCTGTCTGAAATGCCATATTTGATGAGAAATGAATAAACTAATTTTCCGATTGGAGTTTATCGCACAGTGAGCGTTTTAGTCATTTGTTGAATCTATAGGATTTCATGCAGATGTGTAACCGGTTTTTCACTATTTTCTCGTGACCCAGATGGCCGATCGATCTCAAACTTCCACAGGTTTGTCAGTTTATGTATATGGTGGATTACATAAAGTGCTTACACTGCCAGCAACTGTTTCGTTAGCAAAAACCAATTCTGTAATGTTCCTTTAACGGTATATATGAAAATCAAGAAGGTTGTACCGCGATAAAGATACGCTGTCCGACCCTACTAGATATTCACATATCCTTGTCGCTGTAAGTGTTCCAGATGCACAATCCTTGGAAGCTAGTACACAGGTATAAAAATCGATAACCACACTGAACGATAGAAATGACAAAAATAACACAATAGTCGCCGTCGTAAAGAGGGAAATCGTTTACATCGATAGGACCGAAGGCCGTCCTGTACCTGTTATTAAAGTCTGCGCGCGGCAAAACTAAGGAGTCCCTTTGAATCCAAATAATGTTTATTTACTTATTCTTTTTCTTATTTGAACTGGGTGGACCATTCAGAGGAAACCACTGGTCTCCTTTGGGTCCCAGCATAGACTGAGACATTCAGAAATGACCCAAAGTTGTCCCAATGTTTTTTTAAAGAATACTAAGGCCTGCGCTAAACGTCGCACGTTTGTCGTGTCGAACTCAAACAGTTGTAAAATTAGGAATTAAATTCGACAAAAGAGCGACGTTTAGCGCAAACCTTTTATTTAAGTTCGGCACTGCCGTGTAGCACGGCAAGCCCTGCCGTGCTACACGGTAGCGGCACGACACGGTGACAAATGTCGCGCTCTTGCCGTGTCGAATCGAACTGAAAACATTTGAGTTCGGCTCGGCAAAAGTGCGACGTTTAGCGCAGGCCTTAGTAAACGTATATCTATCAAATCGAGGAAATTCTAATCTGGTTATCCAAAAGTTTCAAACGAATAATGCTGCCAGCAGGCAGACTTTTAAGAGTTGAAGGAAGGACATTCCTTGCCTGGCTCCCCCCAAATCTGAAAGGTTTTTTCTGCCTGCCTCTGTCCTGGGGAATGGAAGTATAACGTTCCCGGTTGTGTTGGCTCTAGTACGGTGATTATAGTTATCCGATAATTTATTACAAGCATTAAAGCTAAGAAGGAGCCAGTCATGTTATGCATTAAAAAAACCATTGTGTTCGAGTGTTTCTTAGTGTACCTCTACGTAGTACCTCATTGTACCTCATTGGTACCTCATCGGTACCTCATCGGTACCTCATCGGTTCCTCATTGGTACATCATAGTTGTCTCAGTGGTACCTCAGTGGTACCTTTGTGGTACCTCATTGGTTCCTCAGTCAGTGGTACATCATTGGTACCTATTGGCAAACTTGTTATGTATTTTTATCCTCTTTGATTCAGCATAAGGTACACCGTACGCTGGTAATATTTATAAAACTATTAGTTATTTTTTCTTTTTGTTCAACCCTAAATTATCAATTTACCCAATCAGTTTCCCTTGTGGTTTATTACTTGATGTTTACAAAACTGCCGCTGTAATTATTTGGATGCGTATGATTACAAATGGGAAAAGTTGAAAAAAGAACACCATGGATAGCCATTGGCCCTCTTATGGCAAGAATAACATGATACACGCAGCAACTCGTTCAGGGAAAGTATGACGTGATAGCACACTATTTTAAACACAATCTTTTGCACCACGCGTTGAATTTCTTACTACATGTAGATACTAAAAACCATTTCCATAAATCACTGATAGAAGACAACCACAAAAACTAAAAACTGCATATTATATGGCGCCCATCAAAATAATAAAAAAAGAAACTTAGTGTATCCTTGCAATGTTTGACGTCATGGATGGTTAAAACTTAGAATACCGCTTTAAAAAAACAACAACAATAGAACCTTGAAAAGTAATTTTCAGTTATAACAGCGACCTCTGTTGACGTTTACTGCTGAAAAGGTGGCCCTCTCTGAAGCAGTAATTGATTACGTCATGATAGACCTAAAAACGGCAGTCCTGTAATATTGAAGATTGGGCTTAATACAGATCGAAATAATGCTATGTCTCCGTTTGATCTCGGCTTGAACCGGGAGGAAAATAACAAAAGAAATAAAAATGATGTCAGTTTTTTTTCTAGCTAACACTCTTAAAGGCCCTGTACATTATTGGTAAGATCGAAAAACACAATGTTCACAGATTCACACATAACTTACATGATTTAAAGTAAGTAATGGTAGAAAGGGTTCCCTAAAGTATTTCTGCCTAAATTGCAATCGTTTCTGAGAAACGAGTAAAACAATAGTAATTATCGCGCGCGATAATTTGAAAAAACAGAAAACACATAAGATCTCTTTTCACTATTTTCTCGTGACCTCGACGACCAATTGAGCTCAAACTTTCACAGGTTTATTTGTTCATGCATATGTTTAATCATACAAAATGTGGACACTGATTTTGAGCTGTTACCAAAAGTGTACAATACCTTTAACAAAGAGGTGAAGGTGATGTTTACACGCGTTGTCATGGGGAACGTAATCGTTGGTCACGCACCATTTATGACAGTATTGTTACTGACTGTAACAGGTGCCGTTAAAAGGAGACTGTTATTATAATTATATAATATTCATTTGTCAGCGGACCCAGTTCTAAGTTGACACTGTGGCAGCGGTTTACAAGTGACTCTAATGTTACTTTCACAAATATTGTTAGCGTGCCATCACAAAAAAAAACAGGATTTCTCGATGAATATAACGCAATCAAGAAATATTTTACTTTCGTGCAAAGGTTTTTTCCCTGTAGTTTTATCGTAAACACGCGGGATTTGGGATACGAACAACAAATTCACCCGCCCTCAAACTTCGTACCAACTGGGTATACGCCGTATTTTTTGTTACGACTTGGTGTTTGAATGCTGTGGGCTGGAACGTGTAATTTCTTACGTTGTTGCTTGCAATATTGATTTCATCATAGGGGACAAAGCACGGCAGTGTTGATGGAAACTGTTAATTGAATGGGTGGACAATGGTTATTGAAAGAGCCTTAATTGGAAAAGATCAAAATGGCCTTGTAGGCACGGTTTCGAAAGAAAGGTTGATATTCGCGATACGAGGCGGCGCAGCTGACAGGCACCCCGTGACGTCACGACGTTGCTAATTGCAGTCAACGGTGCCCAGATAAGAATAGTAGTCGCTCAAACGCCGCATGATTTAGCAACTAGAATTCACGGACTAGAAATTGCACTTGTAACATACCTTGACTTCCTGCATGAAAACTGCAGCATTAGTCATCATAATGGTGAGTTTCCTTGACCAATTAGGAATCCTTAAACGGGCATCGTAAAAGAGGCTCACGTCATGCACGGAGTGACTGGTTCGTAAGTGTCACTCAATCCATCTGTAAGCCACGCCCACTTCATACAAGCTTGCTCCCACTGATTACTTGAAGCCCATAGGAGTTGAATTGAGCTAGTTTTTTTCTAATGATTTTTAGAAGTGCACAAGAACAAACAATTGGATTTGGTTTACATCTCCAACGACCAAGATCTTCTCAGAATTAAAAGGTTTCTGTCATTAGAAATGCTTTGGAACGATTATAGATGGGTGACTTTCGGTAAAATTACAAACAGACGAACGCCAGCTTAGGAGCTCAGCGAAAACTTCGGGCGTTTGCAGCAGATACGCACGCGTGTGTAGCATTGAATTATTATCTAGTTTAAACTATTTTCTAATTCTGTGAAGTAAGGCCCCTACGTGTTGGAATTTGACACTTTTTCAATCTCAGATTGCTTGAGTTGTCTTCACCGTCTTCATTATTTACAGAAAGTGAATGTAATGTTACAGTTGGGCTTGTGTCCGAATTTAGGGCTACGGCAGTGGCTATGGCTGAAACGCCGTTGCAGCCGTTGACCATAGCCGCAGCCGAAGACGCTCGATTCCGTTGAGGCCGTATCCAAATGTGCGGCTACAGCTACGGCTACAGCTGTTGCTAAGGGTGTTGCTAAGGATGTATTACACTTCGAACGCACGATGACGGCAGCTAGCCGTATAGCCGTAGCCGGACTCTGTTTTATCATTTTCCACGCCGCTGCCATTTTTGTTTGGCATCCTGAACTGCTTCATGCACTCCAAGCCGGCAAATAATAAGGGGACCAGCCTGCCTCCCATGTAGCCTCGCTGTCACCATGAGTGTTTTGTGGCGGAGGATACAAACTTCAATCTTTAAAGGAACATTACAGAATTGTTTTTTGCTTACAAAACAGTTGCTGGCAGTGTAAGCACTTTATGTAATCCACCATATACATAAACTGACAAACCTGTAGAAGTTTGAGATCGATCGGCCATCTGGGTCACGAGCAAATAGTGAAAATTATTACACATTTGCATGAAATCATATAGATTCAACAAATGAATAAAACGCTCACTGAGCGATAAACTCCAATCGGAAAATTAGTTTATTCAATTTCTCCTCAAATATGGCATTTCAGACAGAAATATTTCAAGGGATGTTTTCTACTATCATCATCATTAGTCCGTGTAAGTTTTATGTAAATCTGTGATCAAAAAGTATATTTTACAAGTTTTTTTTCTTACCAATTCTGTAATGTTCCTTTAAAAAGTGTTCATAAGAACCTGGAGGTAGAAACTAAAGTTAGTTTAGTTTCTTAGCCTCCATGATAAGAAGCAATGGTGTCATTCCACTTTCCGGGTTTAATCTAATAATTACTTACCGTAATGCGCTCCGCAAACAACATTTTGTTCAAAGTTTCGACTTCAGGAGGGCCTTGTTTACCGACAACAAAAGTTGAGTTCCTAAAATAGCCACTAAATGCAAACACCCCGCAACCCACATGCACGTCGGGGACCATTCAAATATATACGACTGTTGCGTGAATTCAAAAATCGTGCCCGCACATAAATATCTCGAACGGTTAATTATTGCTAAATCATGGCTAAACAATGAATGCTTATGTTGATGCAATTCCTTCCTCCATGGTTGATGCTAACAAGTTAAACTGTTGTTTATATAAAGTGTGGCTATTTTATGAATTAAAAAACGGAAGATGCATGTGGCCGTTTAAAAAAAAATACAAATATTTGCCATGAATATTTAGTCCACTCACCTGCAGTGGCGTATTAAACTAAGGGGGCACGGGGGGACACGTTTCCCCTCCCCCAAATTAATGTCCGTACCCCCCCCGGTGGTCCTCCCCCCCCCTATTTAAAATGTGGACTTTTGATATTTAAAATTACCCTAATAAAACATTTTTTGAGCTCGTATAAAGTATTTTTATTGTTATTTAAAAACTATTTTTCCTATCTATACGCAGACAATGTATCTGTTTTTACCTCCACAGCAAATTATCTCACAACAAATAGTAAATGACATAAAGAGATCGCTGAAAAGGGCTTGTTTAGGAAAAATACAAACATAAGCTACAGTTTTAATTGGCTAGAAACTGCCCCCCCCCCCGACAAAATGGTGCAACCCGTGTACCTCCCTATAATTTTACACTTGTGAGAGAACAATTTGCATGTTGAATAATTTAATAGATTATTTTGAACACGATTATTCAAACCTAATAAATGAACTGTGTGCGTGAACAATTATTTTATGGATGAATAAAACAGCCGTCGATGCGCCGTCTCATAGAAAGTACGTGTGATTGTTAAGACTGAATTGAGCGGATTTTCTTCTCATTAGGGGCTGAACAGAGGGAAGCTGTTCAATGGAAACATCCCGGCCTATCACTAGTTATTTTAAATAATCGGTCTGAAGCACCGCGGCAGTTCACTTTTTTTGACCGTGTGTCCCGGTGTGATGCGGGCCGTCGTTAAGCGCTTATCTGCCCGTGACATTACGCTCTCTGTTCGGATATACACACCGGTTTGAAAGTTGGAGAATTAAAGCCAATCTTGGGTTTTTTTTCGATATGGGACCGCAGAGTATTTATTTCTCCATAGACGGTACCAGCATGGAGGAACAGTCTCTCTATAATAAGGTGCGTTGATATGTTTGGACTCATTTAAAAATACATGGTGTAGCGATGTTTTTCAAAAGTGTATTGCTCCAAAATGTTCATAAATTCTTTTAGTAGTAGGACATATAACACATCAAACTTTTTTTTATTAGTGTATGACGCATACCTTGTGTATACTATATCATCATTGGTTAGTTTGGGACGACTTATTTAATTTCTTCACTTCACTTTTAAAATACACAAACCGTCCTGTGAAAATGTAATTCAATTTCTTGGGTTCCGTTTAATTATTGCAGACACCGTGTCCCGGTTTATAGTTTCGTCAGGGTTTTTGTGCACACGTGTTAATTTCGATTGCGCCGATCGGAATAACAGTCTTGGAATGCTGTTTTTCTCAACTACGGCATTTTATGTCTGACGGGAAATATTTTCTCTGGCCAATTGGTGCTTTGGTCTTTATAATCAGCGTGCATTCAGATTTGAACTAATCATGTTGTTGTTGTTGTTGTTGGATTGGGGTTGTTGTTGACTGTGGTTGTTGTTGATTGGGGTTGTTGATTGGATGGGGTTGTTGTTTTTCAGCCGTTATTTTGCAGCGTATCGTTTAAGGCATTTGGCTACTCTTTGGATAGACTACGGGGTCGTGGGTTCGAATCCCACCTGCATGGCCCAGAAAGCCCTGAGCATACAGTGCTTATTACGGATAGGTTAAATCTAAAATTAATATAAAAAAAATTAAATTCCCGATGCAATTATTACATCAATTTAACAGGCACGGTGATTTCGCAGGATTTTTTCCTGATTGTGGGATTTCTTTCTCAAAATCTTCGTAAGCCATCAAATGTTCCTGAAAGAAGTATTAAAGCTAGCCAACAAAAGGAAAGAGAAATAGTCCACACTGTGTCCAGCCTGTAGTTTTGTATTTATGATGATGCGCACAGTCTGTAAAACCTTCCGAATTTATAAAATCTGGGCGGTTCTGGGTTAAGAACAAGCAGGAACTTGGACATAAAAGCCATTTCAGGAATTTGTTTATGTCGTCAAATCTCATCTCTGATTGAAATCTACAGAGTTTACAACCATGGTAACATTGTTTGTGTTATACCATTGTATAGTTGGGTTGGTAATAACTGTCTTTTACGAGGCCATATGGATATTATATTTTAAGTGAAACTCTTTTGATTGTTGATTGATACGAAAGTTGAAGGTAAACTATTAACTACGTTGATTGTTGGTGCTTTTGCTATGTGCCCTTGGTTGTATCATGGAGGTAGAAATAGATTTCTCCATGGTTGTATCCAAATTCTATAGGCCTACACGCTGGCACGTTTTAAATTAAAGTTTCAGGGTTTTTTTAAAGCTCCTTTAATTATTCTGCGTGTGTTTTTATACTGAAGTTTTATCTTCACTGGAAAAAAGATGATTATATTGAATGGCACAATCATCTTGTTTCCAGTAAAGATAAAACTCCTGCAAATGATTGAAATAACTTAGATTCTTTAAACTAGAAGATGATTGACAAGAAATTTACCACTAGCTATGGAGAATACCCCTAAGCCAATAACAAAATGGACGGTCACATTCGCAAGTAAAAACGATGTTTGCAGCTTTGCATGGTGTGGATAATTAATGAGAAGTAACTATGACTAGAACTGGCTGGTACAATTATTGTGTTTGGGAGTATTGGCGCTGAAAAGAGCCGTTGGTGCATGGTGTCCCGACGTTTCGAACAGTGTACTCCGCTTGTCTTCACGAGGATCTCAAACAAAACTTACGTGTCTTTTTTAAGTTTCTCCATGAGTTAGCAGGACAAGCAATTTCAGAGCAAATCAACCCATTATTTTTATGAAATCAACCAACCTTACTGGTGACATTATTGAATTCAACGAAAGCGAAATAAACAGAAACTTTTATTCTTTCAACATTCGATGTCAATACTCTTCTTCTTCCGTCAGTACAATATCACAATAGTACAGAATGAGAACATCGCTATGTTTAACTTCTAAAAATATCTTTGGCCAAATCCGTTGGAGTTCGCGGAAAGTGTCGACAAGTGTTTTCCTCGTTTCACATGATCATCGACTTTCAAACTTTCCAACATCCCGTTCAGATCATTACGTCTGCATGTTGCAACCAATACAATCACTCCGAGGTTGATGTTTTTGTCAACCCGAATACAATTCGAAATGTCAGACTGCTATTATGCTTCCCAAAAAGAGATTTTGATAAATTCCATTCGCTTAAGGATCGTTTTTATCAAACCGCTTTGAAACTCCCCTCTGAAGCATAGCACGTCAAGTTAATTGATCCGGTAGAGAGGAATTCGCCGAAAAGTAGACAAAAATAATACGATCCTTGGAAGCAGTATGTGGTCCATGCAGAGATGACGTACGCGTAACCATGGTTCGTTCCAAACTATTATCTTTGTGCGGGTCCCCGTCTGCCCTAATGAATGATGAGCACCGATCGTCTCCGTTTGGAAGGGGTCCAGACTAGTATTTGCCCAATCAGCCTCGATTGTGTTACATTAATCAAGCCGATTGTAGAGAAATTTAGAAACAAATTGTCCAAAATGACGGGTAGACAGATACTGTGGCTTTTGTTGACTGATCGGGCTTGGCAACTTAAAGTTTATGTGTCTAAAGATATCTTGTAATCATATTTGTCATTGGTTTTTGGAAGAGTAGATTAATTCCTATTCTGTTGTTTTCGATAAACTTATCATAAAATCCACATGTATTTTATTTATTTATTTTTTTAATCCAGTTGATCGTCGTTTCAGTAAAAAAAATATCGAATAACAATCGATTCATGTTTTGTCGAGAATTTTGCGCAAGTTCATGCTTATTTCGGTCACAGCAATCGAAGTAAGGTGACTTCGGGGTCTTCAATTGCTTTATTGTCATCTTTGACAGTAATGTAGACCAAAATTTTATGGGTTTTTTTCAGGGGGATACGAACTTATTGAGCTTTTAGTTTCTAAAATCCACTCGTAACATCCACACTAGCACCTGATCCAATACCCTTCCTTGTAGGTTCAATACAGATTCGCCACCAAATTGTTGCATCGTCTGAAAACAGCCACTGGCAGTGGAGTTAAAAGTCAGTGTGTGTGGAGGGGAAATGTTACTTTTAGAATAGTTTTTAGTGGCGTAACTAATCATCAATTAACGTCCGTGCCCCGGTGACCCCCCCCCCCACCCCCTTTGAAATCTGGACTTTTGAGATTTAAAATTACCCGAATAAAAAGTTACATTTTATGACCTTGTATGTAGTATTTTCAGGTCTTAAAATAACCCACACGTTGTGCACCCTAAAATGTTAGCCTAGTTTCGGCGCTGTATAGGAATGGGGTCGGTTCCCTATAGTTCACGATTTTCGTTCGTTGCTGTACCGGTATATAGGTTGGGGTCGGGGGAGGGGGCTTTGTATGGTCATTGTTTGAACCCTTGTCCCCTTGTTGCTCTGGTCATCATGGGTAACCCATTTCTCTATGTTGTAACCTTTTCTCTTGAAAACCAAACAAGACACGTGCCCTCCAGGCAACCATAGACGTGTCAACCACTTCACACAGTCATCGCCACTTCATTCCCTCTCAGCCTGGCCAATCGATCGATACAAGTTGGGCCCACTGGAGAAAAGTACTCGAAGACTCGTCTCCAGCAAGTCAGAAAATATATCGAGAGATGGGCGTCTCGTCTGGCGACTGCCTCGCACCCGCTAATGACGCTTACAAACAAAAATTGACGCGAGCTATTCGTACAGGTTGATAAAAGTCAGAAAACGCAAACAACAGCCTCGATGTATTGGCGTGGAAGGGAGGGGAAAAAACACCTGTTTGGTGAGAAGGTGCTAAAAGGGGTCGACGCTTTCAAGGGATTATACATCATTATTTTTGGGGGAGGGGTATTAACTCAAATCCTCTAGTTTTCAACAAACAGACCAGCAACAAACTGTGACAGTTTTGTCAATTCCCTGTGGCTTTTCGTTTCTAGCAAAAACAACGACAATCGGGTGATGTTTTATGAGAGACTTTGTGCACGCACATTTCCGGCTTATTATTTCGATTGTGGCAATCGAAATACGCAGAAGTGATTTGTGGGGTCGGCAACTAGTATTTCCTGGACTCGGACAGTTTATCAAACCGACATGTTTCTCGGAAGGAATTGTACTGTTACGAATTTTTAAGCACACTAGAATTTGCCTGAGCAAACCTGCATGGCGAAAATAAGAAGAAATTGGGAAAAAGTCATCAACCGATAATGACGTAGCTTACATTGCTTGTGGCGGGTGTCACGCTATTTTTGCTCAGTTAGTAAATATGCAAATGTACCCAGTCAGTTTCCCTTGTGGTTCGTTACTCAAATATGGTTCACCAAATATTCTCAATTGGGCATCTCAGTGAAATATGGCCCATGTTAGGTTTTTAAATGTATGATGTAATTATTGTTTGATTAATCACCAGAACTTCGATTGCAAAGCCATGATGGCTCCCGAATTAATCAAAGTAAAGTTGGGTATCTTTGCCATAATTAGGTCATTTCTTAATTAGGCCATGCGTAGCATTAAGTCAATAATTACTCAGCAACTAAGAGAACCTTCCCGATGGCCTTATTCAAATAGAAATAGAAATCTGCCAGCGACCATTTTTACCACACGGGGCCCGGGTCTCTAATAACATTCACCCGTTTCATAACGCCGTTATAATCGTGATAAGATAGTCAGAGTCAATAGTATCCTAGTGATAAATTACCAGCGGTGTTTGCAAGCTGACGACGATATCGTAAATTGGAATTGAAGTTTTAAAAAGAGGACCCCCCTTTCTCGATTGTTGGTCACAGAATGAGCTGCTACTAAACCGACCGTGGTCGGATATAGGATAGGAAGAGCCATGTCTCTTCCTAGAATGTGACAGTTCGAGATTTACAAGGGAAAAAAACCTTCCAGTTTGCGATCAACTTTTAGACAACCCCGTTTTAAGGTTTGAGTTCCATGGGGGACTCGCCACAGAACTGTTGGGCCAAGGTACGGAGATCTAGGGTAAGGAGGGAACTGTTGTCTGCCGTGTCCCGTCGGGGCACCCCGTCGGGACGACGAATGGGCTTCTATATGGACTTGTGTGACGACAGCGCATCCAGAGCGTCATGCGAGGTAATCACGTTGTCATATATTCATTTTACGGACAATACTTGAATCGGTCGTGTGTGTTTTTTTATATGAAGATTATGCTCTTAGACTTTGTTTCTTTTCTGGAAGTATTGATCATGCCTCCAGGACTGCGATCATTTATCTTGGCACAGGATGATGTCTCCCCACCTTTCAATTGTCGAGGTCTTGTTATGGTAGCAGACCAAACATCGATCGTCGTGTCGGTGCAGACGACGGGCCGTGAGTCGATGGAAACCACCCCCGGGGCGTTTCGGGCCGTGTCCTCGGCACTTTCCCAGGGTTATATATCGGTGGTACTTTAAGTTCCTTTTAAAAAGTTCCATGTAATTGTTACACACGGATTGTTCGCCTCGTTGGATAAATCCCTCTAATTCTCTAAGAACGGTTGACAATCGCTAATCATTTCAATCCATATCGGTGTTCTTCGTGTACAAAGCTCCTTTACCCCCACAGGTGTTAATCGCCGTTTTGAAGAACTCGTGAACGTCTGCCGTGTTCTTAACAAAAAAATAACAGTATCTTTTAAAAACAAATTAATGTTTACAGGCGAACGTAAATGAATTGCTATTGAAGCCCGATGGGCAAAAGTATCACTTTATCGATATTATTGTCTAATCCTTCATTCCAACTAAGTTTGAATCGTAAGTTATTTCCCCCTAATTCAGTTGATTTTTTTTTAATGGGCGCATTGCACTTTATTTCTAGCTCATAAGAACCGTTAAAAAAAAGAGGTACACGTCGATTTCTTTGTCATTTTAATCGACCAAGGCCGGGCAAGGAGGCAGTGGCCTCCCTCGCCTCCGTAAAGTCTCAGTGGTGTTTATATTTATGACATCGATGGTGTTCCGATAAGCTGGTTGGTCACACGCAGTTTTAGTGATCCTAACACATCTAGTAATGTCTGACAATTGAATTGTACGATAGAAAACACATCTAACTTGTCCTGTTTAATTGTACGTATAGTGATAAACATCAACAAGTCCACATAGTTCTCTTTATGCAGGCTTCTGTAGTAAAGGATGGTTGCTAGGGTCAAGGCGAGAGAGCTTGCCGAGTTGGATCAGATCGTTGGCATCGATGCGATGTTGCCAAGCTCAAATCGAAGCACCGTTTATACACGATTCGTTATACTGACAGCTGAACACCATCGAAAAGAAATACAAGTATGAACTTGAAACTTTGCAGTCCATGGTATAGGAATACAACCAATTGCGTAGACCGATAAGGGGGACAGGGGGTGGCTGCCCCGCTCAGAGCCCTTGCCCCCCTTGTAACCCAAATGAGATATAGGGGGGGAAAAGAACACATGAATGGTTCGATACAAATGAATGGTTCCACGGTTACATTAAATATGTCTTTTGTCTTTCGAAACTCTTGATTAAAAATATTTTCCGGATCACCAGACAGATTTATGGAATGCCTGTCGTATGAGCTCCAATGGATGAGGAAGCGATGACAACCTACCCATAATTGTTGATTGTGTCGTTGCTAGGGCTCAACCCAAGCCTCGAGGCGTTCACTATAGCGCCACACCGTGCACTGTTTGTTTTCTACTCACCAGGTCATGTCACTTCAAAATCCAATTGTTCTCATCTCCGCCAGGTTATTATTGTTCATTGTATGAGGCTTTTTTTTTCAACGATTAGACTTGTCCCCATTACAAACAGTAACACAAATCGGATTCCTGGTTTGTGGAACTTCCTTCCTCACGTGCAAATGTCAAGGCTTTTTTTTTCCTTCATTTTTTCATTTTTGTGTTGGCTGTTGGCTTGATGATTCATATTTCCACCAGCCATTTTTTTTTAATGAAGTGCAATATATGTTGTCATCATCTGGTGACGTTGCCGTTAAAATCTGTCGAAGTGTGAACAGGTTGCAGGATTTGTTTTCTCGTACGTTTGTCTACGATTTCATCAATACATATACCCAGAAACCAAAATGTCTTTATAATACAAAGGTTATACAAAGCTGACCGTCTCTAAAAATGTTAAATATTTTGGCCAGTAAACAGCATTGAATAAACATACATTAAGTAATTAACTTGGCCATTTTAACTTGCATGTTTGTGTGCTTTTGTGTATGCAAGTATCATTGGAATTTGCTGGTTTATTTGAGTTTATTTTTTATCGCTGTTTGCTCAAGTTCTATCATTCTATATTAGTCTTAATGTCCCTTTCACACCAGAGCAATTAGCAGGGGTGGGTCCTCGCTTTATTTTAGCATGGTTGTACAATTTTACAAACTGCACTCCGTGTGAAAGGACAACAATGTTTGGACTTTCCAAGGTTCCTCGTGAAATCGCAATGGACCCGAAGTGACAGACTACCGGCACCCATTACCGAGGACCTTTGCTACTGGTGCTCGTGTGAAAGGGCCTTTACTTCTAGCCATCAGCATTTCAGACTGATACTTGGCAGTGATAGTATTTTAATTTATCTTTGTTTATTGTTTTTTTATTGATGTGTAGGCTCGCAGAAGGTTCGCACACGCAATCAGGATGGTCATCCTCATGCTACGTATACACTCAATGGTCTTCAAAAAGTAAGTTTTTACAATTTTCATATTATACACAATACAAATAATTACGCCGGGTAGTTGGCTCATTGTGTGACACAACTGTTTTCGCCCCGTTTAAAGGAACATTACAGAATTGTTTTTTTGCTAACAAAACAGTTGCTGGCAGTGTAAGCACTTTATGTAATCCACCATATACATAAACTGACAAACCTGTAGAAGTTTGAGATCGATCGGCCATCTGGGTCACGAGAAAATAGCGAAAAACCGATTACACATTTGCATGAAATCATATAGGTTCAACAAATGAATAAAACGCTCACTGAGCGATAAACTCCAATCGGAAAATTAGTTTATTCATTTCTCATCAAATATGGCATTTCAGACAGAAATATTTCAAGGGATGTTTTCTACTATCATGATCATTAGACCGTGTAAGTTTTATGTAAATCTGTGATCAAAAAGTATATTTGACAACTATATAGAGCGCGCTAGTCGAAACGTTCCTACAAACTAAGTGACTCTTTTCATTACACTAGTAAAATTCCCTGGGTCAGAAATGACCTGGATTCGGGTCCCGTGGGGCTTGACCCTATGCTGGGTCAGTGTGACCCGGAATGTGTTTCGAAATGCTCCAGAAGTGGGTCAAACTGACTCAGAATCGGCGAGTTAAAATTACATTTTTAAAGGAACACTACCGAATTGGTAATTGTAAAATATAATTTTGATCACAGATTTACACAAAACTTACACGGTCTAATGATGATGATAGCAGAAAACATCCCTTGAAATATTTCTGTCTGAAATGCCATATTTGATGAGAAATGAATAAACTAATTTTCCGATTGGAGTTTATCGCTCAGTGAGCGTTTTATCCATTTGTTGAACATATATGATTTCATGCAAATGTGTAATCGGTTTTTCACTATTTTCTCGTGACCCAGATGGCCGATCGATCCCAAACTTCTACAGGTTTGTCAGTTTATGTACATGTATATGGTGGATTACATAAAGTGCTTACACTGCCAGCAACTGTTTTGTTAGCAAAAACCAATTCTGTAATGTTCCTTTAAACCATCAGATAACGGGAGCTGTAATTTTCTTGGAAATAGGCTATACTAAAAACCATTTTCCGGCTGACCTAAATTCTGGGTCAATTCTGACACAGGAGTTTTTAGAGTGTGACTCCAACACTTCATCCAAAAATAGATTTCACATAATCTAAAGCCTTTTCGAAACCAAGGCTTCCGCTTGGGTTCAGGCTTGGGTTCAGGCTTGGGTTCCATCAGTGTTTTTGAAAACAGTGCGCTTGCGGAACGGGGCTTCAAACAGGCGAACGGGGCCTATAAGCTGGAGCCCAACCCCAGGGCTCGGTTTCACAAAACCCTGAGATTCATCTAAAGATGAGTTGTCAATATCACCATAGTGATTTGTATTGTGACATCACACTTTGCTGAGAGATTAAGATTGATACTTAAGTAAGAACATTCTTAACTCTTTGTGTTATCGAAAAGGGGTCATAGATATACCCGTAAGAATTACAAAAACGTGCACAATCCAAGCAACAAAACAACCTTTCGTCTTTAACAGCTTCGGTTATCTGATGGCAACGATTTGCTCACTCCGCACATTATTTTTTCATATGGACAGCGTTTGAATTGATGTGAGTGCTTAACCTATGAAATGAATATTGTATAGCTCCATTGATTGAAGGCAGTCGAAGCATCGACCATTTCACCAAGCAGCCAATTACAATTTACCTTTATGGCATATTTTTTTGTTATGCATTGCTCTCTTGCCCAATTAACCTAATTGACGTTTGTGTCTAAGTAGCATGATTTATGCTGTTTTTGTATATGTTTTTTTTATCAGAAACGCAAGATCTTTATTTCTATGAAACTCATCTCACGCAGGTTAAATGTTTGGGGACTGAATATTATACTCGACCCTAAAACACATTGGTTACCATTATATCCTATCCATCATTTTGATGATTATAGGGCACTGTCGAAATTCTGTACTTTGTAGAAATATTAATGACCGACAGCCATTGGCAATTTTGTTTGGATAGCCCTTGAGGTGACTGGACTTCTTATGGGTCTCTATGTGCAAGTTTCAGGCATCTTCGAACTTGTTGGTAACCTCGGGGGTTCGCCACGTACATTGTTGTGACGTGTAAGGAAACAAAATCTCACAAAACGGAGACCGATAGTCGAATAACGCAAGACTTGTACCGTCTGTTTACAACACATTATGTTAGAGCACATAGTGACGTAGTGCGATAACCATCCATTGTTGAGGGGGTTGGATTGCAACAGGATACGAGTTGCCTTTACTGGCAACTTTGATATAATTATTTCGGTTGCAGAGAGTCCTAATTTCAGTGTCAACCTTTGAAAAGATATATTCATCTTGCAAACGCCACGGCTCAAAAACCCAGGGTGTGCTGAAGCAACTGCAGTGCAATTTCTAATATTGGTATAAACAAAGTCACCCCAAGCTATAGCAGCTACACGTGGCATGTTTATGTATAGAAAAAAAACTTCCCATCCGATTTCAGCAAGTGCAATTAAATGCCCAAACAATGAAAAAGAAATCCTTATTTAATGCTTGTTGACAAATAAATAAATAAATATTTAAAAATAAATCACGCAAAATAGAATGGCTGCCAATAAAAAAGATCAGGACAAAATTCGAGAATTGGCAAGGGAAACCGGTACATAAATTAGTTTTGCTTTTCAATGTTTTTAACTTGTGCGTGCATGTCTACGTCTAATCATCAATGAAATTGTCACGGAATGTTTTCTTGACATCTAGAGCTTCGCAAGCTTTGTCTTATAAACAATTTCGACCAGAAACCCAGAATAAAATAGGGCTGTATGGACTTTCTGTCGCCAATGTACTTTCAAGAATTATAAATTACTGCTGCTATCAGATAAATTGATAAATAATATACAACGGAACTGTTGAGTAGGTTTTGTGCCGCGTGTTTCAACAGTCAAGGGGCATTTGGAAAGATTATACAGGTCGAAATCGAAATGTGGTTCGTCAAATTGGCACACCGAAACTCTTAGTTGTCTGTTTGCAGTTGGTGGGAATTCAGATGTAATTAATATGCACGCTGGCCCATCTCGACGTTAAAGGGCACATTGCATTCAAATCTCCCAAAATGTTGCTGTTAGGAATTGCTCCTTATCCTTTACAAGGGTTTTTCATGGGCAAAAATTGTGTAGTGTTTTGTAATTAGTGATTTAAAAAAAAACACATAAATTTGCATCCTAAAATAGAACCAGCGGAACATACGGTCCGCCATTTTGTGGAGTCAAAAATTCGGACCGTGTTCTGTCATGAAATCCACACAATTTCAAGGGATAGGCTATATATAGTTATGTGAAAAAGTATACTATACTTTAAATATTATATATTTCCAACCATAATTCATTTCAAAGCAAATCCGAAGGCAACGTGCCCCTTTAATAACAGAGCATGCGACACAACTTGGCTGGTTGAACATGTCACATCAACCCAATCGATAACCTGTAGTTAACGAACTATTGTTTGTGAGCGCCATTTCTGCTCTCGAGATAGTCGATTATTATTTACCTTTCATTACTATCTTCCCTGTGTTTGATTTTAATTAATGGCTTCAGGGTTGACTACCGTGATTTGTCACTAGATTTTTTTCTGATAACTTCTATTGCGCCAATTCATCAACATAGTTTTTCTTTGTAAAAATGTTAAAAGAAGATCAGTAAAATATACGTCATCAGTTTGGAGATGGAGTGCATGGTCCATAATTATTTTGGGGGAACTAAAGCAGTAGGTCCTAGGCCTATTTAATTTTCTTATCAAGGGATTCTAGAACTTTAAAGCTATGTCATCGGCCAGTCTTGTCCCTTCCGCGTAATAGCCATATAACAAACACGACTGGACAGTGAATAAATTGGGTCCAGACTAAGTGTCTCTCTAGCCTCAGTTTGGTTACAATGGTGTGGAATGGGTAAAAGACAAAATCAAACTGCTGCCTCGTGATGAAGACCGACAATTCTGACATTATACTTGTCGCGTTCCCTGTATCCATTATCAACCAAGATAGCTAAGTTTAGTGTTCACCAAGTTGGGCCAGACGCCTTTTCCTTTATTCGCCTACGGTTTGTTCACCAATTTGGGTATCATGGATGGTGGCCTGGAATGATGGATGTTGCTAAGGAGACGAGATAAATGTAACACTGAGTGCGCCCTCTTTAGGCAGACATCTTATCAGATAACCGTGGGTGTCAGCCAATGTCCACCAAAGCGTTCGTTGTCCATTCAGCCAGTAACTCCCTGCTTAACGAGCGAAACACGTAGCCATATCATGTTCCCTTAATAGGATCTCGAGGGGTAAATAGTGGTCAAATATTGACCGACTTATTGACCCTCAGAGCATCTCTCGGCTAATCTGTTTTTGAGGGAAAGGCGATGACAGAGGAAGGGCGATTGCAAATCAAAAGGAAAAACCAAAACTGAAAAGGGGATTATCGGCATATATTGATAGGTCGATTGAAAAACACGAAGTAGGCCTAAATTATGCTAAGCCTTGTATTTTTTGTAGCTTGTTATGCTTACTTCATTTTTTTATATTCGTTTGAATACGGAGCATGTTTATATTCTACAGAGAGCTCAAAAAGATGCCGGTTAAATTGTGAAGTACATAAACCGAAATCGCAGAAAACCAGTGCATTTTCAAATTGTTCGTTTTTAGAAGATGACTGGCATTGACATGTTCTTCATCTTGAATTCTAGAAAAGCAAATGCTTACAAACTGTCAGACTCTTGCTGCCCTCGGTTGTCAAATTATTCTTTTTAAAGTAAAGGCATCCAGGGTATCTTTAAAAAAGAAAACCGGGGTGCAATGAAGTACGAACACTATACGTATTTCAAATTACATCGAGCGCAGAAAATGCATTTTCAATGAACATGAATAAATACTGAAATAAGCAGATGAATAGGTAATAAAGGATAAAAAGCTCAAAGTGAAATGCACTGGAAAACAGGCAGATGGTTAGCAATCAAGGCAACTGGGTAATTTGCTGTGAAACAACAACACACTCTGGTAGACTAAAGCAATGCTGGTCAAGCAGAATAGATCTTACACAGCCAAAGAATATACCTATTAAAGGGAGGTTATACCTTTGGTAATTACTCCACAAGTTAAAGGAACATTACAGAATTGGTAATTGTAAAAATGTACTTTTGATCACAGATTTACATAAAACTTACATGGTCTAATGATGATGATAGTAGAAAACATCCCTTGAAATATTTCTGTCTGAAATGCCATGATGAGAAATGAATAAACTAATTTTCCGATTGGAGTTTATCGCTCAGTGAGCGTTTTATTCATGTGTTGAACCTACATGATTTCATGCAAATGTGTAATCGGTTTTTCACTATTTTCTCGTGGCCCAGATGGCCGATCGATCTCAAACTTCTACAGGTTTGTCAGTTTATGTATATATACATATATGGTGGATTACATAAAGTGCTTACACTGCCAGCAACTGTTTTGTTGGCAAAACCAATTCTGTAATGTTCCTTTAATGACCATAAAAACTTACTTGGTAAAGGGCACTGGAGAGCTAATGATATTATAAAACATTGTGAGAAACGACCCCCTTGGAATTAATGTAGTTTTAGAGAAGGAGGTAATTTTCCACCCAAAAATTTGAATCTGAGAAATTGTCACAGGTTTTTTATTTTTTTGCACAATTATTATGTTGGGATATACCACACACCAAATGAGGATACTGGTCTTTGACAATTGCCAAAAGTATACACTGCCTTTAAAAATTTAATATGAATATATAATGATGACGAGCAAGAAGCACCTTTTCTGCTGCAGTAGTTGTTCCATTAGTTGCTAATGTTTTAAAATGCTCTCGTGTTTTCTGTTACAGACACAAAACTGGCGGCAAACACACTCTGACGTTTACCGAGATTGCCGAGCAACTACCGTCGAATGACTTGAAGACCTCGGGACTCTCGTTTGATCCGCGAGATTTCAAGGCAAAACGAGAGGTAAGAAAACTTCCGTTCTGTGTGTGTGTAGAAAACGCTTGTCAGCTACGAATGATGTCACTGTCACTGTCAACAACATACTATTTACGAATAGATTTGATGCTCCTTATTTCTACGTTATACCTGTTCTATAAAAAGGTAAGCATTAAACAGATAATGTCATGTACCAGTATGCCAAATAATTTCGTGGAATTTACACACTAAAACAATCATAAACTTTTATTTAAGAAAGAAAAGCTGTTTTTTACTGCACTGGTATTTACTGTCTGTACCGTACTCAGTACTCTTGGAGTCCTAGTCCTATAGCCCCCCCCTATTCTAGAAGTGGAACTATGGTGGAGACGATAGCGGAACGAACCTCATTACTAGTTCTAGTACGAGTTATAAACAGTCTATACTCTACAGACTAGTCAGGGATACTTAGGCTATTGTACTGACACGTTTTCAAAATTTCTGAGATAAATGTTTTGGCTTCCAATTCCATATCCTATGGTCTACTTCCAGCTTAGGCATCAATCAAGCTCTTTTTAATGTAGATCCTGGCATTTATTATGTGCTGAGGGAGTTCCAGTCATTGACAATTTGACGATGACTGTAATGAGTACATCTATGATCTCTAATGATCGATAAATGTTCTAGCCTACATGATCTAGCCCCATAAACATGATAAATATAGTGCCAATACACTGTACATGGAGTCCAGCTTATTGGCACTATAGGTTTTGTCTAGATCAAATGTTCTTGTTGAGACTGAAGTATGATACTAGTGATAGGATGCTGTTGCTTTTGAATCATAATTGTCAAGTGTTGCTGTTTTTAAAGGAACATTACAGAATTGGTAAGAAAAGAACTTGTAAAATATACTTTTTGACCATAGATTTACATAAAACTTACACGGTCTAATGATGATGATAGTAGAAAACATCCCTTGAAATATTTCTGTCTAAATGCCATATTTGATGAAAAAATGAAACTAATTTTCCTATTGGAGTTTATTGCTCAGTGAGCGTTTTATTAGTTTGTTGAATCTATATGATTTCACAAATGTGTAATCGTTTTTTTCACTATTTTCTCGTGACCCATGGCCGATCGATCTCAAACTTCTACAGGTTTGTCAGTTTATGTAGCCTATATGGTGGATTACACAAAGTGCTTACACTGCCAGCAATGGTTTTGTTAGCAAAAAACAATTCTGTAGTTCCTTTAGCTGTCAAGTATTAAACCATAAGTGAAACTGACCGGTTAAATTGTTAATAATTTTTGAACAATTTGGGAATGACCATCATCCCCCAAATTGTTTTGTTTTTATCTAGAGAAACACCCAAACTGTTCATCATAATTTGGCTCAATTTAACGAGCTGTCTTATTTTGTTTCAGGGTAACTGATGTAGACAATTTGCTGTAAAGATAGGGTCATACTTTGGTAATGACCCTAGTAATAAAAATGTGTTATTTTTATCGGAAAGCCTACCTATTATATAGATGGTAATGGTAGAAAGCATGATGAATTGCCCTCGTTGATTTAGAAATTAGTACAATATTTTCACCGTGTCGAAAAATGTGAATTGCCAAAGCTTGCCTGCAGGCACCTTTGGGAGATTAAAATTTCCGTGGTGTCCTTTTTTGTGAATGCTGCGGTTCGGAGATGCGGTTGGCACCCGCTGTCACCTCGCTGAACGTGGATAGATTCAACGTTCTTGGTGAAAATACCATGACAGCTTTAAGCCAGGTTTCTTAACAAGTAGAATCACTTGGCATTACTGGGAAGGGGGCACTGAGAGCCACATACTCCCCCCCCCCCCACTTTGATGTCTGTTTCCCCCCCCCCCTGCCCCGTATTGAAATCCAGACTTTTGGATTAAACATTTCCAGAGATTTATGTTACATTTTATAAGCTTAAATGTGATAATTTCAATGTTTTTGAAACTTTTTTTCTCCATTTACACGCAGGCAATGTATTTGTTTTTACACTCCTATCAGAATAACTTTATAAGAAATAGTAAATGGCATATTTAACAAGATCGCTGTAAAAGGGCTTGTTTCAGAGATATACAAACAGGACTTAGGACTAAGGCCAGATGTGCCACCACCCCCCCCCCCCAGAAAACATGGTGCACCCCCTTATGCCACCCTAAAATGTTAACTTAGTTTCGGCACTGCACTGTATTCAGCTGAAACTTTCACAAGTGACTTTTATTGCATCTTTATTGATAATTTGGCCTATAAATTGGCATGACGTTGTTCAACAACCAATCAATGATCCTACCTTTAGAAAGTTATTCTTCCCCAAGTATTCATTAGTTGCATTGTTTCTATTTCAGATCAATTTAACCACTGAGGCCAAGAACATATTGAGTATGCCAAGTTGCATCCGCACACCAGAGCAGTTGCAAACGGTAAGTGATTGTTCGTAAAGCCAAGGGGGTGTTTTGCAAGACCTGTCTTCTGTGGGAGGATTAATAAAAAAGCTGATTTGCCGACTGGGATTTCCTTGGCTTTTTTGGGAGTGGGAGGGGGAGGGGAATGAATGGAGGCAAGTGAAGTAGTGCTTCGTTTGCCAGTTGAGGCTCAAAATCTGACTGAGATTATTGGGGTGACACACACCCCAGGGCCCAATTTCATAGAGCTGCTTAAGCAGAAAAAAATTGCTTAACAATGTTCTGCATAGCAACGGTGAGCAGGATACCAGTCGCAGACAGTGCGTGTGTCGTGTGACATGGTATTTTGGCTGGTAATAATCTGGTAAGCATAATTTTGCTGTGCTAAGCTGCTTTTTGTGCTTTTAAAGCAGCTTAATGAAACTTGGCCCAGGTTGCTGCACTCCAAAGCAATGCCAGTTTCCCTCTGAATAACGAGTAAAGAAATCAACGTTTCGAAAGAAAGCCATTAGAACTGAAGGATAAGTTTTCCAGATATAATTGACTGACACTCGTAATGCATTGGTGACGTTTTCATATTATACAGTAAAGTTGTCGTTATACAGAAGCAGTAGTCACAAACATGTCGTATTTAAATTGCAGTATTTTTAGGGTGATTAGTAAAGGTCAGTTCTAACATTAAGGTTTTGAAAGCTACTTTGGAAATATTGCTTGTGTTTTTACCCATACTTTGATGCGTGTTAAAAGCAATGTATACTCTGTATTTTTCTGAGTCCTATGAAAAACTTGACAGGCATATTACTCGGATGGGACTCAAACCCATGACCTTTGCCATTCTAGAGCAGATGACATACCACTAGACCACAGAGATTGTCCAGTAGCTAGAGGCAGTTTGAATCTTATATTTTAGCAGCAGGTACCGGAACAATTTTAGTGCTACCCGGTAAAGCAAATATAACATCTCCTACAATGCTCTGGAAACATTGTAATCTCAATCTGTTATCTTGTAAAGTTGTGACATGGTTCATGCCGATTTGTACCAACAGCAACCCCAGTTTATTTAATACTACACTGATAAAGGTGTAATCAATCCGTTTGTAGTTCTCAAGGATTTAGATTAAAATTAACACCAACTGATTCAACAAAAACACATCTGGCCATGCCTAGAGCTCGATTAGAAAAAAGATGCTCAAAAAAGACTTTTTATTCTGGATTTATTTTCCCTCGGTGCGATGTTGTTTGAATGATAGATGTCTCGGCATGGAGGCAGCTTGGAAATTCCATCTCCATGTTTGCATGCTCTGGTTGAATTGTCTGATTGCCCCAATAAGTCAATATTTGTGGACTGTTGATTCTTTCAGCCAACAAGTGTCGCATCTTGTGAACACTTTGGACTGTGAGTAATTCTATTGTACGGACATGCCGTAGCAACCACTCGCCAAAAACACAGTAATGGACGAGATATTTACGTGCACTCCACCAGATGAAGAAAATGCTATGAGTTTGTCCACACATCTTGAAGCAGGGGTTAGCTTTTCTTTCCAGGGACTAGTGGGGTGTCGTGGTCGAGCGGATAAGAGCACCGAACTCAAGCTCTGGTGTTTCTGTTCAGCAAGAGCAAGACACTTTACTATAATTGCTTCTCTCCACCCAGGGGTAAATGGGTACCTGTGAGGGCAGAGATGGTTCTTGTGATTGATTTAGCTTAGTGTGCTACATTATTTGGCAGCGCAGGCTGTATACTCCCCAGGGAGCTGAGATGGTTTAAGGAATGAAATGGCCCAGTGATCAGGGTAATAATGTTGGAAGCGCTTTGAGACATGGTGTGTAAAGCGCTATATAAAAACCGAATATTATTATTATTATTATTATTATTATTATTTTCCCAGGAGTTTGCCAGGGTTAGCTCTTCAAGTGTGAACAGTCAAGCCACGTAATAGGGTCCATAGGGATTAATCTCGTAGGGTCCATAGGGATTAATCTCGCCCGTAGAGCCAGCCTTTTGATTGAGTGTGTCTTGGAAGACTGACAGTTTCAATTCAATTTGGGGGGAATTCAATTTTAAACTCACATTTATTTCCGTACCTCATGAAAATTTCTAAGGGATACATAGGCCTTCGGTAATAAAAAAAACGGTAGGTGATCAGTGATATCGGAATGAATGATCCCTGCAGGCATAGTCATTGTTGGTGAGAATGTTGTCTATTAAAGTGGCACTGTGAGGGGTGATATAAGGGTCGGTTTGTCAAACCAATGGACGGAAACCATTAAAGGTATTGTACACTTTTGGTAACGGCTCAAAATCAGTGTCCACATTTTGTGTGATTCAACATATGCATGAACAAACAAACCTGTGAAAGTTTGAGCTCAATTGGTCATCGAGGTCACAAGAAAATAGTGAAAAGAGACCTGATGTGCTTTCTGTTCTTTCAAACATCAAGTTTTTATCACACGTGATAAAAACTGCTGTTTTACTCGTTTCTCAGAAACGATAGCATTTTGGGCAGAAATATTTTAAGGAACCCTTTCTACCATTGCTTACTTTGAATCATGTAAGTTATGTGTGAATCTGTGAACATTGGTGTTTTTTTATCTTACCAATAAGTGTACATGGCCTTTAAGCGGAAATTATGTGTAGGTTGATGGCTATTATCTGTAGGTAACGAGTTAGAGCAAGTAAGTAAATTGAGATTGAAGTTTCCCGTTATGTAACATAGATTTTGTTTTCATTGGCGACAGTATTGAGACAAGAATCAAAAGACCTGTTGAAGTTATTTTTGGGGGAAGCCCCAAGAGCCCCTGTAGACATTACCGACAATCAAATTAACAATGTGGACTTGTTGAATTTCTATAATCATGCATTCAAAATCTTCGCATGATTTCATGAGATGGTCGCGAATATGGAATTTGTTAAGCGAGCTTCTCACGAACATGGCAGCTCCTTCCCCCTGCTTTTTCAGAATGAGAGGAATGATTAAAATGATAATTGAAGAGGGGCTTCTTTAAACCTTTGTGTTAGCCAGAGGGGTGTCTGGGTGTCTTTTGGAGACCCTATAGATAGTTCCCAGTAGACGCCATCTTTACGGGCAAATTGCATTTTGGCTTGCAGGTGCGTCAAACGCTCAACTTATTAACGCAGCCGCGTTGTTCACTGACCAATCCTGCAATGAGTTTCGTGAAATGCGCGCGTGTTGCACGCCGTTCTCACACGAAACGCACGACTGTTTGTTCTAAACTGCCCGTAAAGATGGCCGATTTACGTCATACTGCAACCTATCTATTTCAAATTTGGACACCCTGTATTATCTGTCATTTACATGTGTGCACAACCACAATCATGGGTACACATTTTTTTTCGTGTCCATGTTATGAACAACACTTTGAAAACCAGGGATGCAACAGTTATTTAAATGTTTTTTGTAAATTGATTAACCAGCAGTGTGTGAATGAAGAGTAGAAAGGACTTGAGTTTGTCAAAAACAAGATCTGCAAAGAGTTACTCAATAATCATGTGTTGTTCATTTGGTGTCTTTGTAACAAAAAGTGTACCCATGATTGTAGCTGTGCACATGTATATGTATTGTAAGTGAACAATTTGGACACCCAGTTTTTAAATTTCCAGCAAATTATGACACCCTTTTACCATATCCTGGTTAAAAACCTTGCTTTAAACTACGTCTCTGGGAAGCCCTACATTGAAAAAAAAATTATTTTAGTGAGAGCACGAAATCATGAATATAGTAAATGTCTACAAAAGCTCCTGCAGTTCATATTTTAAAAAAAATTTGAAATCATCACTCAGGTGTATAACACTCAAGACTCCAAAAAAGCATTGCGATCTAAATAAGGACATGTATTGTATAACTAGCATTGCTATACCATGAAATGAGTTATCGATGGTTAAGTAAGCAAACATAAAGGCACTAAATGATACAAAAGGAAACTGAGGTGCATTGAAGTACAAACACTCGGCTAGGAGCAGCGGTGTACGCGTTTCAAATTACATGGAGCGCAGACGATGAGTTTGAAATGAACATGAATAAATGCTTGGATAAGTAGATGAATAAATTAGTGAATAAGCAGCTAACTGAATAAATACTTGAAAAGCTCAAAAATGAAATGCAGTGGGAAAAACAAGCAGATGGTATTAGCAATCAAAGCAACTGGGTAATTTGCTGTGAAACAACAACACACTGGTAGACTAGAGCAATGCTGGTCAAGCAGAATAGATCTTACACAGCCAAAGAATATACCTATGAAAGGAACGTTACAGAATTGGTAAGAAAAAACTTGTAAAATATACTTTTGATCACAGATTTACAGAAAACTTACCTTTGAAAACATCCCTTGAAATATTTCTGTTTCTGTCTGAAATGTCATATTTGATGAGAAATGAATAAACTAATTTTTAGAAAATAGTGAAAAACCGATTACACATTTGCATGAAATCATATAGATTCAACAAATGAATAAAACGCTCACTGAGCGATAAACTCCAATCGGGAAATTAGTTTATTCATTTCTCATCAAATATGGCATTTCAGACAGAAATATTTCAAGGGATGTTTTCTACTATCATCATCATTAGACCGTGTAAGTTGTATGTAAATCTGTGATCAAAAGTACATTTTACAATTACCAATTCTGTAATGTTCCTTTAAAAATGTAATTTAACTCGCCGATTCTGCGTCAGTTTGACCCACTTCTGGGTCATTTCGAAACACATTCCGGGTCATACTGACCCAGCATAGGGTCAAGCCCCACGGGACCCAAATCCATGTCATTTCTGACCCAGGGAATTTGACTAGTGTAATGAGAAGAGTCACTTAGTTTGTTGGAACGTTTTGACTAGCGCGCTCTAGTCGTCTCCGAGAGTATCAAATGCGGAGTAAATTATCAACATTACAGAATTGGTAAGAAAAAAACTGGTAAAATATACTTTTTGATCACAGATTTACATCAAACTTACACGGTCTAATGATGATGATAGTAAAAAACATCCCTTGAAATATTTTTGTCTGAAATGCCATATCTGATGAGAAATGAATAAACTAATTTTCCGATTGGAGTTTATCGCTCAGTGAGCGTTTTATTCATTTGTTGAATCTATATGATTTCATGCAAATGTGTAATCGGTTTTTCGCTATTTTCTTGTGACCCAGATGGCCGATCGATCTCAAACTTCTACAGGTTTGTCAGTTTATGTATATGGTGGATTACATAAAGTGCTTACACTGTGCCAGCAACTGTTTTGTTAGCAAAAACCAATTCTGTAATGTTCCTTTAAAGGAGGGTAGGCCTATACCTATGGTAATTACTCAACAACAAAAAACTAATGACCATAACACTTACTTGGCAAAAGAGCACTGGAGAGCTGATGATAATTGTTATAAAACATTGTTAGAAATGATACCCTTTGAAGTAATGTAGTTTTAGAGAAAGAGGTCAAGTTTTTCTTTCAAAAATTTGAATTTTAAGAGCTTAAAATACACACTTCTGATGAGAGCTCGCTGAAGAGTGCGAACCACATGTTAGCATGAGACTCTAATGCCTCATTACTCAAAGTGAAAACATTAATAATAATAATAATAATAGTGGCTTCTTATATAGCGCTCATATCCGTCACTCAGTGACGCTCAAGGCGCTTCAACATTCGACATTAACAGAGTGATTGTTATTTCTTCTTCAAGAATCATTATCAATAACCATCTTCTGAGAGTGCTTTTAAACTTTGATGCTCTCGAGGAGAAAAATGCATCCCCCATAGTTCGAGAGAAAAAAAAGTAAAGTCTTGTATAATTTGTGTTTTAAAAAATAAGCTGTCTGCATGTGCCTTTTATTAGAATTGAGCACGTTCAGTAGTGTAACTAAAGGCACCCCCCCCCCATTGATGTCCGTGCCCCTCCCCCTCCCCAAAGAGATGCCTTTATCATATCATTTACAAACTGCCTTGTACAAAAAGTGTCATGGCTGTTTTTGCAGGGTGTAAAATAAATACCAGTCTTTTCATTGTCTCCCTGTCTTTCCCCTATTTGCAGGCATTATATGGGCTCCAGACTATGAAGTCATTTGCAGAGTACCCGCTCCATATGCAAGAGAAACTGGTCAAAGTTGCTTGGTTTGAAAGGTAAATATGTGCAAATTAATACCATTGATAATAGACCCTTCAAATGCGAATATAATGTTGTCACCTCTGAATGCTAATATCCCCTATTTTTTTTTGGGGGGGGGAAGGGAGGAGTTGATTATATCAAAATGTGTTTGTATTCCTAGCAGTGTTATTGCTTCAAATTTTCCTCATTGAAAAATACACAAATGGTCACTATACCTCTAATTAAAGCACAGCTAATTTCACTTGTGACCCCCACTCATTTGAAATCTGGACTTTCGAGATTAAATATACCAGAGTACAATGTTACATTTTATAAGTTTTGCTGTAATAATTTCAATGTTTTTAAAACTATTTTTCCATGTTCACACAGACAATGTATTTGTTTTTCTTACTCTGAAAAGGCGATTTATTAAAGAGAATGCAAACAGAAACTACAGTTTTAATTGGCAGAAGTGCCCCTTAGAAAAAAATGGTGCACCACCTTGTGCCTCCCTAACATGTTACCCTAGTTTCGGCGCTGGCCGTTATAAATCTATGAAATGAGTGAATAACTTTCTTCATTTTCAAAACTTGATTTGTTTTAGAGGTTAAGTCAAATTTACGAATACTCTTTTGGATTATTGTTATTTTTTATTCCAGTGTGCCACCAAAGAGAGTAATAATCAGACAAGGTCACTATGCAGAAAACTTCTACTTCGTAATATCAGGTTCAGGTAAGTGCTTTAGAATTATTGTCTGATCTGTTTTACTCTTTCTATCTTAAAACCTAAAGGTAGGCCTATGGTCATAGATTGGTAAATACTCCAAAAATGAATGACCATAAAAAACTTACTTGGTGGGAAGAACGGCAGCTGCGATGGTATAAACTATTTTGAGTAAGGATTCTTCAAAGTAAAATGGTTTGGAAAAATTTTCATTTAATCTGAGAAACGATTCACGCACGAATTCCTTTTCAGAGGGTTGGTGTCCGTTTGCGAATGCTGCAGCCACAGATGCAGTTGGTACCTGCTGTCACTCGCTAAATGGGGATGGATTCCTCGTTCTGTGAAAATACCTGACAGTTTTTGGCTGTTTTCTTAGCAAGTAGACACTGTATTCAGCTGAACTTTCACATGTGACTTTTATTGTATCCTTCTTTGTAATTGTGCCTATAAATCAGCATTACGTAGTGCTTTCTTATAGTGCTGTCTTTAAGCTTAACTTTACTCGTACAGTCTTGAAATTGGAAGAGTTAATGGGGCGCAATACCAGTGCCAAAATTCATGGTGGTGATGCTACAGAAATCTGTGCTTACAACCCATAGAATCACACGCTTAACAGGGCGCTGTAAGTGCGGAATTCTTTGGTCAACAGTGCCGTGAAACTGGGCCCAGATTGGCTTAGTGGTTTTCTTACGGGCCATTAAACTCTGTGGAACCCTGTTCGAATCCCCCTTCAGACCGGAGCCTCACCTTAATGCATGGGTTTTACCACGGTCAGGGTTTTCCTCCTACATCTAAAATTGAGATTTCTTCAACAACTTCTCTTCACACTCACAGGCATCTTGCACCACAGGTTACAATGCAAGGCACCTTGATTATATTTCCAGAAAGATATCATAATAATTATAATATTATTAATAACAACTCTTTCAGTGGTTGAATTAAAAGTGTTAAGTTTTTACTTTTAATAACGTTTTTTTTTACTCCAGTCTTGAGTTCATTGCCACAAAATTGTGCTAAACATAAATACTTAACACGTGTAATCGAATCCTTGGGGCAGCAGTGCTGTGAAACTTAGCAGGTGGCTTCGTGGCTAGTGGTTCTACGGGCTGAAAATCTGTGCCCTGTCGTCCCCTCAACGGAGTACCTTAGTGCTTTCCCATGCCTAACTTAATGAGATTCTCACATTCGTCACGTCACAGCATCTTCAACACAGGTTCTGCTTGTACCTTGATTATTCATATAATTAATTCTTAATTTATATTATTTCATTTGTCAATGTTGGAATTAACAAAGTGTTGACTACTGTTATTTGATCAATTTTACCATCTTGTACAACTTCTTAAAGTTTGCATAAAGCTTACAATACTATATTTAAATCTTTCTGATACTGGTTGCTGATTTCAGCTGTGGTGACCATTATGGAGACCAAGGCGGACACAGGTGAGCCACAAATCCGCACGGCGGCCGTCCTACGTAAGGGCAGTAGCTTCGGGGAGCTAGCTCTCCTCCACCACTCCAAGAGAACTGCGACGGTCTCCAGCCAGGGTGACGTACAACTTCTTGCCATCGGCAGGGAGGACTTCTTTGACATCTTCATGAGGGGCAGCAGCCTGGGGAAGAGCCCGATCATGTCAAGTTTTTGAGGTAATTTTTTCACCAGGCCTGTTGTTTGTCTGATTTCAGGATTTTTTTTGTCATAGATTTGTGGCATGGTTGGGCTATTCACATGTCATGGCCAATAGTTATTTTGGCTAAGTCACCAGAGTGTGGGTTTGAATCCCGATTGTGTCCTTGAGCAAGACACTTGACGATGATTGCTGCTCGCCACTCTGCAGGGTAGAGATTATTGATGTGATTGATTAATAGCAACCTGTGTGCCCAGTCGTTGCCGGTGCTGCATATCCTAGGAGTTGAGTTGTGTTTTAGGAATGCTTAGGGCCTGATGGAACAGGGGAATGTAGTTGAGAGGCTACTTGTTTGAAAAGCCACAAATAAAATGCATTATAAATATTAACTATAATTGCCTCTAAAAAATTCTTGAAAGACTTGAACTTGAAGGGAGAAAGATGAAGCCCGTTTTGGTTTTAACTGCTAGTTTACATTTCTTGTTTGAACTGCTACTTTTAGAGTTGTTGCTTTAACTGAAGACTTCAATCAAGTGTAGATCACTCCCCCATTTTTATTTTTTCATTTTGTAGATTTCAGCTCTCTTGTCAGAAATTGGTAATAAGCTAATTTCAAAAACATTAAGTATTCCATAAAGCTCATTTATTATATCTTAAAGGAACATTACAGAATTGGTAAGAAAAAAACTTGTAAAATATACCTTTTGACCACAGATTTACATAAAACTTACACGGTCTAATGATGATGATAGTAGAAAACATCCCTTGAAATATATCTGTCTGAAATGCCATATTTGATGAGAAATAAACTAATAAACTAATTTTCCGATTGGAGTTCATCGCTCAGCGAGCGTTTTATTCACTTGTTGAATCTATGATTTCATGCAAATGTATAATCGGTTTTTCACTATTTTCTCGTGACCCAGATGGCCGATCGATCTCAACCTTCTACAAGTTTGTCAGTTTATGTATATGGTGGATTACATAAAGTGCTTACACTGCCAGCAACTGTTTTTTTTTAGCAAAAACCAATCCTGTAATGTTCCTTTAAGACTGCAATATACCATCTTAACAGGGTCGTTGATTTTGAAGTGTTAACCTCTTACAGGAACTTAAATGACATATTCTGAATTAAGGACAACAAAATGTTTGTTTGCCATCAACATTTCAGGAATACTTGTTACCTGTTTTGACTATTCGGATGTTCTTTCATTCATTTCTTGCAGGCAACTTCCCTTCATGAAGTACTGGCCTCTAGAGAGATTAATTGAGCATCCGGAGATGTGTCTCTTTCATTTTTACAAGTAAGTAATTAAAAGTTTATTAAGAGTCAGCAAAGTGCCAGTCCAAGAACTGACAAGCCAGTTCAAGCCAAGTGCACAGTGACGTAACCCCCCCCCCCCTCAGCTCAGAACCCATGCCCCCTCTTGCCCCACCCCCCCCCCCCAAATTAGATCGAAAAGATGCACAAATGTATGGTTTGGTACATTAAATAGCCCTCCCGAATTATGTCTTTGCCACTGCAAAGGCAAGATGGTACAAGCCGTGGCTTATCCAGGACCAATTATTTTAGAGATTTATGATCATTGCATCAGGGTTAAAGAATATTATTTGTTTGTTTGACCCCCTTACATTGTTGTGTAATACTGTATACTCATTGTCTAATAATCTCACAGAAACCATTGTGTGAGAAATGAACTGTGGATGTGTTTTGGTCTTGAAAGTTGCCTGATGCTGGTTGGCGCGGTCTTTGGGGATTCCCCAGTTTATTTAATTCGCCACACCTTTGTCCGATTTCTTCCCATTTGATTTTGTCTTCTATCTATGTTCTTCTCATCTTTCCCTGACCTATTCTGTCATTCAAAAGACTGCCAGTTTTGCCTTAAAAATTCTCAATTCCATTTTGTATTTTAAATGCTTTATCGGGCAAATCAACGGTTGATTGCATGTTATGATGACAGAAGTTGTAAATTATAAGTGTCTCTGAATGCATTTCATTGCCTAATAATTTGAATCGAAATTTGTTTCTATCAAAATCTTGTGTATAATGTACTTGTGTATTTTTGTTTTATTGCTCTCCTTGTTCATAATGTCTTGTATTATATTTTCGTTTTTTCATTCACTACCGTGATGACTTGATGAGTTGTCATATTTTATATCCAATGCGTTGGCCATTCTTCTGTACTACTATTAAACTGACAATGTTTGGAATCAATTCTCGATGAACTGTCTCATGAAAACAATGTTTTGGGTTGAACAAAGACAAATTGACTAGAGCGGGATGTGAACCATCGACCTCCGGATTAACGTACCGGCGCTCTACCAACTGAGCTATCTAGCCCATGTTGGCGGTCTCCCTATTTTGTCAATATCTTTGTTCGGGGGTGCCAGTCAGAAGCCATACAACCGTTAACTGCCGTGTAGCCAGGGATCACACCCAAGTTTACGATACAACCTGCGAAGTGGCAGCCAGGGGATCACCTTAAGGGGATGCGACTTTTTTCATATCAAATATCAAGTAGAAATTTACAAGGGAAACTGACTGGGTAGATTTTAAATAATTTTGTGTTGAACAAAGAATATTTGACTAGAGCGGGATTTGAACCGACGACCTCCGGATTAACGTGCCGGCGCTCAACCGACTCAGTTTCCCTTGTGGTTTATTACTTGATATATGAAAACATTGTATGAAAATTAATACTTTATTTGGTTTGATGTTGTCTTTAGACGTGGACAAGTTGTAGTAAAAGACAGCAATAAATCGGACTGGATCTACATTGTCAAGTCTGTAAGTACCAATAATCCATCCAAACAATACAATCAAGTTACTCTGCTCCCACTTACTTTGTCTCCTTCAGAATCACATGGAAATCATGTGTGAAATATATTTCACATGGATCTCGGTTGTCTTTAGCATACAAATTCTCTTGGTTACTAGATTACGCACAGCTTCGAACCTTACTTGTTATTTCATCTACAAGAACAAAGTGAAAATATGGTTTAATTTGGTGTAAACTTAATGCAAAGCAGTGTATACTTTGTGCGACTGAGCTTGATTAAAAATAGCGTTTACTTTATGCAATTGAGCTTCATTTTAAATAGCGTATACTTGATGCAACTGAGCTTGATTCAAAATAGCATATACTTTATGCAATTGAGCTCGATTTAAAATAGTGCATTCTTGAAGCAATTGAGCTTAATTCAAAATAGCGTATACTTTATGCAAATGAGCTTGATTCAAAATTGCGTATATTTTGTGCAATTGAGCTCGATTTAGAATAGCGTATACTTTATGCAATTGAGCTTGATTCAAAATAGCGTATACTTTGTGCGATTGAGCTTGATTCAAAACAGTGATACTTAGTGCAATTGAGCTTGATTTAAAATAGCGTATACTTTATGCAATCAAGCTTGATTTTTGTTGTCACTTCTCCTGGAGATTCAAGTATTTCAGAGAAACTGAATCAAGCTTTACCACAAAATGAGTCTTTTTAATAATTAGCCCATACCATACGTTCCCATGTCGATCTGTTAATAATTTACTGGTTTAGCCATCTTTCTTTACTTCAACTGAACTATTTGTTATTGATGTTTTTATAGTTACATCAGGGATAGAGAATATTATTTCCATTTTACCCTTGCTCTGCTATAAGTACTATACTTTGTATTATTTGTTTTTCACTTATAGATGACAGGATTTAAGAGACTGATGTAGAGTTTTCCTCTATTGAGTTTTCTTTTTTACGGAGTTTAACTGTTTTAACTTTTTCTGAGGAAAAAAACCAATCTGTGTTTAATGAGTAACCGATGCCATATGTTGGTTGTTGACAGGGCTCATGTCAGGTGTTGAAGCAGCTAAAGGCCGTCAAACCAGTAAAAACACAGCGATCTAACTCCAGCACTGATCTACAGCTACCAAGACTACATACTAGACATCATTCAGGTTAGTGATAATATTATGATGTCTGTTCAAATTAAACGTCCTGCTCTTTGCCACTGCAATAAAAAGGGTAAATGATCCTTGGATAGTGGATACATATGATGGCTCATATTCGTCAATTTCTCTTTGTTTTTTACACAGCGATTTACAGCCATATCATAGCGTTGTATATCACCATACTGTTGTGTTATACCACTGTGCCGGCACTATTGTCATATTTGATTGTGTTATATTGTAAGGCGATATAATGCAATAAAATATGATGATATAATGCAATATTTATAGCGATAAGGCACAATAAATTGCAGCAATATAACGCAATAGTACAGCAATAAAACAAAATGCATTAGTATGGTGATGTAACGCAGTAGCCATATAAATAATTAATGTTTACGACCGGATTGGTCAGAATATTTTCAGGAGTTGGAAAGATGGAATGATCCAGTCAACAAAGCGAAGCCGAGTTGAATGGAATATTCTATCTCGCAACTCATGAAAAGAATTCTCACCCGCTTGCCTGAATGCAAAATATTCATTATTTGTTTTATATATATTTGTATATATTTTCATTGTTTGTTTTATATAACACCCAGTTAGATCTTTGTCACCGTAATGTACAGAGTTGTATTCTGTATTATGAAAGCGTTCCACTATGAGGGCGTTTTGTACAGCTGGAAAATGCCAGTTTGTAGTCGCGATCGCATGATGATAGTTGTGGAATGCTGAAGGGCTGCAGTGTCTTTAGCCAATAGACAGTGTCTTTAGCAAATAGACAGTGATGATTGGTTGATATCTATAAGTTTTCAGCCGCGCAACCATTGCGCAACCGACCGGCCTATGCGTGCACGAGCATGGTGGTCTAGCGTGCAATAGTGCATAAAGGATGGAACGCTTAATGACATAGGCCATGAATAATGAATGCCGTGTGACCAACAATCCCCCAATCGAATGACAAAGATCTATTTGGGTGTTATATAAAATGCAATAAAATATGGTGATTATTGCAATAAAGTACGGCGATGTAACACAATAAAGTATGGCGATATAACGCAAAACTCCGGCGATGCAATGCTATAATAAAAAACAGTTCTCTAGGAACTGGCACATATGAGCCACCGTAGATACAAGACCTGTGTAGTTGTTCGTGTTCTTTCTGATCAGATGTCCTCTTAGTTTTGTGTGTGTATAGTATGGGGTAGGATCATAAATGATTTATTCATTTTCAAACTTAAAGGACATGGAGATCGGCAGATTGAATAGCACTCTGCACTAATGCTAACAATAGAAGCTGGAAATGGTAGCCGGATCTCATACAACTTGTCGATTTGATGTCAAAGCCAATGTCAGTGTTTTATTGGCGTGCCGATCACAATGCGGTGATCGCTGAGTGGTGGACGGAAAGTTTGTCTGACATGCGGGTATCTTGAGCAGAAGTGGCATCACTAGTGCAGGGCGATATTACATTGAGTCAATTATTAACTATGGTACAACACACAACAATTGAGGAAATCAGACTAAATTACATTAAATCGCATGGAACGAGAAAGCATGGATGAGAAAGTGCAGACTCGTACAGTGTAATTTTTTTTTCTTATAAATTTTCACATTTTTATTTCAAGTCTGATATTTCACAGAGGAAACAGAGGCAATTGTCCCCTCATGTCAGTGCCTTGGTGCCCTTTGATTTGTTCAAGTAGTAATTTAGTTTTCCCTTCTAGAGC
Source organism: Pycnopodia helianthoides (assembly GCA_032158295.1). NCBI lineage: Eukaryota > Metazoa > Echinodermata > Asteroidea > Forcipulatida > Asteriidae > Pycnopodia > Pycnopodia helianthoides. The sequence goes on from CM063248.1 coordinate 18,124,280, forward strand.
TGCCTTTGATGATTCAAAAACTACCTTGCCCTTAGAAGAACAAAGTATCAGTTTTGTTTACTGTGCAGGCACCTTGATTAGTTTTCAAAACCAGTGAATTAAAACAAAAAAATCAGCTTTTATTTGTATGGTATTGTGGGCGGGGCGGTTTAGTTCACCGGACTCAAGCTCTGGTGTTGTCAGCAGCCGAGTGTGGGTTCGAATCCCGGTCTTTAGCCATAATTGCTTGTAAAATGTTGGGAAGGTATAAGTGCATCAGCTAGACTCCTAGTGAATGATACCCATGCCTACATTCTTACGGACTGTGAAGAGGGTAACCCCGTTTCAGCCCCAGTAGGTGGCAACGTGCCACTGGAGACAGTTGATTTGGGTCGACAGCCCAAATCAGTTTAGCGTAGCCCTCACTTTGAAGTGGCCATCCAGCCTTGTGAGTTAGGTGATATCTCAAAAAAAATATTGTAAACAAATATATAGAATTGCATTTATTTATTTATGATTTCTCAATTTGACCTTTGACATTTACAGCTCCTGATTTGCCATCGAAGCGTCCAATGACGACAAGGATACGAAATAACAGCGCAGTAGCATCCCACTTACAGTTCCTAGCTCTGCCCACGATGTCTTCAGTAAACACATCACAAAGCTTAGAGCTTGACTGTAATAGTTTGGTAAATATTGTTATCTCTTTTTTTGTTTTCAGTTGGCTCTAAAAAAGTTATAGAGGCATTTCCTAAAATAGCAAAATGTGTTTGTTACGGGCTTGCAGCAAAATTAGAAATGATCTGTCCGAATTTACATTTTGAATTTATCATTGTGGAAAAATGTTATTTTGGTCAGATAACTGTAAGGTTTTTAACACGTTGACTGCCGCCTACGAGTATATTGTAGTAACAGTGTAACGGATTCTGCCACTACGAGTATACTTGTAGAGAATGAAAGGGCTTTGTATTGTTAATTAATACACTGGCATCACTGAGCACGCAACAAATACGCTTCTGGCAGTGGCGAGGACATACATCCTTAGAATGTGTATGTTCAATTTTTTGTGGGTATAGTACCTATTTGGTACTCGCGCATGCGCACTGCACTTGGCAAATGGGAGCGCCCTACGAATCTATGACCAGCAGTCAACGTGTTAAATAGACCTGCAATATTTATTTCCAAGCATAGCCCTTCTGAGACCATTCATTTCTGTATAATCATACAGATGTGGCGTGTCATGGCCAAGCGGTCAAGCACACTGGACTCGAGCTCTGGTGTTTCTGATCAGCAGAGTGTGGGTTCGAGTCCCGTCTGACACTTGTGTCCTTGAGCAAGGCACTATAACCATTATTGCTTTGTCCTTCGGATGGGATGTAAAGCTGTTGGTCATGTGTATTGTTTCATGCATGTAAAAGAACCCAGTGCACACGTATCGCTAAAAGAAGGGGCTTGCCCCGTTATTTCTAGCATGGTCTGGTCAGTAATATCCCCACCTCACATTGCATCCCTTTCAAGGTGCTGTATGATGGTTGCTTCATCTCATGCAATCATTCTTTAACAATCTTCACCAGATTTGATAATTCGTACCAGGAGTGTCATTTAAGACTGCATGGTGAATTATAGATGTACACCGTATTGTTATTTCTGTTTCTGCTGCTTTGGGTATTTTATACAAGCTGATTGTGGTTGTTGTGGTCTCTTGAAGCATTTATTGTACTGAAAAGAACTGCCTAAAACAATGTGGTTTATATTTCTTGTCACTGTTCAAAGTTGAACAGTATTCAGAGGAAATGAGGACTGTAGTTTCAAATTGAAAAAATCGTATTTTATCATTGTAAGAACAGCTTTACTTCAGTATGTTTATTTTGCACTTAATGTGAGATAGAAACTGTTGTGAAAATAACCCTCATTCTGACTGACCATTTAAAACATTCAAAATCTATTTCACACAGTTGCCTATGTGCACAGCCACAATCATGGGTACACATTTTTGTGCATGTCCATGTTATGAACAACAGTTTGAAAACCAGTGATGTAACAGTTATCTCAATGTTGTTTGTAAATTAATTAATCAGCGCTGTGTGAATGAAGAGTAGAAAGTACTTGAGTTTGATCTGCAAAGAGTTACTCATATAATTATGTGTCGTTCATTTGGTATCTTTGTAACAAAAAGTGTACCCATGATTGTGGCTGTGCTCCTATAGCTTTGTACACACTCTACAACTTTACCAAGTGTACACAACCATGCATGAATAGTGAAGTGTCGAAATGCTGTTGGTCGGTGAAAGAGTTGGTCCCACAATCCACCAATTTGAAGAAACTAAAACCATTGTTGTTGTGTTTGTTTACAGTCTCAAGATCCAATGGATTCTAGCCCATCACTCCCCGATACTTTCATGACGCGACAACGGTCAGCACTAGCGCCCTCAGAGTCCAACTTCAGCCAGTACACATCGAGCGATGACCCCTCCCTGTTCAGCCTGCCCAACATCGACATCAGGCGGGGCGCCACGCCGCAAGGCAGTCCTTCTCAAGGAGCAAGTTCAGAAGGATATCCAATATGAACCCAAGTCCTACCCCGGGACGGGCGGTAAGATTGCTGAGAAATATTTGGCAAAACACTTTTTAATGATAGTTAGTGTTGTACTGGTGCAATATGCAGCCAACCGAAACCAGGAACACCAAGGCCAACCCTTCTCTTTAACATATTAATTAAAAGTGTACTGGATTCTTTTACGTGCATTACACAGCACAAGGATGAAGCAAAAATGGTTAAGTGTCTTGCTTAAGGACACAAGTGTCTTGGCCGGGACTCGAACCCACACTCTGCTAATCGGAAACACCAGAGCCTAAGACAAAAATATTCAGGCTTTCTGATTGTTCTCACCCAACACTCTCGCTATTCTGGATGTAGAACAAAGAGCCATTCCAACAGCTTTATTCCACGTACTGATCTTTTTGGAACTCCTTGCCTGGTGCAGTTTCCCTCCATCCTACAATCTAGACTGTTTTAAAGGGATATCAATTCCTACCTTCAGCTCCCCTGAGTTATTTTCATCTTAAATTTTTTTCTTCTTGTAGCCCCTTACCAAGAGTGGCTTTCAGCCTTGTTTGGGGCAAACTTGAAATTACTTTGATAATAAATTCGTATCCCAAATGCAGCTATAACATTTATGAAGTTGTTGTTATTGTTGTTGACATTGCAGTCGTTCATCCCGCAAGTGACTGTAACAGAAAGCAATACCACCGGCAGCGATTCCTCCTCATCATCTGATAAGAAAGACAGCTCCGTCTTTGTACAGCTTGAACTTCTTCTGCCCAAAGATGTCTTTGTAAGTTATCAATTCTCACCCTCTCGTAGTTTTCCCCCGACTTTGGAATACTTTTTCACCGCTATCAGGGACTCGGCGGTTATAAAACCATTACTTTCATTTCTTCGTGACCTTCAAACTGTCCTTCATTCAAGGAGCTAAATGCCTTTACACAGTGCTTCTCTGCCTTTGGGTCAGTGCTCTGGGCCTCTGTAGTGTATTATAGATAGGTTGCAGTATGACGTAAATCTGGCCATCTTTACGGGCAGTTTGGAACAAACAGTCATGCGTTTCGTGTGAGAACGGTGTGCAGCACGCACACATTTTACAAAACTCACTGCAGGATTGGTAGTGAACAACGCGGCTGCTTAATAAGTTGAGCGTTGACGCATCTGCAAGCCAAAATGCACTTTGCCCGTTAAAGATGGTCTACTGGAAACTATCTATTAGTCTTTTGTAGTTTTGTGTGCTTTGTATAGTTCGTGTCCTGTCACTGTCACTTGTTATGTGCGGGACTGCATACCTGCGGGTAACAGTAGTTTATTCTACTTTTGCGGCCCCTGGCCCACATAGCCGTTGCTGTTTTGGGGGTTTTTACATTTCGTTCGTCCACATTTAGTTGTATTTATTGTTGTATTGGTCCTTTTAAGATGTTTTTAAGATTTTTTGATTCATTGTGTTTTCTTCATTTTGTTTCTTTCTTGCTCATTTGTTCATAGTTATTATTATGTGCACTTATATTTTATTGTACATTTTGCATTGTTTTGGTCAAATAGATAATAATTATAATGTTATCTTCTTCTTTTTTAACAAACTATTTGTGCAATTGCAATGAGCTTTGATTTGTTTTGTACAAGACATTCCCATTTTCAAGCTTTGATTTTTTTGGACCATTCTTCCAAAGCAGTACTTCTCAATCTTCTATTCACCTTATTTTGTGTCTATTGCTGGCTTTTTGTACGTAAATAAACGTTGCCAAAATTGTCAATGGCCAAACTATTTCGACCTGAGCAAAGTATTTTCTCAAAGGCCGAAAAAAGCATTGTAAAACTTACTTTGTTCAACCTTGAGAAAGACTTAGGGTGGAACTACAGGCCATTCACAATGACCTCCTAGGTCATTGTGGTTGGTGAGCACTTTGCAGTAATTTCCTTATTTTCATTGAAATAAACACAATATTATTATTAGTTATCACACAAGCTTTGAATGGAATACGGATAGCGCGTCTGCGTCCCATATCCAACTCGGCCTTCTGCCTCATTGGATTCCATCAATGCTTGCACGGGTAACAAATTTATCTTCAAAATAAACTTGACGCACAGCTTAAAAATAGCACAAATCATGGAGTCAGAACAACACAATGCTCAGGTTGTGATACGCACCCTGTAGTATGGGATAATATCACACTCATGTTGCTTTGACCAATCAGATTCTATGATTTAAGTTTGCTCAAAGATAAATATATTTTTGATCTACTGTGCCTGTGTGGATATATGTTTTTACATTAACTGTGTTTATAGCATGAAGTGTGTTTGGCATTATCTGCTCAGACTTGTTGTTTTGCTTCATGTATCTATTCTATACTTCTTCTTTTTAAATTAGTCGTTAAAAAAAACACTGATTTTATAGTAATTGTATTTCAATGTGTTCTTATTCAATCCAGTTGAAGGAACAATGTTAGTAACATTTTCATACAATATTTGCAAGAAGATCAGGCCTACTATACAGACTAAACTGTGAATGTATATTTTAGAGGTTTGCTTTGTTGATCCTGTTGAGTTGTGTTTATTTACATAACTGTGTTTATAGCATGAAGTGTTTATAGCATTATCTCTCAGACCTTTTGTGTTTTGCTTCATGTGTCTTACTCTATACTTATTAATTTTGTTTTAGTTCTTAAAAAATGTTTTCAGATTTTTATAGTAAATTGTATTTTAATGTGTTTTTATTCAATCCAGTTGAACGGACAATGTTAGTTTCATACAATATTTGCAAGAGATCAGGCCTACTGCATACTAAACTGTGAATGTATATGTTTAAGAGGTTCGGTCTGTTGATCCTGCTGTATTTGTGTTTATTTCCTTGCAGGGTCTCTCCACCTAAGTGTCGATCTTGGAATTGACCACGAACAATCAAGTGTTAACTTGGTGAGTCAAATATGATTTTGGTATTTGAAGTTGGAGGGTTAACAAAAAAATGTAATCATAATGACAATAACTTTTGCAGGTTTTATTTATTATCTTGTTATTATTAGTGTTATTTATTTGATTTATTTATATCAATCAGAAATTACAAAGAAACAAGTACATGAACAAGTAAGAAAAAGTAATCCAAACAAGGAAAAAAAACTTTAAAATGTAAATACATGTAACAAATTTAAAATGGAAAAAGTAAATAAATAATAGAAACAACTAATTTAAGCAAAAGTAAAAGACAACAAGGGGCCAAATCGGATTGAGTGTATGAGGGTGTAGCAAGCAGGAGGGGAAAAAAATACCCAAAATGGGGAAAACAACGCTTTATTGCACCCGAAGGTCGAAGGGCATCTCAAAGCGCTCATTATTTTTAACGATAGCGATGCAGAGCTCTGTTTGAATAATCCCTTTGCCTAAAGTGTTCTTCCACTATAAACATATCTGTCAAAACTTCAAACATATAATAAATAACCAATAAATAACAGGTTATTAGTGCTATTTGTTGCACTATTTGTGTGCATGGTTTCAAACATCACTACAATTTATGGTATATGTTTCATTAAGATTTTTGTACCGGATCATATTTCTGTACTTTGAGGTAATTTTCTTGCAAATGATGGTATTTCAGATAAAAATACTTCTCAACACGATTGGAGGCTATTAGACAGTAGGTGGCAGTAGATGCAATTCAGAGGCTGTGTAAAACTGTAGAAGGTGCTTGTTTCCACAGTAGAATCAACAAAGGAAACAAAACAAAAATTATCAAAATAAAGTTAAAAAATTTGGGGTTGAACAAAGACAAATTTACTAGAGCGGGACTTGAACATGCGACCCTTGAAAATCGAACGTCCCTTGTGGTCTATTACTTGGTACAAAAATATCTACTTAGAACTATAGCAAGCAATCGTGTTGGTTTATACAGTGTTGAAAGGGTTGGGTGTTACTATGTGACCTTTGTAATTAAGATGTCAGGTCTGTTTTTTTGCTGATTTTGACCCCAAAATGTAGATTTTGATTTTAAATAGCTATTCTATAGATTGAAGAAAGTAGTAGGCTTTCATTTAAGGTATTGCACAAAAAATCTCCCAATAATGATTGGTAGTTAATTTAAAAGAATTGTGCAATTCTGCGACAATGCACCAACGAACTGCATTTAATATTTGTTTTATATAACTCGCACATAGATCCTTGTCATTTGAAAATGTTTAACAATAAACACGGAAACTCTTCCGATCCGCACTCCGAAAATTCTAAATCTCCGTTCTAATTAACGTGCTTTGTTTGGACGAATGAGCGGGATTGATTGTTTTTGGAACAACGCTGAGAATTAGGTCTTGACAATCGATACACCCTTCCTAAATTTGTTTCCGTATACGACGGTTACAATGGTCCAACGTACGTCGCGGCAGATACATGGCAAAACAAAGGATGACACGTGACACGTGTTACACCAATCAAATGACAAGGATCTATATGTGAGGTACATAGTATCAGTTATTAACCAATCGGGTTTCATTATTAATCAAACAGTCAGGTACTGTAATTTTCTTTATTGTTTGTTTGTTTATTTAACTTGTCATGGATCATTTGATTATAAACAGTTATAAACAGTTATGTGTGTAGGAAGGAACTATAAACAAATAGTAAACTTAGGGTACAACCATGTGTAAATCTCCTGAAGTCAAGCAGAGTATACTGTTCGAAACGTCAAGACCACACAAGCTCTTGTTCAGAGCCACCACTCTCACAAAAGAGATTTACACATGGTTGTACCCGCAAGTTGACTCTTTATTATTAGTTCCTTCCTATTTTTCCACACCATGCAGAGCTTCAAACAATACTTAGTTATGTGTTACATATGTGTTGAAAATAAACTGTCTGTTTTTTGTTATAGGTGAGCAGGGGTGCAGAATGCATCATGGTACAGAAAGATTTCTTCACTAAGTACTGCACTGAGCACGTCAAACGTCACATCCGTAAGTTGATCAAACCCTACCCTCCCCCAGAGCTTCTTCAGCACAACCTGCAGAATCATTCCAACTGGACCAACTACAAACACGAGGCTGTGGCTAGTCTACTGAAGGATAGATCCAAAGCTAAGGCATTGCGGTTATGATGAAAAGAGGTTATTTCTGTCAACAACGTCGACGAGGCTGTGTTGGACGGAAGCTTTAAGTAACTCTTGTGGCTAGTCTACTGAAGGATAGATCCAAAGCTAAGGCATTGCGATTATGATGAAAAGAGATTATTTCGGTCAACAACGACGACGTGGCTGTGTTGGACGGAAGCTTTAAGTGATCATCTGAGTTTCCATGCTTCCAAATTTGATTGTCTTAGACAGATGCAAAACTTAAATAACCTCCACTTACTGTATCTGGTTTCCATTATATACCCTTATAAAAAAAGGTCCATGGTAAAACCATGGTACTGTGAGATAATATTACCATGTGTCTACCATGGAAAAGTACCATAAAGATACCACCATTACCACGTTGTACATCCATGTGCATACCATAAGAGCACAAGCAAAACATTGAGTACCATGGTTACACCATGGTTTACCATGGTTACCATGAAAAAAATTGTCTTAAAGGTAGGGTCATCATTTGTTTTTTTGTCAACTTAATGCTGATTTGTAGGCAAAATTATCAAGAAAAATACAATACACGTTTCATGTGAAAGTTACAGCTGAATACAGTGTCTACTTGCTGGGAAAATAACTAAAAAATAATAATAATATCAACTTTTATATAGCGCAACTCCAAAGAATGATCAATGTGCTTCAAACATTATTACCCCTGGTCAATGGGCCAGGAATAAAATACTCAAGGACACAAGTGTCATGACCGGGATTCAAACCCACACCCTGATGACTCAGCCACCACAATTTGAGAAAACCGCAACAACAAAAACTTTCACTGTATTTTCACAAGAATGTCAGATCCATCCATGTTAGCAAGGTGACCTACCTACTCTCTGGAACAATCTTCCCCATCACATTCGTTCTATCACCTCCTTTAAATCATACAAAAGTGCCCTGAAAACCCACCTTTTTTTCTATACAGCATTAATTACCTTGCTTGTGTGTTAATCATTCAGTCAATTGTACATAATTTAACAGGTTATTTATTTGAGTTTTTGTAAAGCGCCTAGAGATAACTTTTTATTAGGCGCTATATAAATCAAATATATTATTATTATTATTGACCAACCGCATCTCTGGCCGCAGCATTCATAGAGGCAAACCAACCTACAGAAATCCTGAGAAACGATTCATGCTTGACTCGTTTCTCAGATTCGAACGTTCATAGAATTAAAAATTATCCAAACCATATTACTTTAAACGGGAATCCTTTCTCAGAATAGTTTTTACTATCAACAGCTGCAAGTGCTTCTCACCAAATAAGTTCCTTATATTTTGAGTAATTACCAAACGGTGACCCTACCTTTAAATGTTTCTCTTTGTTCAAGCGCCTCAAGAATCATATTGGTAGATATCATCCAAAGGTCTTCCGTTCTATTTCCATCAAAGAATATTGTCTGGTACAGTGACTTACCTGGTTGTTAAAAAATGCACAATTTGAAATCCTTAGACTAAAAAAAATACTGTTGCCACATCTCATGGATCAGGGCAAGCTTTTTGTATTGCGTCCTCCAGATCAGCAGGGAGCAAGTTCGGTTGGGCGACTAGAGTGGCTAGACTTACTAGAAACCATAGAGCACAGGGAGATTGACTATAGCTCGACCATGCACTGGAGCATGGTCGAGCTAGTCAATTCGAGAGCTACGTCACACACTGTCACACTGTTTCTGGTTAGTCTAGTCACTCTAGTCGCCCACCGGAACTTGCTCAGGGGTGCAATTTTGCTGCCGTGACCAATAACTGTTTCTGTCATTGCCGTGTGATTAACCAATGGCCAAGTCGACCAAAACAGTTATTGGTTACGACCACGAAAAATGCGCCCCAGATACTAGTATCCTTTCACCACACATTTCATTGGAAACTGTGTGGGTGCTCTCCCTCTTTTTTGCAATCAAGAAAAAAAGGTTGCCCCTAAACATGTGACAAAGCAACACCCAGTGGCGTAAACAGGGGGACATGCCCCCCCCCCATTGATGTCCATTGATGTGCGCTGGCCCCCCCCCCCCCCCAATTTGAAATGAGGAACTTTGGGACTGAAAATTACCAGAGTAAAATGTTACATTTTATGAAGCTTTCATGTGGTAACTTCAATGTTTTTAAACAGACAGTGTACTCGTTTTTACATTCACGTCAGATTGTCTTATAAAAAAAATAGTAAAATGTCACAACAAGAGCACTGAAAAGGTGCTCGTAAGAAAAATGCAAATGGCAACTACAATTTGAATTGGCCAGATGTGCCAACCTAGAAAAATGGTGCACCCCCTTGTGCCCCCCCCCCAAAAAAAACAACTTTATGCTAGTTTTGGCTCTGGCAACACTGGATGCAGTCTGAGGTATTCAAATTAAGCAGTCACTTGTGACCAAACAAGGCACTCTACCAGACATCATTCAAATCTAAATCACACATGGAGTAACGCTTCACAGTTCAGGAGAAATCATTTCAAGGTGGAAATACTTTTGATGACATGCTGCACCGTTAATTTCTTTAAATTTGTATAAAAATAAATTGATAAACGTAGGAATGAAATTATCCTCCGTCCGTTACACAGGAAGACCAGCAGTGCCAAAGATTTGACAATCTTTAAACCAAGTTTGAATTCTTAAAAAATCTTCAAGTTCTTTTCTAGAAACACGTCTTTTCCGCAGAGTTATATAATGGCCCTAGAGGGGGTACTCATTGTTAATACACAGGCATAACAGACTATTTCGCAAATACTCGGTACGCGTGCGTTAGCCGTGGAATGAGGTGCATGCTGGTCTAGGTGACGACAACATTTGTCACTAGCTAGACCAGCATGCACCTCATTCCACGGCCATCGCATGCGCACTGAGTATTTGCAAAAAGGTCTACTGCGCTGTCCCACCTCAGATTCTAATTTTTACAATCCTGTGGAGACGTATTTTGTTCTTTCCTTCGTCCCTTTACTCAAATCCTCCCATTGACTTTGCGCACAGCATGTGGAGCACCCCGATCTTTAGAAATTCCCCTAAGGAGACCTTATCTTTTCCCCTTTTTTGTTTTATCCTCGATCTCCTTAAAGGAATTGTACACTTTTTGGTAACAGCTCAAAATCAGTGTCCACATTTTGTGTGATTCAACATAATGCATGAACAAACAAACCTGTGAAAGTTTGAGCTCAATTGGTCATCGAGGTCATGAGAAAATAGTGAAAAGAGACCTTATGTGTTTTTTGTTTTTTCAAACATCAAGTTTTTATCACGCGTGATAAAAACTATTGTTTTACTAATTTCTCCGAAACGATAGCATTTTAGGCAGCAATATTATAAGGAACCCTTTCTACCATTACTTACTTTAAGCCATGTAAGTTATGTGTGAATCTGTGAACATTTGTGTTTTTCGATCTTACCAAAAGTGTACAGGGCCTTTAAGGTAGCGAATATTAAAACATGAGCTTGAATCACTATGGGTATTTAAAAAATTGCATGCAGATGTCCACTTACAAAATGTTGGCCGTGTAAGTTGGTGTGTGACTTGTGTTACAAGATGTGTCAGCGCCATTTTCTCAGTGGCCAAAACTGCTTCTTGTTGAGCCGTGTCACACGGTTTTGTACGCCCTCTGGTTCTATTTAATAACTCTATGAATTTTCCTCCAAGGTGATCCTTCCAAGTGCAAAAGACAATCAAATGATAACCTTTATTTAGAAAAATCAAGACAGACACTTTGGAATCTGTCAATTTCCTAGGGATGTTTCCTGACCTTCATAGATTCCAAGCAATTGTATATTGTAAAAGTTGTAAATCAGTTGGTTTTTAAGAAAGCACAACGGTTTTTTTTGTAGACTACATTTTAAAGCTTTTGAGAAACCAACACAGTCCATCATTCCAGTGTATATAGTTTTTATTATTGTACATAAAAATACTCGGTGCAATATGTTATTTAATTTATGACAAAAAAACAACTCTTAATTATATACTTTATATTATGATATTTTTTCAACATTAAAATATTAGATCACAGAACTTATTTTGCTGCATTCGATCGTACTGTTATTATTTCAGTTTGTCATTTATTTCATTGTTTCGTTTATTTAATGCCACTTCCATACGGATCATCCAAAAACAATGTAACCAAACCGAGGTTCAAAGGTAACAAATAAGTCTGGTCTTATTATGTTATAAGAAAAGTACTATCATTGTCATGAGGTATACAGGGTATAATACGTAGATTGTTTAAGCACAAATGTCTATTTATCTACTGTCAAACTCTTCTTTGGACAGCCATGTTGGTCTGTTTGGATTGTCTAAGTACAAGATAATCAAACTGTTCAGGTTGAGAATTATCTGTTGTTAAATAATATTGTTTTCGTTTTCAACATTTCATAGGTTATTGCAACAGCGCCCTCTTGAGATTGACTATATGACAGGTACATGTACCAATTTTTGGACGTGTTTGCGGCGATATCTTAGTTTTTCTTTTCTCCGTAGAAATTCACAATTTCAAACCGAGGTTGGTCTGGGAAAAAAGTCAGGGCCCTCTGAAATTAGCACCCTAAGCAAGCCTAAGTTTATAGGGAACTCGACAAGAGATGTTGTAGCAGAAGGATGTTTAGTCCTTACAAAAAGGTTCAAGTATTTTTTCCTCACCCAACAAATAATTTTATATTAGCCGTTGTTGTTACTTAGGTATCTCCTCTCAGTTCTAAGATGATTGATGATGGAGGGTGTTGAGTCCGTCTCAGTCATGTTGGGAAGTTTGGGCTCTGTTTTGTCTTCTAGTGATTGGAAGTGGTTGGTTTTTTTTTCCCCAGTTGTAACTTTAGTTCGGGTGTGGTGATATTTTCCCATCCAGTCGTATTGTAAAGTCAGGTAGTGGTGAATTTTCATGAAGTTTTGGAAAGTGATTTCTTCGCAGTCACAAAATGAAGTTTGAGAATGGTGTTTTGGGGTATATTTTCAAAGTTGCATGGTGAGTTTGGTTGTTTTTCCCCAAACCACAAGGTGAAGTTTGTTGGAAATTGGAAGTGATGATTTTGTTTTTCCAATTACAAGGTGAAGTTTGGGACCAGTAATTTTTTTCCCCATCACAAGTTGATTCTTTGTAGCAGTGATTTTTCCCTAAATCACAAGCTGAAGTTTGGTCGTGGTGATTGCTGGTGGTGATACTTCCAGCAATCACAAGCTGAAGTTTGGTAGTAGTGATTGCTTCCCCCAATCACAAGCTGAAGTTTGGTAGTGGTGATTGCTGGGTGATACTCCAGCAATCACAAGCTGAAGTTGGCAGTGGTGATTGCTTCCCCAAATCACAAGCTGAAGTGTGGCAGTGGTGATTGCTTCCCCAAATCACAAGCTGAAGTTTGGTAGTGGTGATTGCTTCCCCCAATCACAAGCTGAAGTTTGGTTGTGGTGATTGCTTCCCCCAATCACAAGCTGAAATTTGGTAGTGGTGATTGCTTCCCCCAATCACAAGCTGAAGTTGGCAGTGTGATTGCTTCCCCCAATCACAAGCTGAAGTTTGGTAGTGGTGGATTGCTTCCCCAAATCACAAGCTGAAGTTTGGTAGTGGTGATTGCTTCCCCCAATCACAAGCTGAAGTTTGGTAGTGGTGATTGCTTCCCCCAATCACAAGCTGAAGTTTGGTTGTGGTGATTGCTTCCCCAAATCACAAGCTGAAGTTTGGTAGTGGTGATTGCTTCCCCCAATCACAAGCTGAAGTGTGGTAGTGGTGATTGCTTCCCCAAATCACAAGCTGAAGTTTGGTAGTGGTGATTGCTTCCCCAAATCACAAGCTGAAGTTTGGTAGTGGTGATTGCTTCCCCCAATCACAAGCTGAAGTTTGGTAGTGGTGATTGCTTCCCCCAATCACAAGCTGAAGTTTGGTAGTAGTGATTGCTTCCCCCAATCACAAGCTGAAGTTTGGTAGTGGTGATTGCTTCCCCCAATCACAAGCTGAAGTGTGGTAGTGGTGATTGCTTCCCCCAATCACAAGCTGAAGTTTGGTAGTGGTGATTGCTTCCCTCAATCACAAGCTGAAGTTTGGTAGTGGTGATTGCTTCCCCAAATCACAAGCTGAAGTTTGGTAGTGGTGATTGCTTCCCCCAATCACCAGCTGAAGTTTGGTAGTGGTGATTGCTTCCCCCAATCACAAGCTGAAGTTTGGTAGTGGTGATTGCTTCCTCCAATCACAAGCTGAAGTTTGGTAGTGGTGATTGCTTCCCCCAATCACAAGCTGAAGTTTGGTAGTGGTGATTGCTTCCTCCAATCACAAGCTGAAGTTTGGTAGTGGTGATTGCTTCCTCCAATCACAAGCTGAAGTTTGGTAGTGGTGATTGCTTCCCCCAATCACGAACTGAAGTTTGGTAGTGGTGATTGCTTCCCCCAATCACAAGCTGAAGTTTGGTAGTGGTGATTGCTTCCCCAATCACAAGCTGAAGTTTGGTAGTGGTGATTGCTTCCCCCAATTACAAGCTGAAGTTTGGTAGTGGTGATTGCTTCCCCCAATCACAAGCTGAAGTTTGGTAGTGGTGATTGCTTCCCCCAATCACAAGCTGAAGTTTGGTAGTGGTGATTGCTTCCCCCAATCACAAGCTGAAGTTTGGTCGTGGTGATTGCTGGTGTGATGCTTCCAGCAATCACAAGCTGAAGTTTGGAAGTTGTGATTGCTTCCCCCAATCACAAGCTGAAGTTTGGTAGTGGTGATGCTTCCCCCAATCACAAGCTGAAGTTTGGTAGTGGTGATTGCTTCCCCAAATCACAAGCTGAAGTTTGGTAGTGGTGATTGCTTCCTCCAATCACAAACTGAGGTTTTGTAGTGGTGATTGTTTCCCCCAATCACAAGCTGAAGTGTGGTTGTGGTGATTGCTTCCCATGTGTATCGATCAATCTTTTCATTGTGTGACACTTAAACTCATCCCAATTGGTTTGTTCTTGTAACTGCTCTTGTAGTCTTTCATCTGACGGGTAGGGCCGTAACTGAAATTGTATAAATAAGTAATAATAGTTCTTATTTTTGTAATATATATATATTTTTTTGTTATGTGACTTTATTACTTTAATCAAAAATACATATAATCACATCTAGAGCCATTCCCTCCTTCAAAAATTTAAAAGTACCCCTGTTTCATGGCAACAGTTCAAGAGAATGCAATCAAGTTGCATTTGATAGACCTTACTACTGATGATGTCACCTTAATTTTTTACCATTTTGCAGAAGAATTGGAAACCATTTTGTCTGCACAAATGCAGATCCAGTTTCAGCACTAAGCAATGCGGTAAACAAACCATGACATCATCAGAACAGGGGTTTATGTAATCTGCATAATCAGATCAAACTCTTGAGAGAGCTGGATCCAGATTCGAACAAAATTCTTTTGTGGGTAAAAACCTGCCAATCCCCCTCCCCCTATTCTCGCAAAAGCTATCACCCCTTCAAGGGACGATATACGTACCGTTTTTCTGAGGGATTTTCTGTGTTCCTCACTGAGATTATGTAGGAAAAACCTCTTGGATATTAGCACACACTCCGCCCCCTCTGATACTAACGTGACGCTGGGGGCGCCCTCTGTCTGGCAGAACACCAGTGGTTTCAAACCCTACACAAACAAGATGAATAGGATCTTAGATTAAAAAAACACAACTTCAGTCTTCAGTCATGATCAGCCTTTGTGTGGTAACCTTGGTTTGAATGGCCCCAAAACAAAATGGCTGCATCAGGATGAGGATAATGGCAATTAGCAAGTACATGAAAACTTTCAAAAAGTCTTGGTTTGTTGGTTAAGATCTGGGTTTAATTTCAAACAGCCTGTAAGCACCACAAATTGCTAAGCAAATACAAATCATCTCTGAATGAGGATAATGGCAATTTGAAACTACATCAAAATCTTTCTCCCCAGTCTCAGTTTGTTGGTTAAAGGCACTGGACACGTTTGGTAATTGTCGAAGACCAGTATTCTCACTTGGTGTAGCCCAACATATGCATAAAATAACAAGCCTGTGAAAATTTGGGCTCAATTGGTCATCAAATTTGCAAGAGAATAATACAAGAAAAAACACCCTTGTTGCATAATAAAAGGCTTCAGCTGAATTTTTTTATTATTTGAGTGAGAAATTACCTCTTTCTCAAGAACTATGTTACTTCAGAGGGAACCGTTTCTCACAATGTTTTATATTATCAACAGCTCTCCATTGCTCGTTACCAAGTAAGTTTTTATGCTAACATTTATTTTGAGTAATTAACAAAAGTGTCCAGTGCCTTTAAGATCTGGGTTTAACTTCAAACAGCCTGTAAGCACCACAACTTGCTAAGCAAATACAAATCATCTCTGAATGAGGATATCAGCAATTTGAAACTACATCAAAAACTTTCTCCCCAGTCTTGGTTTGTTGGTTAAGATCTGGGGTTTAATTTCAAACAGCCTGTAAGCACCACAAATTGCTAAGCCAACACAATTCTTGCTGAGCCAAAACAGGTTACCAGCCAACATACCATGAAGTTTACACTGTTGCAACTGGGCCCAATGTCATGGCACTGCTAACCAGAAATTATGTACTTACGGCGCCCTCTGACGTGCATATTTCCATGGGCCGCAGCAGGGCGTAAGCGTAGATTTTCATGGTAAGTAGTGCCATGAAACCAGGCCCTGGTGCCCCACTCATTTTGTTTTTTTGATTAGCAAAGAAATTTGCTAAGCAGAATTTTCTGCTAACGCCGTGTAAAATTGGGCTCCCAATTTTTGTACTTACAAATGTGTCTTTTTCTATGAGTTTCTGAACTTGAATGAATATTTTCTTATCGTTGGGTGGAGTAGGAGCATTCCAGTGGTTCGAACCTGGTTTTCTCCAACTTGTCCTGAATCACATTGATGTGAGCTTGCTGTATCAGAAAAATAATAGTAATTCCCAAATCATGTTAAGTACTTAAATAAATCAGCAGTCTGG
Source organism: Pycnopodia helianthoides (assembly GCA_032158295.1). Taxonomy (NCBI): domain Eukaryota; kingdom Metazoa; phylum Echinodermata; class Asteroidea; order Forcipulatida; family Asteriidae; genus Pycnopodia; species Pycnopodia helianthoides. The sequence goes on from CM063248.1 coordinate 18,140,807, forward strand.
GAGCGAAACAATAGCCAGTGTCCCGTCATATTCTGTTTCAAATGGGCATTGTATACAGGGAACTAGACGAAGATCAGTCAGTATACTAGTGCAGCCATCTTGTTTTTCTCCCACTCAAGTCAATGTAACCAAATTGAGGCTAAATGGTCAAATAGTCCGGTCCCTTTTGAAATCAGTGTCACAATTTCGATTGCACACAGAGCATAGGGAAGGTGGTGTAAGCAAGGCACCAGTAGTTGTAGTACTCGTTCTCGGTACTGGTAGAGTACCCGAATACTGGTACTCGAAGTCTGTACCCGAAGTCCATACTTGATATAAAGTACTTAAATGCTTGGGACTTGGACACTTGTACTCGAGTACTACTCGGCCACCCTAGCACTCTGCAGTACTTGATACTCGACTAAAAGCACTTGAATGCTTGAGACTCAGACACTGTGCTCATACTCAATGGCCTAAGTACTTGTCGAAGTACTACTCGGCCACCCTAGCACTCTGCAGTACTTGATACTCGACTGAAAAGCACTGAATGCTTGAGGACTCAGACACTGTGCTCATACTCAATGGCCAAGTACTTGTCAAGTACTACTTGGCCACCCTAGCACTCTGCAGTACTTGATACTCGATTTGAAAAGCACTGGAATGCTTGGACTCAGACACTGTGCTCATACTCGATGGCCTAAGAACTCGTACTTGAGTACTACTGGACCACCCGAGTACTTGGCAGATGTCTGATAAGAAGAAATATAAAGTTGGTGGAATAGACTCTGCCCAAATTGGCGGCTGTTGCTGTGGCTGTTGCTAGGGCTGTTGCTAGGGCTGTTGCCAGGGCTGTTGCTAGGGTGTTGCTAGGGCTGTTGCCAGGGCTGTTGCTAGGGCTGTTGCTAGGGCTGTTGCTTAAGGGCAGCCTACGCTTCAACACATGTTACCATAGCGTTTACATTCAAACTTTAACTCGGAACTCACCACTTTGTCTTCCATATCTGAGGCTGACTCGTTTATCTGTGTTACTGAAAACACTGCACCTGTGCCAAATAGTTCAATTTATACATAAATTATAAATCATCTCATAGTTATTATGCCCATATCTCATCATGTTTGTCCTGATCATTTGTACATGTCTTCTTTTAAAACATGTTAAGAACTTTATGCCTGAAGTACTTTTAAAGTTACAATTCAAGCGGATAGACTTCTCTCGTAGTCATGCAAGATGTGGTCATGAGTTTGATGCTCATTTTCGTATATGTCATCATTTTTGTCTTCTTCTTTAAATCGTCTTCCGACCAAATATGGAACAGACATTTTAGTAAACATTTGGCATTTCACCATTTAGGATGTTTTCTATTATCCATTTCCTGTAATAGTTTGATGTTAAAAAATTGTGTCATAAGAATTTTCAAACAATCTACCAACTGTACAGTTTCTCTTAAATCGCCCCCACAATGTCTATCCTTGTAAGGGTCCTGCGGGATTTGTTCAGGACCGTAGAGGGCTGCCTAACAACGAGGGTTCTAGAACTACTTTCAGGTTCTCAATACCTTGACAATACTAACATGAAATACGCATCCTCATTTTGAGCCTTGTATGATACCTTGGCAATTGTAGACGACTAAGCATCCTTACTTTTAGCTTTGCTGGGCTGTATGATGTTTCGGCAGTTTGGTGTACTTGCTGGGTCTTCGGAATTCTTTGTGGAATTGGAGTTTCCTTTCGGGTGATGTCCGACAGTATTTGCGGTCGTGTGTTGGTGATGCAACTGCTACCGAGAACAAAAAAAGAGATGTCATATTTTTTTTTACCAAACATAACTCCTAAATGTAGTCTTGGCTTCTAAAAAGTCAAATTATAGTACACCCCCACCCCCTGAGCTATCACTTATAGTTACACCATTTTTACATTCCTACCCAATTGGAAGATTCCATTTACGTTTGAATTGGCAGCGAACTTTTAGAAACACTCACAAAAATACGGAACAAATTCAGTCTCAAAGTAGAATTCCAAATTGTTAGCTTTAGTTTGGGTTCTTATCTTACGAAAAAATGTGAATTATTATGTGGGGGGAAATTTGTCCTCCTTGTTCTGTTGGCATATCTTACCAACCGAAATTAATTAAATCTATCGTATGATATAGGATTCCTACTCATTGTTTTTCTCTGATAACCAACCCAAACTTAACCACGCCATTAACCTCACCTCTTTCGTTGTATTTATCGATTTGTGGCAAGGAATAGAACACGTCGATAAGATCGGCCCGTGCTTTGAAGAGCCGTTTGGGCGCCCTCAACTTCTTCAACACTCGACATGTCCCCTGGGTTTGTCGAATAAGAATAACCAGTTACTTATTCGTTTAATACAACAGACAAATGCAGTGCAAAATGAGTGCGTCTGACAATTCCATCCAGAGGATATTTAACAGGCACAGTACACGTTTGGTAATTGGAGCCTACTGATTGTGTTAATCCTATATAAATGTAGGTACATACAATAAAAGTAACCTGTGAAAATTTCACTTCAAAAGGTGGTTGCGTTTTTGAGATGTAACCGGAGTGAATATTTCCACGCAGGATATTCCCTTTAGGAATACACAGTCTGAGAAGCGTTTCTTCTCAGATTCAAATTTTTTTGGAATAAAAAGGAGTACTTCGAAGTTAAAAGTTTCTTGAAATTTATTTTACTACCCAAAGCTGCTGTACTTACCAAGTAAGTTTTCATTGCCATGAATTTTCAGAGTCTTTACCAAACGTGTACTGTGCCTTTAAGTGAATTGAAGTGAGCACATGCTCTTTTTCGATTATTGGATGCTTGTCAAATTCAGTTCAGTTATTTGAGTCTCATGTAGTAAACAATTGAAAACAACATAAACTATAAGCGTATTGGGTTTACATACACGACGGTAAAACAATACAATAAAAAGGGGAAAAACAGAACTGCATTCTGAAGCTTTAAAGATAACTGGGAGAACGTTCCTAATGTTAAAACTTTATTGTCAAGATGAACAGCAGTATTAGGCGACACTGCGTAGAATTCAAGCTGTGTAGTTTCTTGCCAACTTCGGCAAGATTCGACAGCGCGTTTTAAAAGTTACCAAACAAGAATAAACAAACAAAATTCAATCCAGGAGTAGAGTTGATAATGCATAATATCAAGAACTAAAACTTCACTTAATAATCCAGAAACTGTCCACCCGGACTTACCGTTTTGATGACGTAGATCCATTCAGAGTTATTACTGTCTTTACATATCACTACGCCTCGCCGGAAGTAGGTGAACAGGCACGTGCTGGGATCGTCGTGTGGTAGTCTGTGCACCGGCCAGTCTTTCAACTCATCCACTGTTCTGAGATACCGAATAAAGTCTGGTTCCACACCCTCGTTGCGGTGCATAAAAATATCCGTGAAATCCTGGTTTGCAAAAGACAATGAAAACGGCTCCACAATAATCTTCTTTTGTATCGAGAGCATTGTGAAAATATATTGGAATCATAATGTAGGTCATAAACCTTTGATTAATATTTAAATAGATCGTCGGCTTGTATGCTCACTTTACGTATAGTCAATAACCTATTGTATGTTTTATCTCAAAGCAATTTAAATAAATACCGAATGTAATGTTGTTACCGTACCTCTCTGTCAATTGAAAGTAGCTCTACTGAATCCTTACATGAAACAGTGGCGTTTCTGGTGGAATGGTGCATCAGAGCGAGCTCCTAATACATAAAGACATCACATTATTTGAATGAATATTTCAGTCTGATAAAATAAACGGGATCTTTTTTGGGAGGGTGTAATACTATAATGTAAATGCTGGAGTTTGGTGTAAACCGGACAAGACACTAGTGACTAGGCTTCATGTGTATTTACAATACTGACGAAGGGCAAATAGTCTGGTTCCTTTTTGTACAATGAATATTTGCATCCATTACTATATAGTGTCGGATACAGGGAACATGACCAAGATGGTGGCAGAATTGTAAAGGTCTATAGTCCTTTATCACGGTGCCGCCGTCTTGTTTCTCTTCCATATAAATCAGTGTGACCAAACTGAGGGTGGAAGGGGGAAAAAGTCTGGCACCCTTTGGTGCAATGAGAATTATAACTAATTGCCATCTGGTAATCAGGGAACCTGACAAACATTGCAGGAGGGTGATGAAGGTATAAAAATACTAACCCCGAAGCTGTTCCCCCTTTTCAAAAACGCCACCGTGCGGATGTTAGGTTCTGACGTCACAGGGTCAGGTGACGATACAGTGACCACTGCGGTGCCGGATAGGATGAGGTAGAAACTCTCGGCTGTGTGGCCCTGCCGAATGATCATGCGCTTGGCGTTGAAACTTGGCGGGAAATAACAATAAGGGTTCAGTTTGACGATAAGGCATGACATACGTTTAATTAGACAGTTATTGCCATACTGAAAAAAACCAATAACCGTTTGCCTGCATTTGGACGTATTCTGTACCGGTACTGCATTAGGCATACATGCGGTACATTGTACAAATTGTTTTGTGGAATTTGGGTGGGTACATTGTTTAAACCAACATAGAATTACAGTATGCTTTGATCATCTTCAGGAGAAACGAAAATGCAAGATTTTTGCATTTTTTTTGTTTGTGATGTGTTAATTCAAGACAATTTCGTTTGCATAGGCCCTATTGCTTGATTGATTTGAGGTTTTATTTGAGTTAGCTCACCTCTCGTACCATCCAACTCTCGCGATAGACTCCTGCATTTTAATCGGGAATTCCCCGAATGCTTGTACAGCACTCTTCAAAGCTATTAATACCTGCAAAGAATTCAACAATATTGCCATAATAATAGTTTTCATTATGTAAATTTCAAGAATCTGGGAAGGAGCGATACAGTAATCTAGCATTAAAAAATAGCATTTTAAGACGAGATAGTTGTGAAATAAACTCCACACTTAAAATCAAATTTTGCAAACATCAGATACTAAATCTGAATGTAACTCTTATTGTTGATGAAATTGAAGATCAACTGATTGTAAAAACAAGTATTCGTTTTTTGTGATCAAGCTTTAATTACCATGTGCATATCCTCTGAAGATCTTTCGCTCGGATATTGAGTAAGAATTCTCTTTGTTTCTGTACTGAGTTGAACCTGTATGGGAATACAACATAAAACCCATAGATAATAATCAGAATCATAATAAGGAGTTGTCTATATTTGGAGTTACATTGGAGTGAACTTATTGTGGTAAGTCTCTATACTTAAAGGAACATTACAGAATTGGTAAGAAAAAAACTTGTAAAATATACTTTTTGATCGCAGATTTACATAAAACTTACACGGTCTAATGATGATGATAGTAAAAAACATCCCTTGAAATATTTTTGTCTGAAATGCCATATCTGATAGAAAATGAATAAACTAATTTTCCGATTGGAGTTTATCGCTCAGTGAGCGTTTTATTCAGATGTTGAATCTAGATGGTTTCATGCAAATGTATAATCGGTTTTTCACTATTTTCTCGTGACCCAGACGGCCGATCGATCTCAAACTTCTACAGGTTTGTCAGTTTGTGTATATGGTGGATTACATAAAGTGCTTACACTGCCAGCAACTGTTTGGTTAGAAAAAACAATTCTGTAATGTTCCTTTAAAAACATGACATCGTCGTAAACTTTTGGAAAGATAAATGAAACCTTGTTGCTGTTTTTTGTTGCATTTTGTTGGATGTCGTGATATTGTTTTGGTTTGTCTTGGCGGACGTTGTTGATGACAATATATTTCTTGGAATGTTGTTTTCTGCTAGTTGTTGTCATTGTCGTTGGCGTCCAACATCATCGCTGTCGTTTTTGTCTGACTGGTGTCATAGCAGATTTTGTCCCCCGGTGTGTGTGTGCCACCCCCCCCCCCGGTAGATTATCATGGGCTGAAGGAAGTTCATTAAAAAAAGGGCGCTATCAGACGAAATTTTGGGGCACCAGAATCTCCTGCCACACCGGCAAGGGAACAACAAGAAAATAAGTTTGATTGACGGGTTACTCTCCTACCTCTTTCTTAACCTTGAAGTATGTCGGATCAAACACTAGACCTGAGTTCCGTAATGCACCGTTTCCATCCAGTTCATCCTGGAAGTCGGCCAGGGAGCCCAGCTCCGGTCTGTGTGTGTCACGACTCGACCTGAATCAAACACAAAATTACATATTTTGTTGAAACATAGACGCAGAAATATTGGTCTAATTAGTTTGAGTATTGTTGGACTTTACTCAGATTGGTCTCGGACCCCCCCCCCCCCCAGTCTTTTATTTTCATACTACATCATGCCTAGTTCTGTCCTCACAAATCCCAAGATGGATGCTACCCTGTTTGGAAAGTATTCGTTGTTGACTGTAAAAAGTTGTTATTAGGTTAAGGGGCTATAAACAAACCCATTACAGTTTACATGTGTCACTGCATTAGCCAATTTGGGGTGTGTTTTTTTGGTCGCCATGAACTGCAGTAGCAGACTTGATGCTCTTGTTGCACAATAATATTGTGAATTTATAGGAAAACATGACATTGACCTTCACTCAAAATGAATGATTGCAGAAAGTCCATTCCTTCAAACTTTAATCAAGAAAGTGCCGGTTCAGAAGTTGTTATTAGACGTTTGAATCTTGTACATTGTCAGATATGTTTCATTCTTGTAAAATCAATTTGTCTCATAAACAATTATTGTTGTCTCAACTGTTTTAACTGAGCAATAATTGTGCACTGTCTTTCCTTTGCATCTGAAAAACTTTGTTTTTTAATTATAGTTTGCCCTGAAAATACACTATTGGAACTGAAACAATTTTAATATTCTACGCATGGGCCTACGTTTATTGCTTTCCACAGTATCTTATAAGTTGCTGCATATTTAATGAGCGTTTCAAATACCGCACGCTCTGTGCTATTTTTAGATGTGAAGTTGCCCAATCACAGAGCTCTCTGCGTCCGGGGGCGCGCGGCCAGGTGTTCAGTGTTCAAAGGTGACTTTTCGCGGCACGTGTTTGCTCAATGACGAGCCTGCATCTTTTAACTACATTAAATTAATTTAGCATAACTTTTTTCTCAACGTCAATTGGCACCAAAACAATATTTCTCCACGGAGATGTATTCGTGAAGTCGTCAGACGACAATAATTAACGTTGTATACCTTATAATACCTCTGGATACTCGTAGTAAAATTTTAAGCAGTCTCGCAGCTCGATGGAACCTCTTCAAAGGCTGAAAGAAAACAAGTTTATTCAATTTCGCTCTTAATAATGCAGGCATGATATTCTTCCTAGTCTGATTTCTGATTTGTTCGCTCTTGGAAAAATTTGCAAAGTTGTGATTAAATAGCCTGAAAAGTCTATAGGTTAGCCCTTGTACTCCATAAAGTATACTTTTGTTTAAAGTGCCAAGTATTATGCCTTAGGGCCTACCTAGTTATAGTTATACTTGGCGGCATTTCTTTAGAAAGTAATAATTTGCAATTTGTGTTTGAAACCACCCCCCCCCCCACACCGTCACGTTGTCATTGTCCTTTAAAATATGTAAGCACAGGGACACTAGGCCTATATATAAGGTGCCGTGTGTCAACGTTAAACATACTTGGGGGAACTTTGTGTGTCACCATGGTACACGGTGTTTGAATAAGATCTCGCCAACTGTGACGCATAATTAGCAGTGAATCAAACTAGATTCACAACACGATATCTTTTCAACGTTCAATTTTGTTTCTGGAACTTTGCGCCTGTATACGGAAAAGACCACTCTTGGTGTATATTACCTTGGTTGAAGGTAATATACAGGATTGGTAGAGTTGACAAATTAGTCGCAGGACAGTGTTATGTTTTATGTGATCTTCCATTTACATGAAATGACAAACCTGTGTAAATTTGGGCTTAATCCGTTGTGTGCGTTGGGAGAAAATAGTGAAAAACCATGCAAACTTTCCAGCAATGTAACCAAGATACGCGTCACAATAAAACATATTCCGGGTCAAACTGACTCCGAAATGGATCAGGCCCCTGGGACCTGGGACTCTGACCCGTTTTTTGAAGAATGTACACCGTTTTTAACTCCTCTCCTTTTCGAAATTGCGTTTGAATCGTATTGTGACCAAGTGTTTCAGTCTAGTTTTTGCTGTCAAACATTGAGGTTGTTTTTATTTTACCGTGTCAACAATTTCGATAGTACTTGGTTTACGGATGGGCGGTGTCCGCCTGTCGATGGTGGTACCGGCCCGGGGCAAGGGGAGGACGTTGGACGGCGATGAACCGCCTCTTGTGGTGGGTCCCGTTGCCGTCTGTGTGCAGGCTCGCTTCCTCTTGTTCACTCTGCAAGAACAACACACTCACAAAAAATCATTTCCTCCTAAAATATTAAAGATGTGTCGGTCCCCGTTCGGGTTATATTTATTTAATTTTGAAAAATTAGCCCACTTATTGTTTAAATTGGTGTAAGTATCAATCATGTTTGTTTCTTTTTAATTTGTAAGCGATTTTTGTTTTCTGCGCAAGGCTTACGAGAAATCTGTGTCTGAATTAAGGGACAACTTATAAGGCCAGTGAAACATTATTATTAGTTTCTCGTCAACTCATCTCTGAACATTGGCGAGGGAAGTTTTTTCTTGATTCATTACTTGCATGCCGTTTTTTTCTTTTTTTATTTTCCAGCTAAGACTAAGACCGTGACCTAACACAACTTTTGACACAGTCGACTTTGGGGGGACTTATTCGTGATTTGATATTCATTGTTTTGAAAATAATGAATGGTTAATTTTGTTTTCATGCTATAGGCTAAAAATCCATACGTCCGCTGACGAGAAACTACCGTAACAATCCTCATCTTATTTTATTTGTCAAAAATAACTACCTGCATAGCAAATTTTATAATCAAACTAAACATGACGTATACCACAGTCATGCTAAATATAATAACATCAATAACATCAATAACAAATACATGAATACTTTTTAAAAGAAGAACACATCTTCTTCTTTTTTTTACTTTTTCTTTTTATAGCTTGGCCTATAGTGGTAACATTGATTGTCCGATCATCTTCACATTTCAAACACTTCTTCTTGATTAAATAGCAATACACACTGTGTTTAACCAGGGGTTCGCTCATCTTACTTGATGCTGAGAAGAGTCCGCATTCGACGCCATCTCTTGATGACTCGGACTCGCCTGGGACTCGGCTGGACACTCGGCTGAGAATTCTCGACGATCGCCGGTGCGTGTTCCGGCGTACGCGGCATATCTCCGTCAAAGAATAGAGCTATACTTTTTTTTAACCTGTTCGCCAAAGTTGGTCTGTTCGGATGTCAAGGCGGCTTATCAAACTCCAAGTTCACATCAGAAGTATGCAGACACCGACAGGGCTTCTTTCTTTTATGGGCTTCGGTGGACAATCCAAATTCTTAACAAACATACTTCGACACATCGAGTTGAAATCCATAGCAGCGGTTTGTCAACAGTGTTTACTGGGTCATACATGAAGGAGAGCGGATGAAAGAACCCGCCACGCTTCCTTGCCAAAAGTAAAGCATTCTGCCCAAAGAAATGAAGTACCGACTGCAAGTAAGGTCACATTCACTGCTTAAAGGTCACCCGCGTTGAACTTGAATGCTCTAAAACAAAGGTCCGTAGCTCGGAAATCATCACAACCCAAGGGTTCCATTTTTCGTCCCACACGTCGTATTATTGTAAGGTCACCCAGGTTCACGTTCACAGCTCTCACCTGAGAGGTTCGAAAGCTCCAAAAACCACGATCAGGTTTTTTTTTTTCTTTTTCTGATTTACTGAACAGAAATAATCCGTTCACTTTCAAAAGAGATATCGATCAAAAATCATAATCAACACGTTCATAAGTAGGATTTGAAACATGCACGTGTAAAAAATAACTTGGATATGGTATTGAAATTGTTACTGGATACTTGAAGTTTTGTTTTGTCATCATTGTCAATTTCACTACAGTCATCGCCTAGCATTATTTTTATATTACTCTGAAATCACAAAGCATGAAACTAGCTCAGGTACAATCGTTTTTTACAGTTCAATTTATTCATCCTCTGTTGGTCAGATCAGGCTAATGTTTTCCCCCCTTTGTGTTGAGTTTTCTTTCACATCGGTCCATATTTGAAATATAGGCCGATCTCCAAAGAGTAAAATGTGAGAGAGAAAAAATAGCACATAGGAATTGCAAGCATAAGGTGTTTGGCTAGCTAATTCGCCTTTTGTGACGTTGGTAGGTAACAATTTGGAACACACAACCCAAGAGGGCCCGGTGCGTGACAAGCACAAAACTTCAGTGCCACCCCTACCACAACGCCCCAAACCCTGCCCCCTCCTCAGTCCAGTCCTCGTTCCCCTGCAAGCTCTGCTACACACACATGCATGACAAGCGCCTCTCTGCTCTGTACCTTAATCGGCTCTAACTTATAGATCTTTCGGGCATTACGCGCTTTGCCAACATGATAAACCCCTTTTCAAACAGGCTTTTCATCCGCATGGATTTAGTTTAGTGAATGTTGGACCGACAAGGTGATAGTGGGGGGGGGGGGGTCTTTAGATCTTAAACACGGTTGAATCGGTATGCTTCAGATAAAAGCGGGTGTTTTTCAAACCCCTAATTTGCTCCCTCTCACACTCAGACTATTGAGTTTACTGTCATCCGTTCCCAACTTCCAGAGCCCCGGAATGCACATTAGTTCAGAATACCGAAACTGTGATATTGTTGATAACAAGAACGTCGGCAACGGCCTTAGGGGCTGTCAACATTTCTTTTAGGTCGTACAGAGAGTACTACCTTTCAGGACCCCTCCCCCCTCACGTATACTTCAATCAACAGTTTTCTTTCAAAATTGATTCTTAGTCTTTATATATCAAAATTTTACACACCTTCTAAAGTCGTACGTGGTCTCTGATCCCCCCGTCATACTCTTTGAAAACTTTGAAAACTTTAAAAACTTTGAACGACCCCTTATAGTCCTTCAACTGAAGCTCAAAAAGCCTTCGGAAGATGAGTTTTGCTCCGGCATTTGCGGGAATAGACTTTGTTAAAAGTTCCGAACAGTCCTCCAAAGGAAAACCCAAAGTCTTCGTGTAAAATGCCATGAAAGTAGACTGAAAATATTGGCTGCACAACTCATTCCTCCAGTGAGCTCCGGTACTACTATTTTTGTGTGCTAGTCCTCTAAAAACACTCTATATGATGCTTATATACAAAAACCATCAAAATGGTTTTTGTGGGCACACTAGTCTCATCTTAATGGTCTGTTTACACAAGGCTACATGTATGATTCACTTTTCCCTACACACACACACGACACTCAAATTGGACTCGTCCCCAGCCTTGATCCACTTTCTTGAAACACCCATTGTGCACGAGCCATCTAGTGCCTGAAGCCTAATCGTTGTTCCTCTTCGATTAGTATAGGCGGTCATGTCAGTACTGATCAATGTTTTTGATCTCCGGAGCACCTCCCGTCATGACACCCAATCAGTCAGCAATGATGTGGCATTAACTTTGAAATCGATTTTTGTCTTGCTCCCTGTATACGCTACCCATGCATCGTCTAACATAGGGATTTGCAGAAATGGGGCCAGACTGTATTTTGTGTATCCACAGCCTCGGTTTGGTTCCATTCATTTTAATGGGAGCACGCCAAGATGGATGGACTATGCATGATAAAGGTCTGCACCAACTGTCTATTTCGATGTCTGTTGCTGATTTTAAAATTAATCTTCGTATTATTACCCTTCCCCAGGGGATATTGCGCCCTTAATCCATGCTTAATTCAAGCTTGATCTGCCACTTGAGGGACGAGGATAAGTAAAAAATAAATCCATTCGCTAAGCTCATTATTGAGATGTAACTGTCATGGATTATCTTTTTATATTCTTCAGCCAACATCTTCCATTGTAGTGCACGTTCTTTTACTTCTTATTGTATGGTGAAACATCCTTGCTGTCATCATCATGGAGGGAAATTAGGGGGAAGACTTTCTAGGTTCTTCTAGAAAGACTCTCCCAGAGTCTGACTGAACGTGAAACCACTAACAATTTTCGAGATATTAGAATTAGCTGTTGCAAACTGCTTACCAACCAAAAGGACCTGTAGTGTAAATGCAAAAAATTAGTTAGTGGCCTGACGTTTCGACCCTAGCAGAGTCTTTCTCGAAGGCTAAATGACAGACAACACACATACATGCATACAAAGGGGACAAAAGCAGTCAAGTGGAAAAACATGAATTTTCGAGATAGAAAACAAGAGTGTTACTTTAATGCGCGTAGATACACCGAATGCGTAATGATATCACTGGTAATTTTCATCGAGCAAGACTACTTGCATTTGCAGAAAAGAAATTATAACTTTAATAACAAAAAAATGGTAGATAATTATTCAGAAAATACAGATTACATGCACTTGGTTCGTAGGTTGTTTGGGGCTAAGCAACAGTTGTATGTGGTAAGTGAATGTGTACGCAAAGCAACTCTATGCAAATTATATATCATGCATAAACATTACCTATAACTTAGAAAAGTGTGCTTATTAGCATAGATTTACAAGCGGTATGTGTATATCGTGTGTGCTCTTTTACAAGATGTCAAATTCTTGAGCTGTTCTCGTTGCGTAACAACAGCTGCACGAACCGGGGTTAGGTCAGTTTCTCGTGCAGTTGTCAACTTTCTCTGGTCAAAACATGGACAAAGCACCAGGGGCGGGAAGGTAATCCCACAACAGTCAATAAAAACACACCTATTGACTGAAGATCGTATAGGATTACCCAGCTTTCCCATTCAAACCCCGTAATTGCCGTCATTGAGGGTGACTGCTGACATCACAATGCCACTATTTACACCCGCATCTATTATTCAGCACTGCAGCAATGCAAATAGATACATGGCGGTGTTTTTCGAGTCGCGTGAAATAACAAACAAGTTCATGATGAGATAATGTTAATTATGCACGTTAATTAGGACTGTCTAGTTCTGGAGAAGTGGACTTGAGATTCGACTTTGTTTCTGGAGGTGCTTCATGTGGTGATACTGATGGTATAGCTGTGTAACGTTATACGAATTTCCACGACGAGAATGCATGGCGTGCAGCGGGTACGAATGGTGTAGTTCACATCCCACCCACGCCGGCCATTGTGGCAACCAGTCTGGGCACTGTCAATTGGACATGGACACAAGGAAATATACCACGGACAAGACACCGTTGGATTGCTCTATGAGGCTTTATAGTGTTATGTTTTTAAGATGGCTGCCTTTCTTTGGATGAGACACCAGGATAGGATCGATCTACAATTCATGAGGTGATTTTGTTGCACTTCCAGAACAGGGATTTCGGATTAACGCTCCCGTTCCAGCCAAGTAACCAATCAGGATATGAATAGCTGCATTGGAACTAATTTTAGCGGTTTGTAGCAGGCCTGCCTCTTTTCGTCAATTAACTTCATCTGCATACAAAATATGGATCGACATTTCTCCAACTTCCCGAAGAACGTGGACAATATCTCTGGAAGTTTAAGTGGAACTGCTTTACCAGGTGTGGATTGTTAATCAGACAGCTAATGTTTCAAGGAAGTCAGGCATTGTCTTCAGTCAACTTTCATCGACATCGTAAACACGGATGAAGAAGCTCACCGGATATTGTCATTAATTTAATATATTTCATAAAAACTGGAGACCATTTTAAAAGACCATGGAGCCGCCTATCAAGAACGCGCACCAGACGTTTACGAGGCAGCGATCGTTTTCTATTGCCTCGGTCTCTATGAGCCGAATGGCCGAGGAGCAGAGCACCGGGGGAGGGCCTGATGACAAGCTCGGGGTGCAACCGCCACCCCTTCACCGTACGCCGAACCGACCGCTTCTTCGCCGGTCTGACACACTTGGGTTAATAAAGGAGAATTCACTGGCACTTGGGAGACGTCACAGCACGATACCGAGGTAAAATTACCTTTCTTTTGTAACTAGGGAACCATAACTTACATGAAGTGGAAATTTAAAATAGGATATAGTAAAATTATGAGCGAAGAAATAACAAATCGTGCAACATACACAACCTTGTATATTCGGTTTTGCGGTAACACCATGTGTAAGCCTATAATTATCTACTTTGCTGTGAAGATTTTGTTCTTAGAACTTGTCTTGCTATATTTTATTCTACTACCGCGGAGTAGATTTTCGGAATTCGGGAGACTTCTCAGTTCTGAAAAGAACTGTCTAGCTTATTAACTACTGCCTGGGCGGGAGGTATAGGAAATCGGCCTGGACTACTACTTTAGCTTTGTGGAGCGGGGGGACTTCTCGTAATTAACTGCACTGCCGCGGAGTGAGTACCTTTTTTGATCTCAACGTTTCGACTAGCTTGCTCTAGTCATCGTCAGGAGACATTTCTTCACCGAAATTATTGTATCACCTTACATTGACCATTGGTGCACAATTATTGACACGCTCTCGCAAACGGTCTCGATATGTCGTTTTAATTGTAATTTTTTTTATCCCTGTTTATGTTTTTCGTACTTTAAAATCTGACAATGTGTGTACGTTGATTGGCAACTGTTAAATCAAAATCGAGTATGCTAATTTTCCCCCGGTTCGCATTTTGCTTTAGCGCCATCTGTCTTGAAATCAACAGAGGGCGCTGTTTTAAAACCGTGAGAACTTGACTTCAATTTGAAAATCGAATAACAGAGACTCGAGGGTCGAATCTCGCGCAACGCCTTTGAATAGAAATTTACCTTTCTTGATAACTTGTTCTGTTTTGTTTCTTGTTTTATTTTAAATCATTTTTTATGCATAATCTTTAAAGAAGGTGTGGCTTATACGCACAAACATTAAAATCAGCTCATACAAATAATTTGGGGTAATTATTCAGAAAATAAATCGACTTTAACAAGCTTGCCGATCGAAAAAAAATTACCGGCTTTTAATCTGAAGCTATTTTGATATACTTTAACTGGCCCAGGCATAAACAAAAATACGGCAGCCTTCAAGGAAATTTACCCCTCAAACTAAGTTCTTTAAAATCACAAAAAGGAATATGAAAAAAATAGAACTAGCTGTTGCAAACTGCTTACCAACCAAAAGGTCCTATGGTATAAACGCAAAACAAAGGTTAAAGGCCAGTAGTAGATTGTTTCTCAAAATAATATCCTCAAGGCTTTATGCTCCATGGTCCGTTTGGGCATTTTTCCCCTTAAAGAAAAGAACTACTTATATTCTTTAAAAGCAAACATGTAATATGTTTGTTTTGTTATTTCATGTAGGCATACCTATGGTTGATCACACAAAACATGAACACTGTCTGCGACTCATTTTCAGCTCTACCAATCCTCTATATGGCGTGGTCGTCAATTAAGCTTCTCTCTTTCATTTGTGTTGTATGTTTTCTACATAATATGAACATATAATTGTTCATTAATATGAAAAGTTTACATAAAACTATTCTTAAACTACACAATAAAGCAATAAATTGCACTGTAAAAGCTTATTATAACAACAGGACCTTTGTTGATTTGGATTAAAGTCATCACTACAAGTGGTGTTACCAATGTCAAGTCCTTGAGATTTTGTTTGGGGTTGCAACGCGGGTGCAGGGCAACGTCCTGCGGAGTCATTGTGCTCAATTTCACGGCAAATGACACGCCAAATGAACAGTACAAAAGCCAATTACATTAGCATTGTTACGCATACAACCACTGTTGGGGTTTCGGTTTTCAAACGGCAGAACGACTTGTTTTTATTGAGACGTATAAATTGAGTACTCGCGATCGTTTTATTTCAAGAGATATTATACTTTTCTCATCGGGGGTGTAATGTCTGCAACCAATCGCATGCAGCCTCAGCTCACAGCAAACAGGTATTGTTCAAACTTTCATTCAAATTATCTAGTTTTCAAGACTATGAAACTATTAATGGGGAAAGTGTTTGCCAGTTATGGAAAAGGTTTGCGGTGACAACCATGTAATACTTGTCTCTTATTGAAGTGGGGTGGTTCTGAAAAGAACCGTTGGTTATAACTCCTAGTTGTTACCAGTAACAATGTCCATTGACTTAATGTACCCAGCGGGGAAGTTTTTAATTTGACAATTTTCGGTCATCAGTTCCTTTAATGAACAGTGGTAAAGGGTACTTGTGGATTTCGTAGTTGAGTCTGAGTTTGATTATCAATGCTTCTGCAAAAGTTGTACATTTTTGTGTACACATGTTAAACTTGTACCGCGTAATCATGTGCATAACTGCCAATTGTTCTTGTTGTCAAGAATAAGTTAATTGAAGTTATTTTAAACTTAGTTTCCTAACAAATAAGAAGTACGGAAAAGTAAGGCCCACTCTTCGGACTGTGATGTGACTTAAAGAAACATAATACAATACAAAATTAAAACATTCTGATTTCGTAGTATCCACTTTTTGTGTTTCTGCTCAGAACAAAGTTGCTTCGCTTAGCAAGAGTTACAGTTAAACATTACAAAATGTACAATCCAGCTTTAAAACAAGAAAAAAACCTCTTTTACCTTTTCCTCTCGAAAGGTGTGTCGATTATTCTCACATTGTTGTCTCGAGCTTTTAGACGGAAAAATTGTACATGACTATAAGACTTGTTAGAATAGGCCTAAAGATTGTGTCAAAAAAAATAATAATTTGATGTCAGAAAATTTCCTGTTGGGTCTGGTTGTCAATACTTCAAATTTTCAAAGTTCAAACGACGAAAGCTCACATGGATTGGCATTTAAAAAAGTAAAAAATACAATGGTGAATGCTTTTGTATCCGCTGTAAACTCACCTTCTTTTCGTGTTCCAAGGATTGCAGATTCTGCCTCGACGTTTTTGTGAAGGGATCTTGTTATGAGTAGGCCCCTACAGCAAAACTTGGACATGAAATTTCCTTTACCAAGGACCATCTCGTCCAGCCTTGCCCCGGCCGTGGCAGGCGGTCTATCCTCTCGGTGTCCCCGCTCTCCACGTGGAGATATGCTCGGTAAAACCGTCGTGCTTCTGATTATGCTTGCCGCCATTTTTATCTTGAAATCATCTTATTAAACACCTATACTCCTCTGTAATTGGTCCGATCATTCCGATGTTAGTTAACATTTGACGGTCCTTTGTTGTAAAGATATGCCGCACTTCAGATTTTGTTGGATTTATTAAATAATGTTCTTCCTCGCTCACTGATCATGTTTTTAACAAAAGTCAGCGTATAGTTCCAAGCACAAACCAGTTCGTACAAAAACAAGTTAAACTCTTCAGCGATTCGCTGCGATGTGACCAGAAGATCGCACACGCACACCAGAAGATCACGGTCAAAACTTTGCGTTAGCAACGGAGTGTTGTTGCACTGCGAAGGGTGCCAAAAACAGATGTCACCTTTGCCATTCACAGACATAAATTGGGTGATTGCGCCCGAATATGACATTGTGGTTATGTCCGTGACTTCCACAATACATCTACCCAAATTGGCGCATTATCAAACAAAATAAAAAATGAAGGTGGTATTGTGTGTTTAGCATTGAACTATACGAGGTGACACATTTTTGTGTGGAGATGGATGTTATCCCAAAGATTAAAGGAACATAACAGAATCGGTTTTTGCTAACAAAACGGTTGCTGGCAGTGTAAGCACTTTATGTAATCCCACCATATACATAAACTGACAAACCTGTAGCAGTTTGAGATCGATCGGCCGTCTGCGTCACGAGAAAATGGTGAAAAACCGATTACACATTTGCATGAAATCATATAGATTCAACAAATGAATAAAACGCTCACTGAGCGATAAACTCCAATCGGAAAATTAGTTTATTCATTTCTCATCAAATATGGTATTTCAGACAGAAATATTTCAAGGGATGTTTTCTACTTTCATCATCATTAGACCGTGTAAGTTTTATGTAAATCTGTGTTCAAAAAGTATATTTTACAAGTTTGTTTCTTATACCAATTCTGTAATGTTCCTTTAAGAATGCATTGGAATAATGACTAACGCTCGTAATCTGTGCTAATATTTTAAGGCGGAATGCCAAACTCAGGGGGTCACATTTATAATGTCACTGTTGATGGAGTACCACCACAACTTAAAAGATAGAAATCATGGTTTATTCAACACAGAAACACTTTAATTAAAAAGGCTGCTGATTGGTTTAGCCATTTTGGAAAGCATTGATACTGTGCGGACCCGTGGCTGTATGAAAGCGAACAAAATGCTGGCCCCTGTGTCAATGCGATTTGGGTAATTGGAATGTTGCATGCCTTACAGTTTGTCATTTTAACGGTAATTTTCCTCTCGTTTGGGCACTGTTACCGTGAACAAAAGTCATAATTATGAATTAATATCCCATAATCATGAATTTGTACATGTCATAATTGTGACGTTAATTTCATAATTATGAATTTGCATAAGTCATTATTAGTGAAGTGTGCCAATTTTAAAGGCAAAGTGTACCTTTGGGAACCGTTAATCCTATATAAATGTAGACATTATATAAAAATAAAACTATAACATGTGAAAATTTCATTTCAAAAGGTGGTAGAGCTTTTGAGATATCGCCGAAAAACTAGAGCAGTTATTGTTCACGCAGGAAGAATAATCCGTAATTGGAATACACAGTCTGAGAAATGTTTCCTGCATGAAACGTTTATCAAATTGAAATGTTTTTGAATCCCTCTCTCTAAAACCACATTCCTGGGGAGGGAATTGTTTCTCAAAATGTTGTACATTATGAACAGCTGCAGTACTTCTTACCAAGTAACATTTTATGGCCATTAACTGTTGGAGTAATTAGCAAAGGTAGCCTACTCTCGAATCAAGTCATAATTAAGAGATATCTCTCATAAATATGACTTAGTACGGGTCATATTATGAGATGCAAGTCACACGACTTTCTCTTTCTTTTACCTTTCCCTCTCCCCTTAAAGGCACTGTACACTATTGGTAAGATCGAAAAGAAAGAAAAAATGTTCACAGATTCACACATAAATTACATGATTTAAAGCATTAAGTAGTGGTTGAAAGGGTTCCTTAAAATATTTCTGCCTAAAATGCTATCGTTTCTGAGATATGAGTAAAACAATAGTTTTTATACGCGTGATAAAAACTTGATGTTTGAAAAAACAGAAGGTCTCTTTTTTCACTATTTTCTCGTGACCTCGATGACCAATTGAGCTCAAACTTTCACAGGTTTGTTTGTTCATGCATATGTTGAATCACACAAAATGTGGACACTGATTTTGAGCTGTTACCAAAAGTGTACAACACCTTTAAGGCTTCTGCAGCACCGTGACCAATAAATAAACAAATAAATGTTTGCCCTTTGATTTAAACATTGTGCCGAATGGAATCAACTTTTAGGTTTACTTGATTTGTCCATAAAGCAAGGATGGCCCGTAATCTATGATTTTTTCTCTTCAGCCCAGTTACCATAGCAACAAGCAATTATGCTGGTGGAATAGTACGGAGCAACATAAACAAAATGTAAAATTAATAAATAAATACATATATATATATAATCTGAAGAAGAAGACAGCAAAACCAAACTAAAACAAACACACCAACAGACCTAAAAGTAAAACCACGATAAAAAAAACACCACACAATTGTTGTTATACCCTGCTTTGTATTTCGTGACAATTATTATTACAAAATCCCCCAAATCGATTCTGACCATTTAAATAAAACATGACTCTTGACCCTTTATCCAAACATTAGCATATTGAATAAAGAAGGTGCATAGAAAAGAAAAGTAACATTGGAAGGGTAGATACAACAAAGTATTAAAATCAATATCAACAACAGACTCACCGCTTACCATAAGCTTGTTTAACACTAACAGTAATAGTGAAACACAACTTTGTAGACCCACACTACACACAGCCGACGTTGTGAAAAGTAGTTTTGTATTTCTGGTGAGAGCTGTTGCGATTGGAAACAATTTTTTTAAAGGATATCTCTGTAGTTGCGAAATGCGAGTTCAAGACAACATTACACTGTGATGGATGAAAAATCAGTCCCAACCGACCGTCTTAAAAACAGGTAACAACTTCTGCATGCAATACGTTCATTTGATAGGCCCTTTTCGTAACAACGGCTCGGGCTCGGGCTTGTTAGACTCCGTCAGTTAATAAACATGTGCTTTCCTGACGGCTCAAGTCGTAGTTTCGAAAAGAGTCACACTGACACAATGGTTACCAGAAATGGGTGATTTTGATGATCAGAAAAAGGTGATTTTGATGATTATAAAATTGGTAGCACTATCTTCTCTTGGGAAATGTTCATACCTCTTTTTGCCGCCTGTACATACATTTTCAACTCCAGATTATTCTAAGAAATTGCACACGATATTGTTGATATTTTAGAAGGAAAAATTCATTAAAACTATGGCAACTTTTCCAAGAAACTTTATTCGTTCAAGCGTCAATTATACGCAGACATGTAGCTTCGCTCGTTCCTTGAATCTCATAAATAAGTTACATGTTTCATTACGTGGTTATAATAGCATCGTCTCTTGCCCTGCATAAAGATGAATCGTTTCAGATTCAAAAACAGTTTGACGACATGTTAAAGTTTGTTTGTTTTCAGTGCAGTCTGTTTGTTTGTTTGTGAATTAATCTGTTTCGATGTACCTTTAATAATTTTTTTCAAATCTCTGTCATGTTATTTGACCTTGGCTGGTTGACACTTAAACATGCAGCGTATCGAGCAAGGAAATGCCTCTCTTGAAAAACGAGTTTGTGAATGGACAACTCAGACATGTTTCTTGGAAGCCTTTTCAATGATTCGGATTGGTTAACCTAATCTGGATGATCCGATTTGATCACGGCTTTGTTATTTTCTGCTCTAATATCACTCTTATTTTCTGTAGTCATACAGTGGATCTACCATCTTTGAACAGTGTTTAATTTACCTTCAAAGTGTTAATAAACACAATCCATTGCAATGTACAGATCGCAGTTCATTGAACAACGGACTACTTGTCATTCTTCCCAAAGTTAGTACAGTACATGTATATAGTTATAGTTCTTCTTTTTGTATCTTCATAAAAAAAGTATTACCATGGTCCAGGCGCGGTTCTACGGGGGGGGGGGGGGGATAGGGGGGCTAAAGCCCCCCAAATTTTTGTCTAGCCCCCCCCCCCCAAAAAAAAAAGTGCAAGGGAAAAAAAGAAGAAGAAGATACAAGCTG
Source organism: Pycnopodia helianthoides (assembly GCA_032158295.1). Classification (NCBI taxonomy): domain Eukaryota; kingdom Metazoa; phylum Echinodermata; class Asteroidea; order Forcipulatida; family Asteriidae; genus Pycnopodia; species Pycnopodia helianthoides. Next base: position 18,161,963 of record CM063248.1, read on the forward strand.
GAAAATACTGGATCTTTATTAAAAATAAAAATGAATAGATTTGCACGGTCTTTTCACATACTATAAGTCTTGGCCCAGACTACATGACTTGTACGGTTAAATGTTTCATGTGGGATCGGGACAAGCGCGGTGCTTAGAATTTGCGGTTTCCGCAGGCGCGCGCTTCCGCCTTGTTTTGTTTTGTATTACATGAACATAAAAACCAATCTCAGTTTGGAAATGATGATGCGGTGACAAAACACAAGTGGCTCAACATATTATCACCGGAACAATGTTCTTTTTAGTAAGTTCTAACCTCTTTTCCTCCCCCTCCCCTCCCTTCCTAAAAGCCTTCCTTTTTTCTATTGGAGTATAAGGAGGCTTGAGAACATCAAAGAAAATGTCTGTTTTAAACATCGCCTTTTGACTTTTCAAAAACAGATACCTTTGTCTCCCACATAAACAACAAACAGTCATAGGATGGTTGATTACGATACCACACCAGAGCCATGTTACATTAGTTTTAACAACGTTTCTCTGCCTATTTATCTCTCGATGGCTACCTCTGGAGATAATAGTTTCCATTTTTCCGCACTCCAATTAACACATCACTAATTCGCTGCAGACTGGTTAGGCCAAGTAACAAAAGTAACACGTTTCTCGTCCCCGCACGCCTCCTTTTTGGCTTCCGCCTCTTTGCTTTTCTTTTCTTGTTTACTATTTTATAACAAAAAAGGGGAAACGGGGGGGGGGAGAGAAAAAAAGGAAAATTCGAAAAAACGAAGTTCCTTGACTAAGAATTTGTCTATACTTTTTTCACCTTAAGTATTCTTAACTTCACATCGCATGCGAAGAGTATTTGAGTATGAGCCACAGATCGCTGCATGAGCCCGGCGTCGACTCTTCTACCTCAATTGTGATGTTCGCGATATAAATAATATTGAACACATGTACATTTCACTGTTTTTGAATGTTGAAACTTGCTTAGAAAGTGGACCAAAAATACAAATCATTTGTTTTGTCATACATTGCATCAGTATACTCAAATAGAAAAAAATGTGAGTAAATATACCTTGGCCAGCCATATTTAGCATGGCGGCCATCTTGGATAAAATATATAAAAAATTGGAAAATAGTAAATAGTAACGCCCTGCCTCCTCCTCTTTTTGAACAAGTCCAGACGAGAAACATGTTACTTTGTTTACCTGGCCTTATACGGTTCCTCCTCTCTCTCTCTCTCTCTCTTCTCTCTCTCTCTCTCTCTCCTCTCTCCTCTCTCTCTCTCTCTCCTCTCTCTCTCTCTCTCTCTCCTCTCTCTCTCTCTCTCTCCTCTCTCTCTCTCCTCTCTCTCTCTCTCTCTCTCTCTCTCTCTCTCTCTCTTCTCCTCTCTCTCTCTCTCTCTCTCTTCCTCTCTCTCTCTCTCCTCTCTCTCTCTCTCTCTCTCTCTCTCTCTCCACTCTCTCCTCTCTCTTCTCTCTCTCCCTCTCTCTCTCTCTCTCTCCCCACCCCTCCCTCCCTCCATTCCGTCCATCCCCGGGCTTCCAGCGATTTTTTGCCCTTCCTTTCCCCCTCCCCGTTTTTTATAAAGAACTATACTTGACGCCTCAAATGTTTTTTGCTTGCCTTTCAATACATGATTCTCACTCGTCACGGAGAGAATCTTCATAACTGACAAATTTGTATGCTTTTTGAACATTTTGAGTGCGTTCCGGTCCTATTTTTTTCTTTGCTTGTCCATTAATAAAACCTCTCTATTATATGATTCTTATATCGAATACCATCAAAATATTTTTTGTGGCCACATGATCTCATCCTGACTTGATTGCACACGGCTACATTTGATTTCACTCTTCCCTCTGTAAACATCCCATAATATTCTCAATCAAATTCGTTAAACCACTGCAAGCTTTTGTTCTGTCTACCGTTTTGGAGTCAAAATAATTTGCACGCAACTGCATCATGTGTTGTATGATTATTATATCTTTTTACTTATTATGCGACAAATACATGAAAAATGCGCTGTTTATATGTTCCTTTTCGACTCCCAAAAAGAAATAGCAGTAGCGAAAGTTAGAGGGTGACGTCACGTGCAAAAGGTCTAGCCCCCTAAAATTGTGGCTCTAGAACCGCGCCTGCCATGGTCATTTTCCGTCAGTGTTCACGGTCTAGTTCTCTCTGGAGCTGCATGGGTGCTGGGGGTAGCCGAGCATTTGGGGGCAGTGGTCTCCTTTGCACTCACAGATGATAGGGCAGGTCTTGCAACCCCGCCGAGCGAATGTAGCTTTAGAGGGACAAGATTTTGAACCAAGGGGGTAAACATTCAGAAGAAGTTTGAGCCGGTATAGGTTGGGGTTTTTGATGGAGTGGAGTTTGCAAAATTAGTGTTTTCTAAAGCTTGACTTTGAAATGGGCACACCAAAGCTGCTGCCGGACCCGCGGAAATAATGTTCGCAATTCTGCTGCTGCCCCCTCCCCCCTTCCCGGCAGAGCGGTCCTGACAGCGAGTCCCAATTAAGCACTTGCAGTTTCATCAGCATTTGATGTCCGTCCATGAAATTACTCTGTCACAAACAAGCACGGATAAACCGAAGGCGATTAAATCGTGCTAAGTCATCAGTCCTCTTTGGAATTGGGGACATGACAACAGAGAAGGGGGTTACTGTTTGGGTTTCTTTAAGGAGGAGATTCTGCGGATTATCGTCAACAAAAATCCTCACAACAAGAGGGGGAAATAAACAACACTTTCCCCCCAGTGTTTGTTGATTGCAATTGTAGCCCTACTTATTGTGGAGAAGGGGTTGTAACTGCCCACGCGGAAAACAGTGAAAACCCTTCCTCTTCAGAAAGCCCTAGTCCGAATCCACTTAGCAGACACTGAATTGAAATACTTTTGTCAGAGGGCCCTGAAGCGATGACCCATTTCTGTCATTTTTGTTAATGTCTGTGTGACACAGAAACACGTAGCCTATGGCACAGCTCGAGAAGACAGCCATCGGTTGGTGCGTTGCAATTTTGGGGGTCATAGGCCGAGGACAAACCAGTGTATCACCCAAGGTTTCTTGAAACAAAAGCCCACTAGGAATTACCGCGCAGAGTCAATGATTACCTCAGCCGAATTCCTTTCACACAGTTCTGTGAATGTTACGGTTCGCGATATCTCTGACTGAAGTATAGCCTCACGTCCACCTGTAGGGTTTTCGACCCGATCGTACAGGCCTACAGAGGAACACTATCAAAGGATTGTGACAATAATATCGTAGTTAAAACAACGGGAAATGTAACACCGGTAAAATGAAGTAAGTGTTTTGGCACTTGTTTTTTTTTGGTGTGACTTGCTTGAACTGTTTGTTTACAGGACGAAAATGACGGTCGTTACCATGGAAGCACATTCAGTGCTGAGTGCAACCGCCTTGTGTGTGTGTACTATTATGTTGACAAAAGTTTAACATTCCCATGTTTCATAATCGAAATTTATTTGTTCTCGTTACATTTTTTTTCCAGACGGGTTGCAGTGGTGTCTCAATATGACCGCAAGCTTGGAGGCTCGGCGGGCAGCCGACCGGGACTGAACCGACGGAGGACCACCACTTCACTCACCGAGGAAGATGTCCCGAAACCAGAGAGGCCTCCTGGTCCCACGGTGAGTTCAAAACCGGGTAGGGCCCTACTGCGGGGTCGACGAAATGTTCCTCGTGTATGTGGGACAAGGGTTTTTAAGCCCGATGAAATGAATTTATTTTATCAAGGAATAGTACAATCATTTGTTTAGAAAATCAGTATACTACATATAATAATGGATGTGTTTTACCCTTACAAAAAAGTCCTATAGGATTACTATAGGACTTTTTTGTAAGCTTTAAACCAGTTTCAAATTTGCACGGAAATAATGTGATTAATTTTTTTTTTAATGTAATTAAATTCACACATGTTTTGCTCTTTCCCCTTGTCTTGGGATCACAAGAAAGAAACAGGTTTTAATTGAAAAACAATCCCAAAGTTTAAGATATTAGCGTTCATTTGTGCTTAAAAGTAAAGAACGTTTACAACTTGCACCAACTTGTTGCTGGCAATTGTTTTAGTCAGGTTAATTATAAACGTGTACTTGGTGATACACTTCTCCATGACCACTCTCGCTGCCCTCGCAAGTTGTGTCGACTTAGTAAAAGTTACCACAGAATTTACCTCCAAGTAAGTAAACCTGTGAATAAGTTATAGTGTAGTATGAATCCTTTTGTGTTCTGAGGCCTGAATATAATATTTATGAGAGAAAGTAAGCTCCAAAGAAAGTAGTTTTTGTATACCAATGGGAGCCATGATGAACAATCGGACATGCAGAAAAAGAACTGCATGTGTATTGTATGTAAAATATGGATGTAGGGCCTACTTTGTAATGTACATGTAAAAATGTATACATGTATGTAAAAGAACGTACTACTGTGTAAGTAGTACACTAAAAAATACACATTAGCCATTGCTGTGTGAGAGGGTACATGTACATCCCAATAATAAACTCCCATGTCATAGAGGGCAAAATGCTAAATGTTTAAAAATACTTTGAAATACTTACAAGTCTCTTAGTTTTTTTACAAATTACAGTAAAGGGAAAAGTTATCCATTGATAATTTCCCTCTTTATGAGGGCCTACAAAATATGAACGAGGCCGTCACTCTGTTTTCTTCCTAAATGGGGTGCACCAATACTGCAATAGCCCAGGCTGCTTTATTGCATCAATTTTAAACTACCATTCAGTGGAACAACTTACCTGTCATGACTTAGTTGTTGTTGCTGAATGCTAACATTTATGAGTTGTTTGTTGCCCCCCCCAAAAAACAAAGACTAAAGAGGATTGGCTCTATGTCTGATCTAGACCCAGTAATCAGTATTATTACTAGGGTGCTGTACTCCTCTCTTTTTACAGGGCCCCATTACTGGGTCTAGGGTCTTAAGAAGAGTCTATTATACTTTTTGGAGGCTTACCCTCTAAGCACTTTATTAATAATTTATAACATGTGGACCCCCCACTTATCATTCTCAGTGGATATTTCGAACCTCAGTCGGCAAATGAAGCACAAAATTCAGCTTGAAGAAGGGTTCACCCAGAGTACAAATTCAGTTGCCATACCCAGCAGAATTTATTTCCAGTTCCGTGATTGACTATTATTGCAATTATGAAGATGAGGTTATGCCTGTCTCCACAGTAGCACTTCTTGATCTGGTTATTCCACGAAAGTTCATTGCATTTCTTAAATGAGTCTCAAAGTTTCCTTATAAAATGTGTCTTGTTGGTGGATTTTTCTTGGTCGAATGCAGTCTTCAGAAATGTTTTTTTGTTGTTTTACGGAACACAATTTTAGTCAGCATGGACTTAAACATTTTAAAAATGTCTCAAAAAGAGGATGCCCCCAATGAAGTTCAGATCATGTTGAAGTCTCAAGTCAAGTTTCAGTCTTTGCGGTTTAAGTCTCCTGAAGTCTTCATCAAGTCTCTGATGGTCAAGTCTGACATTTTTTAGGACAAGGTCCAAGTCATTCAAGAGCAAGTCCCAAGTCATTGTGGGCATGTATCTGGAGTCACCTAGGGCAAGTCTGAAGTCATTATGGGCAAGTCCTATTTAGGCAATGAGGCATGTCTTCTTTCATTGTGGGCATGTTGAAGTCATTGAGGGCAAGTTCCAATTTTAGGCCTAAGTCATTGCAGCCAAGTCTCAAGCTATTGAGGGCAAGTCCCAAGACAACAAGGCAAGTCCCTAGTTTTTAAAGGGACACACGGGTTTACTGTTCACCTAATTTAGTGACGTTGAATCACAGACAATAATTTTTAGGATGGTTGGTGTAAAAAGAAATTATACAAGTATATTTCAAATAATTACTCAAAGTCAATGTTTGAACATAATTGGTTTCTGTTCAAGATATTATAGAGTGAGGTAGGCCTACATGAATTGTTATTGAATCACTGGCCTCGGGCCCTGGCAGGTCTCAAGTCGCGTTTCCATTCTTGGACAACTAGTGTCATTTTCATTTTAATCCAAGTCACAAAGGTCAGGTTCCCAGTCTGTAAGGGCAGGTCTCAAGTCAAGTTCCCATTCTTGGACATCTAGTGTCACTTTCATTTTAATCCAAGTCACAAAGGTCAGGTTCCCAGTCTGTAAGGGCAGGTCTCAAGTCGCGTTTCCATTCTTGGACAACTAGTGTCATTTTCATTTTAATCCAAGTCACAAAGGTCAGGTTCCCAGTCTGTAAGGGCAGGTCTCAAGTCAAGTTCCCATTCTTGGACATCTAGTGTCACTTTCATTTTAATCCAAGTCACAAAGGTCAGGTTCCCAGTCTGTAAGGGCAGGTCTCAAGTCGCGTTTCCATTCTTGGACAACTAGTGTCATTTTCATTTTAATCCAAGTCACAAAGGTCAGGTTCCCAGTCTGTAAGGGCAGGTCTCAAGTCAAGTTCCCATTCTTGGACATCTAGTGTCACTTTCATTTTAATCCAAGTCACAAAGGTCAGGTTCCCAGTCTGTAAGGGCAGGTCTCAAGTCAAGTTCCCATTCTTGGACATCTAGTGTCATTTTCATTTTAATCCAAGTCACAAAGGTCAGGTTCCCAGTCTGTAAGGGCAGGTCTCAAGTCAAGTTCCCATTCTTGGACATCTAGTGTCACTTTCATTTTAATCCAAGTCACAAAGGTCAGGTTCCCAGTCTGTAAGGGCAGGTCTCAAGTCGCGTTTCCATTCTTGGACAACTAGTGTCATTTTCATTTTAATCCAAGTCACAAAGGTCAGGTTCCCAGTCTGTAAGGGCAGGTCTCAAGTCAAGTTCCCATTCTTGGACATCTAGTGTCACTTTCATTTTAATCCAAGTCACAAAGGTCAGGTTCCCAGTCTGTAAGGGCAGGTCTCAAGTCAAGTTCCCATTCTTGGACATCTAGTGTCATTTTCATTTTAATCCAAGTCACAAAGGTCAGGTTCCCAGTCTGTAAGGGCAGGTCTCAAGTCAAGTTCCCATTCTTGGACATCTAGTGTCACTTTCATTTTAATCCAAGTCACAAAGGTCAGGTTCCCAGTCTGTAAGGGCAGGTCTCAAGTCAAGTTCCCATTCTTGGACATCTAGTGTCACTTTCATTTTAATCCAAGTCACAAAGGTCAGGTTCCAAGTCTGTAAGGGCAGGTCTCAAGTCAAGTTCCCATTCTTGGACATCTAGTGTCACTTTCATTTTAATCCAAGTCACAAAGGTCAGGTTCCCAGTCTGTAAGGGCAGGTCTCAAGTCAAGTTCCCATTCTTGGACATCTAGTGTCATTTTCATTTTAATCCAAGTCACAAAGGTCAGGTTCCCAGTCTGTAAGGGCAGGTCTCAAGTCAAGTTCCCATTCTTGGACATCTAGTGTCACTTTCATTTTAATCCAAGTCACAAAGGTCAGGTTCCCAGTCTGTAAGGGCAGGTCTCAAGTCAAGTTCCCATTCTTGGACATCTAGTGTCACTTTCATTTTAATCCAAGTCACAAAGGTCAGGTTCCAAGTCTGTGAGGTAAGGTGTCAAGCTCCAAGTCCTAGACATTCATTTCACTTACATCTTGATCAAGTCCCAAAGGTCAGGTTCCAAGTCCTGAAAATAAAGAAAAATTTCAAACCTGAAAAGCTTACTTTTTATAAATTTGATACCATTATAAATTGTACTGAGATGTCACCAACTGAAATATTAGGATGTGCACCGGGAGAAAATTATTCAAAATACTCAGTTTCTTATTTCGGTTGCCGACCCAAAATTAATAAGCACACATGATTTAAGTGCCAATATACTCAGTTTATCATTTTGATATAATTTTAATGGGCACATATCAGTGTTGTAGTTCTCGAGACCGGTCTCGGTATCAAGACTGGTCTCAATAGACTGTGCAAGTCTCGCGCGCATCGGAACGAGAAAACACGTCAAACGAAGAACATATTTTTTTTCTGAAATCAAATTTGTGTTTTTAATTATATCTAATGACGAAATCTGAACAACAAAAATACTCAGTACAATTTTTATAAAATTAGTTTGAGCTTTTATAATAAATACACAAATAATGTGTTAATTATTATTTAAAAATTATTAAAACTCTGGGACAAGGATGCTTATTTGATCTTAACTTTTTAGAAACCCATTACGCGGATTCACGAAGGTCACACTGGTGTAAAATTAACGCTTGGCACAGTTTATAGAGGACGCTGACACCGCAACAACCATAGACTGCAATAAAAAGGCCTGGCGTTGCAATTACAGCATCTGGCAATTATCATCGCGCATCCAAAATGAGCGTTTACATAAGTTTTGTTATCGGAGGTGAGCACAAAATTCTAAAGTTTTTTGCAGTAACCGGAAGCTGAGGTCAAGTTTAATACTTCGTTATATTGTTGAATTGATTTTACTTTCATATTTTTCATCACTAAGTATTACATTCCCAGCAACATATATAATTTTCATAGTCATAAACTACGTTAAACTAAAATTATTGACGAAACAAAATCTCGCCCACGTAAAACTCCATATGGCTGGGACCACTATGGTCCGGAAGTTTGAATGAGCGCGAGACTTGCACAGTCTATACCCAATTTCAAGGTCTTGGCTGTTTCCAGTTATTGATTTTGAAGATTCGGTATCGGTCTCGGAACAAAGGTCATGGGGTCTTGTGTTAAGACCTTTCGAGACCCTGATCATAATCAACTCCAATTGTATTTAAAAAAGTCAATTTATTTTTAAAACTTATTATGATAAAAATAACAAAGATTTGCATGATTTAAGATCTCCACTTTCATGGTTGGTAAAATGTCGAAGTTTAATTGGCAAACAGTCTCCAAACCGATAATTTCAAAAATAATTTCAAATGCGGTCTTCTCAAAACATGACAGTTTGGCTGCCAAGAGGCTAAATTACCACTTCATGAAAATGGCTAAGATTTGTGTAAACTCTTTCCTTGTTATTAAAAGCATTCTTGCAGTTGACTCGATTATATCATGTAAAATTCGCTTTCGAGTGTGAAAGTGGTTGTTGAAGTTTTGAATTGTTTCAATTTATTTTATTGACAATTATGATGGAAAATGTATGATTTTAAACATGTACATCGTGTTCTTGTTCATTCGGGATTTGTAGTTTTGTTCAGTCGGGTTTTGTAGTTTTAAACGTTTTTCCAAACTGAAGTACATTGTACATAATTATGCAAACTCTAATTTCTGTACTAATTACAAGACACACAATGTACCAAGGAAAATGTTTATTATGGAAGCAGGTGATTAACATGATTAACATGAAATTAGTGCTGTAGTCGAGTCCCTGCTGTCCAAGTCCCAGTTGTTCGAGTCCAAGTCCTCCCCACCGAGTCTGGGTCCCCTTTTGTCCGAGTCTGAGTTGGAGTCCGAGTCCCTCATGTCTGTGTAAAGTTAGTCCTGTTATTAAGTCATTGTGTTACCAGTGTGCGTATCCTCTACACGCCTAAACATTTTCGTTACTTCAGGCTCAAAAGCTGACATACGTTTGTACTTTATATTTACAAAAAAAATCACCCATTTCGTCAATCAAATAATTTTTTATGAAAGAAACTTTAAATTCTGAGGAAACTAGCTCACTCCAATGGGCTTTTGGTAATCAGAGAAGCCTTTTTGTGTTAGATGGGCATGGCTTACACTCAGTGGAATTGCTCAAACACCTAGAATAGGTTGTGATCATTGTAACCATCGGTCCTCCAGCTGACACTCGTAGGGAACAATTCTGCTTGCAATTCCTGCCATTTCCATTCATTGCTGTCAGACCAAGGATGAGATATGCTCAACTTGTACCATTTAAGGAAGTCAAAACACATATTTTAAAGACACACGATTGGTGTCCTTTGTTTAAAGGAACATTACAGAATTGGTTTTTGCTAACAAAACAGTTGCTGGCAGTGTAAAGCACTTTAAGTAATCCACCATATACATAAACTGACAAACCTGTAGAAGTTTGAGATCGATCGGCCATGAGAAAATGGGTCACGAGAAAATAGTGAAAAACCGATTACACATTTGCATGAAATCATATAGCTTCAACAAATGAATAAAACGCTCACTGAGTGATAAACTCCAACCGGAAAATTAGTTTTATGCAAATATGGCATTTCAGACAGAAATATTTCAAGGGATGTTTTCTACTATCATCATCATTAGACCGTGTAAGTTTTATGTAAATCTGTGATCAAAAAGTATATTTTACAAGTTTTTTTCTTACCAATTCTGTAATGTTCCTTTAAGAAATCAATTTACACTTAATACGGTGAAACATCTTGTGGGGAAAAAAAGAAGGAAAAAACTGAGCACAAACTTTTAAAAAACTGACCAGTTTGTTCAAAATCTGTGTGAGTCAATGTGTCATTATGAGTGTGGGTCTGTTTTGAACTATATACAGCCAATCATGGAGGTAGAAATTTTCCATGCACCAAACAATGTAAACCCACAAAAAACAGACACGACGAGCCAGCTGTACCTAGCCTGCCGTTTCAGGTCTGAGATTGCACTTAGTTTTGTCTGTATCATTGGTCACACAAATTGCTATGCGGAAGGTTATTCAAGAAGAGGGCACTATTTCGGTGGACAAAAAAAAAACCATCACAGACTTAGACAAGACTATAACCCTGATATGTGCGGTTGAAACAAATAGAGTCCATGGTTGACATGCAAAGGTCATAGGCAGCGCACTGATGGAAACTACAGTTTTTATTGATGATTTTTGTGGGCACAATAAAATAAAGGTGGCTAAAGTTGCATGCTTTCTCCTCTTTTTTCCCAGTCTCGAGCCGGTCTTGCATTGAGTCCCAGGGTTCAAGTCCAAGTCCGAGTCACAGTGCTCCTAGACCGAGTCCGAGTCCAAGTCCACAAAAAATTGACTCGAGACCAGTCTCGGGTCTGACATTAGACTCAAGTCCTCCAGCACTGGCAGAAGTGGGCAGGATTAAAAACAGTTTGATGTAACAGAGACTCCATGTCTTGTGACATTTTGGTGTTACATCTGCACTCATTTTTTTTTACCGACTACCGTAACAAACATTTTTCTTAGTGCGTTGTGTATCATGTGATTAACCTATTAGTAGTCAAAGTGAATTTGCATAATTTGTCATCGTTTTCACAAAGAGCCACACGTGTCACATTTAACACTGTGCTTAGCTGAAAATTGCAAATCTGCAATACTGTGATTCTGTAAAAGTTGAACTCTCCATTTAACTAAATTCTTATAGCAGCATGTAAACTAATATTGGATTCCATCGTATTGATAAAAGTTGTTTCGATGCCCTTTTTGAATTGGTGTTAGCGCAGTAGCTTTTGATGTCATCACGACAGCTTCATTCAGCGTAGTGAATTAAAACCTCTGTCATGTGACCGTCTTGTGGGCGATCACATGACAGCAGATCCTTGTAGATGGCCCACAGGTCGTACCCAGTGACTTGGTTTTGGATCTATGGCTTCTGTGTCATGATTTGGATGGCTTCGCATTTCTTACTCTTCCAGACTTGATCCTTCCTGGTGATATTTTTGTAATGTATGTTGTCCAAGCTGTGGATTGCTGTTGGCCTTTGATGTGTTCACCAACCGCTGTCAGAGGGGCTACAATCCCGGCCATATCTCGTTGGGCCCCCCTGCCCCCTTTCAATGTTGAATCACATTGTTGCACGGTCTTCTGCATTCCAGTCAACATTGAGTGGGGGGACGGGGGACGGGGGACGGGGAGAGAATGTTTATTGTGAGACAGACAGGGAATGGTTATTGTATGGTTATTGTAACGTTAGGAACGGGTGGCCCAAGCATTTTGGCCGGGATTGTAGCTTTAGGTTGGAATGTTCGTTAAACCTGGTTCCCAGCGGTCTGCTTGTCTCGCTCGAGTATGTTTTAGGGGAATCAGGACCGAAAAAAACAAATGCGTAATTTTGAAAATTAACTAATTTCTAATGACTAATATTTGCTAATTGCCATAGTAATTAGTCTAAGATTATGTGTCTCCTCGTGAAACCTCAAAAGTGAGATGACCTACTTTATACACCCATCTGAACAGCATGTATTTAAATCTAGGAAAGGGCATGCATGTCACGTGATAATGCACAGACTGTGGCTTTTTGTGAAACCGTAAAAACACTTTGACCTACATATCTACGCGCTTCTGCAATATTACATGCATCTTTAGTGATGTGTGGCTCTTTGTGGTGTTGCAGACCACTGTGAAGAGAGAACGCTGATGAAGATGCACAAAATCAGTCACAAATATGTAAACCATTAGTTTGTGTTTAAGTGGATGCAGTGTTCACAGGTTGGTTGTGTGGTGTTTTTAATGACAGGACTTAAAATCTACACTGGACCGCAGGCCCGAGTGTAGTGGTTTTTTTTAATGGGCCAGCAAACTCCTGACTGGACAAGTCCTTAGGTCTTGTGTTTTTGTTTACATGTCTGACTTTCAGATGATAACAAATCTTTTGATTCTAATGAGTATTGAAGAGTTTTTTTCCCATAATACATATGAAATAAATCTTCTCTAGACATGTGCTGGAGTACCTGTTCTGTGAGTGCTTCCCTTGTTCAAATTCAAACATGTTTTGTTTTTCATTTCAACTGACTGGGAATATTTTTAATAATTTGGGGTTGAAGAAAGACAAATTGACTCGAGCGGGACTTGGTTCCGGTTATGGTGAAACACTGCATAACCTCCACATATCGGGATGCACATATGCAGGTGACTGAGCAGAATTTGGTTACATAAAATGGACTCCCCCTGATGATGTAGCCCATGTCTATTGTTTAAAGTTTTCCCTTAAGAATAGCTAGTGTTGGGGCTTGACGAATATCTTGTGGTAGCTTGTTCCATTCTGCAAATGATCTTGGGAGGAAGGTGTGTAGGAGCTTGATGAAGGCAGTTGCAGCCTGTTGTCTAGCATACAAATATTGACTGCTTCGAGTGGTTAAAACTACAACGCCCGAGGTGATCCCTGGCGCCTTCTATTTTCCCGAAGCAAAGCAGAGGGGAAATAGATTGCGCCTGGGATCACCGAGGGCGTCGTAGTTTTAACCTTAGCACGAGTAAAAATAGTTAATATTTGTTTTATAACATCCCATATAAAAGACGTCTAGGTACCATGAAGCTGCTGTTGCTATGGGTATAGTACATCAGTTGCCATGTGATAGTACATCGGTTGCCATGTGATAGTACATTCGCGTCCGTGTGATGCGCTCTTAACCAATAAAAAGGCAGAATATTTGTAAGGGGTGTTATAATTCTAACCATATCCCCGTATACTTTGGTCTGGTATGTTTCGGTGTCTATGGCAACGAGCTTGTGGACAGATTTGTAAAGAAGTGTCAATTGTTGGATGGCCCTCTAATGTTCCAGCTGCTCCCATTCCATTTGAGAAATCAGGTTGCTGACACTATCTTTCCTGTTATTTCTGTTTAAAACAAATCTGGCAGATCACCATTGAACCCCCTCCAACTGAAGTTTATAATTATTATGATAATGATCCTATATTGATGAGCAGTACTCTAGTCGTGGTCTAACAAGTGACTTTTAGGCCCTTACTTTGACCTTTGACAAGTGAGTTTTGGGCCCTTACTTTGACCTTTGACAAGTGACTCTTAGGCCCTTACTTTGACCTTTGACGAACAGCTGTAAAGATTTCTGCGCAAAAGTCCAAGAATTTGATTTGCTTTTGTAGTTACCTTTTGAATGTGATTGGCCCAGCTTAACTTGAACCAACAACCTCTGAATTAATGTGCCGGTGCTCTACCAACTGAGCTACATGTATGTAGCCCCAAATTATTTAGATTATACCCAGTCAGTTTCCCTTGTGGTTTATTACTTGATATTTGAAATAAAAAAGTTGCATCCCCTTTAAAAGGTGATCCCCTGGCTGCTGCTTCCCAGGTTGTATCGTAAACTTGGGTGTGATCCCTGGCTACATGTCAGTCAACGGTTGTAGGGCTTCTGACTTGCGCCCAGAACAAAGATATTTACAAAATAGGGAGACCACCAACATAGGGCTAGAAGTTCAGTTGATAGAGCGCTGGCACGTTAATCCGGAAGTTGTTGGTTCAAATCCTGCCTAGACTATTTTTCTTTGTTCTACCCCAAATTATTTGAAATATACCCAGTCAGTTTCCCTTGTGGTCTACTACTTGTTAAAACTAATGTGGTTAAAGGAAATTTCAGCAACTCTTGTAATTGTATTGTAATGAGCAAGACATCAATCGTATTTTTGATCTCCTGCAAGGCTCTAGATCAGTTCTGGAAGTGTATTAGATACATCATTTGTGTCAACTGCAACTTTAAGCAAGACAGCGATTTAAAAGAAATTGTGATAGATTACAAAATTGTTGATATAACTATGGACACAGTCAACCTGCTTTAAATAATAGTAGCCACCTTTACCTTGTGCAAATGCAGAGTTAATATAAAACGCTTACAATTTTAAGAAAAACTTTAACAACAAATTTCTCAGGAGGATGTTTAATCATGAAATTGATTTATGAAGTTTGCCCATCGTTATTCAGTACATGGTTCTTTTAACTTGAACTCATTGACGGTAATTGAGTGTTGTGTTTGATCTGTAAAATGCTTTCAGAGCCAATGTCGCACAATCTATTTTATGTATTCCAAAAGTGCCAATATCGTACATGTACAATCTATTTTATGTGTTCAAAAAATGTAATAATAATAATAATAATAATAACTAGTTCTTATTTAGCGCATTTTACAATAACGTATCAAATCAATGCGCTTTACATTAGTGCCCTGGTCATTGGACCAATAGCATTCCTGTAATCTTTCTCAGCTCCCTGGGGAGTATACAGCCCTGTGCTGCCGTGGCGCTCCGAAAGCTTTTTCAAACACAATATCAACCTCTACCCTCGCAGGTACCCATTTATACCCCTGGGTGGAGAGAAGCAATTATAGTGAAGCATCTTGCTCAAGGACATCAGAGTCGTGACCGGGATTCGAACCCACACCCCGATGACTTAACCACCAGAACTTGAATCCGATGCTCTTAATCGCTCGGCCTTGCCACCCTACATGTGCCTCAAAAAGCTGGGCATTTTTTGGTTCAAAACGCAAAAAAATAGCGGGCACTGTAAGAGTTAAGTATAATGTAAATGCCGGATAAACGATGACTAATAAAATGCCAGAGATGGATAGAGAGAAAAAACAAAGCAAAAAAGGCATTTAAAAATGGAAATACATGTAGAAGACTGAGTGACTCTGTCTTAGACGGCCGTTTAAAACCTTGCAGGGCCCTGACTGTGCATTACGACCAGGACCCTGCCGGTTTTAAACGACCGTTTAAGACTTTGTTTGTTCTCTTTTATTCCCTTATTCATAAATACCTCGGATAGTTTATCCATTCTAATTGGTGGAGAGCGTGTCACGTGGCCGGTTATAAACGGATGATAATGCACGGCTAGAAGTGTTTAAACACACCTGTGGCACGCAAGGTTGTACGCGGGCGCTAATTTATGCGAAACGCAATCAACACATACTAGTATTCAATCTAAAAACATGTTAGTGTTATGACGCGCGCGTACGCACAGCTGTTGAGCGTGGCATGTATATCCTTCGCGAAACAGGGCTCAAGGACGTGACAGGAAATGAAAGTTAACAGATAAGTTGAGATTTTTCAACAAAATTACGCTTTTTAACAAAAAGGGCATTTATGAATGGGAATAAAAGAGAAGTGACTCGGTCTTAACCGGCCATTTAAAACCTTGCAGGGCCGTGGCCGTGTGATAAAGGACCTCCCGGCTTGGTCCTTTATCACACGGCCACGACCCTGCCAGTTTTAAACGGCCGGTTAAGACCACATCACTACCCTTTTATTCCCATATTAATGGACAACTCATGAACTTATTATGACGTCAATGTTTTCGTTTCTTGTTTTCAGCCCTATGACAGATTCAAATTGAAAGCCAATGCTGTAAGATGGTTGTGTATGGCATGCATCAGCTACATGAGGTAAGTCAACAACACCCAATGATTAAAACCCCCAAATAAGGGCTGCTGTCAGCACTTGCCGACACTATTAGATACCCCACGAGTACGAGTGGAATACTGAAAAGTATACCAGGTCTGTGTCCCATATGCAACACGGCCGAGAGCCAAGTTGAATATGGGACGCAGACTCGCTAATATTTTACCGTATTCCATGAGGGCACGTGTGACAAATTTACTTCCAAGGAAACTTGATGTGTAGCTTAAAATAGCGCGTTATAGAACAGGGTTTTAATATAGGGTATCACACTCTTGTTGCATTGGATCGACCAATTAGAATCGAGGATTCAAGTTTGCTTGGAGATCAATATTATTATTTTCATTGTCTTAACCACATTGTACACACTAGTTAGCTCATATGCAATGATATCCTAAGCTGGACCGTGCCACATGTCCGAAAGGGGGTGTCAATCAACAGGGGTCAGTGATTTGGTTAGGAGGGGGTAGGAAACAACTCTGCCATCATCCTTTGTCTTATGTCAATTGTCAATGGTAGATGAAACCAAATTATAAAACTTAATGAATTATTCAAACTAGTGAGCTTATATTAACCCAGGCAATTTGTAAAAAACATACTTGGATTAAAAAAGGATAATAAATGTTGGTGTTATCCCATCCTGTTGACTTGATGTAATTTGAAAAATGTATTTGTTTTTAAAGCTGGTAGTGGTGGGGAAATAGTTCAACCTAAATAATTTTGACCTTTTTTGACCTTGTGGGTCTGTAATGAAGAGGTTTTTTTTAGAGAAAGGATATTTTTGCAGATCCTTTGGGTACTGAGGGTGATCCAATTCCGTCCCTCACATGAGGGATGGAATTCAATAGACAATTGCCTTTCCCTAGTAAATATAGCAGATTGAAACTGAATTAAACCTATAATGTTTACTTGCTAATGATGTTCATACACATTCTCAATGTATTATTTAGTGAAATTCACTTTAAGATTTTAAGCATGAGGGACGGACATCAATAGAATTGACCAACACTACCATTCTATACAATTTCAAATATTTTATTGAACCTTGAAAAAATGTTATCAACTTTTCTCAGTAATTATGAACAATGAGTAGCAACGCTTCATGAATTGTCAAAAATTACAAGTCGGTTACACTCAGGAAAGTGGAGGGAGCTCTTCAAAAATGTGTGATAGACGGACACAATTTCCTGTGAGGGATGGACACATTGAGACTAATTTATAAAATCAACAATATTTATAAAGTTTATCTATGAACATAATTTTTGAAATTTACACGTGTAAATAATATATTTTGAGAGAAAAAATGGGTAAAAACGGGTTTGTTTGAGATGTATGACCCGTTTATAAGTGAGGGACGGACGTGAGGGACGGACGTGAGGGACGGACGTGAGGGACGGACGTGAGGGACGGACGTGAGGGACGGACATGTGCTTGCCATCACATTACATACTGAACTGCATATTGTCATAAAACATGTTCAACATTTCATGAAAATAATTGGAACCAATTGGGATAATGTTTTACCTCTAAGTGACAAGATTATAGCAAAATAAATTATAAATTTGATAAATTTGAGATGTAAGACCCTGTTATATCTGTATTTGGGTAACGTGAGGGACGGAAATGTCCATCACTCACTTTTTAAAAGTGAAATAACTAGGACCCATAAGGTATCAGTGACTTGTGGTATTCATTTCTGGAAAGTTGATGTAGTCTGTCGATAGATAGGGTACTTCTGATAAAAAAAGTTGAGTTGAGTAACTAGGAGAAAAAAAAGTTGTATTTGGTCCGTGAGGGACGGACAAAATTACACCATTTTGGCTTTCAAGACCCCTGTTGTAAAAAATGACATTGAATTAGAAAATCATAAAATATTTGAAGGGTTTATAGGTCTATAGGTCTACTAATGAACTGTTCTCCTGGTGGTGGAGTTTTGTCCATTTTTGGTAGAAAGTACATAGTCGGGCACGCCACTTTCTGTGTGAGGGGGTCGAGGTGCTCATAAGTTTTGCGGTTGATGATGTTTTGGTTGTCCTTTTTGGTGAGGGCATTGTGAACCAGTTGACTTGTTTCTGTGTACAAAGTGTAAAATATGTGAAACCATCAAGGGTGCATTGTTAACTGTTCATGTTCAAAAGTTAATTATATTTTATGTTCCTTTTGTCCGTCCCTCATGCTGGAAAAGCGTGCTTGCAATTTCAAAAACATGGTGTGCCCAACCAAATTCTTTAAAACAATTTTTTTTTTTTTTTTTAGTTAAATATGGACCTTTCTCTGCTATTTGAAGTACTGTTTTGATTAATTTGAGACATTCTCAAATTTTCATCATATGTTTACCAGTTTTGGATCACGCTCAATAGCTAGCTTTCAGAAGTCATGTTCGCTTCCTCATCAGTTGCATTTGGGTCGATTCAGGGAGTCAAGTAAATCTCTTTGAACATCTTAGAAAGATGTGAGGTTGCAACCAAGGTATGGGAGGGGTAACAAACATAGCCGTGGGTATAATGTTTGTGGATAGGAGTGACCGGGCTTTTATCCGTTATTGGATTGTCATAGTAAAGCAATCAGATCCTCAAGTGTTTCTTGTAATTCATATGAATTATTTGCGGGAGAATGGTTGTCAAGGTTGTTTTCAGACTCAGTTGGGTCTGGAAGCAACTTTGCTCGGACGATCATTTCCCGTTGTCTTTTTTTAAGGCAATGTGTCATTGCTCTGAATTTGAGGCCAAAATTTGGTGATTGCCCGTGATATATCCTTGTTGAATAGTGCCGGGCTGTAGGTTGTCGTGGAGATGAGAGGTGTTTTTGAGATTTGTTATGTTTCCGTTTTCTAGTGAATCAAAGTTGCCAGTTCATGATGTGATACTTTTTGTATCTGTGTGTTTACTTCATCGTGGGTGTAACCTCTTGCTGTGATTTTGTTTTTGAACAACTCAACTTTTTGGTTGAAATCCTCTTTGTTGTTTGTGTTTCTTGCAAAACGGAGGGTTTCCCCGTAGATGAATGCGTTGAACACGTGTGGGGATAAGATAAGGATCTGTGAAGGTATTGGTAGGTTTCAGTGGGTTTGGTAAAGACTTTGGTGTCTAGTATACCTGTTTCAAAGAACCTATTACCTTTGAATATAGTTAGGTCTTAGATAGTTGATTGAGCAGTTTGAGGCCTGAAAAGTGAATTTGAGGGGGGATGCATTTGATTCAAATTACAAGTCAACAGATGCAGCGTCACTGGAAGGGATAGCACCAACTTTAATAATCCTCATACTTTGGCTGGTAACATTATTCTTTTTAAACATAACTTTATTGTGCTTTAAAGCAACCCTTAGATAAAATTTAGATTCTGGTCTTGTAAAATAAATTTTGGTCCTGCGGTCTTGTGGAATTTTACCCCAAATTCGAGCCCTCCTAATAAAACACTCAAGTGGATCCTTGTCTTTTGATTAGGGGATTGTCGGTCACTCAGCATTCAACAAACCATTACATGGCCTACGTCATTAGGCGTGCATTTTGGTACGAGTCACCATGCATTTTCGTCCCATCCATTTTGATTATTGCACGCTAGACCAAACCGCACATGTGCGTTATACGCAGGAGTGAAAAACACCCCCTTAGTGTATGCTAGAGTAGAATACAGTCTTGTACAGTTTGCTTGTTTGCTTTTTGTCCCAGATGACAAAGATCTACTTGGATGTTAGGGCCTATACTATACAAATATTGAATGTTTATTAGTGCGATAATGGTGATAATATTTGTTATGAATATGAACATATTCTCAGCATTTCACGAATGCAAAATATTCATTATTTGTTTTTGTAAAATTATTTGTATATTTTCATTGTTTGTTTTATATAACACCCAGGTAGATCTTTGTCACCAAAATGTACAGAGTTGTATTCTGGCTGTGAAAGCGTTCCCTATGAGGGCGTTTTGTACAGCTGTGAAAGGCCGCTTTTTAGTTTGTCGAGCGATGATTGTCACTAAAAAGCTGAAGGCTGCCAGCGTCTTCAGCGAATGGACACTGATGCCTCTGCGATAATTATTTACTGTGTTTTTGATGGTCTCTTATCAAATTCTCAGCTGTGCGACCCATCGGCCCACGTCAGGGCTCAAGTTTGAGATAAAATTCCACAAGGAAAAGGGAAACTTTTTACAGGACCAGAATTTATTTTGCAAGAGTAGAAATTATTTTACAAGAACAGAATCATAATAAGAAAAACCTTTCTACACAGTTTTTAAACAAATAAACTGTTTTCATTGGAGCAAGCACTAAGAGAAGATTTATCTCATTGCTCAACAGAATTGAAAGATATTTTGCAGGCTCCAAGTCACTGCTCCAAGTCAACATTTGAACAGCGTAATAGTTTTTGTTTTATTAGAGAAATTTCACAGTTAGGTATTGATATTCAATTGATAAACACAAGACCACTGGTCTTATCCTTGGTCAGGGGTCTGCTGGCCCAACTCTAAAATCACCAGCCTTGGGCCTGCGGTCTGGTGTGAAATTCAAACCCTGGCGTGGTGGTCTAGCGTGCAATAGTGCAAAAAAAGATAAAACAAAAATGCACGCCGAATAGTACCAAAATACACGCTTAATGACAGCGGCATGAAATGAATAATGAATGCCACATGACCTCCAATCCTCCAATCAAAAGACAAGGATCTACTCGGGTGTTAAATATTAATAAAGCAAATAATGAATGTTTGGCATTCGTGCAATGGAGAGAATATTTTCATTCGTTGAAAGATTTCAACTCATGAAAATATTCTCGCTGTTGCGCTCGTTAACAATATTATCCAACTGATTAATTACTTTATTTTGTTTCTCCAACTTAAAGGGCGGCCTCAGAGAATGCTCTCAAAGGCAGCCTCCTGGAGGTTGTCCAGACGATAATGACTGAGGCAGAGAACGAAGCAAAACGGACAGGAAATGATGGGTCATTACCCCGTGGGATCATCAGCTCAGCCTACCCTGATATGACATTCGATGCCTCCGAATATCAACGCTTTTCAAAGAGAGGGGTAAGCGATTCATTCCAATTTCGTTTGAAATGGGGTTTTTGGAGATTTTGAGGCATGGCTCTGAAAATAATAATGATAATAATAATAATAGGCAGTTCTTGTATAGTGCTTTATCACACCGCAAGGTGTCTCAAAGTTCGCTCGTTAATTTTTGTACAAGTTATGTAGAGCTATGCTAGAAATATTATACCCATAATTATTTACATAGCATCGTGTAACAGTTTTCAAGGTGCTGTGGCGCAATCTGCAGCCAGTCATATCAGAAAACACCATCTCGTAATGATAAGTGTACTTGGTTCTTTTACGTGCATTGCACAACACAACACACAGGCCAATGGCTTTACATCCCATCTGAAGGACAAAGCAATAAATGGTTAAGTGTCTCACTTAAGGACACAAGTGTCAAGACCGGGACTCGAATCCACACTCTGTTGGTCAGAAACACCAGAGCTTTAAGTCCTGTGCGCTTGACCCCTCGATCACGACATGCCACAATGTTAATCTCGTCTCTAAATTAATAATAATTGTTCTTCTGTTCTGATGAATTGAGTTGGGCTTGGCAAGATGTTGGACTGATAAGCAGGATAACTCAGTTGAACTATATTTTAAGTGCTTTAAATGGGGACTGCTTTAAATTGTGACCACTTAAACCAGTGTGACACTCGGCTACTGTCTACCACGCTCAACATTTTGGTAGTCACAATGCAATGTACATCCAAAATGTCATAATCAATGTTGGTCCAGCTGGGCTGGTGTGGTTGGTGCAGTGCCATGCTATGAATGGTTCCCGTATTTCTATAAAGGTCTTTTTTTTTGCGTTGTCACGGCGGTGAGTGGTTGGCAAAAAAAGGATGTCACTTTGCTGCAAAAAAATATAATAGTGTTACAGTATTACGGACATGATTGATCAAGTCCCCTGCTATAAACTAAAACAAATCGTCTTGCACCCAGAGTAAGGATGTCATGTTAACGAATGGCTGACTTGATGTAGCACACTTATTGTGCTCTCGAGAATCTCATTAAATTTTCATATTTGCAGTTAGGTTCTTTTGTTTTGAAGCTACAAGTTGTTAGATCGGCTTACCAACATCACACTGGACCCTTTTGCTTGCAAAATGAGGCCCAAAATGATACAGAAATCCATCAAAAACTGTGTCAGTTGAGAACGAAGCTATAGATCCTGCAGCTGGTGGACGATCACCATGTCTTGATCAGCAGAACACAAAGGCATCGCATTCCAGTGACACAACAAAACAAAAGAATAACATAAGCACACCAATAAGACATGCTTCGTCTAGCCAGACGGAGTTGTTGCCAATGATGCCTATCCATGACACCAACAGCCCGCTCCATAATGTTCAAGAACTGAGGGACCATATTTCTTCGGTGATCATCAGTGATCCTTCATTTCTGCAATCCATTATTGAGCCAATTGCCACCATGGTTGCAGACAACACCATCAGTACAAGCTGCAGCAAGCTGATCAGCAATTTGGCCAGCCATTTAGTAACAAACAAGACATTCATAGCCTCCATTTCATCTTCTGTACATGATGCCATTGCTCAGGAGGTATATGATGCCACCTCACTGGATACAGAGAGCCATCGTAAAGAGATCACCAAACTTGATCATCAGTACCAAGAAATCTCCAAACTCAACCGAAGACTGACCGATGGTCTTGACGAAATGGAGCATTACAGTCATCGTAACTGCCTTTTGTTACATGGCATTGGAGAACCCCCCCCCCCCATGAAATTACTGATGAGCTCATCATACAGACCATCAAACAAAAGGTGACATTGACAGGTCCCATTGTATCAGTCAACCAAGGAAATAACCATCAGGTGCCTCAACCTCAAACAGTCATCCCAAGCCACGACCTATCATCATCAAATTTGTCAGCTAAACCGCACCAGGTCACTTGTCTTCGCGACCAAACACCATCTTAAGGGATCCGGTCTGCTGATAACAGAGAACTTGACCCAAAGACGAAGTGAGCTCCTTCACGCTGCCAAGACCAGTCCATCGGTAGAGGTGGCATGGACAAAGGATGGGAGAATCATTCTGCTCCTGGAGAACAACAGGAAAGTGGCTGTCTCATCGTTGAGTGAACTAAACAAACTCACTTTCTTGCTGCTGTTGATTTTACTTGTCTCTCAATTATGTCAAATTTATATATGTATATGAGCATTGCTCAAAACTTTCAAAATGTCTGCCATATTTTAATTGAATTATAAATTTCTAGCTATCTATTATGTTATGAGTTTCCCACTTATTTTGTTTTGATTCTTATTGAACTGTGTTTTGTTGTTGTTGTTGCTATACATCAAGTACATGTAATTAAGTATTGGTCGTTCTCTCTCAAATAATTTGTATAACGAGTTTCCATTTTTTAATATTATTTTTGTGTTTTTTTCTCTCTCTGTATGTTTCCTGATTGTAATAATTATTATTTGTAAAGCCTTGACAATACTGCATCCAAAAACTGTTGTTCTTATCTTGAAAGTAATGACTTCAATTATTGAACGCCCAATTCCACAGGCAACTTTTCTATATATACTACATGAATGCTAGGAGTCTTTATACTAATTTTCATGACATTCAAGAATATCTTTGCTCTCTCACTCATTCCTCCTCCGTACATTCAAATGGAGAACTATCAGCTTTCTGTCTGGATTGGCTCCTTCTCGGCTCAAAATTGCTAGAGTCACTCCTATCTTTAAAAGTGGCGATCGCCAAGACTTGCGGAACTACCACCCCATTTCAATTCTTCCTTGTTTCTCTAAAAGTCTGGAAAATCTTGTCTATAAATGACTCTTTAAATTTATTTCTGACTTTTACCTTCTTTATGATCTCCAATTTGGTTTTTGCTGCAAATTCTCGACATGTAGGGGGTCATGGCGTTAATTATTAAGCTTGTTGATAATTTTTAACAGCTCTTTCACAGACAAAATGTTGATTATTAGTGTCTTATAGACCTTTCAAAAGACTTTTTTGCTGTTGACCATAGCATTCTTTTCTCCAAACTAGATAACTATGGAGTGAGAGGTGTGGCTAACCAATGGTTCGCCAATTATCTCTCTGACAGGAAACAATATACAGTTTTCAAAAGCTGTGATTCCTCCCCGGACAAATGACTGTTGTTTTCCACAAGGCTCCAATATTGGACTTTTACTATTCCTTTTGTATATAAATGATCATCATAATTGTTCTTCCATTGTGTCTTTTATTCTATTTACTGATGAAACCACTGTCCTTTTGTGTCACTCCAATCTATCTTCTTCATGCGATATCATCAACAGGGAACTTAGTTTGGCTTCATCTTGGTTTAGATCGAATAAGCTCTCACCCTACTCTAGCAAGACTACTAGTAGTAGTACATGTTTTGTCAGCAGGTCTCGCAAGTTTTAGTTTTGTCTTGCAAACCTTAGTTTTGCTCTGTCTTGGGTTAGACCAATAAGCTCTCACCCAACTCTAGTAAGACTAAGTACATGTTTTTCAGCAGGTCTTGCAAAGTTTAGTTTGGTCTTGCAAACCTTAGTTTGGCTTCGTCTTGGTTTAGATCAAATAAGCTCTCGCCCAACTCTAGTGAGACTAAGTACATGTTTTTCAGAAGGTCTTGCAAAGTTTAGTTTGGTCTAAAACTCTTGCAAACCTTAGTTTGGCTTTGTCTTGGTCAAGACTACGTATGTTTTTCAGCAGGTCCTGCAAAGTTTATGCCAACTTCACTGTCAACATTAATGAAACTCCAACCAAAGAGGTTCACTCAACAAAATTTGTATGAGTTTTAATTGATGATAAGTTGACCTGAAACGATCAAATCTCCTGTGTCTCAAAAGTAGTTTTTCACAACACAGGCGTTATGTCTAAGCTTCGTTAGCTTCTTCCCACTCACAATTTTCTCTCTACAGCACTCTTATCCTTCCCTATTTCAATTATTGTAATATTGTTTGGGCACACACGAGTAAACTCTGATTCCCTGGGCTGAGAAGGGCTTTGAAAGTGTGACTGGAAAAATGACCGTAAGCAATTAATGTGCAGAATTGTGCTTAGAAAACTGAGCGTGTAAGATTGATCGGTTTTCTGCCGTTCATAAGTCATTACGGGAAGGTTAAATTCTGTATGGGAATGGGAAAACATGTTTTGGGGGATATGGTTGTAACAAAAATGTAACAGTAATGCAATAATTTGTTTAAGGAGCCTTTTTTTGCTAACGACCTTCTGGTACTGGTTCATAAAGTGGTTTGTGTGCCTGGAAGAGGACTGTAGAGCCCTACGCCCCTCTGTTGATCATCTAACAATATAACCCTTTTTAAAAAAAAGATTCATGTGTGTAAAAAGGGCAGATTTGTGCTGAACCAGTTATATATGTTGTCGTGCCTACAAAATGGTAGTTAGTGTTTGTAAACAAAAGATGTTGTAGTTACTGACCTTTTAATCTTTAAGTTTTCTCATTCTTGATGTTTAATGCATTATAAAAAGCTAAAAAATGCCTCCGAGAACCTTATCTCAAAAAAATGAAAGGAGTTTTCTTTCAGTTAGTTGATTCCATTTTTGGATTATTTGACAATTGTGATGCGATCAAGCTAAATGAGTCGTGAATGCATTTAATGAATAACAGGCTAAAATAGGTCGACAGGGGTCTACATTTCTATACGTCTCTTGGTGTTTTGACTTCCATAACTTTTGAACCAAAGGTGGTATCAACACAGGGTTTTCATATCCTTAAAGCTGAGATTGTACTTCTTTCAAATAGATAAAAAAAACAAAAATTGACAAGGGTCGACAAAAGACTAATTTAGCTTGATCGCATCACAATTGTTGACGATTAACAATAATCATTTGAGTTTGTAATATAATTTTTCACACCTGAAAGGCATCTCAAAGTACTCATTTTTTTCTACAGGTATCAGAACTATGTTTCAAATGATAAGACCCATTTTACATGTATATTTATACATGTAGCACCTTGTAACGGTTTACAAGGTGCTGTGGTACTAACTTAAAGCAGCCAACTATGCCAGAACCCCTTCTCTTAACGATAAGTGTACAGGGTTCTTTTACGTGCATTACACAGCACACAGGACATACGGCTTTACATCCCATCTGAAGGACGAAGCAATGATGATTAAGTGTCTTGCTTAAAGGAACATTACAGAATTGGTTTTTGCTAACAAAACAGTTGCTGGCAGTGTAAGCACTATGTAATCCACCATATACATAAACTGACAAACCTGTAGAAGTTTGAGATCGATCGGCCATCTGGGTCACAAGAAAATAGTGAAAAACCGATTACACATTTGCATGAAATCATATAGATTCAACAAATGAGTAAAACGCTCACTGAGCGATAAACTCCAATCGGAAAATTAGTTTATTCGTTTCTCATCAAATATGGCATTTCAGACAGAAATATTTCAAGGGATGTTTTCTACCATCATCATCATTAGACCGTGTAGATTTAATGTAAATCTGTGATCAAAAAGTATATTTTACAAGTTTTTTTCTTACCAATTCTGTAATGTTCCTTTAAGGACACATGTTGCAACACCAGAAATCGAACCCAGACTGGTGATCAGAAATGTTTCAGATCACCAGAGTTTGGGTTTGAGTCCCGGAGCTTGAGTCTAGTGCACTTGACCGCTCGGCCACGACACGCCACCGAATGGAATTTTCATAGAGGATTAAGGAAACAGTTATTTACATTTTTGCCTTATTTTGTGTTGACAATTGACAGGAAGGAATTCCCAAGAAGATCAAGGAACTTCTAATGCTACCAGAGGAGGAGAGGACCAAGGATCAAATAGAAAATGTAAGTTTGAAAATCTCACATCCAGTTTCTACGACAAGGTAGTTGTGAATACTATCAGCCTTATACAGTGTCTAATTGCGTAAGTGTCTTGCTGAAGGACACAAGTGTCAATATCAGGATTGGAACCCACACTCTGGTGATCAGGAATGTTTCTGAGATCACCAGAGTGTGGTTTCGAGTCCTGGAGCTCGACATTATAAAAATATTTGCTGTGAAACCACTGTGAAATTTCAGTGAAGTGCATGATTTGGCTGAATTATTTCTCTTTCACTATGCTTTAAGGGAATTGCAATTTCCTTAAATCACTTTGAAAAAAGAGTCTCCAGATCATTTGCTGGCCTCCGTGAATTTCACCATGATTTCAG
This sequence comes from Pycnopodia helianthoides, assembly GCA_032158295.1. Classification (NCBI taxonomy): domain Eukaryota; kingdom Metazoa; phylum Echinodermata; class Asteroidea; order Forcipulatida; family Asteriidae; genus Pycnopodia; species Pycnopodia helianthoides. The sequence continues at coordinate 18,189,127 of CM063248.1, forward strand.
GGAAAGCTCTCCATCCAAGCCCAGAACTCTTTAATTGGTGAATAATGTTTTCAGTAGTACAGCACAGTAAAAACAACATGAAACACTAAGGCTCTAGCTAGTTAGAAATAATAATAATAATAATAATAACGAAAACTTATATAGCGCCAAAATCCGCCTAAAAGACGCTCAAGGCGCTTCACAGAGAGACAATTTAAAAAGGTAAGGCCAAAACACACTAAATCTTAGTAATTAACCAACAAATCAAAGAAATTCTATAACAACAATGCAATTGTAAAAAAGACACTAAAAAGTCTTAAAAACATCCCTAAAACCTGGACCAGCCAGTAGCAGAAGCAAACAAATTACAATTTGAGTAAACTTAAACTTAAACCACATAGTAACCAAAACCTGGAAAACAGTATAATCATTTAAAAAACAAGTAGGTCTTCAAAAGGGTTTTGAAGGAAGCGGATGTGGACAAGGAAATGAACTTTGTGAAAACAAGGTGAAACGGGTGAATTGACGATTTCCAGGAGAAAGGTGGATTTTCACTCCATTTTCAAGACAAAGATTTTTATAGTGTGAGTGTAGTATTGTCTTGAGAGAACAGATAGTATTCTAATCTAATCTTGTGCCATGTCCAGAAGGGCGTTGGCTCATCGGATTAACTCTCTCCAGGCATGGGATTTTTCCTGATTTCGGGGTTTTCTTAAAATGTCCTAGAACCCTCAAATCATCTTGAAAGCTGGAAAGGAAGCAATCACCAAAGAAATAGTCCACATTTTTTTTGAACCTGTAATTATGCCATAATTATGGCAGATCAAAAGCTGACAATGGCAGAACAAAATTGATCGTGTTATTACATTTTGTCCAAAGCACTTTTAAGGTCTAATTTCACCCTCTGGATGCGCGAGATGCTTCACTCTGGTGGGTTACCATCAGCTGAAATTCTCCTCAGCACGTCTTCATTTCGCACCTTGTCTTGCCAGGAGTTGTTCCTGGTTTCCTGGTGCGACTTGTCATTTCCTTTCCATATTCATGAGGACTCTCTGCCTTTGAGCCTCTATAAACACAAAAAGTGATGTTCAAATGTTGACTTTGAGTCTGATGAATGTCTGTCAATTCTGTTGAGTATGGAAGTATACAAACCCAAAAGATCTTCAGTCTTTTTGTTAAAGTTTATAGGTGGTAAAACAATTCCTTTTATCACCTTAGGGATAAAAGGCCTTATACTCAGCGTAATACTAATCGGTCATCAAGCAAATTGTCACTAGCTTGCGTATACCGCGCTCGCCCTCACTCGGGCGTTGCAGGTAACGCAAAAATAATTTGTTGTGATCTTACGCTCCTGCTTGGAGCGTCTGAACAACTTTGTTTTGGGGCTCAAATTTTATCCTTCACTTTGTCACAGTTGCTTCATTTGTAAAACAAATTTGGTCCAGCGAAACTCTTGAGCTACAAGGGCTGCTGTCTGAGTGGATTTTCTAGCACATCTGGAAGGCTTCTGGATTCTTTTGTTTTGCCTTCCTGGTGATCCTTGCATAACATGCTCCAGCATACTTGAGTCCTTGCTGCACATTTCTCAACAGCCATGGGATAATATACAAACAGGGTTAACTTTTACTGTCTTTAAAAACACTCAAACCCACACTTTACTGATCAGAAAACACCGAGCTTGCTTCCGGTGCTCTTACATGTAAATACTCTGCCATGATATGCTACTCTGTCAAACGCTAAGTAACGTCTTTTCAAACACTTATTTAAAGGCTTGTGTTTAAATCCTTAAAGGAACATTACAGAACTGGTTTTTGCTAACAAACAGTTGCTGGCAGTGTAAGCACTTTATGTAATCCACCATATAAATAAACTGACAAACCTGTAGAAATTTGAGATCGATTGGCCATCTGGGTCACGAGAAAATAGTGAAAAACCGATTACACATTTGCATGGAATCATATAGATTCAAGAAATGAATAAACGCTCACTGAGCGATAAACTCCAATCGGGAAATTAGTTTATTCATTTCTCATCAAATATGGCATTTCAGACAGAAATATTTTAAGGGATGTTTTCTACTATCATCATCATTAGACCGTGTAAGTTTTCTGTAAATCTGTGATCAAAAAGTATATTTTACAAGTTTTTTTCTTACCAATTCTGTAATATTCCTTTAACACTGTCAACCCAACAGAATCCAATCCTGCATTATCCTTCATTCTGTTTGTCTGGGTTTTATTTTCAAAGAGTGCGAGTGCAATCGATCTTCTCCTCCGCACTCCTTAATCTCGTCTGAGGAGTGTGAAAAAAATATTAAAACAAAACAAGGTGTTTGGTGTAGAGATGTCAAAATTATCAGAGAGGATGAAGCGTAAGGCCATCAAAATAAATTCTGTTTCCAGTTAATATTGCCATTTCAAAATAGGGTTGAGATAATATTTACTACTGGTAATAATAACTAGTTCTTATATAGCTTTTTTTCACAATACGAGAATGAAAGAGTAGGCCATGAGTTCTTAAACATCCATTTAAAATTGGCTTGGTCGTGGCCCTGTGTGATAAAGGACCTCGCCTTCGGCTCGGTCCTTTATCACACGGCCAAGATTCTACAAGGTTTTAAAAGGCTGTTTAAGACTGAGTCACCACTCTTTAATTACCATTCATAAATACCTTTCCGTTAAAAAGCACACAAAAACCTTTAAAAGTTGAGAACAAATCTGACAGTTTAATTTAAGCGTTGAATTTTTATCCATGTTAAGGTTAAGTAGCTCCTCTCGCAAGTTTTGACCTTGCGCATTTAAGTTTCAAACTATCACACGCAAGTTTCAAACTTGCGCAAGCTAAATATGCTACTTACCAACCTAAATTGGGCCCTGCAATTGATGCACTCCGCGCAATCATGTGATAGCGCCGTTTAAACATGTTTATATTGCATGTTTTAAACATGGCCACGTGATCTCCTTTCAATCAATCAGAATGGATAAATGTCCAAGGTTTTTGTGAATATTGTATCAATGTGCTTTACGTTAGTGCCCTGGTTAGTTGGCCAGTACCATTCATGTAATCTTTCTCAGCTCCCTGGGGAGTATACAGCCCCGGGCTGCCGTGGCACTCCGAGGGATTTTTCAAACACAATATCAACCTCTACCATCGCAGGTACCCATTTTTATCCCTGAGTGAAGAGAAGCAATTAAAGTAAAACATCTTGCTCAAGGACATAATTGTCATGGTTGGGATTCAAACCCACATCCTGATGACTTAACCACCAGAGTTGAGTTCGGTGAACTAAACTGCTTGGCCATGACTTGACATGACAAGTGGATTTTTAAAAAATGATGGAAAAACAGAGTTATATCCACAGCAGGAAACGAGCCACTGATGTGGGCTTTTATTTGCTTTGATCATGTCACAAAAATGTCAATCCACCTATCCGATCCTGCAATTCAGAACGTGCATAAATGTACTAATTGTGAGCTGAAACAAGTACCTGCATTGACCATGCTTAAAGGTATTGTACACTTTTGGTAACAGCTCAAAATCAGTGTCCACATTTTGTGTGATTAAACATATGCATGAACAAACAAACCTGTGAAAGTTTGAGCTCAATTGGTCATCGAGGTCACGAGAAAATAGTGAAAAGAGCTCTTATGTGTTTTCTGTTTTTTCAAATTATCGCACGCGATAGTTACTATTGTTTTACTCGTTTCTCAGAAACGATAGCATTTTAGGCAGAAATATTTTAAGGAACCCTTTCTACCATTACTTACTTTAAATCATGTAAGTTATGTGTGAATCTGTGAACATTGTGTTTTCGATCTTACCAATAGTGTACAGGGCCTTTAAGATTAAACAGATTCCATGAAAATGTTTTAACTTCCCTTTTTAGACTATTCTGATACATTTAGTTTTGAGGAGTGCAAAGAGCTCTCTCTCTTCAATGATTTAAGGAGAGCAGTCTGTAGCTCCGCTTCACGTGGGGTGATGTGTATACGCACAAAAATATTTGTGGGTAAAAATACTGTTGACATTTATGAATGCTCGGAACAACTTCGGAGCGTCCTCTGTTGGTTGCGGTCAGTTGACCAGCTGACATGTCATACATACCCCATGACAATCCATTAAGTAGCGTGAACAGGCATTCACCTACCGTGCTACGCTTCATTTACCCTGTACAATGAGAGACAAAGGGTACTGGATTTCAGCCTCAAAATCTCCCTTTTTCCAGGGGTTATTGTGTGACCCCCCGATTCCAGACCGTTGTTCTTTAGTTGTACTGTGTGGATTGAGAAAGACTTTCATGGTATGACTTTTATGGAATAATTTATGTATGATTTCCAATGACAGATTGTGAGAAGTATGCAACATGTTGAAGAGTTTGCCAAATACCCTCCTGAAGTGCAGAAGAAAATGTGTGAATACGCCTGGTATGATGAGTAAGTATTGATCCTGCTTTGTTCTCTTTCATTTCTGTCAGACGCTGTTGTTAATATGTAAAGATAAGGAATGTACATGTATCGTTTAAAAAGCCTAAACTTAATAAGCGAAATATTATGTTTAAAATACATGTATTGTGCAGGAATACTGGGTAGCTATTTCTGGGGGGGGGGACATGGGGGAATGGCTTTTTCCCAGGAGTATGCCAGGGTTAGTATTTTAACCACTTCACATCTGATGATGCCTCTATTTGGAAACTGGCTTACAGTGGACAGTTTTTTCACCTGGAACAACTTCGAAGTGCCCTCAATTTTTTGCTGTCAGTCGGACAGCTGGCATATCCAACAGGACGTTCTATTGTGTAGCGTGCAAAGGCACACATCTACTGTGGTACACTCTGTTTCCCCAGACAAAGAGGGACAGAAGTTAGACAGAAGTTACTGAAATTTATGCTCGTAATCGCCCTTTTTCACGGGTCATGTGTAATCCCTGATTCCAGACCTGTAACCTTTTGTTATAATGTGGCTTTCAAGAATGGACAGGCTTTGTCAAGTCAGGGTTTCATTGTGACAATGATATTTTCAACAGGAAAATGATTACTCATGATTACCACGCAGAGGCACCGGATTTTTTGTTGAATACTGACCAAACATGGTTAAGTGTGAAAAGGTCCTAGTTTTCTTGGAGATCCGTCTATTGTGACGGGGGGGGGGGGGCTTATGTTTATTTTACACTGAAGTAGTAACCAAAAGATTACCCAGGCTAGGCAGAGTTTATCCTCAGACTAGTACAATGCCTTGTTTGGCTTGGTTTTTAAAATCTTGAGGTGGGAATATCCGTCTCTGAACTGTTTGTACATGTACTTTTTGCATTGAAAAAAGACAGAGCTACTGCAAATGAAGATTACCTTTGGCTTAAATGCAAAAGGTGATAGCAGTGCCTCACGTTGAGATCCCAGCAGATTCTTTCTTCAAGCTGAAATGGCCTCTTGAAATTTTCTTCATGAACGTGCTTCCTTTATTATCAGTTATTGGCGTCTCCAATTCTGATGCACAACAGCGTCCCTATTGTGTAATACTTCTGAAACAGTGATGCAACTTTTCCGATAACAATCCTGTCTGCAAGGATGCATTGTTAGCCTCTTCTACCAGTCGTCAGTACTCACCTTCTCTGGTAAAAGCGCTGTTTTCCAGGCAGTTAAAATATTAATATCTGGAGATAAATGTACACATTGACCTATGACCTGTGAGAAACCTTGAGACAATGGTAGAGAAATGATGATGCTGTCCAATTCAGTGACACTCCAACACTTTTGACTTGAGATACACAAAACCGTACAGGTGTTTTTACATGTTTTATGGGTAGGGTCTGCATCTGGGTATTAGGTTCGTATTTTTGTCATGTTGACTGGGGTTGTTGAGGAATATAAAAAGGACTAGAAGAACTGGTTGACAATTGTGTCAAAAAGGGAATTTTTTCAAGGGTGACTGCGAGGATATTTGTTCAGATCCTCTCTGCATAGTACTAGCATGTTTTCATGCCTTCTTGGCACTCATCAGTTGAGTGTGGGTGATTCTAATAGAAACCATTGGTCTCATGTCTCATGGGAGACATTTATTTTGCTTAGGTTCAGGTAAATTGTCATATATCTGAATGCGGATGTTGTGTTATTCCTGAGTAAGGTATCCAGTATGTAAGTGACCTTTTTTCCGAGTAGGGAGATTAGGATGTCAGGGAAATAAGAATGTTAAGTGTATCGTCCGTATCTTCAGGGAGTGGAGTGAGCTGTTGAGAGGTCAAGTCAGTTGGACTCGGGTTTAGTTTTGTTCTGATCAACTTTTCCCTTATGTTTTGATCTTTTTTGTTCGCAATTAATGAAAGGAAGGTCTGGAAAGACATCTGAAGGTGTTGTTGCGCATTAGAGACCAGTTGTTTGATTGATTTGTTTCAGTCACTTTAGTTGATGTGCCGATTATATGTCATACTGAAAACCAATGGAGTTTTGCTGTGTGATACTTTTTTTGATGAATTTGTTTATTTTCGAACTGTTACTCTTGCTATTAGCTTTTCAGAGAAATTGTTGACTTTGAGTAGGTAATCAGTTATTTGTGTTTCTGGCGTAGTGGAGTGTTTTTCGGTATACAAATGCTTTCAGTATTCTCCCTAAACCATGTAAACAGTGGTCTGCTGGCCAAATGCCAGTTAAAACAGCTGAGGACCAGTCAAAATTATGTCCAAGTGGTGCGGCTGGCTAATTCAGTGTTGAAAAGCATCCCTATTTAATACGAACTATGGACAAGTGCAAGAGCTGACGGACCAGTGAAAGACTGGTCCTTTTGGCTAGTCACTGAAAAAGTTAAGGGAAAACCCTGGCTTTGAACACATGTGGGGGGGATATGATGATGTGTCGTTAGGTTTCAGTGGGTTTGGTATATACTTTTGTGTCCAAAATACCGGTTTCATGGAACCTTTTACCTTTGAAGATTGTTAAGTCAAGGTAGTCGATAGAAGTATCAGAGGCCTCAATAAGTAAATTTGAGGGTTGGATGTATTTGATTTATGTAGTGGATAAGGCTCTTGAAGTTTTCAAGGGCGCTGTTATAGATGACAAGTATGTCGTCTCTATAACGCCACCAAGTTAGGATGTGATCAACTTTTTCCAGGATTTGTTTTTCCAGAACATGTAGTGTAATATCACAGATTTCAGGGCTTGCTGTTGAGCCCATGGCGCATCCTTATCAGGGCTTGAATTTGGGGGACAAATCCACAAGACCACAGGACTTGTAGCTCAGAATTGTTATTAGACCAGAATTTCATTTACAAGACCAGAATTAAAATGAAAAGAGACCAGAATCAAAATGAGAACACAGTTTTATCATACAAACTGTTTGATTTGAACAAACACTAAGATAAGATTGATCTCTTCTGTACATGGGTGATACTCAGCAGAATTGAAAGATGTTTATGAGACTCAAACTCAACATTTGAACATCTTGTTTTTAAAAACAAAGATATTGAATTAAAAAACACAAGACCACCGGACTCGTCCCGTCTTGAGTTTACTGGCCCGACGCTAAAATCACTGGCCTCTGTGTTTCTGTTCAGCAGAGTGTGGGTTCGAGTCCCGGTCGTGATATTTGTGTCTTTAAGGTAGACACTTAACCATTATTGCTGCGTCCTTCGGATGGGACGCAAAGCCGTAGGTCCGATGTGTTGTGTAATGCAGGTAAAAGAACCCAGTGCACTTATCGAAAAGAGAAGGGGTTCGCCCTGGTGTTCCTGGTTTGATTGGCAGCATATTGCGCCACAGCACCTTGTAAACCATTACATGGTGCTATGTAAAGGAATGTGTCTAATACTTCAAACGTAGCCCCACAATGCCTTGCAGGAAAATACTGAATGTCGTGCGCTTAGAAACAATCGTATTAAGCGCCTAATAAATGTTGTGTATTATTATTAAAACGTATCTCCAAAATACCTTGCAGGAAAATACTGAATGTTGAAGCGCCTTGAGTGTCACTGAGTGACAGATATGCGCGCTATATAAGAAGCCATTATTATTATTGTATTTTTGGAAGATCGTAGTTGTCACCGAAATGGAAGCAATTTCTTTCCATTTCCAATACCTCTTGGATGCAGTTGGAGGCTGGTTTTGTGATAGAGTACAGGTGGGTGGTTTGGTCGAGGGCGTTGCAAACACTGTTAATTATTGCTTTCATTTAACGGATGTTTGTGTACATTAAGACAAAATCAATACTTGTTATCAGAACATTTTGTGGAAATGTGGATTCTTCAAGTTTTTGCAATATGTCTGCGGTATCACGTACATTCGTTGGCTCAGGACTATAAGGTCCTTAGTGCAGTTTGTATGGATTTCATAAAATTGGTTTTGCATTTTGTTAGTTTGGCGGTAATTATCAAAAGAAGGAATTAGTCCACAAATTCTGATATTTTTGATGTAGTAGTTGAACTTGCACTTATTATAGGTCTCCCCACTGGTGTGCCTGCCGGTGGTGTTTTATGTATTTTGGGGAGAAAATACATGGTTGGGCAGTGGCCAGGTTGTGAGAGTGGATCGAGATCAGCCTGCAGTGTTTGTTTATTGATGTAGTTGTTTCTATGCATATTGATGAGTAGGTTATGGACCATGGTGGTGGTGGTTTGTGATGTGATATCTTGGTCAAGCTTTGTGTAGTGCTCAGTGTGGATCATTATGCAAATGCCTCCTCTTCCTTTATCATAAGGTTTAATTATGATGTCTGGATTGTTCTTTAGTTTGGTTATGGCTGATAATTCTTGTCTGGTCATATTTCTGAGCTGGTTGCGCAATCGAATATGAGCAAAGTGGTACTTTGTGGCTTCCAAATGATTTTCGATTTTCACACATTGTGTTGAATTTGGACGCTATTTCGATGGTTTGAAGGGTAGAGCCTTGGCAGGTTTCTCATTCTTCTTTGGAAGATATTGAAATCACTCAGATGTTTTTTACGGGTAGGTTTGGCAGGAGTGGGAACAAAGTTGAGACCTTTTCCTAAGGCATCTTTCTCAATTGTGCAAAGGTTTGCCTTGGATATAAAACATTCGCTTGCTTCTGCTAACTGAAAAAAATAGTATTCTCACGTGTGAGAAAAGTTGTTGGCCTTTTCTTTGGGAACTGTTTGCTCATTTAACAAACTTTAGTTTAGTCATAACTATGAATGAAAGAAGAGTTATAGTTTATATTGTTTAATAATAATATATACTTGGAAATGTTGTACTATATTGTTATTTATTTGTTTATGCGAATGCAAGTTATATATTTACTCTTTGGAAGATGGAGTGGTCCTAGAAAGGACTGATTGGTTTGTTAAGGAGCTTTAGATGCTCTTGTTTCTCTTAGTTATTGTTGGATGTGGCTTGTCTTGGCCTAGGGAAAAAAATCAAAGAGTAGGGTAGCCGTCCTCAGCTCCGCTTCGTTGAATTTTGCGACCAGCTTTATATTCTTGACTCCTTCTTGGCTTGCTCTAGCTTGACCTCCAACTCTTTCCCCTGGAACTTATTCTTCTCTATTGTGAGCTGGACCAACAGCAATGAAGCCTTGGATGTTAGTTTATTCCAACTCTAGGTGTAAGATGGTTGGAAGGTGAGACCTCGGTATGGGTGTGGTGGCTTTGCTGTTTTTCTGAAATAGGCTCGAGGCTTGTTTGTCGCAATAGCTCGACTGAAAACTTGGATTTCGTGTGTGATGTAGCTCTTAGGGGCTGTTAAGATGTTTCACATGGTTGAAGTTTCTTTCAGTAAGATTGATTCGAGGAGCAGGAGGAGGAGGGGTGTCATTTGCGAATTCCTCCCTGACCCCTGACCTCTAGCGACTGTGATTAGGGAATTCTCTAGGTGGTCAATAAGTGTTAGTTGTCCACAGGGGATGTCGCTGGCAACAGATGAGGTAGGTGATGAAGGCTGTTCTTGGATGCTTGAGAAGGAAGGTTGAGGGCTGGTCTTGGAAGAACATCGCTTGAAGGATTTACTGAGTTATGTAGACATATTGGTAATGGCTACAAAGCTGTTGGTGAGTGCGGACATGAGGAAAGTCACTCGAGTGTAGGCGTGCATCTTGGAGATGCGGGTAGTTGATTGGTCCGTAGGTTCTTTTGTGTTGAGGGCAATGGGTATTGTCTAGTGGTTCCAGTAGTTTAGGGAAGAATGAACATGGAATTCAGGATCCTTTGCAAGTTTGCGTTCGTTTTCATGTAGAAATGGTAGAATATTTCCTACCGAATGTGGACAAATTTGAAGTGTATTTTTTCCATATCTAAAGATGTGTAGAGTAGTATTTGAGAGTATGAGCCAGATTATTTGTTCCCTTCCGATTGAAGAGTGGAGAAAAGGGTATTATGGGTTGGTGTTTTTGTAAAAGGTTGTAATGATTTACTTTTAAAAGTGGATTGGGTATGTTTGTTATTTCTTGCCTGCGGGTGTTTGAACGTAGAGTGGTTGTACCTTTATTGATCAATGTTATTTGAGTTGGAAAATGGTATAGAAAATCCAAACTCCATAGGAACTGGTGTTTTTAGCCGTTTGCGGGTAATGTAGTATGTAATACCATAGTATACTCAAGATGTTTTGAACAGGTTTGACACCTAAACATTAGTTTATGGCTTGTGGGTAATGATTTTTTAAAGAAAGATAATAACGGATTGCTGTTCATTATTATCTTATGGAGAATAAGTAATTATTAAAATAATCAGTTAAGAAGTGTGGGAGCCCATCAGTTTGTGAATTCCATCTGAATGCAGAAATTTCAGAAATATGTTCGGCATCCTTTTTAATTTCCAAATGCGGAAGGAAAAGGTATGGAGTTTATTTTCAATTTTTATGTGCTCAATGAGGATGTCAGGTTCGTTCTTTTATTTGAAGAAAATGAAACACTATCCCTTGAGCAAGATAGATCATGCCTTTAACGTTCAGATGCACAGCATATCAAAAACATATTGTACATAGTTCAGTCGTACACATTTAAGAGGCACACAAAAGTTGATTACATCCGATGTTTCATATTTTGGGGCCTAAATTGATTTGTATTTCTTGGTACTGTAGATATGGCCCTAACCGTGTCGTCATCAAGGAAGGCCAGGAAGCAGAAGGATTGTACATCGTGCTCTCTGGAAGTTGTAAGTTTACATTTATTCTCAACTTTAATTCGGGGCAACTTAACGATACAGTATGCCTGCTACAGTTTGTCTCGAGGAGGCCATTTTTGTAGGGCATAGTGGGGAAACGGTTGACATGTTATTAGAAACCCTGTAGGACCCGTCGCATGACCCCCTGGTATGCTCATTCGTGGCAAACAAATACAAGAAATTACAGGAGTGATGATTCCTTTATAAGCAGCAATTTTGTATTTGGAGTTGTGTTTATGGCATGGGACGGGGTTGGTTATTATTTTTTAAATTTCATGTCAGCAATTTTGGAGATCCAAAACTGCAGAAGAAAGTCTGTGTGACGGCGCAGACTTTTTTGATTGCTGTAGTCTCTGCGTCACTGCAAACACAGGAGTAAATCTGTGTGACGGCTCAGATTTGTTTGATAATGTGGAGATTTCATCAATCCAAATGCATGAGAAACTGGTTGTGGCAGTGTAGAATTGTCCTGTGGATTTAGACTCTGCGTCATTCCAAACACAAGAAAAAGTGTGTGTGACCGCACAGATTTTTCTTATTGATGTAGACTCTGCAACACAAGATAAATTTTATTTGACAGCATGTGTTTTTTTAAAATTGGTCTAGACACTGCAATGATTTAAACACATAAAAAAGTTTGTGTGATGGCACAGAGTTTCTTATTGATAAAGACTCTGCATCCCTCCAAACACAGGAGAAAGTCTGTGTGATGGCACAGATTTTTCTTAATGCTGTAGACTCTGCGTCACTCCAAACACAGGAGTACGTGTTTTTTTTTCATGGCGCAGATTTTCTTGTTAATGTAGTGACCTTAGGTCACTCCAAACACAGGAGAAAGTTTGAGTAAGATTGTAGATTTTTCAATGATATAGACTGCATCACTCCAAGCGTAGGAAAAAATTTGTGTGACGGCACAGATTTTTAAATCTTAAAAACTTAAAATGCAGTAGAAAGTATTTGTAATGTTTTCTTATTATTGAAAACTCTGCATCACAACACGCAGATTTTGTTATTACTGTAGACTCTGTTACACTGCAAACTCAGATTACAGTCTGTGTTAAGGTGCAGACATTTTTGAGTAATGTAGAATTCTTGTCACTGCGAACAAACTAGAGAGTCTTTGAGGTGGTGCAGTTTTTTGTGACGGCACAGATTTTTCCAAATGCTGTACACTCAGCATCAGTCCAAACACAAGAGAAAGTTTGCGTGACGGCGCAGAATTTTCTTTTTGATGTAGACTCTTCGTCACTAAAACATAGGGGAAAGTTTGTGTGGCGATGCAGATTTACTGATCAATGTAGACTTAAGGTCACTCAATGTAGAATTTAAGTCACTCCAAATGAGGGGAAATTCTGTGTGACTGCGCAGTTTTATAATTATGTAGATACTCCTTCACTCTAAACAATTTGTGTCAAAAGTCTAACTGCATGAAACCGGATTTTGTACAATGTTTATTTAGTCCTCACTGCAGCCGTTCATGCAAAACCTTGTTAACAGTCAAATGTACATAATCTCCGTTGTAATTCAACTCTTCTCCATCAAATAAAATTTAATCTAAAAAGAATTGAGCCTTCAAAATCAAGAAACATTGAACCTAAACATAAAACAAACCCTGAATAATAACATCATATGACATTAGCCTATCAGTTGTCAAATTACGCTAACTCAAATTTTATATTTCAAATATTCCTACCTTGAGAACCACAGCTGTAATGATATGTAACCATTTGTGATGGTTTGACACAAATTTGGGGAAAGTCATTGTGATGGCGCAGATTTTTGTTTTGCTATAGACTGTGCGTCACTCAAAACACAAAAGAAAGTCAGTGTGATGGCGCAGATTTTCGTTTTGCTATAGACTGTGCGTCACTCCAAACAAAAGAAAGTCAGTGTGATGGCGCAGATTTTTGTTTTGCTATAGACTGTGCGTCACTCCAAACACAAAAGAAAGTCAGTGTGACAGCGCAGATTTTTGTTTTGCTATAGACTGTACGTCACTCCAAACACAAAAGAAAGTCAGTGTGACAGCGCAGATTTTTGTTTTGCTATAGACTGTGCGTCACTCAAAACACAAAAGAAAGTCAGTGTGACAGCGCAGATTTTTGTTTTGCTATAGACTGTACGTCACTCCAAACACAAAAGAAAGTCAGTGTGACAGCGCAGATTTTTGTTTTGCTATAGACTGTACGTCACTCCAAACACAAAAGAAAGTCAGTGTGATGGCGCAGATTTTTGTTTTGCTATAGACTGTGCGTCACTCAAAACACAAAAGAAAGTCAGTGTGATGGCGCAGATTTTTGTTTTGCTATAGACTGTGCGTCACTCAAAACACAAAAGAAAGTCAGTGTGATGGCGCAGATTTTTGTTTTGCTATAGACTGTGCGTCACTCAAAACACAAAAGAAAGTCAGTGTGACAGCGCAGATTTTTGTTTTGCTATAGACTGTGCGTCACTCCAAACACAAAAGAAAGTCAGTGTGATGGCGCAGATTTTTGTTTTGCTATAGACTGTGCGTCACTCAAAACACAAAAGAAAGTCAGTGTGATGGCGCAGATTTTTGTTTTGCTATAGACTGTGCGTCACTCAAAACACAAAAGAAAGTCAGTGTGATGGCGCAGATTTTCGTTTTGCTATAGACTGTGCGTCACTCAAAACACAAAAGAAAGTCAGTGTGATGGCGCAGATTTGTCTCATTGCTGTAAAAAAGTGTTGTCACTGCAAACACAGGAGAAGGGCTTTGTGACAGCTCAGACTTTCTTATTGCTGTAGACTCTATGTCACTTCAAACATAGGAAATAGTCTGTGTGGCAATGCAGAATTTCTTTAATGTAGACTTTAGGTCACTCCAAACTTTAGGTCACTTCGGAATTCTGTGCGATAGCACAGATTTTTCTTATTGATGTAGACTCTTGGTTGCTCTTAACATAGCAGAAAGTTTGTGTGACGGATTTTTTGTTGCTAATGTAGAACTTGGGTCACTCCAATTACAGGAGAAAGTCTGTAAGAAGGCGTATACTTTTTTTTAAGTAATGTAGAATATTCGTCACTACAAACACAGGAGAAAGTCTGTGTTATGGCACAGTCTGTATTTATTTATGTAGAGTCTGTGTCACTAGGTGTTTGGTATGAAGGTACCTTTTTTTTTTTAACAATCACGTACCATCCTTCTGTGGTATGTTTCTAGAAGACTAGAGGGTTGGAAGGAATGTACTCTTTTAAAAATAAATGGTGTCACATACCTTAATGCAAGCAAACTATCTAAGCATAGAAAAATCTTGCTGAATTGAAACAGGTTACCAGCCGATATATATCATGTCATATATATTGTTTGTGGCTGGTTCCCTGCAAATATTTGCTCAGCAGACAAAAGTTATTGAGCAGAGTCCACTTCAGGGGACTCCCTAACCTTTTAAACCAGCATTTGCAAGTTTGCCGACTGCATACAGACATTGTCCAGAGTGAAGCGGGCACAACACACTTGCCCCAAGACACCCGGCCATTCCTTGCTCTCACCTGGTCAATGATTCTTGGTACAGATCTAGACCTTTAAGGAGGTCTCGGTGTGTCCCCCCCCCCCCCTGAGAAGCATGCTCAAAATTGTCTGGAATGCATTTCTCTGTCTGCACACGTTGCACCAGCTGTAGCCTAGGCCCAATATTGCAGAGCTGCCTAGGCACAAAAAGTAGCACAACACAAAATGATTATGCTTACCAGAATAAAGTTACCAGCCAAAATACCATGTCACACGTACCACCTGTGACTGGTATCTTGCTTTCTTTTCTTTGTGGCAACAAAATGTTAAGTAATATTTCGTGCTTTAAAGCAGCTCTATGAAAGTTTGCCCTGGCTATGCCTTCTTAGGTCTCATGTTCCAGCATGGTGGATATCCCTCCTGAGGAAGGCACTCAGTCAGAACTTTCAGGAGTGTGTCTCTTCACATGTCTGTCCACGTTGCCCCAGCTGTAGCCTGGCCACATCCCTGGGTCTCCTGACTACCATAGGTGGAGGTCCTTCCATGGTCTGTATGTATGGGATTCGCAGAAAGTTTAAAGGTCTAAAAATAACATGATTTGAAATCTGCTTTTTCAACAGTAACGGAAACCCTCGCGGGACAATCATACTTGCTGAATAAGGGAGATAAATTTGGGGTAAGTTGTACAATCACGATTGAGATTTTTTATTGAATACTTCCACTTCTTGAACGGTATGTTCTTAAAAATGATAACTTATAAGGTCTACTTAACCTGTAGAGCGAATACTAAATTTGCATTGTTGCCTATGCCGACAGGCAATTTGCTTAGAGTTTTACACACAATAGCGCCCCCTGATGTTCTATCCACGGCGCCCTGTAACATGCACACTACGTAAGCATCCTCTTTTTCCTATAGCCGCAAGACAGGTACCATTTTAAGCTCTTGATTTTTTCATTCTTACTTTGATACCTGATTAATTTGAGAAGTCTTTTTTATAATTAAAATAAAAATTAGGTAGTTGTAGAGTTGTGTGAGTTGTATATTTGAGTGAATTTGTGCTAGAAATGTGTAATTTTAGGACGTTGGGTTGGACAGGGTGTGTCTGACGTGGAGGGACAACCTGAGTCCTCCGGAGACTGCACCGGTGACACTACGTCACCGCAGCAGCAGTCCCCCTGTCGGCCCCCTCAGCCACCGCAGATTGCCGGAGCTGACGGACCCGTTGACTAAGCGAGGGAGCCCTACAGTCCCATTGTCTGCGGTCAGTGTTCACAGGCCCACCCAATTACCGAAAGCGAAACGTCCCAGCAGGACAAAGAAATTGTCCGGTGCCGGGGCTGTACCCAAGAAAGGATGTATGCCCAAGCTATGGAGTGCACTAAGCTCGTTCCAGGTCCATCTAAGGCACGTCTGCAGCCTTAGGGATTACCCCTCCATGGCTCAGTGCGGTACACCAAGGCATGGCGCAAGTGACTTGACTTGTTTGGGAAACCTACCGATGATGCACCCAAATTTGTTTTAGTGATATAGACTCTGTGTCACTCCAAACGGGAGAGTTTGTGTGGTCGCGCAGATTTTTCTTAGTGATGTTGTCTCTGCTTTACGCCAAACACAGGAGGATATGTGTGTGATGGCTCAGGTTTTTTCTTAGTGATGTAGACTTTGTATCACTCCAGAAGCAGGAGAAAGTTTGTGTGATTGCGAAGATTTTTCTTAGTGGTGTAAACTCTGCGTCACTCCAAGCACAGAGAATGTTTGTCTGACGACGCCAATTTTTCTAAGTGATGTTGACTCTGCATTAGTCCAATTACAGGAGGATGTGTGTGTGATGGCTCAGTTTTTTTTCTAGTTGATGTAGACGCCGTGTCACTTTAAATGCAGGAGAAAGAATGTGTGACGTCACAGATTTTTCTTAGTTGTTCAAAAGAATGCCTGTGTGTCTGGCAGATTTTTCTTAATGGTGTAGGCTCTCTGTCACTTCAAACACAGGAGAAAGTTTTTGTGACTGCAGATTTTCCTTGTGGAGGAGAAAGTCTGTGTGACGGCGCAGATTTTTTGAGAAATTTTGACTCTGTGTCACTCCAACCACAGGAGCAAGTCTGTATGTTGGCACAGATTTTTCTTTGTGATGTTGACTCGCCATTACTCCAATCACAGGATAATGTGTGTGATGGCTCAGATTTTTTCTAAGTGATGTAAACTCTGTGTCACTCCAAACACAGGAGAATGTTTGTGTGACGCGCAGATTTTTCTTCTTAGTGATGTAGACTCTGCATTACTCCAATCACAAGAGAATGTGTGTGTGATGGCTCATATTTTTTCTTAGTGATGTAGACTCTGTGTCACTCCAAATGAAGGAGAAAGTCTGTGTGACGACACAGATTTTTTGTAGTGGTGTAGACTTTGTGTCACTCCAAATGCAGGAGAAAGTTTGTTTGATGACACAGATTTTTCTTAGTGATGTAGACTCTTCATTACTTCAATCTCAAGAGGATGTGTGTGTGTGATAGCTTAGATTTTTTCTAATTGATTTAGACTCTGCGTCACTCCAAACACAGGAGAAAGTCTGTATAGTAGCGCAAATTTTACTTAGTGGTATAAACTCTGTGTCACTCCAAACACAGGAGCAAGTTTGTCTGACGTGCAGATTTTTCTTAGTGATGTAGATTCTGCATTACTTCAATCACAGTAGGGTTTGTGTGTGATGGCACAGATTTTCCTTACTGGTGTAGACTTTGTGTCACTCCGAACGAAGGAGAACGTCTGTGTGACGGCACAGATTTTTCTTAAAGGTTTAGACTCTGTGTCACTCCAAACACAGGAGAAAGTTTGTGTGATTGCGCAGATTTTTCTTAGTGGTGTAGACTCTGTGTCACTCCAAACACAGGATAATGTGTGTGATGGCTCATATTTTTTCTAAGTGATGTAGACCTGTGTCTTCCGAATGCAGGAGAAAGTCTGTGTGACGGTGCAGATTTTGAGAATTTTGACTCAGTGTCACTCCAAACACGGAACAAGTCTGTATGATGGCACAGATTTTTCTTTGTGATGTAGACTCGCCATTACTCCAAACACAGGAGATTGTGTGTGTGATGGCTTAGACTTTTGTGATTAGATTCCGTTCACTCCAATCACAGGAGAATGTTCGTGTGGTTGCGCAAATTTTTCTTGTTGCTGTAGACTCTGCATTACTCCGGATGCTTTGTGATGGCTCGGATTCTTAGTAATTTATACTTTGTGCACTCCAAATGCAGGAGAATATTTGTCTGACAGCAGAGATTTTTCTCAGTTATGTAGACTGCATTACTCCAAACACAGGAGAATCTGTGTATGAAGACTGATTCTCATAGCTATGTAGACTTTTGTCATTCCAAACACTAGAGAATGTCTGTGTTAAGGCAAAGCTTTTTCTTAGTAATGTTGACTCTGCGTCACTCCAAACACAGGAGAAAGTCTGTGTGACGGCATCAGACAAAGAGAAAATCTGTGTAGTGTTACATATTTATCTTGGTGATGTAGATGTTGACCCACAAGACAAAAACTGGCTGAGCGCACAGATTTGTCTTACCACTGTATACTCTTGGTCACTCTAAGAGGAGAAAGTCTGTGTGATGGCGCTGGTATTATTATCTCTGCCCCCTTGCAAAGTTGCCAACATTTTGATTAGCCCCCTGTCCATGTCTCCTACAATAAGGTCACCACCCAACAATCTCGTCAACTGTATGAACAATCTGGCCCACTTACGAGGTTGCCCCCAATCAGCCACCAACACAGTCACCCACTGCTGATCTGCAAACTTAAGAATAAGATATGCAAGAAATTTTCTTTTGAAAGGTTGATCAATATTTGCAAATCATTATCATTTAATAAGATATCCAGTCAACTCGCAGATATGTTCATGATTTGGAAATATGCATGTTTCATCAGCACCATGTGTCTGCCTCCATGCAAACTATGAGGTGATCCAAAACAACCCAAAAACGTATGCTGGCACAAAATTGCTTACTTGTGTTAATTTTCGTCGTCACCTTTGTCAGCCTATGTGCAAACCATGGAAGTGATCCAACAAAAAAACATAGACGCATGCTGGGCACAAAATTGTACGCTTGTGCTAATTTTCTCTTTGTTAAACAGTTCTTATTTCTATCAAAATGATCACTGCTACCGTCCTTAACCAACTCTGCATGCCTAAGTGTCAAACTGTACAAATGTTGAATCTCACTAAAACTATCTGGGACGTCGACACAAACCTATCAGACATTATGAGGACTCAAATTTGGGGATAAAAAAATTCCACCAGAATTGCAGGTCTTGTAGCTCGAAATTGTTACCAGGCACAAGCCATACAACCTTTAAGTGTCGTGTAGCCACAGACTTAAAGGATGCTACATGGCAGTTAAAGGTTGTATGGCTTCAGACTGGCACCCGAACAAACATATTGACAAAATAGGGAGAGAGCCAACATAGGGCTAGATAGCTCAGTTGGTAGAACGCCAGCACGTTAATCCTGAGGTCGCAGGCTCAAATCTCGCTCTAGTCAAACTTTCTTTTTTCAACCCCAAATTATTATTATTAATGTGTGTTTTTTCTGCCTACACAGGAGGTGGATTTAATACGAGGAAGTAAACGAACGACTACCGTGATGACCAAGAACAAAGTGGAAATGTTTTGCCTTCATTCTGAGGTAGTCAGTCTTTATGTCTATACAAAGAGCCAGGGTAAAACATTGATAGAAATATTCCCTGGGACCTAAGTCCTTTTGATTTTTGATGAGATATCGCCTAACCACAAGGCCGAACGGCCATCAAGGAGAGGGCTACACTTAACTGATTTGGCGTTGGACCCAAATCAACTGACACCAGTAGCACGTAGCCACTACTCCTGGGCTGAAAAGGTCCCCCCTTACATCTGTAAGGATTCATGGGGTATCATCCCACTGGAGGGCTGGCTCTAGTAGAGCAGAATGCACTACCTTCCCAACTTTTACAAGCAATTGTTGTTAAGTGCCAAAAAACAAAATACAAATAAGGTCATCTTTCACATATTTCTCGTGACCTCGATGACAATTGAGCTCAATTTTCACAGGTTTGTATTTCATGGTATATGGTTAATCACACAAAACATGATCCCTTTGTTTGCGACTGTTGTCTGCACTCTACCATCTTATAATACCTTTACACAAAATAGAGCAGCAGTTTTGAATTATGAGACCCATGTTTACAAGGTGCTGCTGGCCGCATCATCAGCCACTGCAGAACACCGCGGAACCCCCTTCTCTTAGCGATGAGTGTAAATGGGTCCTTTTTACTGCATTACACACAGCAAGGGACCCACGGCTTTAATTCCCATCCAAAGCAATAATGGTTGAGTGTCTTGCTCAAGGACACAAGTGTCAAGATCAGGACCCGAACCCACACTCTGCCGACTAGAAACATCACAGCTTGAGTCCACTGTGCTTGACCGCGGCCAACTTTAGCCAACTTCAAAATTTAAGATATGAAAGTTTTTTTGCTGACACGTTTCTCTGCTGTGCTTTCATTCCTCATGGTGCTTCTATGCATGCGCATTTACCCGAGATACCCCTGCAGCGTGCCACTACAGACAATTGGCTGACCGATATTTTAAAAATTATAAAATGATAAGCTTATGACTGCAGGGCATTCTCAGCAGTGGTCATGTTTCCTTTTGAAGTAAGAAAGTTCAATTTCCTTGAGCTGTTCTTTCTCCATGAATAGACTGTGTGTGAGCCTCCAACATATTTCATTGTTTTGACCTGTTTTAAAATTGCGTGTTGTTTCCTTCACACGTTTAAAACGATGTTTGTTGGTACCCAAGGTTCACCAAAAATGTTTGAATACGTGCGGTGTGTTTGCAACAATCTTGCACAACGGTTTACACAGTTTTTGGCATGTTGCGGCCAAGCGGTTAAGAGCACCGGACTCGAGCTTCGTTGTTTCTGATCGTCAGAGTGTGGGTTCGAGTCCCGGTCGTGGAACTTGTGTCCTTGAGGTAGATACTTTACAGTAATTGCTTTGTCCTTCGTATGGGACTGTAAGCCATAGGTCCTGTGTACTAGGACAGGTAGTGTATGTAAAAGAACCAGAACACTCATTGTCGAAGAGTAGGGGTTCCCCCCGGTGTTTCTGGTTCACGCAGCAAGCACCTCTTGTTTACAAGTCACTTATGGAACTAGAAATATATAATAATAATAATTACATTCATCAGTACAAGGACTTCATGTTTTAAAAGCTGCTCTCTCCCCGTTCTCATCAAGAAACACTAGGGCTCCTCTGGCTACTCATGGTTTTTGCATCGTACATGTAGAGTGTCTGTCAAGACCGGTTCTTTTAACCTGGGCCCAATTTCATAGAGCTGCTTAACGGCCGATTTTGTACTTACTATGCGAGTTTCCATTTCATAGCGCTGCTAGCCGTAAGCAAACAGAAAAGGCATGCTAACCTTACATTGCTTACTGTATGAAAAAGATTGACCTAACTATGCAAATCCATGGTGAACGCCCAATTTTCTTGCTAACCTGTGAAATACACTTATGCTTAAGCAAATTTTTCTGCTACAGTAAGCATAAACATTTGCTTAACGGTAAACGGCTTTGTGATAGTGGGTCCTTGCAGGAGAGTCTTTGTTGTTCAATTTGCTTGCAATACATCACTGATTGTCTCAGGAAAAATAGCAAGTTGGGCCGAATTGCATAAATCCTGTAAGCAGACATTTTCTGCTTATGGAGCAGCCATTAGCAGAATTTCAATTTCATAAACACTGCTAATTGTCAGCAACGCTTAATGCATGCTAACTTGCTGGCGATTTCTTGAAGCAGATGAGTAATGCTACAATGCATTGTGAACACACACACGCATGCTATCAATGTCTCGTTTATGAAACACACTTTTTGCTGACGCATTTCTGCTGAAGTAAGCACAAACATTTGCTTAACGGTAAACGGCTTTGTGATAATGGGTCCTTGCAGGAACGTCTTTGCTGTACAATTTTCACGCAATACATCACTGATTATCTCAGGAAAAATAGCAAGTTGTACCAAAGAAAATTAACATTCTCATGTGGATTGCGTGATTAATGGGAAAGATGGGATTCAGAAGGATCACAATTGCAAAGTTGTTTTGAAAAATTTAAATGAATGTGTTTCATTAGTGTTTGCGGGTAAAACATTTTGTTATAATTTTTTCGTCATTTCTGTAAAAACAATCACACTTCGAGGGTAAGGTGAATTACTGTGAAAACACTAAACTAAACTAAATTAAACCCTAAAATGTTCAAACCATTCGCACAAATTGTTAGCTTTCGAGAACAGTTCTGCTAGGGTCAAAACATCAGGCCATTAACTAATTTTTGCAAAATAAATGTAGAAACACGTTTGAAGTGGTGATTGCTACAACTTTTGTTGATTTTTGAAGTCTGCAAATTAAGAAAAAGTTTGGTAGTGCCACAAACTTGTTCACAGTTTAAAAAATTCCGGAAATAACAGAAACAATATCGTACACTTAAAATTATTCCTGCTTAGAGTTTACTATTCGTGAAAGAATTTGTGTTATATTTATCTACTTTCGCTGAGTAGAATTTTATTCTGATAAATGCTTGTTCTGCTTAGTTTTAAAAAAAACTTTTCCTCCTAGTATGTACTTACCATAGTAGAATTTAGTTCTTATAAGAACTATTCCTGCTTAACTTCTGTCTATTTCTGCAGAGAAGAATTTAGTTGTAAGAAAAACTTATATTAGAAGACTTATAGTAGAATATAGTTCTGATAAATGCTCATCCTGCTTAGTTCTGTAAGAACTTGCCCTTCTATTTACCTACTTTAAACTGAGTAGAATTAGTTCTCATAAGAACTCGTCCTGCTTAGTTCTGGAAGAACTTGTCCTTCTAATTATCGTTGAGCAGTTCAGTTCAGTTCTTAGTTTAACTCTTCCTGCTTAGTTCTGAAAGAACTTTCTCTATTTATCAACTTTGGCTGAGTAGAATTTAGTTGTAAAAAGAACTCGTCCTGCTTAGTTCTGTCAGAACTTGTCCTTCTGATTATCTACTTTCGTTGATTAGAATTTAGTTCTGATAAAACTCCTTCTGCTTAGTTCTGTCAGAACTTGTCCTTCTATTTTTCTATGTTCACTGAGTAGAATTTAGTTGTAAAAAGAACTTGTCCTGCTTAGTTCTGTAGGAACTTGTTCTTCTATGTGTCTACTTTCGCTGAGTAGAATTTAGTTCTTATAAAACTCCTAGATCTAAAAGAACTTGTCCTTCGGTTGTTCTACTTTCACTGAGTAGAATTTAGTTGTTAAAAGAACTTGTCTTACTTAGTTCTGTCAGAACTGGTTCTTCTATTTATCGTTGAGTAGAATTTAGTTCTAATAAAATTCCTCCTGCTTAGGTCTAAAAGAACTTGTCCTTCTATTTTTCTACTTTCACTGAGTAGAATTTAGTTCTGATAAAACTCCTGCCTAGTTTTAAAAGATCTTGTCCTTCTATTTATCTACTTTTTCCAAGTACAACTTACGTCTGCTTAGTTCTACAAGGTACACTGCTAAAATATAGGATTTGAACAGACTCTAGCTACCAGGCATGCTCGGTGGTCTGGTGGTAAGACATTGGGGTCCACTTTCATGGCTCTGCTTACCGCAGAATTCTGCGCTTACGCCGCCCTGTAAAGCACGTAATTCTATTGGCCATAAGCCCAGATTTCTGCAGTAAGCAGAGCTATACAAAAAATTGGGCCTCGCTCTAGAATGGCAGGTTTTTTGGTTGGAATCCCATCCAAGTAACATGCCTGTGGATTTTGTTCACAGGACTCGGGGAAGCACAGAGTATACAGTGCTTAACACATGGTGTGTGGGTAGAACACATTGGAATAAATTGAATAATTAAATTGCGAATAGATAAATAAAAATGTTACTGCTGACCATTAAACTTCATTTCTTCTCTTCATTTCAGGACTATGCTGAAGTCTTTGACACCAAGCTGAATATCAAACCAGAGTCGTGTATAGAATACTTAGGGTAAGGCTAAAAAAGCAATCAAGGATTTCTTGTGTTCCTGTGTACCCATTATGACATGATCAGTTAGTCCACATGTAGCTGAACTTTCTGAGATGCGATATTGATTGGAATTCTTCCGTCGTTATTTGAAAGCAAAAGTTGATAACGCATGTCTGTACACTTTGAGAAATGCAAGTGTGTAATGTTGTGCATGTATCCTGTCTTACATGACAGATGCGCTTGTTGACTAGACTTTGAATGTAACCAATTCATGTTGCTGTCATATTGAGAAAGGTTGATGCTTCTGATGTTTACTTTTTTCGATTTGCGTGTTGCTCAAAACATTGCAGCTAAAGTTTCATGGCGAAAGCTTATTTTTAAGGATGCTTGCACAGCCCTCCAGCATGGTTGCTGGCAGTAGGATAAAAGCCTGCAAATAACCTGGATGTTATTTAACACCTTGGTTTGACTTTGAACACCTTAATAGTGGTTCATTTGTTAGTGTGTAATACTATTCTATGTCCGAAATTCTGAAAATTTAATTTTCAAATTCACTGCAGATTTGGACAATTTAAAACAAGTTGGACATTTTAAACAATTTAAGCTGCTTCAAAGATAAAACATCCATGCATAGCTTAACTCAAAAGTCTGTTCAAACAAAAGGGAAGCACCTGACAAAGCAGCTGGTAAACAGATCACAACAATTGCCAAGAGGGGAAACAAGTGCACAGATAGACTAAGCAATAAATGAGCTGACTGGGCTGGACCTGGGGAGAGCTTTTGTAGGCTGTGCAAGTCTCGTCTTGGTATTCAAACTTGCGGGACCGAGTTGGTTCCCAACCATGACCAAGTTGGTTCCCAACCATGTTGTGTTTTACTTGTCGTGATTCTGATTCTTTGAATGCTTTAGTTTAGCATAGTTTATGGCCATAAAAATTAGAACACATTGTTGGGAAAGTAAACAAATAATTAACTAAGACAAACCAAGAATAAGACTTGAAAGCTCAACAAGTTTGGTTTAAAAAACAGCTTCTGGATAATACTCTTGTTTTTGCAGAGTTCTTGATTCACGAAACAAGGCTAAGAAAAAATTGCTGCACAAACTTGTCTTCAAAACAACAACATTTACATGAATTCCTGTATTCCTTTTTTCATTTTGTCTTAAATTCTTTTCAGTACAATACCAGTGTTCCAGATGTGGGGTGGTCTGGATAAACTTCTAGATTCACCAGTCAACTGGGGCATTCAGAACTACAGGTGGGTTTATCACGAATATTCATCGGCCCCAAGAGCGGAGAAAAAAAACTGTGTTAGTGACAGCTAAATTACTGTAGCCTCTTTTTACAGGCTTGATGTTCTTCCTACTTTAATCTGAGTTCTGATTCTTTTTGCACAAATCAGCAATTTTTGTATCCAATGGCCAATACCATATGAAGCCTATACCATGTAGGTACAAGTTGGTCAGCCCTTGTTCTCCATCAAATTTATATTGAGTAATAAACTACAACGGAAACTGACTGAATAAATTTTCAAATGAATTTGGGTTGAACAAAGAAAAAATTTACGAGAGCAGGACTTGAACCTGCGTCCTCCGGATTAGCATGATGGCTCTCTACCAACTGGGTTATCTAGCACTAATGTTGGTGGTCTTCCTATTTTGTCAATATCTTTGTTCGGGGGTGCCAGTCAGAAGCCATACAACCGTTAACTGCCGTGTAGCCAGGGATCACACCCAAGTTCACGATACAACCTGGGAAGCGGCAGCCAAGGGATCACCTTAAGGGGACAGAGATATTGACAAAATAGGGAGACCGTCAACATTAGGGCTAGATATACTTAGCTCGGTTGACCCAGTTGATCGGTCCAGGGACTTCTTGGGCCTCCTCTGGGCCTTGCCCAGCCGGGAGCTGGGGGTTGACCTTGCCCAGGAGTTGATAGCAATGTCCATTGCCATTATTGGTTGGGGTGCTACTATCCAGTATTTGCAAGTGTGCAATAGACAAATTTGGATGACAGACTTTGTTTGACAGAAGGTTAGGAGCAAGAACATGTCACAAAGTGTATTACGTAGCGTACACCTAGACCGGGTTCTTATTTGCTCCAGTGTCCAAAGGCAAACAGAAAGCAAATGTACTCAATTTCCTTACATTTTGAACCAATCTGTGGGTTTCAACAGCAGCAACTTTTTCCGTGCTAAACTCAACTGCAGAACTCCTCTGCAATCAAGTAAAGTAACACGTGAAATCTTATACACAGAGGAAAGCAGCGCAAACCCAGCTGGTATCCTGCCAAGCGCCGGGCGTAATCTTAGCTTTTCATAGAAATCCTTGTGAAACATTGTTATTACATTGCTGTTACTTAGTCAATGTGTCCGGTTATTTTGTCCAATCACAGAGCACTTTGCTGGGAGTGTCAACACCTTGCTGCTGGGCATTCCAGTATCCAGCAGGATGATTGGCCCAATCTCTATCAGACACAAACTTTGGTTCATGACAGTTACATGTTCATACTTGTGTTCGTGCATGGATTAATTTTATATATTTTTTTCCCCCAGGCCTGGTCAGGTAATTGTTCCGGACAGTAACACCAATGACTGGATTTATGTGGTCAAATCGGTAAGAAAAACATGTATCTAAAGACGTAATTGAAGACTAATTATTAAAAAAAAGTGAAGGCTTATTTTTCATAACCAATGTTTTTTATATTTGTTTGTTTTACCCTTACACTGATGTGTGTACATGTCTTACCAACTAGACCACCGGTTAGTTCAGGGCAGTTAGAGTCCTGGCAGTTAGAATCCTAGTTCGAATCCTAGAATCTGCTCCAGGATAACCAAGGTCGTGGGTTTGAATCCCACCCGAGTAATATGCCTGTGGATTTTTTTTTTAACAGTACTTGACAGACATCGGTGTAAGGGTAAAACCAAAGAATATTCTTTATCCCTCATGCAAATTTAACACCTGTTATGATTTTGTCAATACCTACATTGACAGGCATTTTCCATTGCTGAGACCTGAGATATTGGCTCTTTTTCCCGAAACCACGACTTGGGCTTGTCAATAGGGGACAACGTGTTCTTGGTAACGTGTTCTTGGTAACTTGTTCTTGGTAACGTGTTCTTGGTAACGTGTTCTTGGTAACGTGTTCTTGGTAACGTGTTCTTGGTAACGTGTTCTTGAGAAGCACTCTGAAAGATTTGAAACATCAGTACTCAATTTTGTAAAACCTGTCAGCAAATGTTTCTGCTTACGGAGCTGCTTTTAACACATGTTGTGTTTCATACCCTCTGCTTGATATAAGAAAAGTAAAAGGCCTACTAACTTCCTGGCAGATCTTGTTAGCAGAAGAGTGACTCAATAATGCAAGTCCACTCTATAATAATAATAATAATTTATTCATTTATTATGCGCAAGTTTCATAAAAAATATGTACAGAAGCGCATTACAATAGTAAAAAAGTACAGATGTTAACAGTTTTTTAAGAATATTTAAAAATGGAATATACACTAAAAAATACAAGAACAATAGTTAAAAACTATCAACAGAAATTATACATCAGCCGGCCAAAGGCCGCATAAAAAACTAATAAACAGCCTGCCAAAATAAATGGGTCTTGAGCAACGTTTTGAAGGTACCTGTATTATTGGCGATCCTGATGGCATGTGGGAGAGCATTCCAAAGCTTAGGGCAATACACTCAAAAGCGCGATCTCCCAGAGTACTTTTAGTTTTACAAAGTGGGTAACTGAGAATGGAAGTGTCATTAAAACTACAAAGACAATATTTGGACAAAGACCTTTTAGCCACACTAACCACTCTAACCACACACACACATGCTGTCAAATCTTTCTGATCGTTGAAGGGACATTACAGAATTGGTAAGAAGAGAACTTGTACAATATACTTTTTGATCACAGATTTACATAAACCTTACACGGTCTAATGATGATGATAGTAGAAAACATCCCTTGAAAATATTTCTGTCTGAAATGCCATATTTGATGAGAAATTAATAAACTAATTTTCCGATTCAGAGTTTATCGCTCAGTGAGTGTTTTATTCATTTGTTGAATCTATATGATTTCATGCAAATGTGTAATCGGTTTTTCACTATTTTCTCGTGACCCAGATGGCCGATCGATCTCAAACTTCTACAGGTTTGTCAGTTTATGTATATGGTGGATTACATAAAGTGCTTACACTGCCAGCAACTGTTTTGTTAGCAAAAACCAATTCTGTAATGTTCCTTTAATGAAATACTCTTTTGCTGGAGCACATTTTTAAAAACGTTTACCAGTAGACTGCTGTATGAAATCAGACCGAGGTTGTCAACCGCTTTGCCTGATAAGTTAAACAACCAACAAAAAATGTGCTGATTTTTTCCCCCCAGGGAACGTGTGACGTTCTGAAGCGACTGGTACCCGGCGTGTGTGCCATTGATCAATCCAAGCGGAACCACAGGGAGTACAAGAAGGCTATGGGGGCAATAGAGATGAGTAGGATACACGACAGCAAGAGACCAGGAGCTAATGAGAAGGTCATACCACAGATACGGACACCTCAAGGCTCTGCAGGATCATTATCAGCACCGGCCGGACGAGGTTCGATTCAGACAATTTTAAATGACCTTCCCACATATTCCCACTTGTGAATTTCTTGATAACAGTGCACATTTTTCTTAACGTTTTATACTCTGTTTTCACTACAAACAAGGGAGAAATTTCTTCTCGACAGATTTTTTATTATCGATTGAGACTCTGCATCCAGGGTTCTGCCCACAGTGGTCGGTGCCGGCAAACCCGCCCGGCACTCAGGATTCCCCAACCACCACTGACAGAGTTTTCTCTGTTTCCGACCACCACACTTTTTCCAAATTTGTAAATTACACTTGCAATTTCCTTTCAAAGGTTTTCAACAAAATGTAAAATTGGGTATTTACCAGTAAAAATGGTATCCAAAGCCATTAATTTTGAGTACTTCTTTGATTTCAATCTATTTATCATGATCTACCATGTAACTGATCCATCTCCCAGATTGTTTCCACAACTAAAGAAATCTTGGGCAGAACCTGCATTCCAAAACACTTGAGAAATTCTTTGTGATGATGTAGTTTTGGTATCGCTTTAGAGACCACACAGCTAAAAAAAAAAGGGAGAAGTTCTTCGTGAGGAGGTAGATTCTTTTTTTTGTTTTAGACTCTGCAATGTAGACTCTGCATTAAATCCAAAACTAGAGAAAATGTTACCGATTGTGCATCACTCCAAACACAAGAGAAAGTCTGTGTGATGGCACAGATTTTTCTGAGTGGTTTAGAGTCTGCGTCTCTCCAATTACAGGAGAAAATCTGTCTGACAGCAGAGATTTTTTTAATTGATGTGGAATTTGCATCACTTCAATTGCAGGAGAAACTCTGTGAAAGATTTGTTTAATTGATGTTGAGTTTTTGTTTCACTCGATTCGCAGGGAAAGTGTTTTATCTTAACTATTACTCCTAATGAAATATCAAATTTATACAATAAGAGGCAGTACTTAAGCAGCATCTAGCAACAGAGTCCAGCATTCTCCTGAAGACGATCAGAGCGTACTGATCGAAACGTTGAGTCGTTAACCACCGGTTCTTTTCAGAACCAACACTACTCAAACAAGATTTTAACATGGTGTCACCGCAAACCTCTCCTAGTTATATTTCCACCATGCAAAGCTTTAATTCCTACTTAAGAATTGATTGGTGACTGTTTTGCTTGTTTCGACAGCCACCTTTCTGACGACCCCGGCTGTGCAGAGTGCCGGGAGCGGTCCAACCAAGCAGAGGACTCCAATATCTGGTATCCCAGACAGCATCGTCGATAGACGACAGAATCTCAAACCAGGAATGTGGACAGAGGTAAGTCAGCACCAAAAGATCTCTTAGCGTTTCTTCATGTCAACGTTTTGCTTCTTTTGAGGGATGGTACATAATCGGAAGAGTCACATTTTTTAGATCTGTAAATGTTTCAAAAAGAAACGTGGTTCTACAAGATTGACCGGTGGATATTTTATACAGAAAACTTTGTAACAGTTACTATTTTTGTTTTTTTTAAGGCTTTGAAATGTCTCTCTAAGTGGTTTTTATGTCCATTTTTTGCTTCTTTTATGGGATGGTACATAATTGGAAGAGTCACATTTTTTTAATCTGTTAACGTTTCAAAAAACGTGGTTCCACAAGATTGACCTGTGTATTTTTTATACAGAAAACTTTGTAACTGTTTTTTTTTAAAGGCTTGAAATGTCTACTCTATTTTGATGTTTCAATGTTTGCTAGAAAATTGAACCAGCCTTCGGAAAGACTCTACATCAAAAAAGAGAAATCTGTGCCTTCAAATAGACATTCTACTGCATTTGGAATAAAAATCTGTGCCGTCACAAACTTTGATGGCAGATTATTTCTGAGAATTACATTGCCTTCTCGATTTAAAAAATACATAGTGAAAATTGTTTATCTTTCTGCTGTTTTTTTCCCAGTATGTTGGAACCTTTTTCAAATATTTTTTTATGAAACTTGTCAATTGAAATGATTGCAACCAATAAGAAATAAAATGCTGTGCAGTTCCTTAAAAGTGACAAATTATGTAACACCTCAACTCGTGTAGTAAATTTTAAAATAGGATTGCTGTTGTTATTCTACTTAAATTGTAGTAATTGCTTGTTTATAAAGCTGCACCAATTTAGTTTTTCCACAGAAAAGATATTTTCTTACTGTAGACAATCTTGTAGTATTTTTTATGTAGATCTTTTTCCACTTCTATTTCACAGACTCTTAGTAACATTTCTGTGTTTATTTGAATTCCTTTCCCCGACACTCTTCAACTATTGTAGTCACTGAGCAAGGTACTTTTTAGTTTT
The DNA here is from genome assembly GCA_032158295.1 of Pycnopodia helianthoides. Taxonomy (NCBI): domain Eukaryota; kingdom Metazoa; phylum Echinodermata; class Asteroidea; order Forcipulatida; family Asteriidae; genus Pycnopodia; species Pycnopodia helianthoides. The sequence goes on from CM063248.1 coordinate 18,219,557, forward strand.
TCTTTTCTCGTTTGCTTGCATTGCTAGTGCACGTTGAGCTCCACATTTGCGTTTGTTTGAACTCATTCTTAAAAAAAAAAACTCACGGCTCAGGTGAAAGGCTTCCTGTCGTTTAAAATCTAGAGTGAAAGTTTTTAACTGAGTGGATTTTTTAACTGATGCTTGTGTCGAGACGACAGCCGTAGTTTTGAGAACGGACAAAATTGTTGGCCAATCCATTCAGGCATGGTGAGCTTTCTTTGTGATCCATTATTCATCTTTAACCAAGCCTTAACCCCTCTCCCAACCAGCCCACCTTTGGTCTCATGCATGAGAGCTATTCAACAATCTGGACTTGTGTATTGACTCTTGTCAACTTTAACTCAAAGGGGAGGGTGTACCTTTGTTAATTACTCCGAAAATTAATGATCAAAAACTTACTTTGTAAGAAGCACTGCAGCTGTTGATAATGTACAACGATTCCCTTCGAAGGAATGTGGTTTTAGAAAAAGGTATTCCAAAACAATTCAATCTGAGAAAATGTTTCTGCACGAAATGTTTCTCAGATTGTGTATTCCAATTGTGGATTTTTCTTCCTGCGTGGACATAACCGTTCCAGATTTTGTGCGATATCTCAAAAACACTACCACCATGTGAAATGAAACTTTCGGAGATTAGTTTTACTGTGTATATCTACATTTATAAGATTAGAACAGTCGAATGGGTCAAAAAACCAAAGGTATACCTTGCCTTCAAAAGTGACTGGTCCATAACTCGTGCCTCCAAAAGAAATTTACAAATTTATTGTGTGCTAGATCTTTATATACTTCACTGCATTCATTCCTCATGCCCACAATTGCAAAGTTTTTGAACTTCAGTTACTTTCAATCCTCAAAAGTGTTTGCACAAGTGCCTGAGAAAAATGTGAATCTTTATTGTCCATCGTCAAACTCAAAACGATTTCCATTTAAAGTATACAAGCTTTGATTTTGTCACAGCATTTTTCTTTGTTAAAGTTAAAAAGTGCAGAACTCTTACTGGAGGTTTGATCTGCAGTAGTTGGGTGGATCGCAGCTTTCGGCATCGGGGGAAGGTCTCCTTTCTTTTCTTTTTTTTGACAGCGCTATGGCCAAATCAACCATCCATTCCTAACTCTACCATCCCACCGTCCCCCCTTTCATCCAAGCCATTCATTAATTCACATCATGTGCATGTTACAACCAGAATGATACGTTCACAGCCCTTGGTCGGGCAGCATGAACTGATTTGAAATGCACCCATGATTTCATCCAACTTGAACTCACACCAATGAAAACACGTAACCACATTTTGTAGTGTCTTATAATTATTGAGACCGTATTCCAATAACAGGTTTCCAAAGACGACTTTTGGCAGCTCAAAAACTAATTGGTTTACATAAATGAAAGTGGACGACTTTAATGACAGTGATTTATGCCATGGGTTTCTTTTAAAGACACGAGGACACCTTTTGCTGTAACCACACCAGTTCTTCCAAAATCCATCTCCAGTTTTAATCGAAAATTGAGAATCTCTATTTGTTATCGTCAAACTCAAAATGATTACCGTAGACAATGCATCGGAATTTGAGGTGGCCTCGCATCACAAGGCAGACTTGATGGTCTGGTGTTTAGTAAGATATCTGCTCTCAAATGTGGGGGGTCTTGGGTTCAAATCCCACCCGAGTAGTATGCCTGTGGATTTCTTTTCCGCAGGACTCGGAAAGCACCGAGCATAAAGTGTTAATTACACACACACACAGACACAAATAACTAAACTAACTAATCAAGTCTTTGCATGATTCTGAACATTTCATTTAGATCAGATGCCAAACGTTTAAATGCTGAGTTGACAAACAAGTGACATTTTTGTCTGGACTTAGGATTGCTCTTTCCTCTTCCAGAAGAGCTAGGGGGTCAATCATGGTTATTCTGGAATCCACGGAACCCGACAACTAATTCGTTTTTTGAGTTGCCAAAATGTCGTCTTTTGAAACGTGTTATTAAAATGTTTTCAGGTGAACAAGTTAAGATGAAACAGTGTAGTATCTGTTGTTTGGGCGCTGAAATTAACCTAGCACATGAAATGAATAGTTTCAAGTTGTTTTTTTGTGGTTAATTAAGGCCTGTTGTACTTAATTAAGGCCTGTTGTACTTGAAATCAAGAAAAGCATTTAATACTCATTGGAATGTTTCATTGTATTTGTAATAAAAACGTGATGTATTGCCCCTTTTTTGGAACATGAACTTGAGGTTGAAATATGAATTGTTTTCGGAGTCTTTCTAACTTTGACGTGGTATGTTTCTTCTATCAAGTAATTAGCCACAAGGGAATAGGGCTAGATAGCTCAGTTGGTAGAGCGCTGGTGTCCTAGGGAAATCTGTCCCCCGGAGATTCTGTCCCCTATTGGGGAAATTACCATGGGCTGAAGGAGGGTGATTCAAAAGAGGGCGCTATCAGAAGAAATTTTTACACAGTTTGCCGTATCGGGAGACAGAATCTCCTATTACATCGGCACGTTAATCCGGAGGTCATCGGGAGACAGAATCTCCGATTACATCGGCACGTTAATCCGGAGGTCATTGGTTCAAATCCCGCTCTTGTCGATTTTTCGCTGTTCAACCCCAAAGTATGTTTCTTTTGGCAGAAACCCAGGAAAATGAAGGAGAGTGGAGGGACGAACGGCTGCATCAAGCGAGGGAGTGAACCAGATATTCCTTACTGTGTACGTGTAGCTGAACTAGAGGCAGGAGATGTCTTTGTAAGTATTGCAATACGTCACAGTTCTTTGTTCCTCTTTCATTTGTTGTAGACTCAAATTTCTTTACTTGAAAGAGTTGTGTGGAATTATACCCGAGTCTTGATGAAGAATTGATTCACAAATCTTGAAGTAATTTGCCTGTCAGACTGAAGGTTGATTGTTGATTTCAATGCAGAAATGAGCATGCTGAAAGATTATACTTCTTACAGTCATACTGTCATAGATTTGTATTTGCTCATCAAAACTTTGATAACAGAAGAGGTGTCAATTTCAGATCAGTTTTTAGAAAAAAAGCAACCTTGCTTGAAGCATTCTTTTGAATTCGTTTCAATAAAGAATTAAAGTAGAAACCATGTGGAAGTTTGAGTGGTAAATAACGTTTGACCTTTGCGATTGTTTTGCACTTGCATTGCAGAGAAAACATGTGTAGCAAGTACATGCAATTCCAAACAGCAATTGTTGAACCCTTATGCTCTATGCTTTGATTATTGCACAAGCCTTCATGATTGGTTGTAGTTAGATTCAGCAGCTGTAGTTTACTAGGTTGTTGTTGACATTACTGACGAGATGTACGTGTAGATTGTAGAGCAGAAGAGTAAGCACGCCTTGATGATAGGTTGTAGTTAGACGAAGCAACTGTAGTTTACTAGGGTTAGTAGTTGAACATACTGACGAGATATACTTGTAGATTGTAGACCAGCAGAGTAACCAAGCCTTGATGATTGGTTGTAGTTAGATGTAGCAACTGTAGTTTACTAGGGTTAGTAGTTGAACATACTGACAAGAGGTACATGTAGATTGCAGACCAGCAGAGTAACCAAGCCTTGATGATTGGTTGTAGTTAGATGCAGCAATGGTAGTTTCTATGGTCAGTAGTTGCACTTACAGATGCAATGTCAATGGAGATTGAGGACTAGCAAAGTAAACAGGCATTGAGATTGGTTGTACTTAAAAGACCTTGTCACTCATGCAGTTCTCTTCTCACTTGACTTTCTGATAGAGAACTTTCTAAAATTCAATATGTTCAGAACACCGCTACTCGCCTTGTCTCACGCACACCTCGTTCTCAACATATTACACCTATCTTACAAGAACTCCACTGGCTCCCGATTGCGTATTGCGTATCGCGTATAAGTTAAATCTCATCACTTTCAATTAGGCTCTTCATGGCCTATCTCCTGTCTATATATCTGATTTTCTGCATAAATACATTGCTGTTCGTCCTCTTTGTTCTGCTGGCCAATCCTTACTGACCCCAACTACTTTTTTCACTAAATTCTTTGGTCAAAGAGCCTTCCACTTCATTGCACCTTCGTTATGGAACAACTTACCACTTCATATTCGCCAAACTGACTCTCTTCAGATTTTCAAGGGACTTTTAAAGACTCATTTGTTTAAATTTTTATTTTTGAAACAATTGCTTTATATTTCATTTCATTGTTTTATGTTTGTGTTGCGCAGAGAGGCTCCTGCATTATGCGTTAAATAAATGTCTTGTATTTTTATTGTTATTACTATGTTATCTTTTGGAAGAGTAGTGGAAGCTACTGTAACATTAGAATGTGATAGTAATTGAACATGTTGTCTGATTACAGGGAATGCTGACTATACTGCCGTCATTCAAGGAGACAAGTGTCAGCTTGGTGAGTATTATGCAGATGTTTTTATACTGAACAAAAAGAAAGCTGAACGATATGCAGTTTTTAAGAAAACACAACTGAAACGGAAGAGTTTAAAACTGAAGGTGATCCTGAAAAGGAACAGTTAGTTGAATTAGGAAATCTCCAAACCGAGATGAAATAAAACTGCAACAAAGCTGGACCTAAAGAGGACGGAAAAGCAATTGGAATTGTAAACATTGGAGTTGTATTTCATTTATTATTTCACAGGGTACGGGGGGGGGGGGGGCGACAATTCGGACACGGCTTTAGTCTCCTAAACATCAATAGGAAAATGTTCTGTTCTTTTGGCTTGCGGGAACTTAATTGTCACTTTGTAAAAAATGGCACAAGAATTCATTGTTGATAAATGAACTGGTGGATGCATGCTTCAAGTGCCTACCTGCTTCTCATGACCTCTGCCACCTCATCAGGGATATACCCTCTGACTGGGGATCTCCTGGTGGCATCCGACTGTCTTCCGGAGCGAGAGGAGGGGCGGGGTTGAGGGCTGTGCCTCTCAGTGATCTCATAGAATTGCTCAAGGGAAGGAGACGCTATCGCATTGATGGATTGCTGATACACTGAAAGGCAATGGGAAAAATACAAAACAAATAAAATAAAGTATTGTAATCATGTTAACCACTTCACGTCGGAAGATTTTGTTGTTGTTGACAGACTTACAGCAGACATTTTTGAGTGCCCGGAACAACTTCGCTTATATGGCTCCAAAATGTGGAATAAGCTTCCTGTACATATCAGAAATGCCAGCCTATCAACTCATTCAAGACAATCCGTAAAGGAACATTACAGAATTGGTTTTTGCTAACAAAACAGTTGCTGGCAGTGTAAGCACTTTATGTAATCCACCATATACATAAACGAAGTTTGAGATTGATTGGTCATCTGGGTCACGAGAAAATAGTGAAAAACCCATTTGCATGAAATCATATAGATTCAACAAATGAATAAAACGCTCACTGAGCGATAAACTCCAATCGGAAAATGAGTTTATTCATTTGTCATCAAATATGGCATTTCAGACAGAAATATTTCAAGGGATGTTTTCTACTATCTTCATCATTAGACCGTGTAAGTTTTATGTAAATCTGTGATCAAAAAGTATATTTTACAAGTTCTTTTCTTACCAATTCTGTAACGTTCCTTTAAAGCTCATCTGTTCCAGTAGGCTTACTAATCTTTCAACTGTGCCTCAGCGCCTTACAACAAACTGTTGATTTTGGCGCTCTATAAATGACCTTTGATTGATTGATTGATTGATTGATTGATTGATTGATTGCCAACAGCCAGATGGCTGACATTTACATCCACCTCGACTTTCCAGTATGTGGCGTGCACAGAAGTGCTGACAGGGAACAATCATGGCCAATTAAAACTGTAGTTTCATTTGCATTTCTCTTATACAAGCTCCCTTTCAGCGCTCTTGTTATGTCATTTACTAGTTTGTATAAGATAATCTGACGTGAGTGTAAAAAGCAGTTACAAAACCAACAGACATTTGAAATTCAAACAAGTTTAAACCAAACAATGATTACACCAGACACAATCAAACAAAGCACAACCTGATGACAGTGCCCCCTGGGTGATGCATTGAAGGTTGTTATGAATAGGTTGTGGCGTGTCGTGGCCGAGCGGATAAGAACACCGGATTCAAGCTCTGGTGTTTCTGATCAGCAGAGTGTGGGTTCGAGTCCCGGTCGTGACACTTGTGTCCTTAAGCAAGACACTTAACCATTATTGCTGCGTCCTTCGGATGGGACGTAAAGCCGTAGGTCCTGTGTGTTGTGTAATGCACGTAAAAGAACCCAGTTACACTTATCGTAAAGAGAAGGGGTTCGCCCCGGTGTTCCTGGTTTGATCGGCAGCATATTGCGCCAAAGCACCTTGAAACCATTACATGGTGCTATGTAAAGGAAAAGGTCTCATACTTCAAACGTAGCTACACATACCTTGCAGGAAATACTGAGCGGAGTGAATAGTTTTCTAGATACCAGCGCTTTACAAATCTTTTTATTATTTATTATTATTATTATTATTAGAACAGAGATGTAATCCCAGTAAAATAATAAGTTTACAGAATGGCTGGAAGCAGATCGATGTGTTTGATTTGCATGAAATACGCTTGTTTGTCTTGATGGGAGCTCGCTAACAAATTTGAACAAATTGTAATTGAATTCCTAGGTGAGTCAAGGAGCGGAGGCGATCAGGATCAACAAAGCATTTTTTATCAAGTACACTGACGAAAGAGTCTTCACACAGATTGAAATGAGGGTGAGTTTTACAAGAGAAATGTAGAGAGCCAAAACGTACACATAGGAAGTACTGAGAAGTCTGTACACGTAAATAATTTACATTATGTGTCCATGGTAAAACAAATCAAATTTTTTGATATTTTGTAGGATGAGAAAAAACTTGGGCAATTGTATCCTGTTGTGACAGTGGTTTCCCCCGAGATGGGAATTTTAAGAAAACAATGCATTTTGAGTATTTCCTCGATTTGAAGTAACAGTATACGTATAAATTTATTACTGTTATCTGGCTGTCTCTTCTGGCCAGTTGAGTAAAGATCACTTAGTTAATATAGTCTCCCATGCCTTGCCACAATGAATTCATGGGTTATGGCCGAGCGGTTTCGAGCAATTGGATTCTAGTTCTGGTGGTTGAGTTGTTGGGGCGTGGGTTCGAATCCCGGTCATGACACTTGTGTTCTTGAGCAAGATGCTTTACTATAATTGCCTCTCTTCACCCAGGGGTATAAATGGGTACCTGCGATACTGTGTTCGAGAAAGCCTTTGGAGGGCCACAGAAGCCCAGGGCTGTATACTCCCCAGGGAGCTGAAAAAGATTACAGGAATGTTATTGACCCAATGACTAGGGCACTAATGTAAAGCTCATTGATACGTTATTGTAAAATGCGCTTTATAAGAAACGGTTATTATTATTATTGTTTTTACAAGACAGTTTTACTTGTACAGATGGATTGCAATACGCGTCATTGACCACTATTGTAGTGCGTACACGCGTGCACTTTTCCATCGTTTTACATCAAAGATGGCGGTCATTGACGCGTATTGCAATCCATCTATTGTACCTTGTGTGTTTCCAATTTTTATGTAGAGACCTCCTGCACTCTTTATGAGATCGCTCAGGGAGTCTCTTTGTTCTTATGCCTGCTACCCAATGTCAACATCTAAATACCCCCAGCAAAAAGAAACAAGACCTTTTTGCATAATTATGTTTGGAAAATGGAATACAGTGGCCCAAAAACACCTTTGTTCTCAAAAGCGGTGAGACATCTGCTCTAGCAATGCGAAGGTCCTGGGTTCGAATTCCACGCGAGTGATTTACCGGTGGAGTTTTTTGTTTTCACAGAGCTCGGGAAAGTACTGAGTATACAGTGCTTAATACACATCGATGTATGGGTCAAACCAAATTAAATTCTTAAAAGTAAGCTAGTTGAAGAAATGCGAAGGTGCGATCCATTGAACTCATAAAAATGGTGACTGTTATGGGATTTCGTCACCCACATGCTCTGATGACCCACATGATCTATACAGAAGGGTTAAGACGTGACCCATAGAGATAGTACGACAATTTTGGGAAAGACAAATATGGAGAGTTATGTTTTCGTTTCATTTCAGTATGAGCCGTACCCAACTCAAGATGAGTGTCTGGACGACCTGGATTTGACGTCACAATGGCAAAGATTCAAGATGATAGAGGTTGAGAGGACCCTTCACCGTATAGCCTCTGCTCCAAGATGACACTTTGAAATATGAAGTGACTGAAGGATGTTATACAGGAACGACACTCTTTCTGCTTCAGTCTGATTTCAATTTTTTTGTTTGCCGTTAGAAAAATTTGTACAAAATTAGCCTTAAGATGTTATTGAAGACTTTGAAGATGTCGATCAGACTTTGTACTCGATAAAATGCCCGGAAGACCAAACGTCATGGCTGGCTACAACAACAAATAGTTAGATTGAACATTAATGATTAGTCTGGGATACGTCAAACGCTATGTTGTAAATATTTTAAAGGAAGCTGGAACAATGCGATGAATTTTTACCTAAAGTAAGAATTTTAATGTAGTCATTTCAGATTCTATGTAGCAAAGCTTGTAGGTCGAAGATGGATGATGTATTTCAGTAAGGGGGACATTTTATTAATGGCTATCATGAGTGTAGAAAACTGTCTGAAAAAATGTAGCCTTAAAGGCACTGGACACTATTGGTAATTACTCAAAATAATTGTTAGCATAAAAACTTACTCGGTAACGAGCAATGGAGAGCTGTTGATAGTATAAAACATTGTGAGAAACGGCTCCCTCTGAAGTAACGTAGTTTTTGAGAAAGAAGTAATTTCTCAGTAAAATATTTGAATTGATTTTGAGACCTTACGCGGGAGGTCTCGAAATCAAGCATCTGAAAGCACACAACTTCGTGTGACAAGGGTATTTTTTCTTCCATTATTTTCTCGCAACTTCGACGACCAATTGAGTTCAAATTTTCACAGGTTTGTTATTTTGTGCATATGTTGAGATACACCAAGTGAGAAGACTGGTCTTTGACAATTACCAAAGGTGTCCAGTGTCTTTAAGTAATGGCTATCGTGAGTGTGGAATGTTGTGGTGAAAGAAAGGGGTGTAGTAATGGCTATCATTTCTCTATCATCTGGTGGATTTTGTGCTGTGGTTGGTGTGTGCATGTGAGGGTGCGGATATACACAGTGCAGTCGGGTTAACAGCAAACATCGACTGCGGCTAAAGACAGCTCAGGCTGGCTTAGCGGAGCTGGACTGACTGCACACCCTGCCTGAAACTTGCAAGAGGTGCCCAGTTGATCAGGGTCTTGAGGGAGATTGTTCCAGATCCCGATGCTATCGGGGAAAGAATGACTGTTGGCAGGCCCCTGTCCTGGTGAGAGGGACTAGATATTTGGAAGATTGTCTCCTCAGAGCAACGGTTGATGTCATAAATGAGTGTGGGATGTCAACCAGGTTGTTCCACTATCCTGTACACCATAACTGCCTTACGGTTATGAAGGTTATTTATAAACAGCGGGAACAACAGTGGCACAAGAACACTTCCTTGCTGCACTCCTGACAATCAGACTAGAATGCTGTCTGAAAATGTGGGGTGCAGTAACTGTTATCATGAGACTGGAATGCTGTGTCAAAATGTAGTGTTAAATAATGGTGTCATTAGTGTGGAATGCTGTACAAAATTATAGCGTTAAATAATGGGTGGTATGAGTGCGGGATGACTTTTTAAAATGGTGCAATATGTAATGATTATCAAGAGTCTAGCATGATGTTTGAACATGTGGTGCTTAGGATTGAGTTTATTATTATGCTATCTAAAAAAAACGTGGAGTTTAGTAATGGCTATCACAAGTTCAGAATGCTGTGTGAAAATGTGAGTTGCAGTAAAAGCTATCAAGATTGTAGAATGCTGTTTTGAAATGTGGGGTTTGAGTAACGGCTATCGTGACTATGGAAAGCTGTCTGAAAATGTGGGTTGCAGTAAAGGCCATCAGGATTGTAGAATGCTGTTTTGAAATGTGGGGTTTGAGTAACGGCTATCGTGATTATGGACTGCTGTCTGAAAATGTGGGTTGCAGTAAAGGCTATCAAGATTGTAGAATGCTGTTTTGAAATGTGGGGTTTGAGTAACGGCTAACAAGACTATGGAAAGCTGTCTGAAAATGTAAGTTGCAGTAAAGGCTATCAAGTTTGTAGAATGCTGTTTTGAAATGTGGGGTTTGAGTAACGGCTAACGTGACCATGGAAAGCTGTCTGAAAATGTGGGTCGCAGTAATGGCTATCAGAACTTGAGGATGTTGTATAACAATTTGGAAATCAGCAATGTCTATCATGAGTATAGAATGCTGTATGAAAATTTGGCAGCAAGTTAAAGGCTGACGGAGTTTGTAATAGGTGGAAGTATTGGATCTCAAATGAAAGGTAGAAATGTAAAAGTATAAGTAGTTGAATATGTAAGTATTAATTTGTCAGAGTACGCACGAATGAAATGTAGTGAAAGGATCATGATGAAGAAAAAATAAAATGTACTTGAAGTAATGGATATCGTGAGTCTACAATGCTGTCTTTCAAAACCAGTTCTTTGTGTTCCCAGATCTTGATGGCTGGACTGAATTTTTCAATGTGCAGAAACGTTTTGATGTGATTGATAATGTCATGTATGACTTGATTTTGTCTAGGATGCTTGGCTGGTTGTTTCTTGAACAGGGTTGGCTACTGCCTGCACGGATGATGAAAGCGTGCCAACACGGAACGCGAGGACATCGGTGAAGGTACGCCAACATGGGCGGTGGTCGCGCCATCGAAGGTATTTGCAGAACTTCCTAACCTAATGATTTTTCAATCCTCAAATTGTTCCAAAGCCAATGTTGTACTGTTTCTTAGATTTCTCCAAACCACATGTTGTCAGTCTCTCAAAATTTGCCACCCTTACTAATTTTTCAACTCTCAATTGTTTGTGCTGACTCTTAACTTTCTCGAAAGCCTATGGTGTCCAGTTCCTCAAATCTTGTCGCCCCTTATCATTTTTCATCTCTCAAATTATTACATGCCGATGTTGTACTGTCTTTTGCGTTTTCCTTGAGGCTCATGTTATCTAGCCCCTCAAAAATGTGGCAGTCTAACGATATTTCAACTGTCATATTGTTCACAAGCTGATGTTGTACGATTTCTTAGATTTTCTCAAAGTACGATGACATTTTAATGAAATGTTTATGACAGTTTGTCTTATTTTACTTGCAGATTATTCACTGATTACAGAGCAGTATCATTCATGGACTAGCGCTTCCTGAATCACAAGATTCCTCTATCAAGGTCAACTTGGAATGTCATAATTGGGATGACTATGCATCACTCCCTCCTTTTCTGAGCTATGTTACAAAATTTCAAATTTTCTTGGTGTTTAAACCTGTGCTCAATGTTTTTAAACTCTCAAATTGCTTACAAGCAAATGTGGGGCTGTTTCTTAGATTTCTCCAAACCACATGATGTCGAGTCCCTCAAAACTTGCCACCCTAATCATTTTTCAACTTTCAAATTACTCTAGAAACGATTTTGAGCTGTTTTTCGTTTTCCTTGAGGCTCATGTTGTCTAGACCCACAAAAATGATGATCTAATGATATTTCAACTCTCAAATTGATCACCAGCCGATGTTGTACTTTCCCTTAAGCATGATGACATTCGCTAAGAGAAGGGGTTCGCCCCGGTGTTCATGGTTTGATTGGCAGCATATTGCGCCACAGCACCTTGTAAACCATTACTTGGTGCTATGTAAAGGAACAGGTCTAATACTTCAAAAAAAAACGTAACTCCACATTATACCTTGCAGGAAAAATACTGAGCGCTTTGAGACGCCCATCGGACGTGATAAAGCGCTATATAAGAACTTTGTATTATTTATTATTATTATAATTTGATGAGACATTAATGGCAGTGTGTCTTATTTTGCTTGCAGATTATTCACTGATTGTAGAGCAGTATCCATCATGGACTAGAGATTCCTTGATCACAAGATGCTTCTCACTGAACCCAGCCTCCTGTATCAGCTCACTGACATCATCACATCTTGAGGAATATGCAATGACTCACTGAACCCAGTCTCCTGTATCTGCTCACTGACATCATAACATCTTGAGGAATATGCAACGACTTAGTGAACCCAGTCTCCTGTATTAGCTCACTGACATCATCACATCTTGAGGAATATGCAATGACTCACTGAACCCAGTCTCCTGTATCTGCTCACTGACATCATAACATCTTGAGGAATATGCAACGACTCACTGAACCCTGCCTCCTGTATCAGCTCACTGATATCATAACATCTTGAGGGAATATGCAACGACTCACTGAACCCAGCCTCCTGTATCAGCTCACTGACATCATAACATCTTGAGAAATATGCAACGGACTCACTGAACACAGCCTCCTGTATCAGCTCACTGACTCATAACATCTTGAAGAATATGCAACGACTCACTGAACCCAGCTTCCTGTATCTGCTCACTGACATCATAACATCTTGAGGAATATGCAATGACTCAGTGAACCCAGTCTCCTGTATCTGCTCACTGACATCATAACATCTTGAGAAATATGCAACGACTCACTGAACCCAGCTCCTGTATCAGCTCACTGACATCATACATCTTGAGGAATATGCAACGACTCACTGAACCCAGTCTCCTGTATCAGCTCACTGACATCATAACATCTTGAGGAATATGCAACGACTCACTGAACCCAGCCTCCTGTATCAGCTCACTGACATCATAACACTTGAGAAATATGCAACGACTCACTGAACCCAGCTCCTGTATCAGCTCACTGACATCATAACATCTTGAGGAATATGCAAGACTCACTGAACCCAGCCTCCTGTATCAGCTCACTGACATCATAAATCTTGAGGATATGCATAGACTCACTGAACCCAGCTTCGTATCGCTCACTGACATCATAACATCTTGAGAATATGCAACGACTTCACTGAACCCAGTCTCCTGTATTCGCTCACTGACATCATAACATCTTGAAGATATATGCAACGACTCACTGAACACAGCCTCCTGTATCGCTCACTGCATCATAACATCTTGAGAGAATATGCAATGACTTATGAACCCAGCCTCCTGTATCTGCTCACTGGACATCATAACATCTGAAATATGCAAGACTCACTGAACCCAGCTCTGTACCTAGCTCACTGACATCATAACATCTTGAGGAATATGCAACGACTCACTGAACCCGCTCCTGTATCAGCTCACTGACATCATAACATCTTGAGGAATATGCAACGACTCACTGAACCCAGCCTCCTGTATCAGCTCACTGACATCATACACTTGAGAAATATGCAACGACTCACTGAACCCAGCCTCCTGTATCAGCTCACTGACATCATAACATCTTGAGGAATATGCAAGACTCACTGAACCCAGCTCTCTGTATCAGCTCACTGACATCATAACATCTTGAGGAATATGCAACGACTTATGGAACCCAGTCTCCTGTATCAGCTCACTGACATCATAACATCTTGAGGAATATGCAACGACTCACTGAACCCAGCCTCCTGTATCAGCTCACTGACATCATAACATCTTGAGGAATATGCAACGACTCACTGAACCAGCCTCCTGTATCAGCTCACTGACATCATAACATCTTGAGGAATATGCAACGACTCACTGAACCCAGCCTCCTGTATCAGCTCACTGACATCATAACATCTTGAGGAATATGCAACGACTCACTGAACCCAGCTCCTGTATCTGCTCACTGACATCATAACATCTTGAGGAATATGCAACGACTCACTGAACCCAGCCTCCTGTATCAGCTCACTGACATCATAACATCTTGAGGAATATGCAACGGACTCACTGAACCCAGCTCTCCTGTATCTGCTCACTGACATCATAACATCTTGAGAATATGCAACGACTCACTGAACCCAGCCTCCTGTATCTGCTCACTGACATCATAACATCTTGAGAATATGCAACGACTCACTGAACCCAGCTCCTGTATCTGCTCACTGACATCATAACATCTTGAGAATATGCAACGACTCACTGAACCCAGTCTCCTGTATCAGCTCACTGACATCATAACATCTTGAGGAATATGCAACGACTCACTGAACCCAGTCTCCTGTATCAGCTCACTGACATCATAACATCTTGAGGAATATGCAACGACTCACTGAACCCAGCCTCCTGTATCAGCTCACTGACATCATAACATCTTGAGAATATGCAACGACTCACTGAACCCAGCCTCCTGTATCAGCTCACTGACATCATAACATCTTGAGGAATATGCAACTGACTCACTGAACCCAGCTCCTGTATCAGCTCACTGACATCATAACATCTTGAGGAATATGCAACGACTCACTGAACCCAGCCTCCTGTATCAGCTCACTGACATCATAACATCTTGAGAATATGCAACGACTCACTGAACCCAGCCTCCTGTATCAGCTCACTGACATCATAACATCTTGAAGAATATGCAACGACTCACTGAACCAGCCTCCTGTATCAGCTCACTGACATCATAACATCTTGAGGAATATGCAACGACTCACTGAACCAGCCTCCTGTATCTGCTCACTGACATCATAACATCTTGAGGAATATGCAATGACTCACTGAACCCAGCTCCTGTATCAGCTCACTGACATCATAACATCTTGAGGAATATGCAACGACTCACTGAACCCAGCCTCCTGTATCAGCTCACTGACATCATAACATCTTGAGGAATATGCAACGACTACTGAACCCAGCCTCCTGTATCAGCTCACTGACATCATAACATCTTGAGAAATATGCAACGACTCACTGAACCCAGCCTCCTGTATCAGCTCACTGACATCATAACATCTTGAAGAATATGCAACGACTCACTGAACCCAGCCTCCTGTATCTGCTCACTGACATCATAACATCTTGAGGAATATGCAACGACTCATGAACCCAGCTCCTGTATCAGCTCACTGACATCATAACATCTTGAGAATATGCAATGACTCACTGAACCCAGCCTCCTGTATCAGCTCACTGACATCATAACATCTTGAGGAATATGCAACGACTTACTGAACCCAGCCTCCTGTATCAGCTCACTGACATCATAACATCTTGAGGAATATGCAACGACTCACTGAACCCAGCCTCCTGTATCAGCTCACTGACATCGTAACATCTTGAGAAATATGCAACGACTCACTGAACCCAGTCTCCTGTATCTGCTCACTGACATCATAACATCTTGAAGAATATGCAACGACTCACTGAACCCAGCATCTTGTAACTGCTCACTGACATCATAACATCTTGAAGAATATGCAACGACTCACTGAACCCAGCCTCCTGTATCAGCTCACTGACATCATAACATCTTGAGGAATATGCAGTGACTCACTGAACCCAGCATCTTGTAACTGCTCACTGACATCATAACATCTTGAAGAATATGCAACGACTCACTGAACCCAGCCTCCTGTATCTGCTCACTGACATCATAACATCTTGAGGAATATGCAACGACTCACTGAACCCAGCCTCCTGTATCAGCTCACTGACATCATAACATCTTGAAGAATATGCAACGACTCACTGAACCCAGCCTCCTGTATCAGCTCACTGACATCATAACATCTTGAGGAATATGCAACGACTTACTGAACCCAGCCTCCTGTATCAGCTCACAGACATCATAACATCTTGAGGAATATGCAACGACTCACTGAACCCAGTCTCCTGTATCTGCTCACTGACATCATAACATCTTGAGTAATATGCAATGACTCACTGAACCCAGCCTCCTGTATCAGCTCACTGACATCATAACATCTTGAGGAATATGCAACGACTCACTGAACCCAGTCTCCTGTATCTGCTCACTGACATCATAACATCTTGAAGAATATGCAACGACTCACTGAACCCAGCCTCCTGTATCAGCTCACTGACATCATAACATCTTGAGGAATATGCAGTGACTCACTGAACCCAGCATCTTGTAACTGCTCACTGACATCATAACATCTTGAAGAATATGCAACGACTCACTGAACCCAGCCTCCTGTATCTGCTCACTGACATCATAACATCTTGAGGAATATGCAACGACTCACTGAACCCAGCCTCCTGTATCAGCTCACTGACATCATAACATCTTGAAGAATATGCAACGACTCACTGAACCCAGCCTCCTGTATCAGCTCACTGACATCATAACATCTTGAGGAATATGCAACGACTTACTGAACCCAGCCTCCTGTATCAGCTCACAGACATCATAACGTCTTGAGTAATATGCAATGACTCACTGAACCCAGCCTCCTGTATCAGCTCACTGACATCATAACATCTTGAGGAATATGCAACGACTCACTGAACCCAGCCTCCTGTATCTGCTCACTGACATCATAACATCTTGAGGAATATGCAATGACTCTCTGAACCCAGCCTCCTGTATCTGCTCACTGACATCATAACATCTTGAGGAATATGCAATGACTCACTGAACCCAGCATCTTGTAACTGCTCACTGATATCAGATCTTTTTGACATGGTCACTGTGACTCATTGAATAAAATCTGATGTAACTGGCCTGACTGACATCATAACAAGGCCCAGCAAATTCCTCTTGTAATAAGGTAAGTTATACTTCAAACATTCATATTTTCTTCTTTATTATTTAAAGATTAGTCTAAAATGTTTATACTCAAAGAATACTGAAAGTTTGTGCTTATTTAGGATGTCTTCAGAGGTGTTGGGTGTTCACCCAAAAATATATCTATGGGAATGTACAATGTATGCCAAACTTACAAAGTATTTAAGTATATAATGAGTATCACTGAGTGACAGATTTGAGCACTATATAAGAAGCCACCATTATTACTATTATTAGTATCCTACATTTGAAAAACAGTGCCTTCTATTTGTATTAATATATTTTGTTTGGTCCGTTTGATTAAGCATATTTGATGTGTGCTCAGAATGTACCAATAAAGTCATTACAAAGTATTTAAATCGTCAAACTAGCATCTTTTTCAAGTAACACAAAAGTTGCCTAAATGTGATTGGAGGTGGTTTTTTTTTTACTAACAGGGAAACAATTTAGTCTATCATGTTCTGTGTGTCCCACGTGTAAGTCTTACAATGTATGTGTTTCAAGCTCATGGCTTATTAACAGCATTTTGTTATTTGATGTTGTTCATCTGCAGGTTGTTTGCAATCTGTCTCTGCCCATCCATTTGAAGTCCTGAAGTATTCACCAATGAAACCTAACTGAAGAACCCAGTCATCTATTGAAGGTTGAGAAAGGCAAGGCCCAGTCATCACTAGTCAACTGAGTTTTGTCATTGCTACATTGAAATCTTATTGATCGTACCTGCTAGAGCTTCATGCCAGACATGTACAGTCACACATTAAGGTAAATCAACAATAAATGTTCTGCTGGATAGTTATGTAAATATTTTACAATTTGATTAGTTGAAATACTTTTCATTATTTGTTGTACAAGTCCTTCAGAGTAATGGCGAAACATCTTGTCATTGAGTCGGATTACAAATGACAAAGTAGAATTATGAACTTGTAATGTTGTTTTGACTCGACCAGTTTGAGCCAACATTTCCAAAATACCACCCATGAATTTAATTCTGGTAACACCAACCCCTGAAAAATGTTACATGCAGAATATTGTTGACGAAATAAAAAATGGTATTAGCACCAGGGTTTACAGTTCTCTTCAGAGAAATTTTGCATGGAAGCCCTCTTTGTTCACAGTGTTCGGCTGTCTGCTTAGCTGTAAATCATGATAATCAACCACTAAAGAACATTGGGAGCTATTGCGACAGCCTATCGATCTGTCGTGATCGTGGTTTGTCAAACATCAGAATGAGGGTTGGGGTACGGGAACAAGTAATTTTGATTGGTAATTCAAGTTTTGTCCTTGTCTGTACCGGGCCAATGAAACAAGATGCTGTAAGTGAATGCTTAGTTCTCTGGAGCTTTCCGAATAAATCAACAAGTCCACCGCTGTTGAACTGGTCCCAAGCAGATTGTTCTGGGCGTGTTATCACTCGACAACTACACACAATAAGGACTCTATTACTTGTCTTCATCAGGCCTTCCCTCCTGAGTTCTTGATATTTGTGCCTGTTAAGACGTTTTATTGGTTAATTGGTTTAACAAATCAGTATTAATATCTTCACATCAATTTTACGATTGCTCTTTTACACAGACATCTGCTGTCATTGTATCCAGCAAAGAGAATTGGGCCTGCTGGTTAACCATCTTGGATTGTATCTACTAGCAGACATAACTCAAGGAAAACAGAACCTCTCAAGAATCCCTTCTAAATATGTCTCTCTGACATGATGTCTGGAGGATTATGTGACAACTCCATGGAGCAAGACATTTACTTCCAGAGTTGAAGATGTAGGAGGCAGATCTTTGTTATATCTTGTCCTCTGAGCCATTGAGTGTTACTTAGAACACTTGAGTGACCTCATGGAGAGCCAAGCAAGTAGATACACATGTAAAGGATGCAAGTCTACACTTCCAAATAAAGGTAAATGTAATTATTGAGATGTACACATAGGCTCAGTAAAGTATGCAATTTACTAAGGTTGACCAATTTACAGTTTCAACAGGTGAGGGTTAGTGAACACTCTTTCCCAAGGGACCTTGCCAAGAAGCTGAAAACATTTTGGACAAATCCTAGAGCATGTACAGTGCTCAATAAACACACCAATGAAGCAGTGAAGGAAGACTGTATCTATCAGTACTCTGTTCTATATTCAAACTGAATTACAAATGTTTAGCCGTTGTTGTTTTTAAGGAAGATGTTGAGTGTTTAGTGTTTAGTGTTTGACATTTTTGGTCAGAGTTGTACCAATCAAGATTAGGGCCCAATTTCATGTAACTGCTTGTTGGTACAGACCGCTAAATGTTCAAGGGTCACTCATGTGCCATCTCTTGAATTTTCACGAAGTATACAGTGTCCAGTCAGCCCCAAACCTGCAAACCTAATGGTTTTTTAACTCTCAAATTGTTTGTCATTCTGTGTTTGCTGTATTATAAAATTTCCCAAAACACCTGTTGTCCAGTCCCTCAAAACGAATCTCAAGATATTTATGCCCAATGATTTTGCCAACTTTAAAATATTTGAGCCAATGTTGTGGCATCTTTTAAATTTTTCGAAATCACATGTTAATCAGTCTCTTAAAAACTTGCCAGCCCATCTTGAAATTGTTCCTGAGCTGATTTTGTGCCGTTTTCAAAACTTTCCCAGATGTTCCCAGATGTCTGTCCAGTGCCTCAAAAACTTTATAATTTATTAATTTCCAACACTCAAACGGTTTCTAAATCGATATTGTGGACAGTGGTGTCTCTGTAATTTTCCCTATCAACTTATTGTCCAGTTCTTTCGAACAATTGCCAACTTATTGATTTGTCAACTCTCAAGTTGTTCCTGAGTTGATGCCAGGTCAACACTTAAACTTGATTTCATTTTTAACCTCTTTAATTTTTTTTACCAACCTTTATTGTTCCATCTCTTAAATTTTCCAAAGTCCCTCGAAAACTTACCATCCTCATGATTTCTCAACGCTCAAATTGTTCCAGACCCAATGTTGTGTTGTCTCTTAAATTTCCTAAAGCACTTGTTGTCCAGTCCCTCAAAACTTGCCAACGTAATGACCTTTTCAAAACTCAAATTGTTCACGAGCCGGTGTTGTGATGTCTTTTAAAATTTTCCAAAGTGTATGATGTCCATTCCCTCAAAAACTTGCCAACTTAAAGATTTGTTTAACTGTCAAAATGTTCCTAATTCGATGTTGTGCCGTGTCTTTATACTTCTTTAAAACACGTGTTGACCACTACCCCAAAACTTCCTGATATAATATTTCTACTCTCAAAATGTTTTCAAATTGTTGTCCACTTCCTCAAACACTTTACAAATATGGTTTTTCAACTGATAAATATTATAACAGCTGATGTTGTGCCTTCTGTAATTTTCCCTCTGTAAATGTTGTACTATGTTGAAACTATGCAGCACTCGAAACACAGGACAAAGTCTGTGTGACATCACAGATTTTTTTCTTATAAATTTGTCATACCATGACCGACAGAAGATTAAAGTCACAAAATTAAATTGTACATGTTGTTTCAATCTTTTTACAGGTAGTTTTAACCATGACCCTGTATTTGTCGGATGAACCAGTGGACACTGCAAGCCCTTAATCAATCAGACATCAATTGCATCTCCTTAAGGATACAGCATCTAAAGAAGAAAAAAAACTTACTCACCAAGGTATGTTGCTGTTTTTTTTTTACCAAACCTTTAGTCTTCAAACGGCCTGCAATTGCCCTGCGTGTTGATTGCTTGAAACTCTGCATCACTCGAAAGTCTGTGTGATGGCACTGATTTTTCCTATTGATGTAGACTCTGCATCAAAGATAGCGGCCCTCAAATTGGTTTCAAGACTACCTTTCTAAAGGAAAAAAGATCCATACCTTGAAATTAATTTCAACTTAAAATTGTGCTATCTCTCGAAAACATTCCAAGTTAATGTTGTAATGCTAAAATCATTTTGCGTCACTCCAAACACTTGAGAGATTTGATGTGTACACACATAATTTTTGTTGTTGATGTAGACTCTGGTTTGCTCTTAACAGAGCAGAAAGTTTGTGTGACTGTATATTATTTTTTTTTATTGATGAAAGACTCTGCGTCACTCCAAACACTTGAGAGATTTGATGTGTCGACACATAATTCTTGTTGCTGATGTAGAGTCAGTGTGTGACACAGATGTTTCTTTTCTATGTAGAGTCTGAATCACTGCAAAGACAGGAGAGTGTCTCTGCAACAGAAGAGTGTCTGTGTTTCAAATACCAGATGACTGTAAGCTTGCCTGATGTACCTGACACCAACAAAAGTACTTGTTGGATTGTTTCAGTGTATGTTTTAACCCACAATGGACTGTCACTTTTTGGGAACATGTTGTTGAGGTTGAACTAGAATATCAGAGAGGAGGGTATAACATGAAGTGTTTCAAGAGTCTATCTTACTTTGACTTGTATTCTTTTCCTTTGGCAGAAACCCAGGAAAACAAAGAAAGAAGAGGGATAAATGACTGCATCAAGCGAGGGAGTGAACCAGATATTCCTTACTGCATAGCTGAACCAGAGGCAGGAGATGTCTTTGTAAGTATTGAAATAAATCTGAGTTCTTTGTCTGCTATCATTTAGACTTAAACTTATCTTTACATTCAAGCATTATATGGAATTATTTGTGAATCTTAGTGAAGAATTGATACACAAATCTTGTAGAACTTTGACTGCCAAGCTGATGTTTGATTGTTGATTTCAATGCAAAACTAAGCATACTGAGAGCTGATAGTTTAAAGCATCTATAGTCATATATTCATGCTGTCATAGATTTGTTTTTGCTTGATTATAAAGAAGTTGTAGATTTGAGACTACGGGTCATTTGGGGTCAAAAAAAGCTTTGCTTGATGCACCCTTTGGCAACAGTTTTTGTGTTTAAATGAAAAACTGAAGTAGAGTTCATTTTGTGGAAGTTTGACAGTGAACTATCGTTTAATCTTTGTGGTTGATTTAAACTTGTCTTGCAATGAAAACGCAACTAGCCAATTGTACAAGTACTTCCAAACAGCCTTTTTGTCAAATCATCATGTAACAGTTGGAGTGGTGTTTTGCTCTTCTAAGCTTAGGTTGTTGCACAAGAAGAGTAACCAAGCCCAGTGGGTAGCTTTTAGTTAGTTAGTTAGAAATTCCTAACCTTTTTGAGCTTACTGATGACATACACATGTATATTGCGGACCAGCAGAGTAAGAAAACCTTGATAATTGGTTGTAGTTCAATGCAGCAACTGTAGTTTACTAGGGTTAGTAGTTGAACATACTGACGAGATATACTTGTAGATTGTAGAGCAGAAGAGTAAGCAGTCCTTGATGATTGGTTGTAGTTAGATGCAGCAACTGTAGTGTACTAGAGTTAGTAGTTGAACATGATTGGTTGTAGTTAGATGCAGCAACTGTAGTTTACTAGGGTTAGTAGTTGAACATACAGACGAGATGTACAAGTAGATTGTAGAGCAGAATAGTAAGCAGTCCTTGATGATTGGTTGTAGTAAGATGCAGCAACTGTAGTTTACTAGAGTTAGTAGTTGAACATACAGACAAGATGTACATGTAGATTGCAGACCAGCAGAGTAAGCAGACCTTGATGATTGGTTGTAGTTTGATGCAGGAACTTTACTTTACTAGGGTTAGTAGTTGAACTTACAGACGAGATGCACGTTTGATGAAACAGGAAAAAGTCTGTGTGATGGCACGGACTTTTCTGATTGATGTACACTCTCGTCACTCAAAACACAGGACTAATTCTATGACGGAGTCGATGTAGACTCTACGTTTCCCAAAACAGAGGAGAAAGTCTGTGTGATGGCACAGATTTTTCTTTTTACATATAGACTCTGGGTCACCCTTTACACAGGAGAAAGTTTGTGTGACTGCGCAGACTTTTCTTATTTGATGTAGACTTTGCGTTACGCCAATTACAGGAGAAAGTTTGTGTAACAGGTCCGAGTTTGTCTTTTTGTTGTGACACTCAAAACATGAGAAAAATATTGTTTGTGTTACTGCGCAACACATTTTGCTGTAGATTCTGCTTCTTTCCTAACACATGAGAAAGTTTGTGTGACTACACAGATTTTTTTTATTGATGTAAACTATTGGTCAAACGAAACACAGGAATAAAGTCTGTGTGATAGCTCAGATTTTTCTTACTGATGTAGACCCTTCGTCTCTCCAAACGCAGGAGAAAAACTGTGCGACGGCAGAGAAAAACTGTGCGACGGCATAGATTTTTCTTTTTGATGAACACTCTGGGTTGCACTTAACATAGCAGAAAGTATTGTGACTGCACATATTTTTGTAATGATGTAGATTATGGGTCACTTTAAACACATGAGAAAGTCTGTGTGAGGACACAAATTTGTTTTTATTGATGAAGACTCTGCATAACACGCTTGAATTTTCTGTTTGACTGTACAGATTTTTCTTACTGATGTTAACTGTTGGTCAATCGAAACACAGCAGAAAGTATGTGTGAAAGCACAGATTTTTGTTATGATATACATGTAGGTTATGGGTCAATCCAAACACATGAGATAGTCTGTATAGTAGCACAGATTTTTCTTACTGATGTAGACCCTGCGTCACTCCAAACACAGGAGAAAAACTTTGTGATGGCACAGATTTTTCTTATTGATGTTAACTTTAGGTTGCTTTTAACACATCAGATAGTTTGTTTGTCGGGGCAGATTTTTTCTTTTTGTTTTAGACTCTTTGTCACTCCAAACATGGGAGAAAAATTGTGTCTCAAAACATCTCCATTTCGATGCAGAACTGTTCAGATCTTTTCAAATACAGTTTTGCCCAGTCTGTCGCAACCATTCCAAGTTGATGTTGTTCTGTTGAAATAATATTTGCCATTTGATGAAATTACAACCTTGTATTTTATTTTGTTTGCTTATTACTCACTGGTTGAAGAGCAGCATCTATCATGAAGGAGATCCTCTTTCACCAGTAGATTCAACTATCAAAGTCAACTTAGATTGTCATGGGATGGCTATGCATCACTCCCTCCTTGTCTGAGGTAAGATTTTTTTTCTGATTGGTATAGACTGCAGATCCTTCAAGTTACAAGAGAAAGTTTGTGTGTCTGCACAGGTTTTTCCTACTAATGTAGACCCTGTGTCACTCCAAACATAGGAGAAAAACTGTGTGACTGCATAGATTTTTCTTACTGATGAAGACTCTGTGCCCCTCAAAACACACATGAATATTTTTTTTGACTGTGCAGATTTTTCTAACTGATCAAGACTCTAGGTTGCTCTTAACACTTGAGCAAGTTTGTCTGACTGCGCAGATTTGTCTTATTGTTGTTTACTATTTGTCAATCGCAACACAGGAGAAAGTCTGTGTGATGGCGCAGATTTTTCTTATTGATGTAGACTCTGCATCACTCCAAACACAGGAGAAAGCTTGTGTGATGGTGCAGATTTTTCTTACTGATGTAGACCCTGCTTCACTCCAAACACAGGAGATAAACTGTGCGACGACATATATTTTTTTTATTGATGTAGACTCTGGGTTGCTCTTAACACAGCAGAAAGTCTTTGTGACGGCACAGATTTGTTCTTTTGATGTTGACTCTGCGTAACTCCAAACACATGAGATATTTCTGTGTGACTACACAGATTTTTGTTTTTGACGTTAATTATTGGTCAATCAAAAAACACAGGAGAAAAACTGTGCGAAGGCATAGCTTTTATCTTATTGATGTGGACTCTAAGTTGCTCTTAACTCTTGAGAAAGTTTGTGCGACTGTGCAGATTTATCTTATTGATGTAAACTTTTGGTCAATCGAAACACAGGAGAAAGTCTGTGTGATAGCACAGATTTTTCTTACTGATTTAGACCCTATGTCACTCCAAACACAGGAGAAAAACTCTGTGACAACATAGATTTTTCTTACTGTTTTAGACTCAGGGTTGCTCTTGACAAAGCAGAAAGTCTGTTTGACAGCACAGATTGTTCTTTTGATGTTGACTCTCTGTCAAGCCAAACACAGAAGAAAAACTGTGTGACTGCACAGATTTTTCTTATTGATGTTAACTCTTGTTGCTCTTAACACATGAGAAAGTTTGTGTAACGACACAGATTTGTTCTTATTGATGAAGATTCTGCATCACTCAAAACACACGTGAATTTCTTGTTTGACTGTGCAGATTTTTCTTATTGATATAGACTCTGGGTTGCTCTTAACATAGCAGAAAGTCTATGTGACGGCACATATTTTTGATGTAGATTATGGGTCCCTTTAAACACATGAAAAAAAACTGTGTGATGACGCAGATTTGTTTTTATTGATGAAGACTTTGCGTCATTTAAAACACACATAAATTTTCTGTTTAACTTTGCAGATTTTTTTTACTGATGTTAACTGTTGGTCAATCGAAACTCAGCAGATAGTATGTGTGATAGCACAGTTTTTCTTACTGATCTAGTCTCTGGGTTGCTCTTAACATAGCAGAAAGTCTGTGTGACGGCACATATTTTTGCATTGATGTAAACTTTTGGTCAATCGAAACACAGAAGAAATTATATGTGATAGCACAGATTTTTCTTACTGATATAGACCCTGCGTCACTCCAAACACAGGAATAAAACTGTGTGACTGCAAGGATTTTTTCTTACTGATGTAGTCTCTGGGTTGCTCTTAACACAGCAGAAAGTTTGTGTGTTGGGGCAGATTTTGTTTCTTTTTGTTGGAGACTCTTTGTCACTCCAAACATGGCAGAAAAATTGTGTCTCAAAACATTTCCAGGTTGATGCAGAACTGTTCAGAACGTTTCAAAAACAATTTTGTCCAGTCTGTCATAACCATTCCAAGTTGATGTTGTTCTGTAGAATTTTCTGTGTGACTGCGCAGAATTTACTTGATGATGTAGAAACTTTTCCCTCCAAATACAGGAGAAAAACTGTGTGACTCCACAGGTTTTTCTAATTGATGTAAACTATTGGTCAATCGAAACACAGCAGAAAGTCTGTTTGATAGCACATATTTTTCTTACTGATGTAGACCCTATGTCACTTCAAACACAGGAGAAAAACTGTGCAACGGCATAGCTTTTATCTTATCGATGTGGACTCTAAGTTGTTCTTAACTCTTTAGAATGTTTGTGTGACTGCGCAGATTGATCATAATGATGTAAACTTTTGGTCAATCAAAACACAACAGAAAGTCTGTGTGATAGCACTGATTTTTCTTACTGATGTACACCCTGCGTCACTCCAAACACAGGAGAAAAACTGTGCGACGACATAGATTTTTCTTATTGATGTAGACTCTGGGTTGCTCTTAACATAGCAGAAAGTTGTGTGACTGCACATATTTTTGTTATGATATAGATTATGGGTCAATCCAAACACATAAAAAAGTCTGTGTGATAGCACAGATTTTTCTTATTGATGTAAACACTGAGATTTTTCTTACTGTTTTAGACTCTGGGTTGCTCTTGACACAGCAGAAAGTCTGTCTGACAGCACAGATTGTTCTTTTGATGTTGACTCTGCGTCACTCCAACAGGAGAAAAACTGTGTGACTGCACAGATTTTTTTTATTGATGTAGTCTCTGGGTTGCTCTTAACACAGCAGATAATTTGTGTGTTTGGGCAGTTTTTCTATATTTTTTTAAAACTGTTTGTCACTGCAAACATGGGAGAAAAATTGTGTCCCAAAACATTCCCAGGTTGATGCAGAACTGTTCAGAACATTCCAAAAAGAATTTTGTCCAGTCTGTCACAACCATTCCAAGTTGATGTTGTTCTGTTGAAATAATTTTTGCCATTTGATGAAATTACAACCTTGTGTTTTATTTTGTTTGCTTATTATTCACTGGTTGAAGAGCAGCATCTATCATGAAGGAGAGCCTCTTTCACCAGTAGATTCATCTATCAAAGTCAACTTAGATTGTCATGGTATGGCTATGCATCACTCCCTCCTTGTCTGAGGTAAGAGTTTTTTTTTTGATATAGACTGTGAATCACTCAGATTACAAGACAAAGTTTGTGTGCAGGGCAGAGTTTTTCTTTTGATATAGACTCTGCGTCACGCCAAAAACATGAGAATTTTCTGTGTGACTGCGCAGAATTTTGTTGATGATGTAGACACTATGTCCACCAAATACAGGAAAAAGTCTGTGTGACTGCACAGGTTTTTTCTTATTGATGTAGACCGTGTGTCACTTTAAACATACAAGAAAAACTGTGTGACTGCACAGATTTTTCTTATTGATCTTATCTCTAGGTTGCTCTTAACACATGAGAAAGTTTGTGTAACAACACAGATTTGTTCTTATTGATGAAGACTCTGCATCATTCAAAACACACGTGAATTTTTTGTTTCACTTTGCAGATTTTTCTTACTGAAGTTTACTCTAGGTTGCTCTTAACACATGAGAAAGTCTGTGTAACGACACAGATTTGTTTTTATTGATAAAGACTCTCCGTCACTCTAAACACATGTGAATTTTCTGTGTGACAGCACAGATTATTTCTTATCGATGTAAACTCTAGGTTGCTCTTAACACATGAGAAAGTCTGTGTGACGACACAGATTGTTCTTTAGATGTTCACTCTGCGTAGCTCCAAAAAAAAGTGAATTTTCTGTTTGACTGTGCAGATTTTTCTTGTTGATGTAAACTATTGCTCAATCGAAATACAGGAGATAGTCTGTGTGATAGCACAGACTTTTCTGACCGATGTAGAACTTGTGTCACTCCACACTAAGGAGAAAAACTGTGCAACGGCTTGTTTTTTTATCTTATTGATGTGGACTCTAAGTTGTTCTTAACTCTTTAGAATGTTTGTGTGACTGCACAGATTGATCATATTGATGTAATCTTTTGGTCAATCGAAACACAACAGAAAGTCTGTGTGATAGCACTGATTTTTCTTACTGATGTACACCCTGCGTCACTCCAAACACAGGAGAAAAACTGTGCGACGACATAGATTTTTCTTATTGATGTAGACTCTGGGTTGCTCTTAACATAGCAGAAAGTTGTGTGACGGCACATAATTTTGTTATTATATAGATTATGGGTCAATCCAAGCACATAAAAAAGTCTGTTTGATAGCACAGTTTCTTCTTATTGATGTAGACATTCCAAACACAGGAGAAAAACTGTGTGACTGCACAGATTTTTGATTTTGATGTTAACTCTAGGTTGCTCTTAACACATGAGAAAGAGTTGTTCTTATTGATGAAGACTCTGCATCACTCAAAACACACAGGAATTTTCTGTGTGACCGCACAGATTATTTCTTATTGATGTAAACTCTAGGTTGCTCTTAACACATGAGAAAGTCTGTGTAACGACACAGTTGTTTTCTTATTGATGAAGACTCTGCGTCACTCTAAACACATGTGAATTTTCTGTTTGACTGTCCAGATTTTTCTTACTGATGAAGACTCTTAACACATGAGAAAGTATGTGTGACTGCAAAAATTTATCTTGTTGATTTAGACTATTGGTCAATCGAAACACAGCAGAAAGTCTGTGTATTAGCACAGATTTTTCTTACTGATGTAGACCCTATGTCACTCCTTACACAGGAGAAAAACTGTGAGACAGCATTGATTTTTCTTACTGTTTTAGACTCAGGGTTGCTCTTAACACAGCAGAAAGTCTTTGTGATGGCACAGATTTGTTCTTTTGATGTTGACTCTGCATAGCTCCAAACACATGAGATATTTCTGTTTGACTGTGCAGATTTTTCTTGTTGATGTAAACTATTGGTCAATCAAAACACAGGAGATAGTCTGTGTGATAGTACAGACTTTTCTGACCGATAAAGAACTTGTGTCACTCCAAACACAGGAGAAAAACTGTGCGACGGCATGGCTTTTATCTTACTGATGTGGACTCTAAGTTGCTCTTAACTCTTTAGAATGTTTGTGTGACTGCGCAAATTTATCATATTGATGTAAACTTTTGGTCAATCTAAACACATGAGAAAGTCTGCGTGATAGCACTGATTTTTCTTACTGGTGTAGACCCTGCTTCACTCCAAACACAGGAGAAAAACTGTGCGATGACATAGATTTTTCTTATTGATGTACACTCTGGGTTGCTCTTAACATAGCAGAAAGTCTGAGTGACGGCACAGATTTTTGTATTGATGTAAACTATTGGTCAATTGAAACACAGAAGAAAATATATGTGATAGCACAGATTTTTCTTACTGATGTAGACCCTGCGTCACACCAAACACAGGAATAAAACTGTGTGACTGCACATATTTTTTCTTACTGATGTAGTCTCTGGGTTGCTCTTAACACAGCAGAAAGTTTGTGTGTTGGGGCAGATTTTTTCTTTTTGTTGGAGACTCTTTGTCACTCCAAACATGGGAGAAAAATTGTGTCTCAAAACATTTCCAGGTTGATGCAGAACTATTCAGAACGTTTCAAAAACAATTTTGTCTAGTCTGTCGCAACCATTCCAAGTTGACGTTGTTCTGTTGAAATAATATTTGCCATTTAATGAAATTACAACCTTGTATTTTATTTTGTTTGCTTATTATTCACTGGTTGAAGAGCAGCATCTATCATGAAGGAGAGCCTCTTTCACCAGTAGATTCATCTATCAAAGTCAACTTAGATTGTCATGGTATGGCTATGCATCACTCCCTCCTTGTCTGAGGTAAGATTTTTTCTTATTGAAATAGACTGCGGATCACTCAAGTAACAAGAGAAAGTTTGTGTGTAGGGCAGAGTTTTTCTTTTGATGTAGACTCTGCGTCACTCTAAAAACGATAGAATTTTCTGTGTGACTGCGCAGAATTTACTTGATGATGTAGACGCTTTTCCCTCCAAATACAGGAGAAAAATTGTGTGACTCCACAGGTTTTTCTAATTGATGTAAACTATTGGTCAATCGAAACACAGCAGAAAGTCTGTTTGATAGCACATATTTTTCTTACTGATGTAGACCCTATGTCACTTCAAACATAGGAGAAAAACTGTGCAACGGCATAGCTTTTATCTTATTGATGTAGACTCTAAGTTGTTCTTAACTCTTAGAATGTTTGTGTGACTGCGCAAATTTATCATATTGATGTAAACTTTTGGTCAATCTAAACACATGAGAAAGTCTGTGTGATAGCACAGAATTTTCTTGATGTAGACTCTGGGTTGCTCTTAACATAGCAGAAGGTCTGTGTGACGGCACATATTTTTTTATGATGTAGATTATGGGTCCCTTCAAACACATTAGAAAGTTGATGTAGACACTGCGTCAATCCAAACACAGTAGAAAAACTCTGTGTGACAGCAAAGATTTTTCTTACTGTTTTAGACTCTGGGTTGCTCTTGACAGCAGAAAGTCTGTTTGACAGCACAGATTGTTCTTTTGATGTTGACTCTTGGTTGCTCCAAACACAGGAGAAAAACTGTGGGACTGCACAGATTTTTCTCATTTACGATAACTCTAGGTTGCTCTTAACACATGAGAAAGTTTGTGTAACGGCACAGATTTGTCTTATTGATGAATCCTCTGCGTCACTCTAAACACACGTGAATTTTCTGTTTGACTGTGCAGTTTTTTCTTACTGATGAAAACTCTTAACACATAAAGTCTGTGTGACAATAAGATTTGTTCTTAGTGATGAAGACTCTGCGTCACTCAAAACACATGTGAATTTTTTGTTTTGCTGTGTAGATTTTTCTTATTGATGTAGACTCTAGGTTGCTCTTAACACAAGAGACAGTTTATGTGACTTTGCAGATTTTTCTTGTTGATGTAAACGATTGGTCAATCGAAACACAGGAGAAAGTCTATGTGATAGCACAGATTTTTGTTATTGATGTAGACATTGCGTCACTCCAAACACAGGAGAAAAACTGTGTGACTGAACAGATTTTTCCGTATTGATGTAGACTCTGGGTTGCTTCTTAACACAGCAGATAGTTTGAGTGTCGGGGCAGATTATTCTTTTTGTTGGAGACTCTTTGTCACTCCAAACATGGGAGAAAAATTGTGTCTCAAAACATTTCCAGGTTGATGCAGAACTATTCAGAACGTTTCAAAAACAATTTTGTCTAGTCTGTCGCAACCATTCCAAGTTGATGTTGTTCTGTTGAAATAATATTTGCCATTTGATGAAATTAAAACCTTGTATTTTATTTTGTTTGCTTGCTTATTATTC
Source organism: Pycnopodia helianthoides (assembly GCA_032158295.1). Taxonomy (NCBI): domain Eukaryota; kingdom Metazoa; phylum Echinodermata; class Asteroidea; order Forcipulatida; family Asteriidae; genus Pycnopodia; species Pycnopodia helianthoides. The sequence goes on from CM063248.1 coordinate 18,250,362, forward strand.
ACTGGTTGAAGAGCAGCATCTATCATGAAGGAGAGCCTCTTTCACCAGCCTCTTTCACATGGGATGGCTATGCATCACTCCCTCCTTGTCTGAGGTAAGAGTTTTTCTTATTGATATAGACTGCGAATCACTCAAGTTACAAGAGAAAGTTTGTGTGCAGGGCAGAGTTTTCCTTTAATGTAGACTCTGCGAAACTCCAAACACATGTGAATTTTCTGTGTGACTGTGCAGATTTTTCTTATTGATGTAAAGTCTTGGTCAATCAAAACGCAGGAGTTAGTCTGTGTGATAGCACAGACTTTTTTGACTGATGTCGAAAAACACAAGAGAAAAACTTTTTGCGGCTGCACAGATTTTTCTTATTGATGTAGGCTCTTGGTCACTCCAATTACAGGCAAAAGTTTGTTTTACTGCGCAGAGTTTGACATTTTGTTGTAGACTCTGTGTCACTCGAAACACAGGAGAAAGATTTTTGTCTCAAAACTTTTTCAAGTTGATGCAGAACTGTTTAGATCATTTCGAAAGCAATTTTGTCCAATATGTCACAACCATTCCAAGTTGATGTTGTACTGTTGTAATCATTTTTGCCATTTGATGAAATGTTGACAACAGTTGGAGAAAGTTGTAAAATGTTGCACTGTTTACAAATGCCCTGTATTAAAATTGAAATAACTATGATGTGTTACAGATGGGGCAACTTCTGCCATCCATGCCATGCAAACCCTCAACCTGTAACTTCTTGATGACATCTTATCATCAGTGAACTTGCGACTACACAGCACTTTACAGTAACTCAAAAGCACTGTGGGTCTTGCAGGAGTTTGTCATCTCTACCAGTTCATCATCTCCAGGTGATCTTCTGCATACCAAGGTAAGGTTTACTTTTAATTATCCATGTGGATGCAACCCAACAAACCCCTAAATCTACCCACATCGTCTGGTTTTGCCTAACACAGGTCACAATACTGCTCAGCCCAACCAGCCATAATTAGTGCTGAGCTAATGGCAACAGAAACTTTAACAAGTCTGTTATAAGTTTTGACATTGCTGTTTTGATCCATACTTTTAAACTGTATCTCATATTATGACCAACAAATTTGTTGTAGTCAAATGTAAAAGATCTACTTGAATGTTATATAAAACAAATAGAGAATGTTTTGCATTCATGCAAAGGGGAGAATACTTTCATTCGCCAGGCATGTGAGACCTCCTTGTTAGTGCGGACATCTGCATTTATTATTTCAAATATTTTCCATTTGACGCGGCTTCTTTTCTCTGTCCAATATCACATGTAAAATTATGGTGCATGCA